>OX638416.1:8441726-9770010 GCA_951813805.1 Limnephilus auricula
CATACGACATTCAGTCCTCCATTAATGGAGTTACCCGCATTTGCCTTTCTTTCTATATCTCATTTCTCATAAACATACTTCCCAAATACACAAATTCATTAAACTGCTCCAAGTATTCATCATTCACAACTGCATTGTATACTCCTTTTATACCCTCTCTTTCGAATTCCATAACTTTAGACTTACTTACATTCATCATTAACTCAGACCGAGTTGTTTGGGGGTCCGTCCCCTCTGCCTACTCCAGCGGTGAAATGGCATGAAGCTTAGTTAGTTAGTATCTCAGTGTGCCAGCTAAAATGCCGAGCGCCGCTCCTTCATACGCCGGCTGACACTATTTTCATTAAACTTACTTGTTAATCGCAAAATGTTGTTTTCGTAAACCCTTATTGTCTTACCAGATAATTTGATTATATATTTATAAAAATCGTATATATTTATCTATCTTATGTACTTCCCCGGACACGTTTTCTCTCTATAAAAAAATATACGTAAAATAATGAAAACTTTCTTACGGCCGTTGTTCCCAATCCTATTGATCAACTGTTGAGCCGAAGTTTTGGCTCAACACTCCTCAAATGCACAAATGCTCTTCCAAACGAAACTCTTCGACCAAAAGGCAAATCGAGCGTTAATATATAGCAATATTTATTTAACTCTCTGAAATATGTGTGTAAAACATGATAATGTGTATGACAATGAATTGTAGGTTAGTAAATAAAAGATATCTTACTATCGAAGGACATTGAATTTATTTTTGAAAGCAAATCATTACAAGTTTGACTCTACTGAATTTAAATAGCAAAAGACTCTAAATATTATAATGTTTTAAATAATGAAATCGTCAGGGCATGTTTAGATTGTTTAAAACTACATCTAAATAGTGATGGAAACGAAATGTCAAAGTTTATCGTTTACAGCCACATGTTTAAGGTCAGCCACATGTTTAAGGTCAGCCACAGGTAAGACACAAAAACTACATTTCAAGATACGATCACGCTAGAATTAACTGAGGGCGCCAGCTCTCCCTTTTGAAATAAGAGAGAAACAAATTTGTATTTAGGTAGTAAACCATTTTTAAAAGTAAAAGCTAAGATAATACGATGGTGACAATTGGCTCACGAGAATTGGTCAGACGGTTCACTAATCGTTCATTTCTGTATTTCATTCGGCCTATTTTACTCGGAATTAGTGAACCGTCTGATTGTACTGAATTTAAAATTTAAAAATTAAGACATTTCACGTGAAATTTGCTTTTTTACTAATAAAAAATTCAAGTTTGCAAGTGACGAAACGAGGAGCTAGAATAATATTAATATATATTATTTTCTTGCCAAACTAATAGGATTTATTTTAGTATGTTAAGAACATTTTTTTAAATTCAATATACAAAAAAAATGAGGCAACTGCGTTTGGTTTCTAATAAATCCGGTACTGATTTGCTGAAATTAAAGTTTGAGTTCATGATGTAGAATTATGTTTAATAACGCCATTGTTATTTATTACAGATGTTGTTCTTGGATCTGGATATCACCTGAAGGAGTTACACTTAACACAGTCACATTCTATCTCTGTCCCTGGACATCACTTCAGGAGACAACACTCTCAAGGCGGTCACAATATTTCTATGCCACTGGACAATCAAGGATATATATAAGGAGATTATTTTTAGTTATTTACACATACGAGTAAGTAAGTTTAAACATTACTAATTAATTAAGTTCATTGATTTTCTCTGAATTAATAATAATAGGGTGGCGTGACACACATGATCACGTATTATAAATACAATAATAATCTATGACAGGCTGCCTGAAATGTTTTGTAGTATCTTTCACGGAATTTTATTAACTTTGTGGTTTGTTTGAAAGCCTGACAGGCGTGATATTAGCAGCGAAAAAGCTCTGTTTCCAGACGTATCAACATGAAGGCTACCAGTAGCTACTTGAGAACATGTTTTCTGTGGTGGAAGGCTCGCGGACTTATTACTAGGATCTTCCTTCCAATAAAGTTATGTTACCGGTAGTTGTGATCAACCCATTAAGAGTTTTGGTGAAAAACCCCCTAAATCTAGCAACCTTCCACACCAATATAATATAAAGCAACGTACAACAAATATATGGAAGGCAGATTTGTTTACGTGAAAACCGCACAAGAATTCCAACCAGTATTCAGTGAGACCATGGCATCCCCAATTGGGGTATGTTGTGAGGCTGAAGGTAAGTGAGGAGGGTGAGAAGATGGGGAAAAGGAAGGTGGGTTAGTACCTGGCTATTCAAATCTACACGTACCTGGCTAATCGGAATATTACGCACTTTATAATGTTTTAAATTGCTAAAATACAGATCAATCAAATAGAATTTACTTGCGGGTCAAGAGTCAGTCAAGAGTCTTGCCCCACATCGAATAATAATTAGTTTTTCTCTGTGAATTTTAATGAATCTGTTCTCGCGATCTGTACTCACCATTCTAACTCTAATGCTAGTCTTTTTTGTTGAACAAAATTTTTTTTAAATGAAATAAAAATTAAATTAGAATAGCAAAATAAATAAAATGTACACATTTTTGAATCCAAAGTTTCTGACGGCAATTTGAAAAAAAAAATTAGAATCCTTGAGAATTTTTAATTAATAATTTTTACATGAAACGATATAAAAGTGAGGTAATGATAATGTTTAATTTGTCTAATAAAATATGTATGTGTTATTATCAAAAAAACGTAAGGTGAGCCATTTTTAAAACTTTTTTGTTTGCATGCAAAATTTTTATATCTCAAAAACTATATGTTTATTTTGAATTATAAAATTTGAAAGCGCATTTTGTCATCTTTCTAAAACAGTTTTTAGTTTTCGGATACATTCAGAAATATTCCATTTATTTGGATTTTATCGCAAAACGGAAATATTTCGACCCTCAGTAAAATACTGTCGAGGCCTGAGGGGTTTGCAATTTCTGTATGTAATTTGACACTCAAATTCGTGAGGTACCTACAAATGAATATTGATAATTTCAACTTATATCACACTATCAAGTAAATTGGTCCGATTAGACATGGAACCGTACCAACCATACCATATACAGTCATAGTCAGATAAAAAGTTATAGTTACTCTCCAAACTCCAAACTAATTAAAGAAATCAGCACCTCTTTTAAATAAAAATCAACTTAAGGTTCATTAAATTATACATATTCAAACATAAAAACCAAACTTAAAATACAAATTAAAACTTTGGTATAAAAAAAACATAAAAACTAAACTTAAAATACAAATTAAAACTTTGGTATAAAAAAAACATAAAAACTAAACTTAAAACTTTGGTAAAAATCAATCAGTATTATCTTACTAATATTATAAACGCGAAAGTTTGTATGGATGTATGTATGTTTGTTCCTCTTTAAATCGAAATTTAATGAATGGATTTTACTGAAACTTTACAATAATATAGCTCATACATCAGAATAACATATAGGCTATAATTTATGAAGCTAGATATTTATTTTAAATATATTAAAAAAATAAAATTATAGTTTAATAGAAAACGTCAAAATTTGAGAATGACATTTTGCAAAACAATGATTGTTAAATCAAAATTCTATTTTGGAAAAAGTTTAAATTACTGAATTTATTTGAAGTACTCACCTAATACTTTGAATCGAATCAAGAATTATAAATATTTTAAATAAATTGGTTAAGAATTTTGGTATAAACGTAGATGGGACCTAGGAAAAGAAAATAGATTACGCGAAGTACTAATCCTACTCAGACGAAGTCGCGGGCAGAAGCTTGTCTAACATAAAAAAAACTGAACTCAAAACAAAAATTGAGCAAACTAATTAAAGTTTCGAGATCTCAGCGTCTGAATTCCCATAGTAAATTTATTCAGACACGATACTTCCTCACTTCAACCTAACCTAACCTAACCTAAGGTTAAAAACCCCAATTATCAGTTTTCGACATGTGAGCAATTAACATCTGATGAAAGTTTGTACTCAATATTCATACACTTAAAAAGTTTCCATTATATATATATATTTTTTTTTAAAATACCTAAAATAAAAAAATTTGCATCTCTTCAAGGCTTATTAATAAAACTTTGGTAAAAACATCATAGATTATATACATACATAAAAAAAAACTTAACTTGAAACAAAAATAAGTGTCATTAGACTTTGCCATTTTTTAAATTTTTTGTCCTTAGCTGAGTGGTTAAGCATTTTTAATATGGCCGAGAAGACATTAAAAATGATGACAATATCGACCTAATCGCTAATCTGGTTCGATCTGACCTTCGGTTAAGTATTGAAACTGAAGGAATTAACAAGGAATGTATACAACAAATTTTACATAACAAATTTTACCGTGCAAAAAGTGTGTGCCAAATGATGCCTAAAATTCTCACGTTTCAACAACAAGAAAATGTTTGTACTGACACTTTATACTGCATTATTTGCCAAATCTTGTGCCGTGTGACTTCTGTCTGTTCCGTAAGGTGAAATCTGCATTAAAAAGAACAAGATTTGAGTCCGTTGAAGGTGTGAAAGAGAAAGCGGCAAGCGTCCTAAAGGAGCCAACAGAAAAAGACTTCCAGCACTGTTTCGAACAATGGAAGATTAGCATGGAGCGTTGTAGGGATATAGAAGGGATGTATATTGAAGGTGATAAGTAATAAGTAATTGAAGGTCATAAGTAAATATGAATCAAATAAAAATAAAATGTTTTACAGTGTCTGTCTCGTTATTTAATAGCCACACCATATATTGATGTTGTGGCTGAAAATATTTTTTTCCAAATATCAATTTTCTGTGTGAAGATTTTCAGGATTCTTTATCGGGGATGATACGCTTCCCTAAACTCACTGACATTTTATGGGTTTAACGGTTTTTGCGGTACTTGTATATGAGGGAATGTACATACTATCCATTCCTGTATAATATTCTTGTTCTTAACGGGAATGCGCAATTTCAACACCTCAGAAGCCCGCCAAAAACTATTTTTAGGTCAACATTTTTTTAAATTAATCTCTGGAACTACACTCAATCCAACTTGAAATTGAAAGAGGTTAACTTATATATCCTTAACAAGTATATTCGTTGGAGATCCCATGCACTTTTTTATGCTCCGAAAGTGAGGACTTCTGCCTATCAGAATGCGCCAATAAACAGAGCGGCTCAACTGCTGATTCTGCATTGACCATCAACATTTTCAATGACAATTTTTAAATGCATGTCACAAAATAGTAAAACTGCTCCTATGCCTTTTTAATTTGCAATCTTCTTCTTGATACAGTCGTTGTATAACGGTTTTACGGAGAACATGAAAAAATAAATAAATATTATATTTTCGTTGTTTGTTTTTGGGGTGTTATGCCGTGTTGCGCTACCTCCTTCTTTAGCCGACGTTTCGGACAGCGTTGCAGTGCCAATCATCAGGGCAGATCCGGCACAACACTAACAACTTCACATCGTCGGATCTGCCCTGATGATAGACACTGCAACGCTCTCCGAAACGTCGGCTAAAGAAGGAGGTAGCGCAACAAGGCATAACACCCCAAAAACAAACAACGAAAATATAATATTTATTTATTTTTTCATGTTCTCCGTAAAACCGTTATACAACGACTATATCAAGAAGAAGATTGCAAATTAAAAAGGCATAGGAGCAGTTTTACTATTTTGTGACATGCATTTAAAAATAGTTGATGAACTGTCTGTAAGTGACATTGAAAATGTTGATGGTCAATGCAGAATCAGCAGTCGAGCCGCTCTGTTTATTGGCGCATTCTGATAGGCAGAAGTCCTCACTTTCGGAGCATATGCAACGCTGTCCGAAACGTCGGCTAAAGAAGGAGGTAGCGCAACACGGCATAACACCCCAAAAACAAACAACGAAAATGCTTTTGGCCGTGATATTAATTATATATTATTATTATATATTATTAATATTAATTGTGATAATCTAAAAACGTTTCCAAATAATATATTTGCTTTAATTCTTATCTCAAAATCTTTATCAGCTATCAATACCTGTGAGTTTTTCTTAGAGATAATTGTTTATCAGAACGGATAAGATAGCCCCTGATGCGTTGGCAATAGTCTCACAGAAGTGGATAGTTTACCAAACCTTTGAACATTCTATTAAAAAAATTTACTAACTTGTATTAGGTAATTAGTGCTTTACAAGTAACTTATTTTATAAAGTCTGATCAGTGTCAGTGCCAATACTCGCAACAAGAGAAACTACTTCAGGTAAGTCTTTTCATTTTGCTATCAACTTGCTTTTATTGGACTTGGCGGTGTAGTAGACAGGAAATGGTGGACTGGTCATGGAGGAGTTCGTTATCTTTAATATGTTAACCTCTCAGGCAAATTTGTTCGCTTTTGAGAACAACTCTATAGGTCTATAACTCTATGTGTCTCCCTTACTATCATCACAGTGAAAAATATGATCTAAACAGATTTAGAAAGAGGAAACAGTAAATTTTGTGTTCAAATTTAAAAGTTAATCGCTAAAGAATTAAAATGTACACCTTTATGAAACCAATGATTCTGAACGAAATTTGAAAAAAATATGAAACTTTGTGAATTTTTGATTAATTATTTTGACATGGAATAATAAAAAACTGAACTGATGATATGTAATATTTATCTAATATAATATGTATTTACCAGTAATTTTAGTTTGAAGAAACGTGAGGAGAACCATTTTTAAAACTTTTTTATGTTTGCATTGAAAATTTTTGTATTTAAAAAATTACATGTTATTTTACGCACCAGATTTTCAGGAACGGGTTTAGTTTTTCCCATAGGAAAAACTAAACCCTTTCATACACTTTTCCATATAAATGATCATCTAGTAAATCCACGTTATGCAAGTGTATTATATAAGTATAATTAATACAAAACAATACAAGAACAACACGTTAATCTACCAAACTATTAAATGGGAATATAATTCACCGTCTCCAGATATTTTCACATCAGAGGGTTGTTCGGCTCTGTGGAATTCCTAATTTGACCGACAAATCCTACTGATCCCTCAATATAAATATTTAAAAAATCTTTCGTAATTCTACATGTATTTAAAATGACTGATTTTTGCATTTTTATATACAAATTCTTTGACAAATCTAATATGCCTAAATTTTTAATAAGAGATCTAGGTATAATGCCAGTAGCCGAAATAACAAAAGGCAATATTTTTATAGTCTGAGAATGCCAAATTCTTTTAATTTCATTTCCTAAATCTATATACTTTCTTATTTTTTCAGAAACAGATTTTTGAATATTACAGGAATTTGGAATAGCTACATCAATAATATAAGTTATTTTTTTAATTTTGTCATGTAAAACTATATGAGGTCTATTATGACCAATTGGTCTGTCTGTTAGTATAGTTTTATCATAGTAAATTTTAAAGAAATTATTTTCTAAAAATGAATTTGGTTCGTATTCATAATATTAAAGAAATTTTTAATAATAAAATTTGAAAGCATATTTTATCATCTTTCAAAAACAGGTTTTAGTTTTCGGATACATGAATATTCAATTTATTTGGATTTTATTGCAAAGCGAAAATATTTTGACCTTCTGACAGAATATGTTAAATTACGGCAACATTACACAAACTCGCACCCGCACTTCATTGACCTCATTTATGTTGTTGTCGACCCAACTTCCTAAGTATTTATATTGAGAAACATATTGGGCACTTTTATTATTCCACTGGTTATGGCACGGCAACGGCACAAAAACGCAAAAAACATACATTCTTTATTTAGGTTTATTTAGGAAACATACAGCTGTAAGTATATAAAATCATTATACATTTAACCCTTCTTAACTCTTTTAACGACTGCATTCCAATGTATGGGCGTTGTCACAAATATTTTTCTTTTTATACTTTAAGAATAAAGATGACATTTTTTCACCTTTGAACAATCACATATAATTTTTTTCTAATCAATTTAAAATTCAGGTTTCTGGGCATTATCAAAGTTCAAATTATTTTTTAAATGCACATAAATTCTCCAAAACACGAAACAAAATGCAATATAACAGAAACGGGAAGCAAATCTCAAAAGAGAAATGTATTTTTTATAAAACATTTGAATAAAATACTTATATTTATTCCTCCGAAATTTGATTGTCAAATGAAATTGTGAAATGACTTTAGATGCTTGGATAAAATGACGGAAGCATCTAAAGCCATTTCATCGCGCTTGCCTCTCACGCGGGAGCAGTCTTAAGAAGAAGTTATACGCCAAATCACTATTTAGATTTATCTTTACTACGAATCGGTTTACATTATGGATTTGAAAAAATATGTTATGGATGAATTGAAGCTTTTCCTACCTTTTTTCACTATGAAACGCCTCTACTTTCGGCAAGGAATATTATTATTATTATTCTAATTAAATAAGAAAACGAGAAACAAATTTAAAAAATCTATGCAAATTATTACTGAGACATTTATTCTATAATTACAAATAGCAGAGGCCCTAGCACGCTAGCTTTATAACGATGGGAAGGATAACTATCGGTAACTTCGTGTGACTTCTGTCTGTTCCGTAAGGTGAAATCTGCATTAAAAAGAACAAGATTTGAGTCCGTTGAAGGTGTGAAAGAGAAAGCGGCAAGCGTCCTAAAGGAGCCAACAGAAAAAGACTTCCAGCACTGTTTCGAACAATGGAAGATTAGCATGGAGCGTTGTAGGGATATAGAAGGGATGTATATTGAAGGTGATAAGTAATAAGTAATTGAAGGTCATAAGTAAATATGAATCAAATAAAAATAAAATGTTTTACAGTGTCTGTCTCGTTATTTAATAGCCACACCATATATTGATGTTGTGGCTGAAAATATTTTTTTCCAAATATCAATTTTCTGTGTGAAGATTTTCAGGATTCTTTATCGGGGATGATACGCTTCCCTAAACTCACTGACATTTTATGGGTTTAACGGTTTTTGCGGTACTTGTATATGAGGGAATGTACATACTATCCATTCCTGTATAATATTCTTGTTCTTAACGGGAATGCGCAATTTCAACACCTCAGAAGCCCGCCAAAAACTATTTTTAGGTCAACATTTTTTTAAATTAATCTCTGGAACTACACTCAATCCAACTTGAAATTGAAAGAGGTTAACTTATATATCCTTAACAAGTATATTCGTTGGAGATCCCATGCACTTTTTTATGCTCCGAAAGTGAGGACTTCTGCCTATCAGAATGCGCCAATAAACAGAGCGGCTCAACTGCTGATTCTGCATTGACCATCAACATTTTCAATGACAATTTTTAAATGCATGTCACAAAATAGTAAAACTGCTCCTATGCCTTTTTAATTTGCAATCTTCTTCTTGATACAGTCGTTGTATAACGGTTTTACGGAGAACATGAAAAAATAAATAAATATTATATTTTCGTTGTTTGTTTTTGGGGTGTTATGCCGTGTTGCGCTACCTCCTTCTTTAGCCGACGTTTCGGACAGCGTTGCAGTGCCAATCATCAGGGCAGATCCGGCACAACACTAACAACTTCACATCGTCGGATCTGCCCTGATGATAGACACTGCAACGCTCTCCGAAACGTCGGCTAAAGAAGGAGGTAGCGCAACAAGGCATAACACCCCAAAAACAAACAACGAAAATATAATATTTATTTATTTTTTCATGTTCTCCGTAAAACCGTTATACAACGACTATATCAAGAAGAAGATTGCAAATTAAAAAGGCATAGGAGCAGTTTTACTATTTTGTGACATGCATTTAAAAATAGTTGATGAACTGTCTGTAAGTGACATTGAAAATGTTGATGGTCAATGCAGAATCAGCAGTCGAGCCGCTCTGTTTATTGGCGCATTCTGATAGGCAGAAGTCCTCACTTTCGGAGCATATGCAACGCTGTCCGAAACGTCGGCTAAAGAAGGAGGTAGCGCAACACGGCATAACACCCCAAAAACAAACAACGAAAATGCTTTTGGCCGTGATATTAATTATATATTATTATTATATATTATTAATATTAATTGTGATAATCTAAAAACGTTTCCAAATAATATATTTGCTTTAATTCTTATCTCAAAATCTTTATCAGCTATCAATACCTGTGAGTTTTTCTTAGAGATAATTGTTTATCAGAACGGATAAGATAGCCCCTGATGCGTTGGCAATAGTCTCACAGAAGTGGATAGTTTACCAAACCTTTGAACATTCTATTAAAAAAATTTACTAACTTGTATTAGGTAATTAGTGCTTTACAAGTAACTTATTTTATAAAGTCTGATCAGTGTCAGTGCCAATACTCGCAACAAGAGAAACTACTTCAGGTAAGTCTTTTCATTTTGCTATCAACTTGCTTTTATTGGACTTGGCGGTGTAGTAGACAGGAAATGGTGGACTGGTCATGGAGGAGTTCGTTATCTTTAATATGTTAACCTCTCAGGCAAATTTGTTCGCTTTTGAGAACAACTCTATAGGTCTATAACTCTATGTGTCTCCCTTACTATCATCACAGTGAAAAATATGATCTAAACAGATTTAGAAAGAGGAAACAGTAAATTTTGTGTTCAAATTTAAAAGTTAATCGCTAAAGAATTAAAATGTACACCTTTATGAAACCAATGATTCTGAACGAAATTTGAAAAAAATATGAAACTTTGTGAATTTTTGATTAATTATTTTGACATGGAATAATAAAAAACTGAACTGATGATATGTAATATTTATCTAATATAATATGTATTTACCAGTAATTTTAGTTTGAAGAAACGTGAGGAGAACCATTTTTAAAACTTTTTTATGTTTGCATTGAAAATTTTTGTATTTAAAAAATTACATGTTATTTTACGCACCAGATTTTCAGGAACGGGTTTAGTTTTTCCCATAGGAAAAACTAAACCCTTTCATACACTTTTCCATATAAATGATCATCTAGTAAATCCACGTTATGCAAGTGTATTATATAAGTATAATTAATACAAAACAATACAAGAACAACACGTTAATCTACCAAACTATTAAATGGGAATATAATTCACCGTCTCCAGATATTTTCACATCAGAGGGTTGTTCGGCTCTGTGGAATTCCTAATTTGACCGACAAATCCTACTGATCCCTCAATATAAATATTTAAAAAATCTTTCGTAATTCTACATGTATTTAAAATGACTGATTTTTGCATTTTTATATACAAATTCTTTGACAAATCTAATATGCCTAAATTTTTAATAAGAGATCTAGGTATAATGCCAGTAGCCGAAATAACAAAAGGCAATATTTTTATAGTCTGAGAATGCCAAATTCTTTTAATTTCATTTCCTAAATCTATATACTTTCTTATTTTTTCAGAAACAGATTTTTGAATATTACAGGAATTTGGAATAGCTACATCAATAATATAAGTTATTTTTTTAATTTTGTCATGTAAAACTATATGAGGTCTATTATGACCAATTGGTCTGTCTGTTAGTATAGTTTTATCATAGTAAATTTTAAAGAAATTATTTTCTAAAAATGAATTTGGTTCGTATTCATAATATTAAAGAAATTTTTAATAATAAAATTTGAAAGCATATTTTATCATCTTTCAAAAACAGGTTTTAGTTTTCGGATACATGAATATTCAATTTATTTGGATTTTATTGCAAAGCGAAAATATTTTGACCTTCTGACAGAATATGTTAAATTACGGCAACATTACACAAACTCGCACCCGCACTTCATTGACCTCATTTATGTTGTTGTCGACCCAACTTCCTAAGTATTTATATTGAGAAACATATTGGGCACTTTTATTATTCCACTGGTTATGGCACGGCAACGGCACAAAAACGCAAAAAACATACATTCTTTATTTAGGTTTATTTAGGAAACATACAGCTGTAAGTATATAAAATCATTATACATTTAACCCTTCTTAACTCTTTTAACGACTGCATTCCAATGTATGGGCGTTGTCACAAATATTTTTCTTTTTATACTTTAAGAATAAAGATGACATTTTTTCACCTTTGAACAATCACATATAATTTTTTTCTAATCAATTTAAAATTCAGGTTTCTGGGCATTATCAAAGTTCAAATTATTTTTTAAATGCACATAAATTCTCCAAAACACGAAACAAAATGCAATATAACAGAAACGGGAAGCAAATCTCAAAAGAGAAATGTATTTTTTATAAAACATTTGAATAAAATACTTATATTTATTCCTCCGAAATTTGATTGTCAAATGAAATTGTGAAATGACTTTAGATGCTTGGATAAAATGACGGAAGCATCTAAAGCCATTTCATCGCGCTTGCCTCTCACGCGGGAGCAGTCTTAAGAAGAAGTTATACGCCAAATCACTATTTAGATTTATCTTTACTACGAATCGGTTTACATTATGGATTTGAAAAAATATGTTATGGATGAATTGAAGCTTTTCCTACCTTTTTTCACTATGAAACGCCTCTACTTTCGGCAAGGAATATTATTATTATTATTCTAATTAAATAAGAAAACGAGAAACAAATTTAAAAAATCTATGCAAATTATTACTGAGACATTTATTCTATAATTACAAATAGCAGAGGCCCTAGCACGCTAGCTTTATAACGATGGGAAGGATAACTATCGGTAACTTCTCATCGTTCCCTAGGACAACTGCATCGCTAAAGTACAAACAACAGTTGATGTCGAATATGTTAAGGACACTTAGGACCAGTTGTTTCGGAAAATTTCACGTTTAAATTTCCTTCAAATCGACATTCACCAAAAAATTGGGTTGTTTCAACCTCCGTCAGAAGAAATTTCATCGAAAATTCCATAGGACCAGTTGTTTCGGAATTCCCTTCAAATTTCAATTTCCTTCAAATTTGAATTTCCTTCAAATCGTCATTCACCGATAAATTGGGTTGTTTCAACTTCCGTCAGCAGTAAATAGCAACAAATAACGTTCGATAAATTTGAAAATTTTATTCAAGTGTTCCCCGCCGAATCACAATTTTGACGTCTGCGCATGCGCCTCCCATTATTTCGCTAACCATCCGGACTCGGCTGATCACATTCACATCACATTTCTATAGAATTTTCACTGATGACGGAAGTTGAAACAACCCAATTTTTCAGTGAATGACGATTTGAAGGAAATTCAAATTTGAAGGAAATTCAAATTTGAAGGGAATTCCGAAACAACTGGTCCTATGGAATTTTCGATGAAATTTCTTCTGACGGAGGTTGAAACAACCCAATTTTTCGGTGAATGTCGATTTGAGGGAAATTCAAACGTGAAATTTTCCGAAACAACTGGTCCTTAGTCATTGTGAACTGTCACTTATTCGTTGGCGATCTGTAGTCATGCTAGGGAACGATGAGAAGTTACCGATAGTTATCCTACCGATCATTATAAAGCAAGCGTGCTAGGGCCTCAAGGGTTAATTTTTATCTATAAGTCTTCTTAATTAATTAAAAACTTAAATTTAGAATTTCCAACTGCTTAAGTCTGATAAATTCACTTTCCTTTGTTTGATGTCCGGGTCCTCGATTTTGACGTACTCTACGTCACTCATTATTACCCATTATTGCACTTTATATTCACTACGATTACTGGGCGGTACTTCGAGGGCTGTCTCAATTCTTCTGCGGAAGGAGGCTGGTGGTTCCTGGTCAAGCGAATTCTCTGGAAGAGCCTCGGCGGTGGCTTGAGGGGGCACGCAAAAGTTGGCTTCCTCAGAGGGAAGCTGGTGGTCGCTGGACGGCGTACTGAATCCGAAGGGCGGGTCAGTATGCTGGCAGGAAGAGTGTGCACTTCCGGAGGACGGAGTGTACAGGAGAAAGTTTCCCGAGCAGGAGCTGGGCGGCAGACTGGACCGAAGGGCGGTCAGTATGCTGGTAGGCAGAGTGTGCACTTCCGGAGGACGGAGTGTACAGGAGAAAGTTTCCCGAGCAGGAGCTGGGCGGCAGACTGGACCGAAGGGCGGTCAGTATGCTGGTAGGCAGAGTGTGCACTTCCGGAGGACGGAGTGTACAGGAGAAAGTTTCCCGAGCAGGAGCTGGGCGGCAGACTGGACCGAAGGGCGGTCAGTATGCTGGTAGGCAGAGTGTGCACTTCCGGAGGACGGAGTGTACAGGAGAAAGTTTCCCGAGCAGGAGCTGGGCGGCAGACTGGACCGAAGGGCGGTCAGTATGCTGGTAGGCAGAGTGTGCACTTCCGGAGGACGGAGTGTACAGGAGAAAGTTTCCCGAGCAGGAGCTGGGCGGCAGACTGGACCGAAGGGCGGGTCAGTATGCTGGTAGGAAGAGTGTGCACTTCCGGAGGACGGAGTGTACAGGAGAAAGTTTCCCGAGCAGGAGCTGGGCGGCAGACTGGACCGAAGGGCGGTCAGTATGCTGGTAGGCAGAGTGTGCACTTCCGGAGGACGGAGTGTACAGGAGAAAGTTTCCCGAGCAGGAGCTGGGCGGCAGACTGGACCGAAGGGCGGTCAGTATGCTGGTAGGCAGAGTGTGCACTTCCGGAGGACGGAGTGTACAGGAGAAAGTTTCCCGAGCAGGAGCTGGGCGGCAGACTGGACCGAAGGGCGGTCAGTATGCTGGTAGGCAGAGTGTGCACTTCCGGAGGACGGAGTGTACAGGAGAAAGTTTCCCGAGCAGGAGCTGGGCGGCAGACTGGACCGAAGGGCGGGTCAGTATGCTGGTAGGAAGAGTGTGCACTTCCGGAGGACGGAGTGTACAGGAGAAAGTTTCCCGAGCAGGAGCTGGGCGGCAGACTGGACCGAAGGGCGGTCAGTATGCTGGTAGGCAGAGTGTGCACTTCCGGAGGACGGAGTGTACAGGAGAAAGTTTCCCGAGCAGGAGCTGGGCGGCAGACTGGACCGAAGGGCGGTCAGTATGCTGGTAGGCAGAGTGTGCACTTCCGGAGGACGGAGTGTACAGGAGAAAGTTTCCCGAGCAGGAGCTGGGCGGCAGACTGGACCGAAGGGCGGTCAGTATGCTGGTAGGCAGAGTGTGCACTTCCGGAGGACGGAGTGTACAGGAGAAAGTTTCCCGAGCAGGAGCTGGGCGGCAGACTGGACCGAAGGGCGGTCAGTATGCTGGTAGGCAGAGTGTGCACTTCCGGAGGACGGAGTGTACAGGAGAAAGTTTCCCGAGCAGGAGCTGGGCGGCAGACTGGACCGAAGGGCGGTCAGTATGCTGGTAGGCAGAGTGTGCACTTCCGGAGGACGGAGTGTACAGGAGAAAGTTTCCCGAGCAGGAGCTGGGCGGCAGACTGGACCGAAGGGCGGTCAGTATGCTGGTAGGCAGAGTGTGCACTTCCGGAGGACGGAGTGTACAGGAGAAAGTTTCCCGAGCAGGAGCTGGGCGGCAGACTGGACCGAAGGGCGGTCAGTATGCTGGTAGGCAGAGTGTGCACTTCCGGAGGACGGAGTGTACAGGAGAAAGTTTCCCGAGCAGGAGCTGGGCGGCAGACTGGACCGAAGGGCGGTCAGTATGCTGGTAGGCAGAGTGTGCACTTCCGGAGGACGGAGTGTACAGGAGAAAGTTTCCCGAGCAGGAGCTGGGCGGCAGACTGGACCGAAGGGCGGTCAGTATGCTGGTAGGCAGAGTGTGCACTTCAGGAGGACGGAGTGTACAGGAGAAAGTTTCCCGAGCAGGAGCTGGGCGGCAGACTGGACCGAAGGGCGGTCAGTATGCTGGTAGGCAGAGTGTGCACTTCCGGAGGACGGAGTGTACAGGAGAAAGTTTCCCGAGCAGGAGCTGGGCGGCAGACTGGACCGAAGGGCGGTCAGTATGCTGGTAGGCAGAGTGTGCACTTCCGGAGGACGGAGTGTACAGGAGAAAGTTTCCCGAGCAGGAGCTGGGCGGCAGACTGGACCGAAGGGCGGTCAGTATGCTGGTAGGCAGAGTGTGCACTTCCGGAGGACGGAGTGTACAGGAGAAAGTTTCCCGAGCAGGAGCTGGGCGGCAGACTGGACCGAAGGGCGGTCAGTATGCTGGTAGGCAGAGTGTGCACTTCCGGAGGACGGAGTGTACAGGAGAAAGTTTCCCGAGCAGGAGCTGGGCGGCAGACTGGACCGAAGGGCGGGTCAGTATGCTGGTAGGAAGAGTGTGCACTTCCGGAGGACGGAGTGTACAGGAGAAAGTTTCCCGAGCAGGAGCTGGGCGGCAGACTGGACCGAAGGGCGGTCAGTATGCTGGTAGGCAGAGTGTGCACTTCCGGAGGACGGAGTGTACAGGAGAAAGTTTCCCGAGCAGGAGCTGGGCGGCAGACTGGACCGAAGGGCGGTCAGTATGCTGGTAGGCAGAGTGTGCACTTCAGGAGGACGGAGTGTACAGGAGAAAGTTTCCCGAGCAGGAGCTGGGCGGCAGACTGGACCGAAGGGCGGTCAGTATGCTGGTAGGCAGAGTGTGCACTTCCGGAGGACGGAGTGTACAGGAGAAAGTTTCCCGAGCAGGAGCTGGGCGGCAGACTGGACCGAAGGGCGGTCAGTATGCTGGTAGGCAGAGTGTGCACTTCCGGAGGACGGAGTGTACAGGAGAAAGTTTCCCGAGCAGGAGCTGGGCGGCAGACTGGACCGAAGGGCGGTCAGTATGCTGGTAGGCAGAGTGTGCACTTCCGGAGGACGGAGTGTACAGGAGAAAGTTTCCCGAGCAGGAGCTGGGCGGCAGACTGGACCGAAGGGCGGTCAGTATGCTGGTAGGCAGAGTGTGCACTTCCGGAGGACGGAGTGTACAGGAGAAAGTTTCCCGAGCAGGAGCTGGGCGGCAGACTGGACCGAAGGGCGGGTCAGTATGCTGGTAGGAAGAGTGTGCACTTCCGGAGGACGGAGTGTACAGGAGAAAGTTTCCCGAGCAGGAGCTGGGCGGCAGACTGGACCGAAGGGCGGTCAGTATGCTGGTAGGCAGAGTGTGCACTTCCGGAGGACGGAGTGTACAGGAGAAAGTTTCCCGAGCAGGAGCTGGGCGGCAGACTGGACCGAAGGGCGGTCAGTATGCTGGTAGGCAGAGTGTGCACTTCCGGAGGACGGAGTGTACAGGAGAAAGTTTCCCGAGCAGGAGCTGGGCGGCAGACTGGACCGAAGGGCGGTCAGTATGCTGGTAGGCAGAGTGTGCACTTCCGGAGGACGGAGTGTACAGGAGAAAGTTTCCCGAGCAGGAGCTGGGCGGCAGACTGGACCGAAGGGCGGTCAGTATGCTGGTAGGCAGAGTGTGCACTTCCGGAGGACGGAGTGTACAGGAGAAAGTTTCCCGAGCAGGAGCTGGGCGGCAGACTGGACCGAAGGGCGGTCAGTATGCTGGTAGGCAGAGTGTGCACTTCCGGAGGACGGAGTGTACAGGAGAAAGTTTCCCGAGCAGGAGCTGGGCGGCAGACTGGACCGAAGGGCGGTCAGTATGCTGGTAGGCAGAGTGTGCACTTCCGGAGGACGGAGTGTACAGGAGAAAGTTTCCCGAGCAGGAGCTGGGCGGCAGACTGGACCGAAGGGCGGTCAGTATGCTGGTAGGCAGAGTGTGCACTTCCGGAGGACGGAGTGTACAGGAGAAAGTTTCCCGAGCAGGAGCTGGGCGGCAGACTGGACCGAAGGGCGGTCAGTATGCTGGTAGGCAGAGTGTGCACTTCCGGAGGACGGAGTGTACAGGAGAAAGTTTCCCGAGCAGGAGCTGGGCGGCAGACTGGACCGAAGGGCGGTCAGTATGCTGGTAGGCAGAGTGTGCACTTCCGGAGGACGGAGTGTACAGGAGAAAGTTTCCCGAGCAGGAGCTGGGCGGCAGACTGGACCGAAGGGCGGTCAGTATGCTGGTAGGCAGAGTGTGCACTTCCGGAGGACGGAGTGTACAGGAGAAAGTTTCCCGAGCAGGAGCTGGGCGGCAGACTGGACCGAAGGGCGGTCAGTATGCTGGTAGGCAGAGTGTGCACTTCCGGAGGACGGAGTGTACAGGAGAAAGTTTCCCGAGCAGGAGCTGGGCGGCAGACTGGACCGAAGGGCGGTCAGTATGCTGGTAGGCAGAGTGTGCACTTCCGGAGGACGGAGTGTACAGGAGAAAGTTTCCCGAGCAGGAGCTGGGCGGCAGACTGGACCGAAGGGCGGTCAGTATGCTGGTCGCAGAGTGTTGGCTCGGCGGAAGCCGTTGTGACTCCGAGAGACACGGGGGCCCTCCAAGGGAAGAGCTTCCCGGGTCGGAAGTGAAAAAGCGACTTTCCCAAGTTTGAACTCCCGCTTCTTCCCGGGGCCGATGGTTGGCCCTGCTGACGAATTGAAGAACTATTGTTATTATTCCTCTTTGTTCCATTTCTCTAAACTGCAATGGTAACATGCGCTGTGGTCGTCCAATGGTTGTCAACTTCAACGCAAGATGGCGCTGATAATCTCGTTTGTTGTGAAATATACATTATTGGCGTTAACTTCTGAGTTCAATTGATAACTAAGTTTACACTTATATTCTTATATATAGATTAATTCTAACCATTTTACAACAATGCATATAATAATTAATATAAAGGCTGAATCATGAATAAATTCTATTAATGTAGCAAAATCCCTAGTCCACAGAATCCCGTTTGTAAAGAACATACAACATATTCGAAAATATATAAAAAGGGCGCGTTGGCCCTTCCATCAAAGAGATTTTTATTGCCCTGAGCTTCGACTGGTCCCCCAGGATTGGGTCGCCTTTTGTTAACAAACTGCGGAATTTAAATCCTAGCTTTCTATTTTATTACGGTTCCCTTGAGTCTAATTTCGCCGTCGGCTATCTGCGATTTCTAATTCTAATGGTTGTTTACCAAACTTGGTAAAGTAACTAATTTTAAGTTCCCTTGTCGGCGAGCCGTCACATTCCTTTGCAAGCCAAATTACTGGCAAACAAATTGCACATTTTTAAGATCTTTTGTGAATTCTAGCCACGGTAAATACCGATTTTTAAGATAGATTTTTTTTTATTATACATCGTGTTAAGGATCGTACTCTGATATTATTTGGAGTAAAAATGTAAATGAAATTTTGGTCTCTGGTGACTTTTTGGATGTCTTTTTTTTTTCTTCAAAAATTAAACAAAAAAAAACTTCTCATCACGGTCACATAGCCGCGTAACCAACCAATAGCCCCTCACCCACTACTAACTGCCTAACGGATTTTTATGTTTTGTAGAAAAAAAAACTTCAAACATGCCATCAGAGACCAAAATTTCCTTTTTATTTTTTACTCCAAATAATGTCAGGAATCACTGGTTAAAATATGTCAAGTACGATCCTTAACACGTTGAATATTTATATGGTGGCTGATTTGTGAGATGATGTGAGGTCCTATTTACTTACCATTCCAATAATAATTGATATTTCTGTTTCTCTCAGAAGGCTTGTTTGGATAAATCATTGGTTAGACATATGTATTATATATTATTATGCTCTCTGTCTCTGTCTGTTAATGACTTGTATGAATACAATACCAACTCCGGCTGTTGTTGTCATTTTACAGATTCAGTCTCCAATTCATTGTTCTCCATCTCCTCAACATGCAGGCGGACAAGGGATTGCGTTATTGCAAACCCAACTGGCAGGAAACCCTCCAATTATTCGAAACCATTAAAGATAACAATAAAAAATTGCTTCTGGAACCATTCCCCGATGAAAAAGTGTTGGCGTTCTTCGCGAAATTATCATACACTGATTGTACGGGAGAGCTCAATCTGCCAAAAGGATGGCAACTTCTTACCACGGCTCGGAGCAACTGGGCTAATGCATACTTTGGGTGTGCATTGTGGAACCCTTCCGAGCAGCAGGTGGTGGTGGCGCATAGAGGGACGGACCCTATGAAGTTGGGGACACTCTGGGTCGACGGGAAGGGTGTGTACTGTAATCGTTACACCAAACACATGAGCTCAGCTGTATCTTTTGCTGATGAAATTAAGAAGGTAATTCTTGAAACAAATCAAAGACTTAGCAGTCGTATCGTTCTGTCCTTCACAGGGCATTCCCTCGGAGCATGGTTGGCCGGAGTCACCACCCTAACCGTGAAATACCTCGAGAGGGAGGGCAGTGGATTCCGCAGAATCGCCAGCCCCCGTAAAGGTCTGCATGCTCACACTCTAACGTTGGACAGTCCGGGGGTTAAGGATATGCTAACAAAGATATGTAGAGATTACGATGATAGGTATAACCAGTCTATATGTACTAAGAAATTAGATGTCACCACAATTTTTGCAGCTCCAAATCCTGTGAACTGTACTGGGTTTCACGTGGGAGATATATATCAGCTGGAAAGTGTGAACACCCACAGCCTTGACAATTTCATCAAAGCTTTTGATGATGGGAAGAAGAAGTTTGCGGTACAGAACTGGCCCGAGGGACTAGTTGAGCGCCAAAATCATGACGAGCTAGAGGAGTACATGTTGCTTTTAGATGATGTAAGAGTTTCTCCTGCAAGCTCTACTGAGAGCCACCAGAACACGGAGCCACTTGAAGTAGATGCTGATACTACATTCCTCAAAGAACTGCTAACCTCAAGGAAGTATAAAACTAAACCCTCGCTGGGAAACATCTGTCATCTGGGAGTGTTTTCTGCAGAAGAGTTGAATTTTATGAATAATTGGAGTTTTTTTCAAAGCAATACGCTGATGAAATTAAAGAAAATTAAAAAATTCACAAATAAACAAAATCTTCAAAAATTAGACTTCCCAAAGTTTGAAATTGATACTAAAGAAAATATTATCATTTGTGACACAATGGAAGATTTGAGGAAGGTGATTAGACTAACCAAACAACTGTTACGCTGGTTTCATAAAGAGATAATAAATGCTATAGATAAACAGAACACGAGTATAAAGGGAGCCCCCTTATACATGGCTGGCCAGGCCTATCTCCGCACCTTGCCCAATATCCTGGACTGTGTGGACACCTTGGGGCTGGAGACATTCCTAGTGTCTCCCCAACGTGTTTTACAAATTGAGACAAGTGATTCTAAATTTGAAGCTGCCAGATTAAACAATATCTTGCTTCAAATCAAAAACACATCTTTAGAATCAGTATATTTAAAAGACAACTGCCACACAATTCTCAGTTGGAATGATTTGACTGATATAGCTATGGATATAGACATGGAAGATTTAAACGAGATCGATGTTATTATTAATAATCTGCTTGTTCTTGAATTCACTTCTCCAACCGATAGCTTAAACCAAAACTACGAAATTTTGACAAAAATTATTAAAACTTTAGAAACACACGTCCACAAGAAGCTCGTCATCATTCTACCACAGTCGACTAATTCAACAATATTTATGGATTTTAAAAAACTGGCCGTTGAAATAAAGTCTTTCAAAGAATTTGAATTAAGCGACCTGACTATTAAATCTAGAGACGACATATTTGCAAGGGATGCAATAGCATTAGGGGAAGAAACTCTCAGCCTAAATACATTACTGGGAAATGACTGTAAATCTGACGATGAGCAGGTTCGAGACAAAATCAATAACTTACTTTCTCCCGTTTTGAAGAAACTCGCAATAGACGCCCAGTATATAGCTCAAATACCAAACAAGCTTCCGAAGCTTTGTGAAATAGATGTGTTCTTTTCCAAAGGGAACAAGATTGTGGACAAAGAAAAGATTGCAGCACTACTGGAGAGGAGTGGGGCCGAGGGACCACTGCTGGTGGTCAGCGATCCGGAACAGCTCAGCCAGGACTACTGGGGGGAGGGTGCACGGGAGAGGATCTTCACCACCGAGGAAGTGGGACGTGACCTGTTTCAGGAAAAGTGTCGAGAGAAGTCAGCCACAGTAATCTATTGGCTACATTTATGCGCAGAAGGCCTCTCTCTGAGGGAAGTTTACAATAGCGGCCTCTACATGCCCAGGAAGTTCCACACTCGTGTTATCATTAAATCTATGGATGCATTCATTCGCTACAACGGAAATAAGGACATATTTATATTTAACGACGTGGAAGATAAATTAACACTAATTAGCTCCTTTAAATTATCCAAGGAAGCAGAGGAATTATTTGTCTTGAAAGATCACTTTAAAATACAAACAAACTCTTTAGAATCGAATATCGAAATAAAAAAAAACGAAGAATCGTTCAACAAACATTATTTTAAAAAGTTCGCTATTGGGGGTATCCCGTGTCTGGTCTGGCAATATTCTCACGGCTCTCTGGATGGCCTGCGCCCCTTCATCACAAGGGACAACAGTGACCCCATCAAGGAAGATGCCTTATGCAATATGGGAAAAAAGCTGACCATCATTGCTGATGACCCTGGTATGGGAAAGACCACCAGCCTGACGCGCATGTCGGAGCTCATCCGAGACTCATGGGTACTGAGAATTGACCACCTTCACTTGACCGCTATCGACAAACTACCCTCGAAACTTAACCTTCAATCGGTTACAAAGTATTTGATCTGTGCTTCGGGTTTACCTACTGATGATGATTTGTTGCGCAGTCTTTTACAGCATTGCCTCGAATCGAAAAGTTCGAGGCAGGTTTGTATTTTGGTGGATGCATTTGACGAAATCACTAAAGAAAATACCAAAGCCAAAATTTTAGAGGTTCTGAAATATTTAAAAAATATCACAAATTGTAAAACGGTAGTCACCACACGGGTGCATCCACAAGAATTGCTCGAAAATGAATTGTCAGAATTTTCCGCAGAATTAGTCAAAATTACAGAAAGAGAACAGGATGATTATATGATGAATTCCTGGCTTCCTCACCTGGCCTTGGAACTCCCAGAGCACGGAGAGTCGAAGAAGGGGAAGCTATGCCAGTTTGCCAGAGAGCTGCGGGAGGAGATGGAGGGAGTGCTGGGAGAAGACGTGGCCAGCTTCATGGGCATCCCGCTTCAGATCCGTATGCTGGCCGAAGTGTTCCTCCAGGAGGTCATACAGTCTATGGTGTCTCCTGAACAATCGCAGAACTTACACAAAATCAGCAATTTGTATGATTTGTATAAACAGTTTATCGAAGTTAAGAAAACAATATTTTTCGATCAGAAGACTAATCTGAACACAATTCTATCAGATTCCTCTCTAAATAATACGGTTGAGAACATAATGGAGAAACATCGCGTCCTGGCTTTTCAATCTATTGACCCAAAGTTTGCTGCAGTACTTGCTGCTATCTCAAACACAAAAATATCCAAAGAAGACTTGCAAGACATAAGCGGCCTAGGACTGATCAAGTCTATAATTGATGGAGCCGCTCTATTCATTCACCGCACGTTTGAAGAATACTTTTGCGCAGATTTTTTTGTCCATTGGCTCAGACAGGAAAGTCAGGGGATTCAAAACAAAGAAAATATCATACTTATTAAAAATCAATTGTGCATTTTCTTGCTCAGACCAGATTATTATTTAATCAGAAAGTTCATAGAGACCCAGCTTGCTATATCACCACCAATACCGAGCGATGCACTGGAAAGTAGTCCTGTATTGTATAAACACTGGTCGGAACATCGTCAATTATTTTTTCATGATCGTGTCAAAACTCCAATGCACGTAGGAGCTGAAGAACAGAATACGCACACTTTTGCAGTCCTCCTCAGTGGCCCGAGCAGTAGGATATACGAGGAAGACTACATCTGCTTTATGGCAGAAAGAGACAAGGCCGGGAGGACTGCACTGAAAATAGCATTGGAGAAGAGAAATCTCAATATTGTAAAGCAAATTGAGAGAAAAGTGGAGAATTGTACGTACGAGTCACTACTTAAACTTACGCTTGCTACATTCTTAGATTTTGAAGGTGACAAAGATCACCACTTGTTTAGCGAATATTCTTCAAATAAACAACCGTCAAGTAATTTACACCGTGCCTTATTAAGAACTGAACAGATCAGAAAACAAATCACTCCGTTTATGGCATCAGTGAGGAAGGATGACTACAGCACTGTGTATAAGATCTTAAGTGACTTGGAAAGTGATACTGAGCGCGCTCACTTATTGATTGCCATTGATAGTCAGGGCGATACTGCCATCAATCTCGCAGCAAGTAAAGAAGATCATATGTTATTTAAGTTATTTGCTAAACAAGGAGTTTGTATGTCTTTCGATACATCTGAAAACAATCCCTTGCATTGTGCAGCAAAGGGAGGAAACCTTGGTATTGTGAAATATTTACTAAATCCCACAAAAAAATCTTTTAAGGGACTTAAAGATACTGCACCTTTTAAACACATAAAAACAAAAGTAATTAATTTTATTACACGCATAATCAGCAATGAAAATCACACCGATAAAGAGGCTACCACATTTCCATATACTGGAATATGTCAAATGCATTCTTCTATAAAATCTTTGGATGGTTCTACCGCCCTGATGTTAGCTGCACAAGGAGGGCACGATGAGATAGTATCAGTACTGTTAGATAAACTGGCAGACATTCAAACAAGGGACAATAATGGAGAGACTGCATTATTGCTAGCTGCAAGGGAGGGACATTTGCAGGTGGTTAAACTCCTGTTGACGGACGCAGACATCCACGTGAGCAGTAATGTTGGCTCGACTGCATTAATGTACGCTGCAAGTAAGGGGCACCTAGGGGTAGTTAAACACCTACTGATGAATGGAGCAGACATCCACATGAAGAATAATGATGGCTTGACTGCATTAATGTACGCTGCAAGTAAGGGGCACCTAGAGGTAGTTGCACACCTACTGTTGAATGGAGCAGACATCCACATGAGCAGTAATAATGACTGGACTGCATTAATGCTAGCTGCACTTAAGGGGCACCTAGAGGTAGTTGCACACCTACTGTTGAATGGAGCAGACATCCACATGAGCAGTAATAATGACTGGACTGCATTAATGCTAGCTGCACTTAAGGGGCACCTAGAGGTAGTTGCACACCTACTGTTGAATGGAGCAGACATCCACATGAAGAATAATGACGGCTTTACTCCATTAATATGCGCTGCAAGTAAGGGGCACCTAGGGGTAGTTAAACACCTACTGATGAATGGAGCAGACATCCACATGAAGAATAATGATGGCTTAACTGCATTAATGTACGCTGCAGGTGAGGGGCACCTAGGGGTAGTTAAACACCTACTGTTGAATGGAGCAGACATCCACATGAAGAATAATGACGGCTTTACTCCATTAATATGCGCTGCAGGTGCGGGGCACCTAGAGGTAGTTGCACACCTACTGTTGAATGGAGTAGACATTAACATGAAGAATAATGACGGCTTGACTGCATTAATGTACGCTGCAAGTAAGGGGCAGCTAGAGGTAGTTGCACACCTACTGTTGAATGGAGTAGACATCCACATGAGCAGTAATAATGACTGGACTGCATTAATGTACGCTGCAAGTGGGGGGCACCTAGGGGTAGTTAAATACCTACTGTTGAATGGAGCAGACATTCACATGAAGAATAATGACGGCTTGACTGCATTTATGCTAGCTGCAAGTAAGGGGCAGCTAGAGGTAGTTGCACACCTACTGTTGAATGGAGTAGACATCCACATGAAGAATAATGACGGCTTGACTGCATTAATGTACGCTGCAAGTAAGGGGCAGCTAGAGGTAGTTGCACACCTACTGTTGAATGGAGTAGACATCCACATGAGCAGTAATAATGACTGGACTGCATTAATGTACGCTGCAAGTGGGGGGCACCTAGGGGTAGTTAAATACCTACTGTTGAATGGAGCAGACATTCACATGAAGAATAATGACGGCTTGACTGCATTTATGCTAGCTGCAAGTAAGGGGCAGCTAGAGGTAGTTGCACACCTACTGTTGAATGGAGTAGACATCCACATGAAGAATAATGACGGCTTGACTGCATTAATGTACGCTGCAGGAGAGGGGCACCTAGAGGTAGTTGCACACCTAATGTTGAATGGAGCAGACATCCACATGAAGAATAATGACGGCTTGACTGCATTAATGCACGCTGCAAGTAAGGGGCACCTAGGGGTAGTTAAACACCTACTGATGAATGGAGCAGACATCCACATGAAGAATAATGATGGCTTGACTGCATTAATGCTAGCTGCACTTAAGGGGCACCTAGAGGTAGTTGCACACCTAATGTTGAATGGAGCAGACATCCACATGAGCAGTAATAATGACTGCACTGCATTAATGCTAGCTGCACTTAAGGGGCACCTAGAGGTAGTTGCACACCTACTGTTGAATGGAGCAGACATCCACATGAGCAGTAATAATGGCTGGACTGCATTGATGATAGCTGCAAGTGAGGGACATCTAGAGATAGTTGAACTCCTACTGTTGAATGGAGCAGACATTCACATGAAGAATAATGACGGCTTGACTGCATTAATATGCGCTGCAGGTGAGGGGCACCTAGAGGTAGTTGCACACCTACTGTTGAATGGAGCAGACATCCACATGAGCAGTAATAATGACTGGACTGCATTAATGCTAGCTGCACTTAAGGGGCACCTAGAGGTAGTTGCACACCTACTGTTGAATGGAGCAGACATCAACATGAGCAGTAATAATGGCTCGACTGCATTAATGTGCGCTGCAGGTGCGGGGCACCCAGAGGTAGTTGCACACCTACTGTTGAATGAAGCAGACATCCACATGAGCAGTAATAATGGCTGGACTGCATTAATCCACGCTGCAAGTAAGGGGCACCTAGGGGTAGTTACACACCTACTGTTGAATGGAGCAGACATCCACATGAAGAATAATGACGGCTTGACTGCATTAATGCTAGCTGCAAGTAAGGGGCAGCTAGAGGTAGTTGATCTTATTCGCAGCCACAAGGAAGCCAACCCGATGGAGTGAGTTACCTCTCCTACAAGACTGTACCACCATATCCTGACAACATTATTTAAGGACAGTGCCATCAGCCCTCCATTTGACTATATACTGTAAGGACAAAAATAAACACAAACAATAATAACTTTTTAAAATATGTGAATATTCGAAACATAAGCATTGTGAAACTGTTATAACCATCAAAGTTAGATCGACATTAAAGCATTTTTAAAGTTTAAAATCCCTATATCTGTGTAAAATAATAAAACTTGTGAAAACTAAATAAATAAAGTGAGCTGTTCTCTAATAGTCAAACGTATAAGAATAATCATATTAATAATTATTGACAATTTAACCAAGTGCTCTCTTAAATTCAAATGATGACAATAGTGGTTTTTGGTTCTTTAAACTTGTAACAGAATGACCCTGTGAAAGATGCACTAAAGTGACAAGTTAGTATTTAGTGTAATAGTGAATCTATGGCTACCCTGGGCAGTCTATGCAATACACAATCCAAGCAAGAGACAAGGCAGATGCAGCGCTGCTGACTGAACACTGAACAATTGAACAAATGCTCCAGGAACCTCCTGCTTAACTTACATCAACAGGTAAACTTATCTTTCTTTAAACTTGTAACATAATGACCCTATGAAGCATGCACTAAAGTGACAAGTTAGTATTTAGTGTAATAGTGAAACTATGGCTACCCTGGGCAGTCCAAGCAATACGAAATCTAAGCAAGAGACGCATATATCCACTGGAGCGACAGAGCAATTAAATTTTTTTTTCTCGGATGGCTAGATGAAATTTTTCTGCCCACATTAAAAAAATCATACCCCAGAATTTGAATATGGAGACATACAAACTCATTATAGTTCTATGTAGCCAATGAATTCCCCTATCTTTTGTCTATTATCACATATTTGTAGGATTTTAAAGAATCTAGAGAATATTTATTTTGTTATATTTTGAATGTTCAATATATTATATAGTCGTTTTAATAAAAAATAAAAATTTGAAATTTGTCCCATTTTGGTAACAAAATAATCCGAGGTTTTGAAAATAGTGCCATAATGTGGCAAAACGCGCTCGAGTGGTTAAAAACAAAAATTAAAAATTATATGAATACCTTTATAATTATAAGTCCCAACTGCTGCCATCTGGAGCCAGTGAGACTATGGCATCCCCAATCGGGGTATGTTCTGAGGCTGAAGGTAAGCGGGGAGGGTAAGGAGCAAGGAGAGAGGAAGGTGTGGAAGTACCTGGCTATTCAGGTATGTAGTATATGTGTGTGTATATGTGTGTGAATGTGATGGCATGAGAGCGAGACAGAGAGAATGCAGATCATATAAAAGGGATAGCGGTTAGACAGTGCATTAGAGGGTTCTCTCCAGTTTAACTCTTCTATAATAAATACAGTACTATTTTTCGTACGTTATTACTACCTACAAACCACATCTCATCTGCGCATCGCTGCGCAGATCTCACAAGATCTTTCACGAAACATGGATAAAGCCATTTTAAGCAACGTGTTTAGATCTGCTCACTAACAAAATGTTACAATTATCTCCAAAACTATTGACAAAATCACTTTTATAAGTAAACAAAACCAACATGTCACGTCACCATAAAATATTGTGTATTGTTTCTTCGGAAGTTTAGTTACTTAAAAGTTTTTGTTACCTGAAAAGCACAAACCCTTAAAAATCACAAAATCATGACGATTAACCCTATTTGGTAGAAAATAGAAAAACTAAAAGTAATATCATTATGGGAAGCATTATGGGAAGGCCATCCAACACTATAATAGTCACAATTGATTTCATACACTAATTTATTTCACCCTTTGGACTAGAATCACTATTAATTTGCTAGTTGGGAGCCGCTCAGTGCGTAGTGCAGGCGTCGTGTGTACGAAGCCACAGGTACTAAGGTTACTTGCCGACCTCGGGTCGCGGGTTCCGTGAGTTTTGCCAATGTAAAATGCAGGTCTTTACCGTTGAATGAACGGTAAAGACAAATAAGATAGCTTGGGCCATTCGGGTATCTATTCACTCCAATGTAGCGATTGCCCCACATTTTACATTGGCAAAACTGCAAGAAATATTAATACCCGTGTCAAGGAACACCTAAGATGTTTACACAGTACCGGATTCTCAGAGTTTGCAAACCATCTTATAGAAACAGACCATAAATTTAATAATAATACAGGCGTAACGTTATTGCACAGAAACGAAATAGGTATTAGATTGGATAATATAGAAGCCCTAGAGCTAAGGAAAGCCATAAACACTAATAGAAAAGTAATTAACAATCAAATAAATCTAAATAAAAGTGCGATACTTAGGTTGTTCCCTATTGACAAAGAACTTTCACTTCCCAACCCCCAGTCCCTTATTCCGATTACGTCCTGCACCGGCGGAACCCAGCCCTTTTCTTCAATCCCCTGAATATATTATAACACATATGTTAGATATTAGTAGAGATTATACTGCCTGAAGAAGCTACGGTTGTAGCGAAACCCGGTCGGCATAAAGTATAAAAATATAAAAGTGGTGTATACAAAGTTATTGTTTTATTTTAAATGAATTTATATTCTAGACTACCCTAAGGACATATCACACTAAATTAATAACTTTATCTAGCTACTTAAGTAATAATGACTTTTTACTGTGTTCATATAAAATGTGAAATACAATAATAAAACATTACTATTTAGCGCCAGTAACTTAAGTAAAAAAGATCAAAGGTTTTTTGAACTTGGCACCATTACTCATCTCCTTCAGCCTCTCAAAATATTCCAATTAGGCATGCCGTAGTCTCACTTGTTACAAAGTTGGGAGAAGTTGTGACTCTTGTGCGGCACTCATATAAAAATATAAATAAATAATTTTTAATCTACAGATCTCGGGGGACCAACACACTCAACCAAGTCAAATTTCAACAACATTCTCAACATCACTATTGAGGGGAGCACTCTCAAGCAAGCCACATACTATCGATGTCCCTTGAAATCATTTGAGGGAGACAGTACTCTCAACCAAACCATATTCTATTGATGTCTTGGACGACTTTTGAGATTTTGAGAGGACCAGCACTCTTAAACCAGCCACATTCTATCAATGTCCCTGGGCATAACATGAGGGGACCAGCACCCTCAAACCAGTTACATTCCGTCAATGTCCCTGGACTCCACTTGAGAGGACCGGCACTCTCAAACCTGCCACATTCCGTCGATGTCCCTGGACACCATTTGAGAGGTCCGATCCACATTCTACATCTATGTCCCTTGACATCACATGAGGGGACCAGAACTCTCAATTAAGCCATATTCTATCGATATCCCTTTACACCACTCGAGAGGACCAGCACTCTCAACCAAGCCACATTCGATCAGTGTCCCTGGACATCACTTGAGGGGACCAGCACTCTTTACCAAGCCACGTTCCGTCGATGTCCCTGGACACCATTTGAGAGGTCCGATACTCTAAACCAAGCCACATTCTACATATATGTCCCTTGACATCACATGAGGGGACCAGAACTCTCAATTAAGCCATATTCTATCGATATCCCTTTACACCACTCGAGAGGACCGGCACTCTCAACCAAGCCATATTCGATCAGTGTCCCTGGACATCACTTGAGGGGACCAGCACTCTTAACCAAGCCACATTCCATCGATGTCCCTGGACACAACTTGAGAGCTTGAGTACTCTCAAGCAAGCCACATTTTGCCATGGTTGTTTTACCAGCACCCTCAAGGCAGCCACATTTTACCTCAGACTTGCCACAACTTTTCCAAGGTAAGTTCACTATTATTTTTTTAAACACTGCAATTTTCATGTGTTATTACAGATTTTATGCTTTTTAAACAGGTTTTCATGCTCAGTGTTGCTTTGGATGAAAAGCCGCAATGACGATAATCATCTACGTCCATCGGATGACGTTTGTCATCTGCTGTTACGTACTTTTGGTTGTTTAGAATCTTAAATAATATGTCACTGAAAATATTTACACTTTTTTTTCAAAGCAATTTTTACAAAGAACCGTTTGAGAGGATCAGCACTCTCAAGGCAGCCACTTTCTATCCTTGACCCATGCCTTCACTCCACAGAAGCATCTTTTATTTCTAGTATCTGTTATCACTTGACGGTAACTGTTCCAAGGCAGGTTTACTATTGTTTTTAAACCTTGCTTGCTCTCTAGCTTTAAAAATAGGTTTTCTTTTCCCCATTGTTTTTTTACGTTAAAAGACACGTTAGCGTTTTTTATTTATTTTTTTATAGTGAATACCTCACAAGAGTCCCAACTGCTCCCGTCTGGAGCCAGTGAAACTATGGCATCCCCAATCGGGGTATGTTGTGAGGCTGAAGGTAAGTGGTGAAGGGAAGGAGACGAGGAAGAGGAAGGTGGGGAAGTGAGGGGAAATACCTGGCTATTCAGATCTAGTCACTAAATACGACTAAAGCCACTTCAAGCAATTTTTCAATTCTGAATGGTGGTCTTACGCCAGGGCGAGACTGAGAGTATCTTCCACTCTGGAACGTGCCTCAAATATAAGATATATTGTTTTTAATAATTAATTGTGAGATAACACAAATTAATTAAATTTAATTTAATTGCGCACTCCGGGTTTGAACCCGCGGCCTTCGAAATGGGAGTCCAAAGCCTTACCGCTGGACTACACCGGCCGTCAAATGTCGGTCGGCTTCCTCCTTTTAAGCCAACGCTTCAGACTGCCTTGCAGTGTCCATCATCATGCCTAGATCGAACGGACCATATCAAATGCCTTGGTCTTACATTTGATCAATATCTTAAGTGGAATACACATTGCCTACTTATCACGAATAAGCTTAGAAAACATGTTTATTTCTTCAAAAACAATAGAAACATACTAGATTCCAAATCTATGAAAATTGTTTATTACTCTCTTTGTCAATCAATCATTGAATATGGAATAATCGCATGGGGAGGTGCAACACTATCAGCTATAGATTCATTATCGAAGGCACAAAAATTAATTATGAAAGTTATTCTTAAAGTTCCCATAATAACAAGTACTTTAGATATATTCAAAAAATTCCATGTATTAGATATTTAACAAATTTACACAAAAACTATCTTAACTCATCTGTTTAAAAATAAAACACATACATTTTATAAAAATACCCAAAATATTGTAAATACGCGGCACAAAACCAAAGAACTCATACAAATACCTAAAACAAACACAACATTTGGTCAAAGAAATTTCAAATACATTGCGTCTAAAATGTACAATAACCTACCTGACAAAACAAGAAAATCGAATAATATTAAAAAATACAAAATCCTGATCAAAAGGTCGTGCAATAATTAGTCACCTCACCCAAATATAATCGTATATCTCATTATTGTTACCACTACCTACCAACCTGAAAATTTTGTCAAATATTTTTACTTTATTGAAAAATGTACTTTGTATAATAATTAAAAAATATTTGTAAACTAGTCTGTCTCGACACAGGAGTTCCTAGTGAGACAGGCAAGGCCAAAAAAAAAGTAAACCTTATGATATAGATTCAATAAATAAAATTTAAAAAAAAATAAAAAAATCAGGTCTGATGGCGATTATGACATCTGCAATACGACACAATACTTTAAGCTAAATCATATCACTAAAAATATGACTTATTTACAAATTATTTTTCAAATACAGATACTTTTAACAAGGACTTCATTTGAGGGTACCAGCACCCTCAAGGCAGCATCTGTCTCAGGACATCGCTTGAGGGAAGCAACACTCCCAAGGCAGGTTTATTATATTTTGTCATTGAGAACTCTCTCTTTTTAATGCACTTCAAACAGTTCAATTAATTGAATGCTTTGTTTGATTTTTTTTAAATGTGTACGGATAACATTTTAAATACTTTTTTTTCATGTGTAATTTTTATTAGTAACAAAATGTATCAAATTTTTTTTTTAAATGTAACAAGTGTACTGTACAAAATAACTAAATACACGTGTTCTGTCCCTCGACTACCATTGGGGAGAGTAGCACTCTAGATGTGCAATACAAGATATTTCATGACGTTTAATTTAAGAAGTAATATCCAGCAATCCATTATTCCGCTTTTGTTAACAGTTCCGGATGTTTCTACAACCATGAAGCTTAACGGTATTAGTTTTAAATTTATTGCGCAAAATGTCGTCAAAATGAGCAGCGCGAACGGACAACCTCACACGGCCGCATCTCGGCGGCTAATGAATGAAAATTAATTTTTGATCAAAATAATTTATAATTTTTCAATAATGTCTAAACAAAATAAATGTGTAAAAAAAATCTGAAATATTTTAGTTTGTAAGACCTAAAGTAAAAAGAAAAACTGAGGTATTTTTGTCACAAAACAAATTCTCGGATTTATTTTTTTAATGATTTTAATTTATCTGTGTTGACTTGATTATATATTGATTTATTTTGTTGTATGATTATATGATTTGAAATTTGTGTTGTTTAATAGAATCTATCGTTTGAAAATTGAACAAATCTGTATATAATCTGTACCTTAGTATATTATAAATGCACTAGTTTTTCAAAATTTTAAAACTGCGTGTACCAGATAAAATAGCAATCTTTCAAAATCAATTTATGTTTTTTTGTAAAAAAGAGTCAATACGTCTAGAATTTGATTTAAAAATGACTGATTTCCGGTATTCTCTGGTAAAACACTCTTAACCTGCATATTTAATATTCCGTGGTTTATTAATTTATAGCAAAACACAATTTGTTTTATAAAACGGGCGGAGCTTAATAATTAAATCGCAACAAATATTATTTATTTAAAATTATAATACCTTCTTAAAACACCATTAATTTATTTTTATAATTACAGTTTACTTTTAATGGTATTCATTTAGACAAATAAGAACTCATAGAAATTAGAAAGATTGTAAATATGAATTTAATATTATAAATAATCAAAAAATATTTTTTTAATTACTTGTCATTAAACATTTATTTATTTAGAATTTACGGCACTAGTGCCATTTACATACATAAGTTTATTTTTTACACAGACATAGATAGTACAGTATTAAATTTTGATGAGTGAAAATTATATATAATTATATTGAAACATAACAAATAAAATAACAACTTTAAGAAAGATGGAAGCAAAAACAAACCTGTTATACAGTGACCTCATTAAAATGTTTAATTAGTGTAGCTTTATACTTCACAAGGGGTATATTAAGAATATCGGCGATTTTAGCATAAAAGTTACCAAGTGTTTGCAACCTATTTATAACTGAGTTATATCCTGAGACTGTGGTATAATTGTCACAATAATACATACTAGAGGACCTCGATCTAATGGTAGGTACATGAAATTGAATCAACATTAATATATCAGGGCTCTCCAAATGATAATTTACAATTTTATATTAAAATATAAGATCAAAAAAATTTCTTAATAATGTAATAAAAAATCATAATCTATTGTTTCTAAAGGAATTCGAAGTCGAAAATTAATACACCTCAAAAATTTGCATTGGACTCTTTCATGGTATTAATGTGATTATTAAAGACGGGTGACCAAATTGAAGAGTTGTATTCTAGAATACTTCTAACGAGAGATGTGAACAGAAGTTTTAATGTATTGATATTTTTAAAATCCTTGGAAATTCTTACTATAAAACCAAACATTTTCATAGCCCTGTTAGCGATAGAAGTTATGTGAGATACAAAGCAGAGTTTCTGATCGAACATGATGCCTAGGTCGAGTATTTCAATTACATGGTCCCTTTGTAAATTATGCTCTATTAATCACCCCTCCCCCCCTTCCAATTTCCGCCTATCCATTGACACCTTAAAGTCTATGTCTATTGTTGTAATTAGTTTAAAGTAAACCCCGATGAACATTGCTTATGAAACATGTTGGTTTTTTAAACAATAAACGTGGATAAAACCAAGTATTCCAATAAGTTTTAATTAAAATTAATAGCTTAGTTGTAATTTATTTCATCTACAGATGTTCCTGGGCATATTCATTTCCTTTGATCCTGGAAATTTATTGAGGGGACCAGCACTCCAAAACCAGCCACATTCCGTCGATGTCCCTTGATATCACTTGAGGAGACCAGCACTCTCAAGCTAGCCACATTATATTGATGTCCCCGGACACCACTTGAGAGGACCAGCACTCTCAAGCCAGCCACATTATATCGATGTCCCCGGACACCAGTTGAGAGGACCAGCACTCTCAAGCTAGCCACATTATATCGATGTCCCCGGACACCAGTTGAGAGGACCAGCACTCTCAAGCCAGCCACATTATATCGATGTCCCCGGACACCAGTTGAGAGGACCAGCACTCTCAAGCCAGCCACATTCTATTGATGTCCCTTAACACCACTTGAGAGGACCAGCACTCTCAAGCCAGCCACATTCTATTGATGTCCCTGGACACCACTTGAGAGGACAGGCACTCTCAAGCTAGCCACATTATATTGATGTCCCTGGACACCACTTGAGAGGACCAGCACTCTCTACCCTGTCATCACTAGACAGCTGCAACTTTTCAAAGGCAAGTTTACTATTGTTTTTTAAACATTGATTTTTAACAGTTTCTTACAATTTTTATTCTTAAAAAACAGGTCAGATGATGTTTATGTCATCTTAACTACTTTGGGTTGTTAGAATCTTAAATAAACTGAATATTTATTTTTATTAACTTACTTTTTTTTTCATTTACAGATACTTTTATCAAGGAAGTCATTTGCGAATACCAGCATTCTCAAGACAGCTACATTCTATCTTCATCGCTGAACATAACTTGAGGGAACTAACACTCTGTCTTATGACTTCGCTTGAGGGGGCAACACCCCTAGGCAGGTTCTTAACATTTTATCAGTGAGAACTGTCTTTCAAGGAAGTCACCAGTTGAATTTATTAAATGTTTTGTCTGAAGACTAAATCACAGATCTTTCCTAAAAAGTTTGTACCGTCATAGATAGGATTCATTTATACAAGTAGATACTTTGTCTCTGAACTATCATTGATGGGAGAAACACTCCCAAATGTTTCATGACGTGGTTAAACCTATATAAACCGATACAAAATTTGATTTTTAAATCCTCCTGTGGTCAATAATAATATCACAATTGAAATTAATTGGCTGCGTACGCTGCGGTTTCATGCAAAACGTAATTTGGATTTGAAGCCAAAATACCCAACCAAACTGAAAAATTATTTTTATTATAAAAAGGTGTGACAAATATCTATCTCGGACAGGAGCTACTTTTTTTTTCTTTTAAATGTGACTTAAAGGTGGTTCATTTAGGAAGCAAGTGTGGAATTTTTTTGTGAATCACTTATAATTATTAAAAAAAAAATCTGCCTAATCCTTGGATTTAAATAATGAAAAATTAAATTAAAAATTTAAAAAATGTTAAAAATGCGTTTCTTTGGGTAGTAATTTTAATACAAAAATGAAAAGTTCTTGTTCTGATGTAAATAGATAATTTGTAATTTAAATTAACACCAATCAAAATTGTTTCTAAAAAAAAAATTACATTTAATCATTTAAAAAATAAAAATTTGTAACAAATTTTTATTAAATGTTTACATTTACTCGCAAATAATTTTCATATTTACCTCTAAAATCATAAAATATTAAAATCTTTAATAGCCTATTTTTTTATAATTTTAAGCAAAAATAAATAAAGTAGCTCCTGTCCGAGATAGACATTTGACATACCTTTTGTATACAAAAATAATTTTTCAGTTTGGTTAAGTATTTTGGCCTAAAATCCAAAACTACGTTTTGTATGCCAATAGCCCTTAATGAGTTATACTCGATTCGTAATATTTTTATTAATGAAGACAATAATATCAACCGGTCAGTGGCTGAGTGGGAATCGCGTTTGGGTCCCACCCGGGCGTCGCGTGTTTGATTCCTCGGCTGGCTAAGTCCTCCGTCACGACTCAAGCAACATATTCCGCTTACTGTGGTGGTAGTAGGAGATTTTTTAAATATTGTCAGGTTATTCGTAACCCGATCTTTTTCTGATTTTTCTGTTTCAGATTTTCGATTGAGTTTCGCTTATATTGTTTTTATTAATTCATATTATTCATTTTAAAAAGGTGTTATTTATTTAATAGTTATAATTTATTTTATCTACAGATCTCTGTTCCTGGACATCACTGAACAAACATATTCATATGTTTTTTCTGGAAATTACTTCTCCCTGTATGAAATGTCCCTGGACACTACTTGAGAAGACCAGTACTATCAACCAAGCCATATTCAGTCCATGTCTCTGGACAACATTTGAGAGGACCAGTACTCTCAAGCCAGCTACATTCTGTCGATGTCCCTGGACATCACTTGAGGTCACCAGCACTCTCAACCAAGCTACATTCTATTGTTGTCCCTCGACATCACTTGAGAAGACCAGCACTCTAAAGTCAGCCACTTACTATCGACATCTCTTGAAGGGACCAGCAGCCAAACCACCCCAGGCTGTTTTACCAGCACTCTCAAGGCAGCTACATTCCGTTTATGTCCCTGGACATCACTTGAGGGGACCAGCACTCTCAACCAAGCAACATTCTATTGATGTCCCTCGACAACTCTTGAGAAGACCAGCCCTCTAAAGTCAGCCACTAAGCACCATAACCACCTTAGGCTGTTTTATCAGCACTCTCAAGGCAGCCGCATTTTATCTCTGGCCCCTGTAATCACTTGACAGATGCAACTTTTCCAAGGCAAATTGAATATTGTTTTTTAAAAATTGATTTTTAACACATTATTATCATTTGTATACTTTTAAAACAGGTCAGATGATGTTTATGTCATCTTAACTACTTTTGAATGTTATAATAGACTAAACTATACAGTATAATACTTAACAAACTGAACATTTTTAATAACTTACTTTTTTTTAATTGCAGATACTTTTGTCAAGGACGTCATTTGCGGATACCAGCACTCTTAAGGCAGATACATTCTATCTCCGTCGCTGAACACCACTTGAGGAAACCAGTACTTCGCTTGAGGGGGCAACACCCCTAGGCAGGTTCAATACATTTTATCAGTGAGAACTATATTTTTCGGACGTCACTATTTGAATTTATTAAATGCCTTGTCTAAATACAAAAACACAGATCATTCCTAAAAATATTTTACCTTCATGGAAAGGATTCATTTACCCAAGAAGATACTCTGTCCCAGAACTGCCATTGTTGGGAGTAACATTCCCAAAACATACAATAAAATAAATAAAAAATTAAATGGAAATAAACACAAAAACAATAAATAATTCCCAATACGTTTCATGAGTTTAAACCTTCACGTTTAATTTGGTTCTGATATAACGATAATAAATATGTCGATACAACGTTTGATTAAAAAATCCTTCTGTGCTCAGTAATTATTTCGCAAGTGAAATGATTTGCTTTTAAAAGGTGTTATTTATTTATTAGTTGTAATTTGTGTCATCTACAGATCTCTGTTCCTGGGCATCACTGAGGAGAGACCTACACTGAACAAACATATACATTTCTATTGTTCCTGGAAATTACATGAGGGCACCATCACTCTCAAAACAGCCACATTCTATTGACGTCCCTTAACACCACTTGAGAGGACCAGCACTCTCAAGCCAGCCACATTCTATTGATGTCCCTGGACACCACTTGAGAGGACAAGCACTCTCAAGCTAGCCACATTATATTGATGTCCCTGGACACCACTTGAGAGGACCAGCACTCTCAAGCCAGCCACATTCTATTGATGTCCCTGGACACCACTTGAGAGGACAAGCACTCTCAAGCTAGCCACATTCTATTGATGTCCCTGGACACCACTTGAGAGGACAAGCACTCTCAAGCTAGCCACATTATATTGATGTCCCTGGACACCACTTGAGAGGACCAGCACTCTCAAGCCAGCCACATTCTATTGATGTCCCTGGACACCACTTGAGAGGATTAGCACTCTCAAGCTAGCCACATTCTATCGATGTCCCTGGACACCACTTGAGAGGACCAGCACTCTCAAGCTAGCCACATTCTATCGATGTCCCTGGACACCACTTGAGGGGACCAGCACTCTCTACCCTGTCATCACTAGACAGCTGCAACTTTTCAAAGGCAAGTTTACTATTGTTTTTTAAACATTGATTTTTAACAGTTTCTTACAATTTTTATTCTTAAAAAACAGGTCAGATGATGTTTATGTCATCTTAACTACTTTGGGTTGTTAGAATCTTAAATAAACTGAATATTTATTTTTATTAACTTACTTTTTTTTTTCATTTACAGATACTTTTACCAGCATTCTGTCTTTTGACTTCGCTTGAGGGGGCAACACCCCTAGGCAGGTTCAATACATTTTATCAGTGAGAACTATATTTTTCGGACGCCACTATTTGAATTTATTAAATACATTGTCTAAATACAAAAACACAGATCATTCCTAAAAATATTTTACCTTCATAGAAAGGATTCATTTACCCAAGAAGATACTCTGTCCCAGAACTGCCATTGTTGGGAGTAACATTCCCAAAACATACAATAAAATAAATAAAAAATTAAATGGAAATAAACACAAAAACAATAAATAATTCCCAATACGTTTCATGAGTTTAAACCTTCACGTTTAATTTGGTTCTGATACTGTATATGTCGATACAACGTTTGATTAAAAAATCCTTCTGTGCTCAGTAATTATTTCGCAAGTGAAATGATTTGCTTTTAAAAGGTGTTATTTATTTATTAGTTGTAATTTGTGTCATCTACAGATCTCTGTTCCTGGGCATCACTGAGGAGAGACCTACACTGAACAAACATATACATTTCTATTGTTCCTGGAAATTACATGAGGGCACCATCACTGTCAAAACAGCCACATTTTGAGAGGACCAGTACTCTAAACCAAGCCACATTCCATTGATGTCCCTGGATACCGCTTGAGAAGACCAGTATTACAACCCAAGCCATATTCTTTCAATGTCCCTTGACATTACTTGAGGGGACCAGCACTCTCAATCAAGCCATATTCTATCAATGTCCCTGGCTACCACTCGTGAGGACCAACACTCTCATCCAAGTCACATTCTATAGATGTCCCTGGATACCACTTGAGGGGACCAGCACTCTCAAGGAAGCCATATTCTATCGATGTCCCTGGCTACCACTCGTGAGGACCAACACTCTCATCCAAGTCACATTATATCGACGTCTCTTGACATTACTTGAGGGGACCAGCACTCTCAAGGAAGCCATATTCCATATTCCCTGGCTACCACTCGTGAGGACCAACAGTCTCATCCAAGTCACATTCTATCGACGTCTCTTGACATTACTTGAGGGGACCAGCACTCTCAAGGAAGCCATATTCCATATTCCCTGGCTACCACTCATGAGGACCAACAGTCTCATCCAAGTCACATTCTATCGACGTCTCTTGACATTACTTGAGGGGACCAGCACTCTCAAGGAAGCCATATTCTATCGATGTCCCTGGCTACCACTCGTGAAGACCAACTCTCTCATCCAAGTCACATTCTATCGATGTCCCTTGACACCATATGAGGGGACCAGCACACTCAAGGAATCCATATTCTATCGATGTCCCTGGCTACCACTCGTGAGGACCAACAGTACCATCCAAGTCACATTCTATCGACGTCTCTTGACATTACTTGAGGGGACCAGCACTCTCAAGGAAGCCATATTCCATATTCCCTGGCTACCACTCGTGAGGACCAACAGTCTCATCCAAGTCACATTCTATCGACGTCTCTTGACATTACTTGAGGGGACCAGCACTCTCAAGGAAGCCATATTCTATCGATGTCCCTGGCTACCACTCGTGAAGACCAACTCTCTCATCCAAGTCACATTCTATCGATGTCCCTTGACACCATATGAGGGGACCAGCACACTCAAGGAATCCATATTCTATCGATGTCCCTGGCTACCACTCGTGAGGACCAACAGTACCATCCAAGTCACATTCTATCGACGTCTCTTGACATTACTTGAGGGGACCAGCACTCTCAAGGAAGCCATATTCCATATTCCCTGGCTACCACTCGTGAGGACCAACAGTCTCATCCAAGTCACATTCTATCGACGTCTCTTGACATTACTTGAGGGGACCAGCACTCTCAAGGAAGCCATATTCCATATTCCCTGGCTACCACTCATGAGGACCAACAGTCTCATCCAAGTCACATTCTATCGATGTCCCTGGACACCACTTGAGGGGACCAGCACTCTCAAGGAAGCCATATTCTATCGATGTCCCTAGCTACCTCTCGTGAAGACCAACACTCTAATCCAAGTCACATTCTATCGATGTCCCTTGACACCACTTGAGAGGACCATCACTCTAAAGCCAGACAATTTTTAACGAGATCACTTGAAGGGACCAGCACCAAAACCACCATAGGCTTTTATTTCAGCACTCTTTTTATCTCAGACCCCTGGCATCACGTGACAGATGCAACTTTTCCATGGCAAGTTTACTATTGTTTTTTAAACATTGATTTTAAAACATTTTTATCATTTGTATACTTTTTAAACAGGACATATTATGATGTTTATGTCATCTTAAATACTTTTGAATGTTAGAATCTTTAATAAACTGAGCATATTTGTATTTGCTTACTTTTTTTTCAAAAACAGACACTTTTAACAAGGACGTCATTTGCAGATACCAGGTGTGCTAGCACGGTCGCTCAACATGAAGTTACCGACCGATTGTCGGTAACTTCTCATCGTTCCCTAGGACAACTGCAGATCTCAAACGTACAAACGACAGTTGATATCGAATATATTAAGGACACTTAGTCATTGTGAACTGTCATCTATTCGTTTGCGATCTGCAGTTGTCGTAGGGAACGATGAGAAGTTACCGATAGTTATCCTACCGATCGTTCTAGAGCAAGCGTGCTAGGGCTTCAGGACTCTCAAGGCAGCTACATTCTATCCCTGACTCATGCCTTCACTCGTCAGAAGTTACTTTTATCTCTAGCCTCTGTTATCACTTGACAGATGTAACTGTTCCAAGGCAGGTTTACTATTGTTTTTTAAACCGTGCTTGCTCTTTACGCTTTAAAATATGTTTTCTTTTCCCCATTGTTTTTTTTACGTTAAAAGACAAGTTAGCGCTTCCTCCTTTTGAGCAACACTTCAGTCTGCCTTGCAGTGTCCATTATCAGATCTGATGGTGATTATGTCATCTGCAATACAACATCATACTTTAGGCTTAATTATATCACAGGAAATATTTACAGCTTTTTTTTCAAATACAGACACTTTTTTCAAGGACATCATGTGAGGGTACCAGCACCCTCAAGGCAGCATCTGTCTCAGGACATCGCTTGAGGAAAGCAACTCTCCCAAGGCAGGTTTATTATATTTTATCAGTGAAACTCCCTCGTTTTAATGCACGTCACAAGTTGAATTAATTGAATGTTTTGTTTGATGTTCGATGCTGAAAAAATATGTACTGATATTTATTTTTAATACAAATATTCTGTCCCTTGACTACCATTGGGGAGAATAGCACTCACAAGACATTTCATAATGTTTTATTAAACCTGCATATTTAATATTCTTTAATATAATTTATTAAAACTGCGTATTTAACAAGACATTTCATGATGTTTTATTAAACCTGCATATTTAACAAGACATTTCATGATGTTTTATTAAACCTCCATATTTAATATTCTGTGGTTTATATATTTATGGCAAAACACCATTTGATCTAAAAAAAACCTGCAGAGCTTAGTAATTAAATGGAAATAAAAATTATTTATTTAAAAGTTAAATTTTATTCAAACACAGGAAACTTATTTTTATAATTTGAATTCAATTTGAATGGTCTTCATTTAGACAAACTAGAATTCTTAGAAATTAGAAAGAGCTAAAATATAAATTTAAATATTATAAATAATCAAAAAATATTTTTAAACAACCCTTCACTAAATTTGTTCTCTAACCACTGCAGCAACGGAGCAATTTAAAACTTTTTTCTTGGATTGCTCAAGGAAATTTTTCCGCCCACATTCAAAATATCATACCTCCGAATTTGAATACGGAGACTTACAATCTTATTATAGTTCTATATAGCCAATGAATTCACATGTCTTTTATCTATTATCACATATTCGTAGGATTTATAAACAAAATATTATAAAATGGTTAACTTTAAAACATTAAAAAAAATTTTGAGAATATTTGCCACATTGTGGCAGCAAAGAAATCCGAGGCTTTGGAAATAGTGCCATAATGTGTCAAATAGCGTTCGAGTGGTTGTGTAAATTACGCCATGTTACCCCCCCCCCCCCTCCTCCCTTCCATTTCCGCCTATCTATTGACTCCTTTAAGTGGATAGTATGGTCCAGCGGAGTGTTTTTGCCAACCTTATAATTTTTTTTCATTCACGAAATTTTTGTTATACATACAGGTATATTTGAACAAGGAAAAACACAATAGAAAATTTGATTTGAATATCTATATTGCGGTCGCAAGTGGTCTGAACAAATCGGTTGGAAAGCTGGAGTCCTTGGAAATAATCTAAAAAAATTAATTAAAAAAAGTCGATATAGTTTGAATGTCTCATGCGCATGAACCACAGTTTGCAAAAAGAAAGTGTTTATTTTGGATTAAAATTAATATTCATATCTTTATAAGAAAAGCTCTCTTTTTAACTTTTGAAGGTTATTCCCATCATTGAAGAAGAAGATAACAATAATAATCTAATTTTTTAAAATATGAAAAAGAACAAGACACAGAAAAATAATAAAAGATAACGGTCGCAACTGGGACTCGAACCCAGAACCTTACGTCTTACAGTCTCATAATAGATCGTAGTAGCCCAATTGGTAGAGGTGTATGTCCCGGTAAGACGTAAGGTTCTGGGTTCGAGTCCCAGTTGCGACCGTTATCTTTTATTATTTTTCTGTGTCTTGTTCATTTTCATATATAAAAAAATATATAATAATTAGATTACTATTGTTATCTTCTTCTTCAATAAAATTAATAGCTTAGGATTATGGACCCTGGAAGGAAGAATTTAGATATAATTTAGCAACCCAACAAAAACTAAAGCTTGTATTGTGTTTTATTTTAATTTTTCACACATTATCGTATAAAATAATGTAAAATAAAAAATAAAATAAAAATAAATAAAATATAATCTTTGCTTCATCTACAGATCTCTGTTCCTGGGCATCACTGAGGAGAGACCTACACTGAACAAACATAATCATTTCCTTTGTTCCCGGAAATCACTTAAGGGGATCAACACTCTCAAACCAGCCACATTCCGTCGATGTCCCTGGACACCACTTTGAGAAGACCTGTACTCTCAACTAAACCACAATCCATCAATGTCCCTGGACAACACTGGAGAGGACCAGTACTCTCAACGACGCCACATTCCGTCAATGTCCCTGGACATCACTTGAGAAGACCTGTACTCTCAACTAAACCACAATCCATCAATGTCCCTGGACAACACTGGAGAGGACCAGTACTCTCAACGACGCCACATTCCGTCAATGTCCCTGGACATCACTTGAGAAGACCTGTACTCTCAACTAAACCACAATCTATCAATGTCCCTGGACAACACTGGAGAGGACCAGTACTCTCAACAAAGCAACATTACGTCGATGTCCCTGGACACCACTTTGAGAAGATCAGTACTCTCAACTAAACCACAATCTATCAATGTCCCTGGACACCACTGGAGAGGACCAGTACTCTCAACAAAGCCACATTACGTCGATGTCCCTGGACACCAGTTTGAGAAGATCAGTACTCTCAACTAAACCACAATCTATCAATGTCCCTGGACAACACTGGAGAGGACCAGTACTCTCAACAAAGCAAAATTACATCGATGTCCCTGGACACCACTTTGAGAAGATCAGTACTCTCAACTAAACCACAATCTATCAATGTCCCTGGACACCACTGGAGAGGACCAGTACTCTCAACAAAGCCACATTACGTCGATGTCCCTGGACACCAGTTTGAGAAGATCAGTACTCTCAACTAAACCACAATCTATCAATGTCCCTGGACAACACTGGAGAGGACCAGTACTCTCAACAAAGCAAAATTACATCGATGTCCCTGGACACCACTTTGAGAAGATCAGTACTCTCAACTAAACCACAATCTATCAATGTCCCTGGACACCACTGGAGAGGACCAGTACTCTCAACAAAGCCACATTACGTCGATGTCCCTGGACACCAGTTTGAGAAGATCAGTACTCTCAACTAAACCACAATCTATCAATGTCCCTGGACAACACTGGAGAGGACCAGTACTCTCAACAAAGCAAAATTACATCGATGTCCCTGGACACCACTTTGAGAAGATCAGTACTCTCAACTAAACCACAATCTATCAATGTCCCTGGACACCACTGGAGAGGACCAGTACTCTCAACAAAGCCACATTACGTCGATGTCCCTGGACACCACTTTGAGAAGATCAGTACTCTCAACTAAACCACAATCCATCAATGTCCCTGGACAACACTGGAGAGGACCAGTACTCTCAACAAAGCCACATTACGTCGATGTCCCTGGACACCAGTTTGAGAAGATCAGTACTCTCAACTAAACCACAATCTATCAATGTCCCTGGACAACACTGGAGAGGACCAGTACTCTCAACAAAGCCACATTACGTCGATGTCCCTGGACACCACTTTGAGAAGACCAGTACTCTCAACTAAACCACAATCCATCAATGTCCCTGGACAACACTGGAGAGGACCAGTACTCTCAACAAAGCCACATTACGTCGATGTCCCTGGACACCACTTTGAGAAGATCAGTACTCTCAACTAAACCACAATCTATCAATGTCCCTGGACAACACTGGAGAGGACCAGTACTCTCAACAAAGCCACATTACGTCGATGTCCCTGGACACCACTTTGAGAAGATCAGTACTCTCAACTAAACCACAATCTATCAATGTCCCTGGACAACAGTGGAGAAGACCAGTACTCTCAACAAAGCCACATTCCGTCGCTGTCCCTGGACATCACTTGAGAGGAGCAGCACTCTAAAGCCAGCCACTTTCTGTCGACATCACTTGAGGGAACCAGCACTCTCAAACCAGCTGCATCCTCTCGATGTCCCTGAGCATCACTTGAGGGGACCATCACTCTCAAACCAGCCACATCCGTCGATGTCCCTGGACACCACTTTGAGAAGACCAGTACTCTCAACCAAACCACAATCCATCAATGTCCCTGGACAACACTGAAGAGGACCAGTACTCTCAACAAAGCCACATTACGTTGATGTCCCTGGACATCACTTTGAGAAGATCAGTACTCTCAACTAAACCACAATCTATCAATGTCCCTGGACAACACTGGAGAAGACCAGTACTCTCAACAAAGCAACATTCCGTCGCTGTCCCTGGACATCACTTGAGAGGAGCAGCACTCTAAAGCCAGCCACTTTCTGTCGACATCACTTGAAGGGCTACCAACACCAAAACCACCTTAGGCTGTTTTGGCAGCACTCTTTTTATCTCTGGCCCCGTCATCACTTGACATTCACATTGAGATGCAACTTTTCCAAGGTAGGTTTACTATTGTTTTTTAAACATTGCTTTTTTAACATTTTATTACCATTTTTATACTTATAAAACAAGTCAGATGATTATTATGTCTTCTTAAATTCTTTAAATGTTAGAATCTTTAATAATACTAAAAATATTTTTATTAACTTGCTTTTTTTCATACATAGATAACAAGGACATCATTTGCAGATACCGGCACTCTCAAAGCAGCTACTTTCTATCTCCGTCGTTGAACATTGCTTGACGGAACCAGACTCTGTCAATGGGACAACTCCCCTAGGCAGGTTTATTACATTTTAACAGTGAGAACTGTCTTTTTCCGGACGTCATCAGTTGAATTTACTAAATTCTGTGTCTGAAGACAAAAACACAGATCTTTTCTAAAAATATTGTACTTTCATAGAAATGATTCATTTATCCACTGGAGCGACAGAGCAATTAAAATATTTTTTCTCGGATTGCTACAGGAAATTTTTCCACCCACATTAAAAAAATCATACCTCCGAATTTGAATATGGAGACATACACACTGATTATAGTTCTATGTAGCCAATGAATTCCCCTATCTTTTGTTTATTATCACATATTTGTAGGATTTATATACAAAATATGATTAAATCTTTAACTATTTAAATATTTATTTTGTTATATTTTGAATGTACAATATATTATATAGTCGTTTTAATAAAAATAAAAAATAAATTAATTTGCCACATTTTGGCAAGAAAACAATCTGAGGTTTTGGAAATAGTGCCATAATGTGGCAAAAAGCGCTCGAGTGGTTATACAAGTAGATACTTTGTTCCTAACATTGTTGGGAGTAACACTCCCAACACGTTTCATGATGTGTTTATTTTATTTTTTTATTTATTGTTTCTTCACATGTTAGATTTTACAATTTATAATACAATTTTCAACCTCACTAGGACAAGCCTTTATTCAGGTTAAAAATTATTCAAAGTAACAAAAATAAAACTACATATTATAGGTGTAACAATAATAATGATGATAATAAATATGAAAGAACAGTATTGTTAAAAAAATTGTTAAAATTATTGTTACATCAACATTTCTTATGGTTTAAACATTCATGTTTAATTTTGTTCTGTTAATATGTTGATACAACATTTGATTTAAAAATCCTTCTGTCCCTCAGTAATTATCTTTGATTATATAAATGTCAAGATAGAGTGTTGCGCTGTAATTCCGACAAAAAAAACAGGCCAGATTTGAAACACTTGTGTGCGTGATACGCATACTTGTTTTGTTTTACAAGCGATCTACGTCACTGCAGGCGTGGTGAGTGATACCAGCTCCCGAGTATTTCCCATAAAAGTGGGTAAAAAATATGAATAGATTTTGCGGGACCTATAATTCGTTTAATTTTGAATTCATTTAAGTAAGATAGTTTTACACATATAATGATATAAATGAAAAGAAAATCATTGTTAAAAGAGATTTATTTTTATTTGATTATTTTTAACAAATGAAGACAACAAAAATCATTAGAAACGGTTTTATTTAGTTATATAATAAAGACTTATTAAACAGTTTTAGAAATCATTTACATATTACTTTTATTATTATTTTATTTTATTCAAACAATAAATCAAAACTACAAAGAACAATGAAATTTACTTACTAAGGTCAGAAATACGAAAAGACAGACGGGTTGCAGAAGTTTCGTAATAGACTTACGTTATTTGGCACCTTTTGGTGGGGGCCGCTAAAAACAAAATTATAAATTTAAAAAATTACCTTACACGGGATCGCTTTCTTTTTTAACCTTCGACGCTTTTGATTGTTGACAAAATACAGATCTTTGGGATAACGCACTCATGGGAAAATTTAATTTAAAGAACGGGCAACCCTGCAAACATGGCGTCAAACGGCGTTGTCCTAAGACCAAATTACTCTATTAAAACTGATTTGTTTCTTTAACTAAATGGTTATTTAAAGGTAACTTACCGATGATAGGTAACATTTTTTGTTGTTTTCAATCGCCACTGAGCGGACAGGATGAGCTTATGAGCCAACAGTTGACTGATATTTTTTTTGCCTTTCGTCGCTCGAGCGCTCTATCTAAACATTAATATAATCAAAGGTAAATTATAAAGTAAGTGAATGATTTATTTTAGAAAGGTCCTATGTATTTATTAGTTGTGATTTGTGTCATCTACAGATCTCTGTTCCTGGGCATCACTGAGGAGAGACCTACACTGAACAAACATATTCATTTCCTTTGTTCCTAGAAATTACTTGAGGGGATCAACACTCTCATACCCGCCATATTCCGTCGTTGTCCCTGGACAAGAGAGGACCAGTACTCTCAACCAAGCCAATTCTGACGATAGCCATGGACTCCACTTGAGAGGACCAGTACTCTCAATCAAGCCACAATCCGACGATGTCCCTGGATACTGCATAAAGAGGCCAGAATTCTCAACCAAGTCACATTCCGTCGATGTCCCTGGACATCACTTGAGAGGACCAGTACTCTCAACCAAGCCAATTCCGACGATAGCCATGGACTCCACTTGAGAGGACCAGTACTCTCAATCAAGCCATAATCCGACGATGTCCCTGGATACTGCATAAAGAGGCCAGAATTCTCAACCAAGTCACATTCCGTCGATGTCCCTGGACATCACTTGAGAGGACCAGCACTCTCAAGCCATCCAAATTCTATTGATGTCCCTGGACATCACCTGCGGGGACCAGCTCTCTCGAGCCAGTCACATTCTATCCATGTCCCTGGACACCACTTGAGAGGAGCAGCACTCTCAAGTCAGCCACTTTCTATCGACATCACTTAAAGGGACCAGCACCAAAACCACCTTAGGCTCTTTTGACAGCACTCTTTTTATTTCCGATTCCTGTTATCACTTGACAGATGCAACTTTTCCAAGGCAGGATTTCTATTTTTTCATAAATATAGATTGATTTTTAACATTTTATTATCATTTTTATACTTTAAAAAAAGGTCAGAAGATTATGTCATCTTAAATACTTTTGAATGTTAGAATCTCTTAAACTGAATATATATTTTTTTATTTTTTTATTGTAGGTTATTCCCATCAATGCAATGTATCATTGACGAAGAAGATAACAATAATAATCTAATTTTTTAAATATGAAAATGAGCAAGGCGCATAAAAATATTAAAAGATAATGGTCGCAACTGGGACTCGAACCCATAACCTCACGACTAATTCTAATGACAGTGCTGCAGTACTGCTGTGCATGTACCGTAATGTCACACACTTTTCAGCCCGCCACAAATATCAATGTTTTGATGTTTATCTTTGATACGTTTTTGGTATTTTCCAATAATTCTTAAAGTTCTGTCCTCAGCTTTCTCGAAAATATGATACCTTTTTAAATAACATGAAACTTGTATGTAGGAGACAACAAGTTTAACACCTTCACAGTTATTGGTGTAAAATACTGATATACAGGATCTGGACATCTGTTGAGGATATCAACACTCTAAAGGCAGCCACACTCTGGACTTATCTGTATCTGGACTTGGACATTCCTTGAGGGGACCGGCACTCCCAAGGAAGGTCAGGTATGACTTATATTCATTTCCTCCTTAGTACTACATACAACATTGGTTTAGGTACAGATTGTTCTGAAATTTGTTTTAATTACAGATTCTCTCTCCTTAAATATCTCCCGAGGGCAGCAACACTCTGAAGGTAGCCATATTCTATCTCCGGCACTGGACATCACTGAGTCCCTGAGCAAATTCTAAAGGCCAGTTTCAATACATTTTATTACATCTTCGTACTCATTATCTTGTTTTGAATTAGGTCACATGAGTATTAATGACAAATAGTTATGTATAATGTATTCTCAGTTAATGTTATTTAATTTTAAACCTTCATAAATAAAATTATTTGTTCTGCATACATATTACTACTAGTTCTGTGAACAGTAACGCCGTTCTTCCATGGAGCTACGTTCAAGCGACGCGATCGCCGCTCGTCTGTATTTTCTATACTATTATTAGTGTTTGAAATCGCCGCTAGGCGCTACACTAGCAAAATCGTATGACAGGTAGCGGTAGCGTCGCTTGCAAGTAGCTACGTGAACGATGGGCGTTAATCTCGCCTTGCAAAAAAGTATGTCTCTAATTTTTTCTCATTAATTTGTCAAAATTTCTCTAAAATAATAAGATTTGTAAGTAGGTACTTCAAAAGGTTTCCGACTTATTCAAAAACCATATAATAGTCTGTGCAACATTGTTTTTAATTTCAAATATGAAATATATAATCTGTCCAAAGAAATAACGCTATCTCAATGACAATTTTTTTACAAACATTCTTCTGGTAATAGGTACCAAAATATTGAAAACTTTAGTCAAAGTTATCCATCTAGTGAAAGTAAAAGTAAAGGCTTGTTTCAATATTAAAGTGGATGCAGCAGAGTTTCTAAACGGGACACGGAACGTAGAAACAAATTTACAGACAGACGAAATGCCAAATAGTCGAGTTAAAACAGGACTTTGCCATGCTCAGGCAATAACTCATCCTTTGAGTATATCAAATAATCAAAATACCTAATGAACCTCTGTTCTTGTACATTCATTGGGGAACGAAATTTCCAAAGCAGGTTTCATTATTATAGATGTTAAATTTTGCAGTATTATGGCATGTTGCGCTTCCCTCACCTTTTACCAAGGTTTGGAAGAGCGTTACAGTGTCCACCATCAGGGCAGATGTGATACAGGCAGACATCTGCCCTGATGGTGGAGACTGTAACGCGGTACAAAATTTGGGCTAAATGAGGAGCAATCGCGATAAGGTGTAATAACTCAAAAATTTATCACAATAATACTTTTGGCGGTGTAAATCTCAAATCATTTCAGGCTTCATCATGCTTTATCAAAACCTGCACATTATATTATGTTAAATGCTTATTTTGAATACTGAAAGTGTATTTTCGTTGTTTGTTTTTGGGGTGTTATGCCGTGTTGTGCTACCTCCTTCTATAGCCGACGTTTCGGACAGCGTTGCAGTGTCCATCATCAGGGCAGATCCGGCAGATCCGTCATCTAAAAACGTATCTGACTGAAAGTGTAATTTGTTTATACAGAAGTCAGTCCCTGGACATTGAGTGGAGCAACACTTTAATAGCAGCCACATTCTATCTCTGATCCTGTGGACCACTTGAGGAGATCAGCATTTCCAAGGCAGGTTTCGACCTTATTATATCTGATATTCTTTTCTGAAGCATTTCGCGTTGCAGCATTTTGCTTTTGCTTTTCACTTCTTTCTCTTTACCCCAGTTGTTTCGGAGAAATTCGTGACATAAAAACAGGCCATTCAGCGTAATTTTGTTTGTTTGACATTTGAAACTTTCCTTCTAAATGCCAATTCTAAGTCTGTTATAGCTTTTGCACAAATTGTGATAGCAGAGGAGGACAAATACCAAGTTGTTAAGCTTGTCAGTTTATTACAATTTGATAGAATCAGCGTTTAACAGGGACCTTTCAAATATCAAAAAAAAAAAATGGCGCTTAATGGTCATTTGTGGATATATTCGTTTTTCTTGCGATCTTAGAATTTCTGTAGATCTTTCAATGTCATTTATCTTGCGGATATCCGAGCAGTAGTTTGTAGTACCTACTTCCCCTATACTGTAGCCCTACAGCCATTCTGTTGAAGCAACTCTAGTTTGAAGTGTTTGTCTAGTCTTGAACCTTTCCAATGTCAATCATATTCAACCCAGAGTCGGTACTGGCAGCTACCAGCTACAAGGATTTAGAATCAGAATTATCCCCTGGATGGGTTGCCGTCTGAGGCCAGCGAGGTCCATCTCCCCATTCTTACACCCTCAACTGGTTTAACCACTTCCAGGCGGAGAGCTGACCTCCACTGGAGAACACTTTCTCAGAGACCTGTAGTTGCCTAAAGGTGGATCCGCCCTTGTCTCAGATCTTGCCCTTGGAGCTCATAATCCCCGTCAGGTACTAACTGTGATGAACGTATGTCTTGCGGTATGAAAGAGACATGCGTGCATGAGTGAGACAGCATGAGTAAGGCATAAAAGGTTTGTTTGTTGTCCATTCGTCCTCTTTGCCTTCAGACATCCTTGGAAGGAACCCTGTACATAATCTCTTAATAAACGTTATCGTCTACCTACGATCTATTATTGGAGAACCACCCCAAAGGAATCTGGATCCATACACAGGAGTCCAGAACTCAATGTGAAACCGGCCACGGTCATCACATTTGGCGCAGCCGAAAAAAGGAACCACGGAGCAGCCAAATTATCACATTTGGCGCAGCCGAAAAAGGGAACCACGGAGCAGCCAAATTATCACATTTGGCGCAGCCGAAAAAAGGAACCACGGAGCAGCCTAATTCTCACATTTGGGCAGCCGAAAAAGACCGAGATTGAAGCTACAGGGGTCAACGAGTGATCGGGTCAGATCACGACTCCACATCATTGCGGAGCAAGGAGGATGCAAGAGCAGCAGCATCCTATATATGGTGATTCAGTGCCGAGAACCTGGGATAGTATTCGCGTAAGGCGTGGATGCAGAAGTCTGGATCTTCAAGAGAAGACCAGGAACCGGGCGCAGACCTCAAGGAAGGCGCTTAGAAGGACGACCAGGGTTCAGGAGCAGAAGACGGTTCGCGGAAGGGCGAGATCGGACAGCATCAAGACATCAGAGTCGTGAGTTGAGTGCTGTTTGTAAAATTTTCTGTTTTTTTTCATTGATTGCATCTGTGTGAAGATGGAAGGAGGAGAACTGCCCAGGTTTTGTCATTTGAGAGACCAGCTGGAGACATTCGTCTTACAGTACGAGCAGTTCATCCTAGTCAATGATGACAAAATAACGTCGGATGTAAAAAAGAGAGCGGTTTTTATATCCCATTTGCACACAGAGACAATAAATTTATTAATAAATTTGTGTTTTCCAAAAAAAATTACAGATTTCACGGTAGAAAAATTATTGTTATTACTCGAAAATCATATAGGTATTAAAAGAAATGTGTTCAAGGAACGTGAAATTTTTTTCGCTACGAAACAAAAGGTTTCAGAATCAGTTAATGACTTCATAGCGCGTTTACGAAATCTAGTTAGATTTTGCAAATTCGAAGACAGACTTGAACATAATTTAAAAGATGTTTTTATCACCGGTCTTAGAATTGGTCGTACTAAAGAAAAATTATTTGTCGAGGCTGAAAACTTTTCATTAAAAAAGGTTTTAGAATGTGCTATTGCAATGGATTCGTTCGATGTAATTAATAAGCAAATTAAAACGGAAAGTGTAGATATGATTTCTAAAAATAGACAGATCGATTTGTCACAAAAAAAAAATACGGCGGGTAGACATTTTTCTAGACCTACGGACAAGAATGTTACATCGTTCAGACCGAAATCATTAGACCGAACGAAGTGTAAACATATGGTAATTATGATATTGATGTTTATCTGTCCTTGGTATATTCATGCATGTAGTAAGAATATTTATTGTTGTCAATTAATTAACCAACCATGTTCTGAACTAAACCAAAATCTAATGACAATGTTTACTGCTGTAGTAACATTGATATATATTATCTGCCTTTGTAAATCCTCTGACATGTTTACGTATTGCCGCCTATTAAAATATTATTCAATGTGGGTGATTTGAACGGAGATTTTGACACCTCAGAAATTGATTATGAACGTACTCAAAATTTTGAAGACTGGTCCAATAAACATGTATTAGGAAATAATAATATAACTGCCATTAACCTAAACATTCGATCCTTATCAAAATATTGGGATACCTTTCTCCTAATTATTTCTAGTTCGTTGCGAAATATTGACATAATCACGATATGTGAAACGTCTATAAATGAAAAAAATGTAAATCTCTACAAAATATCGGGTTTTAACTCTCATTATTTTTGTCGTACAAAAAGATCGGGAGGCGGAATTATTGTATACGTGAAGGATCATCTTACATTTGAAAAAAATAATATAGTAACAACTAATTTTGAATGCGTTTATGGAACTATTTCTATCTACAAACATAAATGTATACATCTATTGGCAATTTATAGACCACCAAACACAAATAAAAAATTATTTCTCCATGAGCTGGAAACTATATTGGGCAATGTTGACATTAAAGAATCCATTTTAATACTTGGTGATATGAACATAAACACATTAAATGAACTCGATCCGATAGTAATTCGGTATGAAAACCTAATGGCTCATTTCGGAATGGTTAAAACTATAAACGATGTGACACGAGAAGCAGTATTGTCAAACCATGTGACGGCTACTTGTCTAGATCATTTCTACATAAGAGAGAGGGAGACCGTTGAAATCTGTTCGTGCGTATGTGAAACTATAGTAGCTGACCACTACCTAATTGCAATGACGATTCATTTCTCTACCTACGATAAATACACTTCAAGCAAATCGCACACTGAGTACTATACTTCACTCTCTGAAAAAAAAGTTGAACTATTTATCTCAATCACCGATTGGAATGAAATGCTAAAATTATCAGAACCTAACTTATTGTATGAAGAAATTAAATCGAAATTTAAAAATATTTATGAAAAAAGTAGCATCACACAATTAAAAACTAAAAAACATCGAAATTACCAAAAAACCTGGATGAATGATAGCCTCATTGAAAATATACAAACACGAGATACACTTTGGAGGAAATGGAAAAACACACCTACCAACAAAAAATATGAAATTGATTTCAAGAAATACAGAAATAAATTAAATAAACAAATATTAATCACAAAAAAAATATATTATAACAATAAATTTAATCATTGTTTCAAAGACATTAAAAAAACATGGAATGAAATTAATAAAACTTTGGGAAGGAAAGAAAAATCCGGCTGTGATGAAGTCATATCAAAATATTTCTTGAAGTCCCAATCGACAGATGCAGTGGCAGAAAATTTTGCAAACTTCTTTGATGACGGAGTAAATAAGTTATTACACGAATGTAATATCCGAGCGTCGAAGTACCTGCAGGATTGTTTACCTCATTCAATGTACCTACCAAGCGCAAATACAAAGCAGATTGAATTGATTATCGGAGGTATGAAGAATTCTAAGACACCAGGCGTCGATTTAATTCGTATGTATGATTTAAAAAAACATGTAAAATTACTTAGTCCTTTAATTACGCACTTAATAAACAGAATAATTGATACGAGCCACATTCCTGAGGAACTAAAATTTAGCATTGTAAGGCCCATCTTTAAAAATGGAAATCACTCCTTAATAAATAATTACAGGCCTATTTCCATACTACCTGCATTAGAAAAAATTTTAGAAAAATATATATCAATAAATTTAGATAAATATTTAAATAATCTAAGTATTATTGATGAATGCCAGTATGGCTTCCAAAAAAAAAAAAGTTGCGATAAATTGCTCGAAAATTTTTCTAATTATATAAATTCACAACTTAACTCTAAACAACATGTACTGGTTCTATTTATTGATTTCTCCAAAGCCTTTGATACACTCAGCCATATGCAAATAATTAAAGTACTTGAAATTATAGGAATCCGGGGTAAACTCCTCTTATTCTTCAAAAACTATTTGTCTAATAGAAAAATGAGTGTGAAGATTTTAAATATAATTAGTAAATCAAGATATATCAAATCGGGAGTACCGCAAGGGTCAATTCTAGGTCCAAAATTATATATTATATATGTTATTGCTATGAGTAAGATTTTCAAAAAAGCTCGTAGATTCATTTTTGCTGATGATACTGCTCTTGTAATATCACATGAAAACCCTGAAATTGGCATACAAGAATTACAAAGAGATTTTAACGAGCTTCTCAAATGGGCTCATGATGTAGGACTAATTATTAATGTTAAAAAAACCAAATGCATGTATATAAGATCACCGAGTTTGAAAATGTGGAATATACCTAAAATAACTGCTCATAGTTTCGACTGTATTCATAATGAAATCACTAATATTTGCGACTGTGAAAAAATTGATTTTACTAATGAATATACTTATCTGGGAATAATTGTTGATAATAATTTTAAATGGGATAAACAAGTGGCAAAAATTTGTAACCAGCTACGATCAATAGCTAGTAACTTTTACAAATTAAAATTTATTTTGCCTCATTGCACTCTTAAACTCATATATTTTTCTATGGTCGAATCCATCCTTAGATATGGAATTCGAACCTGGGGACAGGCAAGCACTATTTACATTAAATATATTCAAAATTTACAAACTGCCATAATAAAAAAAATTGTTACACCAAATATTTACAGAGAGAGAAATAACTTAAAACTATTATATGGCTCAGAGAGCATACTTACAACAAAAGGTCTCCTTTGGTTCATTACTATTATGGATAACGCGGGGGAAAGCTCTTATAAACACCCAATGGTACACAAACATACCACAAGATTTAAAGAAGGAAAGGGCCTAAAAACTCCTCGAATATTAAATAAATATGGAAGCCGTACTCTTGAATACCAAATACCAGTGATTTTCAATAAAATAAATAAAAACTTAAAATTTGAAAAAAATGACAGATTATGCCCTAAAATGATAAAAATGTGGTTAATTAACGAAAACTCCATGTATCTTTAAATATGTTGAATTGATTATCTTAATGTAGCTGCCTATATATCTATTTATTAGGCATGTACATTGAAATATCTTATAGATGTAATTCAAATAATCTAATATTATTATGTGATCTATCCTAATGTGTCCTTAAAACTATATAATATGTATTAACAATTATTTCCTTATGTCTAATATTAAGAGTGATAAATTGTAGAACCTACAGACAAGCTGCCATTTGACAGCTTTGTGGGACTACCCTTATTTTGTAAAAATGTATTTTTTGATAAATAAAAAAAAAAAAAAAAAAAAAAAAAAAAAAAATCACGAATCAGTTAATTGTAAATTTAAAAACTTGATTTGTTATAAATGCAAAGGCAAAGGTCACATAAGTAAAATATGTCGCGGTTTAAAGTATAAAGATATTTCTTCAGTGTTTATAAATACGTAGGAACTGCTGTGTATAAATCAAGTGCATTGTGAGCCAATTTTGTGCAAAATCTTAGTGAATAATGTTGAACTAAATGGTTTACTGGATACAGGTGCAGCAGTCTCGATTTTAAAAGAGATAGATTATGTTAAACACTTCAATAAGTTGGATTTAAAACCAAAGGATTTAACCTTGACGGGTTACGCTAACTGTAAGTTAAATTTATTGGGTTGTATTTTATTAACAGTTGATTATAACGGTTATAGGGAAATGTTAGAATTTTGCGTAGTAAAAAATGGAACAACTACTGTTCTAGGTCGTGACTTTATCAAAAAGTTTAATATTGGATTTACGGGGTTACAATCTACTTCATCCCAGGAGGGAAGTGAAATTTTTTCTCAAAATGTAGTTGAGAATGATAGAAGTGAAGTAGATAAATTAATTCGAAAATTCCCGGAGGTTTTTTCGGATAAACTGGGTAGATTCAATAAAAATAAAATACATCTGAAACTAAAAGAGAATGCTGAACCAAAATTCTGCAATCCGAGAAATATACCGTTTGCTTTAAAAGCAAAGGTTGAAACGGAATTAGGCCGTTTACAATCGGAAGGTATTTTAGTTCCGGTAAATTATAGTAAGTTTGCATCACCAATTGTTCCCATAGTAAAAGGTAACGGGGAAATAAGGATTTGTGGTGATTATAAGGCAACAATTAATCCGCAGCTAGTGGTAGATATATATCCCATGCCACGGATAGAATGGTTGTTTTCACAAATGGCTGGTGGAATAATTTTTTCCAAGATTGACTTGCGGCAAGCCTACCTACAATTAGAACTAGATGAGGAAAGTCAAGAATTCACAACGATATCCACTCATTTAGGATTGTTTAAATTCACGAGATTAATGTTTGGAATTAATAGCGCTCCTGCTATTTTTTGTAAAACGATAGCTTCGTGTTTACAGGGTTTGAAAAAAACAGCTGTATTTTTAGATGATATAATAGTAACGGGAGAAACAGTAGACGAACATAATGAGAATTTAAGTGCAGTGCTAAACAGGTTAAAAGACTGTGGATTTAGCGTAAATATTCACAAGTGTATTTTTAATGCATCATCAGTAACTTTTCTAGGGTTTGAAGTTTCAAAAGAAGGAATCAAACCATTGAAAGATAAAACTATCGCTATTAGCAAGGTATCGCAACCTAAAGATATAACTGAATTACGAAGTTTCTTGGGGTTAGTGAACTTTTACAGGTCATTTGTGCCTAATATGTCAGTGCTATTAGATCCGTTACATAGATTATTGAGGAAAAACATACATTTTGAGTTTAATCAGGATTGCTTGGAAGCTTTTAATAAAATAAAGGAAATTTTATGTGATGATAGAGTGCTAGCTCATTTTGACCCGGAAGTAAAATTGAAGGTTGTTACGGATGCATCAACAAAAGGGTTGGGAGCGACACTTTTGCATTGTTACGATAATAATTTACAGAGACCGATTTCTTTTGTTTCTCGAAAATTAACGGAAGCGGAAAAGAAATATTCTATATTGGATCTCAAAGCAACAGCTATTGTGTTTGCGTTAAAAAAAATTTTTGAGTATATTTATGGAAGGGAGTTCATTTTAGAAATAGATAATGAACCGTTATGTAGAATTTTTGGTGATAAGAAAGGTATCCCAGTATTAGCGTGCAACAGACTTCAACGCTATGGGGTGATTCTTTCGTCATTCAATTATAAGGTACAGTACGTGAAATCGGCATTGAATTGTTCGGATTATTTGTCACGCGTTCCTGTCGAGGAACCGGTTCACGTAGAGAATGACTTTGATACTCAAATTCTAAGTTTATTCAAAAATAACAGAGATATACCAATAGATGTCGAGGAGATTAAATCGGAATCAAATACGGATAAAATTTTATTGGAAATTAAACATTCTCTCACAACAGGGTGGCCAAATAGAATTAACAAGGATGATTCAAAATGGATTTACTGGAGTAAACGGAATGAATTATCTATAATTGATGATTGTTTTTTTTGGAATAATAGGCTAATAATCCCAGTAAGTTTAAGAGAAAATTTTTTAAACTTATTGCATAGATCTCATCTGGGCATAGCTAAGATGAAAGGGTTAGCCAGGGGGTATTTTTGGTGGCCAGGGATAGATGGAGAAATTGAACTTTTAGCGAGAGGATGCGAAATTTGTTCAGAGGTTCAACCATCTCAACCAAAAAGCGAATTGACTCCGTGGCCCATAACTGAAGAGATATGGAGTAGGGTGCATATTGATTATGCAGGTCCCATTGCAAATAAATATTTTTTTGTGATTATTGACTCAACCTCAAAATGGTTAGACTGTGTGGAGGTAAATTCTCCAAATTCGTATAATACTATTAAAATATTAAGAAATTTATTTAGTTATTTCGGGAGTGTACAGACAATAGTGTCAGATAATGGAGCCGCCTTCATGTCAGCGGACTTCAAAGAGTTTTGTGAGATGAATAGCATCAAACATTTAACTACTCCGGTAAATCATCCACAATCGAACGGGTTAGCTGAAAACGCCGTGAAAAATTGTAAAAATTTTTTGAAAAAAATGATGATAGGAAATAAGTTTCAGTCAGGTTACGATGAAAAATTAGGAAATTTTCTAGTGGATTACAGAAATTCACCACACTGTACAACTGGTTTAGAACCTGCAGTTGTAATGTTTGGAAGAAAACTAAGGTCTAACTTAAACAGTTTTGTACCGAGAGGGGGGAGAGATAAGGATAATAGAATTAATAAAGAAACTAAAATTAAAATGTCTAAATGTCAGGAAAATCAGAAATGTTATTATAAAAGAAATAATAAAGAATCGTTGGGTTTTTCGATAAATCAAAAAGTAATGGTAAGAGATTTTAGAGACCAAAACAATGATAAATGGGTTTCAGGGAAGATACATAAAAAAATTGGAAAAAAACTTTATATAATTGAGGTAAATTTAAAAGGTAAACTTATGTATTGGAAAAGGCATTTTGATCAGTTGTCTAAATTGTGTGTATCATGGGAAAAGAACCCCAGCAATCCTTTAATCGCGTCTGAGACTAGGAGATTATCGTCAGATGAGTACGATATCTCCGGCTTTATGTCGGATGACAATCTAATGGGTGATTCTCCTCTTACTTCCAGCTCCAGTGAACCGGTGGCTTCCACGTCGGGAAACTGGAAGGATAGATTACGACCACGGACACACAGATGAGTCAATGAAGACAGGATTCAGCTCTCGACTCAACATGATAATGAATTACACTGTAAATATTGGAATATTGTATGTATTGTAAATAATATTATCATCATCATGTTGTGTACCTGTCTACGGATTTAAGTGTGGAGGGATGTGATGAACGTATGTCTTGCGGTATGAAAGAGACATGCGTGCATGAGTGAGACAGCATGAGTAAGGCATAAAAGGTTTGTTTGTTGTCCATTCGTCCTCTTTGCCTTCAGACATCCTAGGAAGGAACCCTGTACATAATCTCTTAATAAACGTTATCGTCTACCTACGATCTATTATTGGAGTACCACCCCAAAGGAATCTGGATCCATACACAGGAGTCCAGAACTCAATGTGAAACCGGCCACGGTCATCACACTAACGTGTTGCCAGGTTTCATTTTTATTCTGATTACTGGCTTATTTATTTATGTACATAAGATTATCTTAGTGTGGACTGCTTCGCCCTTTTGGACAGTTTTTTTTGTTAGCGCCTACGACATTCAGTCCTCCATTAATGGAGTTACCCGCATTTGCCTTTCTTTCTATATCTTATTTCAAATAAACATACTTCCCAAATACACAAATTCATTAAACTGCTCCAAGTATTCATCATTCACAACTGCATTGTATACTCATTTTATACCCTCTCTTTCGAATTCCATAACTTTAGACTTACTTACATTCATCATTAACTCAGACCGAGTTGTTTGGGGGTCCGTCCTCTCTGCCTACTCCAGCGGAGAAATGGCGTGAAGCTTAGTTAGTTATAGTTATCTTAGTGTGCCAGCTAAAATGCCTAGCGCCGCTCCTTCATACGCCGGCTGATACTATTTTCATAATAACTTACTTGTTTATCGCAAAATGTTGTTTTCGTAAACCCTTATTGTCTTACCAGATAATTTGATTATATATTTATAAAAATCGTATGAATTCCCCCAGGATATCTTCTCATATTCAGAGACACGTTTTCAAATAATGAAAACTTTCTTATGGCCGTTGTTCCCAATCCTACTGATCAACTGTTGAGCCGAAGTTTTAGCTTAAACACTCCTCAAATGCACAAATGCTCTTCCAAACGAAACTCTTCGACCAAAAGGCAAATCGAGCGTTAATAAATAGCAAGATTTATTTAACTCTCTGAAATACGTGTGTAAAACATGATAATGTATATGACAATGAATTGTAGGTTAGTAAATAAAAGATATCTTACTATCGAAGGACTTTGAATTTATTTTTGAAAGTAAATGATTACAAGTTTGACTCTACTGAATTTAATATTGAATTGAATAGCCAAAGACTCTAAATATTATAATGTTTTAAATAATGAAATCGTCAGGGCATGTTTAGATTGTTTAAAACTACATCTAAATAGTGATGGAAACGAAATGTCAAAGTTTATCGTTTACAGCCACATGTTTAAGGTCAGCCATAGGTAAGACACCAAAAACTACATTTCACGATACGATCACGCTAGAATTAACTGTGCGCGCCAGCTCTCCCTTTTGAAATAAGAGAGAAACAAATTTGTATTTAGGTAGTAAACCATTTTTAAAAGTAAAAGCTAAGATAATACAATGGTGACAATTGGCTCACGAGAATTGGTCAGACGGTTCACTAATCGTTCATTTCTGTATTTCATTCGGCCTATTTTACTCGGAATGACACGTCTGAACATGAAATGAAACAAAAGTGAAACGAAGATGGGAACATTCGCTAGAGTAACCATAGAGTAAACCTTCACTTGAACTGGAAAGGGCTGGAATCAGACGGTTCACTAATCGTTCATTTCTGTATTTCATTCCACCTATTTCACTCGGAATGAATGTCTGAACAAGAAATGAAGCAAAAGTGAAACGAAGATGGGAACATTCGCTCGAGTAACCATAGAGTAAACCTTCACTCGAATGAACCGTCTGATTCCAGCCTAAGCGGGAATCAGACAGTTCACTCGAGTGAAGGTTTACGCCATGTTTTTTCGGCCTAATATTCCATCTTCGTTTCATTCCATATTCAGACGGCACTATAGAAATAAGCGTTCACTCGTCCATTCCGACCACAGCGTCGTCGAGCGAGGTCAGGCCGGACCGTTTGATTTCCAGCGCGGTCCGGCCTCGAATTTTAAGGAAAAACATGTCAGATGCATCGATTTTTACGCAATTTTGTTGACACAATTAAATAAAAAAAAATATAAAAAAAACAGTATTGTTTCGTCTTATAAACCTTTTTATTTTTTATGACATAATAACACAATTTGATTTTCCTTGTTTTTAAGAGCATTTACCTACAAATTAATAATCTCACATATATTAAAAAAATATATATAACTCATGGATAATAAGGGAGACCCAACAATTTCTATGAGACGTGTTCCCAAAAGCAAACAAATTAGCCGAACGAATACCATTTTGACGTTTTGCGTGCGACGTGATAGCGCCCTTCCAGTACAGGACGCGAGACAAACTGATTGAGATTTCACTCGGTGTTCAGACGTTTCACTTTGCTCTCTTCCGCGCGCGTGCGCACGCGAGTGAAGGATGCCGAATGAAAATATCCATCATTGTTGGATCGTTTCACTTGAAGATTTCATTCGGCAGTATTCGGCACTTTCGTTTCATTTCATGTTCAGACGTGTCATTCCGAGTAAACTAGGCCGAATGAAAAAGAACAGTCTGATTGTACTGAATTTAAAATTTAAAAATTATGACATTTCACGTGAAATTTGCTTTTTTACTAATAAAAAATTCAAGTTTGCAAGTGACGAAACGAGGAGCTAGAATAATATTAATATATATTATTTCCTTGCCAAACTAATAGGATTTATTTTAGTATGTTAAGAGCATTTTTTTAAATTCAAAATACAAAAAAAATGAGGCAACTGCTTTGGGTTTCTACTAAATCCGGTACCGATTTGCTGAAATTAAAGTTTGAGTTCATGATGTAGAATTATGTTTAATAACGCCATTGTTATTTATTACAGATGTTGTTCTTGGATCTGGATATCACCTGAAGGAGTTACACTTAACACAGTCACATTCTATCTCTGTCCCTGGACATCACTTCAGGAGACAACACTCTCAAGGCAGTCACAATATTTCTATGCCACTGGACAATCAAGGATATCCCTCTACAGGAAAATCATTCTCCTGCTTAATTCGAATTTCTTTTATAATCACTTACTCAATTACTTTTTATAAATTCTGGCATATAGGAAATTAGTTGTATAAAAAATACCTTCAGGTTTCATTTCTTACAAAACAATAATTTATTTTTGTTTTTTAAAAAACCTGATTATGTTTGTTAATTTTTAAAAATTCTTTTTAATATATAATGTAATGTTGACATTCTAAAATAATTTTTATATTTCATTTTATATAATTGTTTTTTATGATATTTTTAAGTAATTAATTACCACTCTCTACAATATTTTTGTCGATAGTACTGAATTGTATATACTTGTTTGTTTCTTTTGTAATTTTTATTACGTTCTTATTATCCTGACGAAGAAACCTTCGGTTTCGAAACATGTCGATTATTGTGAGTACGTAAGTGGTGTACACCAAGTAATTTGTTTCATTTAATAAAGTAAGGAAGTTAGGTAAAGAATGTAAGTCACTTAACTAGTTATTAATCTTGGTTGTAAGCCACTAGTAACAAAGTTATTCAATGTCTAAGTGATACGGTACAGGTTATATATTATATATAAAATTAGTTGTAAAAGCCCTCTTGTCATGATTTTGTCACAAAAATGGCGCTATAGAAATAATCCAACCATTTGTATTATATTATATATAGTATACTTCAATGGTAAAAGCATGTTACGTATATTGTTTAAATTGTATCTTTACCATAATAAAAAAAAAAAACTGGCAAAATAACAATTTGTAAATAATAATTTTCCAATGTAAATAATCCCCATTAAGTATAAATATAATGTCCCAGTACAATACAGTGAATGTGACAGCAGGACATATGTAGCACGGATAAGAAGATAGCTTAACATCATTGAGGCTCAACCCACAAGTGTCCCGACTGGCTGGAGCCAGTGGGACTATGGCATTCCCAATACGGGGAATGTGTTGATACAGAATGGATGTTTGAAAAATACCTGGCTATCCAGATCTAACCTCTTTACTTACCAGGATATATTGAAAATTTTGAAGGAGATTATTTTTAGTTATTTACACATACGAGTAAGTAAGTTTAAACATTACTAATTAATTAAGTTCATTGATTTTCTCTTAATTAATAATAATAGGGTGGCGTGACACACATGATCACGTATTATAAATACAATAATAATCTATGACAGGCTGCCTGAAATGTTTTGTAGTATCTTTCACGGAATTTTATTAACTTTGTGGTTTGTTTGAAAGCCTGACAGGCGTGATATTAGCAGCGAAAAAGCTCTGTTTCCAGACGTATCAACATGAAGGCTACCAGTAGCTACTTGAGAACATGTTTTCTGTGGTGGAAGGCTCGCGGACTTATTACTAGGATCTTCCTTCCAATAAAGTTATGTTACCGGTAGTTGTGATCAACCCATTAAGAGTTTTGGTGAAAAACCCCCTAAATCTAGCAACCTTCCACACCAATATAATATAAAGCAACGTACAACAAATATATGGAAGGCAGATTTGTTTACGTGAAAACCGCACAAGAATTCCAACCAGTATTCAGTGAGACCATGGCATCCCCAATTGGGGTATGTTGTGAGGCTGAAGGTAAGTGAGGAGGGTGAGAAGATGGGGAAAAGGAAGGTGGGTTAGTACCTGGCTATTCAAATCTACACGTACCTGGCTAATCGGAATATTACGCACTTTATAATGTTTTAAATTGCTAAAATACAGATCAATCAAATAGAATTTACTTGCGGGTCAAGAGTCAGTCAAGAGTCTTGCCCCACATCGAATAATAATTAGTTTTTCTCTGTGAATTTTAATGAATCTGTTCTCGCGATCTGTACTCACCATTCTAACTCTAATGCTAGTCTTTTTTGTTGAACAAAATTTTTTTTAAATGAAATAAAAATCAAATTAGAATAGCAAAATAAATAAAATGTACACATTTTTGAATCCAAAGTTTCTGACGGCAATTTGAAAAAAAAAATTAGAATCCTTGAGAATTTTTAATTAATAATTTTTACATGAAACGATATAAAAGTGAGGTAATGATAATGTTTAATTTGTCTAATAAAATATGTATGTGTTATTATCAAAAAAACGTAAGGTGAGCCATTTTTAAAACTTTTTTGTTTGCATGCAAAATTTTTATATCTCAAAAACTATATGTTTATTTTGAATTATAAAATTTGAAAGCGCATTTTGTCATCTTTCTAAAACAGTTTTTAGTTTTCGGATACATTCAGAAATATTCCATTTATTTGGATTTTATCGCAAAACGGAAATATTTCGACCCTCAGTAAAATACTGTCGAGGCCTGAGGGGTTTGCAATTTCTGTATGTAATTTGACACTCAAATTCGTGAGGTACCTACAAATGAATATTGATAATTTCAACTTATATCACACTATCAAGTAAATTGGTCCGATTAGACATGGAACCGTACCAACCATACCATATACAGTCATAGTCAGATAAAAAGTTATAGTTACTCTCCAAACTCCAAACTAATTAAAGAAATCAGCACCTCTTTTAAATAAAAATCAACTTAAGGTTCATTAAATTATACATATTCAAACATAAAAACCAAACTTAAAATACAAATTAAAACTTTGGTATAAAAAAAACATAAAAACTAAACTTAAAATACAAATTAAAACTTTGGTATAAAAAAAACATAAAAACTAAACTTAAAACTTTGGTAAAAATCAATCAGTATTATCTTACTAATATTATAAACGCGAAAGTTTGTATGGATGTATGTATGTTTGTTCCTCTTTAAATCGAAATTTAATGAATGGATTTTACTGAAACTTTACAATAATATAGCTCATACATCAGAATAACATATAGGCTATAATTTATGAAGCTAGATATTTATTTTAAATATATTAAAAAAATAAAATTATAGTTTAATAGAAAACGTCAAAATTTGAGAATGACATTTTGCAAAACAATGATTGTTAAATCAAAATTCTATTTTGGAAAAAGTTTAAATTACTGAATTTATTTGAAGTACTCACCTAATACTTTGAATCGAATCAAGAATTATAAATATTTTAAATAAATTGGTTAAGAATTTTGGTATAAACGTAGATGGGACCTAGGAAAAGAAAATAGATTACGCGAAGTACTAATCCTACTCAGACGAAGTCGCGGGCAGAAGCTTGTCTAACATAAAAAAAACTGAACTCAAAACAAAAATTGAGCAAACTAATTAAAGTTTCGAGATCTCAGCATCTGAATTCCCATAGTAAATTTATTCAGACACGATACTTCCTCACTTCAACCTAACCTAACCTAACCTAAGGTTAAAAACCCCAATTATCAGTTTTCGACATGTGAGCAATTAACATCTGATGAAAGTTTGTACTCAATATTCATACACTTAAAAAGTTTCCATTATATATATATATATTTTTTTTTAAATACCTAAAATAAAAAAATTTGCATCTCTTCAAGGCTTATTAATAAAACTTTGGTAAAAACATCATAGATTATATACATACATAAAAAAAAACTTAACTTGAAACAAAAATAAGTGTCATTAGACTTTGCCATTTTTTAAATTTTTTGTCCTTAGCTGAGTGGTTAAGCATTTTTAATATGGCCGAGAAGACATTAAAAATGATGACAATATCGACCTAATCGCTAATCTGGTTCGATCTGACCTTCGGTTAAGTATTGAAACTGAAGGAATTAACAAGGAATGTATACAACAAATTTTACATAACAAATTTTACCGTGCAAAAAGTGTGTGCCAAATGATGCCTAAAATTCTCACGTTTCAACAACAAGAAAATGTTTGTACTGACACTTTATACTGCATTATTTGCCAAATCTTGTGCCGTGTGACTTCTGTCTGTTCCGTAAGGTGAAATCTGCATTAAAAAGAACAAGATTTGAGTCCGTTGAAGGTGTGAAAGAGAAAGCGGCAAGCGTCCTAAAGGAGCCAACAGAAAAAGACTTCCAGCACTGTTTCGAACAATGGAAGATTAGCATGGAGCGTTGTAGGGATATAGAAGGGATGTATATTGAAGGTGATAAGTAATAAGTAATTGAAGGTCATAAGTAAATATGAATCAAATAAAAATAAAATGTTTTACAGTGTCTGTCTCGTTATTTAATAGCCACACCATATATTGATGTTGTGGCTGAAAATATTTTTTTCCAAATATCAATTTTCTGTGTGAAGATTTTCAGGATTCTTTATCGGGGATGATACGCTTCCCTAAACTCACTGACATTTTATGGGTTTAACGGTTTTTGCGGTACTTGTATATGAGGGAATGTACATACTATCCATTCCTGTATAATATTCTTGTTCTTAACGGGAATGCGCAATTTCAACACCTCAGAAGCCCGCCAAAAACTATTTTTAGGTCAACATTTTTTAAAATTAATCTCTGGAACTACACTCAATCCAACTTGAAATTGAAATAGGTTAACTTATATATCCTTAACAAGTATATTCGTTGGAGATCCCATGCACTTTTTTATGCTCCGAAAGTGAGGACTTCTGCCTATCAGAATGCGCCAATAAACAGAGCGGCTCGACTGCTGATTCTGCATTGACCATCAACATTTTCAATGACAATTTTTAAATGCATGTCACAAAATAGTAAAACTGCTCCTATGCCTTTTTAATTTGCAATCTTCTTCTTGATACAGTCGTTGTATAACGGTTTTACGGAGAACATGAAAAAATAAATAAATATTATATTTTCGTTGTTTGTTTTTGGGGTGTTATGCCGTGTTGCGCTACCTCCTTCTTTAGCCGACGTTTCGGACAGCGTTGCAGTGTCCATCATCAGGGCAGATCCGGCACAACACTAACAACTTCACATCGTCGGATCTGCCCTGATGATAGACACTGCAACGCTCTCCGAAACGTCGGCTAAAGAAGGAGGTAGCGCAACAAGGCATAACACCCCAAAAACAAACAACGAAAATATAATATTTATTTATTTTTTCATGTTCTCGGTAAAACCGTTATACAACGACTGTATCAAGAAGAAGATTGCAAATTAAAAAGGCATAGGAGCAGTTTTACTATTTTGTGACATGCATTTAAAAATAGTTGATGAACTGTCTGTAAGTGACATTGAAAATGTTGATGGTCAATGCAGAATCAGCAGTCGAGCCGCTCTGTTTATTGGCGCATTCTGATAGGCAGAAGTCCTCACTTTCGGAGCATATGCAACGCTGTCCGAAACGTCGGCTAAAGAAGGAGGTAGCGCAACACGGCATAACACCCCAAAAACAAACAACGAAAATGCTTTTGGCCGTGATATTAATTATATATTATTATTATATATTATTAATATTAATTGTGATAATCTAAAAACGTTTCCAAATATTATATTTGCTTTAATTCTTATCTCAAAATCTTTATCAGCTATCAATACCTGTGAGTTTTTCTTAGAGATAATTGTTTATCAGAACGGATAAGATAGCCCCTGATGCGTTGGCAATAGTCTCACAGAAGTGGATAGTTTACCAAACCTTTGAACATTCTATTAAAAAAATTTACTAACTTGTATTAGGTAATTAGTGCTTTACAAGTAACTTATTTTATAAAGTCTGATCAGTGTCAGTGCCAATACTCGCAACAAGAGAAACTACTTCAGGTAAGTCTTTTAATTTTGCTATCAACTTGCTTTTATTGGACTTGGCGGTGTAGTAGACAGGAAATGGTGGACTGGTCATGGAGGAGTTCGTTATCTTTAATATGTTAACCTCTCAGGCAAATTTGTTCGCTTTTGAGAACAACTCTATAGGTCTATAACTCTATGTGTCTCCCTTACTATCGTCACAGTGAAAAATATGATCTAAACAGATTTAGAAAGAGGAAACAGTAAATTTTGTGTTCAAATTTAAAAGTTAATCGCTAAAGAATTAAAATGTACACCTTTATGAAACCAATGATTCTGAACGAAATTTGAAAAAAATATGAAACTTTGTGAATTTTTTATTAATTATTTTGACATGGAATAATAAAAAACTGAACTGATGATATGTAATATTTATCTAATATAATATGTATTTACCAGTAATTTTAGTTTGAAGAAACGTGAGGAGAACCATTTTTAAAACTTTTTTATGTTTGCATTGAAAATTTTTGAATTTAAAAAATTACATGTTATTTTACGCACCAGATTTTCAGGAACGGGTTTAGTTTTTCCCATAGGAAAAACTAAACCCTTTCATACACTTTTCCATATAAATGATCATCTAGTAAATCCACGTTATGCAAGTGTATTATATAAGTATAATTAATACAAAACAATACAAGAACAACGAGTTAATCTACCAAACTATTAAATGGGAATATAATTCACCGTCTCCAGATATTTTCATATCAGAGGGTTGTTCGGCTCTGTGGAATTTCTAATTTGACCGATAAATCCTACTGATCCCTCAATATAAATATTTAAAAAATCTTTCGTAATTCTACATGTATTTAAAATGACTGATTTTTGCATTTTTATATACAAATTCTTTGACAAATCTAATATGCCTAAATTTTTAATAAGAGATCTAGGTATAATGCCAGTAGCCGAAATAACAAAAGGCAATATTTTTATAGTCTGAGAATGCCAAATTCTTTTAATTTCATTTCCTAAATCTGTATACTTTCTTATTTTTTCAGAAACAGATTTTTGAATATTACAGGAATTTGGAATAGCTACATCAATAATATAAGTTATTTTTTTAATTTTGTCATGTAAAACTATATGAGGTCTATTATGACCAATTGGTCTGTCTGTTAGTATAGTTTTATCATAGTAAATTTTAAAGAAATTATTTTCTAAAAATGAATTTGGTTCGTATTCATAATATTAAAGAAATTTTTAATAATAAAATTTGAAAGCATATTTTATCATCTTTCAAAAACAGGTTTTAGTTTTCGGATACATGAATATTCAATTTATTTGGATTTTATTGCAAAGCGAAAATATTTTGACCTTCTGACAGAATATGTTAAATTACGGCAACATTACACAAACTCGCACCCGCACTTCATTGACCTCATTTATGTTGTTGTCGACCCAACTTCCTAAGTATTTATATTGAGAAACACATTGGGCACTTTTATTATTCCACTGGTTATGGCACGGCAACGGCACAAAAACGCAAAAAACATACATTCTTTATTTAGGTTTATTTAGGAAACATACAGCTGTAAGTATATAAAATCATTGTACATTTAACCCTTCTTAACTCTTTTAACGACTGCATTCCAATGTATGGGCGTTGTCACAAATATTTTTCTTTTTATACTTTAAGAATAAAGATGACATTTTTTCACCTTTGAACAATCACATATAATTTTTTTCTAATCAATTTAAAATTCAGGTTTCTGGGCATTATCAAAGTTCAAATTATTTTTTAAATGCACATAAATTCTCCAAAACACGAAACAAAATGCAATATAACAGAAACGGGAATCAAATCTCAAAAGAGAAATGTATTTTTTATAAAACATTTGAATAAAATACTTATATTTATTCCTCCGAAATTTGATTGTCAAATGAAATTGTGAAATGACTTTAGATGCTTGGATAAAATGACGGAAGCATCTAAAGCCATTTCATCGCGCTTGCCTCTCACGCGGGAGCAGTCTTAAGAAGAAGTTATACGCCAAATCACTATTTAGATTTATCTTTACTACGAATCGGTTTACATTATGGATTTGAAAAAATATGTTATGGATGAATTGAAGCTTTTCCTACCTTTTTTCACTATGAAACGCCTCTACTTTCGGCAAGGAATATTATTATTATTATTCTAATTAAATAAGAAAACGAGAAACAAATTTAAAAAATCTATGCAAATTATTACTGAGACATTTATTCTATAATTACAAATAGCAGAGGCCCTAGCACGCTAGCTTTATAACGATGGGAAGGATAACTATCGGTAACTTCTCATCGTTCCCTAGGACAACTGCATCGCTAAAGTACAAACAACAGTTGATGTCGAATATGTTAAGGACACTTAGGACCAGTTGTTTCGGAAAATTTCACGTTTAAATTTCCTTCAAATCGACATTCACCAAAAAATTGGGTTGTTTCAACCTCCGTCAGAAGAAATTTCATCGAAAATTCCATAGGACCAGTTGTTTCGGAATTCCCTTCAAATTTCAATTTCCTTCAAATTTGAATTTCCTTCAAATCGTCATTCACCGAAAAATTGGGTTGTTTCAACTTCCGTCAGCAGTAAATAGCAACAAATAACGTTCGATAAATTTGAAAATTTTATTCAAGTGTTCCCCGCCGAATCACAATTTTGACGTCTGCGCATGCGCCTCCCATTATTTCGCTAACCATCCGGACTCGGCTGATCACATTCACATCACATTTCTATAGAATTTTCACTGATGACGGAAGTTGAAACAACCCAATTTTTCAGTGAATGACGATTTGAAGGAAATTCAAATTTGAAGGAAATTCAAATTTGAAGGGAATTCCGAAACAACTGGTCCTATGGAATTTTCGATGAAATTTCTTCTGACGGAGGTTGAAACAACCCAATTTTTCGGTGAATGTCGATTTGAGGGAAATTCAAACGTGAAATTTTCCGAAACAACTGGTCCTTAGTCATTGTGAACTGTCACTTATTTGTTGGCGATCTGTAGTCATGCTAGGGAACGATGAGAAGTTACCGATAGTTATCCTACCGATCATTATAAAGCAAGCGTGCTAGGGCCTCAAGGGTTAATTTTTATCTATAAGTCTTCTTAATTAATTAAAAACTTAAATTTAGAATTTCCAACTGCTTAAGTCTGATAAATTCACTTTCCTTTGTTTGATGTCCGGGTCCTCGATTTTGACGTACTCTACGTCACTCATTATTACCCATTATTGCACTTTATATTCACTACGATTACTGGGCGGTACTTCGAGGGCTGTCTCAATTCTTCTGCGGAAGGAGGCTGGTGGTTCCTGGTCAAGCGAATTCTCTGGAAGAGCCTCGGCGGTGGCTTGAGGGGGCACGCAAAAGTTGGCTTCCTCAGAGGGAAGCTGGTGGTCGCTGGACGGCGTACTGAATCCGAAGGGCGGGTCAGTATGCTGGTAGGAAGAGTGTGCACTTCCGGAGGACGGAGTGTACAGGAGAAAGTTTCCCGAGCAGGAGCTGGGCGGCAGACTGGACCGAAGGGCGGTCAGTATGCTGGTAGGCAGAGTGTGCACTTCCGGAGGACGGAGTGTACAGGAGAAAGTTTCCCGAGCAGGAGCTGGGCGGCAGACTGGACCGAAGGGCGGTCAGTATGCTGGTCGCAGAGTGTTGGCTCGGCGGAAGCCGTTGTGACTCCGAGAGACACGGGGGCCCTCCAAGGGAAGAGCTTCCCGGGTCGGAAGTGAAAAAGCGACTTTCCCAAGTTTGAACTCCCGCTTCTTCCCGGGCCGATGGTTGGCCCTGCTGACGAATTGAAGAACTATTGTTATTATTCCTCTTTGTTCCATTTCTCAAAACTGCAATGGTAACATGCGCTGTGGTCGTCCAATGGTTGTCAACTTCAACGCAAGATGGCGCTGATAATCTCGTTTGTTGTGAAATATACATTATTGGCGTTAACTTCTGAGTTCAATTGATAACTAAGTTTACACTTATATTCTTATATATAGATTAATTCTAATAATTTTACAACAACGCATATAATAATTAATATAAAGGCTCAATCATGAATAAATTCTATTAATGTAGCAAAATCCCTAGTCCACAGAATCCCGTTTGTAAAGAACATACAACATATTCGAAAATATATAAAAAGGGCGCGTTGGCCCTTCCATCAAAGAGATTTTTATTGCCCTGAGCTTCGACTGGTCCCCCAGGATTGGGTCGCCTTTTGTTAACAAACTGCGGAATTTAAATCCTAGCTTTCTATTTTATTACGGTTCCCTTGAGTCTAATTTCGCCGTCGGCTATCTGCGATTTCTAATTCTAATGGTTGTTTACCAAACTTGGTAAAGTAACTAATTTTAAGTTCCCTTGTCGGCGAGCCGTCACATTCCTTTGCAAGCCAAATTACTGGCAAACAAATTGCACATTTTTAAGATCTTTTGTGAATTCTAGCCACGGTAAATACCGATTTTTAAGATAGATTTTTTTTTATTATACATCGTGTTAAGGATCGTACTCTGATATTATTTGGAGTAAAAATGTAAATGAAATTTTGGTCTCTGGTGACTTTTTGGATGTCTTTTTTTTTTTCTTCAAAAATTAAACAAAAAAAAACTTCTCATCACGGTCACATAGCCGCGTAACCAACCAATAGCCCCTCACCCACTACTAACTGCCTAACGGATTTTTATGTTTTGTAGAAAAAAAAACTTCAAACATGCCATCAGAGACCAAAATTTCCTTTTTATTTTTTACTCCAAATAATGTCAGGAATCACTGGTTAAAATATGTCAAGTACGATCCTTAACACGTTGAATATTTATATGGTGGCTGATTTGTGAGATGATGTGAGGTCCTATTTACTTACCATTCCAATAATAATTGATATTTCTGTTTCTCTCAGAAGGCTTGTTTGGATAAATCATTGGTTAGACATATGTATTATATATTATTATGCTCTCTGTCTCTGTCTGTTAATGACTTGTATGAATACAATACCAACTCCGGCTGTTGTTGTGATTTTACAGATTCAGTCTCCAATTCATTGTTCTCCATCTCCTCAACATGCAGGCGGACAAGGGATTGCGTTATTGCAAACCCAACTGGCAGGAAACCCTCCAATTATTCGAAACCATTAAAGATAACAATAAAAAATTGCTTCTGGAACCATTCCCCGATGAAAAAGTGTTGGCGTTCTTCGCGAAATTATCATACACTGATTGTACGGGAGAGCTCAACCTGCCAAAAGGATGGCAACTTCTTACCACGGCTCGGAGCAACTGGGCTAATGCATACTTTGGGTGTGCATTGTGGAACCCTTCCGAGCAGCAGGTGGTGGTGGCGCATAGAGGGACGGACCCTATGAAGTTGGGGGCACTCTGGGTCGACGGGAAGGGTGTGTACTGTAATCGTTACACCAAACACATGAGCTCAGCTGTATCTTTTGCTGATGAAATTAAGAAGGTAATTCTTGAAACAAATCAAAGACTTAGCAGTCGTATCGTTCTGTCCTTCACAGGGCATTCCCTCGGAGCATGGTTGGCCGGAGTCACCACCCTAACCGTGAAATACCTCGAGAGGGAGGGCAGTGGATTCCGCAGAATCGCCAGCCCCCGTAAAGGTCTGCATGCTCACACTCTAACGTTGGACAGTCCGGGGGTTAAGGATATGCTAACAAAGATATGTAGAGATTACGATGATAGGTATAACCAGTCTATATGTACTAAGAAATTAGATGTCACCACAATTTTTGCAGCTCCAAATCCTGTGAACTGTACTGGGTTTCACGTGGGAGATATATATCAGCTGGAAAGTGTGAACACCCACAGCCTTGACAATTTCATCAAAGCTTTTGATGATGGGAAGAAGAAGTTTGCGGTACAGAACTGGCCCGAGGGACTAGTTGAGCGCCAAAATCATGACGAGCTAGAGGAGTACATGTTGCTTTTAGATGATGTAAGAGTTTCTCCTGCAAGCTCTACTGAGAGCCACCAGAACACGGAGCCACTTGAAGTAGATGCTGATACTACATTCCTCAAAGAACTGCTAACCTCAAGGAAGTATAAAACTAAACCCTCGCTGGGAAACATCTGTCATCTGGGAGTGTTTTCTGCAGAAGAGTTGAATTTTATGAATAATTGGAGTTTTTTTCAAAGCAATACGCTGATGAAATTAAAGAAAATTAAAAAATTCACAAATAAACAAAATCTTCAAAAATTAGACTTCCCAAAGTTTGAAATTGATACTAAAGAAAATATTATCATTTGTGACACAATGGAAGATTTGAGGAAGGTGATTAGACTAACCAAACAACTGTTACGCTGGTTTCATAAAGAGATAATAAATGCTATAGATAAACAGAACACGAGTATAAAGGGAGCCCCCTTATACATGGCTGGCCAGGCCTATCTCCGCACCTTGCCCAATATCCTGGACTGTGTGGACACCTTGGGGCTGGAGACATTCCTAGTGTCTCCCCAACGTGTTTTACAAATTGAGACAAGTGATTCTAAATTTGAAGCTGCCAGATTAAACAATATCTTGCTTCAAATCAAAAACACATCTTTAGAATCAGTATATTTAAAAGACAACTGCCACACAATTCTCAGTTGGAATGATTTGACTGATATAGCTATGGATATAGACATGGAAGATTTAAACGAGATCGATGTTATTATTAATAATCTGCTTGTTCTTGAATTCACTTCTCCAACCGATAGCTTAAACCAAAACTACGAAATTTTGACAAAAATTATTAAAACTTTAGAAACACACGTCCACAAGAAGCTCGTCATCATTCTACCACAGTCGACTAATTCAACAATATTTATGGATTTTAAAAAACTGGCCGTTGAAATAAAGTCTTTCAAAGAATTTGAATTAAGCGACCTGACTATTAAATCTAGAGACGACATATTTGCACGGGATGCAATAGCATTAGGGGAAGAAACTCTCAGCCTAAATACATTACTGGGAAATGACTGTAAATCTGACGATGAGCAGGTTCGAGACAAAATCAATAACTTACTTTCTCCCGTTTTGAAGAAACTCGCAATAGACGCCCAGTATATAGCTCAAATACCAAACAAGCTTCCGAAGCTTTGTGAAATAGATGTGTTCTTTTCCAAAGGGAACAAGATTGTGGACAAAGAAAAGATTGCAGCACTACTGGAGAGGAGTGGGGCCGAGGGACCACTGCTGGTGGTCAGCAATCCGGAACAGCTCAGCCAGGACTACTGGGGGGAGGGTGCACGGGAGAGGATCTTCACCACCGAGGAAGAGGGACGTGACCTGTTTCAAGAAAAGTGTCGAGAGAAGTCAGCCAGAGTAATCTATTGGCTACATTTATGCGCAGAAGGCCTCTCTCTGAGGGAAGTTTACAATAGCGGCCTCTACATGCCCAGGAAGTTCCACACTCGTGTTATCATTAAATCTATGGATGCATTCATTCGCTACAACGGAAATAAGGACATATTTATATTTAACGACGTGGAAGATAAATTAACACTAATTAGCTCCTTTAAATTATCCAAGGAAGCAGAGGAATTATTTGTCTTGAAAGATCACTTTAAAATACAAACAAACTCTTTAGAATCGAATATCGAAATAAAAAAAAACGAAGAATCGTTCAACAAACATTATTTTAAAAAGGTCGCTATTGGGGGTATCCCGTGTCTGGTCTGGCAATATTCTCACGGCTCTCTGGATGGCCTGCGCCCCTTCATCACAAGGGACAACAGTGACCCCATCAAGGAAGATGCCTTATGCAATATGGGGAAAAAGCTGACCATCATTGCTGATGACCCTGGTATGGGAAAGACCACCAGCCTGACGCGCATGTCGGAGCTCATCCGAGACTCATGGGTACTGAGAATTGACCACCTTCACTTGACCGCTATCGACAAACTACCCTCGAAACTTAACCTTCAATCGGTTACAAAGTATTTGATCTGTGCTTCGGGTTTACCTACTGATGATGATTTGTTGCGCAGTCTTTTACAGCATTGCCTCGAATCGAAAAGTTCGAGGCAGGTTTGTATTTTGGTGGATGCATTTGACGAAATCACTAAAGAAAATACCAAAGCCAAAATTTTAGAGGTTCTGAAATATTTAAAAAATATCACAAATTGTAAAACGGTAGTCACCACACGGGTGCATCCACAAGAATTGCTCGAAAATGAATTGTCAGAATTTTCCGCAGAATTAGTCAAAATTACAGAAAGAGAACAGGATGATTATATGATGAATTCCTGGCTTCCTCACCTGGCCTTGGAACTCCCAGAGCACGGAGAGTCGAAGAAGGGGAAGCTATGCCAGTTTGCCAGAGAGCTGCGGGAGGAGATGGAGGGAGTGCTGGGAGAAGACGTGGCCAGCTTCATGGGCATCCCGCTTCAGATCCGTATGCTGGCCGAAGTGTTCCTCAAGGAGGTCATACAGTCTATGGTGTCTCCTGAACAATCGCAGAACTTACACAAAATCAGCAATTTGTATGATTTGTATAAACAGTTTATCGAAGTTAAGAAAACAATATTTTTCGATCAGAAGACTAATCTGAACACAATTCTATCAGATTCCTCTCTAAATAATACGGTTGAGAACATAATGGAGAAACATCGCGTCCTGGCTTTTCAATCTATTGACCCAAAGTTTGCTGCAGAATATTACTCAAACACAAAAATATCCAAAGAAGACTTGCAAGACATAAGCGGCCTAGGACTGATCAAGTCTATAATTGATGGAGCCGCTCTATTCATTCACCGCACGTTTGAAGAATACTTTTGCGCAGATTTCTTCGTCCAGTGGCTGAAGCAGGGAAGACAAACAGAAGAAAATAACAAGCTCGTTAAAAGTGAATTTCGCGTTGTCTTGGTCAGACCAGATTATTATTTAATCAGAAAGTTCATAGAGACCCAGCTTGCTATATCACCACCAATACCGAGCGATGCACTGGAAAGTAATCCGGTATTGTACAAACACTGGTCTGAACATCGTCAACTATTCTTTCACGATCGTTTCAAAACTCCAATGCACGTAGCGGCTGAAGAACAGAATATGCACACATTTGAAGTCCTCCTCAGTGGCCCCAGCAGTAGGATATCTGAGGAAGACTACATCGGCTTTATGGCAGCAAGAGACAAGGCCGGGAGGACCGCACTGAAAATAGCATTGGAGAAGAGAAATTACAATATTGTAAAGCAAATTGAGGGAAATGTGGAGAATTGTTCGTACGAGTCACTACTTCAACTTACGCTTGCTACTTTCTTAGATTTTGAAGGCGACAAAGATCACAATTTGTTTACCGAATATTCTCGAAATAAACAACCGTCAAGTAATTTACACTGTGCCTTAAAAAGAACTAAACAGATCAGAAAACAGATCACTCCATTTATGGCATCAGTGAGAGAGGATGAGTACAGCACTGTGTGTAAAATCTTAAATGGCATGGAAAGTGATACAGAGCGCGCTCACTTATTGATTGCCATTGATAGACAGGGCGATACTGCCATCAATCTCGCAGCAAGTAAAGAAGATCATACGTTATTTAATTTATTTGCTAAACAAGGAGTTTGTATATCTTTCGATACATCTGAAAACAATCCCTTGCATTGTGCAGCAAAGGGAGGAAACCTTGGTATTGTGAAATATTTACTAAATCCCACAAAAAAATCTTTTAATGGACTTAAAGATACTGCACCTTTTAAACACATAAAAACAAAAGTAATTAATTTTATTACACGCATAATCAGCAATGAAAATCACACCGATAAAGAGGCTACCACATTTCCATATACTGGAATATGTCAAATGCCTTCTTCTATAAAATCTTTGGATGGTTCTACCGCCCTGATGTTAGCTGCACAAGGAGGGCACGATGAGATAGTATCAGTACTGTTAGATAAACTGGCAGACATTCAAACAAGGGACAATAATGGAGAGACTGCATTATTGCTAGCTGCAAGGGAGGGACATTTGCAGGTGGTTAAACTCCTACTGTTGAAGGACGCAGACATCCACGTGAGCAGTAATGTTGGCTTGACTGCATTAATGCACGCTGCAAGTAAGGGGCACCTAGGGGTAGTTAAACACCTACTGATGAATGGAGCAGACATCCACATGAAGAATAATGATGGCTTGACTGCATTAATGTACGCTGCAGGTGTGGGGCACCTAGAGGTAGTTGCACACCTACTGTTGAATGGAGCAGACATCCACATGAGCAGTAATAATGACTGGACTGCATTAATGCTAGCTGCACTTAAGGGGCACCTAGAGGTAGTTGCACACCTACTGTTGAATGGAGCAGACATCCACATGAGCAGTAATAATGACTGGACTGCATTAATGCTAGCTGCACTTAAGGGGCACCTAGAGGTAGTTGAACACCTACTGTTGAATGGAGCAGACATCCACATGAGCAGTAATAATGACTGGACTGCATTAATGTACGCTGCAAGTGGGGGGCACCTAGGGGTAGTTAAATACCTACTGTTGAATGGAGCAGACATTCACATGAAGAATAATGACGGCTTGACTGCATTAATGTACACTGCAGGTGAGGGGCACCTAGAGGTAGTTAAACACCTACTGATGAATGGAGCAGACATCCACATGAAGAATAATGATGGCTTGACTGCATTAATGTACGCTGCAGGTGAGGGGCACCTAGAGGTAGTTGCACACCTAATGTTGAATGGAGCAGACATCCACATGAGCAGTAATAATGACTGGACTGCATTAATGCTAGCTGCACTTAAGGGGCACCTAGAGGTAGTTGCACACCTACTGTTGAATGGAGCAGACATCCACGTGAGCAGTAATAATGGCTGGACTGCATTGATGCTAGCTGCAAGTGAGGGACATCTAGAGATAGTTGAACTCCTACTGTTGAAAGGAGCAGACATTCACATGAAGAATGATGTCGGCTGCTCTGTATTAATGATAGCTGCAAGTGAGGGGCACCCAGAGGTAGTTGCACACCTACTGTTGAATGGAGCAGACATCCACATGAAGAATAATGACGGCTTGACTGCATTAATGTACACTGCAGGTGAGGGGCACCTAGAGATAGTTGAACTCCTACTGTTGAAAGGAGCAGACATTCACATGAAGAATGATGTCGGCTGCTCTGTTTTAATGATAGCTGCAAGTGAGGGGCACCCAGAGGTAGTTGCACACCTACTGTTGAATGGAGCAGACATCCACATGAAGAATAATGACGGCTTGACTGCATTAATGTACACTGCAGGTGAGGGGCACCTAGAGGTAGTTGCACACCTACTGTTGAATGGAGCAGACATCCACATGAAGAATAATGACGGCTTGACTGCATTAATGCACGCTGCAAGTAAGGGGCACCTAGGGGTAGTTAAACACCTACTGATGAATGGAGCAGACATCCACATGAAGAATAATGATGGCTTGACTGCATTAATGTACGCTGCAGGTGAGGGGCACCTAGAGGTAGTTGCACACCTAATGTTGAATGGAGCAGACATCCACATGAGCAGTAATAATGACTGGACTGCATTAATGCTAGCTGCACTTAAGGGGCACCTAGAGGTAGTTGCACACCTACTGTTGAATGGAGCAGACATCCACATGAAGAATAATGACGGTTGGACTGCATTAATGCAAGCTGCAAGTAAGAGGCACCTAGAGGTAGTTGCACACCTACTGTTGAATGGAGCAGACATCCACATGAAGGATAATGACGGTTGGACTGCATTAATGCACACTGCAGTTGAGGGGCACCTAGAGGTAGTTGCACACCTACTGTTGAATGGAGCAGACATCCACATGAGCAGTAATAATGGCTCGACTGCATTAATGTGCGCTGCAGGTGCGGGGCACCCAGAGGTAGTTGCACACCTACTGTTGAATGGAGTAGACATCCACATGAGCAGTAATAATGACTGGACTGCATTAATGTACGCTGCAAGTGGGGGGCACCTAGGGGTAGTTAAATACCTACTGTTGAATGGAGCAGACATTCACATGAAGAATAATGACGGCTTGACTGCATTTATGCTAGCTGCAAATAAGGGGCAGCTAGAGGTAGTTGATCTTATTCGCAGCCACCAGGAAGCCAACACGATGGAGTGAGTTACCTCTCCTACAAGACTGTACCACCATATCCTGACAACAGTATTTAAGGGCAGTGCCATAAGCCCTCCATTTGACTATAAACTGTTAGGACAAAAATAAACACAAACAATAATAACTTTTTAAAATATGTGAATAATCGAAATATAAGCATTGTGAAACTAATATAACCATCAAAGTTAGATCAACATTAAAGCATTTTTAAAGTTTAAAATACCTATATCTGTGTAAAATAATAAAACTTGTGAAAACTAAATAAATAAAGTGAGCTGTTCTCTAATAGTCAAACGTATAAGAATAATCATATTAATAATTATTGACAATTTAACCAAGTGCTCTCTTAAATTCAAATGATGACAATAGTGGTTTTTGGTTTTTTAAACTTGTAACAGAATGACCCTGTGAAAGATGCACTAAAGTGACAAGTTCGTATTTAGTGTAATAGTGAAGCTCTGGCTCTCCTGGGCAGTCTATGCAATACACAATCCAAGCAAGAGACAAGGCAGATGCAGCGCCTGCTGACTGAACACTGAACAACTGAACAAATGCTCCAGGAACCTCCTGCTTAACTTACATCAACAGGTAAACTTGTCTTTCTTTAAACTTGTAACATAATGACCCTATGAAGCATGCACTAAAGTGACAAGTTAGTATTTAGAATTTCTTCTATAATAAATACAGTACTATTTTTTGTACGTTATTACTACCTACAAACCGCATCTCATCTGCGCATCACTGCGCAGATCTCACAAGATCTTTCACGAAACATGGATAAAGCCATTTTAAGCAACGTGTTTAGATCTGCTCACTAACAAAATGTTACAATTATCTCCAAAACTATTGACAAAATCACTTTTATAAGTAAACAAAACCAACATGTCACGTCACCATAAAATATTGTTTATAGTTTCTTCGGAAGTTTAGTTACTTAAAAGTTTTTGTTACCTGAAAAGCACAAACCCTTAAAAATCACAAAATCATGACGATTAACCCTATTTGGTAGAAAATAGAAAAACTAAAAGTAATATCATTATGGGAAGCATAACACTACAAACCTCCCAATGAAGTATGGCAATCACCAGCACTCCCTGCACACAATCATCCGGCGGTTTACGTGGGAGATTTCAACAGCCACCATTTTCTTTGGGGCTACCCGACGGCCGATAAAGCTGGAGAGCAAATCACTGATTGGGCATCAGCACAAGATTGCCAACTTATTTACGATGCTAAGCAAAAGGGGACATTCTTCTCTGCTCGATGGCGTCGTGAATACACGCCTGATTTGTGTTTTGTCTCTAAAGCGCCAGATGGAAAACCTATGAGGGCTTCGAGAACTGTACTGAATAATTTCCCACATAGCCAACATAGGCCAGTCATGCTAAACATTGGTATACAGATTCCGTACGTCTCCACTAATCCGATGCCGCGGTGGAATTTAAGACGAGCAAAATGGCGAGAGTTCTCGGAATATGTTGACAGGGTTGTGGATAACATACCACCGAAGCCGAATTCTTACGACCGATTTTCAAACCTTTTGTTTGTAGCTGCGAAGAAATTTATTCCTAGAGGCTACAGAAAAGTGTACATACCAACATGGAGCTCGGAAAGTGAACGCCTTCTAGCTGAATACGAGAGGACCAACGACCCAGACATTGCTTCTGACCTTCTCCAGTCTCTGGATGACGGGCGCATGAAAAGGTGGAACGAACTGATGGAAGAAATGAGTTTCGAACACTCGAGCAGAAAAGCGTGGCAAACACTCAGGCGACTCGGAGCTGCAAACCAGCCAATTAAAACAACCCCTAAAGTGTCGCCAAATGCTGTTGCTCAACAACTACTCCGCGATTCGAAAACGACATCAAGATCCAATATAAGCCACCAGATCAAAAAATTTCTGAAGGCGGCGCGGCTAAAATGGCCGGTAAACCCTGACACTGTGGTCGCCGTAACAGCTGATGATATACACATCGCCCTCAATTCAACTAAAGCGGGGAAAGCAGCTGGATGCGATGGAGTCCTTCCCGACTTTCTGAAACATGCTGGACCACGGACAAAACTATGGATCGCAAAACTATATACTGAAATTTTTAAAACTGGAGAAATTCCAAATACCTGGAAAAAAACTAAAGTTATTGCGATCCTCAAACCCAATAAACCACCAGAGGATCCAAACAGCTACCGACCCATCTCGCTTTTAAGTACCATGTACAAACTCCTAGAGCGAGTGGTGCTCCGCAGGCTTACTCCAATTCTGGAGAAAGTGGTTCCACAAGAACAAGCTGGCTTCAGACCAGACCGTAACTGCTGCGACCAGGTGCTAGCTCTGACAACGCACATCGAATCTGGTTTCCAGAAACGGCTTAAGACTGCAGCAGCGTTCATTGATCTCTCTGCGGCCTACGACACGGTGTGGCACAAAGGCCTCCTTGTCAAGCTCTACGACACCATAGAGGATGGCAATATAGTACGACTTATTGAGCAACTGCTAACTGGCCGTACTTTCAGGGTTTTTCTAGGGGGACTAAAAAGCAAAAAAATACCCCTAAACAATGGCCTTGCCCAAGGCTCAGTGCTGGCCCCATCTCTTTTTAACATCTACACGAGAGATCTTCCTCACACTGAAGGCAGAAAATTTGCCTACGCAGATGACATCACCGTCGCAGCCCAAGCCAAAACCCTTAAAGCAGCAGAAGAGATCCTTAATTCTGACCTTAAGGCTATGGAAGAATATTTCCTTAATTGGCGACTAAAGCCAAATGGGTCGAAAACAGTTGTGACAGCTTTCCATCTTAGCAACTCGCAGGCAAACGCCAAACTCTGTGTTCAGTTTGATGGAAAAAATATTTACCATGACCCCTTTCCCCGCTACCTTGGAGTTACTTTGGACAGGAGCCTGAACTACCGGCAACACATGGAAACAGTTGGCAAAAAAACCAGGACAAGACTAAACATAGTCAGTAAGCTAGCTGGAACTAGTTGGGGATGCGACGCTAATACGCTCAGAACGGCATCCATTGCCCTGGTTTTCTCAACAGCTGAATACTGTGCTCCAGTATGGGCCAGAAGCGCCCACACTTCCATGGTCGACGTTCAGCTTAATGCCACAATGCGAACCATCAGCGGGACCTTAAAATCTACTCCTCTCCCTTGGCTCCCCGTACTTGCAAATATAACCCCGCCAAGCATCAGGCGAGAGATTGCAACACTGAGGGAATACAAGAAGGCGCTGCGAAAAAGCGCAATCCCTTTGCACGACGATGTCGTCTCCCACCCGGCATGCCGCTTGAAGTCCCGAAAACCCTTCTGGACGGAAGGAGAAAGACTCCTCCAATCACCCCTCAACCCTGAAGACAGGTGGAAACTTGAGTGGCAATCGGCCAACGTGGAAAATGCCCATCTCGTACAAGACCCCACTGAGAGACAGCCTGGGTTCTCATTGCCTCGCAAACTCTGGTCCGCCATCAATAGAATAAGGTGCTCCCATAGCCGTTGTGCCCATATGATGCATAGATGGGGCCTTAAAGAGTCGGCGATGTGCGAATGCGGTGCGGTGCAGACCACCATACATGTGGTCAACGAATGCCCGCTCCATTCATTCCCCGGCGGGATTGATGAGGTCCACAGGGCGACGCCTGAGGCCCTGGACTGGCTCGCAGACATAGATGTCCCCCTCTGACCCCCCACCATACGAAAGAAGAAGAAGAAGATGGGAAGCATTATGGGAAGCATTATGGGAAGGCCATCCAACACTATAATAGTCACAATTGATTTCATAAACTAATTTATTTCACCCTTTGGACTAGAATCACTCTTAATTTGCTAGTTGGGAGCCGCTCAGTGCGTAGTGCAGGCGTCGTGTGTACGAAGCCACAGGTACTAAGGTTACTTGCCGACCTCGGGTCGCGGGTTCCGTGAGTTTTGCCAATGTAAAATGCAGGTCTTTACCGTTGAATGAACGGTAAAGACAAATAAGATAGCTTGGGCCATTCAGGTATCTATTCACTCCAATGTAGCGATTGCCCCGCATTTTATTAACACCCGTGTCAAGGAACACCTAAGATGTTTACACAGTACCGGATTCTCAGAGTTTGCAAACCATCTTATAGAAACAGACCATAAATTTAATAATAATACAGGCGTAACGTTATTGCACAGAAACGAAGTAGGTATTAGATTGGATAATATAGAAGCCCTAGAGCTAAGGAAAGCCATAAACACTAATAGAAAAGTAATTAACAATAAAATAAATTTAAATAAAAGTGCGATACTTAGGTTGTTCCCTATTGACAAAGAACTTTCACTTCCCAACCCCCAGTCCCTTACTCCGATTACGTCCTGCACCGGCGGAACCCAGCCCATTTCTTCAATCCCCTGAATATATTATAACACATATGTTAGATATTAGTAGAGATTATACTGCCTGAAGAAGCTACGGTTGTAGCGAAACCCGGTCGGCATAAAGTATAAAAAAATAAAAATGGTGTATACAAAGTTATTGTTTTATTTTAAATGAATTTATATTCTAGACTACCCTAAGGACATATCACACTAAATTAATAACTTTATCTAGCTACTTAAGTAATAATGACTTTTTACTGTGTTCATATAAAATGTGAAATACAATAATAAAACATTACTATTTAGCGCCAGTAACTTAAGTAAAAAAGATCAAAGGTTTTTTGAACTTGGCACCATTACTCATCTCCTTCAGCCTCTCAAAATATTCCAATTAGGCATGCCGTAGTCTCACTTGTTACAAAGTTGGGAGAAGTTGTGACTCTTGTGCGGCACTCATATAAAAATATAAATAAATAATTTTTAATCTACAGATCTCGGGGGACCAACACACTCAACCAAGTCAAATTTCAACAACATTCTCAACATCACTATTGAGGGGAGCACTCTCAAGCAAGCCACATACTATCGATGTCCCTTGAAATCATTTGAGGGAGACAGTACTCTCAACCAAACCATATTCTATTGATGTCTTGGACGACTTTTGAGATTTTGAGAGGACCAGCACTCTTAAACCAGCCACATTCTATCAATGTCCCTGGGCATAACATGAGGGGACCAGCACCCTCAAACCAGTTACATTCCGTCAATGTCCCTGGACTCCACTTGAGAGGACCGGCACTCTCAAACCTGCCACATTCCGTCGATGTCCCTGGACACCATTTGAGAGGTCCGATCCACATTCTACATCTATGTCCCTTGACATCACATGAGGGGACCAGAACTCTCAATTAAGCCATATTCTATCGATATCCCTTTACACCACTCGAGAGGACCAGCACTCTCAACCAAGCCACATTCGATCAGTGTCCCTGGACATCACTTGAGGGGACCAGCACTCTTTACCAAGCCACGTTCCGTCGATGTCCCTGGACACCATTTGAGAGGTCCGATACTCTAAACCAAGCCACATTCTACATATATGTCCCTTGACATCACATGAGGGGACCAGAACTCTCAATTAAGCCATATTCTATCGATATCCCTTTACACCACTCGAGAGGACCGGCACTCTCAACCAAGCCATATTCGATCAGTGTCCCTGGACATCACTTGAGGGGACCAGCACTCTTTACCAAGCCACGTTTCGTCGATGTCCCTGGACACCATTTGAGAGGTCCGATACTCTAAACCAAGCCACATTCTACATATATGTCCCTTGACATCACATGAGGGGACCAGAACTCTCAATGAAGCCATATTCTATCGATATCCCTTTACACCACTCGAGAGGACCGGCACTCTCAACCAAGCCATATTCGATCAGTGTCCCTGGACATCACTTGAGGGGACCAGCACTCTTAACCAAGCCACATTCCATCGATGTCCCTGGACACAACTTGAGAGCTTGAGTACTCTCAAGCAAGCCACATTTTGCCATGGTTGTTTTACCAGCACCCTCAAGGCAGCCACATTTTACCTCAGACTTGCCACAACTTTTCCAAGGTAAGTTCACTATTATTTTTTTAAACACTGCAATTTTCATGTGTTATTACAGATTTTATGCTTTTTAAAACAGGTTTTCATGCTCAGTGTTGCTTCAGATGAAAAGCCGCAATGACGATAATCATCTACGTCCATCGGATGACGTTTGTCATCTACTGTTACGTACTTTTGGTTGTTTAGAATCTTAAATAATATGTCACTGAAAATATTTACACTTTTTTTTCAAAGCAAAGAACCGTTTGAGAGAATCAGCACTCTCAAGGCAGCCACTTTCTATCCTTGACCCATGCCTTCACTCCACAGAAGCATCTTTTATTTCTAGTATCTGTTATCACTTGACGGTAACTGTTCCAAGGCAGGTTTACTATTGTTTTTAAACCTTGCTTGCTCTCTAGCTTTAAAAATAGGTTTTCTTTTCCCCATTGTTTTTTACGTTAAAAGACACGTTAGCGCTTTTTATTTATTTTTTATAGTGAATACCTCACAAGAGTCCCAACTGCTCCCGTCTGGAGCCAGTGAAACTATGGCATCCCCAATCGGGGTATGTTGTGAGGCTGAAGGTAAGTGGGGAAGGAAAGGAGACGAGGAAGAGGAAGGTGGGGAAGTGAGGGGAAATACCTGGATATTCAGATCTAGTCACTAAACACGACTAAAGCCACTTCAAGCAATTTTTCAATTCTGAATGGTGGTCTTACACCAGGGCGAGACTGAGAGTATCTTCCACTCTGGAACGTGCCTCAAATATAAGATATATTGTTTTTAATAATTAATTGTGAGATAACACAAATTAATTAAATTTAATTTAATTGCGCACTCCGGGTTTGAACCCGCGACCTTCGAAATGGGAGTCCAAAGCCTTACCGCTGGACTACACCGGCCGTCAAATGTCGGTCGGCTTCCTCCTTTTAAGCCAACGCTTCAGACTGCCTTGCAGTGTCCATCATCATGCCTAGATCGAACGGACCATATCAAATACCTTGGTCTTACATTTGATCAATATCTTAAGTGGAATACACATTGCCTACTTATCACGAATAAGCTTAGAAATCATGTTTATTTCTTCAAAAACATTAGAAACATACTAGATTCCAAATCTATGAAAATTGTTTATTACTCTCTTTGTCAATCAATCATTGAATATGGAATAATCGCATGGGGAGGTGCAACACTATCAGCTATAGATTCATTATCGAAGGCACACAAATTAATTATGAAAGTTATTCTTAAAGTTCCCATAATAACAAGTACTGTAGATATATTCAAAAAATTCCATGTATTAGATATTTAACAAATTTACACAAAAACTATCTTAACTCATCTGTTTAAAAATAAAACACATACATTTTATAAAAATACCCAAAATATTGTAAATACGCGGCACAAAACCAAAGAACTCATACAAATACCTAAAACAAACACAACATTTGGTCAAAGAAATTTCAAATACATTGCGTCTAAAATGTACAATAACCTACCTGACAAAACAAGAAAATCGAATAATATTAAAAAATACAAAATCCTGATCAAACAATGGATCATCGAAAAAGGTCGTGCAATAATTAGTCACCTCACCCAAATATAATCGTATATCTCATTATTGTTACCACTACCTACCAACCTGAAAATTTTGTCAAATATTTTTGCTTTATTGAAAAATGTACTTTGTATAAAAATTAAAAAATATTTGTAAACTAGTCTGTCTCGACACAGGAGTTCCTAGTGAGACAGGCAAGGCCAAAAAAAAGTAAACCTTATGATATAGATTCAATAAATAAAATTTAAAAAAAAATAAAAAAATCAGGTCTGATGGCGATTATGACATCTGCAATACGACACAATACTTTAAGCTAAATCATATCACTAAAAATATGACTTATTTACAAATTATTTTTCAAATACAGATACTTTTAACAAGGACTTCATTTGAGGGTACCAGCACCCTCAAGGCAGCATCTGTCTCAGGACATCGCTTGAGGGAAGCAACACTCCCAAGGCAGGTTTATTATATTTTGTCATTGAGAACTCTCTCTTTTTAATGCACTTCAAACAGTTCAATTAATTGAATGCTTTGTTTGATTTTTAAAAAATTTGTACGGATAACATTTTAAATACTTTTTTTTCATGTGTAATTTTTATTAGTAACAAAATGTATCAATTTTTTTTTTTAAATGTAACAAGTGTACTGTACAAAATAACTAAATACACGTGTTCTGTCCCTCGACTACCATTGAGGAGAGTAGCACTCTAGATGTGCAATACAAGATATTTCATGACGTTTAATTTAAGAGGTAATATCCAGCAATCCATTATTCCGCTTTTGTTAACAGTTCCGGATGTTTCTACAACCATGAAGCTTAACGGTATAGTTTTAAATTTATTGCGAAATGTCGTCAAAATGAGCAGCGCGAACGGACAACCTCACACGGCCGCATCTCGGCGGCTAATGAATGAAAATTAATTTTTGATCAAAATAATTTATAATTTTTCAATAATGTCTAAACAAAATAAGTGTGTAAAAAAAATCTGAAATATTTTAGTTTGTAAGACCTAAAGTAAAAAGAAAAACTGAGGTATTTTTGTCACAAAACAAATTCTCGGATTTATTTTTTTAATGATTTTAATTTATCTGTGTTGACTTGATTATATATTGATTTATTTTGTTGTATGATTATATGATTTGAAATTTGTGTTGTTTAATAGAATCTATCGTTTGAAAATTGAACAAATCTGTATATAATCTGTACCTTAGTATATTATAAATGCACTAGTTTTTCAAAATTTTAAAACTGCGTGTACCAGATAAAATAGCAATCTTTCAAAATCAATTTATGTTTTTTTGTAAAAAAGAGTCAATACGTCTAGAATTTGATTTAAAAATGACTGATTTCCGGTATTCTCTGGTAAAACACTCTTAACCTGCATATTTAATATTCCGTGGTTTATTAATTTATAGCAAAACACAATTTGTTTTATAAAACGGGCGGAGCTTAATAATTAAATCGCAACAAATATTATTTATTTAAAATTATAATACCTTCTTAAAACACCATTAATTTATTTTTATAATTACAGTTTACTTTTAATGGTATTCATTTAGACAAATTAGAACTCATAGAAATTAGAAAGATTGTAAATATGAATTTAATATTATAAATAATCAAAAAATATTTTTTTAATTACTTGTCATTAAACATTTATTTATTTAGAATTTACGGCACTAGTGCCATTTACATACATAAGTTTATTTTTTACACAGACATAGATAGTACAGTATTAAATTTTGATGAGTGAAAATTATATATAATTATATTGAAACATAACAAATAAAATAACAACTTTAAGAAAGATGGAAGCAAAAATAAACCTGTTATACAGTGACCTCATTAAAATGTTTAATTAGTGTAGCTTTATACTTCACAAGGGGTATATTAAGAATATCGGCGATTTTAGCATAAAAGTTACCAAGTGTTTGCAACCTATTTATAACTGAGTTATATCCTGAGACTGTGGTATAATTGTCACAATAATACATACTAGAGGACCTCGATCTAATGGTAGGTACATGAAATTGAATCAACATTAATATATCAGGGCTCTCCAAATGATAATTTACAATTTTATATTAAAATATAAGATCAAAAAAATTTCTTAATAATGTAATAAAAAATCATAATCTATTGTTTCTAAAGGAATTCGAAGTCGAAAATTAATACACCTCAAAAATTTGCATTGGACTCTTTCAATGGTATTAATGTGATTATTAAAGACGGGTGACCAAATTGAAGAGTTGTATTCTAGAATACTTCTAACGAGAGATGTGAACAGAAGTTTTAATGTATTGATATTTTTAAAATCCTTGGAAATTCTTACTATAAAACCAAACATTTTCATAGCCCTGTTAGCGATAGAAGTTATGTGAGATACAAAGCAGAGTTTCTGATCGAACATGATGCCTAGGTCGAGTATTTCAATTACATGGTCCCTTTGTAAATTATGCTCTATTAATCACCCCTCCCCCCCTTCCAATTTCCGCCTATCCATTGACACCTTAAAGTCTATGTCTATTGTTGTAATTAGTTTAAAGTAAACCCCGATGAACATTGCTTATGAAACATGTTGGTTTTTTAAACAATAAACGTGGATAAAACCAAGTATTCCAATAAGTTTTAATTAAAATTAATAGCTTAGTTGTAATTTATTTCATCTACAGATGTTCCTGGGCATATTCATTTCCTTTGATCCTGGAAATTTATTGAGGGGACCAGCACTCCAAAACCAGCCACATTCCGTCGATGTCCCTTGATATCACTTGAGGAGACCAGCACTCTCAAGCTAGCCACATTATATTGATGTCCCCGGACACCACTTGAGAGGACCAGCACTCTCAAGCCAGCCACATTATATCGATGTCCCCGGACACCAGTTGAGAGGACCAGCACTCTCAAGCTAGCCACATTATATTGATGTCCCCGGACACCACTTGAGAACACCAGCACTCTCAAGCCAGCCACATTATATCGATGTCCCCGGACACCAGTTGAGAGGACCAGCACTCTCAAGCTAGCCACATTATATCGATGTCCCCGGACACCAGTTGAGAGGACCAGCACTCTCAAGCCAGCCACATTCTATTGATGTCCCTTAACAACACTTGAGAGGACCAGCACTCTCAAGCTAGCCACATTATATCGATGTCCCCGGACACCAGTTGAGAGGACCAGCACTCTCAAGCCAGCCACATTCTATTGATGTCCCTTAACACCACTTGAGAGGACCAGCACTCTCAAGCCAGCTACATTCTATTGATGTCCCTGGACACCACTTGAGAGGACCAGCACTCTCAAGCCAGCCACATTCTATTGATGTCCCTGGACACCACTTGAGAGGACCAGCTCTCTCAAGCCAGCCACATTCTATTGACGTCCTTTAACACCACTTGAGAGGACCAGCACTCTCAAGCTAGCCACATTATATCGATGTCCCCGGAAACCAGTTGAGAGGACCAGCACTCTCAAGCCAGCCACATTCTATTGATGTCCCTTAACACCACTTGAGAGGACCAGCACTCTCAAGCCAGCCACATTCTATTGATGTCCCTGGACACCACTTGAGAGGACAAGCACTCTCAAGCTAGCCACATTATATTGATGTCCCTGGACACCACTTGAGAGGACCAGCACTCTCTACCCTGTCATCACTAGACAGCTGCAACTTTTCAAAGGCAAGTTTACTATTGTTTTTTAAACATTGATTTTTAACAGTTTCTTACAATTTTTATTCTTAAAAAACAGGTCAGATGATGTTTATGTCATCTTAACTACTTTGGGTTGTTAGAATCTTAAATAAACTGAATATTTATTTTTATTAACTTACTTTTTTTTTTCATTTACAGATACTTTTATCAAGGAAGTCATTTGCGAATACCAGCATTCTCAAGACAGCTACATTCTATCTTCATCGCTGAACATAACTTGAGGGAACTAACACTCTGTCTTATGACTTCGCTTGAGGGGGCAACACCCCTAGGCAGGTTCTTAACATTTTATCAGTGAGAACTGTCTTTCAAGGAAGTCACCAGTTGAATTTATTAAATGTTTTGTCTGAAGACTAAATCACAGATCTTTCCTAAAAAGTTTGTACCGTCATAGATAGGATTCATTTATACAAATAGATAATTTGTCTCTGAACTATCATTGAAGGGAGAAACACTCCCAAATGTTTCATGACGTGGTTAAACCTGTATAAACCGATACAAAATTTGATTTTTAAATCCTCCTATGGTAAATTTAAATCCTCCATCACAATTGAAATTATTCATTTATTTTTTTTTTATCTTAAGAGGACCGGCTGCGTACGCTGCGGTTTCATGCAAAATTTAATTTGGATTTGAAGCCAAAATACCCAACCAAACTGAAAAATTATTTTTATTATAAAAAGGTGTGACAAATATCTATCTCGGACAGGAGCTACTTTTTTTTTCTTTTATATGTGACTTAAAGGTGGTTCATTTAGGAAGCAAATTTGGAATTTTTTTGTGAATCACTTATAATTATTAAAAAAAAAATCTGCCTAATCCTTGGATTTAAATAATGAAAAATTAAATTAAAAATTTAAAAAATGTTAAAAATGCGTTTCTTTGGGTAGTAATTTTAATACACAAATGAAAAGTTCTTGTTCTGATGTAAATAGATAATTTGTAATTTAAATTAACACCAATCAAAATTGTTTCTAAAAAAAAAATTACATTTAATCATTTAAAAAATAAAAATTTGTAACAAATTTTTATTAAATGTTTACATTTACTCGCAAATAATTTTCATATTTACCTCTAAAATCATAAAATATTAAAATCTTTAACAGCCTATTTTTTATAATTTTAAGCAAAAATAAATAAAGTAGCTCCTGTCCGAGAGACATTTGACATACCTTTTGATTACAAAAATAATTTTTCAGTTTGGTTGGGTATTTTGGCCTAAAATCCAAAACCACGTTTTGTATGCCAATAGCCCTTAATAAGTTATACTCGATTCGTAATATTTTTATTAATGAAGACAATAATATCGACCGGTCAGTGGCTGAGTAGGCATCGCGTTTGGGTCCCACCCGGGCGTCGCGTGTTGGATTCCTCGGCTGGCTAAGTCCTCCATCACGACTCAAGCAACATATTCCGCTTACTGTGGTGGTAGTAGGAGATTTTTTAAATATTGTCAGGTTATTCGTAACCCGATCTTTTTCTGATTTTTCTGTTTCAGATTTTCGATTGAGTTTCGCTTATATTGTTTTTATTAATTCATATTATTCATTTTAAAAAGGTGTTATTTATTTAATAGTTATAATTTATTTTATCTACAGATCTCTGTTCCTGGACATCACTGAACAAACATATTCATATGTTTTTTCTGGAAATTACTTCTCCCTGTATGACATGTCCCTGGACACTACTTGAGAAGACCAGTACTATCAACCAAGCCATATTCAGTCCATGTCTCTGGACAACATTTGAGAGGACCAGTACTCTCAAGCCAGCTACATTCCGTCGATGTCCCTGGACATCACTTGAGGGGACCAGCACTCTCAACCAAGCCACATTCTATTGTTGTCCCTCGACATCACTTGAGAAGACCAGCACTCTAAAGTCAGCCACTTACTATCGACATCTCTTGAAGGGATCAGCAGCCAAACCACCCCAGGCTGTTTTACCAGCACTCTCAAGGCAGCTGCATTCCGTCGATGTCCCTGAACATCACTTGAGGTCACCAGCAATCTCAACCAAGCCACATTCTATTGATGTCCCTCGACAACTCTTGAGAAGACCAGCCCTCTAAAGTCAGCCACTAAGCACCATAACCACCTTAGGCTGTTTTATCAGCACTCTCAAGGCAGCCGCATTTTATCTCTGGCCCCTGTAATCACTTGACAGATGCAACTTTTCCAAGGCAAATTGAATATTGTTTTTTAAAAATTGACTTTTAACACATTATTATCATTTGTATACTTTAAAAACAGGTCAGATGATGTTTATGTCATCTTAACTACTTTTGAATGTTATAATAGACTAAACTATACAGTATAATAGTTAATAAACTGAACATTTTTAATAACTTACTTTTTTTTAATTGCAGATACTTTTATCAAGGACGTCATTTGCGGATACCAGCACTCTTAAGGCAGATACATTCTATCTCCGTCGCTGAACACCACTTGAGGAAACCAGCATTCTGTCTTTTGACTTCGCTTGAGGGGGCAACACCCCTAGGCAGGTTCAATACATTTTATCAGTGAGAACTATATTTTTCGGACGTCACTATTTGAATTTATTAAATACATTGTCTAAATACAAAAACACAGATCATTCCTAAAAATATTTTACCTTCATAGAAAGGATTCATTTACCCAAGAAGATACTCTGTCCCAGAACTGCCATTGTTGGGAGTAACATTCCCAAAACATACAATAAAATAAATAAAAAATTAAATGGAAATAAACACAAAAACAATAAATAATTCCCGATACGTTTCATGAGTAATAAAATAATAATAATAATACCTTCACGTTTAATTTGGTTCTGATACTGTATATGTCGATACAACGTTTGATTAAAAAATCCTTCTGTGCTCAGTAATTATTTCGCAAGTGAAATGATTTGCTTTTAAAAGGTGTTATTTATTTATTAGTTGTAATTTGTGTCATCTACAGATCTCTGTTCCTGGGCATCACTGAGGAGAGACCTACACTGAACAAACATATACATTTCTATTGTTCCTGGAAATTACATGAGGGCACCATCACTCTCAAAACAGACACATTTTGAGAGGACCAGTACTCTAAACCAAGCCACATTCTATCGATGTCCCTGGACACCACTTGAGAGGACCAGCACTCTCAAGCTAGCCACATTATATTTATGTCCCTGGACACCACTTGAGAGGACCACCACTCTCAAGCTAGCCACATTCTGTCGATGTCCCTGGACACCAGTTGAGAGGACCAGCACTCTCAAGCTAGCCACATTATATTGATGTCCCTTAACACCACTTGAGAGGACCAGCACTCTCAAGCTAGCCACATTATATTGATGTCCCTGGACACCACTTGAGGGGACCAGCACTCTCTACCCTGTCATCACTAGACAGCTGCAACTTTTCAAAGGCAAGTTTACTATTGTTTTTTAAACATTGATTTTTAACAGTTTCTTACAATTTTTATTCTTAAAAAACAGGTCAGATGATGTTTATGTCATCTTAACTACTTTGGGTTGTTAGAATCTTAAATAAACTGAATATTTATTTTTATTAACTTACTTTTTTTTTTCATTTACAGATACTTTTATCAAGCAAGTCATTTGCGAATACCAGCATTCTCAAGACAGCTACATTCTATCTTCATCGCTGAACATAACTTGAGGGAACTAACACTCTGTCTTATGACTTCGCTTGAGGGGGCAACACCCCTAGGCAGGTTCTTTACATTTTATCAGTGAGAACTGTCTTTCAAGGAAGTCACCAGTTGAATTTATTAAATGTTTTGTCTGAAGACTAAATCACAGATCTTTCCTAAAAAGTTTGTACCGTCATAGATAGGATTCATTTATACAAATAGATACTTTGTCTCTGAACTATCATTGAAGGGAGAAACACTCCCAAATGTTTCATGACGTGGTTAAACCTATATAAACCGATACAAAATTTGATTTTTAAATCCTCCTGTGGTCAATAATAATATCACAATTGAAATTAATTGGCTGCGTACGCTGCGGTTTCATGCAAAACGTAATTTGGATTTGAAGCCAAAATACCCAACCAAACTGAAAAATTATTTTTATTATAAAAAGGTGTGACAAATATCTATCTCGGACAGGAGCTACTTTTTTTTTCTTTTAAATGTGACTTAAAGGTGGTTCATTTAGGAAGCAAGTGTGGAATTTTTTTGTGAATCACTTATAATTATTAAAAAAAAAATCTGCCTAATCCTTGGATTTAAATAATGAAAAATTAAATTAAAAATTAAATTAAAAATTAAATTAAAAATTAAATTAAAAATTAAATTAAAAATTTAAAAAATGTTAAAAATGCGTTTCTTTGGGTAGTAATTTTAATACAAAAATGAAAAGTTCTTGTTCTGATGTAAATAGATAATTTGTAATTTAAATTAACACCAATCAAAATTGTTTCTAAAAAAAAAATTACATTTAATCATTTAAAAAATAAAAATTTGTAACAAATTTTTATTAAATGTTTACATTTACTCGCAAATAATTTTCATATTTACCTCTAAAATCATAAAATATTAAAATCTTTAATAGCCTATTTTTTTATAATTTTAAGCAAAAATAAATAAAGTAGCTCCTGTCCGAGATAGACATTTGACATACCTTTTGTATACAAAAATAATTTTTCAGTTTGGTTAAGTATTTTGGCCTAAAATCCAAAACTACGTTTTGTATGCCAATAGCCCTTAATGAGTTATACTCGATTCGTAATATTTTTATTAATGAAGACAATAATATCAACCGGTCAGTGGCTGAGTGGGAATCGCGTTTGGGTCCCACCCGGGCGTCGCGTGTTTGATTCCTCGGCTGGCTAAATCCTCCGTCACGACTCAAGCAACATATTCCGCTTACTGTGGTGGTAGTAGGAGATTTTTTAAATATTGTCAGGTTATTCGTAACCCGATCTTTTTCTGATTTTTCTGTTTCAGATTTTCGATTGAGTTTCGCTTATATTGTTTTTATTAATTCATATTATTCATTTTAAAAGGGTGTTATTTATTTAATAGTTATAATTTATTTTATCTACAGATCTCTGTTCCTGGACATCACTGAACAAACATATTCATATGTTTTTTCTGGAAATTACTTCTCCCTGTATGAAATGTCCCTGGACACTACTTGAGAAGACCAGTACTATCAACCAAGCCATATTCAGTCCATGTCTCTGGACAACATTTGAGAGGACCAGTACTCTCAAGCCAGCTACATTCTGTCGATGTCCCTGGACATCACTTGAGGTCACCAGCACTCTCAACCAAGCTACATTCTATTGTTGTCCCTCGACATCACTTGAGAAGACCAGCACTCTAAAGTCAGCCACTTACTATCGACATCTCTTGAAGGGACCAGCAGCCAAACCACCCCAGGCTGTTTTACCAGCACTCTCAAGGCAGCTACATTCCGTTTATGTCCCTGGACATCACTTGAGGGGACCAGCACTCTCAACCAAGCAACATTCTATTGATGTCCCTCGACAACTCTTGAGAAGACCAGCCCTCTAAAGTCAGCCACTAAGCACCATAACCACCTTAGGCTGTTTTATCAGCACTCTCAAGGCAGCCGCATTTTATCTCTGGCCCCTGTAATCACTTGACAGATGCAACTTTTCCAAGGCAAATTGAATATTGTTTTTTAAAAATTGATTTTTAACACATTATTATCATTTGTATACTTTTAAAACAGGTCAGATGATGTTTATGTCATCTTAACTACTTTTGAATGTTACAATAGACTAAACCATACAGTATAATAGTTAATAAACTGAACATTTTTAATAACTTACTTTTTTTTAATTGCAGATACTTTTGTCAAGGACGTCATTTGCGGATACCAGCACTCTTAAGGCAGATACATTCTATCTCCGTCGCTGAACACCACTTGAGGGAACCAGCACTACTCTGTCTTATGACTTCGCTTGAGGGGGCAACACCCCTAGGCAGGTTCAATACATTTTATCAGTGAGAACTATATTTTTCGGACGTCACTATTTGAATTTATAAAATGCATTGTCTAAATACAAAAACACAGACCATTCCTAAAAATATTTTACCTTCATAAAAAGGATTCATTTACCCAAGAAGATACTCTGTCCCAGAACTGCCATTGTTGGGAGTAACATTCCCAAAACATACAATAAAATAAATAAAAAATTAAATGGAAATAAACACAAAAACAATAAATAATTCCCAATACGTTTCATGAGTTTAAACCTTCACGTTTAATTTGGTTCTGATACTGTATATGTCGATACAACGTTTGATTAAAAAATCCTTCTGTGCTCAGTAATTATTTCGCAAGTGAAATGATTTGCTTTTAAAAGGTGTTATTTATTTATTAGTTGTAATTTGTGTCATCTACAGATCTCTGTTCCTGGGCATCACTGAGGAGAGACCTACACTGAACAAACATATACATTTCTATTGTTCCTGGAAATTACATGAGGGCACCATCACTGTCAAAACAGCCACATTTTGAGAGGACCAGTACTCTAAACCAAGCCACATTCCATTGATGTCCCTGGATACCGCTTGAGAAGACCAGTATTACAACCCAAGCCATATTCTTTCAATGTCCCTTAACATTACTTGAGGGGAGCAGCACTCTCAATCAAGCCATATTCTATCAATGTCCCTGGCTACCACTCGTGAGGACCAACACTCTCATCCAAGTCACATTCTATAGATGTCCCTGGATACCACTTGAGGGGACCAGCACTCTCAAGGAAGCCATATTCTATCGATGTCCCTGGCTACCACTCGTGAGGACCAACACTCTCATCCAAGTCACATTCTATTGATGTCCCTGGACACCACTTGAGGGGACCAGCACTCTCAAGGAAGCCATATTCTATCGATGTCCCTGGCTACCACTCGTGAGGACCAACACTCTCATCCAAGTCACATTCTATCGACGTCTCTTGACATTACTTGAGGGGACCAGCACTCTCAAGGAAGCCATATTCCATATTCCCTGGCTACCACTCATGAGGACCAACAGTCTCATCCAAGTCACATTCTATCGACGTCTCTTGACATTACTTGAGGGGACCAGCACTCTCAAGGAAGCCATATTCTATCGATGTCCCTGGCTACCACTCGTGAAGACCAACTCTCTCATCCAAGTCACATTCTATCGATGTCCCTTGACACCATATGAGGGGACCAGCACACTCAAGGAATCCATATTCTATCGATGTCCCTGGCTACCACTCGTGAGGACCAACAGTACCATCCAAGTCACATTCTATCGACGTCTCTTGACATTACTTGAGGGGACCAGCACTCTCAAGGAAGCCATATTCCATATTCCCTGGCTACCACTCGTGAGGACCAACAGTCTCATCCAAGTCACATTCTATCGACGTCTCTTGACATTACTTGAGGGGACCAGCACTCTCAAGGAAGCCATATTCTATCGATGTCCCTGGCTACCACTCGTGAAGACCAACTCTCTCATCCAAGTCACATTCTATCGATGTCCCTTGACACCATATGAGGGGACCAGCACACTCAAGGAATCCATATTCTATCGATGTCCCTGGCTACCACTCGTGAGGACCAACAGTACCATCCAAGTCACATTCTATCGACGTCTCTTGACATTACTTGAGGGGACCAGCACTCTCAAGGAAGCCATATTCCATATTCCCTGGCTACCACTCGTGAGGACCAACAGTCTCATCCAAGTCACATTCTATCGACGTCTCTTGACATTACTTGAGGGGACCAGCACTCTCAAGGAAGCCATATTCCATATTCCCTGGCTACCACTCGTGAGGACCAACAGTCTCATCCAAGTCACATTCTATCGACGTCTCTTGACATTACTTGAGGGGACCAGCACTCTCAAGGAAGCCATATTCCATATTCCCTGGCTACCACTCGTGAGGACCAACAGTCTCATCCAAGTCACATTCTATCGACGTCTCTTGACACCACTTGAGGGGACCAGCACTCTCAAGGAAGCCATATTCTATCGATGTCCCTAGCTACCTCTCGTGAAGACCAACACTCTAATCCAAGTCACATTCTATTGATGTCCCTGGACACCACTTGAGGGGACCAGCACTCTCAAGGAAGCCATATTCTATCGATGTCCCTGGCTACCACTCGTGAGGACCAACACTCTCATCCAAGTCACATTCTATCGACGTCTCTTGACATTACTTGAGGGGACCAGCACTCTCAAGGAAGCCATATTCCATATTCCCTGGCTACCACTCATGAGGACCAACAGTCTCATCCAAGTCACATTCTATCGACGTCTCTTGACATTACTTGAGGGGACCAGCACTCTCAAGGAAGCCATATTCTATCGATGTCCCTGGCTACCACTCGTGAAGACCAACTCTCTCATCCAAGTCACATTCTATCGATGTCCCTTGACACCATATGAGGGGACCAGCACACTCAAGGAATCCATATTCTATCGATGTCCCTGGCTACCACTCGTGAGGACCAACAGTACCATCCAAGTCACATTCTATCGACGTCTCTTGACATTACTTGAGGGGACCAGCACTCTCAAGGAAGCCATATTCCATATTCCCTGGCTACCACTCGTGAGGACCAACAGTCTCATCCAAGTCACATTCTATCGACGTCTCTTGACATTACTTGAGGGGACCAGCACTCTCAAGGAAGCCATATTCTATCGATGTCCCTGGCTACCACTCGTGAAGACCAACTCTCTCATCCAAGTCACATTCTATCGATGTCCCTTGACACCATATGAGGGGACCAGCACACTCAAGGAATCCATATTCTATCGATGTCCCTGGCTACCACTCGTGAGGACCAACAGTACCATCCAAGTCACATTCTATCGACGTCTCTTGACATTACTTGAGGGGACCAGCACTCTCAAGGAAGCCATATTCCATATTCCCTGGCTACCACTCGTGAGGACCAACAGTCTCATCCAAGTCACATTCTATCGACGTCTCTTGACATTACTTGAGGGGACCAGCACTCTCAAGGAAGCCATATTCCATATTCCCTGGCTACCACTCGTGAGGACCAACAGTCTCATCCAAGTCACATTCTATCGACGTCTCTTGACATTACTTGAGGGGACCAGCACTCTCAAGGAAGCCATATTCCATATTCCCTGGCTACCACTCGTGAGGACCAACAGTCTCATCCAAGTCACATTCTATCGACGTCTCTTGACACCACTTGAGGGGACCAGCACTCTCAAGGAAGCCATATTCTATCGATGTCCCTAGCTACCTCTCGTGAAGACCAACACTCTAATCCAAGTCACATTCTATCGATGTCCCTTGACACCACTTGAGAGGACCATCACTCTAAAGCCAGACAATTTTTAACGAGATCACTTGAAGGGACCAGCACCAAAACCACCATAGGCTTTTATTTCAGCACTCTTTTTATCTCAGACCCCTGGCATCACGTGACAGATGCAACTTTTCCATGGCAAGTTTACTATTGTTTTTTAAACATTGATTTTAAAACATTTTTATCATTTGTATACTTTTTAAACAGGACATATTATGATGTTTATGTCATCTTAAATACTTTTGAATGTTAGAATCTTTAATAAACTGAGCATATTTGTATTTGCTTACTTTTTTTTCAAAAACAGACACTTTTAACAAGGACGTCATTTGCAGATACCAGGTGTGCTAGCACGGTCGCTCAACATGAAGTTACCGACCGATTGTCGGTAACTTCTCATCGTTCCCTAGGACAACTGCAGATCTCAAACTTACAAACGACAGTTGATATCGAATATATTAAGGACACTTAGTCATTGTGAACTGTCATCTATTCGTTTGCGATCTGCAGTTGTCGGAGGGAACGATGAGAAGTTACCGATAGTTATCCTACCGATCGTTATAGAGCAAGCGTGCTAGGGCCTCAGGACTCTCAAGGCAGCTACATTCTATCCCTGACTCATGCCTTCACTCGTCAGAAGTTACTTTTATCTCTAGCCTCTGTTATCACTTGACAGATGTAACTGTTCCAAGGCAGGTTTACTATTGTTTTTTAAACCGTGCTTGCTCTTTACGCTTTAAAATATGTTTTCTTTTCCCCATGGTTTTTTTTACGTTAAAAGACAAGTTAGCGCTTCCTCCTTTTGAGCAACGCTTCAGTCTGCCTTGCAGTGTCCATCATCAGATCTGATGGTGATTATTTCATCTGCAATACAACATCATACTTTAGGCTTAATTATATCACAGGAAATATTACTTATTTACAGTTTTTTTTTCAAATACAGACACTTTTTTCAAGGACATCATGTGAGGGTACCAGCACCCTCAAGGCAAGATCTGTCTCAGGACATCGCTTGAGGAAAGCAACTCTCCCAAGGCAGGTTTATTATATTTTATCAGTGAAACTCCCTCGTTTTAATGCACGTCACAAGTTGAATTAATTGAATGTTTTGTTTGATGTTCGATGCTGAAAAAATATGTACTGATATTTATTTTTAATACAAATATTCTGTCCCTTGACTACCATTGGGGAGAATAGCACTCACAAGACATTTCATAATGTTTTATTAAACCTGCATATTTAATATTCTTTAATATAATTTATTAAACCTGCATATTTAACAAGACATTTCATGATGTTTTATTAAACCTGCATATTTAACAAGACATTTCATGATGTTTTATTAAACCTGCATATTTAATATTCTGTGGTTTATATATTTATGGCAAAACACCATTTGATCTAAAAAAAACCTGCAGAGCTTAGTAATTAAATGGCAATAAAAATTATTTATTTAAAAGTTAAATTTTATTCAAACACAGGAAACTTATTTTTATAATTTGAATTCAATTTGAATGGTCTATGGAAATTAGAAAGAGCTAAAATATAAATTTAAATATTATAAATAATCAAAAAATATTTTTAAACAACCCATCACTAAATTTGTTCTTTAACCACTGCAGCAACGGAGCAATTTAAAACTTTTTTCTTGGATTGCTCAAGGAAATTTTTCCGCCCACATTCAAAATATCATACCTCCGAATTTGAATACGGAGACTTACAATCTTATTATAGTTCTATATAGCCAATGAATTCACATGTCTTTTATCTATTATCACATATTCGTAGGATTTATAAACAAAATATTATAAAATGGTTAACTTTAAAACATTAAAAAAATTTTTGAGAATATTTGCCACATTGTGGCAGCAAAGCAATCCGAGGCTTTGGAAATAGTGCCATAATGTGTCAAATAGCGTTCGAGTGGTTGTGTAAATTACGCCATGTTACCCCCCCCCCCCTTCCATTTCCGCCTATCTATTGACTCCTTTAAGTGGATAGTATGGTCCAGCGGAGTGTTTTTGCCAACCTTATAATTTTTTTTCATTCACGAAATTTTTGTTATACATACAGGTATATTTGAACAAGGAAAAACACAATAGAAAATTTGATTTGAATATCTATATTGCGGTCGCAAGTGGTCTGAACAAATCGGTTGGAAAGCTGGAGTCCTTGGAAATAATCTAAAAAAATTAATTTAAAAAAAGTCGATATAGTTTGAATGTCTCATGCGCATGAACCACAGTTTGCAAAAAGAAAGTGTTTATTTTGGATTAAAATTAATATTCATATCTTTATAAGAAAAGCTCTCTTTTTAACTTTTGAAGGTTATTCCCATCATTGAAGAAGAAGATAACAATAATAATCTAATTTTTTAAAATATGAAAAAGAACAAGACACAGAAAAATAATAAAAGATAACGGTCGCAACTGGGACTCGAACCCAGAACCTTACGTCTTACAGTCTCATAATAGATCGTAGTAGCCCAATTGGTAGAGGTGTATGTCCCGGTAAGACGTAAGGTTCTGGGTTCGAGTCCCAGTTGCGACCGTTATCTTTTATTATTTTTCTGTGTCTTGTTCATTTTCATATATAAAAAAATATATAATAATTAGATTACTATTGTTATCTTCTTCTTCAATAAAATTAATAGCTTAGGATTATGGACCCTGGAAGGAAGAATTTAGATATAATTTAGCAACCCAACAAAAACTAAAGCTTGTATTGTGTTTTATTTTAATTTTTCACACATTATCGTATAAAATAATGTAAAATAAAAAATAAAATAAAAATAAATAAAATATAATCTTTGCTTCATCTACAGATCTCTGTTCCTGGGCATCACTGAGGAGAGACCTACACTGAACAAACATAATCATTTCCTTTGTTCCCGGAAATCACTTAAGGGGATCAACACTCTCAAACCAGCCACATTCCGTCGATGTCCCTGGACACCACTTTGAGAAGACCTGTACTCTCAACTAAACCACAATCCATCAATGTCCCTGGACAACACTGGAGAGGACCAGTACTCTCAACGACGCCACATTCCGTCAATGTCCCTGGACATCACTTGAGAAGACCTGTACTCTCAACTAAACCACAATCCATCAATGTCCCTGGACAACACTGGAGAGGACCAGTACTCTCAACGACGCCACATTCCGTCAATGTCCCTGGACATCACTTGAGAAGACCTGTACTCTCAACTAAACCACAATCTATCAATGTCCCTGGACAACACTGGAGAGGACCAGTACTCTCAACAAAGCAACATTACGTCGATGTCCCTGGACACCACTTTGAGAAGATCAGTACTCTCAACTAAACCCCAATCTATCAATGTCCCTGGACACCACTGGAGAGGACCAGTACTCTCAACAAAGCCACATTACGTCGATGTCCCTGGACACCAGTTTGAGAAGATCAGTACTCTCAACTAAACCACAATCTATCAATGTCCCTGGACAACACTGGAGAGGACCAGTACTCTCAACAAAGCAAAATTACATCGATGTCCCTGGACACCACTTTGAGAAGATCAGTACTCTCAACTAAACCACAATCTATCAATGTCCCTGGACACCACTGGAGAGGACCAGTACTCTCAACAAAGCCACATTACGTCGATGTCCCTGGACACCAGTTTGAGAAGATCAGTACTCTCAACTAAACCACAATCTATCAATGTCCCTGGACAACACTGGAGAGGACCAGTACTCTCAACAAAGCAAAATTACATCGATGTCCCTGGACACCACTTTGAGAAGATCAGTACTCTCAACTAAACCACAATCTATCAATGTCCCTGGACACCACTGGAGAGGACCAGTACTCTCAACAAAGCCACATTACGTCGATGTCCCTGGACACCAGTTTGAGAAGATCAGTACTCTCAACTAAACCACAATCTATCAATGTCCCTGGACAACACTGGAGAGGACCAGTACTCTCAACAAAGCAAAATTACATCGATGTCCCTGGACACCACTTTGAGAAGATCAGTACTCTCAACTAAACCACAATCTATCAATGTCCCTGGACACCACTGGAGAGGACCAGTACTCTCAACAAAGCCACATTACGTCGATGTCCCTGGACACCACTTTGAGAAGATCAGTACTCTCAACTAAACCACAATCCATCAATGTCCCTGGACAACACTGGAGAGGACCAGTACTCTCAACAAAGCCACATTACGTCGATGTCCCTGGACACCAGTTTGAGAAGATCAGTACTCTCAACTAAACCACAATCTATCAATGTCCCTGGACAACACTGGAGAGGACCAGTACTCTCAACAAAGCCACATTACGTCGATGTCCCTGGACACCACTTTGAGAAGACCAGTACTCTCAACTAAACCACAATCCATCAATGTCCCTGGACAACACTGGAGAGGACCAGTACTCTCAACAAAGCCACATTACGTCGATGTCCCTGGACACCACTTTGAGAAGATCAGTACTCTCAACTAAACCACAATCTATCAATGTCCCTGGACAACACTGGAGAGGACCAGTACTCTCAACAAAGCCACATTACGTCGATGTCCCTGGACACCACTTTGAGAAGATCAGTACTCTCAACTAAACCACAATCTATCAATGTCCCTGGACAACAGTGGAGAAGACCAGTACTCTCAACAAAGCCACATTCCGTCGCTGTCCCTGGACATCACTTGAGAGGAGCAGCACTCTAAAGCCAGCCACTTTCTGTCGACATCACTTGAGGGAACCAGCACTCTCAAACCAGCTGCATCCTCTCGATGTCCCTGAGCATCACTTGAGGGGACCATCACTCTCAAACCAGCCACATCCGTCGATGTCCCTGGACACCACTTTGAGAAGACCAGTACTCTCAACCAAACCACAATCCATCAATGTCCCTGGACAACACTGAAGAGGACCAGTACTCTCAACAAAGCCACATTACGTTGATGTCCCTGGACATCACTTTGAGAAGATCAGTACTCTCAACTAAACCACAATCTATCAATGTCCCTGGACAACACTGGAGAAGACCAGTACTCTCAACAAAGCAATATTCCGTCGCTGTCCCTGGACATCACTTGAGAGGAGCAGCACTCTAAAGCCAGCCACTTTCTGTCGACATCACTTGAAGGGCTACCAGCACCAAAACCACCTTAGGCTGTTTTGGCAGCACTCTTTTTATCTCTGGCCCCGTCATCACTTGACATTCACATTGAGATGCAACTTTTCCAAGGTAGGTTTACTATTGTTTTTTAAACATTGCTTTTTTAACATTTTATTACCATTTTTATACTTATAAAACAAGTCAGATGATTATTATGTCTTCTTAAATTCTTTAAATGTTAGAATCTTTAATAATACTAAAAATATTTTTATTAACTTGCTTTTTTTCATACATAGATAACAAGGACATCATTTGCAGATACCGGCACTCTCAAAGCAGCTACTTTCTATCTCCGTCGTTGAACATTGCTTGACGGAACCAGACTCTGTCAATGGGACAACTCCCCTAGGCAGGTTTATTACATTTTAACAGTGAGAACTGTCTTTTTCCGGACGTCATCAGTTGAATTTACTAAATTCTGTGTCTGAAGACAAAAACACAGATCTTTTCTAAAAATATTGTACTTTCATAGAAATGATTCATTTATCCACTGGAGCGACAGAGCAATTAAAATATTTTTTCTCGGATTGCTACAGGAAATTTTTCCACCCACATTAAAAAAATCATACCTCCGAATTTGAATATGGAGACATACACACTGATTATAGTTCTATGTAGCCAATGAATTCCCCTATCTTTTGTTTATTATCACATATTTGTAGGATTTATATACAAAATATGATTAAATCTTTAACTATTTAAATATTTATTTTGTTATATTTTGAATGTACAATATATTATATAGTCGTTTTAATAAAAATAAAAAATAAATTAATTTGCCACATTTTGGCAAGAAAACAATCTGAGGTTTTGGAAATAGTGCCATAATGTGGCAAAAAGCGCTCGAGTGGTTATACAAGTAGATACTTTGTTCCTAACATTGTTGGGAGTAACACTCCCAACACGTTTCATGATGTGTTTATTTTATTTTTTTATTTATTGTTTCTTCACATGTTAGATTTTACAATTTATAATACAATTTTCAACCTCACTAGGACAAGCCTTTATTCAGGTTAAAAATTATTCAAAGTAACAAAAATAAAACTACATATTATAGGTGTAACAATAATAATGATGATAATAAATATGAAAGAACAGTATTGTTAAAAAAATTGTTAAAATTATTGTTACATCAACATTTCTTATGGTTTAAACATTCATGTTTAATTTTGTTCTGTTAATATGTTGATACAACATTTGATTTAAAAATCCTTCTGTCCCTCAGTAATTATCTTTGATTATATAAATGTCAAGATAGAGTGTTGCGCTGTAATTCCGACAAAAAAAACAGGCCAGATTTGAAACACTTGTGTGCGTGATACGCATACTTGTTTTGTTTTACAAGCGATCTACGTCACTGCAGGCGTGGTGAGTGATACCAGCTCCCGAGTATTTCCCATAAAAGTGGGTAAAAAATATGAATAGATTTTGCGGGACCTATAATTCGTTTAATTTTGAATTCATTTAAGTAAGATAGTTTTACACATATAATGATATAAATGAAAAGAAAATCATTGTTAAAAGAGATTTATTTTTATTTGATTATTTTTAACAAATGAAGACAACAAAAATCATTAGAAACGGTTTTATTTAGTTATATAATAAAGACTTATTAAACAGTTTTAGAAATCATTTACATATTACTTTTATTATTATTTTATTTTATTCAAACAATAAATCAAAACTACAAAGAACAATGAAATTTACTTACTAAGGTCAGAAATACGAAAAGACAGACGGGTTGCAGAAGTTTCGTAATAGACTTACGTTATTTGGCACCTTTTGGTGGGGGCCGCTAAAAACAAAATTATAAATTTAAAAAATTACCTTACACGGGATCGCTTTCTTTTTTAACCTTCGACGCTTTTGATTGTTGACAAAATACAGATCTTTGGGATAACGCACTCATGGGAAAATTTAATTTAAAGAACGGGCAACCCTGCAAACATGGCGTCAAACGGCGTTGTCCTAAGACCAAATTACTCTATTAAAACTGATTTGTTTCTTTAACTAAATGGTTATTTAAAGGTAACTTACCGATGATAGGTAACATTTTTTGTTGTTTTCAATCGCCACTGAGCGGACAGGATGAGCTTATGAGCCAACAGTTGACTGATATTTTTTTTGCCTTTCGTCGCTCGAGCGCTCTATCTAAACATTAATATAATCAAAGGTAAATTATAAAGTAAGTGAATGATTTATTTTAGAAAGGTCCTATGTATTTATTAGTTGTGATTTGTGTCATCTACAGATCTCTGTTCCTGGGCATCACTGAGGAGAGACCTACACTGAACAAACATATTCATTTCCTTTGTTCCTAGAAATTACTTGAGGGGATCAACACTCTCATACCCGCCATATTCCGTCGTTGTCCCTGGACAAGAGAGGACCAGTACTCTCAACCAAGCCAATTCTGACGATAGCCATGGACTCCACTTGAGAGGACCAGTACTCTCAATCAAGCCACAATCCGACGATGTCCCTGGATACTGCATAAAGAGGCCAGAATTCTCAACCAAGTCACATTCCGTCGATGTCCCTGGACATCACTTGAGAGGACCAGTACTCTCAACCAAGCCAATTCCGACGATAGCCATGGACTCCACTTGAGAGGACCAGTACTCTCAATCAAGCCATAATCCGACGATGTCCCTGGATACTGCATAAAGAGGCCAGAATTCTCAACCAAGTCACATTCCGTCGATGTCCCTGGACATCACTTGAGAGGACCAGCACTCTCAAGCCATCCAAATTCTATTGATGTCCCTGGACATCACCTGCGGGGACCAGCTCTCTCGAGCCAGTCACATTCTATCGATGTCCCTGGACACCACTTGAGAGGAGCAGCACTCTCAAGTCAGCCACTTTCTATCGACATCACTTAAAGGGACCAGCACCAAAACCACCTTAGGCTCTTTTGACAGCACTCTTTTTATTTCCGATTCCTGTTATCACTTGACAGATGCAACTTTTCCAAGGCAGGATTTCTATTTTTTCATAAATATAGATTGATTTTTAACATTTTATTATCATTTTTATACTTTAAAAAAAGGTCAGAAGATTATGTCATCTTAAATACTTTTGAATGTTAGAATCTCTTAAACTGAATATATATTTTTTTATTTTTTTATTGTAGGTTATTCCCATCAATGCAATGTATCATTGACGAAGAAGATAACAATAATAATCTAATTTTTTAAATATGAAAATGAGCAAGGCGCATAAAAATATTAAAAGATAATGGTCGCAACTGGGACTCGAACCCATAACCTCACGACTAATTCTAATGACAGTGCTGCAGTACTGCTGTGCATGTACCGTAATGTCACACACTTTTCAGCCCGCCACAAATATCAATGTTTTGATGTTTATCTTTGATACGTTTTTGGTATTTTCCAATAATTCTTAAAGTTCTGTCCTCAGCTTTCTCGAAAATATGATACCTTTTTAAATAACATGAAACTTGTATGTAGGAGACAACAAGTTTAACACCTTCACAGTTATTGGTGTAAAATACTGATATACAGGATCTGGACATCTGTTGAGGATATCAACACTCTAAAGGCAGCCACACTCTGGACTTATCTGTATCTGGACTTGGACATTCCTTGAGGGGACCGGCACTCCCAAGGAAGGTCAGGTATGACTTATATTCATTTCCTCCTTAGTACTACATACAACATTGGTTTAGGTACAGATTGTTCTGAAATTTGTTTTAATTACAGATTCTCTCTCCTTAAATATCTCCCGAGGGCAGCAACACTCTGAAGGTAGCCATATTCTATCTCCGGCACTGGACATCACTGAGTCCCTGAGCAAATTCTAAAGGCCAGTTTCAATACATTTTATTACATCTTCGTACTCATTATCTTGTTTTGAATTAGGTCACATGAGTATTAATGACAAATAGTTATGTATAATGTATTCTCAGTTAATGTTATTTAATTTTAAACCTTCATAAATAAAATTATTTGTTCTGCATACATATTACTACTAGTTCTGTGAACAGTAACGCCGTTCTTCCATGGAGCTACGTTCAAGCGACGCGATCGCCGCTCGTCTGTATTTTCTATACTATTATTAGTGTTTGAAATCGCCGCTAGGCGCTACACTAGCAAAATCGTATGACAGGTAGCGGTAGCGTCGCTTGCAAGTAGCTACGTGAACGATGGGCGTTAATCTCGCCTTGCAAAAAAGTATGTCTCTAATTTTTTCTCATTAATTTGTCAAAATTTCTCTAAAATAATAAGATTTGTAAGTAGGTACTTCAAAAGGTTTCCGACTTATTCAAAAACCATATAATAGTCTGTGCAACATTGTTTTTAATTTCAAATATGAAATATATAATCTGTCCAAAGAAATAACGCTATCTCAATGACAATTTTTTTACAAACATTCTTCTGGTAATAGGTACCAAAATATTGAAAACTTTAGTCAAAGTTATCCATCTAGTGAAAGTAAAAGTAAAGGCTTGTTTCAATATTAAAGTGGATGCAGCAGAGTTTCTAAACGGGACACGGAACGTAGAAACAAATTTACAGACAGACGAAATGCCAAATAGTCGAGTTAAAACAGGACTTTGCCATGCTCAGGCAATAACTCATCCTTTGAGTATATCAAATAATCAAAATACCTAATGAACCTCTGTTCTTGTACATTCATTGGGGAACGAAATTTCCAAAGCAGGTTTCATTATTATAGATGTTAAATTTTGCAGTATTATGGCATGTTGCGCTTCCCTCACCTTTTACCAAGGTTTGGAAGAGCGTTACAGTGTCCACCATCAGGGCAGATGTGATACAGGCAGACATCTGCCCTGATGGTGGAGACTGTAACGCGGTACAAAATTTGGGCTAAATGAGGAGCAATCGCGATAAGGTGTAATAACTCAAAAATTTATCACAATAATACTTTTGGCGGTGTAAATCTCAAATCATTTCAGGCTTCATCATGCTTTATCAAAACCTGCACATTATATTATGTTAAATGCTTATTTTGAATACTGAAAGTGTATTTTCGTTGTTTGTTTTTGGGGTGTTATGCCGTGTTGTGCTACCTCCTTCTATAGCCGACGTTTCGGACAGCGTTGCAGTGTCCATCATCAGGGCAGATCCGGCAGATCCGTCATCTAAAAACGTATCTGACTGAAAGTGTAATTTGTTTATACAGAAGTCAGTCCCTGGACATTGAGTGGAGCAACACTTTAATAGCAGCCACATTCTATCTCTGATCCTGTGGACCACTTGAGGAGATCAGCATTTCCAAGGCAGGTTTCGACCTTATTATATCTGATATTCTTTTCTGAAGCATTTCGCGTTGCAGCATTTTGCTTTTGCTTTTCACTTCTTTCTCTTTACCCCAGTTGTTTCGGAGAAATTCGTGACATAAAAACAGGCCATTCAGCGTAATTTTGTTTGTTTGACATTTGAAACTTTCCTTCTAAATGCCAATTCTAAGTCTGTTATAGCTTTTGCACAAATTGTGATAGCAGAGGAGGACAAATACCAAGTTGTTAAGCTTGTCAGTTTATTACAATTTGATAGAATCAGCGTTTAACAGGGACCTTTCAAATATCAAAAAAAAATAGAAAAACGAATATATCCACAAATGACCATTAAGCGCCATTTGTGGATATATTCGTTTTTCTTGCGATCTTAGAATTTCTGTAGATCTTTCAATGTCATTTATCTTGCGGATATCCGAGCAGTAGTTTGTAGTACCTACTTCCCCTATACTGTAGCCCTACAGCCATTCTGTTGAAGCAACTCTAGTTTGAAGTGTTTGTCTAGTCTTGAACCTTTCCAATGTCAATCATATTCAACCCAGAGTCGGTACTGGCAGCTACCAGCTACAAGGATTTAGAATCAGAATTATCCCCTGGATGGGTTGCCGTCTGAGGCCAGCGAGGTCCATCTCCCCATTCTTACACCCTCAACTGGTTTAACCACTTCCAGGCGGAGAGCTGACCTCCACTGGAGAACACTTTCTCAGAGACCTGTAGTTGCCTAAAGGTGGATCCGCCCTTGTCTCAGATCTTGCCCTTGGAGCTCATAATCCCCGTCAGGTACTAACTGTGATGAACGTATGTCTTGCGGTATGAAAGAGACATGCGTGCATGAGTGAGACAGCATGAGTAAGGCATAAAAGGTTTGTTTGTTGTCCATTCGTCCTCTTTGCCTTCAGACATCCTTGGAAGGAACCCTGTACATAATCTCTTAATAAACGTTATCGTCTACCTACGATCTATTATTGGAGAACCACCCCAAAGGAATCTGGATCCATACACAGGAGTCCAGAACTCAATGTGAAACCGGCCACGGTCATCACATTTGGCGCAGCCGAAAAAAGGAACCACGGAGCAGCCAAATTATCACATTTGGCGCAGCCGAAAAAGGGAACCACGGAGCAGCCAAATTATCACATTTGGCGCAGCCGAAAAAAGGAACCACGGAGCAGCCTAATTCTCACATTTGGGCAGCCGAAAAAGACCGAGATTGAAGCTACAGGGGTCAACGAGTGATCGGGTCAGATCACGACTCCACATCATTGCGGAGCAAGGAGGATGCAAGAGCAGCAGCATCCTATATATGGTGATTCAGTGCCGAGAACCTGGGATAGTATTCGCGTAAGGCGTGGATGCAGAAGTCTGGATCTTCAAGAGAAGACCAGGAACCGGGCGCAGACCTCAAGGAAGGCGCTTAGAAGGACGACCAGGGTTCAGGAGCAGAAGACGGTTCGCGGAAGGGCGAGATCGGACAGCATCAAGACATCAGAGTCGTGAGTTGAGTGCTGTTTGTAAAATTTTCTGTTTTTTTTCATTGATTGCATCTGTGTGAAGATGGAAGGAGGAGAACTGCCCAGGTTTTGTCATTTGAGAGACCAGCTGGAGACATTCGTCTTACAGTACGAGCAGTTCATCCTAGTCAATGATGACAAAATAACGTCGGATGTAAAAAAGAGAGCGGTTTTTATATCCCATTTGCACACAGAGACAATAAATTTATTAATAAATTAGTGTTTTCCAAAAAAAATTACAGATTTCACGGTAGAAAAATTATTGTTATTACTCGAAAATCATATAGGTATTAAAAGAAATGTGTTCAAGGAACGTGAAATTTTTTTCGCTACGAAACAAAAGGTTTCAGAATCAGTTAATGACTTCATAGCGCGTTTACGAAATCTAGTTAGATTTTGCAAATTCGAAGACAGACTTGAACATAATTTAAAAGATGTTTTTATCACCGGTCTTAGAATTGGTCGTACTAAAGAAAAATTATTTGTCGAGGCTGAAAACTTTTCATTAAAAAAGGTTTTAGAATGTGCTATTGCAATGGATTCGTTCGATGTAATTAATAAGCAAATTAAAACGGAAAGTGTAGATATGATTTCTAAAAATAGACAGATCGATTTGTCACAAAAAAAAAATACGGCGGGTAGACATTTTTCTAGACCTACGGACAAGAATGTTACATCGTTCAGACCGAAATCATTAGACCGAACGAAGTGTAAACATATGGTAATTATGATATTGATGTTTATCTGTCCTTGGTATATTCATGCATGTAGTAAGAATATTTATTGTTGTCAATTAATTAACCAACCATGTTCTGAACTAAACCAAAATCTAATGACAATGTTTACTGCTGTAGTAACATTGATATATATTATCTGCCTTTGTAAATCCTCTGACATGTTTACGTATTGCCGCCTATTAAAATATTATTCAATGTGGGTGATTTGAACGGAGATTTTGACACCTCAGAAATTGATTATGAACGTACTCAAAATTTTGAAGACTGGTCCAATAAACATGTATTAGGAAATAATAATATAACTGCCATTAACCTAAACATTCGATCCTTATCAAAATATTGGGATACCTTTCTCCTAATTATTTCTAGTTCGTTGCGAAATATTGACATAATCACGATATGTGAAACGTCTATAAATGAAAAAAATGTAAATCTCTACAAAATATCGGGTTTTAACTCTCATTATTTTTGTCGTACAAAAAGATCGGGAGGCGGAATTATTGTATACGTGAAGGATCATCTTACATTTGAAAAAAATAATATAGTAACAACTAATTTTGAATGCGTTTATGGAACTATTTCTATCTACAAACATAAATGTATACATCTATTGGCAATTTATAGACCACCAAACACAAATAAAAAATTATTTCTCCATGAGCTGGAAACTATATTGGGCAATGTTGACATTAAAGAATCCATTTTAATACTTGGTGATATGAACATAAACACATTAAATGAACTCGATCCGATAGTAATTCGGTATGAAAACCTAATGGCTCATTTCGGAATGGTTAAAACTATAAACGATGTGACACGAGAAGCAGTATTGTCAAACCATGTGACGGCTACTTGTCTAGATCATTTCTACATAAGAGAGAGGGAGACCGTTGAAATCTGTTCGTGCGTATGTGAAACTATAGTAGCTGACCACTACCTAATTGCAATGACGATTCATTTCTCTACCTACGATAAATACACTTCAAGCAAATCGCACACTGAGTACTATACTTCACTCTCTGAAAAAAAAGTTGAACTATTTATCTCAATCACCGATTGGAATGAAATGCTAAAATTATCAGAACCTAACTTATTGTATGAAGAAATTAAATCGAAATTTAAAAATATTTATGAAAAAAGTAGCATCACACAATTAAAAACTAAAAAACATCGAAATTACCAAAAAACCTGGATGAATGATAGCCTCATTGAAAATATACAAACACGAGATACACTTTGGAGGAAATGGAAAAACACACCTACCAACAAAAAATATGAAATTGATTTCAAGAAATACAGAAATAAATTAAATAAACAAATATTAATCACAAAAAAAATATATTATAACAATAAATTTAATCATTGTTTCAAAGACATTAAAAAAACATGGAATGAAATTAATAAAACTTTGGGAAGGAAAGAAAAATCCGGCTGTGATGAAGTCATATCAAAATATTTCTTGAAGTCCCAATCGACAGATGCAGTGGCAGAAAATTTTGCAAACTTCTTTGATGACGGAGTAAATAAGTTATTACACGAATGTAATATCCGAGCGTCGAAGTACCTGCAGGATTGTTTACCTCATTCAATGTACCTACCAAGCGCAAATACAAAGCAGATTGAATTGATTATCGGAGGTATGAAGAATTCTAAGACACCAGGCGTCGATTTAATTCGTATGTATGATTTAAAAAAACATGTAAAATTACTTAGTCCTTTAATTACGCACTTAATAAACAGAATAATTGATACGAGCCACATTCCTGAGGAACTAAAATTTAGCATTGTAAGGCCCATCTTTAAAAATGGAAATCACTCCTTAATAAATAATTACAGGCCTATTTCCATACTACCTGCATTAGAAAAAATTTTAGAAAAATATATATCAATAAATTTAGATAAATATTTAAATAATCTAAGTATTATTGATGAATGCCAGTATGGCTTCCAAAAAAAAAAAAGTTGCGATAAATTGCTCGAAAATTTTTCTAATTATATAAATTCACAACTTAACTCTAAACAACATGTACTGGTTCTATTTATTGATTTCTCCAAAGCCTTTGATACACTCAGCCATATGCAAATAATTAAAGTACTTGAAATTATAGGAATCCGGGGTAAACTCCTCTTATTCTTCAAAAACTATTTGTCTAATAGAAAAATGAGTGTGAAGATTTTAAATATAATTAGTAAATCAAGATATATCAAATCGGGAGTACCGCAAGGGTCAATTCTAGGTCCAAAATTATATATTATATATGTTATTGCTATGAGTAAGATTTTCAAAAAAGCTCGTAGATTCATTTTTGCTGATGATACTGCTCTTGTAATATCACATGAAAACCCTGAAATTGGCATACAAGAATTACAAAGAGATTTTAACGAGCTTCTCAAATGGGCTCATGATGTAGGACTAATTATTAATGTTAAAAAAACCAAATGCATGTATATAAGATCACCGAGTTTGAAAATGTGGAATATACCTAAAATAACTGCTCATAGTTTCGACTGTATTCATAATGAAATCACTAATATTTGCGACTGTGAAAAAATTGATTTTACTAATGAATATACTTATCTGGGAATAATTGTTGATAATAATTTTAAATGGGATAAACAAGTGGCAAAAATTTGTAACCAGCTACGATCAATAGCTAGTAACTTTTACAAATTAAAATTTATTTTGCCTCATTGCACTCTTAAACTCATATATTTTTCTATGGTCGAATCCATCCTTAGATATGGAATTCGAACCTGGGGACAGGCAAGCACTATTTACATTAAATATATTCAAAATTTACAAACTGCCATAATAAAAAAAATTGTTACACCAAATATTTACAGAGAGAGAAATAACTTAAAACTATTATATGGCTCAGAGAGCATACTTACAACAAAAGGTCTCCTTTGGTTCATTACTATTATGGATAACGCGGGGGAAAGCTCTTATAAACACCCAATGGTACACAAACATACCACAAGATTTAAAGAAGGAAAGGGCCTAAAAACTCCTCGAATATTAAATAAATATGGAAGCCGTACTCTTGAATACCAAATACCAGTGATTTTCAATAAAATAAATAAAAACTTAAAATTTGAAAAAAATGACAGATTATGCCCTAAAATGATAAAAATGTGGTTAATTAACGAAAACTCCATGTATCTTTAAATATGTTGAATTGATTATCTTAATGTAGCTGCCTATATATCTATTTATTAGGCATGTACATTGAAATATCTTATAGATGTAATTCAAATAATCTAATATTATTATGTGATCTATCCTAATGTGTCCTTAAAACTATATAATATGTATTAACAATTATTTCCTTATGTCTAATATTAAGAGTGATAAATTGTAGAACCTACAGACAAGCTGCCATTTGACAGCTTTGTGGGACTACCCTTATTTTGTAAAAATGTATTTTTTGATAAATAAAAAAAAAAAAAAAAAAAAAAAAAAAAAAAATCACGAATCAGTTAATTGTAAATTTAAAAACTTGATTTGTTATAAATGCAAAGGCAAAGGTCACATAAGTAAAATATGTCGCGGTTTAAAGTATAAAGATATTTCTTCAGTGTTTATAAATACGTAGGAACTGCTGTGTATAAATCAAGTGCATTGTGAGCCAATTTTGTGCAAAATCTTAGTGAATAATGTTGAACTAAATGGTTTACTGGATACAGGTGCAGCAGTCTCGATTTTAAAAGAGATAGATTATGTTAAACACTTCAATAAGTTGGATTTAAAACCAAAGGATTTAACCTTGACGGGTTACGCTAACTGTAAGTTAAATTTATTGGGTTGTATTTTATTAACAGTTGATTATAACGGTTATAGGGAAATGTTAGAATTTTGCGTAGTAAAAAATGGAACAACTACTGTTCTAGGTCGTGACTTTATCAAAAAGTTTAATATTGGATTTACGGGGTTACAATCTACTTCATCCCAGGAGGGAAGTGAAATTTTTTCTCAAAATGTAGTTGAGAATGATAGAAGTGAAGTAGATAAATTAATTCGAAAATTCCCGGAGGTTTTTTCGGATAAACTGGGTAGATTCAATAAAAATAAAATACATCTGAAACTAAAAGAGAATGCTGAACCAAAATTCTGCAATCCGAGAAATATACCGTTTGCTTTAAAAGCAAAGGTTGAAACGGAATTAGGCCGTTTACAATCGGAAGGTATTTTAGTTCCGGTAAATTATAGTAAGTTTGCATCACCAATTGTTCCCATAGTAAAAGGTAACGGGGAAATAAGGATTTGTGGTGATTATAAGGCAACAATTAATCCGCAGCTAGTGGTAGATATATATCCCATGCCACGGATAGAATGGTTGTTTTCACAAATGGCTGGTGGAATAATTTTTTCCAAGATTGACTTGCGGCAAGCCTACCTACAATTAGAACTAGATGAGGAAAGTCAAGAATTCACAACGATATCCACTCATTTAGGATTGTTTAAATTCACGAGATTAATGTTTGGAATTAATAGCGCTCCTGCTATTTTTTGTAAAACGATAGCTTCGTGTTTACAGGGTTTGAAAAAAACAGCTGTATTTTTAGATGATATAATAGTAACGGGAGAAACAGTAGACGAACATAATGAGAATTTAAGTGCAGTGCTAAACAGGTTAAAAGACTGTGGATTTAGCGTAAATATTCACAAGTGTATTTTTAATGCATCATCAGTAACTTTTCTAGGGTTTGAAGTTTCAAAAGAAGGAATCAAACCATTGAAAGATAAAACTATCGCTATTAGCAAGGTATCGCAACCTAAAGATATAACTGAATTACGAAGTTTCTTGGGGTTAGTGAACTTTTACAGGTCATTTGTGCCTAATATGTCAGTGCTATTAGATCCGTTACATAGATTATTGAGGAAAAACATACATTTTGAGTTTAATCAGGATTGCTTGGAAGCTTTTAATAAAATAAAGGAAATTTTATGTGATGATAGAGTGCTAGCTCATTTTGACCCGGAAGTAAAATTGAAGGTTGTTACGGATGCATCAACAAAAGGGTTGGGAGCGACACTTTTGCATTGTTACGATAATAATTTACAGAGACCGATTTCTTTTGTTTCTCGAAAATTAACGGAAGCGGAAAAGAAATATTCTATATTGGATCTCAAAGCAACAGCTATTGTGTTTGCGTTAAAAAAAATTTTTGAGTATATTTATGGAAGGGAGTTCATTTTAGAAATAGATAATGAACCGTTATGTAGAATTTTTGGTGATAAGAAAGGTATCCCAGTATTAGCGTGCAACAGACTTCAACGCTATGGGGTGATTCTTTCGTCATTCAATTATAAGGTACAGTACGTGAAATCGGCATTGAATTGTTCGGATTATTTGTCACGCGTTCCTGTCGAGGAACCGGTTCACGTAGAGAATGACTTTGATACTCAAATTCTAAGTTTATTCAAAAATAACAGAGATATACCAATAGATGTCGAGGAGATTAAATCGGAATCAAATACGGATAAAATTTTATTGGAAATTAAACATTCTCTCACAACAGGGTGGCCAAATAGAATTAACAAGGATGATTCAAAATGGATTTACTGGAGTAAACGGAATGAATTATCTATAATTGATGATTGTTTTTTTTGGAATAATAGGCTAATAATCCCAGTAAGTTTAAGAGAAAATTTTTTAAACTTATTGCATAGATCTCATCTGGGCATAGCTAAGATGAAAGGGTTAGCCAGGGGGTATTTTTGGTGGCCAGGGATAGATGGAGAAATTGAACTTTTAGCGAGAGGATGCGAAATTTGTTCAGAGGTTCAACCATCTCAACCAAAAAGCGAATTGACTCCGTGGCCCATAACTGAAGAGATATGGAGTAGGGTGCATATTGATTATGCAGGTCCCATTGCAAATAAATATTTTTTTGTGATTATTGACTCAACCTCAAAATGGTTAGACTGTGTGGAGGTAAATTCTCCAAATTCGTATAATACTATTAAAATATTAAGAAATTTATTTAGTTATTTCGGGAGTGTACAGACAATAGTGTCAGATAATGGAGCCGCCTTCATGTCAGCGGACTTCAAAGAGTTTTGTGAGATGAATAGCATCAAACATTTAACTACTCCGGTAAATCATCCACAATCGAACGGGTTAGCTGAAAACGCCGTGAAAAATTGTAAAAATTTTTTGAAAAAAATGATGATAGGAAATAAGTTTCAGTCAGGTTACGATGAAAAATTAGGAAATTTTCTAGTGGATTACAGAAATTCACCACACTGTACAACTGGTTTAGAACCTGCAGTTGTAATGTTTGGAAGAAAACTAAGGTCTAACTTAAACAGTTTTGTACCGAGAGGGGGGAGAGATAAGGATAATAGAATTAATAAAGAAACTAAAATTAAAATGTCTAAATGTCAGGAAAATCAGAAATGTTATTATAAAAGAAATAATAAAGAATCGTTGGGTTTTTCGATAAATCAAAAAGTAATGGTAAGAGATTTTAGAGACCAAAACAATGATAAATGGGTTTCAGGGAAGATACATAAAAAAATTGGAAAAAAACTTTATATAATTGAGGTAAATTTAAAAGGTAAACTTATGTATTGGAAAAGGCATTTTGATCAGTTGTCTAAATTGTGTGTATCATGGGAAAAGAACCCCAGCAATCCTTTAATCGCGTCTGAGACTAGGAGATTATCGTCAGATGAGTACGATATCTCCGGCTTTATGTCGGATGACAATCTAATGGGTGATTCTCCTCTTACTTCCAGCTCCAGTGAACCGGTGGCTTCCACGTCGGGAAACTGGAAGGATAGATTACGACCACGGACACACAGATGAGTCAATGAAGACAGGATTCAGCTCTCGACTCAACATGATAATGAATTACACTGTAAATATTGGAATATTGTATGTATTGTAAATAATATTATCATCATCATGTTGTGTACCTGTCTACGGATTTAAGTGTGGAGGGATGTGATGAACGTATGTCTTGCGGTATGAAAGAGACATGCGTGCATGAGTGAGACAGCATGAGTAAGGCATAAAAGGTTTGTTTGTTGTCCATTCGTCCTCTTTGCCTTCAGACATCCTAGGAAGGAACCCTGTACATAATCTCTTAATAAACGTTATCGTCTACCTACGATCTATTATTGGAGTACCACCCCAAAGGAATCTGGATCCATACACAGGAGTCCAGAACTCAATGTGAAACCGGCCACGGTCATCACACTAACGTGTTGCCAGGTTTCATTTTTATTCTGATTACTGGCTTATTTATTTATGTACATAAGATTATCTTAGTGTGGACTGCTTCGCCCTTTTGGACAGTTTTTTTTGTTAGCGCCTACGACATTCAGTCCTCCATTAATGGAGTTACCCGCATTTGCCTTTCTTTCTATATCTTATTTCAAATAAACATACTTCCCAAATACACAAATTCATTAAACTGCTCCAAGTATTCATCATTCACAACTGCATTGTATACTCATTTTATACCCTCTCTTTCGAATTCCATAACTTTAGACTTACTTACATTCATCATTAACTCAGACCGAGTTGTTTGGGGGTCCGTCCTCTCTGCCTACTCCAGCGGAGAAATGGCGTGAAGCTTAGTTAGTTATAGTTATCTTAGTGTGCCAGCTAAAATGCCTAGCGCCGCTCCTTCATACGCCGGCTGATACTATTTTCATAATAACTTACTTGTTTATCGCAAAATGTTGTTTTCGTAAACCCTTATTGTCTTACCAGATAATTTGATTATATATTTATAAAAATCGTATGAATTCCCCCAGGATATCTTCTCATATTCAGAGACACGTTTTCAAATAATGAAAACTTTCTTATGGCCGTTGTTCCCAATCCTACTGATCAACTGTTGAGCCGAAGTTTTAGCTTAAACACTCCTCAAATGCACAAATGCTCTTCCAAACGAAACTCTTCGACCAAAAGGCAAATCGAGCGTTAATAAATAGCAAGATTTATTTAACTCTCTGAAATACGTGTGTAAAACATGATAATGTATATGACAATGAATTGTAGGTTAGTAAATAAAAGATATCTTACTATCGAAGGACTTTGAATTTATTTTTGAAAGTAAATGATTACAAGTTTGACTCTACTGAATTTAATATTGAATTGAATAGCCAAAGACTCTAAATATTATAATGTTTTAAATAATGAAATCGTCAGGGCATGTTTAGATTGTTTAAAACTACATCTAAATAGTGATGGAAACGAAATGTCAAAGTTTATCGTTTACAGCCACATGTTTAAGGTCAGCCATAGGTAAGACACCAAAAACTACATTTCACGATACGATCACGCTAGAATTAACTGTGCGCGCCAGCTCTCCCTTTTGAAATAAGAGAGAAACAAATTTGTATTTAGGTAGTAAACCATTTTTAAAAGTAAAAGCTAAGATAATACAATGGTGACAATTGGCTCACGAGAATTGGTCAGACGGTTCACTAATCGTTCATTTCTGTATTTCATTCGGCCTATTTTACTCGGAATGACACGTCTGAACATGAAATGAAACAAAAGTGAAACGAAGATGGGAACATTCGCTAGAGTAACCATAGAGTAAACCTTCACTTGAACTGGAAAGGGCTGGAATCAGACGGTTCACTAATCGTTCATTTCTGTATTTCATTCCACCTATTTCACTCGGAATGAATGTCTGAACAAGAAATGAAGCAAAAGTGAAACGAAGATGGGAACATTCGCTCGAGTAACCATAGAGTAAACCTTCACTCGAATGAACCGTCTGATTCCAGCCTAAGCGGGAATCAGACAGTTCACTCGAGTGAAGGTTTACGCCATGTTTTTTCGGCCTAATATTCCATCTTCGTTTCATTCCATATTCAGACGGCACTATAGAAATAAGCGTTCACTCGTCCATTCCGACCACAGCGTCGTCGAGCGAGGTCAGGCCGGACCGTTTGATTTCCAGCGCGGTCCGGCCTCGAATTTTAAGGAAAAACATGTCAGATGCATCGATTTTTACGCAATTTTGTTGACACAATTAAATAAAAAAAAATATAAAAAAAACAGTATTGTTTCGTCTTATAAACCTTTTTATTTTTTATGACATAATAACACAATTTGATTTTCCTTGTTTTTAAGAGCATTTACCTACAAATTAATAATCTCACATATATTAAAAAAATATATATAACTCATGGATAATAAGGGAGACCCAACAATTTCTATGAGACGTGTTCCCAAAAGCAAACAAATTAGCCGAACGAATACCATTTTGACGTTTTGCGTGCGACGTGATAGCGCCCTTCCAGTACAGGACGCGAGACAAACTGATTGAGATTTCACTCGGTGTTCAGACGTTTCACTTTGCTCTCTTCCGCGCGCGTGCGCACGCGAGTGAAGGATGCCGAATGAAAATATCCATCATTGTTGGATCGTTTCACTTGAAGATTTCATTCGGCAGTATTCGGCACTTTCGTTTCATTTCATGTTCAGACGTGTCATTCCGAGTAAACTAGGCCGAATGAAAAAGAACAGTCTGATTGTACTGAATTTAAAATTTAAAAATTATGACATTTCACGTGAAATTTGCTTTTTTACTAATAAAAAATTCAAGTTTGCAAGTGACGAAACGAGGAGCTAGAATAATATTAATATATATTATTTCCTTGCCAAACTAATAGGATTTATTTTAGTATGTTAAGAGCATTTTTTTAAATTCAAAATACAAAAAAAATGAGGCAACTGCTTTGGGTTTCTACTAAATCCGGTACCGATTTGCTGAAATTAAAGTTTGAGTTCATGATGTAGAATTATGTTTAATAACGCCATTGTTATTTATTACAGATGTTGTTCTTGGATCTGGATATCACCTGAAGGAGTTACACTTAACACAGTCACATTCTATCTCTGTCCCTGGACATCACTTCAGGAGACAACACTCTCAAGGCAGTCACAATATTTCTATGCCACTGGACAATCAAGGATATCCCTCTACAGGAAAATCATTCTCCTGCTTAATTCGAATTTCTTTTATAATCACTTACTCAATTACTTTTTATAAATTCTGGCATATAGGAAATTAGTTGTATAAAAAATACCTTCAGGTTTCATTTCTTACAAAACAATAATTTATTTTTGTTTTTTAAAAAACCTGATTATGTTTGTTAATTTTTAAAAATTCTTTTTAATATATAATGTAATGTTGACATTCTAAAATAATTTTTATATTTCATTTTATATAATTGTTTTTTATGATATTTTTAAGTAATTAATTACCACTCTCTACAATATTTTTGTCGATAGTACTGAATTGTATATACTTGTTTGTTTCTTTTGTAATTTTTATTACGTTCTTATTATCCTGACGAAGAAACCTTCGGTTTCGAAACATGTCGATTATTGTGAGTACGTAAGTGGTGTACACCAAGTAATTTGTTTCATTTAATAAAGTAAGGAAGTTAGGTAAAGAATGTAAGTCACTTAACTAGTTATTAATCTTGGTTGTAAGCCACTAGTAACAAAGTTATTCAATGTCTAAGTGATACGGTACAGGTTATATATTATATATAAAATTAGTTGTAAAAGCCCTCTTGTCATGATTTTGTCACAAAAATGGCGCTATAGAAATAATCCAACCATTTGTATTATATTATATATAGTATACTTCAATGGTAAAAGCATGTTACGTATATTGTTTAAATTGTATCTTTACCATAATAAAAAAAAAAAACTGGCAAAATAACAATTTGTAAATAATAATTTTCCAATGTAAATAATCCCCATTAAGTATAAATATAATGTCCCAGTACAATACAGTGAATGTGACAGCAGGACATATGTAGCACGGATAAGAAGATAGCTTAACATCATTGAGGCTCAACCCACAAGTGTCCCGACTGGCTGGAGCCAGTGGGACTATGGCATTCCCAATACGGGGAATGTGTTGATACAGAATGGATGTTTGAAAAATACCTGGCTATCCAGATCTAACCTCTTTACTTACCAGGATATATTGAAAATTTTGAAGGAGATTATTTTTAGTTATTTACACATACGAGTAAGTAAGTTTAAACATTACTAATTAATTAAGTTCATTGATTTTCTCTTAATTAATAATAATAGGGTGGCGTGACACACATGATCACGTATTATAAATACAATAATAATCTATGACAGGCTGCCTGAAATGTTTTGTAGTATCTTTCACGGAATTTTATTAACTTTGTGGTTTGTTTGAAAGCCTGACAGGCGTGATATTAGCAGCGAAAAAGCTCTGTTTCCAGACGTATCAACATGAAGGCTACCAGTAGCTACTTGAGAACATGTTTTCTGTGGTGGAAGGCTCGCGGACTTATTACTAGGATCTTCCTTCCAATAAAGTTATGTTACCGGTAGTTGTGATCAACCCATTAAGAGTTTTGGTGAAAAACCCCCTAAATCTAGCAACCTTCCACACCAATATAATATAAAGCAACGTACAACAAATATATGGAAGGCAGATTTGTTTACGTGAAAACCGCACAAGAATTCCAACCAGTATTCAGTGAGACCATGGCATCCCCAATTGGGGTATGTTGTGAGGCTGAAGGTAAGTGAGGAGGGTGAGAAGATGGGGAAAAGGAAGGTGGGTTAGTACCTGGCTATTCAAATCTACACGTACCTGGCTAATCGGAATATTACGCACTTTATAATGTTTTAAATTGCTAAAATACAGATCAATCAAATAGAATTTACTTGCGGGTCAAGAGTCAGTCAAGAGTCTTGCCCCACATCGAATAATAATTAGTTTTTCTCTGTGAATTTTAATGAATCTGTTCTCGCGATCTGTACTCACCATTCTAACTCTAATGCTAGTCTTTTTTGTTGAACAAAATTTTTTTTAAATGAAATAAAAATCAAATTAGAATAGCAAAATAAATAAAATGTACACATTTTTGAATCCAAAGTTTCTGACGGCAATTTGAAAAAAAAAATTAGAATCCTTGAGAATTTTTAATTAATAATTTTTACATGAAACGATATAAAAGTGAGGTAATGATAATGTTTAATTTGTCTAATAAAATATGTATGTGTTATTATCAAAAAAACGTAAGGTGAGCCATTTTTAAAACTTTTTTGTTTGCATGCAAAATTTTTATATCTCAAAAACTATATGTTTATTTTGAATTATAAAATTTGAAAGCGCATTTTGTCATCTTTCTAAAACAGTTTTTAGTTTTCGGATACATTCAGAAATATTCCATTTATTTGGATTTTATCGCAAAACGGAAATATTTCGACCCTCAGTAAAATACTGTCGAGGCCTGAGGGGTTTGCAATTTCTGTATGTAATTTGACACTCAAATTCGTGAGGTACCTACAAATGAATATTGATAATTTCAACTTATATCACACTATCAAGTAAATTGGTCCGATTAGACATGGAACCGTACCAACCATACCATATACAGTCATAGTCAGATAAAAAGTTATAGTTACTCTCCAAACTCCAAACTAATTAAAGAAATCAGCACCTCTTTTAAATAAAAATCAACTTAAGGTTCATTAAATTATACATATTCAAACATAAAAACCAAACTTAAAATACAAATTAAAACTTTGGTATAAAAAAAACATAAAAACTAAACTTAAAATACAAATTAAAACTTTGGTATAAAAAAAACATAAAAACTAAACTTAAAACTTTGGTAAAAATCAATCAGTATTATCTTACTAATATTATAAACGCGAAAGTTTGTATGGATGTATGTATGTTTGTTCCTCTTTAAATCGAAATTTAATGAATGGATTTTACTGAAACTTTACAATAATATAGCTCATACATCAGAATAACATATAGGCTATAATTTATGAAGCTAGATATTTATTTTAAATATATTAAAAAAATAAAATTATAGTTTAATAGAAAACGTCAAAATTTGAGAATGACATTTTGCAAAACAATGATTGTTAAATCAAAATTCTATTTTGGAAAAAGTTTAAATTACTGAATTTATTTGAAGTACTCACCTAATACTTTGAATCGAATCAAGAATTATAAATATTTTAAATAAATTGGTTAAGAATTTTGGTATAAACGTAGATGGGACCTAGGAAAAGAAAATAGATTACGCGAAGTACTAATCCTACTCAGACGAAGTCGCGGGCAGAAGCTTGTCTAACATAAAAAAAACTGAACTCAAAACAAAAATTGAGCAAACTAATTAAAGTTTCGAGATCTCAGCGTCTGAATTCCCATAGTAAATTTATTCAGACACGATACTTCCTCACTTCGTCAATTCATCACATCATAACTCACATTAACCTAACCTAACCTAAGGTTAAAAACCCCAATTATCAGTTTTCGACATGTGAACAATTAACATCCGATGAAAGTTTGTACTCAATATTCATACACTTAAAAAGTTTCCATTATATATATATATATTTTTTAAAAATACCTAAAATAAAAAAATTTGCATCTCTTCAAGGCTTATTAATAAAACTTTGGTAAAAACATCATAGATTATATACATACATAAAAAAAAACTTAACTTGAAACAAAAATAAGTGTCATTAGACTTTGCCATTTTTTAAATTTTTTGTCCTTCGCTGAGTGGTTAAGCATTTTTAATATGGCCGAGAAGACATTAAAAATGATGACAATATCGACCTAATCGCTAATCTGGTTCGATCTGACCTTCGGTTAAGTATTGAAACTGAAGGAATTAACAAGGAATGTATACAACAAATTTTACATAACAAATTTTACCGTGCAAAAAGTGTGTGCCAAATGATGCCTAAAATTCTCACGTTTCAACAACAAGAAAATGTTTGTACTGACACTTTATACTGCATTATTTGCCAAATCTTGTGCCGTGCGACTTCTGTCTGTTCCGTAAGGTGAAATCTGCATTAAAAAGAACAAGATTTGAGTCCGTTGAAGGTGTGAAAGAGAAAGCGGCAAGCGTCCTAAAGGAGCCAACAGAAAAAGACTTCCAGCACTGTTTTGAACAATGGAAGATTAGCATGGAGCGTTGTAGGGATAGAGAAGGGATGTATATTGAAGGTGATAAGTAATAAGTAATTGAAGGTCATAAGTAAATATGAATCAAATAAAAATAAAATGTTTTACAGTGTCTGTCTCGTTATTTAATAGCCACACCATATATTGATGTTGTGGCTGAAAATATTTTTTTCCAAATATCAATTTTCTGTGTGAAGATTTTCAGGATTCTTTATCGGGGATGATACGCTTCCCTAAACTCACTGACATTTTATGGGTTTAACGGTTTTTGCGGTACTTGTATATGAGGGAATGTACATACTATCCATTCCTGTATAATATTCTTGTTCTTAACGGGAATGCGCAATTTCAACACCTCAGAAGCCCGCCAAAAACTATTTTTAGGTCAACATTTTTTTAAATTAATCTCTGGAACTACACTCAATCCAACTTGAAATTGAAAGAGGTTAATTTATATATCCTTAACAAGTATATTCGTTGGAGATCCCATGCACTTTTTTATGCTCCGAAAGTGAGGACTTCTGCCTATCAGAATGCGCCAATAAACAGAGCGGCTCGACTGCTGATTCTGCATTGACCATCAACATTTTCAATGACAATTTTTAAATGCATGTCACAAAATAGTAAAACTGCTCCTATGCCTTTTTAATTTGCAATCTTCTTCTTGATACAGTCGTTGTATAACGGTTTTACGGAGAACATGAAAAAATAAATAAATATTATATTTTCGTTGTTTGTTTTTGGGGTGTATTGCCGTGTTGCGCTACCTCCTTCTTTAGCCGACGTTTCGGACAGCGTTGCAGTGTCCATCATCAGGGCAGACCCGGCACAACACTAACAACTTCACATCGTCGGATCTGCCCTGATGATAGACACTGCAACGCTCTCCGAAACGTCGGCTAAAGAAGGAGGTAGCGCAACAAGGCATAACACCCCAAAAACAAACAACGAAAATATAATATTTATTTATTTTTTCATGTTCTCCGTAAAACCGTTATACAACGACTATATCAAGAAGAAGATTGCAAATTAAAAAGGCATAGGAGCAGTTTTACTATTTTGTGACATGCATTTAAAAATAGTTGATGAACTGTCTGTAAGTGACATTGAAAATGTTGATGGTCAATGCAGAATCAGCAGTCGAGCCGCTCTGTTTATTGGCGCATTCTGATAGGCAGAAGTCCTCACTTTCGGAGCATATGCAACGCTGTCCGAAACGTCGGCTAAAGAAGGAGGTAGCGCAACACGGCATAACACCCCAAAAACAAACAACGAAAAAGCTTTTGGCCGTGATAATCTAAAAACGTATCCAAATATTATATTTGCTTTAATTCTTATCTCAAAATCTTTATCAGCTATCAATACCTGTGAGTTTTTCTTAGAGATAATTGTTTATCAGAACGGATAAGATAGCCCCTGAGGCGTTGGCAATAGTCTCACAGAAGTAAATAGTTTACCAAACCTTTGAACATTCTATTAAAAAAATTTACTAACTTGTATTAGGTAATTAGTGCTTTACAAGTAACTTATTTTATAAAGTCTGATCAGTGTCAGTGCCAATACTCGCAACAAGAGAAACTACTTCAGGTAAGTCTTTTCATTTTGCTATCAACTTGCTTTTATTGAACTTGGCGGTGTAGTAGACAGGAAATGGTGGATGGGTCATGGAGGAGTTCGTTATCTTTAATATTTTATTTTTATTTATTTATTTATACGCCTATTAGGCTTTTACATACATAGTTATAAAAAATATTCATAAGATTGTAAGTTCACAGTTACAGTAGTAATACATAGTAATATACATAATAATATAATCTATCTATTTAACATATTATAACAGCAAGTAACTAGTAATGCATACGATGATTATTTGTAGGTATAAACTTGTTTTACAAAAATAAGAATTTGCCTACTCCTAAGGTTAACAAACGTAATTTAGCTATAAAGAAATGTAAAGTTTATAAGTACATAGTAGACAGTGAGAGCAGTAACATGGTATAATACGACATAATAATATAGTGTTTAATATGAGGCCTTTGAATTAGAGAGTTTACGAAATAATTGTTGGCGGTATTGTTAACATAATATACCTAGATCGTTTGACCAGTTATCGTGGCCCGTTAAATCCAGGGCGTTCGCTCTGCCATTTTACATAGTTTTTAAAAAATAATATACACAAAGATTATAAGTATAGAATAGTAAAAGCAATAATTTAACCTTAACCGTTTGACACATAAAAGCAAGTAAAAAGCAAATAAAAACATGATAGTTTGTAGGTGTAAACCTGTCGTAAGAAAATAAGAATATGCCTACTTCTAAGGTATAAAAACCAAAAATTTCTTATAAAAATGAAGTTTATATGTACATATTAGGTAGTAGTAGTATTAACATAATATCTATGCGACACATAAAAGCTAGTGTATATATTAATTTATTCTTCACTAATCTATTCACGAACTAGCGGGCTCCAAAAGCCAGCCAGTTTGTAAATTGATAAATAATTAAAAATAAAATAACATTTTTACTAAATGGTTACAGTAATTACATGTGAAAAAATAATGCAGTTGTAGTAATTGCAAGAAGTTTACATTTATTATTGTGTCAAACATGAGGAAATATTTCGATCAGAGGTGCAATAGCTAATTGTTTATTATTTTATTATAAAAGTTCTAATATACTGGTTTTAAATTTGGAAACCGATTGAAAACGATAGACATCAATTGAACTATATGTGTTTCCAAGTGTATGAAGCCTTTGAATTGGAGAGTTTATGAAGTAATTATTGGCAGATTTGGTAACAAAATATAGAGCGTTTAAACGAGTATTGCGGGTAGGTATACGTAAATTAATTAAGCTCGTTAAATCGAGGGCGTCCAGGCTGCCATTTGATATATTGAAAAGGCAAACTAAGTCACTCACTGTGCGTCTTGTAGTTAAATCACTTAGGTTTAGTAATTCCATTAAACATGTATAATTAAGTTCTTCAATTGGTATTCCAAGTTTGTAATTAATGAACCTAAGAAACTTATGTTGTACTCTTTCGATTTTTTGCTGATGAGTCTTATAAAATGGAGCCCAGATTATTGAGTTGTACTCCAAATTACTTCTCACCAATCCAGTGTAAAGCAATTTAAATGAATTAATTGTTTTAAATTCTTTTATCGTCCTCAGAATGTACCCCAGGCATTTCATGGCCTTGTTGGTTATTTCATTTATATGAGGAACAAAAGTTAATTTACTGTCAAATATTATGCCAAGGTCCTTAATTTGTTTAACTCTTTTTAGGAAATTGTTGTTGATGCTATATTGATATTTAATGGGATTTTTGATTCGAGTAAAAGTTATTGATTGACATTTTTGAATGTTGAGAAAGAGTTCATTAAGGGTGCACCACTCTTGTAGCCTCACAAGATTTGATTGCAATACGCTACAGTCATTATAATTAGTAATTGTTTTGTAAATTTTTAAATCGTCCGCAAATAGAAGTATCATAACTCCATCAAAGATGGAAGTTATGTCGTTTATAAACAAGGAAAATAACACTGGGCCCAGATGTGACCCCTGTGGGACTCCGGTAAAGATTTCAAACTGATGTGAAAAATGTGAATTAATTTTGACTGATATTTTTCTTTTGTGAAGGTAGCTTTCGAACCATCTTAAAATATGCCCCCTTATACCAAGGGATCTTAGTTTGTTTATAAGAATTTTATGTGAGACTTTGTCGAAAGCCTTACTAAAGTCTGTATACACTACGTCTGTTTGAAGACGATTGTTCATAGAATTAGTTATATATTCCTGATATATCATTAAATTTGTTAGAGTTGATCTTTTTGCTATGAAGCCATGTTGTCGATGTGAAATTACTTTATTGATTTCGGGCGAGAGTTTAGAGAGCAGAGCAGATTCAAGTATTTTCGGGATTGACGACTGGATACATATAGGTCTGTAATTAGATATATCAGATTTATTACCTTTCTTGAATATTGGAGACAGAAAGCTTGTTTTCCATTTTATCGGAAAAATGCCAGTTTTTATGGACAAATTAAAAAGTTTAGTTAGAGGATAAGTCAAGACTGATGAGCATTTCGATAGGAAGATTGGTGGAATATTATCAGGACCGGCCGATTTGTTAAGGTCAAGGGATTTTAATTTAGTTTTTATATCATTTTCTTCGAATATGCATTGATTGAAATCAATGTTATTTTTATTTGGTGTTGTGGCGTCGGACATTGGTGAGTTGTTTGTAGAAGCATAGATTTTACTGAAAAATTCAGCAAATAGATTAACAACTTCTTGTGGATTATCAGCCGTTTTATTATCTAAATACATGTTGGGGGGAATACCGGGGTCGTTGTTGTTAAGCAATTTTGAGAATTTAAAGATGTTTTGAGGGTTGGCAAGAGCCAATTTTTCACAGTTGTCAATACACTTTTGGTAACATAACTTAGACATTTTTTTGGTGGCCTTTCTGAGTTCGTTAAATTTTGCGTAATCAACTGGATCGCGTGTTGATTTGTATATTTTATGGGCTATTTTTTTTTCTCTAATTATTTTAATAAGATCGCTACTGAACCACTTTGGATAGTTACGTACGTACATTTTTGAAACGGGTACAAGCGAATCAATAGATTTATTTAGAATTGAGTAAAATTTATCTACCATATCATTTATGTTTTCTTCAGAGTCCAAAAAGTTCCAGTCAGTTGAAGATAAAAGATTAGTGATTTGATCATAATCGGCTTTGAAGAAGTTAAATTTTATTGATACTGATGGATTTTTTTTTTTTATTGAACTGTTGCATTCGATCAGTAGAGGGGGGTGATATTTGTCGATTGGGAGGATAGATTCAGTAGATGCGGATACTCTAACAAATAAAGAATTTGAGAAAACTAGGTCAAGAAGACGGGAATTAATGTTGAATACATAGTTTAACTGTAGTAGATTTAGAAAATTTGACATCTCGATTATCTCATGAGAACCATGGTTGATGCTGTCCGTGGTAGAAGTTTTATTGTTATCTATGTCCCATATGACATTTGGCAGATTGTAGTCTCCTGTCATAATCATGGTGGCGCCAGGAAATTTTCTTATGATTGTTTCGATTTCGAAGTAGTGGTCCTTGTATACTTGGGCGTCAGAAGATGGGGGAATGTAGATACAGCCAATGATAATTTTTTCACTTTTGGTGGACACCATGATGAATAATTGTTCAAGATGTGTATGTATGCACTTGAGTTTTCTTGATTTGAGTCTATTGTTTATGGATAACAATACACCTCCTCCTTTGGTTTTATTGCTTACGCTTCTGTCTTTTCTGTATACTGTGTGATTAAAGAAGCCCAGTTCGAAAGTGTCAATATTTTTATTAAGCCATGTTTCAGTGAAGGCGTAAGAGTCGTAGTTCAAAGTTGGTAAGTTTGATTTCAGGTCTTGTAATTTTGTTCGGAGTCCTCGTACATTTTGATAATATAATGAAATTTTGGTGTTTAGTTTTTTGGGATCGTTTTAACGATTGTAGGATTGTTATTAATGTATTTTATTGTGATATCCGTTTCGCCTGAAGACTTCCTTTTTTCTAGTTCTTCTCTTAAATCTGTTAAATGTTTACGTTGTAGGAAAGACTGGTCTTGATACATTCGGATATGATTTTTCAGAGTGTCTTTCTTTTTTAGTAGAATTTTCGGCCATTTAGCTTCCGGAAATTCGACTTTTATACTTCTCGGTTTGTCAGTTTTCCGAATACCCAATCTGTAGATTTTTACATCAAGGTTTGTTGTCGAGGCATCCATATCGGAGATAATTTTCTTAACTGCTGCGATATCACTATTTATTGATTGAGTCTGAGATAATGATGTATTCTCCGGAATGTTGTGAATAATTAGATTTTTGTCTCTGTAGCTTTGTTCTTTCATTTCAGCGAGGATTTCGCAAACGGTTTGAGTTTGGGCTGGTGGGGAGCACACATTTGGAGTTGAACTTTTTAGAGCCGTTAACTCGCCCTCAAGGTTTGCCATTTTTACTGCCATTTGGGCAATGGTTCCTAATATATCATTAGTTCTAGGTATTATTTTAGCGATCTGCTCTTTTGTAAATTTATTATTAGGCTCCATTATCATATTGGTCAATAAGTTGACTGCGGCCTTCGCCAGAGAAATATAAGCCTGAGCATCCATATTAATTAAAAATTTGTAAAATTTTACTTGAAGATATGGATAAGATATGTTAACCTCTCAGGCAAATTTGTTCGCTTTTGAGAACAACTCTATAGGTCTATAACTCTATGTGTCTCCCTTACTATCGTCACAGTGAAAAATATGATCTAAACAGATTTAGAAAGAGGAAACAGTAAATTTTGTGTTCAAATTTAAAAGTTAATCGCTAAAGAATTAAAATGTACACCTTTATGAAACCAATGATTCTGAACGAAATTTGAAAAAAATATGAAACTTTGTGAATTTTTGATTAATTATTTTGACATGGAATAATAAAAAACTGAACTGATGATATGTAATATTTATCTAATATAATATGTATTTACCAGTAATTTTAGTTTGAAGAAACGTGAGGAGAACCATTTTTAAAACTTTTTTATGTTTGCATTGAAAATTTTTGTATTTAAAAAATTACATGTTATTTTACGCACCAGATTTTCAGGAACGGGTTTAGTTTTACCCATAGGAAAAACTAAACCCTTTCATACACTTTTCCATATAAATGATCATCTAGTAAATCCACGTTATGCAAGTGTATTATATAAGTATAATTAATACAAAACAATACAAGAACAACACGTTAATCTACCAAACTATTAAATGGGAATATAATTCACCGTCTCCAGATATTTTCATAACAGAGGGTTGTTCGGCTCTGTGGAATTCCTAATTTGACCGACAAATCCTACTGATCCCTCAATATAAATATTTAAAAAATCTTTCGAAATTCTACATGTATTTAAAATGACTGATTTTTGCATTTTTATATACAAATTCTTTGACAAATCTAATATGCCTAAATTTTTAATAAGAGATCTAGGTATAATGCCAGTAGCCGAAATAACAAAAGGCAATATTTTTATAGTCTGAGAATGCCAAATTCTTTTAATTTCATTTCCTAAATCTGTATACTTTCTTATTTTTTCAGAAACAGATTTTTGAATATTACAGGAATTTGGAATAGCTACATCAATAATATAAGTTATTTTTTTAATTTTGTCATGTAAAACTATATGAGGTCTATTATGACCAATTGGTCTGTCTGTTAGTATAGTTTTATCATAGTAAATTTTAAAGAAATTATTTTCTAAAAATGAATTTGGTTCGTATTCATAATATTAAAGAAATTTTTAATAATAAAATTTGAAAGCATATTTTATCATCTTTCAAAAACAGGTTTTAGTTTTCGGATACATGAATATTCAATTTATTTGGATTTTATTGCAAAGCGAAAATATTTTCACCTTCTGACAGAATATGTTAAATTACGGCAACATTACACAAACTCGCACCCGCACTTCATTGACCTCATTTATGTTGTTGTCGACCCAACTTCCTAAGTATTTATATTGAGAAACATATTGGGCACTTTTATTATTCCACTGGTTATGGCACGGCAACGGCACAAAAACGCAAAAAACATACATTCTTTATTTAGGTTTATTTAGGAAACATACAGCTGTAAGTATATAAAATCATTATACATTTAACCCTTCTTAACTCTTTTAACGACTGCATTCCAATGTATGGGCGTTGTCACAAATATTTTTCTTTTTATACTTTAAGAATAAAGATGACATTTTTTCACCTTTGAACAATCACATATAATTTTTTTCTAATCAATTTAAAATTCAGGTTTCTGGGCATTATCAAAGTTCAAATTATTTTTTTAATGCACATAAATTCTCCAAAACACGAAACAAAATGCAATATAACAGAAACGGGAAGCAAATCTCAAAAGAGAAATGTATTTTTTATAAAACATTTGAATAAAATACTTATATTTATTCCTCCGAAATTCGATTGTCAAATGAAATTGTGAAATGACTTTAGATGCTTGGATAAAATGACGGAAGCATCTAAAGCCATTTCATCGCGCTTGCCTCTCACGCGGGAGCAGTCTTAAGAAGAAGTTATACGCCAAATCACTATTTAGATTTATCTTTACTACGAATCGGTTTACATTATGGATTTGAAAAAATATGTTATGGATGAATTGAAGCTTTCCCTACCTTTTTTCACTGAATAGATTGAAACGCCTCTACTTTCGGCAAGGAATATTATTATTATTATTCTAATTAAATAAGAAAACGAGAAACAAATTTAAAAAAGCTATGCAAATTATTACTGAGACATTTATTCTATAATTACAAATAGCAGAGGCCCTAGCACGCATGCTTTATAACGATGGGAAGGATAACTATCGGTAACTTCTCATCGTTCCCTAGGACAACTGCATCGCTAAAGTACAAACAACAGTTGATGTCGAATATGTTAAGGACACTTAGTCATTGTCAGTGTTGCCAACTCAACTACTTCAAAATATGCTAGAATGATGGGGAAAATATGCCAGAAATATGCTAAATTACTTTAAAAAATGCCAAAAAAAAGCCAACATAAATTTAACTTAGTATTTATTGAGAAATAGAGTGATGGGAAAAATATGCCAGAAAAATGCTATATTACTTTAAAAAATGCCAAAAAAAGCCAACATAAATTTAACTTGGAAATAAAATCAGCGAAATAAAAAAACAATATCTCCATCTTCGCCTTCTTCTTCTTCTTCTTTGTCACTTTCTTTGGTCCCAATGCAGCGTAGTACTTCGTCAGGAACAGTGTAAGAATAACAGCACTTTCCTGCTATCTTTAGGCCAAATCTCACGTACAAAATGGCATTCAGGGTTCTCACCGCCAAACGATTTCAGAGTTTTGTTTTGACCAGACTCATTTGGCTAAATACACGTTCAATGTCCGCATTTGAATGCGGCAATATTAAAAGAGACATTGCAAACTGACATAAATCACCGAATGGGTTATTATTAGCTGCATCTTTTTTTATTGCATGACTTCATTCCAAAAGTCTACAGTGGAAGTCAGGGATTCCCATTTAATGTGAACTATGTTTCTCCATTGCGACACTAGTTTTTTAATCGTAGGTTCATTTAGTCGGAACTCTTGGGCTATTTTTTACAATGGATGGTTTCACCTTCATTTTTACAATGGATGATTTTTGAGATGGGGATACCGACAAAGTTATCGATATCGTTTTTGTTAGTTAAAAAATTGGTTTTTATTATTTCCATGTTTCTGTAAAAATAAGCCAAATAAATATGCTATATGCTAAAAGCATAATAGGTATGCTAAACATGGAGTAATTATGTCAAATTTAGCATATAATATGCTAAATTGGCAACACTGGTCATTGTGAACTGTCACTTATTCGTTGGCGATCTGTAGTCATGCTAGGGAACGATGAGAAGTTACCGATAGTTATCCTACCGATCGTTATAAAGCAAGCGTGCTAGGGCCTCAAGGGTTAATTTTTATCTATAGTTTAGTCTTCTTAATTAATTAAAAACTTAAATTTAGAATTTCCAACTGCTTAAGTCTGATAAATTCACTTTCCTTTGTTTGATGTCCGGGTCCTCGATTTTGACGTACTCTACGTCACTCATTATTACCCATTATTGCACTTTATATTCACTACGATTACTGGGCGGTACTTCGAGGGCTGTCTCAATTCTTCTGCGGAAGGAGGCTGGTGGTTCCTGGTCAAGCGAATTCTCTGGAAGAGCCTCGGCGGTGGCTTGAGGGGGCACGCAAAAGTTGGCTTCCTCAGAGGGAAGCTGGTGGTCGCTGGACGGCAGACTGGACCGAAGGGCGGTCAGTATGCTGGTAGGCAGAGTGTGCACTTCCGGAGAACGGAGTGTACAGGAGAAAGTTTCCCGAGCAGGAGCTGGGCGGCAGACTGGACCGAAGGGCGGTCAGTATGCTGGTAGGCAGAGTGTGCACTTCCGGAGGACGGAGTGTACAGGAGAAAGTTTCCCGAGCAGGAGCTGGGCGGCAGACTGGACCGAAGGGCGGTCAGTATGCTGGTAGGCAGAGTGTGCACTTCCGGAGGACGGAGTGTACAGGAGAAAGTTTCCCGAGCAGGAGCTGGGCGGCAGACTGGACCGAAGGGCGGTCAGTATGCTGGTAGGCAGAGTGTGCACTTCCGGAGGACGGAGTGTACAGGAGAAAGTTTCCCGAGCAGGAGCTGGGCGGCAGACTGGACCGAAGGGCGGTCAGTATGCTGGTAGGCAGAGTGTGCACTTCCGGAGGACGGAGTGTACAGGAGAAAGTTTCCCGAGCAGGAGCTGGGCGGCAGACTGGACCGAAGGGCGGTCAGTATGCTGGTAGGCAGAGTGTGCACTTCCGGAGGACGGAGTGTACAGGAGAAAGTTTCCCGAGCAGGAGCTGGGCGGCAGACTGGACCGAAGGGCGGTCAGTATGCTGGTAGGCAGAGTGTGCACTTCCGGAGGACGGAGTGTACAGGAGAAAGTTTCCCGAGCAGGAGCTGGGCGGCAGACTGGACCGAAGGGCGGTCAGTATGCTGGTAGGCAGAGTGTGCACTTCCGGAGGACGGAGTGTACAGGAGAAAGTTTCCCGAGCAGGAGCTGGGCGGCAGACTGGACCGAAGGGCGGTCAGTATGCTGGTAGGCAGAGTGTGCACTTCCGGAGGACGGAGTGTACAGGAGAAAGTTTCCCGAGCAGGAGCTGGGCGGCAGACTGGACCGTAGGGCGGTCAGTATGCTGGTAGGCAGAGTGTGCACTTCCGGAGGACGGAGTGTACAGGAGAAAGTTTCCCGAGCAGGAGCTGGGCGGCAGACTGGACCGAAGGGCGGTCAGTATGCTGGTAGGCAGAGTGTTGGCTCGGCGGAAGCCGTTGTGACTCCGAGAGACACGGGGGCCCTCCAAGGGAAGAGCTTCCCGGGTCGGAAGTGAAAAAGCGACTTTCCCAAGTTTGAACTCCCGCTTCTTCCCGGGCCGATGGTTGGCCCTGCTGACGAATTGAAGAACTATTGTTATTATTCCTCTTTGTTCCATTTCTCAAAACTGCAATGGTAACATGCGCTGTGGTCGTCCAATGGTTGTCAACTTCAACGCAAGATGGCGCTGATAATCTCGTTTGTTGTGAAATATACATTATTGGCGTTAACTTCTGAGTTCAATTGATAACTAAGTTTACACTTATATTCTTATATATAGATTAATTCTAATAATTTTACAACAACGCATATAATAATTAATATAAAGGCTCAATCATGAATAAATTCTATTAATGTAGCAAAATCCCTAGTCCACAGAATCCCGTTTGTAAAGAACATACAACATATTCGAAAATATATAAAAAGGGCGCGTTGGCCCTTCCATCAAAGAGATTTTTATTGCCCTGAGCTTCGACTGGTCCCCCAGGATTGGGTCGCCTTTTGTTAACAAACTGCGGAATTTAAATCCTAGCTTTCTATTTTATTACGGTTCCCTTGAGTCTAATTTCGCCGTCGTCTATCTGCGATTTCTAATTCTAATGGTTGTTTACCAAACTTGGTAAAGTAACTAATTTTAAGTTCCCTTGTCGGCGAGCCGTCACATTCCTTTGCAAGCCAAATTACTGGCAAACAAATTGCACATTTTTAAGATCTTTTGTGAATTCTAGCCACGGTAAATACCGATTTTTAAGATAGATTTTTTTTTATTATACATCGTGTTAAGGATCGTACTCTGATATTATTTGGAGTAAAAATGTAAATGAAATTTTGGTCTCTGGTGACTTTTTGGATGTCTTTTTTTTTTTCTTCAAAAATTAAACAAAAAAAAACTTCTCATCACGGTCACATAGCCGCGTAACCAACCAATAGCCCCTCACCCACTACTAACTGCCTAACGGATTTTTATGTTTTGTAGAAAAAAAAACTTCAAACATGCCATCAGAGACCAAAATTTCCTTTTTATTTTTTACTCCAAATAATGTCAGGAATCACTGGTTAAAATATGTCAAGTACGATCCTTAACACGTTGAATATTTATATGGTGGCTGATTTGTGAGATGATGTGAGGTCCTATTTACTTACCATTCCAATAATAATTGATATTTCTGTTTCTCTCAGAAGGCTTGTTTGGATAAATCATTGGTTAGACATATGTATTATATATTATTATGCTCTCTGTCTCTGTCTGTTAATGACTTGTATGAATACAATACCAACTCCGGCTGTTGTTGTGATTTTACAGATTCAGTCTCCAATTCATTGTTCTCCATCTCCTCAACATGCAGGCGGACAAGGGATTGCGTTATTGCAAACCCAACTGGCAGGAAACCCTCCAATTATTCGAAACCATTAAAGATAACAATAAAAAATTGCTTCTGGAACCATTCCCCGATGAAAAAGTGTTGGCGTTCTTCGCGAAATTATCATACACTGATTGTACGGGAGAGCTCAACCTGCCAAAAGGATGGCAACTTCTTACCACGGCTCGGAGCAACTGGGCTAATGCATACTTTGGGTGTGCATTGTGGAACCCTTCCGAGCAGCAGGTGGTGGTGGCGCATAGAGGGACGGACCCTATAAAGTTGGGGGCACTCTGGGTCGACGGGAAGGGTGTGTACTGTAATCGTTACACCAAACACATGAGCTCAGCTGTATCTTTTGCTGATGAAATTAAGAAGGTAATTCTTGAAACAAATCAAAGACTTAGCAGTCGTATCGTTCTGTCCTTCACAGGGCATTCCCTCGGAGCATGGTTGGCCGGAGTCACCACCCTAACCGTGAAATACCTCGAGAGGGAGAGCAGTGGATTCCGCAGAATCGCCAGCCCCCGTAAAGGTCTGCATGCTCACACTCTAACGTTGGACAGTCCGGGGGTTAAGGATATGCTAACAAAGATATGTAGAGATTACGATGATAGGTATAACCAGTCTATATGTACTAAGAAATTAGATGTCACCACAATTTTTGCAGCTCCAAATCCTGTGAACTGTACTGGGTTTCACGTGGGAGATATATATCAGCTGGAAAGTGTGAACACCCACAGCCTTGACAATTTCATCAAAGCTTTTGATGATGGGAAGAAGAAGTTTGCGGTACAGAACTGGCCCGAGGGACTAGTTGAGCGCCAAAATCATGACGAGCTAGAGGAGTACATGTTGCTTTTAGATGATGTAAGAGTTTCTCCTGCAAGCTCTACTGAGAGCCACCAGAACACGGAGCCACTTGAAGTAGATGCTGATACTACATTCCTCAAAGAACTGCTAACCTCAAGGAAGTATAAAACTAAACCCTCGCTGGGAAACATCTGTCATCTGGGAGTGTTTTCTGCAGAAGAGTTGAATTTTATGAATAATTGGAGTTTTTTTCAAAGCAATACGCTGATGAAATTAAAGAAAATTAAAAAATTCACAAATAAACAAAATCTTCAAAAATTAGACTTCCCAAAGTTTGAAATTGATACTAAAGAAAATATTATCATTTGTGACACAATGGAAGATTTGAGGAAGGTGATTAGACTAACCAAACAACTGTTACGCTGGTTTCATAAAGAGATAATAAATGCTATAGATAAACAGAACACGAGTATAAAGGGAGCCCCCTTATACATGGCTGGCCAGGCCTATCTCCGCACCTTGCCCAATATCCTGGACTGTGTGGACACCTTGGGGCTGGAGACATTCCTAGTGTCTCCCCAACGTGTTTTACAAATTGAGACAAGTGATTCTAAATTTGAAGCTGCCAGATTAAACAATATCTTGCTTCAAATCAAAAACACATCTTTAGAATCAGTATATTTAAAAGACAACTGCCACACAATTCTCAGTTGGAAAGATTTGACTGATATAGCTATGGATATAGACATGGAAGATTTAAACGAGATCGATGTTATTATTAATAATCTGCTTGTTCTTGAATTCACTTCTCCAACCGATAGCTTAAACCAAAACTACGAAATTTTGACAAAAATTATTAAAACTTTAGAAACACACGTCCACAAGAAGCTCGTCATCATTCTACCACAGTCGACTAATTCAACAATATTTATGGATTTTAAAAAACTGGCCGTTGAAATAAAGTCTTTCAAAGAATTTGAATTAAGCGACCTGACTATTAAATCTAGAGACGACATATTTGCACGGGATGCAATAGCATTAGGGGAAGAAACTCTCAGCCTAAATACATTACTGGGAAATGACTGTAAATCTGACGATGAGCAGGTTCGAGACAAAATCAATAACTTACTTTCTCCCGTTTTGAAGAAACTCGCAATAGACGCCCAGTATATAGCTCAAATACCAAACAAGCTTCCGAAGCTTTGTGAAATAGATGTGTTCTTTTCCAAAGGGAACAAGATTGTGGACAAAGAAAAGATTGCAGCACTACTGGAGAGGAGTGGGGCCGAGGGACCACTGCTGGTGGTCAGCGATCCGGAACAGCTCAGCCAGGACTACTGGGGGGAGGGTGCACGGGAGAGGATCTTCACCACCGAGGAAGAGGGACGTGACCTGTTTCAAGAAAAGTGTCGAGAGAAGTCAGCCAGAGTAATCTATTGGCTACATTTATGCGCAGAAGGCCTCTCTCTGAGGGAAGTTTACAATAGCGGCCTCTACATGCCCAGGAAGTTCCACACTCGTGTTATCATTAAATCTATGGATGCATTCATTCGCTACAACGGAAATAAGGACATATTTATATTTAAGGACGTGGAAGATAAATTAACACTAATTAGCTCCTTTAAATTATCCAAGGAAGCAGAGGAATTATTTGTCTTGAAAGATCACTTTAAAATACAAACAAACTCTCCAGAATCGAATATCGAAATTGAAAAAAACGAAGAATCGTTCAACAAACATTATTTTAAAAAGTTCGCTATTGGGGGTATCCCGTGTCTGGTCTGGCAATATTCTCACGGCTCTCTGGATGGCCTGCGCCCCTTCATCACAAGGGACAACAGTGACCCCATCAAGGAAGATGCCTTATGCAATATGGGAAAAAAGCTGACCATCATTGCTGATGACCCTGGTATGGGAAAGACCACCAGCCTGACGCGCATGTCGGAGCTCATCCGAGACTCATGGGTACTGAGAATTGACCACCATCACTTGACCGCTATCGACAAACTATCCTCGAAACTTAACCTTCAATCGGTTACAAAGTATTTGATCTGTGCTTCGGGTTTACCTACTGATGATGATTTGTTGCGCAGTCTTTTACAGCATTGCCTCGAATCGAAAAGTTCGAGGCAGGTTTGTATTTTGGTGGATGCATTTGACGAAATCACTAAAGAAAATACCAAAGCCAAAATTTTAGAGGTTCTGAAATATTTAAAAAATATCACAAATTGTAAAACGGTAGTCACCACACGGGTGCATCCACAAGAATTGCTCGAAAATGAATTGTCAGAATTTTCCGCAGAATTAGTCAAAATTACAGAAAGAGAACAGGATGATTATATGATGAATTCCTGGCTTCCTCACCTGGCCTTGGAACTCCCAGAGCACGGAGAGTCGAAGAAGGGGAAGCTATGCCAGTTTGCCAGAGAGCTGCGGGAGGAGATGGAGGGAGTGCTGGGAGAAGACGTGGCCAGCTTCATGGGCATCCCGCTTCAGATCCGTATGCTGGCCGAAGTGTTCCTCCAGGAGGTCATACAGTCTATGGTGTCTCCTGAACAATCGCAGAACTTACACAAAATCAGCAATTTGTATGATTTGTATAAACAGTTTATCGAAGTTAAGAAAACAATATTTTTCGATCAGAAGACTAAAATGAACACAATTCTATCAGATACCTTTCTAAATGAAACGGTTGAGAACATAATGGAGAAACATCGCGTCCTGGCTTTTCAATCTATTGACCCAAAGTTTGCTGCAGAATATTACTCAAACACAATAATATCCAAAGAAAACTTGCAAGACATAAGCGGCCTAGGACTGATCAAGTCTATAATTGATGGAGCCGCTCTATTCATTCACCGCACGTTTGAAGAATACTTTTGCGCAGATTTCTTTGTCCAGTGGCTGAGGCAGGGAAGACATACCAAAGAAAATAACAAGCTCGTTAAAAGTGAATTTTGCGTTATCTTGTTCAGACCAGAATATTATTTAATCAGAAAGTTCATAGAGACCCAGCTTGCTATATCGCTACCAATACCGAGCGATGCACTGGAAAGTAATCCGATATTGTATAAACACTGGTTTGAACATCGTCAACTATTCTTTCATGATCGTGTCAAAACTCCATTGCATGTAGGAGCTGAAGAACAGAATACGCACACTTTTGCAGTCCTCCTCAGTGGCCCGAGCAGTAGGATATATGAGGAAGACTACATCTGCTTTATGGCAGAAAGAGACAAGGCCGGGAGGACTGCACTGAAAATAGCATTGGAGAAGGGAAATTACAATATTGTAAAGCAAATTGAGGGAAATGTGGAGAATTGTTCGTACGAGTCACTACTTCAACTTATGCTTGCTTCTTTCTTAGATTTTGAAGGCGACATAGGTCTCAACTTATTTAGCGAATATTCTTCAAATAAACAATTGTCAAGTAATTTACACTGTGCCTTAATAAGAACTGAACAGATCAGAAAACAAATCACTTCATTTATGGCATCAGTGAAAGAAGATGACTACAACACTGTGTATAAGATCTTAAGTGGCATGAAAAGTGATACTGAGCGCTCTCACTTATTGATTGCTATTGATAATCAGGGCGATACTGCCATCAATCTCGCAGCAAGTAAAGAAGATCATATGTTATTTAAGTTATTTGCTAAACAAGGAGTTTGTATGTCTTTCGATACATCTGAAAACAATCCCTTGCATTGTGCAGCAAAGGGAGGAAACCTTAATATTGTGAAATATTTACTAAATCCCACAAAAAAATCTTTTAAGGGACTTAAAGATACTGCACCTTTTAAACATTTAAAAACAAAAGTAATTAATTTTATTACACGCATAATCAGCAATGAAAATCACACCGAGAAAGAGGCTACCACATTTCCATATACTGGAATATGTCAAATGTTTTCTTCTATAAAATCTTCGGATGGTTCTACCGCCCTGATGTTAGCTGCACAAGGAGGGCACGATGAGATAGTATCAGTACTGTTAGATAAACTGGCAGACATTCAAATAAGGGACAATAATGGAGAGACTGCATTAATGCTAGCTGCAAGTGAGGGGCACCTAGAAATAGTTACACACCTACTGTTAAAAGGAGCAGACATCCACATGAGCAGTAATAATGGCCGGACTGCATTAATGCACGCTGCAAGTAAGGGGCACCTAGGGGTAGTTAAACACCTACTTTTGAATGGAGCAGACATCCACGTGAGCGGTAATAATGGCTCGACTGCATTAATGCACGCTGCAAGTAAGGGGCACCTAGGGGTAGTTACACACCTACTGTTGAATGGAGCAGACATCCACATGAAGAATAATGACGGCTTGACTGCATTAATGTACGCTGCAGGTGAGGGGCACCTAGAAGTAGTTGCACACCTACTGTTGAATGGAGCAGACATCCACATGAGCAGTAATAAGGACTGGACTGCATTAACGTACGCTGCAAGTAAGGGGCACCTAGGGGTAGTTACACACCTACTGTTGAATGGAGCAGACATCCACATGAAGAATAATGACGGCTTGACTGCATTAATGCGCGCTGCAAGAAAGGGGCACCTAGGGGTAGTTACATACCTACTGTTAAAAGGAGCAGACATCCACATGAGCAGTAATAATGGCCGGACTGCATTAATGCACGCTGCAAGTAAGGGGCACCTAGGGGTAGTTAAACACCTACTTTTGAATGGAGCAGACATCCACGTGAGCGGTAATGATGGCTCGACTGCATTAATGCACGCTGCAAGTAAGGGGCACCTAGGGGTAGTTACACACCTACTGTTGAATGGAGCAGACATCCACATGAAGAATAATGACGGCAAGACTGCATTAATGTACGCTGCAAGTGGGGGGCACCTAGGGGTAGTTAAACACCTACTGTTGAATGAAGCAGACATCCACATGAGCAGTAATAATGGCTGGACTGCATTAATCCACGCTGCAAGTAAGGGGCACCTAGAAGTAGTTGCACACCTACGGTTGAATGGAGCAGACATCCACATGAGCAGTAATAAGGACTGGACTGCATTAACGTACGCTGCAAGTAAGGGGCACCTAGGGGTAGTTACACACCTACTGTTGAATGGAGCAGACATCCACATGAAGAATAATGACGGCTTGACTGCATTAATGTACGCTGCAAGTGGGGGGCACCTAGGGGTAGTTAAACACCTACTGTTGAATGAAGCAGACATCCACATGAGCAGTAATAATGGCTGGACTGCATTAATCCACGCTGCAAGTAAGGGGCACCTAGGGGTAGTTACACACCTACTGTTGAATGGAGCAGACATCCACATGAAGAATAATGACGGCTTGACTGCATTAATGCTAGCTGCAAGTAAGGGGCAGCTAGAGGTAGTTGATCTTATTCGCAGCCACAAGGAAGCCAACCCGATGGAGTGAGTTACCTCTCCTACAAGACTGTACCACCATATCCTGACAACATTATTTAAGGACAGTGCCATCAGCCCTCCATTTGACTATATACTGTAAGGACAAAAATAAACACAAACAATAATAACTTTTTAAAATATGTGAATATTCGAAACATAAGCATTGTGAAACTGTTATAACCATCAAAGTTAGATCGACATTAAAGCATTTTTAAAGTTTAAAATACCTATATCTGTGTAAAATAATAAAACTTGTGAAAACTAAATAAATAAAGTGAGCTGTTCTCTAATAGTCAAACGTATAAGAATAATCATATTAATAATTATTGACAATTTAACCAAGTGCTCTCTTAAATTCAAATGATGACAATAGTGGTTTTTGGTTCTTTAAACTTGTAACAGAATGACCCTGTGAAAGATGCACTAAAGTGACAAGTTAGTATTTAGTGTAATAGTGAATCTATGGCTACCCTGGGCAGTCTATGCAATACACAATCCAAGCAAGAGACAAGGCAGATGCAGCGCTGCTGACTGAACACTGAACAATTGAACAAATGCTCCAGGAACCTCCTGCTTAACTTACATCAACAGGTAAACTTATCTTTCTTTAAACTTGTAACATAATAACCCTATGAAGCATGCACTAAAGTGACAAGTTAGTATTTAGTGTAATAGTGAAACTATGGCTACCCTGGGCAGTCCAAGCAATACGAAATCTAAGCAAGAGACGCATATATCCACTGGAGCGACAGAGCAATTAATTTTTTTTTTCTCGGATGGCTAGATGAAATTTTTCTGCCCACATTAAAAAAATCATACCCCAGAATTTGAATATGGAGACATACAAACTCATTATAGTTCTATGTAGCCAATGAATTCCCCTATCTTTTGTCTATTATCACATATTTGTAGGATTTTAAAGAATCTAGAGAATATTTATTTTGTTATATTTTGAATGTTCAATATATTATATAGTCGTTTTAATAAAAAATAAAAATTTGAAATTTGTCCCATTTTGGTAACAAAATAATCCGAGGTTTTGAAAATATGTCCATAATGTGGCAAAACGCGCTCGAGTGGTTAAAAACAAAAATTAAAAATTATATGAATACCTTTATAATTATAAGTCCCAACTGCTGCCATCTGGAGCCAGTGAGACTATGGCATCCCCAATCGGGGTATGTTCTGAGGCTGAAGGTAAGCGGGGAGGGTAAGGAGCAAGGAGAGAGGAAGGTGTGGAAGCACAGGTTTACCCTAGTGAGACAGGCATTGAAAAAAATAACATGTAATTATAATATATGTATAGATTAAATAATAAAAAAAAAAATAAAAAAAAACCTGGCTATTCAGGTATGTAGTATATGTGTGTGTATATGTGTGTGAATGTGATGGCATGAGAGCGAGACAGAGAGAATGCAGATCATATAAAAGGGATAGCGGTTAGACAGTGCATTAGAGGGTTCTCTCCAGTTTAACTCTTCTATAATAAATACAGTACTATTTTTCGTACGTTATTACTACCTACAAACCACATCTCATCTGCGCATCGCTGCGCAGATCTCACAAGATCTTTCACGAAACATGGATAAAGCCATTTTAAGCAACGTGTTTAGATCTGCTCACTAACAAAATGTTACAATTATCTCCAAAACTATTGACAAAATCACTTTTATAAGTAAACAAAACCAACATGTCACGTCACCATAAAATATTGTGTATTGTTTCTTCGGAAGTTTAGTTACTTAAAAGTTTTTGTTACCTGAAAAGCACAAACCCTTAAAAATCACAAAATCATGACGATTAACCCTATTTGGTAGAAAATAGAAAAACTAAAAGTAATATCATTATGGGAAGCATTATGGGAAGGCCATCCAACACTATAATAGTCACAATTGATTTCATACACTAATTTATTTCATCCTTTGGACTAGAATCACTATTAATTTGCTAGTTGGGAGCCGCTCAGTGCGTAGTGCAGGCGTCGTGTGTACGAAGCCACAGGTACTAAGGTTACTTGCCGACCTCGGGTCGCGGGTTCCGTGAGTTTTGCCAATGTAAAATGCAGGTCTTTACCGTTAAATGAACGGTAAAGACAAATAAGATATCTTGGGCCATTCGGGTATCTATTCACTCCAATGTAGCGATTGCCCCACATTTTATTAACACCCGTGTCAAGGAACACCTAAGATGTTTACACAGTACCGGATTCTCAGAGTTTGCAAACCATTTTATAGAAACAGACCATAAATTTAATAATAATACAGGCGTAACGTTATTGCACAGAAACGAAATAGGTATTAGATTGGATAATATAGAAGCCCTAGAGCTAAGGAAAGCCATAAACACTAATAGAAAAGTAATTAACAATCAAATAAATCTAAATAAAAGTGCGATACTTAGGTTGTTCCCTATTGACAAAGAACTTTCACTTCCCAACCCCCAGTCCCTTATTCCGATTACGTCCTGCACCGGCGGAACCCAGCCCTTTTCTTCAATCCCCTGAATATATTATAACACATATGTTAGATATTAGTAGAGATTATACTGCCTGAAGAAGCTACGGTTGTAGCGAAACCCGGTCGGCATAAAGTATAAAAAAATAAAAGTGGTGTATACAAAGTTATTGTTTTATTTTAAATGAATTTATATTCTAGACTACCCTAAGGACATATCACACTAAATTAATAACTTTATCTAGCTACTTAAGTAATAATGACTTTTTACTGTGTTCATATAAAATGTGAAATACAATAATAAAACATTACTATTTAGCGCCAGTAACTTAAGTAAAAAAGATCAAAGGTTTTTTGAACTTGGCAGCATTACTCATCTCCTTCAGCCTCTCAAAATATTCCAATTAGGCATGCCGTAGTCTCACTTGTTACAAAGTTGGGAGAAGTTGTGACTCTTGTGCGGCACTCATATAAAAATATAAATAAATAATTTATAATCTACAGATCTCGGGGGACCAACACACTAAACCAAGTCAAATTTCAACAACATTCTCAACATCACTATTGAGGGGAGCACTCTCAAGCAAGCCACATACTATCGATGTCCCTTGAAATCATTTGAGGGAGACAGTACTCTCAACCAAACCATATTCTATTGATGTCTTGGACGACTTTTGAGATTTTGAGAGGACCAGCACTCTTAAACCAGCCACATTCTATCAATGTCCCTGGGCATAACATGAGGGGACCAGCACCCTCAAACCAGTTACATTCCGTCAATGTCTCTGGACTCCACTTGAGAGGACCGGCACTCTCAAACCTGCCACATTCCGTCGATGTCCCTGGACACCATTTGAGAGGTCCGATCCACATTCTACATCTATGTCCCTTGACATCACATGAGGGGACCAGAACTCTCAATTAAGCCATATTCTATCGATATCCCTTTACACCACTCGAGAGGACCAGCACTCTCAACCAAGCTACATTCGATCAGTGTCCCTGGACATCACTTGAGGGGACCAGCACTCTTTACCAAGCCACGTTCCGTCGATGTCCCTGGACACCATTTGAGAGGTCCGATACACTAAACCAAGCCACATTCTACATATATGTCCCTTGACATCACATGAGGGGACCAGAACTCTCAATTAAGCCATATTCTATCGATATCCCTTTACACCACTCGAGAGGACCGGCACTCTCAACCAAGCCATATTCGATCAGTGTCCCTGGACATCACTTGAGGGGACCAGCACTCTTAACCAAGCCACATTCCATCGATGTCCCTGGACACAACTTGAGAGCTTGAGTACTCTCAAGCAAGCCACATTTTGCCATGGTTGTTTTACCAGCACCCTCAAGGCAGCCACATTTTACCTCAGACTTGCCACAACTTTTCCAAGGTAAGTTCACTATTATTTTTTTAAACACTGCAATTTTCATGTGTTATTACAGATTTTATGCTTTTTAAACAGGTTTTCATGCTCAGTGTTGCTTCAGATGAAAAGCCGCAATGACGATAATCATCTACGTCCATCGGATGACGTTTGTCATCTGCTGTTACGTACTTTTGGTTGTTTAGAATCTTAAATAATATGTCACTGAAAATATTTACACTTTTTTTTCAAAGCTATTTTTACAAAGAACCGTTTGAGAGAATCAGCACTCTCAAGCAGCACCGGATCTGCCATACGTTCAAAAACGTGCAAAAAACCTGGCGCCCACTACGAAGGGGCGCCGTGATAAAATAAATATTGTTTTAAAATTCAATTAAAATATTCCCCGAATCGTTTAAAAATTACTCGTAATACGGAATTATTAGTTCGCGCTGGCAACACTCACTTTCCATATGCGTGAACCTAATGCGCGTGCATCGATGGTTAAAATTTAACGAAATACGGATTTGACTTACGTCAAGGAATTTTTTTCCAAATACAATATATTTCATACGAATGTAAGACCTATTTTTCCTTGTTGCTCTTACGACCATTGTATTGTTCGAAATTCAACAAACATTGTGATTCGTTCATTGATCGCTTCTCGTACGTATCTCCCTTCGTTGATTACAAGTTGCTCTTTGATGATAGTTCGTCGCTTTCGCCGCGTTATTGGTTTATTTATGTTGCCATTCGCACGCGATTTGGCACCATATTAAACAAACTGATCAGAATATTATTATTTCTGAACTAAACTGCCTCCTGTTTTATATTATATTTTGTTATAATGTTCTTATTTTGTCCAGTGTCATATATAGCTACCGCCAGGTCACTTGGAAAAGTTACTCTTGATTCTTGTTGGCGGGATATTAATTTATTTTAAAGGTATTGCATAATTTTTTTTATTTTTTTTTATATGTATATAAATTTTTTATCTGAATTTAAAAAAAAGTTAGGGGGGGGGGGGCGCCATCGGTACTTCCTGCACAGGGCGCCAGATTTCGTAGAACCGGCGCTGCTCTCAAGGCAGCCACTTTCTATCCTTGACCCATGCCTTCACTCCACAGAAGCATCTTTTATTTCTAGTATCTGTTATCACTTGACGGTAACTGTTCCAAGGCAGGTTTACTATTGTTTTTAAACCTTGCTTGCTCTCTAGCTTTAAAAATAGGTTTTCTTTTCCCCATTGTTTTTTTACGTTAAAAGACACGTTAGCGTTTTTTATTTATTTTTTTATAGTGAATACCTCACAAGAAACCCAACTGCTCCCGTCTGGAGCCAGTGAAACTATGGCATCCCCAATCGGGGTATGTTGTGAGGCTGAAGGTAAGTGGGGAAGGGAAGGAGACGAGGAAGAGGAAGGTGGGGAAGTGAGGGGAAATACCTGGCTATTCAGATCTAGTCACTAAACACGACTAAAGCCACTTCAAGCAATTTTTCAATTCTGAATGGTGGTCTTACACCAGGGCGATACTGAGAGTATCTTCCACTCTGAAACGTGCCTCAAATATAAGATATATTGTTTTTAATAATTAATTGTGAGATAACACAAATTAATTAAATTTAATTTAATTGTGCACTCCGGGTTCGAACCCGCGACCTTCGAAATGGGAGTCCAAAGCCTTACCGCTGAACTACACCGGCCGTCAAATGTCGGTTGGCTTCCTCCTTTTAAGCCAACGCTTCAGACTGCCTTGCAGTGTCGATCATCATGCCTAGATCGAACGGACCATATCAAATACCTTGGTCTTACATTTGATCAATATCTTAAGTGGAATACACATTGCCTACTTATCACGAATAAGCTTAGAAAACATGTTTATTTCTTCAAAAACAATAGAAACATACTAGATTCCAAATCTATGAAAATTGTTTATTACTCTCTTTGTCAATCAATCATTGAATATGGAATAATCGCATGGGGAGGTGCAACAATATCAGCTATAGATTCATTATCGAAGGCACAAAAATTAATTATGAAAGTTATTCTTAAAGTTCCCATAATAACAAGTACTGTAGATATATTCAAAAAATTCCATGTATTAGATATTTAACAAATTTACACAAAAAATATCTTAACTCATCTGTTTAAAAATAAAACACATACATTTTATAAAAATACCCAAAATATTGTAAATACGCGGCACAAAACCAAAGAACTCATACAAATACCTAAAACAAACACAACATTTGGTCAAAGAAATTTCAAATACATTGCGTCTAAAATGTACAATAACCTACCTGACAAAACAAGACAATCGAATAATATTAAAAAATACAAAATCCTGATCATCGAAAAAGGTCGTGCAATAATTAGTCACCTCACCCAAATATAATCGTATATCTCATTATTGTTACCACTACCTACCAACCTGAAAATTTTGTCAAATATTTTTGCTTTATTGAAAAATATACTTTGTATAATAATTAAAAAATATTTGTAAACTAGTCTGTCTCGACACAGGAGTTCCTAGTGAGACAGGCAAGGCCAAAAAAAAAGTAAACCTTATGATATAGATTCAATAAATAAAATTTAAAAAAAAATTAAAAAAATCAGGTCTGATGGCGATTATGTGATCTGCAACACGACACAATACTTTAAGCTAAATCATATCACTAAAAATATGACTTATTTACAAATTATTTTTCAAATACAGATACTTTTAACAAGGACTTCATTTGAGGGTACCAGCACCCTCAAGGCAGCATCTGTCTCAGGACATCGCTTGAGGGAAGCAACACTCCCAAGGCAGGTTTATTATATTTTGTCATTGAGAACTCTCTCTTTTTAATGCACTTCAAACAGTTCAATTAATTGAATGCTTTGTTTGATTTTTAAAAAATTTGTACGGATAACATTTTAAATACTTTTTTTTCATGTGTAATTTTTATTAGCAACAAAATGTATCAAATTTTTGTTTTACTTCCAATAAAATGTAACAAGTGTACTGTACAAAATAACTAAATACACGTGTTCTGTCCCTCGACTACCATTGGGGAGAGTAGCACTCTAAATGTGCAATACAAGATATTTCATGACGTTTAATTTAAGAGGTAATATCCAGCAATCCATTATTCCGCTTTTGTTAACAGTTCCGGATGTTTCTACAACCATGAAGCTTAACGGTGTTAGTTTTAAATTTATTGCGCAAAATGCCGTCAAAATGAGCAGCGCGAACGGACAACCTCACACGGCCGCATCTCGGCGGCTAATGAATGAAAATTAATTTTTGATCAATATAATTTATAATTTTTCAATAATGTCTAAACAAAATAAGTGTGTAAAAAAAATCTGAAATATTTTAGTTTGTAAGACCTAAAATAAAAAGAAAAACTGAGGTATTTTTGTCACAAAACACATTCTCGGATTTTTTTTTTTAATGATTTTAATTTATCTGTGTTGACTTGATTATATATTGATTTATTTTGTTGTATGATTATATGATTTGAAATTTGTGTTGTTTAATAGAATCTATCGTTTGAAAATTGAACAAATCTGTATATAATCTGTACCTTAGTATATTATAAATGCACTAGTTTTTCAAAATTTTAAAACTGCGTGTACCAGATAAAATAGCAATCTTTCAAAATCAATTTATGTTTTTTTGTAAAAAAGAGTCAATACGTCTAGAATTTGATTTAAAAATGACTGATTTCCGGTATTCTCTGGTAAAACACTCTTAACCTGCATATTTAATATTCCGTGGTTTATTAATTTATAGCAAAACACAATTTGTTTTATAAAACGGGCGGAGCTTAATAATTAAATCGCAACAAATATTATTTATTTAAAATTATAATACCTTCTTAAAACACCATTAATTTATTTTTATAATTACAGTTTACTTTTAATGGTATTCATTTAGACAAATTAGAACTCATAGAAATTAGAAAGATTGTAAATATGAATTTAATATTATAAATAATCAAAAAATATTTTTTTAATTACTTGTCATTAAACATTTATTTATTTAGAATTTACGGCACTAGTGCCATTTACATACATAAGTTTATTTTTTACACAGACATAGATAGTACAGTATTAAATTTTGATGAGTGAAAATTATATATAATTATATTGAAACGTAACAAATAAAATAACAACTTTAAGAAAGATGGAAGCAAAAACAAACCTGTTATACAGTGACCTCATTAAAATGTTTAATTAGTGTAGCTTTATACTTCACAAGGGGTATATTAAGAATATCGGCGATTTTAGCATAAAAGTTACCAAGTGTTTGCAACCTATTTATAACTGAGTTATATCCTGAGACTGTGGTATAATTGTCACAATAATACATACTAGAGGACCTCGATCTAATGGTAGGTACATGAAATTGAATCAACATTAATATATCAGGGCTCTCCAAATGATAATTTACAATTTTATATTAAAATATAAGATCAAAAAAATTTCTTAATAATGTAATAAAAAATCATAATCTATTGTTTCTAAAGGAATTCGAAGTCGAAAATTAATACACCTCAAAAATTTGCATTGGACTCTTTCATGGTATTAATGTGATTATTAAAGACGGGTGACCAAATTGAAGAGTTGTATTCTAGAATACTTCTAACGAGAGATGTGAACAGAAGTTTTAATGTATTGATATTTTTAAAATCCTTGGAAATTCTTACTATAAAACCAAACATTTTCATAGCCCTGTTAGCGATAGAAGTTATGTGAGATACAAAGCAGAGTTTCTGATCGAACATGATGCCTAGGTCGAGTATTTCAATTACATGGTCCCTTTGTAAATTATGCTCTATTAATCACCCCTCCCCCCCTTCCAATTTCCGCCTATCCATTGACACCTTAAAGTCTATGTCTATTGTTGTAATTAGTTTAAAGTAAACCCCGATGAACATTGCTTATGAAACATGTTGGTTTTTTAAACAATAAACGTGGATAAAACCAAGTATTCCAATAAGTTTTAATTAAAATTAATAGCTTAGTTGTAATTTATTTTATCTACAGATGTTCCTGGGCATATTCATTTCCTTTGATCCTGGAAATTTATTGAGGGGACCAGCACTCCAAAACCAGCCACATTCCGTCGATGTCCCTTGATATCACTTGAGGAGACCAGCATTCTCAAGCTAGCCACATTATATTGATGTCCCCGGACACCACTTGAGAGGACCAGCACTCTCAAGCCAGCCACATTATATCGATGTCCCCGGACACCAGTTGAGAGGACCAGCACTCTCAAGCTAGCCACATTATATTGATGTCCCCGGACACCACTTGAGAGGACCAGCACTCTCAAGCCAGCCACATTATATCGATGTCCCCGGACACCAGTTGAGAGGACCAGCACTCTCAAGCTAGCCACATTATATCGATGTCCCCGGACACCAGTTGAGAGGACCAGCACTCTCAAGCCAGCCACATTCTATTGATGTCCCTTAACAACACTTGAGAGGACCAGCACTCTCAAGCTAGCCACATTATATCGATGTCCCCGGACACCATTTGAGAGGACCAGCACTCTCAAGCCAGCCACATTCTATTGACGTCCCTTAACACCACTTGAGAGGACCAGCACTCTCAAGCTAGCCACATTATATCGATGTCCCCGGACACCAGTTGAGAGGACCAGCACTCTCAAGCCAGCCACATTCTATTGATGTCCCTTAACACCACTTGAGAGGACCAGCACTCTCAAGCCAGCTACATTCTATTGATGTCCCTGGACACCACTTGAGAGGACCAGCACTCTCAAGCCAGCCACATTCTATTGATGTCCCTGGACACCACTTGAGAGGACCAGCACTCTCAAGCCAGCCACATTCTATTGACGTCCTTTAACACCACTTGAGAGGACCAGCACTCTCAAGCTAGCCACATTATATCGATGTCCCCGGACACCAGTTGAGAGGACCAGCACTCTCAAGACAGCCACATTCTATTGATGTCCCTTAACACCACTTGAGAGGACCAGCACTCTCAAGCTAGCCACATTATATCGATGTCCCCGGACACCAGTTGAGAGGACCAGCACTCTCAAGCCAGCCACATTCTATTGATGTCCCTTAACACCACTTGAGAGGACCAGCACTCTCAAGCCAGCCACATTCTATTGATGTCCCTGGACACCACTTGAGAGGACAAGCACTCTCAAGCTAGCCACATTATATTGATGTCCCTGGACACCACTTGAGAGGACCAGCACTCTCAAGCCAGCCACATTCTATTGATGTCCCTTAACACCACTTGAGAGGACCAGCACTCTCAAGCTAGCCACATTATATCGATGTCCCCGGACACCAGTTGAGAGGACCAGCACTCTCAAGCCAGCCACATTCTATTGATGTCCCTTAACACCACTTGAGAGGACCAGCACTCTCAAGCCAGCCACATTCTATTGATGTCCCTGGACACCACTTGAGAGGACCAGCACTCTCAAGCCAGCCACATTCTATTGACGTCCTTTAACACCACTTGAGAGGACCAGCACTCTCAAGCTAGCCACATTATATCGATGTCCCCGGACACCAGTTGAGAGGACCAGCACTCTCAAGCCAGCCACATTCTATTGATGTCCCTTAACACCACTTGAGAGGACCAGCACTCTCAAGCTAGCCACATTATATCGATGTCCCCGGACACCAGTTGAGAGGACCAGCACTCTCAAGCCAGCCACATTCTATTGATGTCCCTTAACACCACTTGAGAGGACCAGCACTCTCAAGCCAGCCACATTCTATTGATGTCCCTGGACACCACTTGAGAGGACAAGCACTCTCAAGCTAGCCACATTATATTGATGTCCCTGGACACCACTTGAGAGGACAAGCACTCTCAAGCTAGCCACATTATATTGATGTCCCTGGACACCACTTGAGAGGACAAGCACTCTCAAGCTAGCCACATTATATTGATGTCCCTGGACACCACTTGAGAGGACAAGCACTCTCAAGCTAGCCACATTATATTGATGTTCCTGGACACCACTTGAGAGGACAAGCACTCTCAAGCTAGCCACATTATATTGATGTCCCTGGACACCACTTGAGAGGACAAGCACTCTCAAGCTAGCCACATTATATTGATGTCCCTGGACACCACTTGAGAGGACCAGCACTCTCAAGCCAGCCACATTCTATTGATGTCCCTTAACACCACTTGAGAGGACCAGCACTCTCAAGCTAGCCACATTATATCGATGTCCCCGGACACCAGTTGAGAGGACCAGCACTCTCAAGCCAGCCACATTCTATTGATGTCCCTTAACACCACTTGAGAGGACCAGCACTCTCAAGCCAGCCACATTCTATTGATGTCCCTGGACACCACTTGAGAGGACCAGCACTCTCAAGCCAGCCACATTCTATTGACGTCCTTTAACACCACTTGAGAGGACCAGCACTCTCAAGCTAGCCACATTATATCGATGTCCCCGGACACCAGTTGAGAGGACCAGCACTCTCAAGCCAGCCACATTCTATTGATGTCCCTTAACACCACTTGAGAGGACCAGCACTCTCAAGCTAGCCACATTATATCGATGTCCCCGGACACCAGTTGAGAGGACCAGCACTCTCAAGCCAGCCACATTCTATTGATGTCCCTTAACACCACTTGAGAGGACCAGCACTCTCAAGCCAGCCACATTCTATTGATGTCCCTGGACACCACTTGAGAGGACAAGCACTCTCAAGCTAGCCACATTATATTGATGTCCCTGGACACCACTTGAGAGGACAAGCACTCTCAAGCTAGCCACATTATATTGATGTCCCTGGACACCACTTGAGAGGACAAGCACTCTCAAGCTAGCCACATTATATTGATGTCCCTGGACACCACTTGAGAGGACAAGCACTCTCAAGCTAGCCACATTATATTGATGTCCCTGGACACCACTTGAGAGGACCAGCACTCTCTACCCTGTCATCACTAGACAGATGCAACTTTTCAAAGGCAAGTTTACTATTGTTTTTTAAACATTGATTTTTAACAGTTTCTTACAATTTTTTTTCTTAAAATCAGGTCAGATGATGTTTATGTCATCTTAACTACTTTGGGTTGTTAGAATCTTAAATAAACTGAATATTTATTTTTATTAACTTACTTTTTTTTTTCATTTACAGATACTTTTATCAAGGAAGTCATTTGCGAATACCAGCATTCTCAAGACAGCTACATTCTATCTTCATCGCTGAACATAACTTGAGGGAACTAACACTCTGTCTTATGACTTCGCTTGAGGGGGCAACACCCCTAGGCAGGTTCTTTACATTTTATCAGTGAGAACTGTCTTTCAAGGAAGTCACCAGTTGAATTTATTAAATGTTTTGTCTGAAGACTAAATCATAGATCTTTCCTAAAAAGTTTGTACCGTCATAGATAGGATTCATTTATACAAGTAGATACTTTGTCTCTGAACTATCATTGATGGGAGAAACACTCCCAAATGTTTCATGACGTGACCCTTAAAAAATTGGCCTATTTTGTCAGAGGCTAAAAATATTCCCGCTCTGCAATAAAATTAAAATAAATGGAACATTTGTTAACGTATTCGAAAACTAAAAACTGTTTTCGAAAGGTGATGAAATAGGCTTTCAAATTTCTATATTAAAAATTACTTTGTATTTTTAATAATAATTTTTTTTTTTGCGAAAACTTTAAAATGTGTTCAAAATGACTCACTTTACTTTTTTTCTAACTAAAATTACTGATAATGAAAAAAAAATAAAACACATACTTATTTCATTTGATAAATGAATTATATACCTTACTGTCACCTCACTTTTTTTCGTTTCATGTAAAAAAAAATCTTAAAAAATTCACAAAGTTCCATAATTTTTTTTCAAATTGCTATCGGAAACTTTGGTTTCAGAAAGGGGTAAATTTTAATTTTTTTGTGGTTTTCTTTTAGATTTGAATATATAGTTTGTTGTATTCTCTGTCCAATACCGTTTAGATCACATTTCTGACTATGATAGTAAGGGAGAAACAACGATTTCTGTGAGACCTATGTGAGCTGGGACAAATATGGTCTCCTGTGATTAAACGGGTTAAACCTGTATAAACCGATACAAAATTTGATTTTTAAATCCTCCTGTGGTCAATAATTGAAATTATTCATTTATTAATTTTTTTATCTTAAGAGGACCGGCTGCGTACGCTGCGGTTTCATGCAAAATTTAATTTGGATTTGAAGCCAAAATACCCAACCAAACTGAAAAATTATTTTTATTATAAAAAGGTGTGACAAATATCTATCTCGGACAGGAGCTACTTTTTTTTTCTTTTATATGTGACTTAAAGGTGGTTCATTTAGGAAGCAAATTTGGAATTTTTTTGTGAATCACTTATAATTATTAAAAAAAAAATCTGCCTAATCCTTGGATTTAAATAATGAAAAATTAAATAAAAAATTAAAAAACGTTAAAAATGCGTTTCTTTGGGTAGTCATTTTAATACACAAATGAAAAGTTCTTGTTCTGATGTAAATAGATAATTTGTAATTTAAATTAACACCAATCAAAATTGTTTCTAAAAAAAAATTACATTTAATCATTTAAAAAATAAAAATTTGTAACAAATTTTTATTAAATGTTTACATTTACTCGCAAATAATTTTCATATTTACCTCTAAAATCATAAAAAATTAAAATCTTTAATAGCCTATTTTTTTATAATTTTAAGCAAAAATAAATAAAGTAGCTCCTGTCCGAGATAGACATTTGACATACCTTTTGTATACAAAAATAATTTTTCAGTTTGGTTAAGTATTTTGGCCTAAAATCCAAAACTACCTTTTGTATGCCAATAGCCCTTAATGAGTTATACTCGATTCGTAATATTTTTATTAATGAAGACAATAATATCAACCGGTCAGTGGCTGAGTGGGAATCGCGTTTGGGTCCCACCCGGGCGTCGCGTGTTTGATTCCTCGGCTGGCTAAGTCCTCCGTCACGACTCAAGCAACATATTCCGCTTACTGTGGTGGTAGTAGGAGATTTTTTAAATATTGTCAGGTTATTCGTAACCCGATCTTTTTCTGATTTTTCTGTTTCAGATTTTCGATTGAGTTTCGCTTATATTGTTTTTATTAATTCATATTATTCATTTTAAATAGGTGTTATTTATTTAATAGTTATAATTTATTTTATCTACAGATCTCTGTTCCTGGACATCACTGAACAAACATATTCATATGTTTTTTCTGGAAATTACTTCTCCCTGTATGAAATGTCACTGGACACTACTTGAGAAGACCAGTACTATCAACCAAGCCATATTCAGTCCATGTCTCTGGACAACATTTGAGAGGACCAGTACTCTCAAGCCAGCTACATTCTGTCGATGTCCCTGGACATCACTTGAGGTCACCAGCACTCTCAACCAAGCCACATTCTATTGTTGTCCCTCGACATCACTTGAGAAGACCAGCACTCTAAAGTCAGCCACTTACTATCGACATCTCTTGAAGGGATCAGCAGCCAAACCATCCCAGGCTGTTTTACCAGCACTCTCAAGGCAGCTACATTCCGTCGATGTCCCTGGACATCACTTGAGGTCACCAGCACTCTCAACCAAGCAACATTCTATTGATGTCCCTCGACATCACTTGAGAAGACCAGCCCTCTAAAGTCAGCCACTTACTATCGACATCTCTTGAAGGGACCAGCACCCAAACCACCCCAGGCTGTTTTACCAGCACTCTCAAGGCAGCTACATTCCGTCGATGTCCCTGAACATCACTTGAGGTCACCAGCAATCTCAACCAAGCCACATTCTATTGATGTCCCTCGACAACTCTTGAGAAGACCAGCCCTCTAAAGTCAGCCACTAAGCACCATAACCACCTTAGGCTGTTTTATCTGCACTCTCAAGGCAGCCGCATTTTATCTCTGGCCCCTGTCATCACTTGACAGATGCAACTTTTCCAAGACAAATTGAATATTGTTTTATAAAAATTGATTTTTAACACATTATTATCATTTGTATACTTTAAAAACAGGTCAGATGATGTTTATGTCATCTTAACTACTTTTGAATGTTATAATCGTCTAAACTATACAGTATAATAGTTAATAAATTGAACATTTTTAATAACTTACTTTTTTTTAATTGCAGATACTTTTATCAAGGACGTCATTTGCGGATACCAGCACTCTTAAGGCAGATACATTTTATCTCCGTCGCTAAACATCACTTGAGGGAACCAGCACTCTGTTTTATGACTTCGCTTGAGGGGGCAACACCCCTAGGCAGGTTCAATACATTTTATCAGTGAGAACTATATTTTTACGGACGTCACTATTTGAATTTATTAAATGCATTGTTTGAAGACAAAAACACAGATCTTTTCTAAAAATATTTTACCTTCATAGAAAGGATTAATTTACCCAAGAAGAGATTCTCTGTCCCAGAACTGCCATTGTTGGGAGTAACATTCCCAAAACATACAATAAAATAAAATAAAAAATTTAAAAATTAAATGGAAATAAACACAAAAACATTTTTTTTTATAGTGAATACCTCACAAGAGTGCCAACTGCTCCCGTCTGGAGCAAGTAACACTATCGCATCCCCAATTGGGGTATGTAATGAGGCTGAAGGTAAGTGGGGAAGGGAAGGAGACGAGGAATAGGAAGTGGGGAAGTACCTGGCTATGCAGATCTAGTCACAAAACACGGCTAAAGCCATTTAAAGCCACGTTTCAATTCTGAATAATGGTCTTACACCAGGGCGATACTAAGAGTATCTTCCACTCTGGAAAATGCCGTAAATATACTATATATTATCATTAATATTTAATTGTGAGATAACACAAATTAATTAAATTAAATTTATTTGGCCACTCTGGGTTCGAACCCTCGACTTTCGGAATGGGAGTCCAAAGCCTTACCGCTGGACTATACCGGCCGTCAAATGTCCGTCGGCTTCCTCCTTTTAAGCCAACGCTGCAGACTGCCTTGCAGTGTCCATCATCAGGTCTGATGGCGATTATGTGATCTGCAACACGACACAATACTTTAAGCTAAATCATATCACTAAAAATATGACTTATTTACAAATTATTTTTCAAATACAGATACTTTTAACAAGGACTTCATTTGAGGGTACCAGCACCCTCAAGGCAGCATCTGTCTCAGGACATCGCTTGAGGGAAGCAACACTCCCAAGGCAGGTTTATTATATTTTGTCATTGAGAACTCTCTCTTTTTAATGCACTTCAAACAGTTCAATTAATTGAATGCTTTGTTTGATTTTTTTTAAATGTGTACGGATAACATTTTAAATACTTTTTTTTCATGTGTAATTTTTATTAGCAACAAAATGTATCAAATTTTTGTTTTACTTCCAATAAAATGTAACAAGTGTACTGTACAAAATAACTAAATACACGTGTTCTGTCCCTCGACTACCATTGGGGAGAGTAGCACTCTAGATGTGCAATACAAGATATTTCATGACGTTTAATTTAAGAGGTAATATCCAGCAATCCATTATTCCGCTTTTGTTAACAGTTCCGGATGTTTCTACAACCATGAAGCTTAACGGTATAGTTTTAAATTTATTGCGAAATGTCGTCAAAATGAGCAGCGCGAACGGACAACCTCACACGGCCGCATCTCGGCGGCTAATGAATGAAAATTAATTTTTGATCAATATAATTTATTATTTTTCAATAATGTCTAAACAAAATAAGTGTGTAAAAAAAATCGGAAATATTTTAATTTGTAAGACCTAAAGTAAAAAGAAAAACTGAGGTATTTTTGTCACAAAACAAATTCTCGGATTTATTTTTTTAATGATTTTAATTTATCTGTGTTGACTAGATTATATATTGATTTATTAGAAATTTGTGTTGTTTAATAGAATCTATCGTTTGAAAATTGAACAAATCTGTATATAATCTGTACCTTAGTATATTATAAATGTACTAGTTTTTCAAAGACTTCCTCAAAAAAAAAAAAAAAAGCTATGGAAGGTATTGTCCAAGTATGGAGTGAATACAAATCTTGTACAGGCAATCGCGTCTCTATACGAGGGAAGCGTTGCTTGCATAAGGGTAAACGGTGGTTTTACGGGGTGGTTTGACATCATAAAAGGTGTTAAGCAAGGTTGCGTAATGTCACCGTGGTTATTCAATCTATACATGGACAATTGTATGCAAGAATTGAAAGAGGCGGGATTGGGAGCGAAATTGAATAATCTGATAGTATGTTGCCTGTTGTATGCTGATGATGCGGTGCTGATTGCCAACAGTATAGAAGATCTGCAGTCTCTCGTGTCTAGGATGAACGAAGTATGTATGAAAAATGAATTAATGATGAATGTAAGTAAGTCTAAAGTCATGGTTTTGAAAGAGAGAGTCAGAAAACGGTGTGCAATATAGTTGTGAATGATGAATACTTGGAGCAGGTGGATGAGTTTGTATATTTGGGAAGTATGTTTACGAGAGATGGGAAGGCTGATAGGGATATCGAAAGAAGGGTGAATGCAGGTAACTCCATTAATGGAGGATTGAACGCCGTTGGAGCCAACAAAAAGTTGTCCACAGAAGCGAAGCTAGCAGTCCACAATGGAGTACTGGTACCTACCCTGATGTATGGCAGTGAAGCGTGGAAATGGCAGAGAAAGGATGAAAGTAGACTGAATGCTGTAGAAATGAGATCCCTGAGGCGTATGTGTGGTAAAACCATGTATGATCGTGTGAGGAATGTGGAGATCCGAAAAGAATGCAAGGCTGATGTGAGCGTAGTAAGTAAGATTAAGAAAGGGACGCTTAGATGGTTTGGGCATGTTGAGCGAATGAATAAAGAAAGGAGTGTAAAGAGAATTTATGACGCGAATGTGAACGGTATAAGAAGCCGAGGACGCCCAAGGAAGACGTGGCACGATCAAGTAAATCAGATACTTGAGTCGGGCCATGTCAAGAGTCAGAATAATAGAAGAGTATGTATGAGAATATGTATGAATGTGAATGAGGCAAGGAGCGTGTGGCAAGACCGAGTTGTTTGGCGGTCCGTCCTCTCTGCCTACCCCTGCGGAGAAACGGCGTGATGGTTAGTTAGTTAGTTAGTTAGTTACTAGTTTTTCAAAATTTTAAAACTGCGTGTACCAGATAAAATAGCAATCTTTCAAAATCAATTTATGTTTTTTTGTAAAAAAGAGTCAATACGTCTAGAATTTGATTTAAAAATGACTGATTTCCGGTATTCTCTGGTAAAACACTCTTAACCTGCATATTTAATATTCCGTGGTTTATTAATTTATAGCAAAACACAATTTGTTTTATAAAACGGGCGGAGCTTAATAATTAAATCGCAACAAATATTATTTATTTAAAATTATAATACCTTCTTAAAACACCATTAATTTATTTTTATAATTACAGTTTACTTTTAATGGTATTCATTTAGACAAATTAGAACTCATAGAAATTAGAAAGATTGTAAATATGAATTTAATATTATAAATAATCAAAAAATATTTTTTTAATTACTTGTCATTAAACATTTATTTATTTAGAATTTACGGCACTAGTGCCATTTACATACATAAGTTTATTTTTTACACAGACATAGATAGTACAGTATTAAATTTTGATGAGTGAAAATTATATATAATTATATTGAAACATAACAAATAAAATAACAACTTTAAGAAAGATGGAAGCAAAAACAAACCTGTTATACAGTGACCTCATTAAAATGATTAATTAGTGTAGCTTTATACTTCACAAGGGGTATATTAAGAATATCGGCGATTTTTGCATAAAAGTTACCAAGTGTTTGCAACCTATTTATAACTGAGTTATATCCTGAGACTGTGGTATAATTGTCACAATAATACATACTAGAGGACCTCGATCTAATGGTAGGTACATGAAATTGAATCAACATTAATATATCAGGGCTCTCCAAATGATAATTTACAATTTTATATTAAAATATAAGATCAAAAAAATTTCTTAATAATGTAATAAAAAATCATAATCTATTGTTTCTAAAGGAATTCGAAGTCGAAAATTAATACACCTCAAAAATTTGCATTGGACTCTTTCATGGTATTAATGTGATTATTAAAGACGGGTGACCAAATTGAAGAGTTGTATTCTAGAATACTTCTAACGAGAGATGTGAACAGAAGTTTTAATGTATTGATATTTTTAAAATCCTTGGAAATTCTTACTATAAAACCAAACATTTTCATAGCCCTGTTAGCGATAGAAGTTATGTGAGATACAAAGCAGAGTTTCTGATCGAACATGATGCCTAGGTCGAGTATTTCAATTACATGGTCCCTTTGTAAATTATGCTCTATTAATCACCCCTCCCCCCCTTCCAATTTCCGCCTATCCATTGACACCTTAAAGTCTATGTCTATTGTTGTAATTAGTTTAAAGTAAACCCCGATGAACATTGCTTATGAAACATGTTGGTTTTTTAAACAATAAACGTGGATAAAACCAAGTATTCCAATAAGTTTTAATTAAAATTAATAGCTTAGTTGTAATTTATTTTATCTACAGATGTTCCTGGGCATATTCATTTCCTTTGATCCTGGAAATTTATTGAGGGGACCAGCACTCCAAAACCAGCCACATTCCGTCGATGTCCCTTGATATCACTTGAGGAGACCAGCATTCTCAAGCTAGCCACATTATATTGATGTCCCCGGACACCACTTGAGAGGACCAGCACTCTCAAGCCAGCCACATTATATCGATGTCCCCGGACACCAGTTGAGAGGACCAGCACTCTCAAGCTAGCCACATTATATTGATGTCCCCGGACACCACTTGAGAGGACCAGCACTCTCAAGCCAGCCACATTATATCGATGTCCCCGGACACCAGTTGAGAGGACCAGCACTCTCAAGCTAGCCACATTATATCGATGTCCCCGGACACCAGTTGAGAGGACCAGCACTCTCAAGCCAGCCACATTCTATTGATGTCCCTTAACAACACTTGAGAGGACCAGCACTCTCAAGCTAGCCACATTATATCGATGTCCCCGGACACCAGTTGAGAGGACCAGCACTCTCAAGCCAGCCACATTCTATTGACGTCCCTTAACACCACTTGAGAGGACCAGCACTCTCAAGCTAGCCACATTATATCGATGTCCCCGGACACCAGTTGAGAGGACCAGCACTCTCAAGCCAGCCACATTCTATTGATGTCCCTTAACACCACTTGAGAGGACCAGCACTCTCAAGCCAGCTACATTCTATTGATGTCCCTGGACACCACTTGAGAGGACCAGCACTCTCAAGCCAGCCACATTCTATTGATGTCCCTGGACACCACTTGAGAGGACCAGCACTCTCAAGCCAGCCACATTCTATTGACGTCCTTTAACACCACTTGAGAGGACCAGCACTCTCAAGCTAGCCACATTATATCGATGTCCCCGGACACCAGTTGAGAGGACCAGCACTCTCAAGACAGCCACATTCTATTGATGTCCCTTAACACCACTTGAGAGGACCAGCACTCTCAAGCTAGCCACATTATATCGATGTCCCCGGACACCAGTTGAGAGGACCAGCACTCTCAAGCCAGCCACATTCTATTGATGTCCCTTAACACCACTTGAGAGGACCAGCACTCTCAAGCCAGCCACATTCTATTGATGTCCCTGGACACCACTTGAGAGGACCAGCACTCTCAAGCCAGCCACATTCTATTGACGTCCTTTAACACCACTTGAGAGGACCAGCACTCTCAAGCTAGCCACATTATATCGATGTCCCCGGACACCAGTTGAGAGGACCAGCACTCTCAAGCCAGCCACATTCTATTGATGTCCCTTAACACCACTTGAGAGGACCAGCACTCTCAAGCTAGCCACATTATATCGATGTCCCCGGACACCAGTTGAGAGGACCAGCACTCTCAAGCCAGCCACATTCTATTGATGTCCCTTAACACCACTTGAGAGGACCAGCACTCTCAAGCCAGCCACATTCTATTGATGTCCCTGGACACCACTTGAGAGGACAAGCACTCTCAAGCTAGCCACATTATATTGATGTCCCTGGACACCACTTGAGAGGACAAGCACTCTCAAGCTAGCCACATTATATTGATGTCCCTGGACACCACTTGAGAGGACAAGCACTCTCAAGCTAGCCACATTATATTGATGTCCCTGGACACCACTTGAGAGGACAAGCACTCTCAAGCTAGCCACATTATATTGATGTTCCTGGACACCACTTGAGAGGACAAGCACTCTCAAGCTAGCCACATTATATTGATGTCCCTGGACACCACTTGAGAGGACAAGCACTCTCAAGCTAGCCACATTATATTGATGTCCCTGGACACCACTTGAGAGGACAAGCACTCTCAAGCTAGCCACATTATATTGATGTCCCTGGACACCACTTGAGAGGACAAGCACTCTCAAGCTAGCCACATTATATTGATGTCCCTGGACACCACTTGAGAGGACCAGCACTCTCTACCCTGTCATCACTAGACAGATGCAACTTTTCAAAGGCAAGTTTACTATTGTTTTTTAAACATTGATTTTTAACAGTTTCTTACAATTTTTTTTCTTAAAATCAGGTCAGATGATGTTTATGTCATCTTAACTACTTTGGGTTGTTAGAATCTTAAATAAACTGAATATTTATTTTTATTAACTTACTTTTTTTTTTCATTTACAGATACTTTTATCAAGGAAGTCATTTGCGAATACCAGCATTCTCAAGACAGCTACATTCTATCTTCATCGCTGAACATAACTTGAGGGAACTAACACTCTGTCTTATGACTTCGCTTGAGGGGGCAACACCCCTAGGCAGGTTCTTTACATTTTATCAGTGAGAACTGTCTTTCAAGGAAGTCACCAGTTGAATTTATTAAATGTTTTGTCTGAAGACTAAATCATAGATCTTTCCTAAAAAGTTTGTACCGTCATAGATAGGATTCATTTATACAAGTAGATACTTTGTCTCTGAACTATCATTGATGGGAGAAACACTCCCAAATGTTTCATGACGTGACCCTTAAAAAATTGGCCTATTTTGTCAGAGGCTAAAAATATTCCCGCTCTGCAATAAAATTAAAATAAATGGAACATTTGTTAACGTATTCGAAAACTAAAAACTGTTTTCGAAAGGTGATGAAATAGGCTTTCAAATTTCTATATTAAAAATTACTTTGTATTTTTAATAATAATTTTTTTTTTTGCGAAAACTTTAAAATGTGTTCAAAATGACTCACTTTACTTTTTTTCTAACTAAAATTACTGATAATGAAAAAAAAATAAAACACATACTTATTTCATTTGATAAATGAATTATATACCTTACTGTCACCTCACTTTTTTTCGTTTCATGTAAAAAAAAATCTTAAAAAATTCACAAAGTTCCATAATTTTTTTTCAAATTGCTATCGGAAACTTTGGTTTCAGAAAGGGGTAAATTTTAATTTTTTTGTGGTTTTCTTTTAGATTTGAATATATAGTTTGTTGTATTCTCTGTCCAATACCGTTTAGATCACATTTCTGACTATGATAGTAAGGGAGAAACAACGATTTCTGTGAGACCTATGTGAGCTGGGACAAATATGGTCTCCTGTGATTAAACGGGTTAAACCTGTATAAACCGATACAAAATTTGATTTTTAAATCCTCCTGTGGTCAATAATTGAAATTATTCATTTATTAATTTTTTTATCTTAAGAGGACCGGCTGCGTACGCTGCGGTTTCATGCAAAATTTAATTTGGATTTGAAGCCAAAATACCCAACCAAACTGAAAAATTATTTTTATTATAAAAAGGTGTGACAAATATCTATCTCGGACAGGAGCTACTTTTTTTTTCTTTTATATGTGACTTAAAGGTGGTTCATTTAGGAAGCAAATTTGGAATTTTTTTGTGAATCACTTATAATTATTAAAAAAAAAATCTGCCTAATCCTTGGATTTAAATAATGAAAAATTAAATAAAAAATTAAAAAACGTTAAAAATGCGTTTCTTTGGGTAGTCATTTTAATACACAAATGAAAAGTTCTTGTTCTGATGTAAATAGATAATTTGTAATTTAAATTAACACCAATCAAAATTGTTTCTAAAAAAAAAATTACATTTAATCATTTAAAAAATAAAAATTTGTAACAAATTTTTATTAAATGTTTACATTTACTCGCAAATAATTTTCATATTTACCTCTAAAATCATAAAAAATTAAAATCTTTAATAGCCTATTTTTTTATAATTTTAAGCAAAAATAAAAAAAGTAGCTCCTGTCCGAGATAGACATTTGACATACCTTTTGTATACAAAAATAATTTTTCAGTTTGGTTAAGTATTTTGGCCTAAAATCCAAAACTACCTTTTGTATGCCAATAGCCCTTAATGAGTTATACTCGATTCGTAATATTTTTATTAATGAAGACAATAATATCAACCGGTCAGTGGCTGAGTGGGAATCGCGTTTGGGTCCCACCCGGGCGTCGCGTGTTTGATTCCTCGGCTGGCTAAGTCCTCCGTCACGACTCAAGCAACATATTCCGCTTACTGTGGTGGTAGTAGGAGATTTTTTAAATATTGTCAGGTTATTCGTAACCCGATCTTTTTCTGTTTCAGATTTTCGATTGAGTTTCGCTTATATTGTTTTTATTAATTCATATTATTCATTTTAAAAAGGTGTTATTTATTTAATAGTTATAATTTATTTTATCTACAGATCTCTGTTCCTGGACATCACTGAACAAACATATTCATATGTTTTTTCTGGAAATTACTTCTCCCTGTATGAAATGTCACTGGACACTACTTGAGAAGACCAGTACTATCAACCAAGCCATATTCAGTCCATGTCTCTGGACAACATTTGAGAGGACCAGTACTCTCAAGCCAGCTACATTCTGTCGATGTCCCTGGACATCACTTGAGGTCACCAGCACTCTCAACCAAGCCACATTCTATTGTTGTCCCTCGACATCACTTGAGAAGACCAGCACTCTAAAGTCAGCCACTTACTATCGACATCTCTTGAAGGGATCAGCAGCCAAACCATCCCAGGCTGTTTTACCAGCACTCTCAAGGCAGCTACATTCCGTCGATGTCCCTGGACATCACTTGAGGTCACCAGCACTCTCAACCAAGCAACATTCTATTGATGTCCCTCGACATCACTTGAGAAGACCAGCACTCTAAAGTCAGCCACTTACTAACGACATCTCTTGAAGGGACCAGCACCCAAACCACCTTAGGCTGTTTTACCAGCACTCTCAAGGCAGCTACATTCCGTTTATGTCCCTGGACATTACTTGAGGGGACCAGCACTCTCAACCAAGCAACATTCTATTGATGTCCCTCGACATCACTTGAGAAGACCAGCCCTCTAAAGTCAGCCACTTACTATCGACATCTCTTGAAGGGACCAGCACCCAAACCACCCCAGGCTGTTTTACCAGCACTCTCAAGGCAGCTACATTCCGTCGATGTCCCTGAACATCACTTGAGGTCACCAGCAATCTCAACCAAGCCACATTCTATTGATGTCCCTCGACAACTCTTGAGAAGACCAGCCCTCTAAAGTCAGCCACTAAGCACCATAACCACCTTAGGCTGTTTTATCTGCACTCTCAAGGCAGCCGCATTTTATCTCTGGCCCCTGTCATCACTTGACAGATGCAACTTTTCCAAGGCAAATTGAATATTGTTTTATAAAAATTGATTTTTAACACATTATTATCATTTGTATACTTTAAAAACAGGTCAGATGATGTTTATGTCATCTTAACTACTTTTGAATGTTATAATCGTCTAAACTATACAGTATAATAGTTAATAAATTGAACATTTTTAATAACTTACTTTTTTTTAATTGCAGATACTTTTATCAAGGACGTCATTTGCGGATACCAGCACTCTTAAGGCAGATACATTTTATCTCCGTCGCTAAACATCACTTGAGGGAACCAGCACTCTGTTTTATGACTTCGCTTGAGGGGGCAACACCCCTAGGCAGGTTCAATACATTTTATCAGTGAGAACTATATTTTTACGGACGTCACTATTTGAATTTATTAAATGCATTGTTTGAAGACAAAAACACAGATCTTTTCTAAAAATATTTTACCTTCATAGAAAGGATTAATTTACCCAAGAAGAGATTCTCTGTCCCAGAACTGCCATTGTTGGGAGTAACATTCCCAAAACATACAATAAAATAAAATAAAAAATTTAAAAATTAAATGGAAATAAACACAAAAACATTTTTTTTTATAGTGAATACCTCACAAGAGTGCCAACTGCTCCCGTCTGGAGCAAGTAACACTATCGCATCCCCAATTGGGGTATGTAATGAGGCTGAAGGTAAGTGGGGAAGGGAAGGAGACGAGGAATAGGAAGTGGGGAAGTACCTGGCTATGCAGATCTAGTCACAAAACACGGCTAAAGCCATTTAAAGCAACGTTTCAATTCTGAATAATGGTCTTACACCAGGGCGATACTAAGAGTATCTTCCACTCTGGAAAATGCCGTAAATATACTATATATTATCATTAATATTTAATTGTGAGATAACACAAATTAATTAAATTAAATTTATTTGGCCACTCTGGGTTCGAACCCTCGACTTTCGGAATGGGAGTCCAAAGCCTTACCGCTGGACTATACCGGCCGTCAAATGTCCGTCGGCTTCCTCCTTTTAAGCCAACGCTGCAGACTGCCTTGCAGTGTCCATCATCAGGTCTGATGGCGATTATGTGATCTGCAACACGACACAATACTTTAAGCTAAATCATATCACTAAAAATATGACTTATTTACAAATTATTTTTCAAATACAGATACTTTTAACAAGGACTTCATTTGAGGGTACCAGCACCCTCAAGGCAGCATCTGTCTCAGGACATCGCTTGAGGGAAGCAACACTCCCAAGGCAGGTTTATTATATTTTGTCATTGAGAACTCTCTCTTTTTAATGCACTTCAAACAGTTCAATTAATTGAATGCTTTGTTTGATTTTTTTTAAATGTGTACGGATAACATTTTAAATACTTTTTTTTTCATGTGTAATTTTTATTAGCAACAAAATGTATCAAATTTTTGTTTTACTTCCAATAAAATGTAACAAGTGTACTGTACAAAATAACTAAATACACGTGTTCTGTCCCTCGACTACCATTGGGGAGAGTAGCACTCTAGATGTGCAATACAAGATATTTCATGACGTTTAATTTAAGAGGTAATATCCAGCAATCCATTATTCCGCTTTTGTTAACAGTTCCGGATGTTTCTACAACCATGAAGCTTAACGGTATAGTTTTAAATTTATTGCGAAATGTCGTCAAAATGAGCAGCGCGAACGGACAACCTCACACGGCCGCATCTCGGCGGCTAATGAATGAAAATTAATTTTTGATCAATATAATTTATTATTTTTCAATAATGTCTAAACAAAATAAGTGTGTAAAAAAAATCGGAAATATTTTAATTTGTAAGACCTAAAGTAAAAAGAAAAACTGAGGTATTTTTGTCACAAAACAAATTCTCGGATTTATTTTTTTAATGATTTTAATTTATCTGTGTTGACTAGATTATATATTGATTTATTAGAAATTTGTGTTGTTTAATAGAATCTATCGTTTGAAAATTGAACAAATCTGTATATAATCTGTACCTTAGTATATTATAAATGTACTAGTTTTTCAAAGACTTCCTCAAAAAAAAAAAAAAAAGCTATGGAAGGTATTGTCCAAGTATGGAGTGAATACAAATCTTGTACAGGCAATCGCGTCTCTATACGAGGGAAGCGTTGCTTGCATAAGGGTAAACGGTGGTTTTACGGGGTGGTTTGACATCATAAAAGGTGTTAAGCAAGGTTGCGTAATGTCACCGTGGTTATTCAATCTATACATGGACAATTGTATGCAAGAATTGAAAGAGGCGGGATTGGGAGCGAAATTGAATAATCTGATAGTATGTTGCCTGTTGTATGCTGATGATGCGGTGCTGATTGCCAACAGTATAGAAGATCTGCAGTCTCTCGTGTCTAGGATGAACGAAGTATGTATGAAAAATGAATTAATGATGAATGTAAGTAAGTCTAAAGTCATGGTTTTGAAAGAGAGAGTCAGAAAACGGTGTGCAATATAGTTGTGAATGATGAATACTTGGAGCAGGTGGATGAGTTTGTATATTTGGGAAGTATGTTTACGAGAGATGGGAAGGCTGATAGGGATATCGAAAGAAGGGTGAATGCAGGTAACTCCATTAATGGAGGATTGAACGCCGTTGGAGCCAACAAAAAGTTGTCCACAGAAGCGAAGCTAGCAGTCCACAATGGAGTACTGGTACCTACCCTGATGTATGGCAGTGAAGCGTGGAAATGGCAGAGAAAGGATGAAAGTAGACTGAATGCTGTAGAAATGAGATCCCTGAGGCGTATGTGTGGTAAAACCATGTATGATCGTGTGAGGAATGTGGAGATCCGAAAAGAATGCAAGGCTGATGTGAGCGTAGTAAGTAAGATTAAGAAAGGGACGCTTAGATGGTTTGGGCATGTTGAGCGAATGAATAAAGAAAGGAGTGTAAAGAGAATTTATGACGCGAATGTGAACGGTATAAGAAGCCGAGGACGCCCAAGGAAGACGTGGCACGATCAAGTAAATCAGATACTTGAGTCGGGCCATGTCAAGAGTCAGAATAATAGAAGAGTATGTATGAGAATATGTATGAATGTGAATGAGGCAAGGAGCGTGTGGCAAGACCGAGTTGTTTGGCGGTCCGTCCTCTCTGCCTACCCCTGCGGAGAAACGGCGTGATGGTTAGTTAGTTAGTTAGTTAGTTACTAGTTTTTCAAAATTTTAAAACTGCGTGTACCAGATAAAATAGCAATCTTTCAAAATCAATTTATGTTTTTTTGTAAAAAAGAGTCAATACGTCTAGAATTTGATTTAAAAATGACTGATTTCCGGTATTCTCTGGTAAAACACTCTTAACCTGCATATTTAATATTCCGTGGTTTATTAATTTATAGCAAAACACAATTTGTTTTATAAAACGGGCGGAGCTTAATAATTAAATCGCAACAAATATTATTTATTTAAAATTATAATACCTTCTTAAAACACCATTAATTTATTTTTATAATTACAGTTTACTTTTAATGGTATTCATTTAGACAAATTAGAACTCATAGAAATTAGAAAGATTGTAAATATGAATTTAATATTATAAATAATCAAAAAATATTTTTTTAATTACTTGTCATTAAACATTTATTTATTTAGAATTTACGGCACTAGTGCCATTTACATACATAAGTTTATTTTTTACACAGACATAGATAGTACAGTATTAAATTTTGATGAGTGAAAATTATATATAATTATATTGAAACATAACAAATAAAATAACAACTTTAAGAAAGATGGAAGCAAAAACAAACCTGTTATACAGTGACCTCATTAAAATGATTAATTAGTGTAGCTTTATACTTCACAAGGGGTATATTAAGAATATCGGCGATTTTTGCATAAAAGTTACCAAGTGTTTGCAACCTATTTATAACTGAGTTATATCCTGAGACTGTGGTATAATTGTCACAATAATACATACTAGAGGACCTCGATCTAATGGTAGGTACATGAAATTGAATCAACATTAATATATCAGGGCTCTCCAAATGATAATTTACAATTTTATATTAAAATATAAGATCAAAAAAAATTCTTAATAATGTAATAAAAAATCATAATCTATTGTTTCTAAAGGAATTCGAAGTCGAAAATTAATACACCTCAAAAATTTGCATTGGACTCTTTCATGGTATTAATGTGATTATTAAAGACGGGTGACCAAATTGAAGAGTTGTATTCTAGAATACTTCTAACGAGAGATGTGAACAGAAGTTTTAATGTATTGATATTTTTAAAATCCTTGGAAATTCTTACTATAAAACCAAACATTTTCATAGCCCTGTTAGCGATAGAAGTTATGTGAGATACAAAGCAGAGTTTCTGATCGAACATGATGCCTAGGTCGAGTATTTCAATTACATGGTCCCTTTGTAAATTATGCTCTATTAATCACCCCTCCCCCCCTTCCAATTTCCGCCTATCCATTGACACCTTAAAGTCTATGTCTATTGTTGTAATTAGTTTAAAGTAAACCCCGATGAACATTGCTTATGAAACATGTTGGTTTTTTAAACAATAAACGTGGATAAAACCAAGTATTCCAATAAGTTTTAATTAAAATTAATAGCTTAGTTGTAATTTATTTTATCTACAGATGTTCCTGGGCATATTCATTTCCTTTGATCCTGGAAATTTATTGAGGGGACCAGCACTCCAAAACCAGCCACATTCCGTCGATGTCCCTTGATATCACTTGAGGAGACCAGCATTCTCAAGCTAGCCACATTATATTGATGTCCCCGGACACCACTTGAGAGGACCAGCACTCTCAAGCCAGCCACATTATATCGATGTCCCCGGACACCAGTTGAGAGGACCAGCACTCTCAAGCTAGCCACATTATATTGATGTCCCCGGACACCACTTGAGAGGACCAGCACTCTCAAGCCAGCCACATTATATCGATGTCCCCGGACACCAGTTGAGAGGACCAGCACTCTCAAGCTAGCCACATTATATCGATGTCCCCGGACACCAGTTGAGAGGACCAGCACTCTCAAGCCAGCCACATTCTATTGATGTCCCTTAACAACACTTGAGAGGACCAGCACTCTCAAGCTAGCCACATTATATCGATGTCCCCGGACACCAGTTGAGAGGACCAGCACTCTCAAGCCAGCCACATTCTATTGATGTCCCTTAACACCACTTGAGAGGACCAGCACTCTCAAGCCAGCTACATTCTATTGATGTCCCTGGACACCACTTGAGAGGACCAGCACTCTCAAGCCAGCCACATTCTATTGATGTCCCTGGACACCACTTGAGAGGACCAGCTCTCTCAAGCCAGCCACATTCTATTGACGTCCTTTAACACCACTTGAGAGGACCACCACTCTCAAGCTAGCCACATTATATCGATGTCCCTGGACACCACTTGAGAGGACAAGCACTCTCAAGCTAGCCACATTATATTGATGTCCCTGGACACCACTTGAGAGGACCAGCACTCTCTACCCTGTCATCACTAGACAGCTGCAACTTTTCAAAGGCAAGTTTACTATTGTTTTTTAAACATTGATTTTTAACAGTTTCTTACAATTTTTATTCTTAAAAAACAGGTCAGATGATGTTTATGTCATCTTAACTACTTTGGGTTGTTAGAATCTTAAATAAACTGAATATTTATTTTTATTAACTTACTTTTTTTTTTCATTTACAGATACTTTTATCAAGGAAGTCATTTGCGAATACCAGCATTCTCAAGACAGCTACATTCTATCTTCATCGCTGAACATAACTTGAGGGAACTAACACTCTGTCTTATGACTTCGCTTGAGGGGGCAACACCCCTAGGCAGATTCTTAACATTTTATCAGTGAGAACTGTCTTTCAAGGAAGTCACCAGTTGAATTTATTAAATGTTTTGTCTGAAGACTAAATCACAGATCTTTCCTAAAAAGTTTGTACCGTCATAGATAGGATTCATTTATACAAATAGATACTTTGTCTCTGAACTATCATTGAAGGGAGAAACACTCCCAAATGTTTCATGACGTGGTTAAACCTGTATAAACCGATACAAAATTTGATTTTTAAATCCTCCTGTGGTAAATTTAAATCCTCCATCACAATTGAAATTATTCATTTATTTTTTTTTTATCTTAAGAGGACCGGCTGCGTACGCTGCGGTTTCATGCAAAATTTAATTTGGATTTGAAGCCAAAATACCCAACCAAACTGAAAAATTATTTTTATTATAAAAAGGTGTGACAAATATCTATCTCGGACAGGAGCTACTTTTTTTTTCTTTTAAATGTGACTTAATGGTGGTTCATTTAGGAAGCAAATTTGGAATTTTTTTGTGAATCACTTATAATTATTAAAAAAAAAATCTGCCTAATCCTTGGATTTAAATAATGAAAAATTAAATTAAAAATTAAATTAAAAATTTAAAAAATGTTAAAAATGCGTTTCTTTGGGTAGTAATTTTAATACACAAATGAAAAGTTCTTGTTCTGATGTAAATAGATAATTTGTAATTTAAATTAACACCAATCAAAATTGTTTCTAAAAAAAAAATTACATTTAATCATTTAAAAAATAAAAATTTGTAACAAATTTTTATTAAATGTTTACATTTACTCGCAAATAATTTTCATATTTACCTCTAAAATCATAAAATATTAAAATCTTTAATAGCCTATTTTTTATAATTTTAAGCAAAAATAAATAAAGTAGCTCCTGTCCGAGAGACATTTTGTATACCTTTTGATTACAAAAATAATTTTTCAGTTTGGTTGGGTATTTTGTCCTAAAATCCAAAACCACGTTTTGTATGCCAATAGCCCTTAATGAGTTATACTCGATTCGTAATATTTTTATTAATGAAGACAATAATATCGACCGGTCAGTGGCTGAGTAGGCATCGCGTTTGGGTCCCACCCGGGCGTCGCGTGTTGGATTCCTCGGCTGGCTAAGTCCTCCATCACGACTCAAGCAACATATTCCGCTTACTGTGGTGGTAGTAGGAGATTTTTTAAATATTGTCAGGTTATTCGTAACCCGATCTTTTTCTGATTTTTCTGTTTCAGATTTTCGATTGAGTTTCGCTTATATTGTTTTTATTAATTCATATTATTCATTTTAAAAAGGTGTTATTTATTTAATAGTTATAATTTATTTTATCTACAGATCTCTGTTCCTGGACATCACTGAACAAACATATTCATATGTTTTTTCTGGAAATTACTTCTCCCTGTATGAAATGTCCCTGGACACTACTTGAGAAGACCAGTACTATCAACCAAGCCATATTCAGTCCATGTCTCTGGACAACATTTGAGAGGACCAGTACTCTCAAGCCAGCTACATTCTGTCGATGTCCCTGGACATCACTTGAGGTCACCAGCACTCTCAACCAAGCCACATTCTATTGTTGTCCCTCGACATCACTTGAGAAGACCAGCACTCTAAAGTCAGCCACTTACTATCGACATCTCTTGAAGGGATCAGCAGCCAAACCATCCCAGGCTGTTTTACCAGCACTCTCAAGGCAGCTACATTCCGTCGATGTCCCTGGACATCACTTGAGGTCACCAGCACTCTCAACCAAGCAACATTCTATTGATGTCCCTCGACATCACTTGAGAAGACCAGCCCTCTAAAGTCAGCCACTTACTATCGACATCTCTTGAAGGGATCAGCAGCCAAACCACCCCAGGCTGTTTTACCAGCACTCTCAAGGCAGCTGCATTCCGTCGATGTCCCTGAACATCACTTGAGGTCACCAGCAATCTCAACCAAGCCACATTCTATTGATGTCCCTCGACAACTCTTGAGAAGACCAGCCCTCTAAAGTCAGCCACTAAGCACCATAACCACCTTAGGCTGTTTTATCAGCACTCTCAAGGCAGCCGCATTTTATCTCTGGCCCCTGTAATCACTTGACAGATGCAACTTTTCCAAGGCAAATTGAATATTGTTTTTTAAAAATTGATTTTTAACACATTATTATCATTTGTATACTTTAAAAACAGGTCAGATGATGTTTATGTCATCTTAACTACTTTTGAATGTTATAATAGACTAAACTATACAGTATAATAGTTAATAAACTGAACATTTTTAATAACTTACTTTTTTTTAATTGCAGATACTTTTATCAAGGACGTCATTTGCGGATACCAGCACTCTTAAGGCAGATACATTCTATCTCCGTCGCTGAACACCACTTGAGGAAACCAGCGTTCTGTCTTTTGACTTCGCTTGAGGGGGCAACACCCCTAGGCAGGTTCAATACATTTTATCAGTGAGAACTATATTTTTCGGACGTCACTATTTGAATTTATTAAATGCATTGTCTAAATACAAAAACACAGATCATTCCTAAAAATATTTTACCTTCATGGAAAGGATTCATTTACCCAAAAAGATACTCTGTCCCAGAACTGCCATTGTTGGGAGTAACATTCCCAAAACATACAATAAAATAAATAAAAAATAAAATGGAAATAAACACAAAAATAATAAATAATTCCCAATACGTTTCATGAGTTTAAACCTTCACGTTTAATTTGGTTCTGATAGTGTATATGTCGATACAACGTTTGATTAAAAAATCCTTCTGTGCTCAGTAATTATTTCGCAAGTGAAATGATTTGCTTTTAAAAGGTGTTATTTATTTATTAGTTGTAATTTGTGTCATCTACAGATCTCTGTTCCTGGGCATCACTGAGGAGAGACCTACACTGAACAAACATATACATTTCTATTGTTCCTGGAAATTACATGAGGGCACCATCACTGTCAAAACAGCCACATTTTGAGAGGACCAGTACTCTAAACCAAGCCACATTCCATTGATGTCCCTGGATACCGCTTGAGAAGACCAGTATTACAACCCAAGCCATTATCTTTCAATGTCCCTTGACATTACTTGAGGGGACCAGCACTCTCAATCAAGCCATATTCTATCAATGTCCCTGGCTACCACTCGTGAGGACCAACACTCTCATCCAAGTCACATTCTATAGATGTCCCTGGATACCACTTGAGGGGACCAGCACTCTCAAGGAAGCCATATTCTATCGATGTCCCTGGCTACCACTCGTGAGGACCAACACTCTCATCCAAGTCACATTATATCGACGTCTCTTGACATTACTTGAGGGGACCAGCACTCTCAAGGAAGCCATATTCTATCGATGTCTCTGGCTACCACTCGTGAAGACCAACTCTCTCATCCAAGTCACATTCTATCGATGTCCCTTGACACCATATGAGGGGACCAGCACACTCAAGGAATCCATATTCTATCGATGTCCCTGGCTACCACTCGTGAGGACCAACAGTACCATCCAAGTCACATTCTATCGACGTCTCTTGACATTACTTGAGGGGACCAGCACTCTCAAGGAAGCCATATTCCATATTCCCTGGCTACCACTCGTGAGGACCAACAGTCTCATCCAAGTCACATTCTATCGACGTCTCTTGACATTACTTGAGGGGACCAGCACTCTCAAGGAAGCCATATTCTATCGATGTCCCTGGCTACCACTCGTGAAGACCAACTCTCTCATCCAAGTCACATTCTATCGATGTCCCTTGACACCATATGAGGGGACCAGCACACTCAAGGAATCCATATTCTATCGATGTCCCTGGCTACCACTCGTGAGGACCAACAGTACCATCCAAGTCACATTCTATCGACGTCTCTTGACATTACTTGAGGGGACCAGCACTCTCAAGGAAGCCATATTCCATATTCCCTGGCTACCACTCGTGAGGACCAACAGTCTCATCCAAGTCACATTCTATCGACGTCTCTTGACATTACTTGAGGGGACCAGCACTCTCAAGGAAGCCATATTCTATCGATGTCCCTGGCTACCACTCGTGAAGACCAACTCTCTCATCCAAGTCACATTCTATCGATGTCCCTTGACACCATATGAGGGGACCAGCACACTCAAGGAATCCATATTCTATCGATGTCCCTGGCTACCACTCGTGAGGACCAACAGTACCATCCAAGTCACATTCTATCGACGTCTCTTGACATTACTTGAGGGGACCAGCACTCTCAAGGAAGCCATATTCCATATTCCCTGGCTACCACTCGTGAGGACCAACAGTCTCATCCAAGTCACATTCTATCGACGTCTCTTGACATTACTTGAGGGGACCAGCACTCTCAAGGAAGCCATATTCCATATTCCCTGGCTACCACTCGTGAGGACCAACAGTCTCATCCAAGTCACATTCTATCGATGTCCCTTGACACCATATGAGGGGACCAGCACACTCAAGGAATCCATATTCTATCGATGTCCCTGGCTACCACTCGTGAGGACCAACAGTACCATCCAAGTCACATTCTATCGACGTCTCTTGACATTACTTGAGGGGACCAGCACTCTCAAGGAAGCCATATTCCATATTCCCTGGCTACCACTCGTGAGGACCAACAGTCTCATCCAAGTCACATTCTATCGACGTCTCTTGACATTACTTGAGGGGACCAGCACTCTCAAGGAAGCCATATTCTATCGATGTCCCTGGCTACCACTCGTGAAGACCAACTCTCTCATCCAAGTCACATTCTATCGATGTCCCTTGACACCATATGAGGGGACCAGCACACTCAAGGAATCCATATTCTATCGATGTCCCTGGCTACCACTCGTGAGGACCAACAGTACCATCCAAGTCACATTCTATCGACGTCTCTTGACATTACTTGAGGGGACCAGCACTCTCAAGGAAGCCATATTCCATATTCCCTGGCTACCACTCGTGAGGACCAACAGTCTCATCCAAGTCACATTCTATCGACGTCTCTTGACATTACTTGAGGGGACCAGCACTCTCAAGGAAGCCATATTCTATCGATGTCCCTAGCTACCTCTCGTGAAGACCAACACTCTAATCCAAGTCACATTCTATCGATGTCCCTTGACACCACTTGAGAGGACCATCACTCTAAAGCCAGACAATTTTTAACGAGATCACTTGAAGGGACCAGCACCAAAACCACCATAGGCTTTTATTTCAGCACTCTTTTTATCTCAGACCCCTGGCATCACGTGACAGATGCAACTTTTCCATGGCAAGTTTACTATTGTTTTTTAAACATTGATTTTAAAACATTTTTATCATTTGTATACTTTTTAAACAGGACATATTATGATGTTTATGTCATCTTAAATACTTTTGAATGTTAGAATCTTTAATAAACTGAGCATATTTGTATTTGCTTACTTTTTTTTCAAAAACAGACACTTTTAACAAGGACGTCATTTGCAGATACCAGGTGTGCTAGCACGGTCGCTCAACATGAAGTTACCGACCGATTGTCGGTAACTTCTCATCGTTCCCTAGGACAACTGCAGATCTCAAACTTACAAACGACAGTTGATATCGAATATATTAAGGACACTTAGTCATTGTGAACTGTCATCTATTCGTTTGCGATCTGCAGTTGTCGGAGGGAACGATGAGAAGTTACCGATAGTTATCCTACCCATCGTTATAGAGCAAGCGTGCTAGGGCCTCAGGACTCTCAAGGCAGCTACATTCTATCCCTGACTCATGCCTTCACTCGTCAGAAGTTACTTTTATCTCTAGCCTCTGTTATCACTTGACAGATGTAACTGTTCCAAGGCAGGTTTACTATTGTTTTTTAAACCGTGCTTGCTCTTTACGCTTTAAAATATGTTTTCTTTTCCCCATGGTTTTTTTTACGTTAAAAGACAAGTTAGCGCTTCCTCCTTTTGAGCAACGCTTCAGTCTGCCTTGCAGTGTCCATTATCAGATCTGATGGTGATTATGTCATCTGCAATACAACATCATACTTTAGGCTTAATTATATCACAGGAAATATTACTTATTTACAGTTTTTTTTTCAAATACAGACACTTTTTTCAAGGACATCATGTGAGGGTACCAGCACCCTCAAGGCAGCATCTGTCTCAAGACATCGCTTGAGGGAAGCAACTCTCCCAAGGCAGGTTTATTATATTTTATCAGTGAAACTCCCTCGTTTTAATGCACGTCACAAGTTGAATTAATTGAATGTTTTGTTTGATGTTCGATGCTGAAAAAATATGTACTGATATTTATTTTTAATACAAATATTCTGTCCCTTGACTACCATTGGGGAGAATAGCACTCACAAGACATTTCATAATGTTTTATTAAACCTGCATATTTAATATTCTTTAATATAATTTATTAAAACTGCGTATTTAACAAGACATTTCATGATGTTTTATTAAACCTGCATATTTAACAAGACATTTCATAATGTTTTATTAAACCTGCATATTTAACAAGACATTTCATAATGTTTTATTAAACCTGCATATTTAACAAGACATTTCATAATGTTTTATTAAACCTGCATATTTAATATAATTTATTAAAACTGCATATTTAACAAGACATTTCATGATGTTTAATTAACCACTCGAGCGCTTTTTGCCATATTATGGCACTATTTCCAAAACCTCGGATTGCTTTGTTGCCAAAATGTGGCAAATTTTCAAAAAAAATTATTTTATTAAAATAAATATATAATATATTGTACATTTAAAATATAACAAAATAAATATTCTCTAGATTCTTTAAAATGTTTTAAGGTTAAAGATTTAATTATATATTTTTTATAAATCCTACAAATACGTGATAATATACAGATAGGGGAATTCATTGGCTACATGGAACTATAATCAGTTTATGTGTCTCCATATTCAAATTCGGAGGTATGATTTTTTTAATACAGTTGGAGAAATTTCCTTTGGCAATCTGAGAAAAAATATTTTAATTGCTCTGTCGCTCCAGGGGTTAAACGTGATGTTTTATTAAACCTGCATATTTAATATTCTGTGGTTTATATATTTATGGCAAAACACCATTTGATCTAAAAAAAACCTGCAGAGCTTAGTAATTAAATGGAAATAAAAATTATTTATTTAAAAGTTAAATTTTATTCAAACACAGGAAACTTATTTTTATAATTTGAATTCAATTTGAATGGTCTTCATTTAGACAAACTAGAATTCTTAGAAATTAGAAAGAGCTAAAATATAAATTTAAATATTATAAATAATCAAAAAATATTTTTAAACAACCCATCACTAAATTTGTTCTTTAACCACTGCAGCAACGGAGCAATTTAAAACTTTTTTCTTGGATTGCTCAAGGAAATTTTTCCGCCCACATTCAAAATATCATACCTCCGAATTTGAATACGGAGACTTACAATCTTATTATAGTTCTATATAGCCAATGAATTCACATATCTTTTATCTATTATCACATATTCGTAGGATTTATAAAAAAATATTATAAAATGGTTAACTTTAAAACATTAAAAAAAATTTTGAGAATATTTGCCACATTGTGGCAGCAAAGCAATCCGAGGCTTTGGAAATAGTGCCATAATGTGTCAAATAGCGTTCGAGTGGTTGTGTAAATTACGCCATGTTACCCCCCCCCCCCCCCTCCTCCCTTCCATTTCCGCCTATCTATTGACTCCTTTAAGTGGATAGTATGGTCCAGCGGAGTGTTTTTGCCAACCTTATAATTTTTTTTCATTCACGAAATTAATGTTATACATACAGGTATATTTGAACAAGGAAAAACACAATAGAAAATTTGATTTGAATATCTATATTGCGGTCGCAAGTGGTCTGAACAAATCGGTTGGAAAGCTGGAGTCCTTGGAAATAATCTAAAAAAATTAATTAAAAAAAGTCGATATAGTTTGAATGTCTCATGCGCATGAACCACAGTTTGCAAAAAGAAAGTGTTTATCTTGGATTAAAATTAATATTCATATCTTTATAAGAAAAGCTCTCTTTTTAACTTTTGAAGGTTATTCCCATCAATGTAATATATCATTGAAGAAGAAGATAACAATAATAATCTAATTTTTTAAAATATGAAAATGAACAAGACACAGAAAAATAATAAAAGATAACGGTCGCAACTGGGACTCGAACCCAGAACCTTACGTCTTACCGGGACATACACCTCTACCAATTGGGCTACTGCGATCTAGAATTAACAATATTATCTTCGACTAATGTTTTTTTCCATATTATTGGCAGCTACCTTTATTATTGGAAACAAGTATTCAAAGAATATTTTTAATTATTAATATTACAATTACGACAGTCTCATAATAGATCGTAGTAGCCCAATTGGTAGAGGTAAGACGTAAGGTTCTGGGTTCGAGCCCCAGTTGCGACCGTTATCTTTTATTATTTTTCTGTGTCTTGTTCATTTTCATATATAAAAAAATATATAATAATTAGATTACTATTGTTATCTTCTTCTTCAATAAAATTAATAGCTTAGGATTATGGACCCTGGAAGGAAGAATTTAGATATAATTTAGCAACCCAACAAAAACTAAAGCTTGTATTGTGTTTTATTTTAATTTTTCACACATTATCTTATAAAATAATGTAAAATAAAAAATAAAATTAAAATAAATAAAATATAATCTTTGCTTCATCTACAGATCTCTGTTCCTGGGCATCACTGAGGAGAGACCTACACTGAACAAACATAATCATTTCCTTTGTTCCCGGAAATCACTTAAGGGGATCAACACTCTCAAACCAGCCACATTCCGTCGATGTCCCTGGACACCACTTTGAGAAGACCTGTACTCTCAACTAAACCACAATCCATCAATGTCCCTGGACAACACTGGAGAGGACCAGTACTCTCAACGACGCCACATTCCGTCAATGTCCCTGGACACCACTTTGAGAAGACCAGTACTCTCAACCAAACAACAATCTATCAATGTCCCTGGACACCACTGGAGAGGACCAGTACTCTCAACAAAGCCACATTCCGTCGATGTCCCTGGATACTACTTTGAGAAGACCAGTACTCTCAACCAAACCACAATCCATCAATGTCCCTGGACAACACTGGAGAGGACCAGTACTCTCAACAAAGCCACATTACGTCGATGTCCCTGGACACCAGTTTGAGAAGATCAGTACTCTCAACTAAACCACAATCTATCAATGTCCCTGGACAACACTGGAGAGGACCAGTACTCTCAACAAAGCAACATTACGTCGATGTCCCTGGATACCACTTTGAGAAGATCAGTACTCTCAACTAAACCACAATCTATCAATGTCCCTGGACACCACTGGAGAGGACCAGTACTCTCAACAAAGCCACATTACGTCGATGTCCCTGGACACCACTTTGAGAAGATCAGTACTCTCAACTAAACCACAATCTATCAATGTCCCTGGACACCACTGGAGAGGACCAGTACTCTCAACAAAGCCACATTACGTCGATGTCCCTGGACACCAGTTTGAGAAGATCAGTACTCTCAACTAAACCACAATCTATCAATGTCCCTGGACACCACTGGAGAGGACCAGTACTCTCAACAAAGCCACATTACGTCGATGTCCCTGGACACCACTTTGAGAAGATCAGTACTCTCAACTAAACCACAATCTATCAATGTCCCTGGACACCACTGGAGAGGACCAGTACTCTCACCAAAGCCACATTACGTCGATGTCCCTGGACACCACTTGAGAAGATCAGTACTCTCAACTAAACCACAATCTATCAATGTCCCTGGACAACACTGGAGAAGACCAGTACTCTCAACAAAGCCACATTCCGTCGCTGTCCCTGGACATCACTTGAGAGGAGCAGCACTCTAAAGCCAGCCACTTTCTGTCGACATCACTTGAGGGAACCAGCACTCTCAAACCAGCTGCATCCTCTCGATGTCCCTGAGCATCACTTGAGGGGACCATCACTCTCAAACCAGCCACATTCCGTCGATGTCCCTGGACACCACTTTGAGAAGACCAGTACTCTCAACCAAACCACAATCCATCAATGTCCCTGGACAACACTGGAGAGGACCAGTACTCTCAACAAAGCCACATTACGTCGATGTCCCTGGACACCAGTTTGAGAAGATCAGTAATCTCAACTAAACCACAATCTATCAATGTCCCTGGACACCACTGGAGAAGACCAGTACTCTCAACGACACCACATTCCGTCAATGTCCCTGGACATCACTTGAGAAGACCTGTACTCTCAACTAAACCACAATCCATCAATGTCCCTGGACAACACTGGAGAGGACCAGTACTCTCAACAAAGCAACATTCCGTCGCTGTCCCTGGACATCACTTTGAGAAGACCTGTACTCTCAACTAAACCACAATCCATCAATGTCCCTGGACAACACTGGAGAGGACCAGTACTCTCAACGACGCCACATTCCGTCAATGTCCCTGGACACCACTTTGAGAAGACCAGTACTCTCAACCAAACAACAATCTATCAATGTCCCTGGACACCACTGGAGAGGACCAGTACTCTCAACAAAGCCACATTCCGTCGATGTCCCTGGATACTACTTTGAGAAGACCAGTACTCTCAACCAAACCACAATCCATCAATGTCCCTGGACAACACTGGAGAGGACCAGTACTCTCAACAAAGCCACATTACGTCGATGTCCCTGGACACCAGTTTGAGAAGATCAGTACTCTCAACTAAACCACAATCTATCAATGTCCCTGGACAACACTGGAGAGGACCAGTACTCTCAACAAAGCCACATTACGTCGATGTCCCTGGACACCACTTTGAGAAGACCAGTACTCTCAACTAAACCACAATCCATCAATGTCCCTGGACAACACTGGAGAGGACCAGTACTCTCAACAAAGCAACATTCCGTCGCTGTCCCTGGACATCACTTTGAGAAGACCTGTACTCTCAACTAAACCACAATCCATCAATGTCCCTGGACAACACTGGAGAGGACCAGTACTCTCAACGACGCCACATTCCGTCAATGTCCCTGGACACCACTTTGAGAAGACCAGTACTCTCAACCAAACAACAATCTATCTATGTCCCTGGACACCACTGGAGAGGACCAGTACTCTCAACAAAGCCACATTACGTCGATGTCCCTGGACACCACTTGAGAAGATCAGTACTCTCAACTAAACCACAATCTATCAATGTCCCTGGACAACACTGGAGAAGACCAGTACTCTCAACAAAGCCACATTCCGTCGCTGTCCCTGGACATCACTTGAGAGGAGCAGCACTCTAAAGCCAGCCACTTTCTGTCGACATCACTTGAGGGAACCAGCATTCTCAAACCAGCTGCATCCTCTCGATGTCCCTGAGCATCACTTGAGGGGACCATCACTCTCAAACCAGCCACATTCCGTCGATGTCCCTGGACACCACTTTGAGAAGACCAGTACTCTCAACCAAACCACAATCCATCAATGTCCCTGGACAACACTGGAGAGGACCAGTACTCTCAACAAAGCCACATTACGTCGATGTCCCTGGACACCAGTTTGAGAAGATCAGTACTCTCAACTAAACCACAATCTATCAATGTCCCTGGACACCACTGGAGAGGACCAGTACTCTCAACGACACCACATTCCGTCAATGTCCCTGGACATCACTTGAGAAGACCTGTACTCTCAACTAAACCACAATCCATCAATGTCCCTGGACAACACTGGAGAGGACCAGTACTCTCAACAAAGCCACATTACGTCGATGTCCCTGGACACCACTTTGAGAAGACCAGTACTCTCAACTAAACCACAATCCATCAATGTCCCTGGACAACACTGGAGAGGACCAGTACTCTCAACAAAGCAACATTCCGTCGCTGTCCCTGGACATCACTTGAGAGGAGCAGCACTCTAAAGCCAGCCACTTTCCGTCGACATCACTTGAAGGGCTACCAACACCAAAATCACCTTAGGCTGTTTTGGCAGCACTCTTTTTATCTCTGGCCCCGTCATCACTTGACATTCACATTGAGATGCAACTTTTCCAAGGTAGGTTTACTATTGTTTTTTAAACATTGCTTTTTTAACATTTTATTACCATTTTTATACTTATAAAACAAGTTAGATGATTATTATGTCTTCTTAAATTCTTTAAATGTTAGAATCTTTAATAATACTAAAAATATTTTTATTAACTTGCTTTTTTTCATACATAGATAACAAGGACATCATTTGCAGATACCGGCACTCTCAAAGCAGCTACTTTCTATCTCCGTCGTTGAACATTGCTTGAGGGAACCAGACTCTGTCGATGGGACAACTCCCCTAGGCAGGTTTATTACATTTTAACAGTGAGAACTGTCTTTTTCCGGACGTCATCAGTTGAATTTACTAAATTCTGTGTCTGAAGACAAAAACACAGATCTTTTCTAAAAATATTGTACTTTCATAGAAATGATTCATTTATCCACTGGAGCGACAGAGCAATTAAAATATTTTTTCTCGGATTGCTACAGGAAATTTTTCCGCCCACATTAAAAAAATCATACCTCCGAATTTGAATATGGAGCCATACACACTGATTATAGTTCTATGTAGCCAATGAATTCCCCTATCTTTTGTTTATTATCACATATTTGTAGGATTTATATACAAAATATGATTAAATCTTTAACTATTTAAATATTTATTTTGTTATATTTTGAATGTACAATATATTATATAGTTGTTTTAATAAAAAAATAAAATAAATTAATTTGCCAGATTTTGGCAAGAAAACAATCTGAGGTTTTGGAAATAGTGCCATAATGTGGCAAAAAGCGCTCGAGTGGTTATACAAGTAGATACTTTGTTCCTAACATTGTTGGGAGTAACACTCCCAACACGTTTCACGATGTGTTTATTTTATTTTTTTATTTATTTTTTCTTCACATGTTAGATTTTACAATTTATAATACAATTTTCAACCTCACTAGGACAAGCCTTTATTCAGGTTAAAAATTATTCAAAGTAACAAAAATAAAACTACATATTATAGGTGTAACAATAATAATGATGATAATAAATATGAAAGAACATATTAAAAAAATTGTTAAAATTATTGTTACATTAACATTTCTTATGGTTTAAACATTCATGTTTAATTTTGTTCTGTTAATATGTTGATACAACATTTGATTTAAAAATCCTTCTGTCCTCAGTAATTATCTTTGATTATATAAATGTCAAGATAGAGTGTTGCGCTGTAATTCCGACAAAAAAAACAGGCCAGATTTGAAACACTTGTGTGCGTGATACGCATACTTGTTTTGTTTTACAAGCGATCTACGTCACTGCAGGCGTGGTGAGTGATACCAGCTCCCGAGTATTTCCCATAAAAGTGGGTAAAAAATATGAATAGATTTTGCGGGACCTATAATTCGTTTAATTTTGAATTCATTTAAGTAAGATAGTTTTACACATATAATGATATAAATGAAAAGAAAATCATTGTTAAAAGAGATTTATTTTTATTTGATTATTTTTAACAAATGAAGACAACAAAAATCATTAGAAACGGTTTTATTTAGTTATATAATAAAGACTTATTAAACAGTTTTAGAAATCATTTACATATTACTTTTATTATTATTTTATTTTATTCAAACAATAAATCAAAACTACAAAGAACAATGAAATTTACTTACTAAGGTCAGAAATACGAAAAGACAGACGGGTTGCAGAAGTTTCGTAATAGACTTACGTTATTTGGCACCTTTTGGTGGGGGCCGCTAAAAACAAAATTATAAATTTAAAAAATTACCTTACACGGGATCGCTTTCTTTTTTAACCTTCGACGCTTTTGATTGTTGACAAAATACAGATCTTTGGGATAACGCACTCATGGGAAAATTTAATTTAAAGAACGGGCAACCCTGTAAACATGGCGTCAAACGGCGTTGTCCTAAGACCAAATTACTCTATTAAAACTGAATTGTTTCTTTAACTAAATGGTTATTTAAAGGTAACTTACCGATGATAGGTAACATTTTTTGTTGTTTTCAATCGCCACTGAGCGGACAGGATGAGCTTATGAGCCAACAGTTGACTGATATTTTTTTTGCCTTTCGTCGCTCGAGCGCTCTATCTAAACATTAATATAATCAAAGGTAAATTATAAAGTAAGTGAATGATTTATTTTAGAAAGGTCCTATGTATTTATTAGTTGTGATTTGTGTCATCTACAGATCTCTGTTCCTGGGCATCACTGAGGAGAGACCTACACTGAACAAACATATTCATTTCCTTTGTTCCTAGAAATTACTTGAGGGGATCAACACTTTCATACCCGCCATATTCCGTCGTTGTCCCTGGACAAGAGAGGACCAGTACTCTCAACCAAGCCAATTCCGACGATAGCCATGGACTCCACTTGAGAGGACCAGTACTCTCAATCAAGCCACAATCCGACGATGTCCCTGGATACTGCATAAAGAGGCCAGAATTCTCAACCAAGTCACATTCCGTCGATGACCCTGGACATCACTTGAGAGGACCAGCACTCTCAAGCCATCCAAATTCTATTGATGTCCCTGGACATCACCTGCGGGGACCAGCTCTCTCGAGCCAGTCACATTCTATCGATGTCCCTGGACACCACTTGAGAGGAGCAGCACTCTCAAGTCAGCCACTTTCTATCGACATCACTTAAAGGGACCAGCACCAAAACCACCTTAGGCTCTTTTGACAGCACTCTTTTTATTTCCGATTCCTGTTATCACTTGACAGATGCAACTTTTCCAAGGCAGGATTTCTATTGTTTCATAAATATATATTGATTTTTAACATTTTATTACCATTTTTATACTTTAAAAAAAGGTCAGGTCAAAAGGTCTTAAATACTTTTGAATGTTAGAATCTCTTAAACTGAATATATTTTTTTTTATTTTTTTATTGTAGGTTATTCCCATCAATGTAATGTATCATTGACGAAGAAGATAACAATAATAATCTAATTTTTTAAATATGAAAATGAGCAAGGCGCATAAAAATATTAAAAGATAATGGTCGCAACTGGGACTCGAACCCATAACCTCACGACTAATTCTAATGACAGTGCTGCAGTACTGCTGTGCGTGTACCGTAATGTCACACACTTTTCAGCCCGCCACAAATATCAATGTTTTGATGTTTATCTTTGATACGTTTTTGGTATTTTCCAATAATTCTTAAAGTTCTGTCCTCAGCTTTCTCGAAAATATGATACCTTTTTAAATAACATGAAACTTGTATGTAGGAGACAACAAGTTTAACACCTTCACAGTTATTGGTGTAAAATACTGATATACAGGATCTGGACATCTGTTGAGGATATCAACACTCTAAAGGCAGCCACACTCTGGACTTATCTGTATCTGGACTTGGACATTCCTTGAGGGGACCGGCACTCCCAAGGAAGGTCAGGTATGACTTATATTCATTTCCTCCTTAGTACTACATACAACATTGGTTTAGGTACAGATTGTTCTGAAATTTGTTTTAATTACAGATTCTCTCTCCTTAAATATCTCCCGAGGGCAGCAACACTCTGAAGGTAGCCATATTCTATCTCCGGCACTGGACATCACTGAGTCCCTGAGCAAATTCTAAAGGCCAGTTTCAATACATTTTATTACATCTTCGTACTCATTATCTTGTTTTGAATTAGGTCACATGAGTATTAATGACACATAGTTATGTATAATGTATTCTCAGTTTATATTATTTAGTTTTATTAAATAAATAAAATTATTTGTTCTGCATACATATTACTACTAGTTCTGTGAACAGTAACGCCGTTCTTCCATGGAGCTACGTTCAAGCGACGCGATCGCCGCTCGTCTGTATTTTCTATACTATTATTAGTGTTTGAAATCGCCGCTAGGCGCTACACTAGCAAAATCGTATGACAGGTAGCGGTAGCGTCGCTTGCAAGTAGCTACGTGAACGATGGGCGTTAATCTCGCCTTGCAAAAAAGTATGTCTCTAATTTTTTCTCATTAATTTGTCAAAATTTCTCTAAAATAATAAGATTTGTAAGTAGGTACTTCAAAAGGTTTCCGACTTATTCAAAAACCATATAATAGTCTGTGCAACATTGTTTTTAATTTCAAATATGAAATATATAATCTGTCCAAAGAAATAACGCTATCTCAATGACAATTTTTTTACAAACATTCTTCTGGTAATAGGTACCAAAATATTGAAAACTTTAGTCAAAGTTAGCCATCTAGTGAAAGTAAAAGTAAAGGCTTGTTTCAATATTAAAGTGGATGCAGCAGAGTTTCTAAACGGGAAACGGAACGTAGAAACAAATTTACAGACAGACGAAATGCCAAATAGTCGAGTTAAAACAGGACTTTGCCATGCTCAGGCAATAACTCATCCTTTGAGTATATCAAATAATCAAAATACCTAATGAACCTCTGTTCTTGTACATTCATTGGAGAACAAAATTTCCAAAGGGGGTTTCATTATTATAGATGTTAAATTTTGCGGTATTATGCCATGTTGCCCTTCCTTCACCTTTTACCAAGGTTTGGAAGAGCGTTACAGTGTCCACCATCAGGGCAGATGCCTGCCTGCATCACATCTGCCCTGAGATGTACACTGTAACGCGGTACAAAATTTGGGCTAAATGAGGAGCAATAGCGATAGGGCGTAACAACTCAAAAATTTATCACAATAATACTTTTGTACATTTACGTTTCATCATGCTTTATCAAAACCTGCACATTATATTATGTTAAATGCTTATTTTGAATACTGAAAGTGTAATTTGTTTATACAGAAGTCAGTTCCTGGACATCACTTGAGTGGAGCAACACTTTAGTGGCAGCCACATTCTATCTCTGATCCTGTGGACCACTTGAGGAGATCAGCATTTCCAAGGCAGGCTTCGTCCTTATTATATCTGTTAATCTTTTCTGAAGCATTTCGCGTTGCAGCATTTTGCTTTTGTTTTTCACTTCTTTCTCTTTACCCCAGTTGTTTCGGAGAAATTCGTGACATAAAAACAGGCCATTCAGCGTAATTTTGTTTGTTTGACAGTTGAAACTCTCCTTCTAAATGCCAATTCTAAGTCTGTTATAGCTTTTGCACACATTGTGATAGCAGAGGAGGACAAATACCAAGTTGTTAAGCTTGTCAGCATATTACAATTTGATAGAATCAGCGTTTAACAGGGACCTTTCAAATATCAAAAAAAAAAAAATGGTGCTTAATGGTCATTTGTGGATATATTCGTATTTCTTGCGATCTTAGAATTTCTGTAGATCTTTCAATGTCATTTATCTTGCGGATATCCGAGCAGTAGTTTGTAGTACCTACTTCCCCTATACTGTAGCCCTACAGCCATTCTGTTGAAGCAACTCTAGTTTGAAGTGTTTGTCTAGTCTTGAACCTTTCCAATGTCAATCATATTCAACCCAGAGTCGGTACTGGCAGCTACCAGCTACAAGGATTTAGAATCAGAATTATCCCCTGGATGGGTTGCCGTCTGAGGCCAGCGAGGTCCGTCTCCCCATTCTTACACCCTCAACTGGTTTAACCACTTCCAGGCGGAGAGCTGACCTCCAGTGGAGAACACTTTCTCAGAGACCTGTAGTTGCCTAAAGGTGGATCCGCCCTTGTCTCAGATCTTGCCCTTGGAGCTCATAATCCCCGTCAGGTACTAACTGTGATGAACGTATGTCTTGCGGTATGAAAGAGACATGCGTGCATGAGTGAGACAGCATGAGTAAGGCATAAAAGGTTTGTTTGTTGTCCATTCGTCCTCTTTGCCTTCAGACATCCTTGGAAGGAACCCTGTACATAATCTCTTAATAAACGTTATCGTCTACCTACGATCTATTATTGGAGTACCACCCCAAAGGAATCTGGATCCATACACAGGAGTCCAGAACTCAATGTGAAACCGGCCACGGTCATCACATTTGGCGCAGCCGAAAAAAGGAACCACGGAGCAGCCAAATTATCACATTTGGCGCAGCCGAAAAAGGGAACCACGGAGCAGCCAAATTATCACATTTGGCGCAGCCGAAAAAAGGAACCACGGAGCAGCCTAATTCTCACATTTGGGCAGCCGAAAAAGACCGAGATTGAAGCTACAGGGGTCAACGAGTGATCGGGTCAGATCACGACTCCACATCATTGCGGAGCAAGGAGGAAGCAAGAGCAGCAGCATCCTATATATGGTGATTCAGTGCCGAGAACCTGGGATAGTATTCGCGTAAGGCGTGGATGCAGAAGTCTGGATCTTCAAGAGAAGACCAGGAACCGGGCGCAGACCTCAAGGAAGGCGCTTAGAAGGACGACCAGGGTTCAGGAGCAGAAGACGGTTCGCGGAAGGGCGAGATCGGACAGCATCAAGACTAAGGAGTCGTGAGTTGAGTGCTGTTTGTAAAATTTTCTGTTTTTTTTTCATTGATTGCATCTGTGTGAAGATGGAAGGAGGAGAACTGCCCAGGTTTTGTCATTTGAGAGACCAGCTGGAGACATTCGTCTTACAGTACGAGCAGTTCATCCTAGTCAATGATGACAAAATAACGTCGGATGTAAAAAAGAGAGCGGTTTTTATATCCCATTTGCACACAGAGACAATAAATTTATTAATAAATTAGTGTTTTCCAAAAAAAATTACAGATTTCACGGTAGAAAAATTATTGTTATTACTCGAAAATCATATAGGTATTAAAAGAAATGTGTTCAAGGAACGTGAAATTTTTTTCGCTACGAAACAAAAGGTTTCAGAATCAGTTAATGACTTCATAGCGCGTTTACGAAATCTAGTTAGATTTTGCAAATTCGAAGACAGACTTGAACATAATTTAAAAGATGTTTTTATCACCGGTCTTAGAATTGGTCGTACTAAAGAAAAATTATTTGTCGAGGCTGAAAACTTTTCATTAAAAAAGGTTTTAGAATGTGCTATTGCAATGGATTCGTTCGATGTAATTAATAAGCAAATTAAAACGGAAAGTGTAGATATGATTTCTAAAAATAGACAGATCGATTTGTCACAAAAAAAAAATACGGCGGGTAGACATTTTTCTAGACCTACGGACAAGAATGTTACATCGTTCAGACCGAAATCATTAGACCGAACGAAGTGTAAACATTGTGGTAATTATCACGAATCAGTTAATTGTAAATTTAAAAACTTGATTTGTTATAAATGCAAAGGCAAAGGTCACATAAGTAAAATATGTCGCGGTTTAAAGTATAAAGATATTTCTTCAGTGTTTATAAATACGCAGGAACTGCTGTGTATAAATCAAGTGCATTGTGAGCCAATTTTGTGCAAAATCTTAGTGAATAATGTTGAACTAAATGGTTTACTGGATACAGGTGCAGCAGTCTCGATTTTAAAAGAGATAGATTATGTTAAACACTTCAATAAGTTGGATTTAAAACCAAAGGATTTAACCTTGACGGGTTACGCTAACTGTAAGTTAAATTTATTGGGTTGTATTTTATTAACAGTTGATTATAACGGTTATAGGGAAATGTTAGAATTTTGCGTAGTAAAAAATGGAACAACTACTGTTCTAGGTCGTGACTTTATCAAAAAGTTTAATATTGGATTTACGGGGTTACAATCTACTTCATCCCAGGAGGGAAGTGAAATTTTTTCTCAAAATGTAGTTGAGAATGATAGAAGTGAAGTAGATAAATTAATTCGAAAATTCCCGGAGGTTTTTTCGGATAAACTGGGTAGATTCAATAAAAATAAAATACATCTGAAACTAAAAGAGAATGCTGAACCAAAATTCTGCAATCCGAGAAATATACCGTTTGCTTTAAAAGCAAAGGTTGAAACGGAATTAGGCCGTTTACAATCGGAAGGTATTTTAGTTCCGGTAAATTATAGTAAGTTTGCATCACCAATTGTTCCCATAGTAAAAGGTAACGGGGAAATAAGGATTTGTGGTGATTATAAGGCAACAATTAATCCGCAGCTAGTGGTAGATATATATCCCATGCCACGGATAGAATGGTTGTTTTCACAAATGGCTGGTGGAATAATTTTTTCCAAGATTGACTTGCGGCAAGCCTACCTACAATTAGAACTAGATGAGGAAAGTCAAGAATTCACAACGATATCCACTCATTTAGGATTGTTTAAATTCACGAGATTAATGTTTGGAATTAATAGCGCTCCTGCTATTTTTTGTAAAACGATAGCTTCGTGTTTACAGGGTTTGAAAAAAACAGCTGTATTTTTAGATGATATAATAGTAACGGGAGAAACAGTAGACGAACATAATGAGAATTTAAGTGCAGTGCTAAACAGGTTAAAAGACTGTGGATTTAGTGTAAATATTCACAAGTGTATTTTTAATGCATCATCAGTAACTTTTCTAGGGTTTGAAGTTTCAAAAGAAGGAATCAAACCATTGAAAGATAAAACTATCGCTATTAGCAAGGTATCGCAACCTAAAGATATAACTGAATTACGAAGTTTCTTGGGGTTAGTGAACTTTTACAGGTCATTTGTGCCTAATATGTCAGTGCTATTAGATCCGTTACATAGATTATTGAGGAAAAACATACATTTTGAGTTTAATCAGGATTGCTTGGAAGCTTTTAATAAAATAAAGGAAATTTTATGTGATGATAGAGTGCTAGCTCATTTTGACCCGGAAGTAAAATTGAAGGTTGTTACGGATGCATCAACAAAAGGGTTGGGAGCGACACTTTTGCATTGTTACGATAATAATTTACAGAGACCGATTTCTTTTGTTTCTCGAAAATTAACGGAAGCGGAAAAGAAATATTCTATATTGGATCTCAAAGCAACAGCTATTGTGTTTGCGTTAAAAAATTTTTTTGAGTATATTTATGGAAGGGAGTTCATTTTAGAAATAGATAATGAACCGTTATGTAGAATTTTTGGTGATAAGAAAGGTATCCCAGTATTAGCGTGCAACAGACTTCAACGCTATGGGGTGATTCTTTCGTCATTCAATTATAAGGTACAGTACGTGAAATCGGCATTGAATTGTTCGGATTATTTGTCACGCGTTCCTGTCGAGGAACCGGTTCACGTAGAGAATGACTTTGATACTCAAATTCTAAGTTTATTCAAAAATAACAGAGATATACCAATAGATGTCGAGGAGATTAAATCGGAATCAAATACGGATAAAATTTTATTGGAAATTAAACATTCTCTCACAACAGGGTGGCCAAATAGAATTAACAAGGATGATTCAAAATGGATTTACTGGAGTAAACGGAATGAATTATCTATAATTGATGATTGTTTTTTTTTGAATAATAGGCTAATAATCCCAGTAAGTTTAAGAGAAAATTTTTTTAACTTATTGCATAGATCTCATCTGGGCATAGCTAAGATGAAAGGGTTAGCCAGGGGGTATTTTTGGTGGCCAGGGATAGATGGAGAAATTGAACTTTTAGCGAGAGGATGCGAAATTTGTTCAGAGGTTCAACCATCTCAACCAAAAAGCGAATTGACTCCGTGGCCCATAACTGAAGAGATATGGAGTAGGGTGCATATTGATTATGCAGGTCCCATTGCAAATAAATATTTTTTTGTGATTATTGACTCAACCTCAAAATGGTTAGACTGTGTGGAGGTAAATTCTCCAAATTCGTATAATACTATTAAAATATTAAGAAATTTATTTAGTTATTTCGGGAGTGTACAGACAATAGTGTCAGATAATGGAGCCGCCTTCATGTCAGCGGACTTCAAAGAGTTTTGTGAGATGAATAGCATCAAACATTTAACTACTCCGGTAAATCATCCACAATCGAACGGGTTAGCTGAAAACGCCGTGAAAAATTGTAAAAAATTTTTGAAAAAAATGATGATAGGAAATAAGTTTCAGTCAGGTTACGATGAAAAATTAGGAAATTTTCTAGTGGATTACAGAAATTCACCACACTGTACAACTGGTTTAGAACCTGCAGTTGTAATGTTTGGAAGAAAACTAAGGTCTAACTTAAACAGTTTTGTACCGAGAGGGGGGAGAGATAAGGATAATAGAATTAATAAAGAAACTAAAATTAAAATGTCTAAATGTCAGGAAAATCAGAAATGTTATTATAAAAGAAATAATAAAGAATCGTTGGGTTTTTCGATAAATCAAAAAGTAATGGTAAGAGATTTTAGAGACCAAAACAATGATAAATGGGTTTCAGGGAAGATACATAAAAAAATTGGAAAAAAACTTTATATAATTGAGGTAAATTTAAAAGGTAAACTTATGTATTGGAAAAGGCATTTTGATCAGTTGTCTAAATTGTGTGTATCATGGGAAAAGAACCCCAGCAATCCTTTAATCGCGTCTGAGACTAGGAGATTATCGTCAGATGAGTACGATATCTCCGGCTTTATGTCGGATGACAATCTAATGGGTGATTCTCCTCTTACTTCCAGCTCCAGTGAACCGGTGGCTTCCACGTCGGGAAACTGGAAGGATAGATTACGACCACGGACACACAGATGAGTCAATGAAGACAGGATTCAGCTCTCGACTCAACATGATAATGAATTACACTGTAAATATTGGAATATTGTATGTATTGTAAATAATATTATCATCATCATGTTGTGTACCTGTCTACGGATTTAAGTGTGGAGGGATGTGATGAACGTATGTCTTGCGGTATGAAAGAGACATGCGTGCATGAGTGAGACAGCATGAGTAAGGCATAAAAGGTTTGTTTGTTGTCCATTCGTCCTCTTTGCCTTCAGACATCCTTGGAAGGAACCCTGTACATAATCTCTTAATAAACGTTATCGTCTACCTACGATCTATTATTGGAGTACCACCCCAAAGGAATCTGGATCCTTACACAGGAGTCCAGAACTCAATGTGAAACCGGCCACGGTCATCACACTAACGTGTTGCCAGGTTTCATTTTTATTCTGATTACTGGCTTATTTATTTATGTACATAAGATTATCTTAGTGTGGACTGCTTCGCCCTTTTGGACAGTTTTTTTTGTTAGCGCATACGACATTCAGTCCTCCATTAATGGAGTTACCCGCATTTGCCTTTCTTTCTATATCTCATTTCTCATAAACATACTTCCCAAATACACAAATTCATTAAACTGCTCCAAGTATTCATCATTCACAACTGCATTGTATACTCCTTTTATACCCTCTCTTTCGAATTCCATAACTTTAGACTTACTTACATTCATCATTAACTCAGACCGAGTTGTTTGGGGGTCCGTCCCCTCTGCCTACTCCAGCGGTGAAATGGCATGAAGCTTAGTTAGTTAGTATCTCAGTGTGCCAGCTAAAATGCCGAGCGCCGCTCCTTCATACGCCGGCTGACACTATTTTCATTAAACTTACTTGTTAATCGCAAAATGTTGTTTTCGTAAACCCTTATTGTCTTACCAGATAATTTGATTATATATTTATAAAAATCGTATATATTTATCTATCTTATGTACTTCCCCGGACACGTTTTCTCTCTATAAAAAAATATACGTAAAATAATGAAAACTTTCTTACGGCCGTTGTTCCCAATCCTATTGATCAACTGTTGAGCCGAAGTTTTGGCTCAACACTCCTCAAATGCACAAATGCTCTTCCAAACGAAACTCTTCGACCAAAAGGCAAATCGAGCGTTAATATATAGCAATATTTATTTAACTCTCTGAAATATGTGTGTAAAACATGATAATGTGTATGACAATGAATTGTAGGTTAGTAAATAAAAGATATCTTACTATCGAAGGACATTGAATTTATTTTTGAAAGCAAATCATTACAAGTTTGACTCTACTGAATTTAAATAGCAAAAGACTCTAAATATTATAATGTTTTAAATAATGAAATCGTCAGGGCATGTTTAGATTGTTTAAAACTACATCTAAATAGTGATGGAAACGAAATGTCAAAGTTTATCGTTTACAGCCACATGTTTAAGGTCAGCCACATGTTTAAGGTCAGCCACAGGTAAGACACAAAAACTACATTTCAAGATACGATCACGCTAGAATTAACTGAGGGCGCCAGCTCTCCCTTTTGAAATAAGAGAGAAACAAATTTGTATTTAGGTAGTAAACCATTTTTAAAAGTAAAAGCTAAGATAATACGATGGTGACAATTGGCTCACGAGAATTGGTCAGACGGTTCACTAATCGTTCATTTCTGTATTTCATTCGGCCTATTTTACTCGGAATTAGTGAACCGTCTGATTGTACTGAATTTAAAATTTAAAAATTAAGACATTTCACGTGAAATTTGCTTTTTTACTAATAAAAAATTCAAGTTTGCAAGTGACGAAACGAGGAGCTAGAATAATATTAATATATATTATTTTCTTGCCAAACTAATAGGATTTATTTTAGTATGTTAAGAACATTTTTTTAAATTCAATATACAAAAAAAATGAGGCAACTGCGTTTGGTTTCTAATAAATCCGGTACTGATTTGCTGAAATTAAAGTTTGAGTTCATGATGTAGAATTATGTTTAATAACGCCATTGTTATTTATTACAGATGTTGTTCTTGGATCTGGATATCACCTGAAGGAGTTACACTTAACACAGTCACATTCTATCTCTGTCCCTGGACATCACTTCAGGAGACAACACTCTCAAGGCGGTCACAATATTTCTATGCCACTGGACAATCAAGGATATATATAAGGAGATTATTTTTAGTTATTTACACATACGAGTAAGTAAGTTTAAACATTACTAATTAATTAAGTTCATTGATTTTCTCTGAATTAATAATAATAGGGTGGCGTGACACACATGATCACGTATTATAAATACAATAATAATCTATGACAGGCTGCCTGAAATGTTTTGTAGTATCTTTCACGGAATTTTATTAACTTTGTGGTTTGTTTGAAAGCCTGACAGGCGTGATATTAGCAGCGAAAAAGCTCTGTTTCCAGACGTATCAACATGAAGGCTACCAGTAGCTACTTGAGAACATGTTTTCTGTGGTGGAAGGCTCGCGGACTTATTACTAGGATCTTCCTTCCAATAAAGTTATGTTACCGGTAGTTGTGATCAACCCATTAAGAGTTTTGGTGAAAAACCCCCTAAATCTAGCAACCTTCCACACCAATATAATATAAAGCAACGTACAACAAATATATGGAAGGCAGATTTGTTTACGTGAAAACCGCACAAGAATTCCAACCAGTATTCAGTGAGACCATGGCATCCCCAATTGGGGTATGTTGTGAGGCTGAAGGTAAGTGAGGAGGGTGAGAAGATGGGGAAAAGGAAGGTGGGTTAGTACCTGGCTATTCAAATCTACACGTACCTGGCTAATCGGAATATTACGCACTTTATAATGTTTTAAATTGCTAAAATACAGATCAATCAAATAGAATTTACTTGCGGGTCAAGAGTCAGTCAAGAGTCTTGCCCCACATCGAATAATAATTAGTTTTTCTCTGTGAATTTTAATGAATCTGTTCTCGCGATCTGTACTCACCATTCTAACTCTAATGCTAGTCTTTTTTGTTGAACAAAATTTTTTTTAAATGAAATAAAAATTAAATTAGAATAGCAAAATAAATAAAATGTACACATTTTTGAATCCAAAGTTTCTGACGGCAATTTGAAAAAAAAAATTAGAATCCTTGAGAATTTTTAATTAATAATTTTTACATGAAACGATATAAAAGTGAGGTAATGATAATGTTTAATTTGTCTAATAAAATATGTATGTGTTATTATCAAAAAAACGTAAGGTGAGCCATTTTTAAAACTTTTTTGTTTGCATGCAAAATTTTTATATCTCAAAAACTATATGTTTATTTTGAATTATAAAATTTGAAAGCGCATTTTGTCATCTTTCTAAAACAGTTTTTAGTTTTCGGATACATTCAGAAATATTCCATTTATTTGGATTTTATCGCAAAACGGAAATATTTCGACCCTCAGTAAAATACTGTCGAGGCCTGAGGGGTTTGCAATTTCTTTATGTAATTTGACACTCAAATTCGTGAGGTACCTACAAATGAATATTGATAATTTCAACTTATATCACACTATCAAGTAAATTGGTCCGATTAGACATGGAACCGTACCAACCATACCATATACAGTCATAGTCAGATAAAAAGTTATAGTTACTCTCCAAACTCCAAACTAATTAAAGAAATCAGCACCTCTTTTAAATAAAAATCAACTTAAGGTTCATTAAATTATACATATTCAAACATAAAAACCAAACTTAAAATACAAATTAAAACTTTGGTATAAAAAAAACATAAAAACTAAACTTAAAACTTTGGTAAAAATCAATCAGTATTATCTTACTAATATTATAAACGCGAAAGTTTGTATGGATGTATGTATGTTTGTTCCTCTTTAAATCGAAATTTAATGAATGGATTTTACTGAAACTTTACAATAATATAGCTCATACATCAGAATAACATATAGGCTATAATTTATGAAGCTAGATATTTATTTTAAATATATTAAAAAAATAAAATTATAGTTTAATAGAAAACGTCAAAATTTGAGAATGACATTTTGCAAAACAATGATTGTTAAATCAAAATTCTATTTTGGAAAAAGTTTAAATTACTGAATTTATTTGAAGTACTCACCTAATACTTTGAATCGAATCAAGAATTATAAATATTTTAAATAAATTGGTTAAGAATTTTGGTATAAACGTAGATGGGACCTAGGAAAAGAAAATAGATTACGCAAAGTACTAATCCTACGCAGACGAAGTCACGGGCCGCTTGTCTAACATAAAAAAACTGAACTCAAAACAAAAATTGAGCAAACTAATTAAAGTTTCGAGATCTCAGCGTCTGAATTCCCATAGTAAATTTATTCAGACACGATACTTCCTCACTTCGTCAATTCATCACATCATAACTCACATTAACCTAACCTAACCTAAGGTTAAAAACCCCAATTATCAGTTTTCGACATGTGAACAATTAACATCCGATGAAAGTTTGTACTCAATATTCATACACTTAAAAAGTTTCCATTATATATATATATTTTTTTTTTTTTTTAAATACCTAAAATAAAAAAAATTGCATCTCTTCAAGGCTTATTAATAAAACTTTGGTAAAAACATCATAGATTATATACATACATAAAAAAAAACTTAACTTGAAACAAAAATAAGTGTCATTAGACTTTGCCATTTTTTAAATTTTTTGTCCTTCGCTGAGTGGTTAAGCATTTTTAATATGGCCGAGAAGACATTAAAAATGATGACAATATCGACCTAATCGCTAATCTGGTTCGATCTGACCTTCGGTTAAGTATTGAAACTGAAGGAATTAACAAGGAATGTATACAACAAATTTTACATAACAAATTTTACCGTGCAAAAAGTGTGTGCCAAATGATGCCTAAAATTCTCACGTTTCAACAACAAGAAAATGTTTGTACTGACACTTTATACTGCATTATTTGCCAAATCTTGTGCCGTGCGACTTCTGTCTGTTCCGTAAGGTGAAATCTGCATTAAAAAGAACAAGATTTGAGTCCGTTGAAGGTGTGAAAGAGAAAGCGGCAAGCGTCCTAAAGGAGCCAACAGAAAAAGACTTCCAGCACTGTTTCGAACAATGGAAGATTAGCATGGAGCGTTGTAGGGATAGAGAAGGGATGTATATTGAAGGTGATAAGTAATAAGTAATTGAAGGTCATAAGTAAATATGAATCAAATAAAAATAAAATGTTTTACAGTGTCTGTCTCGTTATTTAATAGCCACACCATATATTTATGTTGTGGCTGAAAATATTTTTTTCCAAATATCAATTTTCTGTGTGAAGATTTTCAGGATTCTTTATCGGGGATGATACGCTTCCCTAAACTCACTGACATTTTATGGGTTTAACGGTTTTTGCGGTACTTGTATATGAGGGAATGTACATACTATCCATTCCTGTATAATATTCTTGTTCTTAACGGGAATGCGCAATTTCAACACCTCAGAAGCCCGCCAAAAACTATTTTTAGGTCAACATTTTTTTAAATTAATCTCTGGAACTACACTCAATCCAACTTGAAATTGAAAGAGGTTAATTTATATATCCTTAACAAGTATATTCGTTGGAGATCCCATGCACTTTTTTATGCTCCGAAAGTGAGGACTTCTGCCTATCAGAATGCGCCAATAAACAGAGCGGCTCGACTGCTGATTCTGCATTGACCATCAACATTTTCAATGTCACTTACAGACAGTTCATCAACTATTTTTAAATGCATGTCACAAAATAGTAAAACTGCTCCTATGCCTTTTTAATTTGCAATCTTCTTCTTGATACAGTCGTTGTATAACGGTTTTACGGAGAACATGAAAAAATAAATAAATATTATATTTTCGTTGTTTGTTTTTGGGGTGTATTGCCGTGTTGCGCTACCTCCTTCTTTAGCCGACGTTTCGGACAGCGTTGCAGTGTCCATCATCAGGGCAGATCCGGCACAACACTAACAACTTCACATCGTCGGATCTGCCCTGATGATAGACACTGCAACGCTCTCCGAAACGTCGGCTAAAGAAGGAGGTAGCGCAACAAGGCATAACACCCCAAAAACAAACAACGAAAATATAATATTTATTTATTTTTTCATGTTCTCCGTAAAACCGTTATACAACGACTATATCAAGAAGAAGATTGCAAATTAAAAAGGCATAGGAGCAGTTTTACTATTTTGTGACATGCATTTAAAAATAGTTGATGAACTGTCTGTAAGTGACATTGAAAATGTTGATGGTCAATGCAGAATCAGCAGTCGAGCCGCTCTGTTTATTGGCGCATTCTGATAGGCAGAAGTCCTCACTTTCGGAGCATATGCAACGCTGTCCGAAACGTCGGCTAAAGAAGGAGGTAGCGCAACACGGCATAACACCCCAAAAACAAACAACGAAAATGCTTTTGGCCGTGATATTAATTATATATTATTATTAATATTAATTGTGATAATCTAAAAACGTTTCCAAATATTATATTTGCTTTAATTCTTATCTCAAAATCTTTATCAGCTATCAATACCTGTGAGTTTTTCTTAGAGATAATTGTTTATCAGAACGGATAAGATAGCCCCTGATGCGTTGGCAATAGTCTCACAGAAGTGGATAGTTTACCAAACCTTTGAACATTCTATTAAAAAAATTTACTAACTTGTATTAGGTAATTAGTGCTTTACAAGTAACTTATTTTATAAAGTCTGATCAGTGTCAGTGCCAATACTCGCAACAAGAGAAACTACTTCAGGTAAGTCTTTTAATTTTGCTATCAACTTGCTTTTATTGGACTTGGCGGTGTAGTAGACAGGAAATGGTGGACTGGTCATGGAGGAGTTCGTTATCTTTAATATGTTAACCTCTCAGGCAAATTTGTTCGCTTTTGAGAACAACTCTATAGGTCTATAACTCTATGTGTCTCCCTTACTATCGTCACAGTGAAAAATATGATCTAAACAGATTTAGAAAGAGGAAACAGTAAATTTTGTGTTCAAATTTAAAAGTTAATCGCTAAAGAATTAAAATGTACACCTTTATGAAACCAATGATTCTGAACGAAATTTGAAAAAAATATGAAACTTTGTGAATTTTTTATTAATTATTTTGACATGGAATAATAAAAAACTGAACTGATGATATGTAATATTTATCTAATATAATATGTATTTACCAGTAATTTTAGTTTGAAGAAACGTGAGGAGAACCATTTTTAAAACTTTTTTATGTTTGCATTGAAAATTTTTGTATTTAAAAAATTACATGTTATTTTACGCACCAGATTTTCAGGAACGGGTTTAGTTTTTCCCATAGGAAAAACTAAACCCTTTCATACACTTTTCCATATAAATGATAATCTAGTAAATCCACGTTATGCAAGTGTATTATATAAGTATAATTAATACAAAACAATACAAGAACAACACGTTAATCTACCAAACTATTAAATGGGAATATAATTCACCGTCTCCAGATATTTTCATATCAGAGGGTTGTTCGGCTCTGTGGAATTCCTAATTTGACCGACAAATCCTACTGATCCCTCAATATAAATATTTAAAAAATCTTTCGTAATTCTACATGTATTTAAAATGACTGATTTTTGCATTTTTATATACAAATTCTTTGACAAATCTAATATGCCTAAATATTTAATAAGAGATCTAGGTATAATGCCAGTAGCCGAAATAACAAAAGGCAATATTTTTATAGTCTGAGAATGCCAAATTCTTTTAATTTCATTTCCTAAATCTATATACTTTCTTATTTTTTCAGAAACAGATTTTTGAATATTACAGGAATTTGGAATAGCTACATCAATAATATAAGTTATTTTTTTAATTTTGTCATGTAAAACTATATGAGGTCTATTATGACCAATTGGTCTGTCTGTTAGTATAGTTTTATCATAGTAAATTTTAAAGAAATTATTTTCTAAAAATGAATTTGGTTCGTATTCATAATATTAAAGAAATTTTTAATAATAAAATTTGAAAGCATATTTTATCATCTTTCAAAAACAGGTTTTAGTTTTCGGATACATGAATATTCAATTTATTTGGATTTTATTGCAAAGCGAAAATATTTTGACCTTCTGACAGAATATGTTAAATTACGGCAACATTACACAAACTCGCACCCGCACTTCATTGACCTCATTTATGTTGTTGTCGACCCAACTTCCTAAGTATTTATATTGAGAAACATATTGGGCACTTTTATTATTCCACTGGTTATGGCACGGCAACGGCACAAAAACGCAAAAAACATACATTCTTTATTTAGGTTTATTTAGGAAACATACAGCTGTAAGTATATAAAATCATTATACATTTAACCCTTCTTAACTCTTTTAACGACTGCATTCCAATGTATGGGCGTTATCACAAATATTTTTCTTTTTATACTTTAAGAATAAAGATGACATTTTTTCACCTTTGAACAATCACATATAATTTTTTTCTAATCAATTTAAAATTCAGGTTTCTGGGCATTATCAAAGTTCAAATTATTTTTTAAATGCACATAAATTCTCCAAAACACGAAACAAAATGCAATATAACAGAAACGGGAAGCAAATCTCAAAAGAGAAATGTATTTTTTATAAAACATTTGAATAAAATACTTATATTTATTCCTCCGAAATTCGATTGTCAAATGAAATTGTGAAATGACTTTAGATGCTTGGATAAAATGACGGAAGCATCTAAAGTCATTTCATCGCGCTTGCCTCTAACGCGGGAGCAGTCTTAAGAAGAAGTTATACGCCAAATCACTATTTAGATTTATCTTTACTACGAATCGGTTTACATTATGGATTTGAAAAAATATGTTATGGATGAATTGAAGCTTTTCCTACCTTTTTTCACTGAATAGATTGAAACGCCTCTACTTTCGGCAAGGAATATTATTATTATTATTCTAATTAAATAAGAAAACGAGAAACAAATTTAAAAAAGCTATGCAAATTATTACTGAGACATTTATTCTATAATTACAAATAGCAGAGGCCCTAGCACGCATGCTTTATAACGATGGGTAGGATAACTATCGGTAACTTCTCATCGTTCCCTAGGACAACTGCATCGCTAAAGTACAAACAACAGTTGATGTCGAATATGTTAAGGACACTTAGTCATTGTGAACTGTCACTTATTCGTTGGCGATCTGTAGTCATGCTAGGGAACGATGAGAAGTTACCGATAGTTATCCTACCGATCGTTATAAAGCAAGCGTGCTAGGGCCTCAAGGGTTAATTTTTATCTATAGTTTAGTCTTCTTAATTAATTAAAAACTTAAATTTAGAATTTCCAACTGCTTAAGTCTGATAAATTCACTTTCCTTTGTTTGATGTCCGGGTCCTCGATTTTGACGTACTCTACGTCACTCATTATTACCCATTATTGCACTTTATATTCACTACGATTACTGGGCGGTACTTCGAGGGCTGTCTCAATTCTTCTGCGGAAGGAGGCTGGTGGTTCCTGGTCAAGCGAATTCTCTGGAAGAGCCTCGGCGGTGGCTTGAGGGGGCACGCAAAAGTTGGCTTCCTCAGAGGGAAGCTGGTGGTCGCTGGACGGCAGACTGGACCGAAGGGCGGTCAGTATGCTGGTAGGCAGAGTGTGCACTTCCGGAGGACGGAGTGTACAGGAGAAAGTTTCCCGAGCAGGAGCTGGGCGGCAGACTGGACCGAAGGGCGGTCAGTATGCTGGTAGGCAGAGTGTGCACTTCCGGAGGACGGAGTGTACAGGAGAAAGTTTCCCGAGCAGGAGCTGGGCGGCAGACTGGACCGAAGGGCGGTCAGTATGCTGGTAGGCAGAGTGTGCACTTCCGGAGGACGGAGTGTACAGGAGAAAGTTTCCCGAGCAGGAGCTGGGCGGCAGACTGGACCGAAGGGCGGTCAGTATGCTGGTAGGCAGAGTGTGCACTTCCGGAGGACGGAGTGTACAGGAGAAAGTTTCCCGAGCAGGAGCTGGGCGGCAGACTGGACCGTAGGGCGGTCAGTATGCTGGTAGGCAGAGTGTGCACTTCCGGAGGACGGAGTGTACAGGAGAAAGTTTCCCGAGCAGGAGCTGGGCGGCAGACTGGACCGAAGGGCGGTCAGTATGCTGGTAGGCAGAGTGTTGGCTCGGCGGAAGCCGTTGTGACTCCGAGAGACACGGGGGCCCTCCAAGGGAAGAGCTTCCCGGGTCGGAAGTGAAAAAGCGACTTTCCCAAGTTTGAACTCCCGCTTCTTCCCGGGCCGATGGTTGGCCCTGCTGACGAATTGAAGAACTATTGTTATTATTCCTCTTTGTTCCATTTCTCAAAACTGCAATGGTAACATGCGCTGTGGTCGTCCAATGGTTGTCAACTTCAACGCAAGATGGCGCTGATAATCTCGTTTGTTGTGAAATATACATTATTGGCGTTAACTTCTGAGTTCAATTGATAACTAAGTTTACACTTATATTCTTATATATAGATTAATTCTAATAATTTTACAACAACGCATATAATAATTAATATAAAGGCTCAATCATGAATAAATTCTATTAATGTAGCAAAATCCCTAGTCCACAGAATCCCGTTTGTAAAGAACATACAACATATTCGAAAATATATAAAAAGGGCGCGTTGGCCCTTCCATCAAAAAGATTTTTATTGCCCTGAGCTTCGACTGGTCCCCCAGGATTGGGTCGCCTTTTGTTAACAAACTGCGGAATTTAAATCCTAGCTTTCTATTTTATTACGGTTCCCTTGAGTCTAATTTCGCCGTCGGCTATCTGCGATTTCTAATTCTAATGGTTGTTTACCAAACTTGGTAAAGTAACTAATTTTAAGTTCCCTTGTCGGCGAGCCGTCACATTCCTTTGCAAGCCAAATTACTGGCAAACAAATTGCACATTTTTAAGATCTTTTGTGAATTCTAGCCACGGTAAATACCGATTTTTAAGATAGATTTTTTTTTATTATACATCGTGTTAAGGATCGTACTCTGATATTATTTGGAGTAAAAATGTAAATGAAATTTTGGTCTCTGGTGACTTTTTGGATGTCTTTTTTTTTTTCTTCAAAAATTAAACAAAAAAAAACTTCTCATCACGGTCACATAGCCGCGTAACCAACCAATAGCCCCTCACCCACTACTAACTGCCTAACGGATTTTTATGTTTTGTAGAAAAAAAAACTTCAAACATGCCATCAGAGACCAAAATTTCCTTTTTATTTTTTACTCCAAATAATGTCAGGAATCACTGGTTAAAATATGTCAAGTACGATCCTTAACACGTTGAATATTTATATGGTGGCTGATTTGTGAGATGATGTGAGGTCCTATTTACTTACCATTCCAATAATAATTGATATTTCTGTTTCTCTCAGAAGGCTTGTTTGGATAAATCATTGGTTAGACATATGTATTATATATTATTATGCTCTCTGTCTCTGTCTGTTAATGACTTGTATGAATACAATACCAACTCCGGCTGTTGTTGTCATTTTACAGATTCAGTCTCCAATTCATTGTTCTCCATCTCCTCAACATGCAGGCGGACAAGGGATTGCGTTATTGCAAACCCAACTGGCAGGAAACCCTCCAATTATTCGAAACCATTAAAGATAACAATAAAAAATTGCTTCTGGAACCATTCCCCGATGAAAAAGTGTTGGCGTTCTTCGCGAAATTATCATACACTGATTGTACGGGAGAGCTCAACCTGCCAAAAGGATGGCAACTTCTTACCACGGCTCGGAGCAACTGGGCTAATGCATACTTTGGGTGTGCATTGTGGAGCCCTTCCGAGCAGCAGGTGGTGGTGGCGCATAGAGGAACGAAACTTATGACGTTGGGGGCACTCTGGGTCGACGGGAAGGGTGTGTACTGTAATCGTTACACCAAACACATGAGCTCAGCTGTATCTTTTGCTGATGAAATTAAGACGGTAATTCTTGAAACAAATCAAAGACTTAGCAGTCGTATCGTTCTGTCCTTCACAGGGCATTCCCTCGGAGCATGGTTGGCCGGAGTCACCACCCTAACTGTGAAATACCTCGAGATGGAGGGCAGTGGATTCCGCAGAATCGCCAGCCCATGTAAAGGTCTGCATGCTCACACTCTAACGTTGGACAGTCCGGGGGTTAAGGATATGCTAACAAAGATATGTAGAGATTACGATGATAGGTATAACCAGTCTATATGTACTAAGAAATTAGATGTCACCACAATTTTTGCAGCTCCAAATCCTATGAACTGTACTGGGTTTCACGTGGGAGATATATATCAGCTGGAAAGTGTGAACACCCACAGCCTTGACAATTTCATCAAAGCTTTTGATGATGGGAAGAAGAAGTTTGCGGTACAGAACTGGCCCGAGGGACTAGTTGAGCGCCAAAATCATGACGAGCTAGAGGAGTACATGTTGCTTTTAGATGATGTAAGAGTTTCTCCTGCAAGCTCTACTGAGAGCCACCAGAACACGGAGCCACTTGAAGTAGATGCTGATACTACATTCCTCAAAGAACTGCTAACCTCAAGGAAGTATAAAACTAAACCCTCGCTGGGAAACATCTGTCATCTGGGAGTGTTTTCTGCAGAAGAGTTGAATTTTATGAATAATTGGAGTTTTTTTCAAAGCAATACGCTGATGAAATTAAAGGAAATTGAAAAATTCACAAATAAACAAAATCTTCAAAAATTAGACTTCCCAAAGTTTGAAATTGATACTAAAGAAAATATTATCACTTGTGACACAATGGAAGATTTGAGGAAGGTGATTAGACTAACCAAACAACTGTTACGCTGGTTTCATAAAGAGATAATAAATGCTATAGATAAACAGAACACGAGTATAAAGGGAGCCCCCTTATACATGGCTGGCCAGGCCTATCTCCGCACCTTGCCCAATATCCTGGACTGTGTGGACACCTTGGGGCTGGAGACATTCCTAGTGTCTCCCCAACGTGTTTTACAAATTGAGACAAGTGATTCTAAATTTGAAGCTGCCAGATTAAACAATATCTTGCTTCAAATCAAAAACACATCTTTAGAATCATTATATTTAAAAGACAACTGCCGCACAATTCTCAGTTGGAATGATTTGACTGATATAGCTATGGATATAGACATGGAAGATTTAAACGAGATCGATGTTATTATTAATAATCTGCTTGTTCTTGAATTCACTTCTCCAACCGATAGCTTAAACCAAAACTACGAAATTTTGACAAAAATTATTAAAACTTTAGAAACACACGTCCACAAGAAGCTCGTCATCATTCTACCAAAGTCGACTAATTCAACATTATTTATGGATTTTAAAAAACTGGCTGTTGAAATAAAGTCTTTCAAAGAATTTGAATTAAGCGACCTGACTATTAAATCTAGAGACGACATATTTGCACGGGATGCAATAGCATTAGGGGAAGAAACTCTCAGCCTAAATACATTACTGGGAAATGACTGTAAATCTGACGATGAGCAGGTTCGAGACAAAATCAATAACTTACTTTCTCCCGTTTTGAAGAAACTCGCAATAGACGCCCAGTATATAGCTCAAATACCAAACAAGCTTCCGAAGCTTTGTGAAATAGATGTGTTCTTTTCCAAAGGGAACAAGATTGTGGACAAAGAAAAGATTGCAGCACTACTGGAGAGGAGTGGGGCCGAGGGACCACTGCTGGTGGTCAGCGATCCGGAACAGCTCAGCCAGGACTACTGGGGGGAGGGTGCACGGGAGAGGATCTTCACCACCGAGGAAGTGGGACGTGACCTGTTTCAGGAAAAGTGTCGAGAGAAGTCAGCCACAGTAATCTATTGGCTACATTTATGCGCAGAAGGCCTCTCTCTGAGGGAAGTTTACAATAGCGGCCTCTACATGCCCAGGAAGTTCCACACTCGTGTTATCATTAAATCTATGGATGCATTCATTCGCTACAACGGAAATAAGGACATATTTATATTCGACGACGTGGAAGATAAATTAACACTAATTAGCTCCTTTAAATTATCCAAGGAAGCAGAGGAATTATTTGTCTTGAAAGATCACTTTAAAATACAAACAAACTCTTTAGAATCGAATATCGAAATAAAAAAAAACGAAGAATCGTTCAACAAACATTATTTTAAAAAGTTCGCTATTGGGGGTATCCCGTGTCTGGTCTGGCAATATTCTCACGGCTCTCTGGATGGCCTGCGCCCCTTCATCACAAGGGACAACAGTGACCCCATCAAGGAAGATGCCTTATGCAATATGGGGAAAAAGCTGACCATCATTGCTGATGACCCTGGTATGGGAAAGACCACCAGCCTGACGCGCATGTCGGAGCTCATCCGAGACTCATGGGTACTGAGAATTGACCACCTTCACTTGACCGCTATCGACAAACTACCCTCGAAACTTAACCTTCAATCGGTTACAAAGTATTTGATCTGTGCTTCGGGTTTACCTACTGATGATGATTTGTTGCGCAGTCTTTTACAGCATTGCCTCGAATCGAAAAGTTCGAGGCAGGTTTGTATTTTGGTGGATGCATTTGACGAAATCACTAAAGAAAATACCAAAGCCAAAATTTTAGAGGTTCTGAAATATTTAAAAAATATCACAAATTGTAAAACGGTAGTCACCACACGGGTGCATCCACAAGAATTGCTCGAAAATGAATTGTCAGAATTTTCCGCAGAATTAGTCAAAATTACAGAAAGAGAACAGGATGATTATATGATGAATTCCTGGCTTCCTCACCTGGCCTTGGAACTCCCAGAGCACGGAGAGTCGAAGAAGGGGAAGCTATGCCAGTTTGCCAGAGAGCTGCGGGAGGAGATGGAGGGAGTGCTGGGAGAAGACGTGGCCAGCTTCATGGGCATCCCGCTTCAGATCCGTATGCTGGCCGAAGTGTTCCTCCAGGAGGTCATACAGTCTATGGTGTCTCCTGAACAATCGCAGAACTTACACAAAATCAGCAATTTGTATGATTTGTATAAACAGTTTATCGAAGTTAAGAAAACAATATTTTTCGATCAGAAGACTAATCTGAACACAATTCTATCAGATTCCTCTCTAAATAATACGGTTGAGAACATAATGGAGAAACATCGCGTCCTGGCTTTTCAATCTATTGACCCAAAGTTTGCTGCAGTACTTGCTGCTTACTCAAACACAAAAATATCCAAAGAAGACTTGCAAGACATAAGCGGCCTAGGACTGATCAAGTCTATAATTGATGGAGCCGCTCTATTCATTCACCGCACGTTTGAAGAATACTTTTGCGCAGATTTCTTTGTCCAGTGGCTGAGGCTGGGAAGACATACCAAAGAAAATAACAAGCTCGTTAAAAGTGAATTTTGCGTTATCTTGTTCAGACCAGAATATTATTTAATCAGAAAGTTCATAGAGACCCAGCTTGCTATATCACTACCAATACCGAGCGATGCACTGGAAAGTAATCCGGTATTGTACAAACACTGGTTTAAACATCGTCGACTATTCTTTCACGATCGTGTAAAAACTCCAATGCACGTAGCGGCTGAAGAACAGAATATGCACACATTTGAAGTCCTCCTCAGTGGCCCCAGCAGTAGGATATCTGAGGAAGACTACATCGGCTTTATGGCAGCAAGAGACAAGGCCGGGAGGACCGCACTGAAAATAGCATTGGAGAAGAGAAATTACAATATTGTAAAGCAAATTGAGGGAAATGTGGAGAATTGTTCGTACGAGTCACTACTTCAACTTACGCTTGCTACTTTCTTAGATTTTGAAGGCGACAAAGATCACAATTTGTTTACCGAATATTCTCGAAATAAACAACCGTCAAGTAATTTACACTGTGCCTTAAAAAGAACTGAACAGATCAGAAAACAGATCACTCCATTTATGGCATCAGTGAGAGAGGATGAGTACAGCACTGTGTGTAAAATCTTAAATGGCATGGAAAGTGATACAGAGCGCGCTCACTTATTGATTGCCATTGATAGACAGGGCGATACTGCCATCAATCTCGCAGCAAGTAAAGAAGATCATACGTTATTTAAGTTATTTGCTAAACAAGGAGTTTGTATATCTTTCGATACATCTGAAAACAATCCCTTGCATTGTGCAGCAAAGGGAGGAAACCTTGGTATTGTGAAATATTTACTAAATCCCACAAAAAAATCTTTTAAGGGACTTAAAGATACTGCACCTTTTAAACACATAAAAACAAAAGTAATTAATTTTATTACACGCATAATCAGCAATGAAAATCACACCGATAAAGAGGCTAACACATTTCCATATACTGGAATATATCAAATGTTTTCTTCTATAAAATCTTTGGATGGTTCTACCGCCCTGATGTTAGCTGCACAAGGAGGGCACGATGAGATAGTATCAGTACTGTTAGATAAACTGGCAGACATTCAAACAAGGGACAATAATGGAGAGACTGCATTATTGCTAGCTGCAAGGGAGGGACATTTGCAGGTGGTTAAACTCCTGTTGAAGGACGCAGACATCCACGTGAGCAGTAATGTTGGCTCGACTGCATTAATGTACGCTGCAAGTAAGGGGCACCTAGGGGTAGTTAAACACCTACTGATGAATGGAGCAGACATCCACATGAAGAATAATGATGGCTTGACTGCATTAATGTACGCTGCAGGTAAGGGGCACCTAGAGGTAGTTGCACACCTACTGTTGAATGGAGCAGACATCCACATGAAGAATAATGATGGCTTGACTGCATTAATGTACGCTGCAAGTAAGGGGCACCTAGGGGTAGTTAAACACCTGTTGAATAACAACATACTGTTGAATATAGCAGACATCCACATGAAGAATAATGACGGCTTGACTGCATTAATGTACGCTGCAGGTGAGGGGCACCTAGAAGTAGTTGCACACCTACTGTTGAATCGAGCAGACATCAACATGAGCAGTAATAATGGCTGGACTGCATTAATGCACGCTGCAAGTAAGGGGCACCTAGGGGTAGTTAAACACCTGTTGAATAACAACATACTGTTGAATATAGCAGACATCCACATGAAGAATAATGATGGCTTGACTGCATTAATGTACGCTGCAAGTAAGGGGCACCTAGGGGTAGTTAAACACCTGTTGAATAACAACATACTGTTGAATATAGCAGACATCCACATGAAGAATAATGATGGCTTGACTGCATTAATGTACGCTGCAGGTGCGGGGCACCTAGAGGTAGTTGCACACCTACTGTTGAATGGAGCAGACATCCACATGAAGAATAATGACGGCTTTACTCCATTAATATGCGCTGCAGGTGCGGGGCACCTAGAGGTAGTTGCACACCTACTGTTGAATGGAGCAGACATCCACATGAGCAGTAATAATGACTGGACTGCATTAATGCTAGCTGCACTTAAGGGGCACCTAGAGGTAGTTGCACACCTACTGTTGAATGGAGCAGACATCAACATGAGCAGTAATAATGGCTCGACTGCATTAATGTGCGCTGCAGGTGCGGGGCACCCAGAGGTAGTTGCACACCTACTGTTGAATGGAGCAGACATCCACATGAGCAGTAATAATGACTGGACTGCATTAATGCTAGCTGCACTTAAGGGGCACCTAGAGGTAGTTGCACACCTACTGTTGAATGGAGCAGACATCAACATGAGCAGTAATAATGGCTCGACTGCATTAATGTGCGCTGCAGGTGCGGGGCACCCAGAGGTAGTTGCACACCTACTGTTGAATGGAGTAGACATCCACATGAGCAGTAATAATGACTGGACTGCATTAATGTACGCTGCAAGTGGGGGGCACCTAGGGGTAGTTAAATACCTACTGTTGAATGGAGCAGACATTCACATGAAGAATAATGACGGCTTGACTGCATTTATGCTAGCTGCAAATAAGGGGCAGCTAGAGGTAGTTGATCTTATTCGCAGCCACCAGGAAGCCAACACGATGGAGTGAGTTACCTCTCCTACAAGACTGTACCACCATATCCTGACAACAGTATTTAAGGGCAGTGCCATAAGCCCTCCATTTGACTATAAACTGTTAGGACAAAAATAAACACAAACAATAATAACTTTTTAAAATATGTGAATAATCGAAATATAAGCATTGTGAAACTAATATAACCATCAAAGTTAGATCAACATTAAAGCATTTTTAAAGTTTAAAATACCTATATCTGTGTAAAATAATAAAACTTGTGAAAACTAAATAAATAAAGTGAGCTGTTCTCTAATAGTCAAACGTATAAGAATAATCATATTAATAATTATTGACAATTTAACCAAGTGCTCTCTTAAATTCAAATGATGACAATAGTGGTTTTTGGTTTTTTAAACTTGTAACAGAATGACCCTGTGAAAGATGCACTAAAGTGACAAGTTCGTATTTAGTGTAATAGTGAAGCTCTGGCTCTCCTGGGCAGTCTATGCAATACACAATCCAAGCAAGAGACAAGGCAGATGCAGCGCCTGCTGACTGAACACTGAACAACTGAACAAATGCTCCAGGAACCTCCTGCTTAACTTACATCAACAGGTAAACTTGTCTTTCTTTAAACTTGTAACATAATGACCCTATGAAGCATGCACTAAAGTGACAAGTTAGTATTTAGAATTTCTTCTATAATAAATACAGTACTATTTTTTGTACGTTATTACTACCTACAAACCGCATCTCATCTGCGCATCACTGCGCAGATCTCACAAGATCTTTCACGAAACATGGATAAAGCCATTTTAAGCAACGTGTTTAGATCTGCTCACTAACAAAATGTTACAATTATCTCCAAAACTATTGACAAAATCACTTTTATAAGTAAACAAAACCAACATGTCACGTCACCATAAAATATTGTTTATAGTTTCTTCGGAAGTTTAGTTACTTAAAAGTTTTTGTTACCTGAAAAGCACAAACCCTTAAAAATCACAAAATCATGACGATTAACCCTATTTGGTAGAAAATAGAAAAACTAAAAGTAATATCATTATGGGAAGCATAACACTACAAACCTCCCAATGAAGTATGGCAATCACCAGCACTCCCTGCACACAATCATCCGGCGGTTTACGTGGGAGATTTCAACAGCCACCATTTTCTTTGGGGCTACCCGACGGCCGATAAAGCTGGAGAGCAAATCACTGATTGGGCATCAGCACAAGATTGCCAACTTATTTACGATGCTAAGCAAAAGGGGACATTCTTCTCTGCTCGATGGCGTCGTGAATACACGCCTGATTTGTGTTTTGTCTCTAAAGCGCCAGATGGAAAACCTATGAGGGCTTCGAGAACTGTACTGAATAATTTCCCACATAGCCAACATAGGCCAGTCATGCTAAACATTGGTATACAGATTCCGTACGTCTCCACTAATCCGATGCCGCGGTGGAATTTAAGACGAGCAAAATGGCGAGAGTTCTCGGAATATGTTGACAGGGTTGTGGATAACATACCACCGAAGCCGAATTCTTACGACCGATTTTCAAACCTTTTGTTTGTAGCTGCGAAGAAATTTATTCCTAGAGGCTACAGAAAAGTGTACATACCAACATGGAGCTCGGAAAGTGAACGCCTTCTAGCTGAATACGAGAGGACCAACGACCCAGACATTGCTTCTGACCTTCTCCAGTCTCTGGATGACGGGCGCATGAAAAGGTGGAACGAACTGATGGAAGAAATGAGTTTCGAACACTCGAGCAGAAAAGCGTGGCAAACACTCAGGCGACTCGGAGCTGCAAACCAGCCAATTAAAACAACCCCTAAAGTGTCGCCAAATGCTGTTGCTCAACAACTACTCCGCGATTCGAAAACGACATCAAGATCCAATATAAGCCACCAGATCAAAAAATTTCTGAAGGCGGCGCGGCTAAAATGGCCGGTAAACCCTGACACTGTGGTCGCCGTAACAGCTGATGATATACACATCGCCCTCAATTCAACTAAAGCGGGGAAAGCAGCTGGATGCGATGGAGTCCTTCCCGACTTTCTGAAACATGCTGGACCACGGACAAAACTATGGATCGCAAAACTATATACTGAAATTTTTAAAACTGGAGAAATTCCAAATACCTGGAAAAAAACTAAAGTTATTGCGATCCTCAAACCCAATAAACCACCAGAGGATCCAAACAGCTACCGACCCATCTCGCTTTTAAGTACCATGTACAAACTCCTAGAGCGAGTGGTGCTCCGCAGGCTTACTCCAATTCTGGAGAAAGTGGTTCCACAAGAACAAGCTGGCTTCAGACCAGACCGTAACTGCTGCGACCAGGTGCTAGCTCTGACAACGCACATCGAATCTGGTTTCCAGAAACGGCTTAAGACTGCAGCAGCGTTCATTGATCTCTCTGCGGCCTACGACACGGTGTGGCACAAAGGCCTCCTTGTCAAGCTCTACGACACCATAGAGGATGGCAATATAGTACGACTTATTGAGCAACTGCTAACTGGCCGTACTTTCAGGGTTTTTCTAGGGGGACTAAAAAGCAAAAAAATACCCCTAAACAATGGCCTTGCCCAAGGCTCAGTGCTGGCCCCATCTCTTTTTAACATCTACACGAGAGATCTTCCTCACACTGAAGGCAGAAAATTTGCCTACGCAGATGACATCACCGTCGCAGCCCAAGCCAAAACCCTTAAAGCAGCAGAAGAGATCCTTAATTCTGACCTTAAGGCTATGGAAGAATATTTCCTCAATTGGCGACTAAAGCCAAATGGGTCGAAAACAGTTGTGACAGCTTTCCATCTTAGCAACTCGCAGGCAAACGCCAAACTCTGTGTTCAGTTTGATGGAAAAAATATTTACCATGACCCCTTTCCCCGCTACCTTGGAGTTACTTTGGACAGGAGCCTGAACTACCGGCAACACATGGAAACAGTTGGCAAAAAAACCAGGACAAGACTAAACATAGTCAGTAAGCTAGCTGGAACTAGTTGGGGATGCGACGCTAATACGCTCAGAACGGCATCCATTGCCCTGGTTTTCTCAACAGCTGAATACTGTGCTCCAGTATGGGCCAGAAGCGCCCACACTTCCATGGTCGACGTTCAGCTTAATGCCACAATGCGAACCATCAGCGGGACCTTAAAATCTACTCCTCTCCCTTGGCTCCCCGTACTTGCAAATATAACCCCGCCAAGCATCAGGCGAGAGATTGCAACACTGAGGGAATACAAGAAGGCGCTGCGAAAAAGCGCAATCCCTTTGCACGACGATGTCGTCTCCCACCCGGCATGCCGCTTGAAGTCCCGAAAACCCTTCTGGACGGAAGGAGAAAGACTCCTCCAATCACCCCTCAACCCTGAAGACAGGTGGAAACTTGAGTGGCAATCGGCCAACGTGGAAAATGCCCATCTCGTACAAGACCCCACTGAGAGACAGCCTGGGTTCTCATTGCCTCGCAAACTCTGGTCCGCCATCAATAGAATAAGGTGCTCCCATAGCCGTTGTGCCCATATGATGCATAGATGGGGCCTTAAAGAGTCGGCGATGTGCGAATGCGGTGCGGTGCAGACCACCATACATGTGGTCAACGAATGCCCGCTCCATTCATTCCCCGGCGGGATTGATGAGGTCCACAGGGCGACGCCTGAGGCCCTGGACTGGCTCGCAGACATAGATGTCCCCCTCTGACCCCCCCACCATACGAAAGAAGAAGAAGAAGATGGGAAGCATTATGGGAAGCATTATGGGAAGGCCATCCAACACTATAATAGTCACAATTGATTTCATAAACTAATTTATTTCACCCTTTGGACTAGAATCACTCTTAATTTGCTAGTTGGGAGCCGCTCAGTGCGTAGTGCAGGCGTCGTGTGTACGAAGCCACAGGTACTAAGGTTACTTGCCGACCTCGGGTCGCGGGTTCCGTGAGTTTTGCCAATGTAAAATGCAGGTCTTTACCGTTGAATGAACGGTAAAGACAAATAAGATAGCTTGGGCCATTCGGGTATCTATTCACTCCAATGTAGCGATTGCCCCGCATTTTATTAACACCCGTGTCAAGGAACACCTAAGATGTTTACACAGTACCGGATTCTCAGAGTTTGCAAACCATCTTATAGAAACAGACCATAAATTTAATAATAATACAGGCGTAACGTTATTGCACAGAAACGAAGTAGGTATTAGATTGGATAATATAGAAGCCCTAGAGCTAAGGAAAGCCATAAACACTAATAGAAAAGTAATTAACAATAAAATAAATTTAAATAAAAGTGCGATACTTAGGTTGTTCCCTATTGACAAAGAACTTTCACTTCCCAACCCCCAGTCCCTTACTCCGATTACGTCCTGCACCGGCGGAACCCAGCCCATTTCTTCAATCCCCTGAATATATTATAACACATATGTTAGATATTAGTAGAGATTATACTGCCTGAAGAAGCTACGGTTGTAGCGAAACCCGGTCGGCATAAAGTATAAAAAAATAAAAATGGTGTATACAAAGTTATTGTTTTATTTTAAATGAATTTATATTCTAGACTACCCTAAGGACATATCACACTAAATTAATAACTTTATCTAGCTACCTTTTAACTGTGTTCATATAAAATGTGAAATACAATAATAAAACATGACTATTTAGCGCCAGTAACTTAAGTAAAAAAGATCAAAGGTTTTTTGAACTTGGCACCATTACTCATCTCCTTCAGCCTCTCAAAATATTCCAATTAGGCATGCCGTAGTCTCACTTGTTACAAAGTTGGGAGAAGTTGTGACTCTTGTGCGGCACTCATATAAAAATATAAATAAATCATTTTTAATCTACAGATCTCGGGGGACCAACACACTCAACCAAGTCAAATTTCAACAACATTCTCAACATCACTATTGAGGGGAGCACTCTCAAGCAAGCCACATACTATCGATGTCCCTTGAAATCATTTGAGGGAGACAGTACTCTCAACCAAACCATATTCTATTGATGTCTTGGACGACTTTTGAGATTTTGAGAGGACCAGCACTCTTAAACCAGCCACATTCTATCAATGTCCCTGGGCATAACATGAGGGGACCAGCACCCTCAAACCAGTTACATTCCGTCAATGTCCCTGGACTCCACTTGAGAGGACCGGCACTCTCAAACCTGCCACATTCCGTCGATGTCCCTGGACACCATTTGAGAGGTCCGATCCACATTCTACATCTATGTCCCTTGACATCACATGAGGGGACCAGAACTCTCAATTAAGCCATATTCTATCGATATCCCTTTACACCACTCGAGAGGACCAGCACTCTCAACCAAGCCACATTCGATCAGTGTCCCTGGACATCACTTGAGGGGACCAGCACTCTTTACCAAGCCACGTTCCGTCGATGTCCCTGGACACCATTTGAGAGGTCCGATACTCTAAACCAAGCCACATTCTACATATATGTCCCTTGACATCACATGAGGGGACCAGAACTCTCAATTAAGCCATATTCTATCGATATCCCTTTACACCACTCGAGAGGACCGGCACTCTCAACCAAGCCATATTCGATCAGTGTCCCTGGACATCACTTGAGGGGACCAGCACTCTTAACCAAGCCACATTCCATCGATGTCCCTGGACACAACTTGAGAGCTTGAGTACTCTCAAGCAAGCCACATTTTGCCATGGTTGTTTTACCAGCACCCTCAAGGCAGCCACATTTTACCTCAGACTTGCCACAACTTTTCCAAGGTAAGTTCACTATTATTTTTTTAAACACTGCAATTTTCATGTGTTATTACAGATTTTATGCTTTTTAAACAGGTTTTCATGCTCAGTGTTGCTTCGGATGAAAAGCCGCAATGACGATAATCATCTACGTCCATCGGATGACGTTTGTCATCTGCTGTTACGTACTTTTGGTTGTTTAGAATCTTAAATAATATGTCACTGAAAATATTTACACTTTTTTTTCAAAGCAATTTTTACAAAGAACCGTTTGAGAGGATCAGCACTCTCAAGGCAGCCACTTTCTATCCTTGACCCATGCCTTCACTCCACAGAAGCATCTTTTATTTCTAGTATCTGTTATCACTTGACGGTAACTGTTCCAAGGCAGGTTTACTATTGTTTTTAAACCTTGCTTGCTCTCTAGCTTTAAAAATAGGTTTTCTTTTCCCCATTGTTTTTTTACGTTAAAAGACACGTTAGCGTTTTTTATTTATTTTTTTATAGTGAATACCTCACAAGAGTCCCAACTGCTCCCGTCTGGAGCCAGTGAAACTATGGCATCCCCAATCGGGGTATGTTGTGAGGCTGAAGGTAAGTGGTGAAGGGAAGGAGACGAGGAAGAGGAAGGTGGGGAAGTGAGGGGAAATACCTGGCTATTCAGATCTAGTCACTAAATACGACTAAAGCCACTTCAAGCAATTTTTCAATTCTGAATGGTGGTCTTACGCCAGGGCGAGACTGAGAGTATCTTCCACTCTGGAACGTGCCTCAAATATAAGATATATTGTTTTTAATAATTAATTGTGAGATAACACAAATTAATTAAATTTAATTTAATTGCGCACTCCGGGTTTGAACCCGCGACCTTCGAAATGGGAGTCCAAAGCCTTACCGCTGGACTACACCGGCCGTCAAATGTCGGTCGGCTTCTTCCTTTTAAGCCAACGCTTCAGACTGCCTTGCAGTGTCCATCATCATGCCTAGATCGAACGGACCATATCAAATACCTTGGTCTTACATTTGATCAATATCTTAAGTGGAATACACATTGCCTACTTATCACGAATAAGCTTAGAAATCATGTTTATTTCTTCAAAAACATTAGAAACATACTAGATTCCAAATCTATGAAAATTGTTTATTACTCTCTTTGTCAATCAATCATTGAATATGGAATAATCGCATGGGGAGGTGCAACACTATCAGCTATAGATTCATTATCGAAGGCACACAAATTAATTATGAAAGTTATTCTTAAAGTTCCCATAATAACAAGTACTGTAGATATATTCAAAAAATTCCATGTATTAGATATTTAACAAATTTACACAAAAACTATCTTAACTCATCTGTTTAAAAATAAAACACATACATTTTATAAAAATACCCAAAATATTGTAAATACGCGGCACAAAACCAAAGAACTCATACAAATACCTAAAACAAACACAACATTTGGTCAAAGAAATTTCAAATACATTGCGTCTAAAATGTACAATAACCTACCTGACAAAACAAGAAAATCGAATAATATTAAAAAATACAAAATCCTGATCAAACAATGGATCATCGAAAAAGGTCGTGCAATAATTAGTCACCTCACCCAAATATAATCGTATATCTCATTATTGTTACCACTACCTACCAACCTGAAAATTTTGTCAAATATTTTTGCTTTATTGAAAAATGTACTTTGTATAAAAATTAAAAAATATTTGTAAACTAGTCTGTCTCGACACAGGAGTTCCTAGTGAGACAGGCAAGGCCAAAAAAAAGTAAACCTTATGATATAGATTCAATAAATAAAATTTTTAAAAAAATAAAAAAATCAGGTCTGATGGCGATTATGACATCTGCAATACGACACAATACTTTAAGCTAAATCATATCACTAAAAATATGACTTATTTACAAATTATTTTTCAAATACAGATACTTTTAACAAGGACTTCATTTGAGGGTACCAGCACCCTCAAGGCAGCATCTGTCTCAGGACATCGCTTGAGGGAAGCAACACTCCCAAGGCAGGTTTATTATATTTTGTCATTGAGAACTCTCCCTTTTTAAAGCACTTCAAACAGTTCAATTAATTGAATGCTTTGTTTGATTTTTTTTAAATGTGTACGGATAACGTTTTAAATACTTTTTTTTCATGTGTAATTTTTATTAGCAACAAAATGTATCAAATTTTTGTTTTACTTCCAATAAAATGTAACAAGTGTACTGTACAAAATAACTAAATACACGTGTTCTGTCCCTCGACTACCATTGGGGAGAGTAGCACTCTAAATGTGCAATACAAGATATTTCATGACGTTTAATTTAAGAGGTAATATCCAGCAATCCATTATTCCGCTTTTGTTAACAGTTCCGGATGTTTCTACAACCATGAAGCTTAACGGTATTAGTTTAAAATTTATTGCGCAAAATGTCGTCAAAATGAGCAGCGCGAACGGACAACCTCACACGGCCGCATCTCGGCGGCTAATGAATGAAAATTAATTTTTGATCAATATAATTTATAATTTTTCAATAATGTCTAAACAAAATAAGTGTGTAAAAAAAAATCTGAAATATTTTAGTTTGTAAGACCTAAAATAAAAAGAAAAACTGAGGTATTTTTGTCACAAAACAAATTCTCGGATTTATTTTTTTAATGATTTTAATTTATCTGTGTTGACTTGATTATATATTGATTTATTTTGTTGTATGATTATATGATTTTAAATTTGTGTTGTTTAATAGAATCTATCGTTTGAAAATTGAACAAATCTTTAGAGTAAAGACGCCATTTGCCGGGTAGTTGCCCAATTTCGGGTACCCCCTTATGTCGAAACTGGGGCCAACTGCGCCAACTAATCGGTCGGTAAAACAAAGATTTTACCATCCACCATTATCAGGCGAAGATTGACAACTGTCACTCGAACGTTCATGAAGTGGCAGACATTTTTGCAAAAAATCAGATAAATAGTTTATCAAGGCAGTTTTAACAAGGCATTTTTTGATAACAAGGGTAAGTGTTTGTAGGATTATTATTATATTTACTGTTAACCCATGTGGCAAAGTTCACATGACATGCATTCTTTGGACATTTCATCGCTCGGTTACGTTTCTTCATCATTACGTTGTTTCAGATTCATGTCATCCCAATACCGGGTACCCGGTAATGGCTAACTTCGGGTACCCGTTAAAAGGCTTTATCTATTCAGCTAACATTTGTTTTAGATGGCAACTTCAACACGTAAAAAATGGGATCCTTCAGATATGAAAAGAGCTATAGAAGCTGTTCAAAACAAGAATATGAAAGCAGGTCGGGAGTTCGGGAATAATGTTGGAAGGATGGTGACTCCATTACAAGTCGCAAGTCTTATGGGGCAAGCATACCAATGTAGTGCAACTGTTGAAGTAGTCATCAATGGTTTTCGCAAAAGTGGATCCCCGCACAAAGAAAATTTAAATGAGTTTATAACTAAGCTTATATAAGACAGCATCAGTAAAGTAAAGTTGGTTGAAGGTAAACGCATTACGAAAGAAATGAAAATACAACGAAGATGAAACGGAAGCAAAAATAAAGTGGACACATCAGATTCTAGCAGTGGTTAGAGCAACGATGACTGTTATTCTCATGGATACCGACGATGATCCAGTTACCGATGAAGAAGATGCAGCGTGCGTTTACTGTAACAAAGCATATTCATCTAATTTCAGAGGAGAAAAATGGATAAAATGCATTGCATGTAAAAAATGGGCTCGCTTAGAAAGCTCCGGTAACAAGAATTTCGATTTCATATTTATGTGATATTTGCCTTAACGGTTGAACTTAACCCACAGTACAAAAAGAAAGAGCTTTTTTATAACATAATTTACTGTGTATTAATATTTTTTTCAAAGTACCTGTAATAATAATTTTTTAGGCGTATTACCGGGTACCCGATAAATGGTAGGCATCCTATCACCGGGTACCCGATAAAAGGCGGGCATGGTACCCGATATAGGGACCTCTTTTTTTCAAAGACAATATATCTCCTTTCACATATTTTTCCTTCTATGTTTTTAAGAACGGCCGGTAAATTATTTTCATTGTACGTACATGATAAAAGATGAATACAGTTATTCACCTACAAACTCATTTTTAGAAAATTCAATCATTTTCTTTCTTTTATGGCTGATCAAAAAAAGTACCCGGTAAATGGCGTCTTTCCTCTATATAATCTGTACCTTAGTATATTATAAATGCACTAGTTTTTCAAAATTTTAAAACTGCGTGTACCAGATAAAATAGCAATCTTTCAAAATCAATTTATGTTTTTTTGTAAAAAAGAGTCAATACGTCTAGAATTTGATTTAAAAATGACTGATTTCCGGTATTCTCTGGTAAAACACTCTTAACCTGCATATTTAATATTCCGTGGTTTATTAATTTATAGCAAAACACAATTTGTTTTATAAAACGGGCGGAGCTTAATAATTAAATCGCAACAAATATTATTTATTTAAAATTATAATACCTTCTTAAAACACCATTAATTTATTTTTATAATTACAGTTTACTTTTAATGGTATTCATTTAGACAAATTAGAACTCATAGAAATTAGAAAGATTGTAAATATGAATTTAATAATATAAATAATCAAAAAATATTTTTTAATTACTTGTCATTAAACATTTATTTATTTAGAATTTACGGCACTAGTGCCATTTACATACATAAGTTCTTTTTTTTACACAGACATAGATAGTACAGTATTAAATTTTGATGAGTGAAAATTATATATAATTATATTGAAACATAACAAATAAAATAACAACTTTAAGAAAGATGGAAGCAAAAACAAACCTGTTATACAGTGACCTCATTAAAATGTTTAATTAATGTAGCTTTATACTTCACAAGGGGTATATTAAGAATATCGGCGATTTTAGCATAAAAGTTACCAAGTGTTTGCAAACTATTTATAACTGAGTTATATCCTGAGACTGTGGTATAATTGTCACAATAATACATACTAGAGGACCTCGATCTAATGGCCCCACTACATGATGGCCGATGGAATGGTTAACGCCCACACACAACTGGCAACGTTCATTCCCTTTCCGATCCGCAGTGGCGTTAGTTCAACTTTTGACGTTATTCAGGATGGACGTGGAAGCGCTATATATCGCCAGTATATCTTTTCATGTTCCCTCTATCTGGAATGGCTAACGCATGCGCATTGCGCATCCATACAACGGCAGCGTTCATTTGCTCGCGTTAGTTCAACTTATGACTTTATTCCGGTCGGACGTGTAAGCGTCTATCCAGAATATTGTAAATAGTAGAATGTTGCAAATGTTCATATCAATATTGTGCCAATTGGTTGCAGTATTTTTTTTTGTAACGATTCATTTGTTTTTTTTTTTTATGGTTTTTGTATTTTGTGTAACGAATAACAATATTGGTTGTGCGTTTTGTAGCATTGCAGTAGAGCTGTTTAAAGTTTCGTTTCTGCTTTTTAGTATTTTTGAGATCAAGACATATAGTGCAGTTTGATATTTTGTAATTCATTTAATTTCCAAAATACAGGCTTTAATATAAAAAAAATCAATCAAATCAATTTTTATCAGACCCGAAATTGTTTTTCGGGACCGTCGATAAGTTTTTAGGTTTTTGATATATTATATTAAATCCATAATGCGAACCTATATTTTTTTAATAGGTTTTAGGTTCTTTTTTTAATCGACACCTTGCATATACCAGCATATAAGTACCAAAAATCTACGCTATAAATAAATTGGTTTGATATCCATACTAACTTATAAGGTATTTTTGAAGTGGATTTTAGGTTTGACATTAGAAAAAATTACACAAAAAATAATAATGATTTTGGGGAACAACTGTCAGAGGGACCAACTGTCGGGAAGACCAACTGTCGAGGGAGAGGGGGGGCAACTATCCGAGGGACCAAATGTCGAGGGACTAAGTGTCGGAGGGTCCAACTGTCGGAGGGACCAACTGTCGAAAAGACAAACTGTCAGGGGAAGGGGCAACTATTGGAGGGACCAAATGTCGGAGGGCCAAATGTCGGAGGGATTAAATATCAGAGGGACAAACTGTCGGAAAGTCGAACTGTCGGGAAGGGGCAACTATCGGAGGGACTAAACTCGGTGGGCCAAATGTTGGAGGGGCCAAATGTTGGAGGGGCCAAATGTTGGAGGGGCCAAATATTGGAGGGTCTTAATGACGGTAGGACTAAAACTGTCGGAAAGACCAACTGTCGGGGGGGGGGGGGGAGCAACTCTCGGAGGGACCAAATTTCGGTGGGCCAAATGTCGGAAGGGCCAAATGTTGGAAGGACTAAATGCCGGAGGGACCAACTGTTGGAGGAACTAAATCTCGGAGGGACAAACTGTCGGAAAGTCAAACTGTCGGGGGGGGGGGAATTATTGGAGGGACTAAATTCGGAGGGGCCAAATGTCGGAGGGACTAAATTTCGGCGGGACCAACTGTCGGGAGCATCTATCGGGGATCAAATGTCAGGAGGTTAAGTGTCCGGTGATCAAGTGTAGGGGGATCAACTGTCGGGTCACCGGGAAGGAGATGGGAAAGGAGAGGGTTGGAAAGTGGCTTTGATTAATCAGTTAATTGAGTGATAACAAACAATAACATTGTATTTAATATGCTCTTAAATCCCATTTTATACTAGTAGCTGTTTGACCCGGGTTTTTGACCGGGAAGTACTCGGCTATTCAGATCTAGTCACTAAACACGGCTAAAGCCATTTGGAGCAACTTTTCAATTTTAAATTGTGGTCTTACACCAGGGCGATACTGGAAGTATCTTCCACTCTGGAACGTGCCGCAAAAAATATACTATATATTATTTTTATTTAATTAATTGTGATTAAAAAGCATATAATTTTTTTTTATAGAGAAACTTCACAAGAGTCCCAACTGCTCCCCTCTGGAACCAGTGAGACTATGGCATCCCCAATCGGAGTATGGAGTATGAAGGGAAGGAGATGGGAAAGTGGAAGGTGGGAAAGTACATGGCTATTCAGATCTAGTCACTAAACACGGCAAAAGTTATTATTAAGCAACGTTTCAATTCTGAATGGTGGTCTTACACCAGGGCGATACTGAGAGTATCTTACACTCTGGAACGTGCCGCAAATATAACATATATTATTTTTATTAATTAATTGTGAAATAACACAAATTTGTTGGCTCTCACTCAATAAACTGATTAATCAAAGCCACTTTCCAACCCTCTCCTTTCCCATATGATCTCCCAACACTTGATCACCGGACACTTAACCTCCTGATACTTGATCCCCGATAGATGCTCCCGACAGTTGGTCCCTCGGACATTTAGTCCCTCCGACATTTGGTCCCTCCGATTTTAGTCCCTCCGATAGTTGCCTTCCCTGACGGACTTTCGGAGAGTTTGTCCCTCCAACATTTAGTCCCTCCGACAGTTGCCCCCCCACCGACAGTTGGTCTATCCAACAGTTGGTCCCTCCTACATTTAGTTCCTCTGACATTTAGTCCCTTCAACATTTAGCCTCTCCCACATTTGGCCCTCTAACATTTGGTCCCTCTGATAGTTGCCTCCCCCCGACAGTTCGTCCCTACGACATTTAGTCACTCCGGCATTTAGTCCCTCCGATACTTGTCCCCCCCGACAGTTCGGCTTTCCGACAGTTTGTGGACATTTAGTCCCTTCGACATTTGGCACCTCCGACTTTAGTCCCTCCAAATGTCGGAGGGTCAGATGTCGGAGGGACTAAATGTCAGAGGGACAATTATCAGAGAGAGTAAAGACGGAGGTGCCAAATGTCAGAGGGACCAACTGCCGGGGGGACTAAATGTCTTAGGGACCGACAGTTGGATAGACCAACTGTCAGGGGGGCAACTATCAGAGGGACCAAATGTCAGAGGACCATTTTTTTTTATAGTGAGTACCTCACAAGAGTCCCAATTGCTCCCGTCTGGAGCCAGTAAGACTATGGCATCCATAATTGGGGTATGTTATGAGGCTGAAGGTAAGTGGGAAAGGGAAGGAGACGAGGAAGAGGAAGGTGGGGGTAGTACCTTGCTATTCAGATCTAGTCACTAAACACGGCTAAAGCCATTTCCAGCAACGTTTCAAACCTGAATGGTGGTCTTACACCAGGGCGATACTAAGAGTATCTCCCACTCTGTTGAGCTGTCGGGGGGGGGGGGGGGGGACACTATCGGAGGGACTAAAGTTGGAGGGGCCAAATGTCGAAAGGACCTAATGTCGGAGGTGCAAACTGTACTGTCGGAAAGTCGAACTGTCGGAGGGTCCAACTGTCGGGGGGAGGCAACTATCAGAGGGACCAAATGTAGAAGGGCTAAATGTCAGAGGTGCCAAATGTTGAAGGGACTAAATGTAGGAGGGACTAAACGTAGGTGGAACCAACTGTTGGATAGACGAAATCTCGGTGGGGGGGGCAACTATCGGAGGGGCCAAATGTCGGAAGGACTAAATGTTGGAGGGACAAACTGTCGGAAAGTCCATCTGTCAGGGAAGGCAACTATCAATAAATTTTATTTGATTAATAAATTTTATTTGATTAATTTGTGTTATTTCACAATTAATTAATAAAAATAATATATGTTATATTTGCGGCACATTCCAGAGTGGAAGATACTCTCAGTATCGCCCTGGTGTAAGACCACCATTCAGAATTGAAACGTTGCTTAATAATGGCTTTAGCCATGTTTAGTGACTAGGTCTGAATAGCCAGGTTTTTTTTTTTCCTTTCCCACCTTCCTCTTCCCCATCTCCTTCCCTTCCCCACTTACCTTCAGCCTCACAACATACTCCAATTGGGGATGCCATAGTCTCACTGGCTTCAGAAGGGAGCAGTTGGGACTCTTGTGAGGTTTCTCTATAAAAATAAAAAAAATAAAAAATCGGAGGGACTAAAGTCGGAGGGACCAATTTCGGAGGGACTAAATGTCGGAGGGACCAACTGTTGGGAACGTCTATTCTATTTAATATGCTTTTTAATCCCATTTTATGCTAGCTGCTGTTTCACCCGGGGTTTTGACAGTGACATTCCTGACTATCATTTTAAGGCTTTGGACTCCCAATCCGAAGGTCGTGGGTTCGAGCACGGCGTGCGCAAATAAATTTTATTTGTGTTATTTCACAATTAATTAAAAAAATATATATATATTATATTTTTGCGGCACGTTCCAGAGTGGAAGATACTATCAGTATCGCCCTAGTGAAAGACCACCATTTAGAATTGAAAAGTTGCTTGAAATGGCTTTATCCGTGTTTATTGACTAGATCTGAATAGCCAGGTACTTCCCACCTTCCTCTTTCCCATCACCTTTCCTTCACACTCACTTTCAGCCTTACAACATACCCAAATTGGGATACCATAGTCTTACTGGCTCCAGACGAGATCAGTTGTGACTCTAGTGAGTCACTATGAAAATAAATAAAATATTTGTACCGATACGTAAACTTCTTTGAGAACTCCCACTTTTAAAATTGTCGTATATTTTTTATTAAAATATAATATTCTTAGATCTCTATGTTGAAATTTTTTTTTTAATTTTTATAAAATTATTTTTCAATTTGGGAGGCGGGAATGGGTACCGCCGCCCCGGGAACCATTTATTGGATAACCAACACCTCTGCCATAGGTCACCCCCAAGTGGTTCGCTACGTTTGGTGACTTAGCAGGGGTGCCCGGGTTCATGGGGTTCATTGTCTAGGTCTTGGCGGCGGATGATCTAGACACATTGAACCCCAGATTCCTACACAACCCTCATACCTTTTTCCTTCCCAGAACTTCCTCTCCTTCCTTTCCTTAAAAATACCCTCCACACAGCATCCCCAAAGGTGACATATGCCCTGAGGGAAATTATTTTCCTCAGGGCCTCCTGTGTGGACCTAATGTAAAAAAAAAAAAAAATTATGTTTAGGCACCTACGGGAATCCCAAAAATATACGGTTATATTTATGTAGAGTAAGAATAATATTTTCTGGCATAAGTAGGTAGGTATCTAACAAATTCTATATAGACGATTAATATGATTTAGGTTTTATCGTATCTTTGTATCGCCAGTGTTAAGTATCATAATAATTTTGTTTATGAATTGTTTTAATGGTTATTAAATAAATTTCATTGATTTAATTCATATAATCGCCATTTGAACATTGGGTTAACAAGAAAAAACATCGGTAATCATTTGAACATCAAACTCAAACAAGCTAGAACGTCTACTCCCGTTCACAGTCAAACAGGCACTGAGTAGTGGGGGTAGTGGGCCACTGTCCGGAAAACAACTCACCGAGGCCATCCAAGGCCATTCCGTCGCCATCCCATCGCCATCAGTGGCCCATCGCGTGGCCCATTGAATGGCCCACTCGGCCACTCCGTCGGCCACTCCACCATCCCAGGCCACGCCCCTGCCATCCCACCGCCACTATGGGCAATCCCACGCCACTAACCCTACACACAGTGGCCCATCGAATGGCCCATCGAATGGCCCATCGGATGGGCCATTCGATGGGCCATCCGATGGGCCATCATGTAGTTTCAACATTATGGTAGGTACATGAAATTGAATCAACATTAATATATCAGGGCTATCCAAATGATAATTTACAATTTTATATTAAAATATAAGATCAAAAAAATTTCTTAATAATGTAATAAAAAATCATAATCTATTGTTTCTAAAGGAATTCGAAGTCGAAAATTAATACACCTCAAAAATTTGCATTGGACTCTTTCAATGGTATTAATGTGATTATTAAAGACGGGTGACCAAATTGAAGAGTTGTATTCTAGAATACTTCTAACGAGAGATGTGAACAGAAGTTTTAATGTATTGATATTTTTAAAATCCTTGGAAATTCTTACTATAAAACCTAACATTTTCATAGCCCTGTTAGCGATAGAAGTTATGTGAGATACAAAGCAGAGTTTCTGATCGAACATGATGCCTAGGTCGAGTATTTCAATTACATGTTCCCTTTGTAAATTATGCTCTATTAATCACCCCTCCCCCCCTTCCAATTTCCGCCTATCCATTGACACCTTAAAGTCTATGTCTATTGTTGTAATTAGTTTAAAGTAAACCCCGATGAACATTGCTTATGAAACATGTTGGTTTTTTAAACAATAAACGTGGATAAAACCAAGTATTCCAATAAGTTTTAATTAAAATTAATAGCTTAGTTGTAATTTATTTCATCTAAAGATCTCTGTTCCTGGGCATATTCATTTCCTTTGATCCTGGAAATTTCTTGAGGGGACCAGCACTCCAAAACCAGCCACATTCCGTCGATGTCCCTTGATATCACTTGAGGAGACCAGCACTCTCAAGCTAGCCACATTATATTGTTGTCCCTTAACACCACTTGAGAGGACCAGCACTCTCAAGCCAGCCACATTCTATTGATGTCCCCGGACACCACTTGAGAGGACCAGCACTCTCAAGCCAGCCACATTATATCGATGTCCCCGGACACCAGTTGAGAGGACCAGCACTCTCAAGCCAGCCACATTCTATTGACGTCCCTTAACACCACTTGAGAGGACCAGCACTCTCAAGCCAGCCACATTATATCGATGTCCCCGGACACCAGTTGAGAGGACCAGCACTCTCAAGCCAGCCACATTCTATTGATGTCCCTGGACACCACTTGAGAGGACCAGCACTCTCAAGCTAGCCACATTCTATTGACGTCCCTTAACACCACTTGAGAGGACCAGCACTCTCAAGCCAGCCACATTATATCGATGTCCCCGGACACCAGTTGAGAGGACCAGCACTCTCAAGCCAGCCACATTCTATTGATGTCCCTGGACACCACTTGAGAGGACCAGCACTCTCAAGCTAGCCACATTATATTGATGTCCCTGAACACCTCTTGAGAGGACCAGCACTCTCAAGCCAGCCACATTATATCGATGTCCCCGGACACCACTTGAGAGGACCAGCACTCTCAAGCTAGCCACATTCTATTGACGTCCCTTAACACCACTTGAGAGGACCAGCACTCTCAAGCCAGCCACATTATATCGATGTCCCCGGACACCAGTTGAGAGGACCAGCACTCTCAAGCCAGCCACATTCTATTGATGTCCCTGGACACCACTTGAGAGGACCAGCACTCTCAAGCTAGCCACATTATATTGATGTCCCTGAACACCTCTTGAGAGGACCAGCACTCTCAAGCCAGCCACATTCTATTGATGTCCCTGGACACCACTTGAGAGGACCAGCACTCTCAAGCTAGCCACATTATATTGATGTCCCTTAACACCAGTTGAGAGGACCAGCACTCTCAAGCCAGCCACATTCTATTGATGTCCCTGGACACCACTTGAGAGGACCAGCACTCTCAAGCCAGCCACATTCTATTGATGTCCCCGGACACCACTTGAGAGGACAAGCACTCTCTACCCTGTCATCACTAGACAGCTGCAACTTTTCAAAGGCAAGTTTACTATTGTTTTTTAAACATTGATTTTTAACAGTTTCTTACAATTTTTACACTTAAAAAATGTCATCTTAACTACTTTGGGTTGTTAGAATCTTAAATAAACTGAATATTTGTTTTTATTAAATTACTTTTTTTTTCAATTACAGATTCTTTTATCAAGGAAGTCATTTGCAGATACCAACACTCTCAAGACAGCTACATTCTATCTTCATCGCTGAACATAACTTGAGGGAACTAACACTCTGTCTTATGACTTCGCTTGAGGGGGCAACACCCCTAGGCAGGTTCTTAACATTTTATCAGTGAGAACTGTCTTTCAAGGAAGTCACTAGTTGAATTTATTAAATGTTTTGTCTGAAGACTAAATCACAGATCTTTCCTAAAAAGTTTGTACCGTCATAGATAGGATTCATTTATACAAATAGATACTTTGTCTCTGAACTATCATTGAAGGGAGAAACACTCCCAAATGTTTCATGACGTGGTTAAACCTATATAAACCGATACAAAATTTGATTTAAATAAATCCTCCTGTGGTCAATAATAATATCACAATTGAAATTATTCATTTATTTTTTTTTTTTTAATTAAGAGGACCGGCTGCGTACGCTGCAGTTTCATGCAAAACGTAATTTGGATTTGAAGCCAAAATACCCAACCAAACTGAAAAATTATTTTTATTTTAAAAAGGTGTGACAAATATCTATCTCGGACAGGAGCTACTTTTTTTTTCTTTTAAATGTGACTTAAAGGTGGTTCATTTAGGAAGCAAGTGTGGAATTTTTTTGTGAATCACTTATAATTATTAAAAAAAAAATCTGCCTAATCCTTGGATTTAAATAATGAAAAATTAAATAAAAAAATTTTAAAATGTTAAAAATGCGTTTCTTTGGGTAGTAATTTTAATACACAAATGAAAAGTTCTTGTTCTGATGTAAATAGATAATTTGTAATTTAAATTAACACCAATCAAAATTGTTTCTAAAAAAAAAATTACATTTAATCATTTAAAAAATAAAAATTTGTAACAAATTTTAATTAAATGTTTACATTTACTCGCAAATAATTTTCATATTTACCTCTAAAATCATAAAATATTAAAATCTTTAATAGCCTATATTTTATAATTTTAAGCAAAAATAAATAAAGTAGCTCCTGTCCGAGATAGACATTTGACATACCTTTTGTATACAAAAATAATTTTTCAGTTTGGTTAAGTATTTTGGCCTAAAATCCAAAACTACGTTTTGTATGCCAATAGCCTTAATGAGTTATACTCGATTCGTAATATTTTTATTAATGAAGACAATAATATCGACCGGTCAGTGGCTGAGTGGGCATCGCGTTTGGGTCCCACCCGGGCGTCGCGTGTTGGATTCCTCGGCTGGCTAAGTCCTCCATCACGACTCAAGCAACATATTCCGCTTACTGTGGTGGTAGTAGGAGATTTTTTAAATATTGTCAGGTTATCCGTAACCCGATCTTTTTCTGATTTTTCTGTTTCAGATTTTCGATTGAGTTTCGCTTATATTGTTTTTATTAATTCATATTATTCATTTTAAAAAGGTGTTATTTATTTAATAGTTATAATTTATTTTATCTACAGATCTCTGTTCCTGGACATCACTGAACAAACATATTCATATGTTTTTTCTGGAAATTACTTCTCCCTGTATGAAATGTCCCTGGACACTACTTGAGAAGACCAGTACTATCAACCAAGCCATATTCAGTCCATGTCTCTGGACAACATTTGAGAGGACCAGTACTCTCAAGCCAGCTACAATCTGTCGATGTCCCTGGAAATCACTTGAGGTCACCAGCACTCTCAACCAAGCCACATTCTATTGTTGTCCCTCGACATCACTTGAGAAGACCAGCACTCTAAAGTCAGCCACTTACTATCGACATCTCTTGAAGGGACCAGCACCCAAACCACCTTAGGCTGTTTTACCAGCACTCTCAAGGCAGCTACATTCCGTCGATGTCCCTGGACATTACTTGAGGGGACCAGCACTCTCAACCAAGCAACATTCTATTGATGTCCCTCGACATCACTTGAGAAGACTAGCACTCTAAAGTCAGCCACTTACTATCGACATCTCTTGAAGGGACCAGCACCCAAACCACCCCAGGCTGTTTTACCAGCACTCTCAAGGCAGCTACATTCCGTTAATGTCCCTGGACATCACTTGAGCAACATTCTATTGATGTCCCTCGACATCACTTGAGAAGACCAGCACTCTAAAGTCAGCCACTAAGCACCATAACCACCTTAGGCTCTTTTACCAGCACTCTCAAGGCAGCCGCATGATATCTCTGGCCCCTGTCATCACTTGACAGATGCAACTTTTCCAAGGCAAATTGAATATTGTTTTTTAAAAATTGATTTTTAACACATTATTATCATTTGTATACTTTAAAAACAGGTCAGATGATGTTTATGTCATCTTAACTACTTTTGAATGTTACAATAGACTAAACTATACAGTATAATAGTTAATAAACTGAACATTTTTAATAACTTACCTTTTTTTAATTGCAGATACTTTTATCAAGGACGTCATTTGCGGATACCAGCATTCTGTCTTTTGACTTCGCTTGAGGGGGCAACACCCCTAGGCAGGTTCAATACATTTTATCAGTGAGAACTATATTTTTCGGACGTCACTATTTGAATTTATTAAATACATTGTCTAAATACAAAAACACAGATCATTCCTAAAAATATTTTACCTTCATAGAAAGGATTCATTTACCCAAGAAGATACTCTGTCCCAGAACTGCCATTGTTGGGAGTAACATTCCCAAAACATACAATAAAATAAATAAAAAATTAAATGGAAATAAACACAAAAACAATAAATAATTCCCAATACGTTTCATGAGTTTAAACCTTCACGTTTAATTTGGTTCTGATACTGTATATGTCGATACAACGTTTGATTAAAAAATCCTTCTGTGCTCAGTAATTATTTCGCAAGTGAAATGATTTGCTTTTAAAAGGTGTTATTTATTTATTAGTTGTAATTTGTGTCATCTACAGATCTCTGTTCCTGGGCATCACTGAGGAGAGACCTACACTGAACAAACATATACATTTCTATTGTTCCTGGAAATTACATGAGGGCACCATCACTGTCAAAACAGCCACATTTTGAGAGGACCAGTACTCTAAACCAAGCAACATTCCATTGATGTCCCTGGATACCGCTTGAGAAGACCAGTATTACAACCCAAGCCATATTCTTTCAATGTCCCTTGACATTACTTGAGGGGACCAGCACTCTCAATCAAGCCATATTCTATCAATGTCCCTGGCTACCACTCGTGAGGACCAACACTCTCATCCAAGTCACATTCTATAGATGTCCCTGGATACCACTTGAGGGGACCAGCACTCTCAAGGAAGCCATATTCTATCGATGTCCCTGGCTACCACTCGTGAGGACCAACACTCTCATCCAAGTCACATTCTATCGATGTCCCTGGACACCACTTGAGGGGACCAGCACTCTCAAGGAAGCCATATTCTATCGATGTCCCTGGCTACCACTCGTGAGGACCAACACTCTCATCTAAGTCACATTCTATCGACGTCTCTTGACATTACTTGAGGGGACCAGCACTCTCAAGGAAGCCATATTCCATATTCCCTGGCTACCACTCGTGAGGACCAACAGTCTCATCCAAGTCACATTCTATCGACGTCTCTTGACATTACTTGAGGGGACCAGCACTCTCAAGGAAGCCATATTCCATATTCCCTGGCTACCACTCATGAGGACCAACAGTCTCATCCAAGTCACATTCTATCGACGTCTCTTGACATTACTTGAGGGGACCAGCACTCTCAAGGAAGCCATATTCTATCGATGTCCCTGGCTACCACTCGTGAAGACCAACTCTCTCATCCAAGTCACATTCTATCGATGTCCCTTGACACCATATGAGGGGACCAGCACACTCAAGGAATCCATATTCTATCGATGTCCCTGGCTACCACTCGTGAGGACCAACAGTACCATCCAAGTCACATTCTATCGACGTCTCTTGACATTACTTGAGGGGACCAGCACTCTCAAGGAAGCCATATTCCATATTCCCTGGCTACCACTCGTGAGGACCAACAGTCTCATCCAAGTCACATTCTATCGACGTCTCTTGACATTACTTGAGGGGACCAGCACTCTCAAGGAAGCCATATTCTATCGATGTCCCTGGCTACCACTCGTGAAGACCAACTCTCTCATCCAAGTCACATTCTATCGATGTCCCTTGACACCATATGAGGGGACCAGCACACTCAAGGAATCCATATTCTATCGATGTCCCTGGCTACCACTCGTGAGGACCAACACTCTCATCCAAGTCACATTCTATCGATGTCCCTGGACACCACTTGAGGGGACCAGCACTCTCAAGGAAGCCATATTCTATGATGTCCCTGGCTACCACTCGTGAGGACCAACACTCTCATCCAAGTCACATTCTATCGACGTCTCTTGACATTACTTGAGGGGACCAGCACTCTCAAGGAAGCCATATTCCATATTCCCTGGCTACCACTCGTGAGGACCAACAGTCTCATCCAAGTCACATTCTATCGACGTCTCTTGACATTACTTGAGGGGACCAGCACTCTCAAGGAAGCCATATTCCATATTCCCTGGCTACCACTCATGAGGACCAACAGTCTCATCCAAGTCACATTCTATCGACGTCTCTTGACATTACTTGAGGGGACCAGCACTCTCAAGGAAGCCACATTCTATCGATGTCCCTGGCTACCACTCGTGAAGACCAACTCTCTCATCCAAGTCACATTCTATCGATGTCCCTTGACACCATATGAGGGGACCAGCACACTCAAGGAATCCATATTCTATCGATGTCCCTGGCTACCACTCGTGAGGACCAACAGTACCATCCAAGTCACATTCTATCGACGTCTCTTGACATTACTTGAGGGGACCAGCACTCTCAAGGAAGCCATATTCCATATTCCCTGGCTACCACTCGTGAGGACCAACAGTCTCATCCAAGTCACATTCTATCGACGTCTCTTGACATTACTTGAGGGGACCAGCACTCTCAAGGAAGCCATATTCTATCGATGTCCCTGGCTACCACTCGTGAAGACCAACTCTCTCATCCAAGTCACATTCTATCGATGTCCCTTGACACCATATGAGGGGACCAGCACACTCAAGGAATCCATATTCTATCGATGTCCCTGGCTACCACTCGTGAGGACCAACAGTACCATCCAAGTCACATTCTATCGACGTCTCTTGACATTACTTGAGGGGACCAGCACTCTCAAGGAAGCCATATTCTATCGATGTCCCTGGCTACCACTCGTGAGGACCAACAGTCTCATCCAAGTCACATTCTATCGACGTCTCTTGACATTACTTGAGGGGACCAGCACTCTCAAGGAAGCCATATTCCATATTCCCTGGCTACCACTCGTGAGGACCAACAGTCTCATCCAAGTCACATTCTATCGACGTCTCTTGACATTACTTGAGGGGACCAGCACTCTCAAGGAAGCCATATTCCATATTCCCTGGCTACCACTCATGAGGACCAACAGTCTCATCCAAGTCACATTCTATCGACGTCTCTTGACATTACTTGAGGGGACCAGCACTCTTAAGGAAGCCATATTCTATCGATGTCCCTGGCTACCACTCGTGAGGACCAACACTCTCATCCAAGTCACATTCTATCGATGTCCCTGGACACCACTTGAGGGGACCAGCACTCTCAAGGAAGCCATATTCTATCGATGTCCCTAGCTACCTCTCGTGAAGACCAACACTCTAATCCAAGTCACATTCTATCGATGTCCCTTGACACCACTTGAGAGGACCATCACTCTAAAGCCAGACAATTTTTAACGAGATCACTTGAAGGGACCAGCACCAAAACCACCATAGGCTTTTATTTCAGCACTCTTTTTATCTCAGACCCCTGGCATCACGTGACAGATGCAACTTTTCCATGGCAAGTTTACTATTGTTTTTTAAACATTGATTTTAAAACATTTTTATCATTTGTATACTTTTTAAACAGGACATATTATGATGTTTATGTCATCTTAAATACTTTTGAATGTTAGAATCTTTAATAAACTGAGCATATTTGTATTTGCTTACTTTTTTTTCAAAAACAGACACTTTTAACAAGGACGTCATTTGCAGATACCAGGTGTGCTAGCACGGTCGCTCAACATGAAGTTACCGACCGATTGTCGGTAACTTCTCATCGTTCCCTAGGACAACTGCAGATCTCAAACGTACAAACAACAGTTGATATCGAATATATTAAGGACACTTAGTCATTGTGAACTGTCATCTATTCGTTTGCGATCTGCAGTTGTCGTAGGGAACGATGAGAAGTTACCGATAGTTATCCTACCGATCGTTATAGAGCAAGCGTGCTAGGGCCTCAGGACTCTCAAGGCAGCTACATTCTATCCCTGACTCATGCCTTCACTCGTCAGAAGTTACTTTTATCTCTAGCCTCTGTTATCACTTGACAGATGTAACTGTTCCAAGGCAGGTTTACTATTGTTTTTTAAACCGTGCTTGCTCTTTACGCTTTAAAATATGTTTTCTTTTCCCCATTGTTTTTTTTACGTTAAAAGACAAGTTAGCGCTTTCTCCTTTTGAGCAACACTTCAGTCTGCCTTGCAGTGTCCATTATCAGATCTGATGGTGATTATGTCATCTGCAATACAACATCATACTTTAGGCTTAATTATATCACAGGAAATATTTACAGCTTTTTTTTCAAATACAGACACTTTTTTCAAGGACATCATGTGAGGGTACCAGCACCCTCAAGGCAGCATCTGTCTCAGGACATCGCTTGAGGAAAGCAACTCTCCCAAGGCAGGTTTATTATATTTTATCAGTGAAACTCCCTCGTTTTAATGCACGTCACAAGTTGAATTAATTGAATGTTTTGTTTGATGTTCGATGCTGAAAAAATATGTACTGATATTTATTTTTAATACAAATATTCTGTCCCTTGACTACCATTGGGGAGAATAGCACTCACAAGACATTTCATAATGTTTTATTAAACCTGCATATTTAATATTCTTTAATATAATTTATTAAAACTGCATATTTAACAAGACATTTCATGATGTTTTATTAAACCTGCATATTTAACAAGACATTTCATGATGTTTTATTAAACCTCCATATTTAATATTCTGTGGTTTATATATTTATGGCAAAACACCATTTGATCTAAAAAAAACCTGCAGAGCTTAGTAATTAAATGGAAATAAAAATTATTTATTTAAAAGTTAAATTTTATTCAAACACAGGAAACTTATTTTTATAATTTGAATTCAATTTGAATGGTCTTCATTTAGACAAACTAGAATTCTTAGAAATTAGAAAGAGCTAAAATATAAATTTAAATATTATAAATAATCAAAAAATATTTTTAAATAACCCATCACTAAATTTGTTCTTTAACCACTGCAGCAACGGAGCAATTTAAAACTTTTTTCTTGGATTGCTCAAGGAAATTTTTCCGCCCACATTCAAAATATCATACCTCCGAATTTGAATACGGAGACTTACAATCTTATTATAGTTCTATATAGCCAATGAATTCACATATCTTTTATCTATTATCACATATTCGTAGGATTTATAAAAAAATATTATAAAATGGTTAACTTTAAAACATTCAAAAAAATTTAGAGAATATTTGCCACATTGTGGCAGCAAAGCAATCCGAGGCTTTGGAAATAGTGCCATAATGTGTCAAATAGCGTTCGAGTGGTTATGTAAATTACGCCATGTTACCCCCCCCCCCCTTCCATTTCCGCCTATCTATTGACTCCTTTAAGTGGATAGTATGGTCCAGCGGAGTGTTTTTGCCAACCTTATAATTTTTTTTCATTCACGAAATTTTTGTTATACATACAGGTATATTTGAACAAGGAAAAACACAATAGAAAATTTGATTTGAATATCTATATTGCGGTCGCAAGTGGTCTGAACAAATCGGTTGGAAAGCTGGAGTCCTTGGAAATAATCTAAAAAAATTAATTAAAAAAAAGTCGATATAGTTTGAATGTCTCATGCGCATGAACCACAGTTTGCAAAAAGAAAGTGTTTATTTTGGATTAAAATTAATATTCATATCTTTATAAGAAAAGCTCTCTTTTTAACTTTTGAAGGTTATTCCCATCAATGTAATATATCATTGAAGAAGAAGATAACAATAATAATCTAATTTTTTAAAATATGAAAAAAAACAAGATACAGAAAAATAATAAAAGATAACGGTCGCAACTGGGACTCGAACCCAGAACCTTACGTCTTACCGGGACATACACCTCTACCAATTGGGCTACTGCGATCTATTATGAGACTGTCGTAATTGTCAACTTCATATTTCAAATTTCAGAATTAACAATATTATCTTCGACTAATGTTTTTTTCCATATTATTGGCAGCTACCTTTATTATTGGAAACAAGTATTCAAAGAATATTTTTAATTATTAATATTACAATTACGACAGTCTCATAATAGATCGTAGTAGCCCAATTGGTAGAGGTAAGACGTAAGGTTCTGGGTTCGAGTCCCAGTTGCGACCGTTATCTTTTATTATTTTTCTGTGTCTTGTTCATTTTCATATATAAAAAAATATATAATAATTAGATTACTATTGTTATCTTCTTCTTCAATAAAATTAATAGCTTAGGATTATGGACCCTGGAAGGAAGAATTTAGATATAATTTAGCAACCCAACAAAAACTAAAGCTTGTATTGTGTTTTATTTTAATTTTTCACACATTATCTTATAAAATAATGTAAAATAAAAAATAAAATTAAAATAAATAAAATATAATCTTTGCTTCATCTACAGATCTCTGTTCCTGGGCATCACTGAGGAGAGACCTACACTGAACAAACATAATCATTTCCTTTGTTCCCGGAAATCACTTAAGGGGATCAACACTCTCAAACCAGCCACATTCCGTCGATGTCCCTGGACACCACTTTGAGAAGACCTGTACTCTCAACTAAACCACAATCCATCAATGTCCCTGGACAACACTGGAGAGGACCAGTACTCTCAACGACGCCACATTCCGTCAATGTCCCTGGACACCACTTTGAGAAGACCAGTACTCTCAACCAAACAACAATCTATCAATGTCCCTGGACACCACTGGAGAGGACCAGTACTCTCAACAAAGCCACATTCCGTCGATGTCCCTGGATACTACTTTGAGAAGACCAGTACTCTCAACCAAACCACAATCCATCAATGTCCCTGGACAACACTGGAGAGGACCAGTACTCTCAACAAAGCCACATTACGTCGATGTCCCTGGACACCAGTTTGAGAAGATCAGTACTCTCAACTAAACCACAATCTATCAATGTCCCTGGACAACACTGGAGAGGACCAGTACTCTCAACAAAGCAACATTACGTCGATGTCCCTGGACACCACTTTGAGAAGATCAGTACTCTCAACTAAACCACAATCTATCAATGTCCCTGGACACCACTGGAGAGGACCAGTACTCTCAACAAAGCCACATTACGTCGATGTCCCTGGACACCAGTTTGAGAAGATCAGTACTCTCAACTAAACCACAATCTATCAATGTCCCTGGACACCACTGGAGAGGACCAGTACTCTCAACAAAGCCACATTACGTCGATGTCCCTGGACACCACTTTGAGAAGATCAGTACTCTCAACTAAACCACAATCTATCAATGTCCCTGGACACCACTGGAGAGGACCAGTACTCTCAACAAAGCCACATTACGTCGATGTCCCTGGACACCACTTTGAGAAGATCAGTACTCTCAACTAAACCACAATCTATCAATGTCCCTGGACAACACTGGAGAAGACCAGTACTCTCAACAAAGCCACATTCCGTCGCTGTCCCTGGACATCACTTGAGAGGAGCAGCACTCTAAAGCCAGCCACTTTCTGTCGACATCACTTGAGGGAACCAGCACTCTCAAACCAGCTGCATCCTCTCGATGTCCCTGAGCATCACTTGAGGGGACCATCACTCTCAAACCAGCCACATTCCGTCGATGTCCCTGGACACCACTTTGAGAAGACCAGTACTCTCAACCAAACCACAATCCATCAATGTCCCTGGACAACACTGAAGAGGACCAGTACTCTCAACAAAGCCACATTACGTTGATGTCCCTGGACATCACTTTGAGAAGATCAGTACTCTCAACTAAACCACAATCTATCAATGTCCCTGGACAACACTGGAGAAGACCAGTACTCTCAACAAAGCAATATTCCGTCGCTGTCCCTGGACATCACTTGAGAGGAGCAGCACTCTAAAGCCAGCCACTTTCTGTCGACATCACTTGAAGGGCTACCAGCACCAAAACCACCTTAGGCTGTTTTGGCAGCACTCTTTTTATCTCTGGCCCCGTCATCACTTGACATTCACATTGAGATGCAACTTTTCCAAGGTAGGTTTACTATTGTTTTTTAAACATTGCTTTTTTAACATTTTATTACCATTTTTATACTTATAAAACAAGTCAGATGATTATTATGTCTTCTTAAATTCTTTAAATGTTAGAATCTTTAATAATACTAAAAATATTTTTATTAACTTGCTTTTTTTCATACATAGATAACAAGGACATCATTTGCAGATACCGGCACTCTCAAAGCAGCTACTTTCTATCTCCGTCGTTGAACATTGCTTGACGGAACCAGACTCTGTCAATGGGACAACTCCCCTAGGCAGGTTTATTACATTTTAACAGTGAGAACTGTCTTTTTCCGGACATCATCAGTTGAATTTACTAAATTCTGTGTCTGAAGACAAAAACACAGATCTTTTCTAAAAATATTGTACTTTCATAGAAATGATTCATTTATCCACTGGAGCGACAGAGCAATTAAAATATTTTTTCTCGGATTGCTACAGGAAATTTTTCCACCCACATTAAAAAAATCATACCTCCGAATTTGAATATGGAGACATACACACTGATTATAGTTCTATGTAGCCAATGAATTCCCCTATCTTTTGTTTATTATCACATATTTGTAGGATTTATATACAAAATATGATTAAATCTTTAACTATTTAAATATTTATTTTGTTATATTTTGAATGTACAATATATTATATAGTCGTTTTAATAAAAATAAAAAATAAATTAACTTGCCACATTTTGGCAAGAAAACAATCTGAGGTTTTGGAAATAGTGCCATAATGTGGCAAAAAGCGCTCGAGTGGTTATACAAGTAGATACTTTGTTCCTAACATTGTTGGGAGTAACACTCCCAACACGTTTCATGATGTGTTTATTTTATTTTTTTATTTATTGTTTCTTCACATGTTAGATTTTACAATTTATAATACAATTTTCAACCTCACTAGGACAAGCCTTTATTCAGGTTAAAAATTATTCAAAGTAACAAAAATTAAACTACATATTATAGGTGTAACAATAATAATGATGATAATAAATATGAAAGAACAGTATTGTTAAAAAAATTGTTAAAATTATTGTTACATCAACATTTCTTATGGTTTAAACATTCATGTTTAATTTTGTTCTGTTAATATGTTGATACAACATTTGATTTAAAAATCCTTCTGTCCTCAGTAATTATCTTTGATTATATAAATGTCAAGATAGAGTGTTGCGCTGTAATTCCGACAAAAAAAACAGGCCAGATTTGAAACACTTGTGTGCGTGATACGCATACTTGTTTTGTTTTACAAGCGATCTACGTCACTGCAGGCGTGGTGAGTGATACCAGCTCCCGAGTATTTCCCATAAAAGTGGGTAAAAAATATGAATAGATTTTGCGGGACCTATAATTCGTTTAATTTTGAATTCATTTAAGTAAGATAGTTTTACACATATAATGATATAAATGAAAAGAAAATCATTGTTAAAAGAGATTTATTTTTATTTGATTATTTTTAACAAATGAAGACAACAAAAATCATTAGAAACGGTTTTATTTAGTCATATAATAAAGACTTATTAAACAGTTTTAGAAATCATTTACATATTACTTTTATTATTATTTTATTTTATTCAAACAATAAATCAAAACTACAAAGAACAATGAAATTTACTTACTAAGGTCAGAAATACGAAAAGACAGACGGGTTGCAGAAGTTTCGTAATAGACTTACGTTATTTGGCACCTTTTGGTGGGGGCCGCTATAAACAAAATTATAAATTTAAAAAATTACCTTACACGGGATCGCTTTCTTTTTTAACCTTCGACGCTTTTGATTGTTGACAAAATACAGATCTTTGGGATAACGCACTCATGGGAAAATTTAATTTAAAGAACGGGCAACCCTGTAAACATGGCGTCAAACGGCGTTGTCCTAAGACCAAATTACTCTATTAAAACTGAATTGTTTCTTTAACTAAATGGTTATTTAAAGGTAACTTACCGATGATAGGTAACATTTTTTGTTGTTTTCAATCACCACTGAGCGGACAGGATGAGCTTATGAGCCAACAGTTGACTGATATTTTTTTTGCCTTTCGTCGCTCGAGCGCTCTATCTAAACATTAATATAATCAAAGGTAAATTATAAAGTAAGTGAATGATTTATTTTAGAAAGGTCCTATGTATTTATTAGTTGTGATTTGTGTCATCTACAGATCTCTGTTCCTGGGCATCACTGAGGAGAGACCTACACTGAACAAACATATTCATTTCCTTTGTTCCTAGAAATTACTTGAGGGGATCAACACTCTCATACCCGCCATATTCCGTCGTTGTCCCTGGACAAGAGAGGACCAGTACTCTCAACCAAGCCAATTCCGACGATAGCCATGGACTCCACTTGAGAGGACCAGTACTCTCAATCAAGCCACAATCCGACGATGTCCCTGGATACTGCATAAAGAGGCCAGAATTCTCAACCAAGTCACATTCCGTCGATGTCCCTGGACATCACTTGAGAGGACCAGCACTCTCAAGCCATCCAAATTCTATTGATGTCCCTGGACATCACCTGCGGGGACCAGCTCTCTCGAGCCAGTCACATTCTATCGATGTCCCTGGACACCACTTGAGAGGAGCAGCACTCTCAAGTCAGCCACTTTCTATCGACATCACTTAAAGGGACCAGCACCAAAACCACCTTAGGCTCTTTTGACAGCACTCTTTTTATTTCCGATTCCTGTTATCACTTGACAGATGCAACTTTTCCAAGGCAGGATTTCTATTTTTTCATAAAAATATATTGATTTTTAACATTTTATTACCATTTTTATACTTTAAAAAAAGGTCAGAAGATTATGTCATCTTAAATACTTTTGAATGTTAGAATCTCTTAAACTGAATATATTTTTTTTTATTTTTTTATTGTAGGTTATTCCCATCAATGCAATGTATCATTGACGAAGAAGATAACAATAATAATCTAATTTTTTAAATATGAAAATGAGCAAGGCGCATAAAAATATTAAAAGATAATGGTCGCAACTGGGACTCGAACCCATAACCTCACGACTAATTCTAATGACAGTGCTGCAGTACTGCTGTGCATGTACCGTAATGTCACACACTTTTCAGCCCGCCACAAATATCATTGTTTTGATGTTTATCTTTGATACTTTCTGGTATTTTCCAATAATTCTTAAAGTTCTGTCCTCAGCTTTCTCGTAAATATATATTACCTTTTTAAATAACATGAAACTTGTATGTAGGAGACAACAAGTTTAACACCTTCACAGTTATTGGTGTAAAATACTGATTAACAGGATCTGGACATCTGTTGAGGATATCAACACTCTAAAGGCAGCCACACTCTGTATCTGGACTTGGACATTCCTTGAGGGGACCGGCACTCCCAAGGAAGGTCAGGTATGACTAATATTCATTTCCTCCTTAGTACTACATACAACATTGGTTTAGGTACAGATTGTTCTGAAATTTGTTTTAATTACAGATTCTCTCTCCTTAAATATCTCCCGAGGGCAGCAACACTCTGAAGGTAGCCATATTCTATCTCCGGCACTGGACATCACTGAGTCCCTGAGCAAATTCTAAAGGCCAGTTTCAATACATTTTATTACATCTTCGTACTCATTATCTTGTTTTGAATTAGGTCACATGAGTATTAATGACACATAGTTATGTATAATGTATTCTCAGTTTATATTATTTAGTTTTATTAAATAAATAAAATTATTTGTTCTGCATACATATTACTACTAGTTCTGTGAACAGTAACGCCGTTCTTCCATGGAGCTACGTTCAAGCGACGCGATCGCCGCTCGTCTGTATTTTCTATACTATTATTAGTGTTTGAAATCGCCGCTAGGCGCTACACTAGCAAAATCGTATGACAGGTAGCGGTAGCGTCGCTTGCAAGTAGCTACGTGAACGATGGGCGTTAATCTCGCCTTGCAAAAAAGTATGTCTCTAATTTTTTCTCATTAATTTGTCAAAATTTCTCTAAAATAATAAGATTTGTAAGTAGGTACTTCAAAAGGTTTCCGACTTATTCAAAAACCATATAATAGTCTGTGCAACATTGTTTTTAATTTCAAATATGAAATATATAATCTGTCCAAAGAAATAACGCTATCTCAATGACAATTTTTTTACAAACATTCTTCCGGTAATAGGTACCAAAATATTGAAAACTTTAGTCAAAGTTAGCCATCTAGTGAAAGTAAAAGTAAAGGCTTGTTTCAATATTAAAGTGGATGCAGCAGAGTTTCTAAACGGGAAACGGAACGTAGAAACAAATTTACAGACAGACGAAATGCCAAATAGTCGAGTTAAAACAGGACTTTGCCATGCTCAGGCAATAACTCATCCTTTGAGTATATCAAATAATCAAAATACCTAATGAACCTCTGTTCTTGTACATTCATTGGGGAACGAAATTTCCAAAGCAGGTTTCATTATTATAGATGTTAAATTTTGCAGTATTATGGCATGTTGCGCTTCCCTCACCTTTTACCAAGGTTTGGAAGAGCGTTACAGTGTCCACCATCAGGGCAGATGTGATACAGGCAGACATCTGCCCTGATGGTGGAGACTGTAACGCGGTACAAAATTTGGGCTAAATGAGGAGCAATCGCGATAAGGTGTAATAACTCAAAAATTTATCACAATAATACTTTTGGCGGTGTAAATCTCAAATCATTTCAGGCTTCATCATGCTTTATCAAAACCTGCACATTATATTATGTTAAATGCTTATTTTGAATACTGAAAGTGTATTTTCGTTGTTTGTTTTTGCGGTGTTATGCTGTGTTGTGCTACCTCCTTCTATAGCCGACGTTTCGGACAGCGTTGCAGTGTCCATCATCAGGGCAGATCCGGCAGATCCGTCATCTAAAAACGTATCTGACTGAAAGTGTAATTTGTTTATACAGAAGTCAGTCCCTGGACATTGAGTGGAGCAACACTTTAATAGCAGCCACATTCTATCTCTGATCCTGTGGACCACTTGAGGAGATCAGCATTTCCAAGGCAGGTTTCGACCTTATTATATCTGATATTCTTTTCTGAAGCATTTCGCGTTGCAGCATTTTGCTTTTGCTTTTCACTTCTTTCTCTTTACCCCAGTTGTTTCGGAGAAATTCGTGACATAAAAACAGGCCATTCAGCGTAATTTTGTTTGTTTGACATTTGAAACTTTCCTTCTAAATGCCAATTCTAAGTCTGTTATAGCTTTTGCACAAATTGTGATAGCAGAGGAGGACAAATACCAAGTTGTTAAGCTTGTCAGTTTATTACAATTTGATAGAATCAGCGTTTAACAGGGACCTTTCAAATATCAAAAAAAAAAATGGCGCTTAATGGTCATTTGTGGATATATTCGTTTTTCTTGCGATCTTAGAATTTCTGTAGATCTTTCAATGTCATTTATCTTGCGGATATCCGAGCAGTAGTTTGTAGTACCTACTTCCCCTATACTGTAGCCCTACAGCCATTCTGTTGAAGCAACTCTAGTTTGAAGTGTTTGTCTAGTCTTGAACCTTTCCAATGTCAATCATATTCAACCCAGAGTCGGTACTGGCAGCTACCAGCTACAAGGATTTAGAATCAGAATTATCCCCTGGATGGGTTGCCGTCTGAGGCCAGCGAGGTCCATCTCCCCATTCTTACACCCTCAACTGGTTTAACCACTTCCAGGCGGAGAGCTGACCTCCACTGGAGAACACTTTCTCAGAGACCTGTAGTTGCCTAAAGGTGGATCCGCCCTTGTCTCAGATGTACTCCCTTGGAGCTCATAATCCCCGCAGGTACTAACGTGTTGCCAGGTTTCATTTTTATTCTGATTACTGGCTTATTTATTTATGTACATAAGATTATCTTAGTGTGGACTGCTTCGCCCTTTTGGACAGTTTTTTTTGTTAGCGCCTACGACATTCAGTCCTCCATTAATGGAGTTACCCGCATTTGCCTTTCTTTCTATATCTCATTTCTCATAAACATACTTCCCAAATACACAAATTCATTAAACTGCTCCAAGTATTCATCATTCACAACTGCATTGTATACTCCTTTTATACCCTCTCTTTCGAATTCCATAACTTTAGACTTACTTACATTCATCATTAACTCAGACCGAGTTGTTTGGGGGTCCGTCCTCTCTGCCTACTCCAGCGGAGAAATGGCGTGAAGCTTAGTTAGTTATAGTTATCTTAGTGTGCCAGCTAAAATGCCTAGCGCCGCTCCTTCATACGCCGGCTGATACTATTTTCATAATAACTTACTTGTTTATCGCAAAATGTTGTTTTCGTAAACCCTTATTGTCTTACCAGATAATTTGATTATATATTTATAAAAATCGTATGAATTCCCCCAGGATATCTTCTCATATTCAGAGACACGTTTTCAAATAATGAAAACTTTCTTATGGCCGTTGTTCCCAATCCTACTGATCAACTGTTGAGCCGAAGTTTTAGCTTAAACACTCCTCAAATGCACAAATGCTCTTCCAAACGAAACTCTTCGACCAAAAGGCAAATCGAGCGTTAATAAATAGCAAGATTTATTTAACTCTCTGAAATACGTGTGTAAAACATGATAATGTATATGACAATGAATTGTGGGTTAGTAAATAAAAGATATCTTACTATCGAAGGACATTGAATTTATTTTTGAAAGTAAATCATTACAAGTTTGACTCTACTGAATTTAATATTGAATTGAATAGCCAAAGACTCTAAATATTATAATGTTTTAAATAATGAAATCGTCAGGGCATGTTTAGATTGTTTAAAACTACATCTAAATAGTGATGGAAACGAAATGTCACAGTTTATCGTTTACAGCCACATGTTTAAGGTCAGCCACAGGTAAGACACCAAAAACTACATTTCAAGATACGATCACGCTAGAATTAACTGTGGGCGCCAGCTCTCCCTTTTGAAATAAGAGAGAAACAAATTTGTATTTAGGTAGTAAACCATTTTTAAAAGTAAAAGCTAAGATAATACAATGGTGACAATTGGCTCACGAGAATTGGTCAGACGGTTCACTAATCGTTCATTTCTGTATTTCATTCAGCCTATTTTACTCGGAATGACACGTCTGAACATGAAATGAAACAAAAGTGAAACGAAGATGGGAACATTCGCTAGAGTAACCATAGAGTAAACCTTCACTTGAACTGGAAAGGGCTGGAATCAGACGGTTCACTAATCGTTCATTTCTGTATTTCATTCCACCTATTTCACTCGGAATGAATGTCTGAACAAGAAATGAAGCAAAAGTGAAACGAAGATGGGAACATTCGCTCGAGTAACCATAGAGTAAACCTTCACTCGAATGAACCGTCTGATTCCAGCCTAAGCGGGAATCAGACAGTTCACTCGAGTGAAGGTTTACGCCATGTTTTTTCGGCCTAATGTTCCATCTTCGTTTCATTCCATATTCAGACGGCACTATAGAAATAAGCGTTCACTCGTCCATTCCGACCACAGCGTCGTCGAGCGAGGTCAGGCCGGACCGTTTGATTTCCAGCGCGGTCCGGCCTCGAATTTTAAGGAAAAACATGTCAGATGCATCGATTTTTACTCAATTTTGTTGACACAATTAAATAAAAAAAAATATAAAAAAACAGTATTGTTTCGTCTTATAAACCTTTTTATTTTTTATGACATAATAACACAATTTGATTTTCCTTGTTTTTAAGAGCATTTACCTACAAATTAATAATCTCACATATATTAAAAAAATATATATAACTCATGGATAATAAGGGAGACCCAACAATTTCTATGAGACGTGTTCCCAAAAGCAAACAAATTAGCCGAACGAATACCATTTTGACGTTTTGCGTGCGACGTGATAGCGCCCTTCCAGTACAGGACGCGAGACAAACTGATTGAGATTTCACTCGGTGTTCAGACGTTTCACTTTGCTCTCTTCCGCGCGCGTGCGCACGCGAGTGAAGGATGCCGAATGAAAATATCCATCATTGTTGGATCGTTTCACTTGAAGATTTCATTCGGCAGTATTCGGCACTTTCGTTTCATTTCATGTTCAGACGTGTCATTCCGAGTAAACTAGGCCGAATGAAAAAGAACCGTCTGATTGTACTGAATTTAAAATTTAAAAATTATGACATTTCACGTGAAATTTGCTTTTTTACTAATAAAAAATTCAAGTTTGCAAGTGACGAAACGAGGAGCTAGAATAATATTAATATATATTATTTCCTTGCCAAACTAATAGGATTTATTTTAGTATGTTAAGAACATTTTTTTAAATTCAAAATACAAAAAAAATGAGGCAACTGCTTTGGGTTTCTAATAAATCCGGTACTGATTTGCTGAAATTAAAGTTTGAGTTCATGATGTAGAATTATGTTTAATAACGCCATTGTTATTTATTACAGATGTTGTTCTTGGATCTGGATATCACCTGAAGGAGTTACACTTAACACAGTCACATTCTATCTCTGTCCCTGGACATCACTTCAGGAGACAACACTCTCAAGGCAGTCACAATATTTCTATGCCACTGGACAATCAAGGATATCCCTCTACAGGAAAATCATTCTCCTGCTTAATTCGAATTTCTTTTATAATCACTTACTCAATTACTTTTTATAAATTCTGGCGTATAGGAAATTAGTTGTATAAAAAATACCTTCAGGTTTCATTTCTTACAAAACAATAATTTATTTTTGTTTTTTAAAAAACCTGATTATCTTTTGTTAATTTTTAAAAATACTTTTTAATATATACACTCGCGAGCAAAAGTATTGAATCACTTTGCATTTTTTCATCTGCATCCAATATCTTTGTAATTTCCCACCCGAATCTAAAAATTATGGTACCAAATAAAAGCTAATAATGTAGCGCATTGGAAAATGTGCTAATTTAATAATATTCAAGGTCCAAATGTTGAAAAATACGGAAGTAGCCTGAAAATACTCTAAAAATAAACAGGGCAAACTTGGAATAAAACGCTTATTTAACATACAATACGATTTATTATAATTAAATTAGTAACGGGTATTGCCACCCCTAGCCCTGCTGACACACTCCTCCAGCAAAGCTATCTTCAACTAGTCAAGGGCCAAAGTCACTGGCCGGGGCAGGATCCCGAGTCCGAACCTTTCTCTTCAGGTAGTCCCGCATGTGTTCAATGGGGTCGAAGTCCGGACTCATCGCTGCCCAGTCCATGGTCTCGATGCCCACTTCACGGAGGTAGGCAGCGGTGACCCTTGCGGTATGACAAGGGGCATTATCCTACATTAACACGAATCCCTCATCAAAAATACCAGCATAAGGGACGACATGATCTTCCAGAATCTCCGTTATGTACCTGGCAGCATTCAATCTACCACCACGACCACCGCCAGGCACGAAAACCAGCTCAGTCCGCGTGTCGTACGAGATGCCGCCCCAAAACATCACAGAGCCACCTCCGTAGGCGACTCTTTCGGAGAAGCAGCACTGAGCATATCGTTCTTCTGGTCTCCTGTAGACTCTTCCCCTTCGGTCACAGCCATTCAGACATATTCTGCACTCGTCCGAGAAGAGAATTGGGGTCCATTGCGCAAGGGTCCAATTCTTATGAATTTCTGCAAATGCTCTTCGGGTTGTACGGTGCCGCACCAGCAACCTGGGCCCCGCCACAGGCCTCCTGGGTGTCAAATTCGGTGCCTCGAGAATTCTTCTCACTGTCCACTCTCTGGCAGCCATTCCTCGCACCTCACGCAGACGCTGCTGGATGGTAACTCCTGTCTGGTGACGATCTTGGAGAGGTGTTGAGACAATGAAGCGGTCGTCCTTCTCCGATGTGCACCTTCTGCGGCCGTTTCTTAGTCGTGAAGTAAAAGCTCCAGTTTGCTGGAACCTCTGGTAAAGTTAACAAACTGTAGATTGGCTCAGATTCACCTCGGCAGCTACTGAACATTGACTACGCCCTTCTTGCAGGAGCTGGATGACTACGGCGACTTGAGCTTCAGTGGCTTCCATTTTTTCCAGGTTTTCTTTACAGGATAAGATGCGGAGATGTGTACCGGTCGACTTCTGATAAGTGACTGATAAGAAACCCCCTCTCTACCCCCGTTATATAGGGGTCAAGGGTAGTGCAACTCATGCACGACGTAACGCGTAAAGGCTCACAAACCGGGAAATTCCCCATAATCGGAAAAATCCTGGGCCAATTTTCATGTTTCATGGCTTTTTATAAAGCTAATATTCCAAGAAACATACAGTGGTGCCTCGCATAACGAACGCCTCGCACAGCGAACGCTGCACACAACGAACTTCCTTTTCGTTCATTTCACGATTCATACAACGAACTTCGCTTCACACAACGAACTTCGCTTCACACAACGAACTTCGCTTCACACAACGAAGTCGCCCACTTCACACGATCACTGCCGATTTATTGCATCCTTCCGCGCAGGCAGTCGTTAGACTCGTTAGTCACTGCGTAGTACGCTTAACTTACGCACGTATCGCAGCAATCGTTCTTCATTACGAATTAAATCGCACACGTATCACGGCAGTCGTCCTTTTAAGATAAACTCAACATTTTTTTTATATGATGGGTTCTATCTAATCAAACAATCAACCAATTCCAACTGCTGACATCAAGAACATCCTGGTCAAATGGAAAGCAGTTCAGGAGTTTACCAATGCCCACTATCCGGATTCCGCTGAAGCAAACAGGATCAACGACCTGTACTCCGATACTCTTGTCCGTTATTTCCGGCAGATGTTGAAGAAAAGAGAGAAACAAACGACTTTGGACAGGTTTTTCACTGCACCATCGGCCAAAAAGCGGAAAATGGATGAAGATGTGCAAGATTCGATTATTTCTTAAAATTAAAAAATGTGTGTTTTTTTCATTATGTTTTTAGATGTATCTAAATAAAAATAATAACAAAAAATTTATCTTTTTTTTATGTCATCTTACCATATTTTATGCTACAGAATGAATTATTTTTTTAACATGTATTGTTATGGGAAAACGCGTTTCACATAACGAACTTTTCGCATAACGAACTTGCTCCTGGAACGAATTAAGTTCGTTGTGTGAGGCACCACTGTAATTACATTTATTAAGTAATTTAGAAACATCCGATTTACAAAGATATTGTGTGCACATGATAATTGTGAGTATGTAAGTGGTGTATACCAAGTAATTTGTTTCATTTAATAAAGTAAGGAAGTTAGGTAAAGAATGTAAGTCACTAGTTATTAATCTTGGTTGTAAGCCACTAGTAACAAAGTTATTCAATGTCTAAGTGATACGGTACAGGTTATATATTATATATAAAATTAGTTGTAAAAGCCCCCTTGTCGTGATTTTGTCACAAAAATGGCACTATTGAAATAATCGAACCATTTATATTATATTTTAACCACTGGAGCGACAGAGCAAGTAAAACATTTTTTCTCAGATTGCTAAAGGAATTTTTTCCGCCCACATTAAAAAAATCATACCTTCGAATTTGAATATGGAGACATACAAACTGATTATAGTTCTATGTAGCCAATGAATTCCCCTATATTTTGTCTATTATCACATATTTGTAGGATTTATAAAAAAATATAATTAAATCTTTAATCTTAAAACATTTTTAAAAATCTAGAGAATATTTATTTTGTTATATTTTTAATGTACAATATATTATATAGTCGTTTTAAAAAAAAAATATATATTTGCCACATTTATAAAACAGTTTTTATATTTCATTTTATATAATTGTTTTTTTATGATATTTTTAAGTAATTAATCACCACTCTACAATATCTTTGTCTGTAGTACTGAATTGTATATTTATTTATTTATTTTTATTTATGTATTACAAACAATACAATACAAAATGATCCTTTGTCTGTCCAACTGGGAAGGATTTCCGTTTCAGGACAGCTAAAATATTGGTTGACAATAGTTGGGTTGTCCAATATTCTCCTCTTAAGCTCTACGTAGCTTGCTCACGCGTTTCTACATCGCAAAATATGCATTTTTACGCAGAAAAAAAAAAAACATTTTACGTAGTTTATAGAAGTATTTTGCTGTAACTAACTATTTATTTATAACTTTTAAATATTATGAATCATCATTAAAAATTCTTATTTTCAATTTACATACATTACACATAGCATTAACTGTCATAGCATTGTCAGTCTTTTAATCCTTCACGCCTAAACCGCAATTTGTATGAGTTTTTGTATAAACATATATCAGACCTATTAAGAAATACTCGAAATACTAATCCTGCGCAGACGAAGTCGCAGGCTGAAGCTGGTAGTTTTATATTAAAAAGTTTAAAACTGTTTTATTTTTTGCGTTTTTGTGAATGTTGTTGTTCTTGAAGACAAAATAAACACTTTATACATTTGTATTTACAATTTTTTTATTTACCTATAAAAATATCAACTATACACTGTGTCCGGAAACTCATAGTACAAGCGGTAAACTGGTCAATGTACATCACATAGAGAACATCAATTTTTAAAAAAAATTTCAGAAACTGAACTTTTGAAAAATGTATATACTTTGATTTTTAAAAGACAGTAAACAGCTGATATTAACCCCCTAGTGACTGATTTTTAAAAGACAGTTAACAGCTGATATTAACCCCGTAGTGACCGATTTTTAAAAGCCAGTTAACAGCTGATATTAACCCCCTAGTGAATGATTTTTAAAAGACCGTTAACAGCTGATATTAACCCCTTAGTGACTGATTTTTAAAAGACAGTTAACAGCTGATATTAACCCCCTAGTGACTGATTTTTAAAATACAGTTAACAGCTGATATTAACCCCCTAGTGACTGATTTTTAAAAGACAGTTAACAGCTGATATTAACCCCCTAGTGACTGATTTTTAAAAGACAGTTAACAGCTGATATTAACCCCTAGTGACTGATTTTTAAAAGACATTTAACAGCTGATATTAACCCCCTAGTGAATGATTTTTAAAAGACAGTTAACAGCTGATATTAACCCCCTAGTGACTGATTTTTAAAAGACAGTTAACAGCTGATATTAACCCCGTAGTGACTGATTTTTAAAAGACAGTTAACAGCTGATATTAACCCCGTAGTGACTGATTTTTAAAAGACAGTTAACAGCTGATATTAACCCCGTAGGGACTGATTTTTAAAAGACAGTTAACAGCTGATATTAACCCCCTAGTCACTGATTTTTAAAATACAGTTAACAGTAGTGTCCGACCGAACTTTCGGTTTCGGCCTAGTTTCGGCAAAAAAATGGGTTTCGGTTTAGTTTCGGTTTCGGCTGCCATCCAGCCGAAACTACGGCCGAAACCGAAACTGAATTCGGGAGGTTTCGTGCTGCGATCGGATATGTTCGGTGCACTGAGCTGCGAGCGACGAAGTGTCATTTTGCTGCGTTAGCACTCATAGTCGTGTCAGGACAGTCAGGACTTGTTGATTTGCATACGTCAAAGGACATCCTGCTCTGATTACTTCAACATTATTGGATCCCAGATTAAAAAATACATATTTGAATTCTGATGAAGTTGATAATTGTGCGCGGACGTCGTTAGTGCAACAATGAGCAAAAGCTGTAATTCTGGAGACCCACAGCTATCATATCTTGTTCTAATGAATCACTATGGGATGCCCATAACTTTTAACGGAAGAAACTTCTGGTGTGGATAATGGTGATCGCACACAAGTTGAGAAAATTATTCAAACCTACTTAACAGAGCCAAGGTTACAAGAAACGCAGATATTTATTCTTACTGGAATTCTAGTCCATTTCTGTCTTTCACAAAGGTAAAATTCTTGTCGGCTCCACCGACGGATTTTTCCAGTTAACAACTATTTAGTGCTGCTGGTCAAATTTATTAAAACCGGAGAAAAGATTTCTGTGGCAAAAATGTTGATAAAATTATTGTTTCTCACTTATAATTTACAATATTAGATAGTTTAATTTTGAATACTGATAATAATTAATTCATTAAAATTATTAATGATTGCAGCACATTGGAGCTCTTCACAGTTTTTTTTAGTTTGAGTTCAATTCTGAATGGTGATCTTACACCAGGGCGATACTGAGAGTATCTTCCACTCTGGAACGTGCCGCAAATATACTATATCATTTTTTTTATATTAGATTTTATTTTTAATCAATTAATTGTGAAACAACACAAATTAATCAAATGAAATTTATTTGCGCACGTCGGGTACGAACCCGCGACCTTCGGATTGTAAGTCTAGAGCCTTGCCTCTAGACAACGCCGGCCGTATTATTGATAGTACAGCTATTTGGTTCGAAAAAAAAGAGGTTACCTGGAAAGTTTTCCGGGAGTTTTGAAAATTGGTAACTTTTGGCTGTTTTCGAATTTCAAATTTGCCAACTCGTATCTTTGCCGGTCGAATAGTAAAATATTTTGGAGAAATATACGAAAAAAACGTAGTAAAAACGTACAAAATTATTGATTTTACCAAAAAAAAATTATTTGCATGTTAATTGTAGGAAATTTTCTATAGATTAATTTTGTACATACATATTTTTATCGTAAAATGAGTCGGAAAGGAGATATTGTCAAAAAAATTCTATTAGGTGCCATTTTTCTAATATGGCGGCGCGAGCGGCAAAGATACGAGATGGAAATTTGAAATTCGAAAAGAGCACATCGAAATCTATAAAATTACCGATTTTCAAAAACTCCCGGAAAACTTTCCAGGTAAAAAAACTACCAAATTATTGGGCTATAAGTATTATTTGCATAAAAAATATTTAGTTGTTGAACTCAGTAGATAGGTAATTTTTATTTTTATTTTATTGAATTTCATTAAAAAGAGTTCCTTACAAAATGACCAAAGTTTAGAAGAAATTATTTTGTTCGTAAGATGAAATATATTATAAAGTATTTTTTGTTTAGTGTACCTAAACAAATTTGAAAAAAAAATTTTTTTTGTACCTTTTATTTTTTGTTATTCGTAAATAACCTTTAAAAGGAAATAACAGACCTACCATTTTTTTATTTTAATATTATTTACCAAAGAGTTCATTTGAAATAAATATACCTAGAATAAGTAGTTATATTTATTTCAAATCAGTATACCTAGAATAAGTAGGTATATTTATTTCAAATCATTATTTCAAAAAGCACAAATAATTTATTTGAAATACCAAGAGACAATTTATGTAATGTTAATTATTAGTTCAAATATCAGAGACGGGATGTTTAATATAAGATTTTAAAATAAAGGCTGACTGATTAAGATTGATTATTTTTTTCCCATGATAACATGACTTATATGGAAGTTTCGGTTTCGGTTTCGGTTTCGGCCGAAACTGAGATCAAAGCCGAAATTCGGTTTCGGTTTCGGCAGTAAAAAGTAGTTTCGGTCGGACACTAGTTAACAGCTGATATTAACCCCCTAGTGACTGATTTTTAAAATACAGTTAACAGCTGATATTAACCCCGTAGTGACTGATTTTTAAAATACAGTTAACAGCTGATATTAACCCCATAGTGACTGATTTTTAAAAGACAGTTAACAGCTGATATTAACCCCGTATTGACTGATTTTTAAAAGACAGTTAACAGCTGATATTAACCCCCTAGTGACTGATTTTTAAAAGACAGTTAACAGCTGATATTAACCCTGTAGTGACTGATTTTTAAAAGACAGTTAACAGCTGATATTAACCCCGTAGTGACTGATTTTTAAAAGACAGTTAACAGCTGATATTAACCCCCTAGTGACTGATTTGTAAAAGACAGTTAACAGCTGATATTAACCCCCTAGTGAATGATTTTTAAAAGACAGTTAACAGCTGATATTAACCCCCTAGTGACTGATTTTTAAAAGACAGTTAACAGCTGATATTAACCCCGTATTGACTGATTTTTAAAATACAGTTAACAGCTGATATTAACCCCGTAGTGACTGATTTTTAAAATACAGTTAACAGCTGATATTAACCCCATAGTGACTGATTTTTAAAAGACAGTTAACAGCTGATATTAACCCCGTATTGACTGATTTTTAAAAGACAGTTAACAGCTGATATTAACCCCCTAGTGACTGATTTTTAAAAGACAGTTAACAGCTGATATTAACCCCCTAGTGACTGATTTTTAAAAGACAGTTAACAGCTGATATTAACCCCCTAGTGACTGATTTTTAAAATACAGTTAACAGCTGATATTAACCCCCTAGTGACTGATTTTTAAAAGACAGTTAACAGCTGATATTAACCCCCTAGTGACCTATTTTTAAAAGATAGTTAACAGTTGATACAGCTAAAAATACCCTCCACACACCCAAAGATAACATAGGCCTTGAGGGAATTTTTATCCTCAGGCCTCCTGTGTGGAGCTAAGCTAAAAATATTTAATAAAACCACACAAAAGAAAGATTAGAAGATTTCTTTAACTTATATCACATATACATGTATTTATATGTTTTTTAATGGGGACCCTTACAAAGAGATTAGTGTAAACCAGCGTTTCCCAACCTGTGGTCCGCGGACCCCTAGGGGTCCACAGTCTCATTTCTGCACTATAATAAAAAAAAAAACTATAATCACTTTCCTACACTATCGGCGTTTTTGGAATCCCCTGGTGGAGCAATGTTGCCAACACAAGTACAAGACGAACGTATCAGATATAATCTCTCTGTTTAAAATCATTAACAATGTGTATGATTCATCTTTAATTAATCAAATTAATTTTAATATAAGGCCGAAATCCACAAGAAATCCGGTAACCTTTTGGATCGACACTTGTCGTAGTAATACAAGTTTTTTCAAACCAACATCAAGAATGACTCGATTGTATAATAGATACTGCAATCTTCAAGACTTAGATATATTTTCAAACTCAATTAATACCTTCAGAAGGAACTTACACATACTTTTACCAGATGATCTCCTTACTTAAGCCATTTTATTTTTTTTAATTTCTAACAATTACTACTTGTGCATTGGCTCCGCAAGAAATGTATTTGTATGTCCAAGTGTAAGTACATGTATGCATATACATATATATATGAGTACGTTGTGCACATATATTCATATATGATTATGTGAATATATTTGTGTGTGTATGTATGTATGTATGTGTGTGTATGTATGTATATATGTATATGTATATTATATTTATAAGTATGTATGCATTTTTCTTCCTAATAACTGATTTCGATCCTCCTTATTTTTATATACATATTTGAAATTAAATTTATCACTCTTGTAACTAACCAATCATTATTACATAAAGAATATTGAGATGAATGTTGTGCTCACCTATAATTAGAAACATCATTACAACCATGTATAAATGTAAATTACTGTAAAAATTATGTGATGTATTCTGTTGGCAAGCCAATAAATAAATAAAAAATAAAAAGAAAGGATTAAACACCTCCGCTGCTTAAGGTCCTCCGTCCGGGATTACATTCCAGAACCCGACAAAAATAAAAATTGGATATTAGACGTTACTGATGTTACTGGCTTCACAACAGCACAGGAAAACCAATTAAAAGAAATATCTTGTGATTCAGCTTTGTCAAACGTAATTTTAAAGAATCCTAAGTAAGCAAATATCAGAAGAAGCACTGAAACATTTACTTACTGCTTTTCTCAACCATATACCCTGTGAAAAGACATTCTCTGCTCTTGTATAAAAAACAAATACGGAAACAGATTACAAGTGGAATCCGATTTTAAATTACAACATAGTAGTAACATCAAGCCGAATGTCACTAATTTAGTTGCAAAGAGGCATACCTACACCAACCTTCACATTAATTAACTGTTAATTAATGTGAAGGTTGGTGTTGTTGTTGTACGTTAACCTCTCGTAGGCCGCAGTCCCCCCGGCGGGTTCGGATGTTTGAAGCGATTTTGCCCCTTATGTATAAAGAAATTGTATGAAGAACAAGGTCAGAATCCCTTGGGCCATTCTCGTTCTTGACATTACGAATTACTGGATAGCATTTAGCCACTCCGAATAATTCATATTAATTGCTAAAGACACGCCGGGCACCAAAGATGGCGGACAAAATGGCTGCCGCTTGATAATATGATAGCTGTCACATTCGAAGTCTATATTTATTCATTGTTTTTTTTATATAAATCCATTGTGAAAAGCATAGATTTGAGTGATTATTAGGAAGTTCGTTTTATCTACATTATTTTGATGTAATTTTTGTAATATATCACACAAGAAATGTTATAAAAATTGAATTCGTAAGAACTGTCAAATATTTTACGTCGTATTGAAAAAAAAAAAAATTGTATGCTGGTCTTCAACAAGTTAATAAAGTATTTTTTATACAAAAAATATTTTTTTTGTATTTGTAATACTAAAATAAACGGTCCGAAATTTATTTCTTGTTTTTTATTAAGAGGAACGGCTGCGCGGCCGCTTTCATATAAAACATAGTTTTGGATTTGAGGCCACAATACCCAACCAAACTGAAAAATTATTTTTGTAATAAAAAAGTAAGTCCAATGTCAATCTCGGATAGGAGCTACTTTTTTTTTGCTTTTAAATTATGACGTATAGGTAATTAAAGAAATCATTTTTTATTCATTTTGGAAGCAACTTTGGAATTTTTGAGTTATTTATAATTATTAAAAAAAAAATCTGCCTAATCTTTGGTTCTAAAATAATGAAAAATAAAATAAAAAATTTAAAAATGCGTTTCTTTGGGTAGTAATTTTAAAATATAAACGATAAGTTTTTGTTCCGATGTAAATAGGTAATTTGTAATTTAAATTTACACCCATCAAAATTGTTTCTAAAAAAAACAATATTTTAAATTTTATATTTCATCATATTTAAAAACAAATATAGCAAAAAATATTTTTTTATTGTTTACATTTACTCTCAAATAATTGTCCAAGTTGCCTTTAAAATCATAAAATATAAAAATCTTTAATCTTACTAATATTATAAACGCGAAAGTTTGTATGGATGTATGTATGTTTGTTACTCTTTCACGCAAAAACTACTGAATGGATTTTAATGAAACTTTACAATAATATAGCTCATACATCAGAATAATATATAGGCTACAATCTAGAAAGCTAGCTATTTTCAATATTATATTATAAATAATAATTGTTCTTTATTAGAATATGTCAAAATTTGAAGATGACTTTTTGCATAACAATGATTGAAAAATCAAAATTCTATTTTAGAAAATATTTAAATTAATAAATTTATTTGAAGTACTCGCCTAGTACTTCGAACCAAGAATTATACATATTTTAAATAAATAGGTTAAGAATTTTGGTATAAACATAGATGGGACCTAGGAAAAAAAAATAGGCTAATAGAAGTATTAATCCTGCGCAGACGAAGTCGCGGGAAGAAGCTTGTAGCCTATATTTTAAAAATTAAAGCAAAAATACATAAAGTAGCTCCTATCCGAGATCGACATTTGACATACAATTTGATTACAAAAATATTTTTTCAGTTTGGTTGGGTATTAAGGTCTGCAATTATAAATAACATGTTCTTGCTTTATTTATATCCTCTTATCTGCAAATTTAATTTATTTTTATTTTTATTACGTATGCAAGCTTTTGATGGAAGTGTAACAAATAATAAAATCCAAATAAGAAGGTATGTAAATATTTAATATATATATTTATTTTTTGCTTTTTTGCACACATATCTTTTTAACAGATATATCTTTTAATGCATATCTATATTAATACATATCTTTTTAATGCATGTCTCTTCTGATACATATCCTTTTTAAATAAATATACTTATTATGTTATTTACCCGCCTCGAAACAGACTTTGTCTAGTGAGGCAGGTAAAAAAAAAGAAAACTGTAAATCAATCAATTTATCTTACTAATATTATAAACGTGAAAGATTGTATGGATGTATGTATGTTTGTTACTCTTTCACACAAAAACTACTAAATGAATTTTAATGAAACTTTACAATAATATAGCTCATACATCAGAATGACATATAGGCTATAATTTATAAATATAAGCTATAATTTATAGCTATTTTCCATATATTACAAATAATAATTAATAATAATAATTAATGACTAGGGGGTTAATATCAGCTGTTAACTGTCTTTTAAAAATCAGCTGTTAACTGTCTTTTAAAAATCAGTCACCAGGGGGTTAATATCAGCTGTTAACTGTCTTTTAAAAATCAGTCACTACGGGGTTAATATTAGCTGTTAACTGTATTTTGAAAATCAGTCACTAGGGGGTTAATATCAGCTGTTAACTGTATTTTAAAAATCAGTCACAAGGGGGTTAATATCAGCTGTTAACTGTCTTTTAAAAATCAGTCACCAGGGGGTTAATATCAGCTGTTAACTGTCTTTTAAAAATCAGTCACTAGGGGGTTAATATCAGCTGTTAACTGTCTTTTAAAAATCAGTCACCAGGGGGTTAATATCAGCTGTTAACTGTCTTTTAAAAATCAGTCACTAGGGGGTTAATATCAGCTGTTAACTGTATTTAAAAAATCAGTCACTGGGGGTTAATATCAGCAGTTAACTGTCTTTTAAAAATCAGTCACCAGGGGGTTAATATCAGCTGTTAACTGTCTTTTAAAAATCAGTCACTAGGGGGTTAATATCAGCTGTTAACTGTCTTTTAAAAATCAGTCACTAGGGGGTTATTATCAGCTGTTAACTGTCTTTTAAAAATCAGTCACTGGGGGTTAATATCAGCTGTTTACTGTCTTTTAAAAATCAGTCACTACGGGGTTAATATCAGCTGTTAACTGTCTTTTAAAAATCAGTCACTAGGGGGTTAATATCAGCTGTTCACTGTCTTTTAAAAATCAGTCACCAGGGGGTTAATATCAGCTGTTAACTGTCTTTTAAAAATCAGTCACTAGGGGGTTAATATCAGCTGTTCACTGTCTTTTAAAAATCAGTCACCAGGGGGTTAATATCAGCTGTTAACTGTCTTTTAAAAATCAGTCACTAGGGGGTTAATATCAGCTGTTAACTGTCTTTTAAAAATCAGTCACTAGGGGGTTAATATCAGCTGTTAACTGTCTTTTAAAAATCAGTCACTAGGGGGCTAATATCAGCTGTTCACTGTCTTTTAAAAATCAGTCACTAGGGGGTTAATATCAGCTGTTAACTGTCTTTTAAAAATCAGTCACTAGGGGGTTAATATCAGCTGTTAACTGTCTTTTAAAAATCAGTCACTACGGGGTTAATATCAGCTGTTAACTGTCTTTTAAAAATCAGTCACTAGGGGGTTAATATCAGCTGTTCACTGTCTTTTAAAAATCAGTCACCAGGGGGTTAATATCAGCTGTTAACTGTCTTTTAAAAATCAGTCACTAGGGGGTTAATATCAGCTGTTCACTGTCTTTTAAAAATCAGTCACCAGGGGGTTAATATCAGCTGTTAACTGTCTTTTAAAAATCAGTCACTAGGGGGTTAATATCAGCTGTTAACTGTCTTTTAAAAATCAGTCACTAGGGGGTTAAGCAGACGAAGTCGCGGGCAGAAGCTTGTATTAAATAAATGCCCGGGTTGCCGGCACTGAAACTGAACTGAAGGCTTAGTAAGGGGTAAGAAATTATATGGATACTTACCGGTCTCTGGTTTGCTATATGCAATCTGGATCTCCTACTTATTTTAACGTAAGATTTTGGAAGGGGGTACTTAATACGTAATAAAAAGAACCACAAATGTTGAAAAACTGTCTTTAAAACAATATATTATAAATCAATTGCACTTGGCTATTCAATACATCTTTGTACAACAATAATTACTTTTATTATCATAACAGAAAGGCAAATAATTGGTGAATCCAGAACACAGAATCATTATTTATTTATTAATCTCGCAGAGCCGACCGAGCCCTCACACGGACAGTCTCCGGGCAGCTTTAAAGTCATTGCTCGCCGGTTTCGCGAGGACAGATATACTGCAAATGGCTAAACCTGTATCAAGCAATGTTTCCATTTCATGCACACTGTCAATTCCTCAAATGATTTGACAGAAGAGATGAAATAGGCTTTTCCGCGATAAAACGTTTCATAATGATTCTGAATTTGGTTAAACCTTGAGAACACTACTTCAATCCAAGTTGGGGACACAGAGAGATAGAAGACTTCATTCCATCCCGGAGAAGTCAAAGTGAGCTAAGTGTTCACTGGCCTCATTAGAAAGAAGACTTCATTCTGTGAAGAAGAAACAAAGTGTTCATTGGCCTCATTAGAAAGAAGACTTCATTCCGTGCCGGAGAAGTCAAAGTGAGCCAAGTGTTCATTGGCCTTATCAGAAAGAAGACTTCAAAGTGAGCAAAGTGCTCACTGACCGCATTAGATAGAAGATTTTATTCCATGCCGGGAAGACAAAGTGAGCAAAGTGTTCACTGGCCTCATTAGAAAAAAGACTTCATTCCGTGCCGGAGAAGTCAAAGTGAGCAAAGTGTTCATTGGCCTTATCAGAAAGAAGACTTCAAAGTGAGCAAAGTGCTCACTGACCGCATTAGATAGAAGACTTTATTCCATGCCGGGAAGACAAAGTGAGCAAAGTGTTCGCTGGCCTCATTAAAAGAAGACTTCAATCCGTGTCGGGGAAGACAAATTGGGCAAGGTGATCGCTGTCTTCGTTGGCCTCGTCTTGGTCATTTGCCTCATCATTGTCATTTGCCTCGTCGTTATCGTTTGCCTCGTCGTTATCATTAGCCTCGTCTTGGTCGTGGTTGTTGGGCTCGCGGCGGCGGCGACCCCGGCGCCTGGCGGCCCGCCGGCCCGTGGCCATGGCCCGGAAGCCCCTCTGGCGCAGGATGGGTGGCAGCCAGTTGCGGTCATCCTCGCCGTCCGCCGAGTCGGGGCTGCTGCTGGAGCTGCCGTCGCTGGCGTTGCCGTCGGAGTGGCTAGCAGCGCCCGCCTCGTCGGTGGATGCGTCGCCGTCCGCCACCAGCTCCGCCAGAGCGTCACCGTCAAACACCACCGAACCTGAAAATGGTGATGGACACTTAGTTATGGGGTACAGAAATTCAAATATAACATGGCCAACCACTGTCATTTTGTCTTTTTTTTTTACATTTGAAAAGTTAAACGCTAAACGCTGATTCTATATCTGTTTCAGCACTTGAACAGAAAGTACACAAGGGCGTCGCCAGCCGATAGCCCAGGGGGGGGCAAGTTGATATGGAGAATGAGAAAAGTATGAATAGTAGGTAAAGTGGAGAGCACATGAAGCTTTTCACTTGTAATACGAGCCTTACATCTACGGCGATTGTAATAAGCGATACAGAGTCCAACATGTAAAGCTACACGAGCTCTTGACTGTACAATAAATAAAACTTGTAAATAAATTAGGTATTACATTTATTAGAAAAATTCAATAAAAAATAATTTTGGAGTTTGATATTGAATAAGTGTACAGTGTATTTTTTTGTAATTACCAGATTTATATAAGAGTCGACAAAGATTAGGTTAATTAACCGCTTGGACACATAAGCTTGTTTTCACGATAATTTAACGTAGGTAGACATAGGAATGACGTATGTCCCGTACCTGAGTTATTAAAACATAATTTTTGGGATTTTTTTTTGTAAACTTCTCGACCACTTTATTATGAAAATCTTCTAAGTTACCATGAATAAGTTTTCTGTGTACACTCATCATGGCCAGACCATTGAGGCGATTTTGTCCCATAGTGCTTCTTAGCCAAGTTTTAAGTCTCCTGAGGCTGCTAAGGCTGGAATCAGACGGTTCACTCGAGTGAAGGTTTACTCTATGGTTACTCGAGCGAGTGTTCACATCTTCGTTTCACTTTTGTTTCATTTCATGTTCAGACGTGTCATTCCGAGTAAAATAGGCCGAAGAAATACAGAAATGAACGATTAGTGAACTGTCTGATTCCGCCATAAACGATCGCTCCACAGTACACGTTATGCACGGAAGAGCGATCAAAATTTTCAACGCTTTTTCCGTGTCGGGATTTAACAATAGCATAGAGCAGAGCGTAAATATTAGGAATTGGTAAATTCATTCGAGTTTCGACGTACGGGAATGAATGATCAAGCTAGACAAGTCAAAGACTTAACTTAGTTGAGTTGCATTTGTCAATTTTTTTAGAATCTCTAGGGGGGGGCAGCTGCCCCTCCCTGCCCCCCCTTGGCGACGCCCTTGAAAGTACATGTGTTATGTTGTTATACTTGGCCTTTGTCCTATGGGGAATGCAGAGTTATGTAGATGGATTGTGTATAAATCAAAGAAGCGTTTAACACTGCATTTACAAGTTTATTGAAACAATTTACATCCAATTACATCCGAACCATTATTTAATATTTATAAAGAATTCATGTAAGAATTTGGGATGGCGAACGAGGGGAGATGTGCAAAGCTGTTATATCTTTAGCAGTTTAGAACAGAATGGTTCCGTTAAATTTGTCAAGCGGATGGTGACTCTGTGAAAATGTAGATGGATCACTATTGGCTTGAGGGGTGCTAATGCGAATAGTACTGATGCAAGATCGCCGCATCATTCGCTTCCCACAGACATTTCAAATGAAAAGAAAAGCCACCCATTGGTCATTTGATGACAATGTTACATTAGAATTTCCGCCAAAACACACCAACTTAACATATTTCTACCCGAGTGATCTGTCAGAATAAGTATTAACCTCTCGTAGGCCGCAGTCCCCCCGGCAGGTTTTGCCCCTTACGTATAAAGAAATTGTATGAAGAACAAGGTCAGAATCGCTTGGGCCGTTCTCATTCTTGACATTACGAATTACTGGATAGCATTTAGCCACTCCGAATAATTCATATTAATTGCGAAAGACCCGCTGGACACCAAAGATGGCGGACAAAATGGCTGCCGCTAAATAATATGATAGCTGTCACATTCAAAGTCTACATTTATTCATTGTTTTTGATATAAATCCATTGTGGAAAGCATAGATTTGAGTGATCATTGGGAAGTTCGTTTTATCTACATTATTATGATGTAATTTTTGTATTATATCACAAAAGAAATGTTATAAAAATTGAGTTCGTAAGAAAGGTGACAACTGTCAAATATTTTACGTCTTATTGAAAAAATATATATTTGTATGCTGGCCTTCAACAAGTTAAAGTGCTATATAGCCAATGAATTAACCTGAATTTTACCGTTTATCTCATATTTGTAGGATGTATTAAAAAAATATTTAAAAAATCCTAATGTTTATAACCGTGCGAATTGCCTGTTTATTACTTTGAAACTGCCGTGAGAGCTACTTATTCGAGTCAAAGTAGAATATTTTCGATTTCTGTACATTGTCTGTGGTATACTTGATAATGAAAGGTACATATGTATGAAAAAAGGACTTAATTTTAACCCTAAACAGCCAATCAGAAATTTTGAGTAAAAAAATTTTTTTTAACATTCCTCTAAAATAGTCTACGAACTTCAGATTTATGACATTTATGGATCAGATGATAAAACATTTCAATAGCTTCATTTTAAGTCTGAAATAACAAACATGGGAGCTACAAATATATATATTTTTTTTAATTTGCCGAATCAAGAGATAAGGGGTTTTTTTGTACGAAAAGCAATCGGAGACATTTAAAATGGCGCCAATATATAGAAAAAAATCGGTTATCTTAGGAATCGTTTCAAGACTGGAAAAAAATATTACCTTCGTTGTCGGAACCGGAATCTGACCCTTCGTTGTCTGAATTTCCAACTTCTTCCTCCTCGTCTTCTTCCTGAAAGAATCAAAAATACAATATTAATTTATTTATTTATTTATTCACGCCCTTAGGGCTTTAACAACAATCACAATACAAAAATAATAGAAAAATAAACAATAATATACAAATTATGTTACATCATTGTTTATTAAACGGGAAACAGAATTTTTTAAATTTCAGAAATAAATTTTGGTAAGGAATAAACGAAAATATCAACTGAACTAAATTTATTTCCAAGCCTATGTAGTCTTTGGATTGGGGAGTTAATGAAATAGTTAGTTTTCGAAGGATAGCAAAGAACAGCTCTGGAAGCCTCGTGTTACGATTTGGCACTCTGAATGTTATTAGTTTAGTTAAGTCAGGTGCGTCAATTGTGCCATTTACTAATTTAAATAAAAGTACCATATCGCTCTTGGTTCTTCTACAAGATAAGTCAGTTAAATTTAGTCGTTTCATTAATATATCATAATTGATTTGTTCAATGGGTATGGAGAGTTTGAAATTAATGAATCTTAAAAATTTATGTTGAACTCTCAATTTTTACTTGATGTGCTTTATATTATAGTATGGGGACCAAATAGTGGAATTGTATTCTAAATTACTTCTAACTAAGGCAGTGAAGAGTATTTTAAATGAATAAAGTGACGTAAAATCTTTGACTGTTCTTAAAATAAATCCCAAACATTTCATAGCCTTATTAGTAACTTCATTAATGTGTGGAACAAATGTTAATTTTTCATCAAATACGCTACCCAGATCCTTGATATGAATGTTGTTATAATAATATTAATGCCGGGTTGTTTAACGTACCCCCACTTAGAGTATGTTGTGAGGCTGAACTGGGCAGAGGAAGGTTAGAAAGTATATTTTTATTTATTTATTTATTATTAACGCCCTTTTTAGGGGATTTTACATATGGTTAGTAAAATATACAGTATTTATTTTACATAACTGAACTGCTTTAGTAACAAAATTTTGTATTTGTTTAGTGACAATTTGAAGATGTCCACTGAATTGGTAAAATTATTTCCCTCCACTAGAATTCTGGGCAAAGAGTAATACATATGGTAGTTAGTCCCAGAATTGCTACACTGAAATAAATCCCCACTTCCAGTATTACGTAGTGGAATCCGAAAGATAATCAATGCAAGCAATTCTGGACTATCAATTACATCATTTAATATTTTATATAAAAATACCAAGTCAGTGAAAATCCTTCTGTCTGACAATTTAAGCAATTCATATCGTTCAACCACTGGAGCGACAGAGCAATTAAAATATTTTTTCTCGGATTGCTAAAGGAAATTATTCCACCTACATTAAAAAAAATCATACCTCCGAATTTGAATATGGAGACATACAAACTGATTATATAGTTCTACGTAGTCAATGAATTAATAATAATTGGATGACTTGTATAGCGCCGTTTTTGTGAAAAATCACCTCAAGGGCGCTGTACAAATTTCAATAATTTCTACAATCTTACTTCTAACTACACACTAGACAAATATAAAAAAAAGGCTAAACAATGGATGCAAATCCACCGGTTATTTGATCAGCGATATAAAACTATATGTACAATGCATCTGAACAACTAGCGAGGTGCTGCCTAAAAATGTACATGCACATGTATTTTTTTTTTTTTCCCTATATTTCCTGAATTTCCTTATATTTTGTCTATTATCACATATTTGTAGGATTTATAAAAAAAATATAATTAAATCTTTAACCTTAAAACATTTTAAAGAATCTAGAGAATATTTATTTTGTTATATTTTGAATGTACAATATATATGGTCGTTTTAATAAAAAATAATTTTTTTTGAAAATTTTCCACATTTTGGCAACAAAGCAATCCGAGGTTTTGGAAATAGTGCCATAATGTGGCAAAAAGCTCTTGAGTGGTTATAAGAGTGTTGTAGTTTGATGTAATTGCTGAAATTCCCATTTTAAAATTCCATGATTGGTCAATGACCATATGACCGCAAGAGACGGCTGCCACCGGTTGGTTTTGGTACTCACGGCCTCGTCGTCTTGGTCCCTGCGTCTCCCTACGTCGTACAGCTTCAGCACGCTCTCCTGCACGGCGTCGTACTCCCCGAGGTTCTCCGCCAGCGCCACCTGCCCGCCCCAGCCTGCCACACCCAACGCGCAAATGTTGCGTTTCACGTCAATCGTAGCTATAAACAAACGGACAGTTTAAGAATACATATTCAAATGATAATTAAAGGTATAGCAACCAGAGTTCACGTGAATACAGTGCTCGGAAAGGTGCATTGCTTGAATACAGCATATTTGTGGGGTACAAGCGCAAAAACGCCACTATCCAAAAATGGTGAAATTGAGTTACAAATGCCAATCTATGCGCAATGTGGGGAGCTACAAGATGGTTTTTGAGATCCTTAGAAAAATCAACCGCAAATCATGGAAAAATCCAAATGAAAATAGGATTTAGATGCAAAATCACCACTCTCCACAACGATTTAGATGCAAAATCACCACTCTCCACAACGATTTAGATGCAAAATCACCACTCTCCACAACGATTTAGATACAAAATCACCACTCTCCTGGTGGAAAGAGAAAAGTGGGAAGACCCAGACTGAGGTGGGAAGACGAGGTAAGAGGGGATGCAGCACAGCTTCTCCAGGTAACAAACTGGAAGTCAGCCGCTGAGGACAGGAGGAGTTGGAGGCGAATGTTGCGGGAGGCCAAAGCTCGACATGGGCTGCAGCGCCATCAAAGAAGAAATTACCAAAAAATCACACGAAAAATGCATTGTATTCTTTGAATCGGTTTTTTGTGATTTACCGAAAACAGTACTTTTGGAGAGTGGTGTTTTTGTTTTTATACTCCTCATTTATTAATCGACTTCAAAAAAGAAATTTCCTGATTATTTTTGGTTTTAACTAACCACTGATAGAAATTATAATTACAAGTTCAAATTGGCAACCAAGTGGTGTCCCTCAAGGATCAGTCCTGGGCCCATTTCTGTTTATTTTTTGCGCCAAAGATCTACGTACCATAATAAAATCACACTCCAGCCGTTTCGCTGATGTCACAAAATTCTTTGCCAACTCACAAATACACCACGACCAACTGCTAAACAACTTAAATGAACACAAATGGAATATATCAATAGATAAAGGTTTGGTTCTCACCTATGCTGGAATAATCGTAGGAATCCAAAGTCTTGAAACTAGACTCGTATTGACTTTTATCATCAGTGTCCTGTTCCATGCACACAGAATAGATAACTCCTAGAGGGGAGAATATGACCTGAAATAGTAAATACATAATATTTATTAAAAAAATAATGTGTAAGCAATGGGTAGAGTACACGTCAAACTTTAAGACGTTGATCAGAAATCGTCGCAATAGGCGAGTTTAAAGACAGAAATGTGACATGCCCCACCACCCATTCCTTTCTCTGTCGCACATATGTTTTTACGCATCTTTTGCTTACATTCATTAATAGGCACTAGAGTCTCAATTGCTCCCGTCTGGAGCCAGTGAGACTATGGCATTCCCAATTAAGGTATGTTGTGAGGCTGAAGGTAGTGGGGAGGGGAAGGAGATGGTGGTGATGAAGGTGGGGAAGTTCCTAGCTATTCAGATCTAGTCACCAAACACGGCCAAAGTCATTTCAAGCAACGTTTCAATTCTGAATGGTGTTCTTACACCAGGGCTAGACTGAGAGTATCTTCCAATCTGAAACGTGTCACAAATATACCTTACATTATTTTTAATTAATTATGTAATTGTAAAATAAAATAAATCAATCATTTCATTCGATTCAATCAATTGATTCAAACCCGCGACCTTCAGATTGGGAGTCGAGAGCTTTACCCCTCGACCACGGAGGTCGTCAAGTGCCGACTAGTGGAGGTCCGTCCTCCTGACCTACCCATCCGTGCAATGCGTAAATAAGGGTGAAGAAGTCTTACCTCTGATTTGTCCAATGTTGGAACTGTTCTCAATAAATGAAAGGTTCTCAAATCCCAAACTTCAGTATTAGATATTATCTGAAAAAATAAAAATAAAAAACAAAATAAATAATTATTAAATATATTAACTAACGGATAGACGCCCTCAAAATGCAGTGCTGGAGAAAAATGCTCGTGATTCCATGGACAGCCAGACGCACAAATGTGTCCATGTGAAGAGCTAGGCATCCACAATAGGCACTCAACCATCTGCCTACAACGCATTCTAAGAATATTTTTAATTGATAAACTAATGTTTAAGACAAGATTTTGTATCTATATTTTGTATCACCAAAAGTAGAGAACATCCTTTCCGGAGACCAGTATGGCTTTAGAAGAGGTGTAGGAACCAGAGAAGCAATATTGTCGCTACGCATACTGCTAGAAAAAAGAATAAAAAGAAACCAAAACACATTCATCGCATTCATAGACCTGGAGAAGGCTTTCGACAAAGTAAAATGGAAAAGGCTCTTCGAGATTCTGAAGAGATTTGACATCAAATATAGAGATAGACGAATAATCCAGGCGTTATACAAGAATGAGGCCGCTATAATTAGATGTGACAATGGTACAAAGAAAGCCAGTATAAGACAAGGGGTGAGGCAGGGATGCTCTCTGTCACCTGTTATTTTTAATGCCTATATACAGAATGCGATTGATGACTTGAGAGAGAGAATGAGTCACAGAGAAGGTGTAAAGATACACGGACAAAAGGTGGATATGATAAGGTTTGCTGACGATATTGCTATGCTTGCTGAAAGCGAAGAAGAACTGCAAGAGGCCTTAACAATCATGCAAAGTATTCTTCAAAACAACTACAACATGAAGATAAATGAAGACAAAACAAAGCTGCCGAACGCAACATCAGATGAGAGTAGAGATGTCAGGAGTTCCACTAAAGAACACCAAGGAGTTTGATACGTTTTTAGATTTTCACGGCCAAAAGCATTTTCGTTGTTTGTTTTTGGGGTGTTATGCCGTGTTGTGCTACCTCCTTCTTTAGCCGACGTTTCGGACAGCGTTGCAGTGTCCATCATCAGGGCAGATCCGGCAGATCGACGGATCTGCCGGATCTGCCCTGATGATGGACACTGCAACGCTGTCCGAAACGTCGGCTAAAGAAGGAGGTAGCACAACACGGCATAACACCCCAAAAACAAACAACGAAAACCAAGGAGTTTGTCTACTTCGGGAGCAAAATAACATGGGACGGTCGGTCTAAGAGCGAGGTCGACAGCCGTATACACCAGGCTAGGCTTGCATTCAATAAAAGGTCGAAAATAATAGAATCAAATAATATAGACCTAAAACTGAGAATACTCCTCATCATCCTATCCTCATCCTATATTCCTCTTCCTCTCCTTCTCACCCAAAACTAATTGTATGTAATAAAACTCCATCTCCATTCAACTTTAACATAGGAGACTTTTTTGGCTTGACTTCATTTAACAATGTATATATTTATCTTTATATTTTATGTATAAGCTGTCTGTCTCTTACCAATAAATAAATAAATAAAAAAAAGAACTATGTATGGAGTATCTTGATGTACGGCTGCGAAACATGGTGCCTATCCGAAAGAGATAAACGTAGACTAGAGGCTTTTGAGATGTGGTCCTATAGAAGACTATTAGGAATTTCCTGGAGAGACCACATTACAAATGAGGAGGTTCTCCAAAGAATCGAAGGAGGAAGGCACCTGCTCAGGACTTTGTCCGAAAGGCGTGCAAGATGGATCGGCCATATAATACGACAAGAAGGCCTCTTGCATGCCATAATGGAGGGTATGACCGAGGGGACAAACTCTAGGGGACGCCCACGCCGAGAGTACCTGGAGGACCTGCTGGTGGACATGCGCTGCTCATCATATGCAGACTTCAAAAGAGCCGCACAAGACAGGGAAGAATGGAAGAAAATAATAAAGGAAATTGCTGCAAACCAATCCCAGGATTGAAACCAGAGAGAGAGAAGACAAGATTTTTTATGCATAGCACAAAGGGTAACAATTATTATAAGCAATAATTATTAGCCTGAAACACTCATCCATATTGAAAAAAAGCTTAAAAATAATCAATATTTGACGAGTTAAATTATTTCACCAAAAAAAAAGTAGACATAATATGTCTCGGCGCCATCTAGTGAGAGAGTTAGCACTTACATGCCTTTCTCATATAAAAATAAAGTTGGTTGTTTGCAGGTGAAAAAATGTAATAAGCGGTAATTGTTGAATGAAACACTAGTATATATATTGAATCATTTGGCGGGTAACAGATAAGGCGCCGTAGCTTAATGGTAGAGCTCTCGACTGGCAATCGAAGGGGTGCGAGTTTGAGTCCCGTCGGCGACATGTATCTTTTCTTGGGAGGTTTTTTTCAATATGGATGAGTGTTTCAGGCTAATAATTATTGCTTATAATAATTGCATTCTGAGATACTTTGGACACGAACTGAGGACTCCGACTTGGAGAAACTTATGGCAAAGTGTTTGGCAGAAGAAGCAGAGGAAGATCACCAATGCGCTGGAGTGAACAAGTATCACTGCCGTCTCGTACGATGGTGTCCTTGCTCTCCACGAGCGCAGAACCACGAGAAGTGGAGGAGCCTTGTCCACCATAGAAATTGGAGTAAGGATCATGATCCTCAGCAATGATGAACCAACTTGAGAAGAAGAATATTGATCGTTTTTAGAAGAGATAAAATAATGAAAAAAGTAGTTTACGGGCATATCTGTTTGCCCGTATTAACCCTCCAGCACCAGTGTTTAACCTCTCGTAGGCCGCAGTCCCCCCCGGCTGGTCCGGATTTTTGATGAAGCGATTTTGCCCCTTATATATAAATAAATTGAATGAAGAACAAGGTCAGAATCGCTTGGGCCATTCTCGTTCTTGACATAACAAAATACTGGATAGCATTTAGCCACTCCGAATAATTCATATTAATTGCTAAAGACACGCCGGGCACCAAAGATGGCGGACAAAATGGCTGCCGCTTGATAATATGAACGCTGCCATATTCGAAGTCTATATTTATTCATTGTTTTTTATATAAATCCATTGTGGAAAGCATTTTTGAGTGATTATTTAGGAAGTTCATTTTATCTACATTATTTTGATGTAATTTTTGTAATATATCACAAAAGAAATGTTATAAAAATTGATTACGTAAGAAAGGTGAGAACTGTCAAATATTTTACGTTGTACTGAAAAAATATATTTTTTGTATGCCGGCTTTCAACAAGTTAATACACATACCCCAAACGGGAATTTTGTGCGATATGTAAATTGTTTTTCAGTTTTTAAGCCACGGAATTCTTCAGCAAGGCGAAAATACCCGAAAACACAGTGTATTTATTAATTGCACAGAGATGGCGCCACTGTGGTTCAGAGTTTGCATATGGATAAATTCAGCAGGTCGGTAAAAGCTTCAAAATTGCTGGTATATTTTACCTGCTGTAGGCTGTAGGGGCAGGGGGGTATAACTCCGAACAAAATGGCCAACCGAATGAAAAAGATAACACGTGACGTCATTATGACGTCAAATCTTCACATCCCATAGAGAACTAAGAATGTCCGTGGAAGAACTGAGTGGAATTATGAATTTCCTCTAACCTCGTCTCTGGTGTGTGATGTCAAATACAGCTTTTGTTGCCATATCCATGGTAAAATAGTATTAAAAGTTGCCCTACACAAAAAGTCCAAAGATATCAATCTAATGAGTGGTTTATTTATGCGTAGGGGGTGGGCTGCAATACTTTTGCCACTGATCCCAAGGCCTTACTGACAGAACCTGGATTGGTGAAAAAAAAATTAATTAAAATATTCACGGTAAAGGTGACTTACTTCTAGTCCGTTGGGGTGAAAGACACCGCTTAAGGACTGGTTTAGCTTGTCAAACTTGTGGATCTCCTTGCCCGCCTTCAGGTCCCACAGCACTCCGTCTGTCAGAGGAAAAGTCACCTTATTAGCACGGATGCATACAGTTCACTGGTGTTAAACTGTTCAACTTTAAAGATCGAGATTACAAGTTGCTTTATTTACGTTAACAAAGAATATTTAAGCGGACCAGACGTTCATACTGGACGAGTCTCTAAGTTTAATCCTAGATTTGAATATAAAGCGTGCAGTTTTCTCTTTCTAACACCGTTTAGCATCACATTTCTCACCATGACAGTAAGGGAGATACAACGATTTATATGAGACTTGGAACAAATTTAGTCTCTTTGATTAAATGGGGTTAAGAAGTTTCCTCTTAGCCCGTTTAATCACAGGAGACCATATTTGTCCCATATTACATAGGCCTCATAGAAATCGTTGTGTCCCCCTTACTATCATAGTGAGAAGTATGACCGAAACAGTATTGGAAAGAGAAAACAACACGCTACAAATTCAAATCTAAAAGTTAATCACAAAATAATTAAAATGTACACCTTTATGAAGAACTAGGTCAGAATCGCTTGGGCCATTCTCGTTCTTGACATAACGAAATACTGGAGAGCGTTTAGCCACTCCGAATAATTCATATTAATTCCCAACGACGCACCGGGCATCAAAGATGGCGGACAAAATGGATGCCGCTTGATAATATGAACACCGTCATATTCCAAGTCTATATTTATTATTTTTAGATTTTCACGGCCAAAGGCATTTTCGTTGTTTGTTTTTGGGGTGTTATGCCGATGATCACACATCGTCGGATCTGCCCTGATGATGGACACTGCAACGCTGTCCGAAACTTCGGCTAAAGAAGGAGGTAGCGCAACACGGCATAACACCCCAAAAACAAACAACGAAAATCTATATTTATTCATTGTTTTTTATATAATTCCATTGTGGAAAGCACAGATTTGATTGATTATTAGGAAGTTTGTATTATCTACATTATTTTGATGTAATTTTCATAATATATCACAAAAGAAATGTTATAAAAATTGAATTTGTAAGAAAGGTGAGAACTGTCAAATATTTTACGTCGTATCGAAAAAATATATCTTTTCTATGCTGGCTTTCAACAGGTTAATTGCAAAGCGGAAATACCACAAATTTTTTTATCAATCTGACAGTTTATTAAGACCAAAATCCTGTACAAAAGCGAATAAAAATTAATGAAATTTTTTGCAATCCCCTGAGGGTTAATCAACGTACCAATTAAAATGGTGGTTTTTCATAGATAGATACGGGGCGAGAGTATGCAGGACTCACCGGATAGGACGAGCTCATCGCTTGGACTGAAGGTGGCCCTGTTCTTGGTGTACTGGTTACTCAGCACAGGCTGCAGCTTGTTGACTATCTGCCCGGTGGCGATGTCGTAAACCCGCGCCTGCTCGCTCTTGGTGCCGATGACCCGGTCCTCAGCCACCTTGCTGAACTCCACGTACTCCTCGTCGTTCAGGGTCAGCCTGCGGACAGAACACACAGACAAACTGAACTTAGCAGAATCCAAGACACACATGTCGATTGTTCACTTGATTAGTTAGACATCTCCAAATAATGAGGAAAACAAAATTCTAATGATCACCATAAAAAAAATATTATTTACACATGTTTGTGTTTTACATATTAACCTCTCGAATGCCGTTCGCCCACCGGTAACCGCGAATCGAAATTAAAAAAAAAAAAAAAATTATAGCGATTTTGTCCTTTATGTATAAAGAAATTGTATGAAGAACAAGGTCAGAATCGCTTGCGCCGTTCTCGGTCTTGACATAGCAAAAATCCGCATAGCGCCAACCCATCTGAATAATTTATAATAAATATCTATGGTCAACTTGGCGTCACTTTTACAAACGGTTTTCAACTGTCATTTATGTCATTACTTCTTCGAAAACACGTTTGAATTGGTTTTTTTCATGTAGGGTAATATTTCATAAAAGAAATATCATAAAAATTTTGTTCGTAAGAAATGTAAAATTTTTTACATCGTACTGAAAAAATATATTTTTCCTATGCTGGCCTTCAAGCAAGCTCAATAAATGAAATACAGTGAAACCCTCTTAAGAAGTTTTCTAAGGGACCGGAAAAAAACTTCTTAGGCGGGAAAACCTTATAAAAAATCTAAAAAGATCGTTTTATCTACATTATTTTCATGTAATTTATGTAATATTTCATAAAAGAAATATCATATAAATTTTGTTCGTAAGAAATGTTAAATTTTTTACGTCGTACTGAAAAAATATATTTTTCCTATGCTGGCCTTCAAGCGAGCTCAATAAATGAAATACAGTGAAACCCTCTTAAGAAGTTTTCCAAGGGACCGGAAAAAAAACTTTTTAGGCGGGAAAACCTTTTAAGTGGGATAAATTGGGCCATTAGATCTTCAAGGGACCGAAAAAACCAACTTAAGCAGGAAAACATCTTAAGCGAGAACTTCTTAAGAGGGTTTCACTGTATCTACAAATAAGTATTTTTTGTCTATTTCTATGGACAACTTTGACCAGAAATGTGAAGCGTGGTTTATTATATATATTCTCCTTTTTGTTTTAGGGTTGTCACTCAAACAACAACGGAATTATAATGATTTCTGTGGAAACACACGCGTTAGCTTGAAAACGAGCTTATTGGACTTGACTGCTATCGTTACATTGTCGAGAAAACAAGCTTAGGGGTCTGAGTGGTTAATTTGCTAAAAGTTTTTGTACATTTTAATTGATTTGGCAGTGTTTATGAGTAATCTGAGTATTGTACCAGATAGAGGGTACACTTTTATATAACTGCATACTCAACTCTAATTTTGATTTTTCTGATATGTCTGACTAATCATTTGGACAATCAACATATGTGGGGCTTAAAAGCAAAAACGCCACTCTCCATAAATGACGAAATTGAATTATAAATGCCAATCTATGCGCAATATCCGTAGCTACAAGATGGTTTTTGAGATCCTTAGAAAAATCAACCGTAAATCATAGAAAAATCTAAATGAAAATAGAGTTTGGATGAAAATCACCACTCTCCACAGTGATTAACAATCAAAATAACCACTCTCCACAAAAGCCAATCAAAAGCCTGAATTCAAAATAAATTCAACATGACCAATGAACACATTATTACAACATTTTTTATTATAATATATCACTTTGAATTATACTTTTTAATTAAATTAAAACAAATAACTTTGTTTAAACCACTAATATAATCACAATTACCTACATGTTTCAAAACCATCGGTTTTGAAACATGTAGGTAATTGTGATTATATTAGTGGTTTAAACAAAGTTATTTGTTTTAATTTAATTCAAAATGACGCCACAAAGTGATTTTGCGAAGTTTGAAGAAATAATATACTTTTTAAGATTTTACTAAAAAATCACATGAAAAATGCGAAGCATTCTTTGATCGGTTTTCTGTCATTTACAGAAAACAGTACTTTTGGAGAGTGGCGTTTTTGCTTCTAAGGCCCTCATATATCATCACGTTGGTTGGACAGAGGTATGAGGTGTCAAAGTTTCCAAAGACGATTTTTTAATCTATTTACCAATTTCTGGTTTGAGGTTGAATCTAGGAACTGGTGTGGGTAGGAAGTGGTGCGGGTAGGAACCGCTGCGGGTAGGAACCGGTGAGGGTAGGAACCGGTGCGGGTAGGAACCGGTGCGGGAAGGAACCGGTGCGGGTAGGAATAAGGATTAGTAATAGGAATACAGTGAAACCCTCTTAAGAAGTTTTCCAAGGGACCGGGAAAAAAAAACTTCTTAGGCGGGAAAACCTTATAAATGGGAAAAATTGGGCCATTTGGTCTTCAAGGGACCGAAAAAACCCAACTTCTTAAGCAGGAAAACATCTTAAACGAGAACTTCTTAAGAGGGTTTCACTGTAATCCCTAACACTTACTGAATGTTGTAGTGTTTCATATTCCAGAGGGCAGAGATGGGTCTTCTCCAGGTGCTGGAAGAGGCCAAGAGCAGCGAACCCTCTCTGTTGGCCTGAAATACATCAATACAGAGGATAGAACGCATCCACACACACATTATTACATCACATGTGGTTTCTGTAAATATACAAAATAAGGACAACACTCAAGACAAACTTAAATATGGATTTGAAACAAAAATATTTTTTTTATATGAATTACGCACTAGAGTCCCAACTGCTCCCGTCTGGAGCCAGTGAGACTATGGAATCTCCAATTGGGGTATGTTGTGAGACTGAATGTAGTTGTGAGGAGAAGGAGATAGGGAGGAGGAAGGTGGGGAAGTAGTCCAGCGGTAGGGCGTTGGACTCCCATTCCGAAGGTCGCGGGTTCGAACCCGGCGTGCGCAAATAAATTTTATTTAAATGATTTGTGTTATTTCACAATTAATTATTTAAAATAATATATAGTATATTTGCGGCACGTTCCAGAGTGGAAAATACTTTTAGTATCGCCCTGGTGATTTGATGATGGTGATGGTTCCTGGTGATGGTTCCAGAGTGGAAGATACTTTTAGTATCGCCCTGGTGATCACCATTCAGAATTGAAACGTTGCTTGAAATGGCTTTAGCCGTGTTTAGTGACTAGATCTGAATAGCCAGGTACTTCCCCACCTTCCTCTTCCTCGTCTCCTTCCCTTTCCCACTTACCTTCAGCCTCACAGCATACCCCAATTGGGGATGCCATAGTCTCACTGGCTCCAGACGGTAGCAGTTGGTATTCATTATAAAAATAAAAATAAAAGTATCTGGCTATTGAGATCTGGTCACCATGCCATTTCAAGTAATGTTTCAATTCCGAATGGTGGTCTTACACCAGGGCGATACTGAGAGTATCTTCCCCTCTGGAACGTGCCACAAAAATACTATACATTATTTTTTCGTTAATTAATAATCAATACCACAAATTACTCAAATTAAATTTATTTGCGCACGCCGGGTTCGAACCTGCGACCACAGATGCCATCATGATGCATGAATGTTAATGATTCATCGACAGTAATGTGACATCACTTCTGGAGCTAATGTGGAATGTGGGATTTGGTGATGATGCTTACCTGCATGTGATAAATGTAGGAGTCGTGCAGCTGATAGGTGCTCTCCTCCTGGCCACTGGACAGGTTGAAGAGTTTCACGTCCCCGGCGGACGTGCCAGCCAGGAGCGTCTGCTGCGTGGGCTGCAAAACACAAACACACAATTTTGATTCACTTGATCGCGCCACGTCTTCCTCGGACATCCCTGACTTCTACAATTGACTTCTGCATCATATATTCTGTGTCACCTTACACTATTTTCTTCGTCCATTCACTCTCTAAAACCCAAAAACAAGTGCAATGTGTCCAAAATCATGCGTCTGATATTGCTAAAATTTTTCCAAGTAGCGAGCACATCTCGCCTAACCATAATTTTGTTAAAAAGGTAAAAATATTTCCACTTTGCAATAAAATCCAAATAAATGGAATAATTGTGAACATATATGAAAACTAAAAACTATTTTGGAAAGGTGATAAATTAAGCTTTAAAATTTTATTATTAAAAATAACCGTGTAATTTTATATCGTAAAATTTTTCAATGTAAACCTTTACCACTTAGGTCTATAGCCTTTGTGTAGGTTTTTGGTCAGAAATGGTCACATGATGCTTATTATTAAAAATAACCGTGTAATTTTATATCGTAAAATTTTTGAATTTAAACCTTTACCACTTAGGTCTATAGCCTTTGTGTAGGTTTTTGGTCAGAAATGGTCACATGATGCGGGCCTTATAATTAATTCCAAAAAAACTAAATTAATGCATATACGATCACCACATGCCAAATATACCATCACGTCCAATAACTACGTAAGTAGATGATTTTTAATGAATCTCAACACTGCAGATTGGTTTCAGGTCAAAATTTGTAGATGGAACCAATGAAATTTGCGTCTGTAAAAATGACATATCTCGAGAAGGCAGTTTGAAACCTTCAATAATTTAGCCCTGACTTTCGTCCCAGGTTAATCCTCAGCTAATATTGCTGAATTATCAGTGTTTTAGGTAAGTTTTGACTTAATAGGGATTTAAAAAATAGAAAATTGATAAACAATAAATAGAACAGGTCCCATATTAGTTCCTTGCGGGATGCCAAAAATTCGTGGTCTGTAAATCGCTAATATTATTGTTATAGACAATGAATAAATGGCTAATAATAAGATCGCATTCATTTGAGTGTAAACACAATTCTTCACAGTCCTGTAAATGTGGAACCATTGAGCTGGTACAAACGTATGTATATATAGCGGCTTACCTATCGATATCTACGCCGCACTAATTGGCACTGTCCGGCGCTGCGCTGCACCTACCTTTTTGTTGTTGACCACCTTCTGGAAAGAGCTCGGTTCTGCGGTACATTACACACAGCGCTGCCTAGCCATATCGAGAAACTTCTCGCGTGTGCATGTTTGACCTACCTTCCGAGTACCTTTGGCCCGGCCCTATATAAGGGCTCGAGTAAGCGAAATCCAGCAGTCGTTCTCACTCAGTCTACGCGGCAACAAGCCGGCGGCCTAGCAACATCAACTACGCAATCTGCGGTTCGGTCGGGATAATATAACTTACGCAATTTGTAAATACGGTGCATTTGTAAAGATACTGTACATTCTGTAAATATATCATCATCATCAACAATCGTCATCGCATTTATTCATTCCGACCGCGGAGATATCACGACACACCGGTATCTCCTCAATCAACCTGAGGCCCAACTTTCTCCTCACAAAGGAGACACGCATCCTGCCTCTAAACTAAAGGGATAACTGTAGACGCACATATGAAATGGGATACTCACATAAGCAACATCTGCAAACGCCTACGAGCTATTGCGGGGCAAATTTACAAAATTAAATATTTTATGCCTATAATAATATTTTAAGTACGTTAAAAATAATCTACCTAACACTAGCGGAATCTATAATCAGATATGGAATAACATCTTGGGGAAACTCATGCAAGACAAATATAGGTTACATTCAATCAATCCAAAACTCCATGACCAAGCTTTTGGTAAGCAAAAATATTTATGCAAAAAGAAGAGATACAAAATTATTATATGAGTCAGTTAATATATTACCTGTTCGAGGGATATTATGGTTTTGCCAAAACCTAACGTCTGATTCAATATACAAAGAAAAAGTATTTTCGTTGTTTGTTTTTGGGGTGTTATGCTGTGTTGCGCTACCTCCTTCTTTAGCCGACGTTTCGGACAGCGTTGCAGTGTCCATCATCAGGGCAGATCCGGCAGATCCGACGATGTGTAGTAACACAAACAACTACACATCGTAGTAACACAAACAACTACACATCGTCGGATCTGCCGGATCTGCCCTGATGATGGACACTGCAACGCTGTCCGAAACATCGGCTAAAGAAGGAGGTAGCGCAACACGGCATAACACTCCAAAAACAAACAACGAAAATACTTTTGGCCGTGAAAATCAAAAAACGTATCAAAGAAAAAGTAGATCATACACATGGCACAAGATTTAGTAAAAATGAGGGTACGTCCATTCCAGTTAACACGTTGAGTGCTGAATACGCGCCTGGCGCGTATTACGAACACTCGCTGGGTGCTGAGAACGCGCCTAGCGCGTACGGATTAAAAAAACAGTAAATGATAAAAAAAAATTCTTCATCATCGATAGCTAAATATATTTTAACGCCTCATCGTTATAATTGAGCTCAGAAATACTTTGGATTCAGTCTGTAAAGGTCGTTTCTCTCATTTATGCATATAAAGCCGCGTTCACACTGTGACATTCAATAAAAGCGGAATTTTTATTTTAAAATTATTTTCCATTTTTTCAAAAATACTTTTTTACAGTCCAAAATGGATAGTTCGTCAAAAATAGAGAGTATGGAAGAATATATAATGGATATATTATAATATATAACGGAGTACAGATGACGAATTAAATAAATAAGAATAGTGAACACGAGAGCGATTCTGAATATGAAGTTCGTACGGAATCAGAATTAGAGGACGGAAATAGTGATGGCGAAAATGATTATTTTTTTTAACGATAGGATGAAGACCATTTACACACCACTGGAGGAGCTTACAATTGATGAGCCGTTAGTTCTGTGGAGAGGGAGACTTCTGTTCCGACAGTACATGAAGGACAAAAAAGCAAAATATTAGATGAAGTTGTACATGGTTGTACAGTTGGACAATCTCATGGTTTAAAAATAATTGTATACGGTGGTGCTGCCGATACAGATTTGAGTGGTAAGGACCACATGAACAAGGTGGTTCATAAACTTATGGATGGAAAAACAAAGATTGGTTACAGCTTGTATACGGACAATTTTTACGATAGTGTTCCTTTGGTGGAAGCCCTTTCAGAAAAAAACTCTTATGTAACTGGGACTCTTCGAGTGAATAGGAAAGACAATACTGAGACAATAAAAAATAATAAAATAAAACTCAGAGAAGCCATTAGCCAGTACACAAATAAAGGGGTATGAGTCACAAAGTGGAAGGACCGCAGAGAGGTAATTTGTACATCATAAGAGTTTGATGGGGAACTAACAAATACTACTAATCTTTATTTTATTTTTTATAGTGAATACCTCACAAGAGTCCCAACTGCTCCCTTCTGGAGCCAGTGAGACTATAGCATCCCCAATTGGGGTATTTAATGAGGCTGAAGGTAAGTGGTAAAGGGAAGGAGACGAGGAAGAGGAAGGTGAGGAAGTACCTGGATATTCAGATCTAGTCACTAAACACGGCTAAAGCCATTTCAAGCAACGTTTCAATTCTTAATTATGGTCTTACACCAGGGCGATACTAGGAAAGAAATAACGTGATAAATAATAAAAAAGGAGATAATAAATTATAATAAATTTATGAGTGGCGTCGATTACCATGACCAGTAGATATTGGCGTACTATCCCTGTCGAAGGAAGACGTTACGTTGATACAAAATGTTAGATATTCATTTTTCTCCTAAATGCATCTGTACAATTCAACCAGCGAAGAAAATATGACGTTTTACGATTTTAGATTGTCAGTCATGGAAAACTAGCTTGGTCCCGTTCCCTCTTGTCCTCGGCCTTTTATAGTAAGGAAAATGCATCTGCCATCTTTCTTCGAAAAAGATACCAAAGGAAAAACTAGGAGAAAAAAGATTTAAGGTTTGCTGGGAGACACGGAGGGAAAGAAAAGACTCATTTTTTTGTTGTAAGGAATGTAGTAATTGTGCTGGGTTTTGTTTAGAACCTTGTTTTCTAACCTTCCATGAGTCGAACAACCTATACATTTTGCGATTATTGTTTATTACTTTTTTGAGTTCATATGTATAATGAAGGGTATGACCGAGGGGACAAACTCTAGGGGACGCCCACGCCGAGAGTACCCGCAGGACCTGCTGGTGGACATGCGCTGCTCATCATATATGCAGACTTCAAAAGAGCCGCACAAGACAGGGAAGAAAGGAAGAGAAGAATAAAGGAAATTGCTGCAAATTAATCCCAGGATTGAAACCAGAGCGAGAGAGAGAGATGTTTGAAAATAACTGTGTTTTTGGTAACAATTATTAGTTGTTTTTTTATGAATTTACACGTGTACTAACTACATACTACTTTTTTTGATTTCTCTCTGGTTCTTTTTTTATATTTGCAATTTCTGTTACGTCTTGTCGGTATACAATAAAGTGTTTTGAAAATTATTTGTTTGCATTTATTTATTTCTAGCGAGTACCCGGTATGCGTTACAATGCCAATCAAAGAAAGTGGGTTTATTTTTTTTTTTTTTCTATAAAATATTACGGTGTTCACATAATTATTAATTTTATACATAATAATTTAATTTTTGAACTTTTTATTATGTTGTATGTAAGGTGGGTTTGAGAAGGTAAAACAGTGGTTGGTTTGTGATGGTTTTTGTTTTGATTCTGTTTGTTCAAGTCCTTTTGGATACACGATATGTTTTCTTTTCATATAGGGTACGTACACAAATAAATCAGAAAGTTTTCCAACCAGTAAGCACGCCACATACAACTGTCAGTAGGTATGAGAAGCGTGGATTTTCCAAAATTTACCCCTGCTTTCTCCTATCGTTACTATGTCTCCTTTGCAATCCCTCCTTCTGCCCATCCCTCATCACCCCTCATCCGTGTGTCCTTTCCCATGCGTCCCCCTTCCCAACCCCGTTTCCCTCCCATGTCCTTTTCCCCTCTCATTTCCCCTTCCCCTAGAGCGTTCCCCTTCTACCTTCTCCGCCTTCTCCCCCTCACGTGTCCTTCCATTCCGCAAACACATTTCCTACCTTCTTCTTCTTCACGTTCCCCTTCCCATGAACTTTCCGTCCTTCATTCCCCTCCTCTCTCCTGGATTCCGCTTCTCCTCGATATTTCTCCCTTTTTCGCTAAACTATATGAAATATATACACACTTCTCACAACTGTCGGTGTGGGACAAATGTTCTCCCCCCTATCATATACCGTTACTAGGTCTTATTCGCAATCTTCTCCCATCCCTCCGTCATTGCCATTCGCCCCTTCCTGCGTCTTTTTCCCCTCTCGCGTTCCCTTTCAGCTTCCCTGACATACCCTCCTCCTGCGTCCCCCTTTTCCCCAATCAAAGCTCCCTCGTTTCCCTCCCCTTGCTGCGATCCTCTTCCACCTCCCCCATCTTCCCCCTTCCGGGAACCCCCCTCTTTCGTTTCCATTTTTCAAACAACTCGCTAGCCACATATTCTAATTTTTTGTTTCACAAATTTCATAACGACATAGCAACTAATTAAAGTTTTATCGCAATCGGATGAACGGTGTAGGAAATAATTTCATAACGCTATATCTCAACCTTATACATAGAAACCATTCCAGGCATGCGCACGACAATGACCAAAGTTAGAAATATTATTTTTTATGATAAATTGCTAAAAAAATTACTATAAGAATTATTTGATTCATTGAAAAAAAATATTTATAAAAGTAATTGACAGGAACGCTTTATTCATATCGCCGTGTGAATGCGGCTTTACTTTACTCGACCTTGAAATTCGTATGTTTTTGTTTCGCACCTGGCACATCCAGGTGACTCACCCCGTGATATTTGTATCAATAATATCAACCTCTGCAATGTGTACATACAAATTGTAAGTATTTTGTTAGGAAAAACAGTTTTTTTATCAGTTTTTTTCTGTATTTAAATTCGATATAATCTTCAGCATGCAGCGTTAGCACTAGAAAATACGACGCAATGAATGAGTTAAAGCAACTGTTTGATTGTGAGTAATATTATGAAAGCATTCTAGTTCTGACGTTTGGAGAATTCAATAATGATTGGTGGGGAAGCGTGTCTCGTTATTTAATAATATAGTGTGTTTCTCACGTGGAACATGCAGCAGGTGAAGTAGCTGTCGTCATCGGGCAGACGGAAGGTGCGCACCGGGAAGAAGTGCGAGTGCAGCAGGCGGCAGTCGAGGCGCGAGCGCGGCGCGCACAGCCCGGCCTGGCGCAGTGGTGCGCGCGCACAGGCGTTGGTTGGCGGCGCACGGCGCGAACCCGCTCCGTCAGGGCACTTGTGTGGTCTGGATTAGAAAATAGCACGTTATAGATAGAATCAACTACTAGAAAGTAACTAAAAACAATTAATGCACTTGAAGTTCCGTTAACAGCTGACCTCGCGTCTAATAAATATAATAAATATTGTTTTATTTTCTCTTATTTAATAAGTAAATAAAAAACTTATGTGACTTGATTTCAAGTAAGGAATTATACAATTTGTCCAAAGAAATGTTACTATCCCAATGACAATTCTCTTTAAAACTTTTTTCAGGTAAGTACCGAAATTTTCAGATTTGACAGCTCGTGAGTTAATAAGTGTGATTAAGAATGTAAGTGTAAATTGAGTGAATAAGTTTAAGTGTAAAGTGTGTTAATAAGTGTGTGCTTAAGGAGTGTTATGTTAGTGTAAATTGTGTGCATAAGCAGTGTAAGAGTAAAGTGTATTAATAAGTGTTTGCATAAGCAGTGGAAGTGTAAAGTGTGTTAATAAGTGTGTGATTGGAGTGTTATGTTAGTGTAAATTGTGTGCATAAGCAGTGTAAGAGTAAAGTGTGTACATAAGGAGTGTAAGTGTAAAGTGTGTTAATAAGTGTGTGATTGGAGTGTTATGTTAGTGTAAATTGTGTGCATAAGCAGTGTAAGAGTAAAGTGTAGTAATAAGTGTTTGCATAAGCAGTGGAAGTGTAAAGTGTGTTAATAAGTGTGTGATTGGAGTGTTATGTTAGTGTAAATTGTGTGCATAAGCAGTGTAAGAGTAAAGTGTATTAATAAGTGTTTGCATAAGCAGTGGAAGTGTAAAGTGTGTTAATAAGTGTGTGATTGGAGTGTTATGTTAGTGTAAATTGTGTGCATAAGCAGTGTAAGAGTAAAGTGTGTACATAAGGAGTGTAAGTGTAAAGTGTGTTAATAAGTGTGTGATTGGAGTGTTATGTTAGTGTAAATTGTGTGCATAAGCAGTGTAAGAGTAAAGTGTAGTAATAAGTGTTTGCATAAGCAGTGGAAGTGTAAAGTGTGTTAATAAGTGTGTGATTGGAGTGTTATGTTAGTGTAAATTGTGTGCATAAGCAGTGTAAGAGTAAAGTGTAGTAATAAGTGTTTGCATAAGCAGTGGAAGTGTAAAGTGTGTTAATAAGTGTGTGATTGGAGTGTTATGTTAGTGTAAATTGTGTGCATAAGCAGTGTAAGAGTAAAGTGTATTAATAAATGTTTGCATAAGGAGTGTAAGTGTAAAGTGTGTTAATAAGTGTGTGCTTGGAGTGTTATGTTAGTGTAAATTGTGTGCATAAGCAGTATAAGAGAAAAGTGTAGTAATAAGTGTTTGCATAAGGAGTGTAAGTGTAAAGTGTGTTAATAAGTGTGTGCTTGGAGTATTATGTTAGTGTAAATTGTGTGCATAAGCAGTGTAAGGGTAAAGTGTAGTAATAAGTGTGTACATAAGGAGTGTAAGTGTAAAGTGTGTTAATAAGTGTATGTATAAGTAGTGCAAGTGCAAAGTGTGTTAATAGTGTGTACATAAGGAGTGAAAGTGTGTGCATAAGTAGTACAAGTGTAAAATGTGTTAACAAAGAGGACTCACTCAAATAGGTTGAACTGCGGACAGGTGACCATGGGATTCTTGCAGAGCGCGTGCTGGTTGGCCAGATACTCTGTGATGATGGCGTCCAGCGAGACGCGCGGGGGAGGCGCGCCAGCTGCGGGATGGCCGGCCCCCGCCGCGCCGTAGCTGTGCGCCTTCTGCAGGCAGCGCGACGGGGCAGACACCGACCCCACACCCACAGGCAAAGGGGTGCACGACGTCGACTGACACCGCCTGAAACACAATGAGGCAATTTGGAAACGAATACTACACAAGAGACTCAACAACCTCATTTCTAAAACAAGCACTCCACTTTCATCGTTCCTCTGTCGGTCCCATGTTGCACTGACATATATCAGGAGCGCAACCTTCATTTGGATCTCCGTTAACTTGCCGGAGAAGTAAATCCTCAGCATACACTCGATGGCCGAACAAAAATACACGGAGCGGCGCCAAAATTACGTTGATGAATTTTGTTCAAAACTAAACTAAAGACTAAAACAAACTATTTTTTATTTATTTTTCTATTGATTTCTGTTTTCCAGGTTATATATCTTATTATTCATATATATTTCAAGTTAATATCGTAAGAAGCTTTCCCAAAATAGCTAACATTTTTTTGAAAAGAAATTTAAAAAAATTCTTCCATTTGCGAGACAATTGTCCAAAAAATATATTTATACAAATATATTATTTCTACATAAACCTGAATACATACCCTACACGAAAAACAAAACAATATAAAGGTGTTTTGTGTCATTTTATGTAAACCAATTTTGATATTCATAGACAATTGTTTAGTAAGCTGTTCAACATTTTTTTAAATATTAGCTCCACACAGGAGACTCCGGGGCATTCTGGGCATCTTTGGGGATGATGTGTGGAGAGAAAGGAAGGAGAGGTAGTTCTGGGAAGTAAAGAGGTATGAGGGGTGGGTAGGAATCGTTCGGACCAGGGGGCCGAAAAAAGAATACAAGCAGGCCATCCGCATGACGGAATCGGCCGGCGGACAATGAAACAAAACAAACAAGCCCGTGCCAAACCCAAACGAACGAAAACTCCCTAGGGGTTACGCCTTCACGGCAGCAAACATGTCATAAAACACACGCGGCCCGCACACCGTAATCTATCTGCATCCATCGTTGGCACGACTCAAAAAAACTGCCTCCTTTGACATTAAGCTAGTTCACCATCAATATATCAATGGTGACTAGTACATATTATTTTTGCTCTGCTTTAAAGTGATTTCTAAGTGGAAAAAAACACACAAACCGGAAAGTAACTTAGTGATTACTGTGTGTGACACCAAGATCTAAAATCTATAAAATTCGTATAAGCGTTTACCGTCCCTACTGAGGATAATCCGTAAAATAAAAATAAGTTTTGAATATTACTAAAGTGTTTAACGCAGGTAGTAAGTAAATTTATTTACAAAATGCATTGCAATATTTGCCCTGATCCTGTTATAACAGAGGAATCAATTTTTGTGTGCTCTGCGTGCAAAGGCACATTTCATCTAGCCTGTGGGGGCATCACGGAGAACAGTTACCGTAGACTCACTCTGGAAAGGCGGGCACTACTTAAATGTAAGCAATGCAAAAACACGAAGACATCTATGGCGGCCGCTACGGGCGTATCGGAGACAATCAGCGGTAACGAACATTTGGAGCCAGGCAAAAAAATAAACAATAAAGGACCGACAACCACTGCACAGGCCCAGATAAACTTAGAAGATCTGCAAGGGTTAGTCTTGGATAAGACGTCTAATCTCGAAAGTAAACAAAATGACATCATGGAACAAAACAAGAAAATCCTAGAAAGCATTCAATTTATGAGTGCACAATACGAGGACTTCCTAGGCAGGATCCGTGAAATTGAAGCAAGGAATGAGGTTCTTTCAAAAAAGAATACCGATTTGGAAGCCAGGATTAATGTGCTGGAGAACTGTCTTGAAATCCAGGAGCGGGCTCTAAAGGCCAACAACTTAGAAATCAGAGGCATCCCGGAAAATAAAGGAGAAATACTACAAGACGTAATTTTTAACATTTGCCAAAAAACTAAGTCCAACATCCAAATCAATGACATAGACGCTATTCATCGTGCAGCAAAAAAAAAAAATAATATTCATCCGAGAGAAATTATAATCAAACTCAAATCGAATATAGCTAAAGAACAGCTGCTAGAGGATGTGAAATCATATAACAAAAACAACCCGAATATCAGTCACAGTTTAACTTTCTTGCTCCAAAAATCTTCAATAACTTAACAATTGAAATAAAGACAATAACCAAATATCACACTTTCAGGAAGACGCTTGGAGACTTTTTGATGAGTGAATGTGATAGAATTAGAAGCCTGTTTATATAATCTAATGTACTTTTTTTCTCCTTTCTATTTTCTACTTTTTATTATAATTTTTCCAATATTTAACATGATTTATACTAATTCCATGTTTACACTAGACTTCATATTTCATACAATGTAACTATACTATATTGGTCACCATGATACAGGCAGCCGCCTAGTATGGTGATTTAATATATCAACTTTATGTAAATGTCACAATTATGTAACATGTATTAAATAAATAAATAGAAGACAAATTAAATACCGCAAACATTGGAATTGCTGGACCGATTTCGAGGATCTACGTTTCCGAGGAACTAACATTTCGTGCCAAACAATTATTTTGGAAAACGAGGCAAGTTGCGAGGACCAAAGGTTATCGATTCACTTGGTCGAAGGCGGGGCTTGTGTATTGTAGAAGAGACACGGGCACTAATGCAATCTGTATATCTGATGAAGGCAAGCTTGCAGCTATGTGATACAATTATTGAAATAATAACACTGTCGAGGTATGTTCCATCTCGCTCGTTTCCAGGTATATGCATTAAATCAATAACTCGGCAAGGCATCGAATTTATCAGTCTTCTTTATATTATTAACCAAGATTTAATACGATTATTTAAATATTTCATTACACAAAGGAGGAACGATCACACCCCGTATTGCTCATTAACACTTATAATTTTATTTCCATCTACATATAATAAATTGTTATTACGAGGTTTCAGCGACTTTAAACATTCTGTATTATATTATCAAATCACTGTCAATTTATGTACATCCATACCTATCTATGCAACTACTTTGGGAATAGATTTTATTTTTAATAATAGGTTATTGGTACAATGTTCGTTATTCCACATAAATCTAACATTTAATTATGTTTGAATTAAGTTGTGATGTTGGTAAACCATTCAGGTATTTTCTGTATCATAAATATTATTGATGATTTGAATAAAATAAAAAACTATAATTGGGGCTCTTACAGTCTAAGAATCATCCATCAGAACATAAGGAGCATATCAAAACTTGACGATTTCCTAATATTTCTAGATCAATTTAATAACTCCTTCGATGTCATAATTTTATCGGAATGCTGGTTAAATAAAGAATACACCTCAAAAGTAATTCACAATTACTCAGAACACCACACTAACATAAATTTAAATAAATCCAGTGGAATTGTAATTTACACTAGAGACGGTCTGCAAGCACAAGTTGAAGAAATTTTACTACCACAAGCAAACTGTATGAAAATTGTATTGAACAATAACTTATGCATATTCGCAATATACAGATCACCCTCTTTCCAAAATATTGACACTTTTTTGAATTCCCTACAATCAATCATCAATAGTTCAAAACAATTCGAACGGCAAATAATTTTAGGCGATTTAAATATTAATACGATTCCTGAGTACCACCGTCAATCCGAAGATTATCTATGTCTGCTTACTGAAAATGGGTTCATTCAGATAATTAACAGTCCCACTCGAGAACAGGGGACGAGTAAATCGTGTATAGACCACATCAACGTTAAAAAAATTAAACATATTGACTCATTTGTTTTCCACACCACAATTACTGACCACTACACTACAGCTCTCTGCCTCAAGAATAAGCCTCCCACCGCAGCAAAAATCAAATACATACCTCGAATAAATTACCTCAATTTACTTGATGACTTAAGTTCAGAAAAATGGGAAAACGTACTAGACCAAAGGGAGACTGATTTAGCAATGACGGAATTCATCACTAAGTTACATGATTATATATCTAAACACACTAGTAACAAACTCATATCTAATAAACAATTGAAACTTACGCCATGGATCACCCCTGGCCTTGTCAAATCAATTCACAGAAGGAACCAACTCCACAAAAAAGCGAAAAAGAGCCCAGAGAATATTATATTACAAACTCGCTATAAAAAGTATAGTAACCTGTGTAAAAATTTAATCAAATCAACTAAAGAAAACTATTTTAAAACAATTATTTACGAAAATATCTATTCACCAAAAAAGCTATGGGAAGCATTTCGTAATATAACAAAAACCAAAATTAATAAATCATCTGAAATTAAATCACTGTACATTGATAATACTAACACGTCAGATCCAAAAAAGATGGTAAACTTTGCAAATAATCATTTCACGTCAGTGGGTATCTCACTGGCAAAAAATATTCTCGATAAAATCAACGCAACTGAAACTGATCTAGCTAAGATACCTGTCTGTAATCTCGGTTATTCAATTGATAACATTCAAACTACATCACAAGAAGTGATGAAAATAATTGACGAGCTAAAATCATCCAATGCGTGCGGACCTGATAAGATCTCATCTAAGCTGTTAAAAATTATTAAACCAGCCATAGCATCACCGATAACGTTCATTTGTAATTTAAGTTTTAACTCTGGAAAATTCCCCAATCATTTAAAACAATCTATTGTTATTCTACTACACAAACACGGAGATAAATCACAGATTAACAACTACCGACCGGTTTCTTTGATCAACTCTGTATCTAAAATTATTGAGAAAATTGTTAAGAATCGACTCAACCTATATCTAGAAAACAATAACTTCTTTTCCAATAATCAATTCGGTTTCCGTCCAGGTTTAGGTACTGAAAATGCCATTGCCAACTTAACAAAAATTATCTCTAATAACATCGATAGAGGAACAAAATGCATTGCGCTCTTCCTGGATCTAGCAAAAGCATTCGACACCATCTCACAAAATTCTGTTGAATAAACTTCAGCGCATTGGTATACAAGGTCAGCTATTCGAATGGTTGTGTAGCTATTTAGAAAACAGAAGCCAAAGAGTGCTTATTAACGACACTATAAGCAACCCAGCTAATATTAAATTCGGTGTTCCGCAAGGAAGTACGCTAGGACCACTTTTATTCAATATATATATATAAATGAGCTATGTAACAGTTCCTTTGCCGACCACATAATCACCTTTGCCGACGACACAGTTTTATTATATGAAGACAAAAGCTGGAATGTTGTTCACAGTAAAGCAGAAATAGGTTTAAACAAGGTCAAACAATGGCTAGATAACAATCTCCTCACTCTCAACTTACATAAAACCAAATTCATCCGTTTCAGTGCAACACAAGCAGGAAAACCAAAAGAAATACACAACATCATTATACACCACTGTAACGACCGAACCACTTGTAAATGTATAACCTTAGAATGTGTCGATAGTATAAAATATCTTGGAGTAATCATAGACAAATCTCTGAGATGGGGTGAACATATAGACTGGACTTCCACAAAGATCAGAAAACTTACTCATCTATTCATGTCTGTTAGAAATATTATTTGCATAAAAGATCTGAAACAAATGTACCATGCCTTGTGTAACTCATTGCTAGAATATGCATCCTTGGGATGGGGAGGCTGTTCCAAAACATTACTTGATCCCTTAGTAAAAGCACAAAAATCACTTCTAAGGGTCATCCTTAAGAAACCATTTAGGTATCCCAGTGATCTATTATTTAAAGAGATACGAGTTCTTGATGTACGGCAACTGTATATAAGAAAAATTATTTTACATACACAAAAACATCGACAGCACTATTCATCCATTTATCATCTCCACAACACCCGTCATGCAAGAAGGAATCCAGTAGTTCCACCCACTACAAACACATCACATGCCCAAAGACAATACTCCTACTTAGGGCCTAAAGTGTTCAACCTCATTCCCGATACATGGAAATTGAAAAGTGCTAGCACTTTGCGTAAATGGATTAGCAATTGGCTTCTGGACATGGAGAGAGTCGAGAGCGAACATATGCTAACATAATGTCACATACCTAATATGTACTAAATAAGTGTATGTTTTATGCAAAAAAAAAAAATATTTTTATCTTTTAGCAATTGTTTAAAAAGTTAGTAAAAAAAATTATACCATTGATAATATTATGTTAATTCTTATTATATTATCTTCCAAAGGGTTATTTACACTTAAGAGAGATAAGGATCGAAAAGTTACTTTTTATATCAATTTATATATACAATAATTTATAAAATATGTACTAAAACACAATTTGGCTGTCCTGAAACGGGAATCCTTCCCAGTTGGACAGACAAAGGATCATCATGTATTGTATGTTTGTATTATTATATAAATAAATAAATAAATAAAATAAATAAACCAACTCGTGAATCTGTTTAAATCATATTTAAGGCTTCCCAGCACTTAATCAAACAAACTCCGGCCCAATGGCCCAAATATTAACCTCCCTATTAAGAGCGCAAACTGACACCTGCCGCCATGATTGTCAGAAAAAAAACCAAGACAATTTTCGTTTTTCTCCACTTTTCAGTTGTCAGTTTGACCAACCACACACACCAAGTTAAAATCTAAAATTAAATTAACGCAATATCTACTGGCGAAATAGATATGTTACAAGAGGTCAAAAGATCTCCGTCATCCAGTCTCTCCCGATCCGCCACGTAGTAGGTGGGCAAACGCATCTGACGCCAAGACTTAGACAATCCTCACTCCACGATACCGGGCATCCCTGCTAAGTCTCTAAACTTGGCGAACCACTCGGGGTGACCACCGGCAGAGGTGTTGGTTATCCAATAAATGGTACCCATACCAACCTCACAAATTTTAAGAAAGAAAAAAGAATGTACTTTCAGCATCACAAACCTTACAATTATAATATTCTGGGTCTGCACTAGTAACAATAACAAAAGACGTACCGTATCTTAATGGAGTGCGAGTTGGGCGTTGCGGAACAGTTCGCTTCCTCGAGGGAGGGCAGGCAGCCATTGATCTGCGGGACAGAGACTTGCTCCCGGCACGGTGAGCTGGTCTCCGCCTGTCCGAGGCTGCAGCCCCCGCTGCTGCTGGAGCCGGCTCGAGTGTGGCTCAGGAGTCGCGTCTGCAAGGAAAAGCCTCGACAATATAAAGATACGGTCAAAAGTTCGTGCAGTATTTTTCCGCGGTAGCGTGTGAATGTGACTTTGCAACATGTTGTTCATTCATTTTTATATTTTTACCAAAAAAGTACCCCTAAGAATTTTGGAAAAAGTTGTTAATCTTTTTTACTCCTAGGATTATGTAGAATTCATTCAATTCAATTCAATTCATTCAATTCATTTTATTTTTTTAACAACATTACGAAATTTGATATTTTAAGTCGTTTTTAAAATACATTTGTATTACAAAGTATTACAATTCATATGTGGTAAGGATACTAACTATTCAAGTATTAATAAAGCTTGTCTTTTAAAGGCCGCTTCACTAACGCCAAATATGTCAATATCCGAATTAATTCTGTTCAACAGAAAGATTGCTCTCCCGACTGGCATGACCATTGGCAAGTTAGTCCTGCAGGCTGGGAGATAAAATAGTCTATGCTGTCGGTGGCGAAGATAACCATTGGGAACATAGAAATGAATGCTCTCCATGATAGCCGAGTTTTCAAACCATCCACGAATCAATCTGAAGAAATGCGTGGCAATGTGTACATCCCTTCTGATCCGTAGATGGTTCATTCCAAGCATACCCAAAAGAAAGTCACGAATAGAGCCACGGATAATAAGATAGAATCACCTCTTAAAGTTAATGCACTTTACCCACGGACACACTGTACACACTGTATACTGGATAAGATGCACAGCACAATGAGCGAGCAATTGGTGATAAAGTCAGTCTGGTTACAGCGAGAGGCACGGCATGCCAGGGTTGTGTTAGGTTAGGTTAGGTTAGGCAGGTAGTGTTACCCTGAGCGGCGTGACGGGCTGGTAGACGGGCGGAGGCGGGGGCGCGGGTGCGGGAGCGATGGGGGCCAGGCCCGCCTCCACCCGCAGGGCCTCCGCAGCCCCCGCCAGCCCCCGGGCAGTCAGGTGCTGGTACAACAGCTGGTACAGCTGTCGGTCGTTGAAGGTTATGTGCGTCTGGGCCACCACGTTCGCCTGCAATCAAAACGACACACATTAGCACATGCAATAACAAACATAAAAAACTAAAAAAAATTGTCACTGTTCATCTATTTGATGGTGTTTGATACACCCCAAGATGTGACGGCTCGTTAGAATAAAATATGATGGTAGGCGATGAAAAAGAAGTGTAGAGAGCCCTCACCCTGTGTATGTTGGCCAGGGAGGTCTCGAACTCGGCGCCCAGAGGTTTGGTCTTGCCGCTAACACGCTCCATCAGCTCCAGCGCGTACTTCTGAAACATGACGTGCTCCTGACGCTTCTCTTGCAGAATGGGCACCCTCATCAGATCTGTAACAGGTCAAGGCGGTGTAACGTGTAAATGTTTAATCATTATTTTAGTTTACACAAAATCGGTTTACACCGGAATGTCGTATTTTTACAAATTTACTTTGAATATATGAATACATATAAAAGGCCAGCCGCGGCGGTAATCGGGAACGAAAATTTGATTTACGCCAAAATTATACAGAATTTTTACAAATTCACTTTTAATATCTGAATTTAAACGGCCAGCTATGACGGTAAACGGTTGTAAAAATTTGATTTACGCGAAAAATATGTAGAATTTTTACAAATTTACTTTAAATATCTGAATTATGGCTGCGACAGATATCGATCGTAAAATTTTGATTTATACGGAAATTAGTGGTATTATTACAAATTTACTCCGAAGAACGAAGAACCAAATTTGAATTTTCGGCCAAAGAACTTGATTTTTGGCGAATTGTTTTCATAAAATTTGGAATTACGTGGAAATTTGTTAATTCGAAATTAGATTTTTGAGGTCTCGTGGATTTGGAATTAACGGGGTTCTACAGTAATATGAGGCCACTGCTAGAAGCTACTAGATGGTGATATAGAATAGAAGTGACTTACTCTGTATCTGCCCCATGGTGAAGAGCGGCAACTTGCTGATGATCTGGCGCACGGTAGGGCAGCGCGCCAGACCGGCCAGTGCGCGACACGCCAGCCCGCGCAGGCAGTCCGCGTCCGTTATCGGCAACTTCACAAACATCAGCTGCAGCAGGACCTAAACAAGCACAATCCAATTGTTCAATCAATAGCTGGAAAATTTTATTTATTTATTATAAGATTTTCGTACATTGTATAGATATTGTGTTATTTCATCCGCCATGCTAGGGATGATATATACAGATATTAATCGAAGACGTGTAGAAAAGTCAATAGATGTTGCATATTAACCTCTCGTAGGCTGCAGTCCCCCCGGCGAGTCCGGATGTTTGAAGCGATTTTGCCCCTTATGTATTAAGAAATTGTATGAAGAACAAGGTCAGAATCGCTTGGGCCATTCTCGTTCTTGACATTACAAATTACTGGATAGCATTTAGCCACTCCGAATAATTCATATTAATTGCTAATGACACGCCGGGCACCAAAGATGGCGGACAAAATGGCTGCCGCTTGATAATACTATAGCTGTCACATTCGAAGTCTATATTTATTCATTGTTTTTGATATAAATCCATTGTGGAAAGCATAGATATGAGTGATTATTAGGAAATTCGTTTTATCTACATTATTTTGATGTAATTTTTGTATTATATCACAAAAGAAAGGTTATAAAAATTGAATTCGTAAGAAAGGTGAGAACTGTCAAATATTTTACATTGTATTGAAAAAATATATTTTTTGTATGCTGGCCTTCAACAAGTTCAAAATAAAAATGGATAAAATTAATCCAAGACACCATCTAGATAACATTTAGTTCAGATTTGAATCTTGTAAGCAAATATAAATGTTGCAGTGAATAAAAATATGCTTTTAGAAAATAAAGATTGTGTTCTTTGTAATTCTTAGTCACTAGTTAATACCGCACAAGAGTCCCAACTGCTCCTGTCTGGAGCCAGTGAGACTATGGCATCCCCAATTGGGGTATGTTGTGAGGGGAGAGGGGAAGGAGATAGGGAAGAGGAAGGTGGGGAAGTTCCTGGCTATTCAGATCTAGTCACTAAACACGGCTAAAGCCATTTCAAGCAACGTTTCAATTCTGAATGGTGGTCTTACACCAGTGCGATACTAAGAGTATCTTCCACTCTGGAAAGTGCCGCAAATATACTATATATTATTTCTAATTAATTAATTGTGAAATAACAAAAATTAAACAAATAAAAATTATTTACGCACACCGGGTTCGAACCCATGACCTTCGGATTGAGAGTCGATAATCTCACCCCTGGAACACGCCGGCAGTGTTCAGTGTGGTTTTAGATGTTTTTAACAAATGTCGTTAAAAAATTTTGTCCACGAAAATTCCAAAGTAAAAAAAGTTAATATTGTAATATTATGGTTTTGAAATATTTGATAAACTTTACCCTTCCTACGGCGGTTAAAAAAGACACTCAACACAGCATCTCTAAAGGTGGAGTACAGTGGAGTTAATTGTAAACACAAAAACAAATAAAATTTATGCTTGTGACATTGGGGATATTATGAGAGAACTCACCATGATGCCGTTATTGGTCCGGGCACTCTCCCAAACCTTCTGGATGACATCCTCGTACGACTTCATGTTGGTCTTCTTCTTATTGGACCCCGTGGTAGAGAACCTGGCCGAAGAACTCCCCGTCTGCAAACATACAAACGAACAAACCATGATGTTAACGTACATACAAACCAAGACCATTCGGTCTATAAATTTAGGTGTTCCTCAAGGCTCAGTCTTGGGTCCAGTTCTGTTTATTTTTTACATCACAGATCTGCATACCGTAATAAAATCAGATCCAGTTGTTTCGCAGATGATACAAAACCCATATATAAATCACAACCAACCATTTATTGGATAACCGACACCTCTGCCATAGGTCAACCTGACTTAGCAGGGGCGCAAGGGTCCACGGGGTGAGGTTTGTCTAGGTCATGGCGGCGGATGACCGCCCCCAGATTCCTACCCACCCCTCGCACATTTTTCCTTCTCGGAACTTCCTTTTCTTCCTTCTCTTAAAAAGACCCTCCACACAGCAGCCCCAAACGTGGACACTGAGAGAAATCATTTTGATCGGGGCCTCCCGTGTAGAGCTAATGTAAAAATACAATTTAAAAAAAACTAAAACATTTAAAAATATATTTATTTAAAATTCAAAAAGACCTAACCTCTTGTATGTTAGATTGACATTTAGCCACATGATAGCCATTCTCAATAGAAAATTAATTTTAATGCATTCCGAGAAGCCACATAACTGAAATTAAATGCAACATCTGGAATGATATTGGCGCCAGCGATTCTGACATTGTACAGTTTCTTTATAATAATAATAATAATAACGAAACATTTATATAGCGCAGTTTTGTGATGTTTCACTTCAAGTGCGCTTAACTATAACCAAATTTCAAATAATCCTACAGTGTTCCTTACGAGTCCTACAAAGTATTGAAAAGTAATTTTAAATAACGTGCCCCCCCCCTCCCTCTTAAATCCGCCTTTGTATACAAGTCAATAACAAGAGAACAAAATTAACAATAATAGTGCTGTTATAGCACATGACAATATTATTAGAACATATATATACAAATTAAATAAATCAAAGGACAAAAGATTGGCTTCTAAAACTCCAATACAGATTTACTGGCATCATCTAACAGAAGTGATGTTGAATAGTAATACAGGCGGCATGCACGCTACTCACCCTGTGCACGGGTGCGCACACGCAGTTGACGAGCACCTTGAGCGCGGCCTTCTGCACCTCGGCGTCGCCCACGATTTCGCCCTCGGCCGCGCCCAGCACAATGTTGGTGCCCACCGTGAGCCCGTCCTCGGGCATGTCCACCTTCTCGCAGAGCGTGAGCTGAGTGCGTGGCGCTACGCAGCACGCCGAGATCACGTCCAGCGCCGAGCGCACAGTCTCCGCCCTGGGTATCAAATCACAAAAATTGAATCAGATTTGTGAAAAAAAAAAGTTTTATATAAATCAATTTATAATTTTAAATGCTGAAGTTTATTCTGTATCTTTTGTATTATCACTTGTGTTAACCTGTTGAAGGCCAGCATACAAAAAATTTTTTTTTCAATACAACGTAAAATATTTGACAGTTCTCACCTTTCTTATGAATTCAAATTTTATAACATTTCTTTTATGATATATTACAAAAATTACATCAAAATAATGTAGATAAAACGAACTTCCTAATAATCACTCAAATCTCACTCTATATTTATTCATTGTTTTTGATATAAATCCATTGTGGAAAGCATAGATTTGAGTGATTATTAGGAAGTTCGTTTTATCTACATTATTTTGATATAATTTTTGTAATATATCACAAAAGAAATATTATAAAAATTGAATTCGTAAGAAAGGTGAGAACTGTCAAATATTTTACGTTGTATTGAAAAAAATAATTTTTGAATGCTGGCCTTCAACAAGTCAAACAACGGCATTGATGCATGAAGCAGATTTGATTGGATATTATTGACCAACCTTCCATTGAAGTTCCACTCGTAGGAAAAGGCGATGATCTGCAATAGCAGGGTAACCCCGCCCAGTCGGAGCAGCTGGTCGCAGGGAGCCCAGCGGGTCCAGGCCGCCGCCTGTAGCCTCTCTATCTGCTCCTGGATCTCTTCCGGAGACGACTTACAGGCCTGCGCACACGCAACATTATATATTTATTTAATTACTCATACATTATACAAGACTTAAACTGTTGATTTTTAATATTTATTTAATTTTTACAACTGAACATGCTCAGAAAAAGTTTGCCGGATAGTCACGAATAATGGCCGCACTCCCTCATGTGGACAAATCTTGGAAACTTATTCTGATGTTTGGACTAGTTATGAATGTGATATTTTTCACATTCGCGAATGCAAATGCGAATGCGAATGTTCAGAGTGCGAATGTGCGAATGCGAATGTTAAGAAATCACATAAAAAAAAAATTTTAGTCAACATTAATCATCGTTTTAATAAAAAAATAAAAACAATAAATCAATTCTTATACTGTAAATTATAATCGTAATTAAGCAATTTAATAATCGAAGTTCAAAAGAGGCATATTATATTTCAGAAAAAGCAATTTTGCAGAATTTTCTCCCATGAGTCTAATATATAAGTATACGTATAAGGCCGGCTGCACTGAACAATTGTTCACTCGGAACTCTGGCCGGTGGAGCGGTCAGATATTTACGAGCCAGATCTGTCAATTTGTCGTATTTCAATTTAGTCTTCCTCCAGTCCAAGGGGTTTTCATCAAGAGAGGCTCGTTTTTTTTAAAGATATGCCTTTAATTGAGCTTTGATTTCACAGCTCATAGTGTTTCCAGATTCTGCACCGTCGGAGTTTTCGCTATCACTTGAGGAATCTAGGATTCCTGCCAGATTGCTTATAAGAGTTTTAACAGAACTTGTCGAAGGCTTATTAATGTTGCTTGTTGAAGTCCTCAACCTTTTAGCACCTGAAGCTGAATGCCGATTACCATCCTGGTTATTCTGCTTAGACAGACTTAGACTGTTTAGACAGAAAACAATAGACTCGTGGACAGTGGGCGAGTCACGACATGATCTGCGCACATTCGCTAAACATTCGCATCGATTGTTGCGAATGCGAATGTCGATGCGAATGTTTAAAATGATGCAAATTATTCGCGTCTGCGAATGTTCGTAACATCCCTAGTTTGGACAGTACAAGATGCCTGCAAACCAAGGTTAAGGCACTTTAACCGGAAAAAGAAGGTTCCGATGAGAGAGATTAATTATTCTCCGTTCCAGCATGTTTAACTTATAACTCAATATCGATTATTTGGGTGTCGAGGAGATCAATGACGATAGTTCCTCAGAGCATCTTCCATTGCAATACCGATAGAACAATGTATAGCATTCCCACCCAACGCTTGTGCTCTAAAGATTGCAATCTGTTTGTTAAGACCGTAGAATCTAGCAATCGTACCATCCGTTTCCCGTTTCTCCAAAGAGTGGAGGGTTTTTTTCAGGTACTTTGGGGCTCCAGACCAGAATGGCTGCCAAATTCAACCGTGGGGTTCACTTGCGATTTGTACAGGATTAGCAGTTGTGTACTATTAAAGTATCTGCGGGCCCTGTACAGAACGCCTTGTTTCTGAAAGGCCTCTGATAATTTATTAATTTATTTTACTGTATGATTTGAATTATGTGTTGTATAATACTACACTTTGGAAATTTAACAAATCTGACAAACATCAACAGTATGATCTTATTATAATAAAAGTTAACACATTTTTCCAAAATTTAAAACATAACTTTGCTAAATAAAATAACCATCTTTCGAAATAAATTTATATTATAGATGAAGATGGTTTTGCATAATATGCGGCGTCATAGATGTACTCGAAGTAAGTTCTTAAATTTCAACCGTACAGACGCTAGCGTATTAATACTATCAGATGTTTTTGTAGAAAAGAGTGTAGAAGAGAAATTTCCTCGTGTCGTGATTCCTTCTCATTTAGCAAGCATTTCAGACAGTCTCGCAGTGTCCATCATCAGGGCAGACGACTTTATTACCTTGTACGCAGGTTGCTGGGCCTGCGCCTCGCCGGGCCGCCCCTGCCGCTTGAGAGCTCCGGCGCGATGATGCAGATGGCTCTCGAGGTATCGCTTGAGCGCCACGCACACGTGCCGCACGATCTGACGCGCTGCGCAAGACTCGTCTTCCGACAGCCGCACGTCGTCCTCCACCGACAAGATGGGTAGAGTGGAGATCACATTGTAGAGCTTACGCAGGCCGTCCTAAAAACAAATTCAATGAAAAATTATGTTTTGATCGTGAGAAATGTAAAAAAAAAACGGCTTTATTATTTCTTCATAGTCAATTGATGAGATTATTTAGCAAGTAGGCACCATCAGAAATCACTTAATTCAGCAAAAAAAAAAAAACTCCAGGAAACTGCTGAAGTAGACATCCTTTTAGAACAGGGCCAGGACCTTACGTGCGGCCCGCGATCAGAAAGTTGCTATAATTACACGAAATGTGAATATGCATGTCTAATTTAAATTATACTATACTGACTCACAGTGGAGAAAAGCCATTCTCTTGTTCAAATTGTAACTATGCATGTTTACAAAATTCTAATTTAAATAGTCACATACAGTGGAGAAAAACCATTTTCCTACTGTAACTATGCACTTTCATAAAAGTCCCCAAGGTGAGGCAGCATGCATGCTGTTTAGTGTTGAAATAACTTTAGGACATTAATCCATTTTACCCATATTCCTTACCAAATATTCCTTCCTTCTGATTCCCCTCCTTTCACATCAAGGCCCTTACCCAAGAAGCAAAAGAAGATGAATAAAAACACTTGAAAAAATTACATTTTTGCACTTCGTTGTTTTGAATAAAAACATTCAATTGTTATCTTTGAAAACTCGATCGGGCTTGTACAAGCATTTCGCAAATCTCGCAAATAACAATAATATAAATATATCGACGGCTCCGAAGAACAATGTCGGATCTGACAAAAATTGAAAATCGTTCCGTTGGCTTGTTTATCAGCTTATTTTGTTGATTTAAAAGTCTGTATTTTCGGATTTTTTAATGCAATGAGATGAAATTCCAAAGATCAAAACAACACTATATTTCTTTATATCAAAAACAGTAACAATGCAGAAACGATATTTTAAAAAGCTCTACTACAAAACTACAAAATCGCACATCCGACATTGTTCTTCGGGACTGTCGATATTATGATTTTCGTGAAGATCATCGGGTCATCATAACATTGGAAAGTGATCGTGAATGAAGAGCTGGGAGCTGTCACCTCATCATCAAGGTAAGGGCCATTCCTGTCTTTTCCTTCCCCTTGTCGATTTAAAAACACAATCTTATAGACACTCGTAATTCACTATACATAATTTAGTTTTACAGTCCACACGGTGTCATTGGACACTTAACAATGCATGTTCACAAAATTCTAATTTAAATAGTCACATACTGACTCACAGTGGAGAAAAACCATTTTCCTACTGTAACTATGCACTTTCATAAAAGTCCTCATGGTGAGGCAGCACGCATGCTCCATGACCTCCTCGCAGCACGCCAGGTAGTACATGCAGATGTTAAAGTGGTTGACTGGCTTTACCTGGTTGTCGAACTCTTCCAGGATAACCCGGAACTGAAAGGAGAAACCGAAGAACATGGTCGCGTGGCATCGACCCGAGTCGTGCGAGCACTCGAGCAGCCACAAGGCGTAGCGCACCAGGTCGGCGAGCACGCGGCGCGGCAGCAGGCACACGCGCTCCATGGCCTCCTCGCAGTACGCCAGGTAGTACATGCAGATGGACACTCCAGTGGCGGCCACACTCGGCCGCGGAACTTCCAGGAACCTCTGCAAACAGAAAAGATTACAGTCTTAATAAATTTTTTTATTTTGATATCTTTTACATTCAGTCTTAATAATTGTAGTGTACTTGAATGAGACGTAGTTTCAATTGTTTTTGATAAATCGACCCTATGGAATAACAAGGTTCCATCTGTTGCGGTAATGCCTTGCGATAATGAAATCTAAAGTAGCTTACCATAGATCCCATTATCGCACGACGTTACCGAGTTATTCCAAGGGGTCGAGATGCCATTAGGTTTAGAGCTTATGTCAAGTTCCGACAGATGTCCAGCAGTTAAGAGTAGATTCACCCGGTCAGTAAACCCGGTCGACGATAGCTCAAGCTCTCAGATTCAATTCCTAGAGAGTTATAGTCGGTTGTGAGACCCAGAAGGGTAATATATTGTAAAAACATAAATATAATTAATAAACCAGTTTGTAACAAGGACCTATTACTTACTTGAAGATCTCCAACACAATTACTAATGTCTGACTGTGGATAAGGCAAACAGGATACTAACAAACATGAATCATTAACTGGAAATCATAATTTGGTATACCTGCAGTCCGTTCATGTTGATGAACTCTATTGAGAACTTCTTGTGGCACAGCAGCGCCGCGAGGTATTTGAGCGCCTCAAATGCGAGACGCGAGTCCCGAGATTCTCGCAAATTGACGTACGCCAGGATCAGTTCCAGGGCGTTCTCCGCAAACACGTGGCTTAGAAACTATACAGGGAAAACAATCATTTATAAGACATAATTCATCTGAGGTAAGATAGACCTAATGTAATGCCGGTGCCAGATATGAGTTCAAAGAAGTAATCAAATAAGTGTTCACATGTGTGGCACGGGCATTTGATACTGTTGCCACATATTTGATCACTCGAGTGCGCTTTGCCCATAGACATATGAATATGTATAGACCTGCCCTAAGTGATAAAAGCGTATTATTTCCCCCTCCTTAATTCTGGGTTCCATGGAACCGGCCGGGCTGGCGTATAGGTTCGCGTGAATCTAGAAAATGTGACGTCATCATTCTTGTGCGGACTAGCGTCGAGCTCTTATCGGTACATTTTACGAAATAACACGGCAAAAATGGTAACTTTTGCTATTAAAACATGTAAAAATAGAAGTGAAAAAGAGTATAAACCCAATTGTCGTATTACCTTCCATATGCAGGCATTATTTGTCATTATTTTAAGCTTATTATATAATATAATATGATCAGTTTTATCACACCGAGAGACATGAAGCGTAAGAAACCGAAATTCCCGGTCCCGTCGTGTGCACGTTGCAGTTTACTGGGATAAGTAAATTATGAAACATTTGTAAAAGTGTCTTAACTAAACACGGTAACAAAATATTCAACTCTCAAAACAAGCGAACCTTTCTTGATTTTATATGGATTACACAAGTTTGTTCAAACCAGGCGAACAATTCGCGCTCCCATGTAAAAAGGTCTATTCATTCAAAAGCAGATTTTACTTTTAAGAGCTAAATGGTGATATTATAATGCATGATGCCTATATACTGTCGTATTGAAGTATTAACGAATCACATATCGTTACCGTCAACTCATCCCTCTCCGCCCCGCTACAGTTGGTTATTACCCCTCTCCCTGATCTCTAGTCTATGTTATATTCATATGGCTGTGGCTTTGCCGTTCCGTGTCAGTTTTTTAAGCGCACATCAAAGGAATCAAAGTCCAAATGTTTGCGTACATGCCACACTGCGCGAAACTCAGTTGGGCAAGCGTCGCCGTGGAGAGAGGTCGTGCGTAAACAACCAAACGAACTAACGATGGAGTGGAATAATGAGAGCGTTTTCGAGTTTATAGAGGCTGTGGAGTTCGTTTTGGCTGTTTTCGTTTATTTATTTGCGCGTGTAATAAATAATTACACGCACATAAATAATATAAGCAAAGTGTGTCGACCAATTCGTTGTCCATGTTTTGTGAAGTCATTTGAAAACTGTGAGCTCAAAGGAATGATCAAATATTTGAACGCATATCTGGCAGATACAACAATATGTGACCAAATGTGTGAGCAAAATCTTCAAAGAAGTGACCACTTCCTTGAACTCCTGTCTGGCTCTGGCATAAGACAGCTCACAAATATATATATAGTGTTATGGGTTGTCCATACTGCCTACGAAAGCAACAGACGCTATCACGCAAGTAGCGCGTGACCAAGAATCAGCCCATAGCCAGCGAACCAATGAGATGCCGATAAAGAGAACATTATCTTATATGGGCATATAATTTAAGAACGCTCGCAGCGCATGCCACAATGTGAGCCGTGACGCCGGAACCAATAGGATAACAGATTACCATAAAAGGACACGTTTCCCCCCCCGCCCGAGTAGGGGACAGCGAGATGTTCCGGGGTTGCCGGACAGTCGAGTATCGGGAGCGGGAGAGCGGTAACACGCCGCTTAGCACGCCGGTCCTTAGCACGCCGTAGTGCGAGCCCCCAGTACAAACGAACATGTGCCAAATACCGTTGTCCGCCTAGACGTTCTTAACCTAGTGTCAGTCCCGTTGACAAACAAACATGTGCCAAATACCGTGCACCACATACCGCCGCCCACTGGTGCCGCCCACTGTGCCACCCTCTGTGCCGCCCACTGTGCCACCCTCTGTGCCGCCCACTGTGCCGCCCACTGTGCCACCCACTGTGCCGCCCACTGTTGCCCGCCCAGGCCACGCATCATCCTGCCGCCCACTATGCCGCCCAGGCCACACATCTACCTCTGCCCGCTGTTGCTGCCTGAGCACGGCCATCACCGTCGTCCACACGTGAGGTTACCCGCATAATACCTTTTACCCGTCTGAGCCCAGCGACGTAGTCCGCCCTACCCTTTCATAGAGTCAGGTCTTAAACTGAGTTACTGTAGTTGTCTATGTTAAAGCAAGTTTTGAATGAAATAAATTGATATTAAATTTTAAATTTTTAAAATTTGATACGGGGAATAATCGAATTTTCTCATTGGAACCTCCCTGTACAGTTGCAAGCATTTTTAAACTTTTATTCTCAGCCGCTGGTCAATCGCTCTTAAAATTAACAACAACAAGAACACTGGTTTTCTTTTTACATAGACTTAGACCGACTATATATTTATATATTTATATTTATATTTAGACCGACTTCCAAGTTAAAATAGACCAAATATAAAAAAATAAAAATTGATTTAAATCAAATAAATCCGATTTTAATGATTTTTATCAACCCTTATAAAAAGAAATAAATGATATATGGAGGCAGGTATAAAAAGTAAGTGGAGTTGAATAGTATAAAAGGTAAGAAATAAAGCATAAAGTGATAAAAAAGAAGTATAAAAAGAGATAAATAATAAAGGTTGGTATAAAAAGTAAGATTTTTTATATTAATAACTAGCTGACCCGGCAAACTTCGTACCGCCTCAATAAATAAATGTTGTTTTTAATTTATTAGCTGAAATAAATAAAGTTTTTATTAAGTTAAAATAAATATGTACCTACTCTAAGTTCAAAAAATTAAATTGAGCTGTTGACTAAGCACGAAATGTTCGGCACACTATACCATTGACAGTTCGAATTGATTCAAATTATGTCGACCAATGCACATTATTTGAAAAGCCGTTCCATACAAAATATATGAAAAAATTAATTTTCTTCATAATTATTTTTCCCGTGATTTTTTCCCATGTTTTAATTGATATTCTGTTAATCGGAACGGAGACCAATCCAACAAATCAAAGATCATAAAAATCGGTTCAGTCGTTCTTGAGTTATAAATGGTGTAACTAACCCGACTTTGTTTTATATATTAAGATATAGAGATACATACCTCCTGGTACTCCCCCATGGGAGTGAGGTATCGCAGAATTAGCATTTGTCTAGTAGCGTCTGTTGGCGGGTGAATTTGAATATTTCCTGCAAAAATAATACAATAATCATTCATTATTGAGGTTGAAGTGTTTAAAAAACCGTCACAATCATCCATTAGAGTCAATTTGAATTTTTAACATTTGAACAGTCTTCATTGACATGTTGGCATAATGGGTAATGATATTGCGGATGCCTTGGCAAAACAAGGAGCGTCCAACCCTATTGTTACCCTCGTAAACCACATTCCCCTCTCTGACATTTTTTCTATCATCAAAAACAGATCCTGCAATATTTGGGCAGAGTATTGGCACATTGCTAGTCAATCCAAGGGAGCCTTCTATGCCTCAATACAAAGGACTATACCATCAAAACCATGGTTTCAACGATTCCCCAATTTTTCCAAAAAAGAAATTTCCTCACTTATTCGAATGAGAATCGGACATTGTTCTGTTCCTTCTCACCTTTTTAAAATTCACGTCCTTGACTCCCCAGATTGTACATTCTGTGGTCTAGAAGTGGGAACTTTAGATCACATATTTTTTGGCTGTCCCTCTCTAAACAGGTATCCTTTCTTCTATCAGGCCTTGTCGAAAATTGCCTCGCCTCCATTCAATATATCATCTCTTCTAAGTCTAAACTCGACTCCAATCTTCATTATAATTTTGAAATTTCTCCATTTAAATAAAATTAATATTTAAATTCGTCTTTCACTTCTCCATTATTTTAAATGATGGCCTAGAACACCCTTGAAGGGTGAAAGCCAGAAATAATTATAAAAAATAAAAAAAACAGTCTTTATAATTTTTTCTATTTTTTACATTAACCTCTTGAACATCGGAGCAAAAAATCCTTAACCCTTCGTTTTTAGTTTGGTAATATTTTGGAAATATCTCAAAAACAATATTGAAATCTAGATTTGAAATAATTGACAGGCTTGTACAATATCAACTTTTTTCCTTTGGAAATATGATGGACAGTAACAAAATGCGTCCAAAACTTCTAAAACATAGTTCTACATACACTGCAGTGCATTTGTAGGTAGAGTCATGATTTCACTGCACCACCATTGTAGTTGATCGTTTCCTAGGGGTTAAAATACCCCCAACAGGACTTTCCCATTATTTTTATAAGAGTCCCAACTGCTCTCAACTGTTCGGAGCTAGTAGGACTACGGAACCCCGATTAGGGTATGCTTTAAGGCTTTTGGGAGTGGGGAGATGCGAAAGAGGTACGTCGAGAAGTAGTGTTCGGATTTTCAGATCTGGTCTCCAAACTTAAGGCTGCAGCCATCTCAACAGTAGACAACATATCTTCCTGCTGAGGATCGTGGTCCATACTCCAATTTTTGTGGTGGACAAGGCTCCTCCACTCCTCGCGGTTCTGCGCTCGTGGAGAGCCAAGGATACTACCGGACGCCAGTGATACTTGTTCACTCCAGCGCATTGGTGACCTTCCTCTGCTTCTTCTGTCAAACACTTTGCCAGTGACCAAAAGTTTCTTCAAGTTGGAGTCCTCAGTTTGGCAAGCAACGTGTCCAAAGTATCTTAACTTGTTGAAGGCCAGCATACAAAAAATTTTTTTTTCAATACGACGTAAAATATTTGACAGTTCTCACCTTTCTTACGAATTCAATTTTTATAACATTTTTTTTGTGATATATTACAAAAATTACATCAAAATAATGTACATAAAACTAACTTCCTAATAATCACTCAAATCTACGCTTTTCACAATGGATTTATGTAAAAAAACAATGAATAAATATAGACTTTGAATGTGACAGCTATCATATTATCAAGCGGCAGCCATTTTGTCCGCCATCTTTGGTGCCCGGCGTGTCTATAGCAATTAATATGAATTATTCAGAGTGGCTAAATGCTATCCAGTAATTTGTAATGTCAATAATGAGAATGGCCCAAGCGATTCTGACCTTTTTCTTCATACAATTTCTTTATACATAAGGGGCAAAATCGCTTCAAACATCCGGACCCGCCGGGGGGACTGCGGCCTACGAGAGGTTAAAATGATATCCGTGGAAACCTGAGTATTTTTCTCCAGCACCACATTTGAAGGGCATCTATCCGCTGGCTCTAAATATCCATGTTTCCACATCAGAAATAATACACAGTACATATATACATACCTATAACATATGTTTCCATCTCTGCCCAGGAGCTGTTGGAAGCCGTGTCGGGGGGAGGGGGGAGGTGAATCTTGGTGGTGGGGGGAAGGGGGATTCCCCGAGGGGGAGACATCATGCCCTCGGCCAGGGGACCTGTAAACAATTCGAGATGATTTTTTACAAAAACGGCGCTATACAAATATCATTATTAATAAATGGTTCCTGGGGCGGCGGTACACATACCCGCCTCCCAAATACATAGAATAATGTACTTACTGGATGCGGTTGTGTTGAAACTATTATCGTTTGGTGCTGGTTGTTTGGACGGTGTACCTCCGGCTTCTTCGTCGCTGGCGTTCGCCCCTCCCCCGTCGCTGTATCGCACTACACAAGAAACGTACACATATTAATACATAAGTCAAGATGGCGGACACAAGCTGTTTCATCCCGCGCCCCAGCGGACGTTCGTTGGAGCGGGTTTCGGGGGTGCACCCTTTTGAGGGTGCAGGTGGGAGCCACTTCCAGGTGCCCCGCGTATCCGGGGGCCTTGTGGCCAGGCACCGAAGCGCTGACTCCAACAGGATGACCCAACTTCATTCCAGGAATAGATCTGAATCTGCTCAAAGACCTAGTACTCATGTAAGTTTACACATATATTATGTACTAGCTTCTGCCCGCAACTTCGTCTGCATAGGATTAGTACTTCGAGTAATCGATTTTCTTTTCCTAGGTCCCATATACGTTTATTCCAAAATTCTTAACCTATTCATTTAATAACTCAGGTCCGGGGCATACATCATTCCTATGTCTACCTAAGTTAAATTGTCGTAAAAACAAGCTTATGTGCCCAAACGGTTAAAATATCTATAATTCTTGATTCTTGATTGACGAGTACTTCAAATAAATGCACTAATTTAAATATTTTCTAAAATAGAATTTTGATTTAATAACTCAGGTAAGGGGCATATGTCATTCCTACGAATGCGTGGAGCGATAATGATAACATTTTCATAGAAAGCAACCACTCTATGGTTTGGCATATTATTAAATAAAACAAACGCTTTGATTTTAACCACTGATTTAATTCAATTTATTCACCAAACAGTTTCGCTTGACTCAATATCAGGGTAAGATTTAAAATTTAACAAAAATACACAGTGTTGGCATCAACACACAAGGTACCCGGCGGTATAGTACACTAACTTCGGGAGATGATTCCATCATATAATAGTAAAAGTAAAAGGATGACAACTTTTTAAAAATTTCAACGTTTTAAGGTAGTTTTCAGGTAAAAGAGATATTTTTTTTGTATGGGAAAAATCAACGGAATTTCGAAAAAGTTACAAACTTTTTTACTTCTACAATCAGGTAGGATCATCCTAAAAGTTAGTGTACCTTTTCCCAGGACATCCTTTATATAGGTAACCCTCAATTTTAGTCTTATATTAATATTAATATATTAATATAAGCTCCTTTTATGTTTTATGATCTTTTTTAAAGGTGAATACAACACAGAGTCCCAACTGCTCAATTGGGCAAAGTTGTGAGGCAAAGGAGATACGAAATATTAAAATAATTTAGAATGGTGGTCTTTCACTAAGGTAATTTATTAAGGGGGGGGTAAGGTTTTAAAGGCGAAAAAGGGCAAATTTTTTAAGGTTTTTTTTGTGGAGATATGAATATACGTGATATTGATAGTAATGATTTTGTGGAGATATGATAGAATAATGTTGGTTTATTTATTTCATATAAATGTTAGGATTCAAACCTACAGGCAGGATTCAAACCTACAGGCATGATTCAAACCTACAGGCAGGATTCAAACCTACAGGCATGATTCAAACCTACAGGCAGGATTCAAATCTGCAGAATTCAAAATGAAGCTTCAGCGTTCTTTGTGTGGCAGCCCAGAGCATTGGGCGATCCTCTGGACTGACATTCGACGGATCGACTTAAAATTGCAATAATTGTGATTGTATATCTTGAAAGTGACTCTTCTTCTAAGATATCCGCCTGTCCTGCTTCTGAACGGTGCTTTTAGCTGGTAGCCAATATTCTACAGACCTTCCATTCTCACGATTTGAGATTGTTTTCCAAATTGAGGAATTTTCGTCAAGCCACGCTTCGGCTAAGCTACGACTTATCGCGGTATCACCATCAACTTATTTACTTAAGGCAAGCCTAGAAACAGGATGTCCTTTTTTATTTACAATATACTTTAGAATTTCTAACACCTTCTTTTCATTTTAAACTAGAAAACCTAATCCTTGCAGATGCATTTGCCACGTTGCCCATAATAGTCTGTTTCCGGTTTACACCGGACACCAAAATAATCATGTTAGAAATAAATTACGTGTTATGGACTCACGTCTTTTTCGAGTGCCCTCCTCTTGTTGTGGCTGGTGTGGCGTTGGCGCGAATCGTGCAAAGTGTCTTGTGGCGGCGGCCTGTTGCTGCGCGGGCGGCTGCGCTGCCTCCTGTCCGCGCCGCCGCAGTTTGTGCAGGCGCTGCAGCATCAAGGGTACTAGCTTGGCGTTCTGCTCCCTGTCAACACAACACCCACAATCAATCAATTGTATTAAGTGCTATGCTGAGAATTACAAGAAGATCAGACAAGAGGGGGTTTTAATGTGATAAATGGCGAAAATGGTTAACATTGAGCTTAACATGGTCGAGATGATAACCAAAGTGAGCTTGGTCAACATGGCCATCATTGTGACATGGAAAACATGGCTAACACAGCCAACTCGGCAAAACCTTGTGAATTGGGGAACATGGTCAACATTGTGACTTGGCAATTAACACAGTCAAAACGGGAAACCTTGTGAATTGGGAACACGGCAAATATTGTGAAACACGTCTAACACAGCTAACACGTCAAACCTTGTGAATTGAGGAACATGGCAAAAATTGTTACTTGGCAAACATGGCTAACACAGCCTAAAGGCAAACTTCGTGAATCGGGGAATATGGCCAACATTGTGATTTGGCAAATATGTCTAACACAGCGTACACAGCAAACCTTGTGAATCGGAGAACATGGTCAACAAGGTGACTTGGCAAACATAGCTAACATGGCTAACAGGGCAAACCTTGTGAATCGGGGAACATGGCCAACATTGTGACATGGCAAACATGGCTCACACAGTCAACACGTCAAACCTTGTGAATTGAGCAACATGGCAAAAATTGTTACTTGGCAAACATGGCTAACACAGCCTAAATAGCAAACTTCGTGAATCGGGGAATATGGCCAACATTGTGATTTGGCAAACATGCCTAACACGGCACACAGCAAACCTTGTGAATCGGAGAACGCAGTCAACAAGGTGACTTGGCAAACATAGCTAACATGGCTAACAGGGCAAACCTTGTGAATCGGGGAACATGGCCAACATTGTTACATGGCAAACATGGCTCACACAGTCAACACGTCAAACCTTGTGAATTGAGGAACATGGCAAAAATTGTTACTTGGCAAACATGGCTAACACAGCCTAAATAGCAAACTTCGTGAATCGGGGAATATGGCCAACATTGTGATTTGGCAAACATGCCTAACACAGCAAACCTTGTGAATCGGAGAACACGGTCAACAAGGCGACCTGGCATACATAGCTAACATGGCTAACAGGGCAAACCTTGTGAATCGAGGAACATGGCCAACACTGTGACTTAGCAAACTTGGCTAACACGGCCAACACAACTTGTGATTTGGCAAACATTGTTACATGCCAAACCTTTTGACTCGGCAAAGATGCCCAATATTGTGACACGGCAAACTAAGTCAACATGGTAAAACTTGTGACTTTGCGAACACGATAAAACCCTTTGAGCGTCACTTACCTAAACTGTGCGGCGATGTCCTGCACCTCCATGGCGGCGGCGAGCAGCCCGGTGGCGTACGTCTGAAGCGGCTCCACTGAATTTTCCGCCCACCCATACAGGCGATGTATTAGTCCCTCATTATCCTAAACAAAACAAAAAAAAAACAATTCGTTACATGTTAACACCTCCGCCACAGGTCACCCCAAGTGGTTTGCTACGTTTGGTGACTTAGTAGGGGTGCCCGGGTTCATGGGGTTAGGTTTGTCCGGGACTTGGCGGCGGATGCGTCTGGGGTCGAGACTGGTCGAGGGAGACCTTTTGGTCTCTCCAGCCGGACCCTCTCAAACTATCGTCTTGCACCGCAGTGGAAGGGATGGCTTAATAATAATAATAATAACAAAGCATTTGTATAGCGCAGTTTTGTGATGTTTCACTTCAAGTGCGCATAACTATAACAAAATTTAAAAATAATCCTACAGTGCTTACAAAGTATTGAAAAGTAATTTTAAATAAAGAATATACAGTATACGAGTATACAAGGCAATAACAAGGGAACAAAATTAACAATAAGAGTGCTGTTATAGCGTAGGACAATATTAGTAAAAAGTAACGCTATTATAGCACAGGACAAAACAAAAACATTAAAACTAAAATATAGTATATAACAGGCGCAAAAATAAGAATCATTCTGAGTGGACATTAAAAACATTTAAAAAACATAAAAATACAGTAAGGAGGAAACCGAAACCAAACAATTTCCAGAGACTTAAAACATGTCATTACAATACATTGAAAAGAGATTAAGGTTAAGACGAATGGTATGAACTTTTAAATAATTTTGTTTTTAAAGCCCGTTTAAATTCAGTCAAATTCTGAATATTGGTAACAGCCGAGGGAAGTTTATTCCAAATGAGCGGGCCATATACACGAAAAGAGCGATCATAGTAAACGGCTCGATTTGACCTAGAAAGTTCGATTAAACGATTAGTTACATCTAGATCTGCTGACCTCAGAGTAAGCTGTCTATCGCTTAAGTTTTGTCGGACACATAGTTCCGATATGTAGGCTGGCGCCATTCCTTGCAATGCTTTGTAGGTCATTAAGCAGATCTTGAACTCTATTCTTTCAGGGCATCGAAGCCAATGAAGGCGATCCCTTAGAAGCGGGGTTATATGACAATACTTAGATTCACCAAAAATCATTCTCGCCGCAGCATTGAAGACGGACTTCATCACTCCTGGAGGTATTGATCCCCAGATTCCCACCCACCCCTCAAATGTTTTTCCTTCCCAGGACTTCCTCTCCTTCCTTTCCATTAAAATACCCTCCACACAGCATCTTCAAAGATGACATAGGCCCTAAGGATATTATTTTTTCCTCAGGGCCTCCTGTGTGAAGCTAATGCTGAACGTTTGCCTTTTCGATCTATCCCATCACACAATGTAAGCCTTTTAGTGAAACTTTATGTTTCAAATATGTGACACCCTCTTAACCTTTTGAAAGCCAGCATTGGAAAAATATATTTTTTCAATACGACCCAAAATATTTGACATTTCTCACCTTTCTTACGAACTCAATTTTTGTAACATTTCTTTTGTGATACCTATATAACAAGTATAATATGATACGACGTAAAATATTTGACAGTTCTCACCTTTCTTACGAATTTAATTTTTATAACATTTTTTTTTGTGATATATTACAAAAATTAAATCAAATTTTTTTTTTTTTTTACAATATGTTTTACATGATATATTTTAATGATTTTACATATCTCAGAGTTATTTACTACTCTTCCATTGGAAGCATTTGCTTGTGTATGGAAGAGAAGTGTACATAAATTCAGTTATTAGTTAGTACTTAAATAATTCATTTTACATGTATATATGTGTGTTGTTGCAAGTACATATTGTGTGATGAAAAATAATAAAGACATACAATAAATTTTATGTAGTAGTAAAGTGACATTTAAATTTAGATTGTGTTATGACTAAGAAAATCAATAAAAAATAATATAAATGTTATGTTTATATTTTGAAAAAGAGAAATAATGTTATGGAGAATACAGGATATTTGAAAGAATTAATTTAGGTAGCTGTAGTTTTTTTCTTAAGAATGTCTTTAAAGTGTTTTTTGACAGAGTGCAATATTTGGGTTTTATCATTAATTTTTCTGATTTCTCCGGCAGTCGATTGAAAAAATGTCTTCCCTGGTAAGTGTAATGGTGTTGTGCAAAAGTAGTATTTAATTTTGGGCATAGAAAAGAATATTTAAGACGAGTTCGGTTTTCAGTTAAAAATTGATTTTTGTATGTAGATATAACGAACTTCCTAATAATAACTCAAATCTATGCTTTCCACAGTGGATTTATATAAAAAACAATGAATAACTATAGACTTCGAATATGTCAGCGTTCATATTATCAAGCGGCAGCCATTTTATCCGCCATCTTTGGTGCCCGGCGTGTCATTAGCAATTAATATGAATTATTCGGAGTGGCTAAATGCTATCCAGTAATTCGTAATGTCAAGAACGAGAATGGCCCAAGCGATTCTGACCGTGTTCTTCGTACAATTTCTTTATACATAAGGGGCAAAATAGGAAGTTCGTTTTATCTACATTATTTTGATGTAATTTTTGTATTGTATCACAAAAGAAATGTTATAAAAATTGAATTCGTAAAAAAGGTGAGAACTGTCAAATATTTTACATTGTATTGAAAAAATATATATTTTATATGCTGGCTTTCAACAAGTTAATTATAAAATTTGAAAGCGTGTTTCATCAAGTACGTTTTTAGATTTTCACGGCTAAAAGCATTTTCGTCGTTTGTTTTTGGGGTGTTCGGCAGATCCGGCAGATCCGAATCTGCCGGATCTGCCCTGATGATGGACACTCCAACGCTGTCCGAAACGTCGGCTAAAGAAGGAGGTAGCACAACACGGCATAACACCCCAAAAACAAACAACGAAAGTGTTTCATCAACTTTCCAACATTTTTTAGTTTTCAGATACTTTCAGAAATATGCCACTTATTTGGATTTTATTGCAAAGCGGCAACATTTTGAACCTCTTAACAAAATACTGTCGAGGCCTGAAGAGTTTATGTATATAATGTGATTACAGCAATAATTCGGCGATTATTTGGTCACGTAAAGAGTAAAAAATATATGTATATTATATACGTGGATTTGTTCGTTTACCTGGAACACGACGGACATCTCAAGTCCGGGCATCAGATCGAGTGTAAGGCGGCAGGCGGCAATGTTCAACTTGCGAACGTCGCGCCCGCTTATGTTCAGGCGGCTGTAGTAAGTGTCGCGAACATAATCGTTCACCAACTGGAAAGTTTAAAACGAACATAAATATTGTATTGATAAAAATTATAATTATTGAAGAAGAAGATAACAATAATAATCTAATTTTTTTAAATATAAAATAGAACAAGACACAGAAAAATAATAAAAGATAATGGTCGCAACTGGGACTCGAACCCAGAACCTTACGTCTTATTTGCGACCATTATCTTTTATTATTTTTCTGTGTCTTGTTCTATTTCATATATTTTTTTAATTAGATTATTATTGTTATCTTCAATGATATATTACATTGATGGGAATAACCTTCAAAAGTTAAATTTTTTTTTTTTTAATTATAATTATTTAACCACTTGGGCACGTAAGCTTGTTTTCACGACAATTTAACGTGGGTAGATATAGGAATGACGTATGCCCCGCACCTGAGTTATTAAAGAAAGACAAATATTTTGAGGGTTACGAATAACCTTACCATATTTGAAAATATATACTACCATCTTTATAAACTAAATTGAACCCACGACGTCCGAGTAAAAAAGCATTATAGGAGGGGGGGGTTTATTAAACTGAATTTGAAAAAATTCATCAAAATCTATGAAAGTTCTATTCACCTTCTCGAATCAATATCTGTTATTATCCAAGTACTGTGAAACAATCTGCCCATGATGAAATTATAACAGAACTTGAATTTTCAATATTAAATTTGATAAATTGTTCAAATTTTGTGAAACAGCCCATCCTAACCACTGGAGAGATTTAGATCCAAATTTTGACTGTTTTTATTTTTCTGCGATTGATATCGGTCCAAAATTGGACCACATTTTCCTACCATTCGTAAAACATTTATTGTAATTATTTGAAACATTTTCACGGCCGGCAATTTATTCTATCAAATAGTTGATAAAATAGTCTTTATGTTTATGGCCTTATCGATTGTCTTTGAATTTTTCTAGAATAAATTTTGGCAGTTGGAAAGCTTCAGTTCTACAAATGAACTTCAAAATAATTTTCAAACCAAACTTTTGATTTGATGGTTTTCTGTTTTCTAGTATATATTTGCATCTGTGGTTATCATCAAACAGGCAATAGCGAATATAAAAACGTAAAACAATATTCAAATAAAAATATCCACTGGCGGCAATTTGAAATCTTCAAATCACTAAAATGTAGATATAATATGTCTCGACGCCACCTAATGAGAGAGTTAGCACTTACATGCCTTTCTCATATAAAAATAAAGTTGGTTGTTTGCAGGTGAAAAAATATAATAAGCGATAATTGTTGAATGAAACACTAGGTATATATTGAATCATTTGGCAGGTAGGAGGTAACCCGCCGTAGCTTAATGGTAGAGCTCCTGTCCGGCAAACAGAGGGGTACGGGTTCGAGTCCCGTCGGCGCACGTATCTTTTCTCGGGAGAGTTTTTCAATATTGATGAGTGTTTCAGGCTAATAATTATTGCTTATAATAATTGTTACTAAAAGACAAATTTCACACAATTATAAAGTTTTTTTTAATAATTTAATCAATAATCAATCTTAAAAATCTAAGATAATTAGTCAAATATAGGTGAATTCATTGGCTGTATAGCACTATAATTTGTTTATATGTTTACATACACAAATGTGGAGTAATGATTTTTTTAATGTGGGCGGGAAATTTTCAAAATTCGCTGTGTTGCTCTAGCGGATAAGTAAAGTGTACCAAGTTAGGGATGCTTTACAGGAATTCAAATGGTCAATCAGCACCATTTTGTGTTTTTGTCATTTGAAAGGTGTCTGTCTACTGGTCTCAGATAACTGAAACCTGACCTGTGTAATAATGAGTGAAACTCTGTAACTAGAGGTCATAAAAAGCATAAATTTCAAGCTCTGTAATAAAAAATGTAACTCTGGAACTACTGAAACTTGACTATATAATAATGAGTGAAACTCTGTAACTACAGGTCATAGAAAGTTTAAACATGGAACTGTGTAATAATAAATGTAACTCTGGAACTACTGAAACTTGGATTATATAATCAAGAGTAACACCCATATGCATAGTCGGTTCCTCGAGACCTCCTCCACTCGACCTTAGTCGAGGTCACCTCAAGGAAATCTTAAAAACTCCCTTGAAATCAGTATGTTCAGTTACGGCTTCACCCTCCAGTGAGGAACCTCCAGTAAGTCTAGTTGAGGTACCCGTACTCGCCTCCCAAATTGGACTGCTATGAGAAGCTGCAACAGAGGCGGTATTGGAAGACCTCGGTTATTGGCACTCGGTGTTAAATTCAAAAGTGGCAAGAGGACATTTAATATTGTATCTTTTCTAAATCGAAATCTTCTTCGGAATTCCACATCATCAAAATATTCCAGCGGATTTTCTGCATCCCGTAAATACCGCTTTATAGGACGATATTGGTACAAATCTTCATAAAGGTGGTCAATAAAATCATGGAAATTATTCATTGTGCTAATTAACCTCAGAAATAATGTGGAAAGCGCTGTTAACAAGCTTTGAGGAGGCCTCAAGGTAGATCGCGACGTACCTTGAGTTTGACAGTTCATTACTCGACTCGACTGAGGAATTTGCTCAAGTCGAGGACAGTTTTTTCAGTTCTGCATACCGATTTTATCCTTGAGGTTGAGTCGAGTCACAGTTGAGTGGAGGAAATCTCAAGGAACCGACTATGCATACGGGTGTAAAACTCTGTAACTACAGGTCATAGAAAGCTTAAACATGGAACTGTGTAATAATAAAATTAACTTCTGTAACTACAAGTCGTGAATAGCTGAAACTTGGTATATAATAATGATTGTAACTCTGTAACTACAAGTCTCTACAGTTAGTGGAAAGCTGAAACTTGGCTTGTATAATAACAGGTGTAATTCTATGACAGGTTATAGAAATCTACATGTATATAACAAATAACCATGAGTGTAACTCCACGACAGGTTATAGAAAGCTGAATGTGTATAATAATATAAGTGTAACTCTTCAGGTATATACAGGTCATAGAAAGCTGAAACTCGTTGTGTATCACAAGTGTCTAACTCTGGAATTATGCGTTTTAGAAAGCTGAAACTTGTTGTTTTTAACAATGAATGTAACTCTGAAATAACAGGTCATAGAAAGCTGAAACTTGGCAAGTATAATAATTTAATGTAAAGCTGTAAAATAATGGATGTAACTCTGCAACGATATGTCGTAGAAAGCTGAAACTTGTTGTGTATAACAAGTGTCTAACTCTGGAACGACAGGTCGAAAAAAGCTGAAACTTGTTGTGTATAATGAGTGTATCTCTGTGACGACAGGTCTTAGAAAGTTGAAACTTGTTGGGTATAACGATGAGTGCAATTCTGAAACGACAGGTCGTAGAAAGCTGAAACTTGTGTATAACAACGAATTTAACTGTGCAGCAACACATTGTAGAAAGCTGAAACTTGTTGTGGATAACAATGAATATAACTCTCTAACGACAGATTATAGAAAGCTGAAAATTGTTGTGTATAATAATGAGTATAAATGTGCGACAACAGATCGTAGAAAGCTGAAACTTGTTGTGTATAACAATGAGTATAACTCTCTAACGACAGATTATAGAAAGCTGAAAATTGTTGTGTATAATAATGAGTATAAATGTGCGACAACAGATCGTAGAAAGCTGAAACTTGTTGTGTATAACAATGAGTATAACTCTCTAACGACAGATTACAGAAAGCTGAAAATTGTTGTGTATAATAATGAGTATAAATATGCGACAACAGATCGCAGAAAGCTGAAACTTGTGTTTAACAATGATTGTTAACTCTGAAACAACAGGTCATAGAAAGCTGAAACTTGACGTGTATAACAATGAGTATAACTCTAACAACAGGTCATAGAAAGCTGTAACTCGGAGTGTACCTTGGTCATGAAGTTGTCCTTCTTGAACATGACCTTGAGTGCATGTCCGAGAGCGCACGTGGGATCCGTGCGGGAGGGGTGGCGCTCATCAAAGGGATCTGGATCCTTCTTCATGAAGTTCTCCGTCTCTGCTTCTATGATCTCCGCCAGCCTGGAAAATACAATTTTTTTGTTATTTTATATATGAATACCGCACAAGAGTCCAAATTGCTCCTGTCTAGAGCCAGTCTATGGCATTCCCAATTAAGGTATGTTGTGAGGCTGAAGCTAGTGAGGAGGGGAAGGAGATGGGGAAGAGGAAGGTGGGGAAGTGCCTGGCTATTCAGGTCTGGTCACCAAACACTCTGGCTAAAGACATTTCAAGCAACATTTCAATTCATAATGCGATGCACCCCTGGTAAGTAACTGGCTATTCAGATCTGGTCACCAAACATGGCTAAAGCCATTTCAAGCAACGTTTCAATTATGAATGATGGTCACACACCAGGGCGATCTGTAGACTGTAGCTGCCTACATATCTTGTTATTAGGCAGGTATATGGAGATATATTATAGATTTCATAGATGTAATTTAAATTATCTAATATTACTATGTGATCTATTGTAATGTTTCCTTAAAACTATAAATGTATTTACAAATATTTCCTCATGTATCATATTAAGAATGTTTAATTGTTAGAACTTACAGACAAGCTGCCATATCGTCGCTCTAGTTCTAGTTTCTAGTTTCGTGAAATTGAAATAAGTATGCAAATGTTCTCAAAAAGCCTTTATTTATACGATACTCGTTAAAAAAAAATTATAAACATTATTAAGGGGTTTTCAAAACGTACTTTGTCCTACGTCCTCCAAAATGTATGTGCTTCTATCGTAAAGAAAAGTTTAAAGTGCCATTTCTCCCGATTCACGTTTTGGTCTGTTGGATAAAAACGAACTGAAGCGACGATATGACAGCTTTGTGGGACTACCCTAAATTTGTACAAATGTTTTATCTACTAAATTAATTATTAAAAAATTAAATAAATAAGTTTTAAAGAGACGGTATGAGGGTCGGTAGGAATCTAGTATGTCCAGATGTGACGGACGTCTGAATCCATCCCGTGTTGCAAGGCGATGGGTCGAAAGGGACCAGCTGCAGAGATCAAAGGTCTAATCTTCCAAAACTACACTAACCGCCACATTATTAGGAGCAGATTATGGAAATTACACCGTGTTTTTACAATTACTACAAGAAACAACTGTTTACATGAACATCAACTTTTTAAGGAATGTAACATCATGAATATAAAACAGTTGTTTATTACACAAACGCTTTGTAGATTTTTTAAAAAATATTAATATTGCAGAAAGAACGCAGCAAATTCGTTCTACGAGAATTGGCTCTGGTCTGAACTTTATGCCAATTCAAACTAAATCTTCCTTTGCTCAAAGAAACTATTTTTACCAGGCTCCACTCTTATTTAATAGCCTTCCAGAATATGTCAAGTCATCTAATTCCTTGTATACTTTTAAAAAGAATCTCAAATTATTTTTGTTTGCCGAGGATTGCCAATTAATTTTTTCATCTGTGTTTTTCATAAATTAAAAGTATATTCTATTGTCTAAATCATTTTTCATCTTTGTCGTGCTAAATTAATAGCATAATATATTATATACATATATTTATTATTTATCTTAGTCCTTCAAAATTCAAATCAACTATGGTCACCCTACTTTGTTTACATTGTAATGTGCCAAGGGCCTTTAGCTTGTCCATTATTTGTGTAACAATATTGTTTTTTTGAAGTATCATTTTTATTTTACCTATATTATTTGTGTTTTTTGAAGTATTATTGTGTTTTTTGAAGTATTATTTTTGTTTTTCCTTTTGTGTTATTTTGTTACTTTAAGTAAATAATTGTTAACCTCAACACAGGCTTGTCCTAGTGAGGTTAAAAATTGTATTGTAAACTGTTATACCTAAAATGTGAAGAAGAAACAATAAAACAATAAAACATGCACAAAATAGGTTATTAGTTATTAGTTTGAACTTTGAATGTATCTTTTATCATCTATCCAGATGTAATTAGTTGTTTCTTGTAGTAATTGACAGCCGGCGTAGTCCAGGGGCAAGGCTTTGGACTCCCATTCCGAAGGTCACGGGTTCGAGCCCGGCGTGCGCAAATAAATTTTATTTGAGTAATTTGTTAATTCAAAATAATATATAGTATATTTGCGGCACGTTCCAGAGTGGAAGATACTCATAGAATCGCCCTGATGTAAGACCACCATTCATAATTGAAACGTCGCTTGAAATGGCTTTAGTCGTTTTCAGTGACTAGATCTGGATAGCCAGGCACTTGATACTTCCCCACCTTTCTCTTCCCCATCTCCTTCCCTTCCCCGCTTACCTTTATCTTCACAACATACCCCAATTGATTCACTATAAAAAAAAATGTTGAAATGTGGTGCAATTCTATTAAAAATCTGTGCATAATAAAAGTGAGGCGGTTAGTGGAATATTTTCTTGGGGCTCTCCCAATCCAAAAAACATAGTGTGGCAGAGTTTTTACAATACCGAAGGCTGTAAGAGAGGTGTTTGACCCTTTGGAGACTGTTCAAATCCCGAAACGTCCGTAGAAAAACCAAAACAATTATTAGAACAGTCTTGGCCTATGGATGTGAGGCGGGAACACTGACAGCAAAGTCTGCGGAACGGTTGGACACCTTCGAAAGAAAGGTACTTCCAAGAATCTTAGGAGCGGTGCGAGAGGGAGAGGCATGGAGAATCCGCCACAATAAAGAACTCTATGATATCTACCAAGCTCCTAGAGTCTAGACTCTACCCATTTAAGGCTCCAAAGACTAAGATGGGCCGGACATGTACACTAAATGCCAAACACACGAGTACCCAAGAAGGTCCTACTGAGACACCCGGGAGGTAAACGAAAGGTGGGCAGACCTACGCTGAGATGAAAGGATGATGTCAGGAAGGATGCAAGAGAACTACTCCATGTTGCAGATTGGAAAACGACGGCCGAGGACAGAGGGCGGTAAAGGTTCCGGTAGACCGTAAGGTAGACCGGTCAGTGGTTCAGTGGGCATCGCGTTTGGGTCCCACCCAGGCGTTCCGTGTTCGATTCCTCGGCTGGCTAAGTCCTCCATCACAACACAAGCAACATCTTCCGCTTAGTGTGGTGGTAGTAAGAGATTTTCAAATGTTGTTGGGTTATTCGTAACCCGGGAATGTTTGTCTTTCTTTTAAAAAAAAAAAATAAATAAATAAAAAGGCTCATGTTGAAGGAGGCCAAGGCTCGAAATAGGCTGTAACACCATTGAAGAAGAAGAAAAAGAAGTAAGGGTAAAATTTCGATCGAACTAGCTACACATATGAATTTTTTTTTTCAAAATACCTTTAGATTCACCTTGGTTACTATAAAAGAAAACTTTTTGCATTCGGGGCAGTGGAAAATATTGCATTCAATATTTCAATTGCGTAAAATGAAAATTTGCTTTTGACATATGAAACTGCGTCAATTCGCGGCTATTACAAGAATATCTGTCAGGAATGCCAACATAACTAAATGACAGATATTCTTGTAATGGTCGCGAATTGATGCAGTTTCTGCAATTTGAGACTATTACAAGAATATCTGTCATTTAGAAGTTAGTATTCCTGGCAGTTTACCAATCTAGCACAATAGTTCTTTGTAAACTGTCAGGAATGCCAACATAACATAAAATGACAGATATTCTTGTAATGGTCGCGAATTGATGCAGTTTCTGCAATTTGAGACTATTACAAGAATATCTGTCATTTAGAAGTTAGTATTCCTGGCAGTTTACCAATCTAGCACAATAGTTCTTTGTAAACTGTCAGGAATGCCAACATAACATAAAATGACAGATATTCTTGTAATGGTCGCGAATTGATGCAGTTTCTGCAATTTGAGACTATTACAAGAATATCTGTCATTTAGAAGTTAGTATTCCTGGCAGTTTACCAATCTAGCACAATAGTTCTTTGTAAACTGTCAGGAATGCCAACATAACATAAAATGACAGATATTCTTGTAATGGACGTGAATTGATGCAGTTTTATACGTCGAAATCGAATTTGCATTTTAGGCAATTGAAATTTTAAATTCACCATTTCCCACCGCCCTGAATGCAAAACGTTGTATTTTATAGTAATTAAGGTAAATCTAAAGGTTTTTATCTAAAAAATAATCGTATTAACCTCTTGTAGGCCGCAGTCCCCCCGGCGTATTTTGCCCCTTATGTATAAATAAATTGTATGAAGAACAAGGTCAGAATCGCTTGGGCCATTCTTGTTCTTGACATAACGAATTACTGGATAGCATTTAGCCACTCCGAATAATTCATATTAATTGCCAATGACGCGCCGGGTACCAAAGATGGCGGACAAGATGGCTGCCGCTTGATAATATGAACGCTGTCATATACAAAGTCTATATTTATTCATTGTTTTTTATATAAATCCATTGTGGAAAGCATAGATTTGAGTGGTTATTAGGAAGTTCGTTTTATCTACATTATTTTGATGTAATTTTTGTATTATATCACAAAAGAAATGTTATAAAAATTGAATTCGTAAGAAAGGTGAGAACTGTCAAATATTTTACGTCGTATTGAAATAATATATTTTTTTGTATGCTGGCTTTCAACAAGTTAAGCGTGGCTAACGCGATCGAAAGTTTAACGAAGTAGGAAAGGGTACAAAAGTTTTTGCTCTGAGAGTAACAAATAATATTGGAAATTAAATGTCTTAACCAAACTTTCACAGCAAGCAACGACAGCCGCCAGATTTTTTTTTATGTTAAAGCACAACAGTTTTGATTATTTGGAGCCTGTGGAACTTTGGCATCGCCATTTGCGGTATGTTTTAAGAACGAAAGGTGGAGATTACCAGTATTTTTGATTTTCGTTAAATGTGGAATAAAACAAAATTAAATATAATGTATTGGTGCACGCCAGGACTCGAACCTGTGACCTCTGGAGACGAGGATGTTAACCTCTCAACCACAGATGTCGTGTCTTACATTTTTGACAGATTTAATTTTAGATTACCCCCTGCCTGGATAAAAAATTGTCAAAAAATCATTAATTACAAAAAATAAACAATATAATGCATTGATAAATGTAGAATAAACATTAATACAGTATTTAAGACAGATTTGGGATCATTTGAGACTATATTTAAATGCTTATTTACAAAATCTACCCAGATTTTGACAAGTGGCAGGGACGTATTTTTGAAAGCGTGTTATTTGCCATTACCTCGTTAATGTCGGAATCGGATCATAATTAGTTGTCGGGTGTTGTTCCTCCCATTGCTTCAGGAGGTCCGTCACCTCCTGCGACGGCTGCGAGTCCATTTTAATATCATAAAATTACAAAAGCAGAAAGATAACCTAAAAAAAAAACACTGTTCTTTCGAGGTCCCGTCAAAAGGGAGTTTTACACTTGTTTTAACACATTAAACTGGCTCGTTTGATGTTATTGATAAATTGAAAGGTTAAAATTGAACCGTTAAGGTGTTTTTAATCAATATTGCGAAAATAAATTGAGAATGCATCTATTCTCATTCCCACGTTTGTGTTTAGGCTTATACATTAGTGATGTATTACAGATTGAGATTCAAGTTATTCCTGTCACGGTTACTTTGAAGGAACTAGTTATATTGGAAACTGATCAATTTTTCAATATTTTTGCAAACAAAGAACTGATGTCAACGAGTTCATGTACTAACATGTTTTTTAATCATATTATATTCCTTGATGTTGCTGACTCAGCGTAGCGAAGTCCAATTTCAACACGACCATTTTGCATTTTGTCTGTCTGTAAATTTGTTTGTACGTTCCGTTTCCATTTCAATTTAGTGGCCGTTTCCTCAGTAAAGATTTTTTTTCAAATGTGAATTGTAAATATTTGGAATTTTTTTTTTCAATATTATGGTACCAAAATGCCAGAAGAAAGTTTGGTTTATAATTAAGTACCTACTTACAGTGATTTCAGGTGAAATTTTGGTTTTGATTAGAGTTTATGAGATTTGGTAGGCGGGTACGGGTATCTCCGCCCCGAGAACCTTTTATTGGATAACCAACACCTCTGCCATAGGTCACGCAAGTGGTGCGCTACGTTTGGTGACTTAGCAGGGATGCCCGGGTTCGTGTGGGGTGAGGTTGTCCGGGTCTTGGTGGTGGATGCGTCTACCCACTAATCGCGTGGCAGGCCAGATTTGGGAGAGGCTGGTTAAGGGAGGCTTTTGACTTCTTCAGCAGAGTTCTCGCGGAACGTCACCTTCAGGGGAGTGGGAGGGAGGAAATAATTCATCCGTCACTCCTTAACACAATGATTCCAGATTCCTACTCACCCCTCATACCTTTCCTTCCCAGAATATCCTCTCCTTCCATTCTTAAAAAGAACCCTTCACACAGCATCCCTATCCTCCAACATAGGCCCTGAGAGGAATTATATTATTTTCTTCAGGGCATGCTTATTGTAAAAAAAAAAGAACATAAGAAACTCTCTTTTGTACGCGAAGTTTACTGTTAGTGCTTCCGCTCACGGGCAACTGAAAAAAAAACAGTTTGCAACTCAACTCGCTATCATGTGTAATGTGTATATCAATGTGATGGTCCACACACTACACAACTTCTCGAAAACCCAGTTGCCATGATTGCGCCAGTTTTGTTGTCAGTTTTGGGTTTTTTTTGTATTTATTTTTTAGTCACCAGCGCCAATATGACGGTGACAGATGAGTTAGATGAAAGCTTAAGAATTCATTGACTATGGTTAAACAAGCTGAGATAATGACTGAAATCGTAACATTGAGTAGCGCTGTGATAGAAGTTTGGTTGGAAACCATAGCAACCCGCCAGTTTTAGTTTGGTTTCAGTGTCTCCATCAGCGTAAGGCCTTAGTTCTCAGAACTCCTACAGCAGTGATGAGCAACCCGCGGCCCGCGAGCCCATTTCGTACTACTTCCTCGGCTAAATAAAATATTTTTTTAAAATTGGCATAGAATTATTTTTATTTTATGTTATAAAGGGGTTTATCGGAAATCTTCAGTCTATATTCAAAGTTTTGAAACAGTTTCTCAAAATAATAAGATTTTTCATACATATTCTTAAAAAGACAAAATTTTGTGCTTCGACCGTAAGTGTAGAAATAATTATACCTTCACCTCGAAGCGCTATTTATGATGGGATCTATAGGTGTTATGAATTTTAAAGGTTTCCGTTTTATAAAATACCAATGAAATTCTTTCCGAACGATAAAATCAAAAGTTTTTCAAAATTGAAAGTATTTATTTTTTTAAGATGTTTTTTTTTTTAATATTTCAGAACAGTAAAAATGGACCATGAAATTGATATATGAAATTTTTGTCTACGGTGCTTTCTTTTTTGCGTTCTATAATTATTGTTTTATTAAAATATTACCATTTAAAGCCTCGATTACATTGAGCTAGTTTACAAGCTAATAGCCGGCGAATTCACTATCTGCTATTAAACTCGCTCACTGTAATCGAGGATTTTATATGATTACACTGAGCGAGTTTACTAGCAGATAGTGAATTCGCCAGCTGGTAGCTTGTAAACTAGCTCAATGTAATCGTGGCTTAGACCCCACCTCCTACTGAAAATAGGTTGACGATTAATTCAATTTAATTTATCGTATCTACACTATCTACCAAGGCGATCCGCTCACTGAGGCAACTGAAAACTGTCAACTGGCAACTGTCTTTGTATGACAATGTGATAGCCCGCACACTACACAATCACTCAAAAACCCGTTGTCAATGGTAACGCAAGCGGTGACTCGCGATTCGCACTGTTGATTGTCGTGGCCGGCCGTTGCTAGTTACCAGCTGTCAGCTGATTGTTCTTCGTCTATGGTTAAACAAGTTAAAAGATGACCAATCAAGACATAGAAACCAGCCGGTTTTAGTTTGGTTTCAGTTGCCTCGTCAGCGGAGCGCCTAACAGGCGCAATCTTGTTCGCAGACCTACTAACCGGTATTTTCCATTGGAACTGGTTACAAAGTAACTGGATTAATAACTGGTTCTCTTCTGACTTAAGTCTACCATCTCTACAGTATTACAGACAAAAGATAATCGGAGAAGCTCTCAAAATTTACATACAAATGTAAAGTCCACAAAATATGTTACTGACATCTAGCGGATGAAACTATAACTGCCATAGCATATTAAGTGTTCCCATGTCTAGGGTGAAATCCCTAGATCTAGGGAGAAACCCAATCATCAAGAAATCAAATCTAGGGGCAATTCGGTATTGATTGGTCCTTTTCAGTATCGGTTCCTAGAAATACGAGAAATCAGTACTTACATAGGTGGATTGCTTGCACATAACATGTTTCAAAATCGTTTTTCGACTTTGGAAAATAAAAATTTAATTTATCCGATTTTAATTTTATCTTTGTTTAAGAGTATTCTCCGGGTTTCACTATCTACTTCAATTTAATTCAAAATTAAATTATTATTACGGTTAAACATAACGACCGTTACGCATTCACAGATAGCGCCAATTTCATTATATTTATATTAGTTAAATCACTTTTTGCAAGTCCCCTGTTTCCCTTGGTCACGCCATATCTTCAGAACGACTTTACCTATTTCATTGATCTTTATTTTTAAAGTTTTCTAATACTTTGTAGAAGGTTCTTACGGAAAGAAAAATTAAGAAAATTGCACATTTTTTGTATTGGTGAGTTTTAGAATTATGTAATTTGCCAAAAAAATTGCAATAGGGCTCAAGCGAGTTGTTTGAAAAATGAGTGTATTTTATAGAGTTTCGCAGCAGGGAAAAAAGGCGGGAGGGGGAGAGGAATCCGGGAGGGGCGGAGGGGAATGAAGGAGGGTGGTTCGTGGGAGGGGCGACGAGGGAGAGGGGCGACGAGGGAGAGGGGGGCGAGGGAGGGGGGACGAGGGAGGGGGAAGGCGGAGAAGGTGGACGGGGAATTCACGAGGAGTGAGGTTAGTGAGAAAAAGGCAAGAGGGAGAAGGGGAGTGGAATCCGGGAGGGGTGGAGGGGAATGGAGGGGAATGAGGGGGAAGGCACAGAAGTTGGAAGGGGAATTCGTGAGGGGGGAGGTTTGCGAGAAGGGGAACAGCGGCAGAGGGGAAAGGGAACGCGGGAAGGTGAAAAGGGAACTCGGGACGGGAAGGGGACGAGGGTGGGAAAGAGGTGGCGGAACGCGGAACGGGGCGCGAATGGGTAAGGACACGCAGGGAAAAACAATTTCTTTATTTAAGTGACATTGCAACACATGCCGGGAATCAGCTAGTTCAAAATAAATAGTTTTGTCTATAAACAAACTCAAATCTTTGAGAAAGGCTATCAAACCCAATTTTGTATAGGCAACTCAAACCAATATTGTATTTGTTAGCTTTTCTTGAAAGATCTGAGTTTAATACGGACAAAACTATTTTTTCATATTCATATTGCGTGCAATTTTTTTTTTTTTTAAAGTAAGACAAACATTCCCGGGTTACGAATAACCCAACAACATTTGAAAATCTCCTACTACCACCACACTAAGCGGAAGATGTTGCTTGTGTTGTGACGGAGGACTTAGCCAGCCGAGGAATCGAACACGGAACGCCTGGGTGGGACCCAAACGCAATGCCCACTCAACCACTGACCGGTCAGTGGTTGAGTGGGCATTGCGTTTACACTATTACACAATTAATTCTTCTTAATATTTTAAAGCTAACGATTAAGCTAATATAATAATTAGCTAATAATTGTAAGCTAATAATTATACGCGAACCATCCATGAAAGAGAAGATTATGAATTCTTTTGAGTATCACCTTTCCATTTTTCTGGCTAATAAAAATAACGGGGCGTAACAAGATATAACTCTGTTTCTCAGTGACGTTTAGCAAGGATATCAATATCCTTAATAAATAAACATGCACCAATACACGTAATTTCAAGTTCGTGTGGTTCGATTCAATTTAAATTAACTAGTGAAAGAAAATATTCTAACAGTCTGGGATAAAACGGGACAATCGTTAAAAAAGACCAAATTTTGTGTTTCGACCGTAAGTGTAGAAATAATTACACCGTCACCTCGAAGCGGTATTTATGATGGGATCTATGTAATTATTTTAAAGGTTTCCGTTTTATAAAATACCAAAAGTTTTCTTGACTTACTTGTACTTTCCGAACGATAAAATCAAAAGTTTCCCAAAATTGAAAGTATTTATTTTTTTTATATTTTTTTTTTATATTTCAGAACAGTAAAATTGGACAAATAATCGGTGGTAATAAGACGAAATATTTACATTTGTGTTACGGATTGTATTAATATGCACCAATACACACAATCCCATGCTTGTGTCGTTTTATTATGGTACTTCCACACCGCAGCCAACCTTCCAACTCCGAACTTAGTTCGGAGTTGGAAGATTGGCCGATCGTGTGGTGGCTGCGGCCAAACTCCGAATTTCAACATGGCGGATGTCGAACAGCTGATTCGGCGCTTATCTTATCAGTTGCCTACAATTATTACGTAGAAGTATATACCACTCTCCCGTAATAATATTTTCATTTTAATGGTAGGTACGCGGAACACGTGTCTTGATCGCCAGCGGTTCGCAGAATGATGTGTGGCTGCGGCAGGCTAGTTCGTGTGAGTTGGCCGTCGCGATCGCCTCGGAGGCGATCCCGGGCCAACTCGAACTCCAACCTTCCAACTCGATCTTCCAACGCACTAACTACCCTCCACACAATCGCCAAACGTTTGAAGTTGGAAGTTGGCCGCAGTCTGGACGTAGCATTAAACTCTAATTGCATAATGGGGCGTTCAGACGTTTCGATTTTTGTTGACCAACTTTTATTTTACGAAAAAAGTTGAGCAACATTTTGTTCCCACGTTTCAATTTAAGTTGAACCGATTTTGAGATTCAAAATGGCGTCAACTGAAATTGTTAGTGCGTGCGTCTATCTAATTTCTGATGTTCTGTGAGAGGAGCTGGAGATTATGAAAAAATATAAAAAACGTCGTACTTGGATGAGAAAATGGATCATGAGAAGGAGTGAATTAGGCGCATCCAACACAATTTTTTTCAAAATAATATTATTTACATTTCAAAAATAATATTCTATTTTTGTATACTTCTTGTTTTTGATCCGAAAGACAGGGATGGCTTTGGTACAGATCCATAAATCTGAACATTAAATCGTCCGACCATTTCAGATATTTTTTTGGTTGAAACGGATTCCATGACGGTAGGAAATAGTACCGAATAAATGAAACGCCTGACGTTTACTTTTTCCCGCGAGTAACTAAAAATGATAAGCGACTTGAAACACGTGTTCAGACGCGACGATTCGATGTAAAACTCGAACGATTAGTAAAACCAAAATGGCGATAGTCATACTTGAACGACAAAAGTAGACGGGCTATCAACTTTCGCTAGCAACAAAATAGTTGATAACTTTGTTGACAAAGTGTTCACACGTGTCGATTAGCTTTCAACTGTCGAGTTGACCGACAAAAGTCGCCCCGTGGGAACCGGCTATAATCTATAACAGTATATTGCAACATTTACTGTTTTGCCGAAAGTCAAATTTTTTTTTTTCCCAGAAATGGGTAAATTTTCCACAAATGTCACACAACGTACAACTGATTTTCGTGTACACAAACCAAACTTTTTGTCGTGTTTATTTCTGCCGCTAGAGTTGTAACGTTTTCATATTTGAACATGCAGTTTCTTGTGTTGTCATCTTTGGTTGATAAACTTTTTAAAAATACGAGGATCATGTTTTGAGTTGGCGAACTCAAAAATGACCGTTGATGAATATTATTATAACATAATATTTTAATGATATTCAGGTGTTCATTATTTTAGCTGTACAATTAAAATGTAAAAATTATTATTCTTTTCCATAGATAATTATTGTTAAGTTATCTAATGGTAAATAATGTTTTGTTTTTGTTGTTGTTAAATTTGTCTATTTTTGAGTATTGGATCTAATAATTCGCGGTGAAGTTGGTTCATGTTTGAATTTGTACAAATAGAATGACGTCACTGCTCATGTCTTAACATGTTTTTATAACATAATATTTGTAGATGTTGTGTAATCACTGTAATCAGTTAAATCTTTTGGTCTTCTTGTCGGACTGACAGTTGGTGCATGCAGCATGCTGTTAAGGTGCATTTACACCTATACACTTCGGCTAATGTCTTCGTAAAGCGTCACTGAGAAACAAAATGTTGACGTACTTACGCATACTCACGGTCCGTTTTATAGATTCTCCCATGTTAACTAACGTATTGCAATATTTAGAGCACAGGCGTCGGACGAGAATGCTATCCTTGTCCTACCGGTATTTCAATGGAACATCATCCGAGGAACTAGCGTCATTGATCCCATCGGCACCGGTGCATGGTCGGGAAACACGCCAAACGCGCGCCCAACAAGAGACAACTTCCATGGCCAATCGGTTAAGGTCCTCGATCACGAATTTTCTGTTTTGTAGGAGTAGTTTTCTATTATTGATTTTTTTTTTACCTTTTACCCTTGACATGGGTAAAAGGTAAAAAAATAAATTATTTGGCGCACTATTGCTGAGGATGTTATATTACTTACCTACTGCCTTCAACATTTTGTACAAAGGGTAACAATTATTATAAGCAATAATTATTAGCCTGAAACATTCATCCATATTGAAAAAAAATCCCGAGAAAAGATACATGTCGCTGACGGGACTCGAACCCGCACCCCTCTGATTGCCGGTCAGGAGCTCTAGAGCTAGTGAGAGAGTTAGCACTTACATGCCTTTCTCATATAAAAATAAAGTTGGTTGTTTGCAGGTGAAAAAATGTAATAAGCGATAATTGTTGAATGAAACACTAGGTATATATTGAATCATTTGGCGGGTAGGAGGTAACCCGCCGTAGCTTAATGGTAGAGCTCCTGACCGGCAATCAGAGGGGTGCGGGTTCGAGTCCCGTCGGCGACATGTATCTTTTCTCGTGAGATTTTTTCAATATGGATGAGTGTTTCAGGCTAATAATTATTGCTTATAATAATTGTTACCCTTTGTGCTATGCATTAAAAATCTTGTCTTAAACATTAGTTTATCAATTAAAAAAAAAAAAAAATTGTTAAAAAATGAAAAAATCTGCTCAAAATGTTTATCTAGATATTTTTATTTTTATGAAAAAAAGAACAACACCAATAAAACCAAAATTCAGAATTAAAGGAACCTCATTGACTTTTACCACAAAAAAGAATTAATTTTAAAATATTTTATTTTTTACTTATTAAAAAATAAAATCAACTTTTGAAAATAAAACATGTTACCATATGATTATGTGTGTCAACAATTTTGATTATGGAAATGCTAAAAAAATATAGATTAATATGAACAATGCGGACTTAATATAAATGGCCAATGCATCTGCATAGGAAGAGGAAGGTGGGGAAGTACCTGGCTATTCAGAATATTCAGATCTAGTCACTAAACACGGCTAAGGCCATTTCAAGCAACGTTTCAATTCTGAATGGTGGTCTTACATCAGGGCGATACTAAGAGTATCTTCCACTCTGGAACGTGCCGCAAATATACCATATATTATTTTAAATAATTAATTGTGAAATAACACAAATCAATTAAATAACATTTATTTGCGCATGCCGGGTTCGAACCCGCGACCTTCGGAATGGCAATCCAACGCTCTACCGCTGGACTACGCCGGTTGTCATACATTGTAATAACAAGTTCTTCATTAAAAATTACATTTAGAGTTTATTGATTAGTTTTATTTTGTCATTTTATTTGTTATTAAACTGTTTTTAAAGACTGTTGTAAGCTAAATTATCTTATTTCTATGCTCCAGACCGGATTCGGCAGCGGCCTCTCAGGCCTCTCGTCACCAGTAACGTTACACAAAAACCATGTCACCAGTCAAAGTTTAATGCTTTCTGGCATAAAGGACTTGCTTAGGTAAATAAGTTGGCAATCATAGTTCATAGTCTAGCTTGCCTTGAAAACTCCTCAATTTGGAAAAGAATTTCACATTGTGAGAATGGAACATCTGCAGAAAATTGGCTACCAGCAAAAGGGCCCTCCAGAAGCAGGACAGGCGGATGTCTTCAGATGCCAATCATCAGCCCAGTATGACCCCCAGTCAATTTACAAGATGGCGAGAGTCACTTCCAAGATGTATGATCACTGATCACAATCATTGCGATTTTAAGCAGTGGCGGCGTAGGGTAGATTGGCACCCCATTGTATTGAGCACCGTTACTTAAATAAAAAACCAAATACTAAACATGATTATAATAGGTACTTTATTTTACTAAAATATTCGATCACATTATCAAAATAGATTTCCCTGTCTCTTTCAATTGATAAAATCAAAATATTGGTTAGTCGCTTTTGGCTCATTGTGGTCCTTAAGTAAGATTAAAAAACAAAACAACCGAAAAACAAATTGTTAAAAAAAATCTAAGACATAGCGCTATACTTGGAACAGATTGAGAATAGCCCCATTTTATAATGAATTTGAGAAGTTCCAATGTAGACCATTGAACCGCTGGGCAGAAATGTTGGCGACTTCCAAATGGCGCCTCAATCGTAAAATCTCCAACACGATGTCCTTTGCTGAATATTCATCGTAATTTTTGCAGATTTGGATTTTAACATTCCACGAAGGTCTTCTTCTGGTGATGTTACCAACATTTTATGTTGAATGACACATGATATTAGTATGTAAGTAACTAGAGTAGGTAGTTATTTATTGAAATGTCTTTTTAGTGGAAATTTCGTGCACATTTTTTGGATATTCGAGTGAGTTGTCGTTGTCACCCCTTGGTGCTTGGTTTTTAAGAGGCTAGACTTTGAACGACACGCGGAACACCCGCGTCTGTCATTCTGTCCCGCTCACAATAAGCTCACGCACACTTACAATACATGCGAATGCGAAATGTGCGAATGAGACAACGCTCAAATTTACCTACAGAAATCATTCGATAAGGGGTTTATGGAGAATACACTTTTCTACACCGAAACTTTGACGAAATTGAAATTTTAAAAAATATATATTTTTTGGAAAGAAGAATCTACGTCGGTAGGTTTTTATAATTTTATAATTCTTTATGAGTTAGCAGCACTTTTTCCGTAAATAATATTTTTTGATAAATCGTACATGTTTGACAGTGAATGTTTACGTTAATACGAAACGCATCGAAAATTCGAAAACAAACCGACATAGTTTTCACCCTCTAAAAGGCAGTATAAAAAAATATATATTCATTTTGTGCAATTTTCGATGTAGAAAAGTGTTTTTTCCCGGGCGTCCTTTTTGTATGGGCCGAAAAGCGAAATCTATTGTCTTAAGTTGATCCGTCGTATGTCAGTTCAGAAGATCGCCCAACGCTCTGGACTGCCATGGGACTGCCGTACAAAGAGTGAAGAATCTTCATTTGAATTTGTATCCGGCCTGCAGACAACAGATTTGATAACATTTTGACAACAGTGTAACTTTAAAGTGTTTCAGGACTGGCAAACTGACCAATCACAATAATTGTCAATGTGCAAGTACTGGAGGTGCCACACATAAATATGACGTGTATAGAAGAGTGAATACACATGGTTACAAATTCTTTTATGTAACAAGATCACCCCAAATGGTTTGGTGACTTTGTCAGGTTTGTTGAGGTCTTTGCTGCGGATGCGTCTGCCCACCAGCTGCGCTGCGGATTGGTTCAAGAAAGACTGGTTGAGGGAGACCCTTTGACCTCTCCAGCCGGACCCTCTCGACCCATTGTCTTGCGCTGCAGCGGGAAGATGGAACCAAACAACCGTCACCCCTGCGCAAGCTGAACCCCAGATTCCTACCCACCAGATTCCTACCCACCCCTTTGTTAGTGTAAAAATTAATAAGAAATCACAGTGTGTCTTATATACTTTATAAGCAATGAATTAAATCGTACTATCTTTTTCTTACTAATATTATAAACGCGAAAGTTTGTATGGATATATGTATGTTTGTTACTCTTTAACGCAAAATTAATAGATTTTAATGAAACTTTACAATAATATAGCTCATACATCAGTATAACATATAGGCTATAATTTATAAAGCTAGCTATTTATTTTCAATACATTGAAAATAATAATTATTGTTTAATAGAAAATGTCAAAATTTGAGAATGAAATTTTGCAAAACAATGATTATTAAACCAAAATTCTATTTTAGAAAATATTTAAATTAGTGAATTTATTTGAAGTACTCGCCTAATATTGTGAATCGAATCAAGAATTACACATATTTTTATGTTAATAGGTTAAGAATTTTGGTATAAACGTAGATAGGACCTAGGAAAAGAAAATAGATTACTCGAAGTATTAATCCTACGCAGACGAAGTCGCGGGCAGAAGCTAGTGTATAATATGTGTGTGAGCAAGCCTGCAAGTCATCTCCGGAAGAGATGCAGGAGCAGATAGAGAGGTTGCAGGCGGCAGCCTGGACCCGCTGGGCCATCTGCGACCAGTTGCACCGACTGGGCGGGGTCGCCCTTCTGCTGCAGATCATCACCTTCTCCTACGAGTGAAACTTCAACGGAATATTGGTCAATAATACCCATTCCAAACTGTTTCATGCATGCAATACCATAGACATTCAAATTTATAGACTTGCCCTAACATGTAATCTGGTTATCATTTTGATGAGCTGAAAATAAACCAAGTGACCATATTTTTGATGCCAGGAGGTTTCGAGAGCGCTTTTTCTAATCGTAAGTTGACCGTCGAAGAGCCCATTGAAATAACTAGACCCTGCGCAGAAAAGTAAAGTTGACAAAAGTGAGGCAAAGGTTTGCAGCGCAGTCCGTTGTAGGACTTTTCTGCGCAGGATCTGAATGTTCTTTTTAACCATTTTTAATCATTAAAATAATGTACCAGAAAACCAAAACTTATCCCACTAATCAGTTATTTCAGGAAATTGAAATTATTGAACTAAGGCGGATCTACTGTTTACCATGTCTCAAATTTATATTTAGTCGTCCTAACAATTTCGATAAAAACCCAAATCGCTCTAGTCAAAGACTCACCACTTGCATGTACACAGTGCCTCATTGCAAAACCAGGCTGGCCCAAAGGCACATTAACTGTATTGCCCAAAAATTGTTCAATTCCTTACCCAAATCCATAAACACAAGCCAAAATTTGAACTTATATAAAAAATATATTAAAAGTTGGGTAAAAAATTTGGAAATAAATAATTTTTTCCTATAATTTTGTACTATCTACATTTTAAATAACTAAAATATGCCATGTCTTTCCGAATCATTAGATTTAAAAAATATATATATATAAATGTGTGTATATTGTTTATTGTTTCTTCTTCACATCTTAGGTATAACAGTTTACAATACAATTTTTAACCTCACTAGGACAAGCCACACGTACATATACATATATGTATATACAGGGTGTTAAGGTACGTACTTGAGTTACTTTAACCAGTGATTCCTGAAATCATTTGGAGTAAAAAATGTAAATGAAATTTTGGTCTCCAGTGACTTTTTTTATGAGAATTTTTTTTTTTTCAAAAATTTTTTCCTTCAAAATCAAACAAAAAAAAATTTCTTTCACATGACCTTATTGGTCACTCAGCCGAGTTATTGCCCCATTACTTAACCCGCCCCCAACTACTCAACACCTACTATTTTTTATGTTTTTGTAGAAAAAAAAAAAAAAAAAACATCAAAAATGTCACCGGAGACCAAAATTTCATTCACATTTTTTACTTCAAATAATGTCAGGAATCACTGGTTAAAGTAACTCAAGTACGTACCTTAACACCCTGTATGTATAAGTACGCGTGTGTGTATATGTATGAATATATGTATGTGTATGTATGTATATATATATGTATAAAATATATACATATGCATATTAATTTTCTACAAATGTTTATTTAAATTTATTATCATTTGCCTTGCCTGATCAAGCCGTGCGCATCGATGTCCACTCCCCTCCGCGTTTGACTCCTCACTGGTATTTCGTATTTCAAAATACTGACTGAAATATTTCATGAACTGGCTATGAGAGGAAGAGAGAAAGAAAATGTGCGCGTGTACTGCTCTCTCTTTTCAACGCATTTCAATTTCCGTTACACATTTGACAGCTTACCCCCCAAGTCGAGCGTGCGTAAAGAAGTATTTACTTCAAAAATCCATCTTTTAATTTATTATCTGATTCCCTTACTTTTTGTTATCAAGTGAAAGATTGTTGAAAGCTTTTATTGCCTAGTATTTATGGTGACTTTGTCCAAAGCGTGTGACCGGCGGAGTTTTTATATTTTCTTTATATTCTAGCGGGTCTTGATCAGCGTTGTGTCTCATTGCCGCGTACACGAGCGTGAGTTACGCTCAAACCCATCGCGACAGGTATTTCTGATAGTGATGGGATCAGTAGCGACGTGTGAATTGAAAAAAAAAATTTTTGCTTACAAAAAAAATATATCATCGGACAGTAAAATGACAAATACATACATTTATTACTCCAAATATGCTCAGCAATCGCTGGGTAAAATCTCTCGGGTACGTCCTGTTACACTCTGCATATACTTCCAGTATCACCCTTGTGAGAAACCACCATTCGTTCAATGACCAGATTCTAAAAGCTGGATACTTCCAAACCATTCACTTCATCCACTCACCATGGTCTATTAATGATAGTTTGTGTTTGTTGAAATTTGTTTTGTCAAAAATGTAGTTTAGTAGTATTTTTAATTGTATAAAAAGTTAAGTATAATAAATAAGTAAAGTACGTGATAGTAAGGGCGAGTTGTTTCACAGAATTTTAACAATAGGGTATTTTCACAAAAAAATTACGATATTGAAGGAATTATTATTTTATTGTTCTGTTGATGAATAAATTTTCTACAATGATTTAAAATGTGCCATTTTTTTACACTTCTAGGAAAAGAACACTTGAATTATTTGGTAGATCTTAGTCGAAAGTTACATATTACAGTTAAATATGACTTAAGGGGATAGGGTCTAATACAGAACTCGCTACCATCAATAAAATAACCCTGATCTGGGTACCAGGACATAAAGGTATTGAGGGCAACGAGCGGGCTGACGATCTAGCAAGGAAAGGGGCGAAAGCACCACTTGTGGGATCCGAGCTGGCTGTAGGAGTAGCAGCTTTTAGCACACAAAATTACATATCGATAGGTGGGTCAAATCATCCCAGCACTGTAAAGAATGGGAGAGGGCACCCGGAATGAGACAATCCAAAGTTCTCATAAAAGGACCGGACCCTAGACGAACCAGGAAAATACTCGATATGGACAGAAACTCGCTGAGGGAACTGGTAGAACTATTACAAATGCAGATATTGGGAGTGGAAAACACCAATACAGTGAAACCCTCTTAAGAAGTTCTCGCTTAAGATTTTTTCCTGCTTTAGAAGTTTGGTTTTTTCGGTCCCTTGAAGACCAAGTGGACCAATTGATCCCGCTTATAAGGTTTTCCGGTCTAAGAAGTTTTTTTTCCGGTCCCTTGGAAAACTTCTTAAGAGGGTTTCACTGTATATGCAGAAAATGTGAAGAGGATGAAGAGACTCCAATTCACCTATAGTGCCAATGTCCTGCCCTGGTGGGAACTAGGCTTAGATACCTGGGGAGACATACAGTAGCACCAGAAGACATAGCCACATATCCTTCATTGCATACATTGTTTGCATTGCTTACATTGCTTAAATTGCTTACATTGCTGACATTGCTCAAATTGCTTATCTTCGTTAATACATTGTCTGCATTGTTTACTTTGCCTGCATCGCTTATATTGCCTACCTTCATTGTAAACATTATTATCATGTAGACGGCATTGCTTACATTTCTTAATTTGCCTACCTTCATTGCATACATTGTTTGCATTGCTTACATTGCTTAAATTGCTTAAATTTCTTAAACTGCTTACAATGTTGACACAATTTACATTATGAACAATTTTATTCCACCCCGATTCGAGGATGCCCTATCTTCCTAAAGACGAACAGCTCTTGGTTGGTGTCCTGGTCTCTAGAGTAGTTAGCTCTCTGCCCGCCCCGTCCGGTTCTGGCGGCGTCGGTCCCTCGGCACAGCATCCCCGACACAGAGGACAGGAGGCGACTCAGCACGAAGTAGACTATCTCCACTCCACTCAGAAAACTGAACCCGAGGAAGAGGCCTGCCGCACCTCCGAAAGAAACTAGAAAACAAATACATTACTTAGACAGCACATCGAAAAAAATTATACAAAAATCCTACAAGATGCTACAAGAAGTAAAGTTTTCAATAGTAACACCGTTCTTCCATGGAGCTACTTTCAAGCGGCGTGATCGCCGCTCGTCTATACCTTCCATACTATTATTAGTGTTTGTAAACACCACTAGGCGCTACATAGAATGATAGGTAGCGGCGATTTAGTTGCTTGTAAGTAGCTGCATGGATGAAGGGCGTTACTCTAGAAATTTTGCTTTGTCCATTGGTCAGGAGAATGGAATTTTCAAAACAGGGTATACATAGACTTAGTTGAAAAAATACAGAATATATTTTTGAAACATAACTTAAGAAACACATCAAAACTACAAATAATATGATAAATTTACATTTCTTGTCAGATTTGTTGTTTCTACATAATCTTATATTAATAATTACTACATAGACCTAAAACTGAGAATACTCCTCATCGAAACCTATGTATGGAGTATCTTGATGTACGGCTGCGAAACATGGTGCCTATCCGAAAGAGATAAACGGAGACTAGAGGCTTTTGAGATGTGGTCCTATAGAAGACTATTAGGGATTTCCTGGAGAGACCACATTACAAATTCTCCAAAGAATCGAAGGAGGAAGACACCTGCTCAGGACCTTGTCCGAAAGGCGTGCAAGATGGATCGGCCATATAATACGACAAAAAGGCCTCTTGCATGCCATAATGGAGGGTATGACCGAGGGGACAAACTCTAGGGGCCGCCCACGCCGAGAGTACCTGGAGGACCTGCTGGTGGACATGCGCTGCTCATCATATGCAGACTTCAAAAGAGCCGCACAAGACATGGAAGAATGGAAGAGAAAAATAAAGGAAATTGCTGCAAACCAATCCCAGGATTGAAACCAGAGAGAGAGACATAGTCTGCTAAATAATAAAATAGATATTCCCGAATTACTATCCGTCATTCGTTTAAATGTTCCAATGAGACACACTGTGCTTCTTCACATAGAAGCCAACAGCACTAATGCAGCAAATAACTCACCAATTACTTCTGCAATCACGACACACGCTCACTTTGAAAAATTACTGCTTTTATGCATTTTTCATGGTTCTTTGGTAACATACAAAACTAATTTATTAAAAGTTTTACCGTGATATAAATTATTTTAAAAGCACTTACACTTAATTTTTGATACTAGAATCTCTAGAATCACAAATTTTCTTTATCTCTCCGCACACTTTCTTTCTTTTCATTATTATTACTCATGATAATTAACCATGTGTGCTATATTTATCTAAATAAATAAATAAATTATGCAAATGAACAGCATGTTTACACAACGGGAAAAATGCACTGGGAGCATCGCTTTATAAAAGTAGCGTTCTTTTCATCAACTCACCGACCAAGTCCTCGAAGTAGAAGAGGATCTGGCGACGGTAGCGGGACCTCGGCGGGAGCATGAACACCTTCAGCGCCGACTGGTGTCTGAAGGGACCGGTCCTGGTGATAAGCAAACCAGAATATCAGTAACAGAACATAGTCTCTCTGGATTCTTGTTGTTTCTTAGTGCATTCTCGTCTTAGATATTCTTCATTCTTTCGCTTATCCACCCTTCTCTTCTTTTGTCATTCATGCGCAAGTTTTAATCCCCTTTGACTTCTTTCGTTCATCCTTCTCTTTGTTAGTTGGTTATTCTTCTCCTTTTTGGTTATTCTTGTCCTTTTAATTCTCTCTGATCCTCTCCTACCACCCTACTCTTTTGTCATTCAGTTCTTCATTCTTTCACTTATTTGCCGTTCTCTTCTCTTGTTCATTCTTGCGCAAGTTTTAATCCCTCTTTGATATCTTCATTTTATCCTTCTCTTTATTGATTATTTGTGTCCTTTTTAATTCTTCTTGATCTTGTATTACCATCCTTGTAAACTGCAATACATTTTACCCTACCCTTCTTTCTTTTTGTGATTCTGCTCTTTTGTCATTTGAGTTTCTAGTTCTTAAATCGAAATCTTTCTTTCGTCTTTCATTTCCATTTTCATCCTTACTTGATGTCTTTTATTTCCTATGTTCACTTTCATCCACTCTTCTTTGCTCCTGATATTTTTGTCAATTGTCAAGTACCCTTGTTATTCTTTATTAAAATTATCCATTTTTATCCACCTTTGGTCAATCTACCCATTCTTGTCATTATTACACATTGTAAGATTTTACCCATGTTTATCCAACCTTATCCTTGTTTGTATTTTGTATCCATCTTCATACACAGTTATCCTATTTCGCCTTTTTTTCCATTTTCAACTCTTATTTTCCCTTTTTAACATTGATGTCACCTTTCATTTACTCTAGTCCTCTTTAGTCATTCTTCTCCATTTTCATTCACCTTTTATCTTATTTGCATTTCTTTCTTCTGCTGTCATTCTTGGACATTTTCGTCTACAGTTACAGTAATTTGGCATTCAGTGCAACCTTCTCACTTCTTCTAATGAACTAACAGATCAGAACTATTCTGACTTCTACATTATCTTTCACCTTTGTCTTCTTGGATATTCTCATCATTTGGCATTCCTGAGCATTTCTTCTACATACAGACCTCTCGTCAACCTCTTCACCTCTCTCCAAATGCCACAATTTGGTTATTGGATAACCAACACCTCTGCCACAGTGGTTCGCCACATTTGGTGACTTAGCCAGGTTCATAGGGTGAGGTTTTTCCAGGTCTTGGCAGTGCATGCGTCTACCCACCGACTTCATGGTAGGCCGGATTGGAAGATGCCAGTTTAGGGAGACCGTTTGACCTCTCTCGACCCATCGCCTTACACTACAGTGGAATGGATTGATTCATACGCCCGTAACTCCAGGATAAACAGAGCCCAGATTCCAAATCATCCATTTCATTCACAGAATTCAATATTCACACTCCCTTTAACTGATTGTATGAGCTAACAGGTCTGATAGTTTCTGGTTGATGCTTTCGAAGGTTGCGTCCTCGCAGTGCGGCATACAGCTGCAGCCCGGCAGCCGCAGCAATTCCTGCTTGCTTCTCGACAGGCACGCCATTCCCGCCGGCCCGCACGCCTGCCCAGCTGCAAACAACAACATATACACACATTATCCTTTAGTGTTTCTGCTGAAAACAACAACAGATTATTTTTTTATGTGAAATATTTTTAAAAACTACCTTTCGTATGCATCTTAATAATTAAATGTATGATTTATAGAAATATCATAAACCATCACAAGCTGTAATCAGTGGCGTAGCGTGCCTTGGAGGGGCCCTGTATCAAAATTAGTTGGGGAGCCCAAGGTGGATCCAAACCTTTTTCATTTTGGCGAAACTCGCTGATGCATAGTGGATAAAAACCGTATGTATGTTCGGATTTCAATTATTCATGTTCTAGAATTTTAAAACCCACAAGTTACTGAAAGTGGAGAAAAACCGTTTTCATGTTCCGACTGCAACTATTCATATTCTCGAAAAACATATTTAAAAGTACACAAGCTGACTGACAACAGAATTGAACTAACAATTTACAGCCATACGGCAACCCTCACCCCGGAACCGAGCATCAACATGTAGCCTCTACGTTGGTAGAGGAAACAAGGACATCAACATGTAGCCTCTACGTTGGTAGACGGAAACAAGGACTCTCAGAAATCATGCCAACCAGTGAAAAATAAGTTATTGTTTTAATGCAAATAACAAACATATATGCGCACTACCTTGAACTTCAACGAAGTTAAAGTGACAAAACATCTCTATCAAGACATTACCAGAGTCGGGCGTCTCTGTGTGCCAGCGCCTATTATTTACAGTTTTTGTGCAGTGCTACAGGTCTTGTACAATACTGGTATTTAAGTTTGCATGTCATCTACATGAACATATTTTTTATATTTGTTCGTATGAAGCAGTTACTTTGTGATGTGACATTATAATTTAAAATAAAACAATAACTTTGTATACACCACTTTTATTTTTTTATACTTAATGCCGACCGGGTTTCGCTACAACCGTAGCTTCTTCAGGGCAGTATAATCTCTACTAATATCTAATATCTAACATGTGTTATATTCAGGGGATTGAAGAAATGGGCTGGGTTCCGCCGGTGCAGGACGTAATTGGATTAAGGGACTGGGGGTTGGAAAGTGAATGTTCTTTGTCAATGGGGAACAACCTAAGTATCGGACTTTTATTTAAATTTATTTGATTGTTTATTACTTTTCTATTAGATATTAGATATTATACATGTTAGATATTAGATATAATAATAATATAATAATATCATATCATTTTAAATAATTAATATAATTTTATTTATTACTTTATAACCTTTTTTTATTTATACTTGTACTTTAAACTTATACTTATACTCTATATTTCTCACTTTTTACTTTACGGTATACTGACCACTGCGTATTCACTATACCATGAGTCCTTACTTTTACTACTTTCAACTCTAAATTTACACAATTTATTTACAAGATGCTCGATGTATCAGACAACTCTACGCTAAATCGACTATTCTTCACCTCTTCAAATTCAAACTACATATCCCTTTACTTTCTCAGTCCTCAATAACAAGCCGGTCTTCAACAAACCTAACACTTAACATCCCGCTAAAGCACACGACCCACGGACAAAGATCCTTTAACTACTATTCCATTAAACTGTATAACTGCATGCCACCTTCTTTGAAACAATCTGCTGAAAATTCACCAACAAATAAACTAAAAAAAACAGATCACAGGCTGGATAAAAACTAAAGGAACACTATTTTTCCAAAACCTATTTACTCCAAACCAAACATAATAATTAACTTAGTATCTAAACTATACAACTTGATCTACAAATTAGATTAATATTGCATAACTATATGGAAATATTTTAAAAATATTGACACTAATATCATGTACTTTGGTTTTGTTTATTCTCTTTTCGTCTTAACTGCTCTTTAAGTTCACTTCATGTATATTCTTTATTTTTTCTTTTCACTACATTGTACCTACGTAACATTATTATGTTTAACTCTTGTTCTACACCTGTAAATCTTGTACAATGTATCTGCACTCTTTCCACTACATATATGTATTATTTGCTTCTTTAGAATATTATGATGCTTAACTTACCTCAACTTACTACATTGTGTCTGTATAATATTATGATGACTATCTCAAAACAGCTACTTACACCTACTATGTATATGTACAATACAGCCACCATGGGTGGAACTACGGAGTCTTCCTTGAGAGTCTCAAGGGGGATTCTGTGCTATCACTTATGTCGGCATAATAATAATACATGCGAACACCTCAGCACAGGTTCTCCTAGTGAGGTGTTCACAAAACATAACCACATTAGTTTTAACCTACCTACTATGTTTTATATTAAGGATATTTTTTGTTTTACTTTCACCTTTTGTATTTATAAACTGTATGTAAGAGTATAGAAATGAATAAATAAATAAATAAAATAAATTAAAACTGTTGCATTCTTAATATTGTTGTACCACTTATATGATAAATATATGTATTGTTTTAATAGCACATGTTGTGCCGTATATGTGGAAAATAAATAAATATATATGTGAAGTGTGTCCAGGTCTTGGCGGCGGATGTAACTACTCACCAGGTGAGTGGCGGCCCATATCGGGAGAGGCCGATTTGGGGAGAACCTTTGATCTCTCCAGGTGGTTTCTCTCGACCCATTGTCTTGCACTGTAGCGGAAAGGATGGATTCATACGTCCGTTACTCCTGGACACACTGATCCCTAGGCTCCTTCCTGATTTCCACAAATTCCTCTCCTTCCTTTTCTTAAAAATATACTCTACCCAGCATTCGTGTTCAAGAGGTAAGATCCTCCATTACAATTCAGAGGTTGGGAGTTCAAATCCCACGCAAGTTTATTTAATAGATATGATTTCAAAAAAATAATTACTTTATATACATGTATTCCAAAATATCTTATCTTACTAATATTATAAACGCGAAAGTTTGTGTGGATATATGTATGTTTGTTACTCTTTCACGCAAAATTTACTGAATGGATTTTAATGAAACTGAACAATAATATAGCTCATACATCAGGAGAACATATAGGCTATAATTTATAAAGCTAGCTTTTTATTTTCAATATATTGAAAATAATAATAATTGTTTAATAGAAAATGTCAAAATTTGAGAGTGACATTTTGCAAAACAATGATTGTTAAATCAAAATTTTATTTTAGAAAATATTTAAATTAGTGAATTTATTTGAAGTACTCGCCTAATACTTTGAATCAAATCAAGAATTATAGATATTTTATATAAATAGGTTAAGAATTTTGGTATAAACATAGATACTGCGCAGACGAAGTCGCGGGCAGAAGCTTGTAATTTTATAAGTGTGCTGGTTACCTTCTTGGAAGTAAAAGAAAGGTCTGCAGCCACACAGTTTGATGGAAAGCTTGCTCTTGCAAATCCTCCTGCAAATGCTTCCACTGTACACCTAAAGAACACAGAAAACATAATATATTATTTATAAATGGCTCCACGACAAAACAGACAGAAAAAGAACAGTTCTTTCTAGGATACATCCATCAGAAGGTAGGGAGAGTGCTTACATAGAGTACTGGAATTCAGGCTGGAATAAAAATCGAGTTTTAAGATATCATGTTAGCAATGATGACTCTGCAAAGTTCTTCAATATATGTACACATACATTTAGCGAGGCCGTACACCAGACATACACTTGTATTACGATAACTGTAGTGCCACATTTGAAACGCGACACATTTAACACCCCCCTATATTTGCACGCAAGCACGCACACCAGGGACACGTTTATTGCGGGTGAAGTTTGTGGCGAGACGTTAGTTACGCTACATGGATTCAAGATCGAACGCGTTCATTTTTTGTGGCGCAGTGGTTTGCAAATGAAAGACAATATTGAATTTTATGTGGAGTTTATTGCAGAGGTTGAAAAAACCCTATATTAATAGCAATAAAAAACATTATAAATAAATTTAATAAAAATAAATTATTTTTATTAATTTTAATTTATTTAATTTTATTTTTAAATTTTGTTTATTTTCGAGTATAAACCACAACCGTGCGTCCGGTGTGCGTGTACGCGATACATATTCTCCAAGCAAAAATGAAGCTTCATATTGTGATGACATAAATGTTGCGTGCATGTAGCGTGTGGCTCCAGTGTGGCTACACTTACTTGTCAAAAAAATATAGCGGACTCGGTATTGTTATTTAAAATCACACATAACTTAATTGGTCGTCCTGATCTTCTTCAACGCCTATCATTCCATATTCTAAAACTAACTCTAAACAGAACTCCTACAGATCCACACATTCATTTAACTCAAATTATCACCACATGGACATTTTTAACTCGACTTTACGGGACATAAAGTTAAAACTCTTTAAACAATATGACTCAAACTAGATTATAATCTACCCTCCCATATATTCCCGTCCTTCGTCTCTTTATCCTAATCATATGTTCATCTTCCCTCCCATTTTTATTACAGTCCATTGATTTGCAGTCAATTTATCTGCGACTACACCTGGTATCTCTCAGAGATGGGCTCCTCGTGGTATCTGCAGTTCCTGTGCTCCACTGACAGTCCCCTGACGTCGCGCGTAGACTTGGTCTCCAGCACCTTCCAGTTGGAGTCCATGGACTTGCCCGGCCGCATGATCACCAGCCGCTCCGAGCTCACGTCCGCCAGATCGTAGGGGGAGTGTGTATAGTACTGGAAATAGATAATAAAATAAAATTATGCATTTGATCAGTGCTTCCAGAGAGAGGTCGTAAGTGACATCATCGTACTATGACCTACTATGATGACGGATTACGATCTCTCTCTGGGTATGCTTTAGGAGAAGATCATATCCAATAGTCGCCAACTATTTTAAGACAGGAAAGCAGAGATAACCGCTGAAGAGGGGAGAGGGGAAGTCACTTTGAATCTAAATTAATGGTAGCCGTTGCGCGGTCGCTTGTTGTTCAGATTGAGACGCGCCTCAAAAACGAACACTTCCGAATAGGTCATATTCTAGCGTCCAAGTTTTGTTTGGTTTTGTGATTATTTCTGACAGTATGCGGCAGTACCTATCTACGGCTTTTTAAATTATTTTAGTAGGGCAAATTTGCAGTTGACGGTCTGCAGTCATAATAGGGAATGATGACAAGTTACCGACATTATAGATAAAAACTTTATCAATTGACCATGCTGGATACCCTGGTATCAATGTGAAATAGGTAATATATATGTGGTCTTACTTACAGTGACAGTGATGTTGTTGTGTTCCAGACGCACGTAGCACGGATGTGTTGTATACATGCAGGACACTATGTCACTGGCTGGCCCGTTGTTTGCGCCATTGGGGAGTCTGCAGCAATATTTCAAATCAAATTAAGTAAATAAAAAAAAAAAATAGCAATCATTAATTGTTTTTATTTATTTAGACAATTTAGACAGACCATGCTAAAAAAAGAGAATCATTCTGTTTCCGATTGCCGTCGACTTGACTGCTCGCGAATTGCTCCACTGTTAGCTTCCTACCTTCTGATAAGTAATCTCTTATATAAATATAACTTATGTAATTTAATATTGTTTAGAGTAGAGATGTCAGGAGTTCCACTAAAGAACACCAAGGAATTTGTCTACCTCGGGAGCAAAATAACATGGGACGGTCGGTCTAAGAGCGAGGTCGACAGCCGTATACACCAGGCTAGGCTTGCATTCAATAAAAGGTCGAAAATAATAGAATCGAATAATATAGACCTAAAACTGAGAATACTCCTCATCAAGACCTATGTATGGAGTATCTTGATGTACGGCTGCGAAACATGGTGCCTATCCGAAAGAGATAAACGGAGACTAGAGGCTTTTGAGATGTGGCCCTATAGAAGACTATTAGGAATTTCCTGGAGAGACCACATTACAAATGAGGAGGTTCTCCAAAGAATCGAAGGAGGAAGGCACCTGCTTAGGACCTTGTCCGAAAGGCGTGCAAGATGGATCGGCCATATAATACGACAAGAAGGCCTCTTGCATGCCATAATGGAGGGTATGACCGAGGGGACAAACTCTAGGGGACGCCCACGCCGAGAGTACCTGGAGGACCTGCTGGTGGACATGCGCTGCTCATCATATGCAGACTTCAAAAGAGCCGCACAAGACAGGGAAGAATGGAAGAAAAAAATAAAGGAAATTGCTGCAAACCAATCCCAGGATTGAAACCAGAGAGAGAGAATGAACCTGAAAGTACAAAGTCTCACTTATTTGATTTACCAATAAAAAATTTCTTAATCCCCATTGTCTGAAGAGGAATCATTGAGAGAATCTGTAAAAAGAAACATTTTGTCAATTGTCCAAACGACCACCAGTAAATTTTTCAGAAGGAGGAGGTTTTCTTTCTTTATTTTAATGAAACGTTGTAGGTTACTTTTTTAATTAATGAAGACAATTTTAGCAAAACTCAATCGAAAATCTGAAACAGAAAAATCTGAAAAAGATCGGGTCACATCTGGAACTCGAACCCTTCGGCTTTCCGGGCTGCTGCTCTGACCACTGAGCTAATGTGTCCCTGTCCGCTTCGATCATATTTAACTGTATCATACTTCGACTGGGATCTACCAACATTATCTTCATTTTCTTTATGCAGGGTGCGGCAAAACAGACAGTGCAGTTTTGAAGGTGGAATAAAAACGGCGCAACCTACAGAAATGAGGTTAATTTTATTTTATTCGGTACCACATGCCGTTTTATGCATCAATTTCTGACGATGACATCAGAAAGATGATGGCCCGCAGCAGCGATACATTGATGAAGGCAATTTCTGAAGTTTTCGGCTGCATTTTGGCACATCTCGATGGATATAGCGCCAATTTCTTCCCGAATTTGATCTTTGAATGATCTGAATTTGATCCAAGGTATGAGGCCGATGTTTAAAAACTTTTTCCTTCATGTAGGCGCACAGGAAGAAGTCGCAAATGCTTAAATCAGACGAGCGCGCGGGCCATCCCACATCACCCCTCAGAGAGACTATGCACGCAGGGAACATCTGTCACAATTTTGTCATTGAAACTCGAGCAGTATGGGCCGTAGCACCGTCCTTTTGAAACCAGATGTCTCCTAGATCTGTTTCCTCCGTTAGTTCTTCCAATTGAGGTTCAAAAAAAATTTCCAACATGAAAACATGACATTAAGCGTTGACAGTCAGGGTACGTCCATTTTCCTCAAAAAAAAAACGGCCCAATCACCCATGTCACCCTTCAGAGAGACGAGGCGCGCAGGGAACATCTGTCACAGTTTTGTCATTGAAACTCGAGCAGTATGGGCCGTAGCACCGTCCTTTTGAAACCAGATGTCTCCCAGATCTGTTTCCTCCGTTAGTTCTTCCAATTGAGGTTAGAAAAAAAATTCCAACATGAAAACATGACGTTAAGCATTGACAGTCACGGTACGTCCATTTTCTTCAAAAAAATACGGCCCAATCACCCCAAATTTGGAAATCACACACCACACGGTCATTTTTAGGGAGTGAAGAGGTCTCTCGTGAAGATTTCTTGGGTTATTTTCAGCCCAGTACCGAAAATTTAGTTTATTCACGCCTCCACAGAGATGGAAGTGGGCCTCGTCACTACTGAAAAAAGTTTATCAGAATGGTCATTTTCAAGCAACGTTATCGTTTTTGATACTCTATTTTTATTTTTAAAATGGAGATTGAACAAACTAAAATTGTCTTTTGGACAATTAAGAACTAAGCATTGGGCGTGATACAAGGCTAGGGAATCTTTGAAAGCGGTTTTATGAGCTCAATGATGCCGAACCGATTGAAATTTTGGAGTGTTACTAAAAATTATGGTCTGAATATTGAATTCAAACTTGTCAGAGGTAGTATAAGGATTTTCAGTATATGTGACGTATATTTATATCCTGAAATTAATACCTGACGCGTTGGTCTCGCGACACAAGAGAGTTGACGGTTTGGCAAAGTCCCAACTCCGTCATGACGTTTACCAGACTGACATTAATGGATTTGTCGTACCAGGCCAATCTCTCTGCGCTAGCTGGCAATATCTGCAAAATGAAAAAAGGTGTAAATAAAAATGCTGTACTTGCTTATTAAGACTTTGAAAAATGCTGTGCTTACTATTAATTGTAATAACTATTCAAGTTCTGTTATTATGTCAGTTCTGTGAAGCAACTTGCCAATGCTGATATAAAAACAGAATTTAAACAGGACTATCACAGAAGTTGAAAATTACCTAGAATTATTCAAATTCTGTGAAGTGTCTGGTGCTGAAGGCTGTGGTGTTTTGCAGAAGTTCAAATGTAATATTTTCATCAAATATAATATTGTCGTCAATTGTAACATCCTCAACAATTATAGCATTGTCATCAAATGCAACATTGTCATAAAATGCAACATTTTCATTTTCTATTTCTACAATTCTTTTCTATTTCTACATTTTATTGTCAAAATGTGTTTAAAACTCACATCTATGGCCATTTGGAAGAGGTCAACGTCCTTTAAATTCGGGTCATCGGCGAACTCTTCGAAACCGCCGAGATCCAGAAGCGTGGCGTTAGCAACAACCTGCACAAACCTTGCATAGTAGCTGAAAAGCAAATGATTATTGATAGATTGTACTTAACAATACGCCAAAAAGACATTCTACAAATAATGTGGTGCTGCAAAAGAATGCCAGGATTCCATGGACAGCCAGAAGCACAAATATATTAATTCTAAATCTAGTCTACTGGGCTTACTGGTAAGTGGAGCCATCCTCCTAAACGCCTCAAGTCTTCAGGATGCAGCCAATGGGTTTCTCTGGATAGCAGACTGACTGGCTGTTGGTTCAGTTAGGTTAGTTGACCGACTGGCTGTTGGTTCAGTTAGGTTAGTTGACCGACTGGCTGTTGGTTCAGTTAGGTTAGTTGACCGACTGGCTGTTGGTTCAGTTAGGTTAGTTGACCGACTGGCTGTTGGTTCAGTTAGGTTAGTTAGGATAGGTTAGGTTACTGGACTTACTGATAAGTGTCATCGTCTTCCTTGACGCCCCATGTTTTCAGGATATAGTCCTTAGGGTTCTCAGGATACCGGACCAACACACAGATGGTTAGGGCCAGAAAGGAGTTGTTCCAACTTCTGCAATACAGTAGCCGGCTTAAAGAAAATCATTTTAAAATGAAAAAGTTTTTAAAAAGGGGGCCATAAAGGACCTGCCAGAGTTAGCAATGAAACGATTTTGTTGTCATACTATTGGAGGTTCTAAGTTATTCTGAAGCAAACACTGCCGGAGTCCAACTGTCTATCATATGCCTTCGGCTATTTCTGTAACCGTTTGTGCATTAGACAGTCAGTGACCGAGTTGGCATCACATTTGGTTCCCACCCAATAGTGTGTTCAATTCCTCGGCTGGCTAAGTCCTCCATCATGACAAAAGCAACATATTCGCTTATGTGGTGGCAGTAGGAGATTTACAAATATTGTCAGGTTATTCGTAACCCGGGAATGTTTGTCTTTCTTTTTAAATTAAAAAAAGATGTTACTCTTCTTGGGCACTACTTAACTGACATCTGATGAGACACCTAAAAACTACATTTAACTAATTATATTAACAACATCTGTTGAAATATGATGTAGCTGTTATGTCATGCAAATGATATCCAACCACACCAGCGCCATCTGCTTTGAGCTTTCCAGATTACAGTTCACCCAAACGTTAATACCGACCTGACGTTGATACAGAAATCGTCGCAATAGGCGAGTTTACGGTCCAGAAAGCGGTATGCCTCCCCATCCACGCCTTTCTCGTACTTACGTTTTACGCATCCTCTTTCGCTTACAGTAAGTAAAATATCTGCACAAGAATGGATCGTATCAAGTTCAAGTCACCATTTAAGGCCCGGCATTCCGATTTTCTATCAATTTATATCATATGTCCCTTGAACGCTGTTTCTAAGTTCTTAAAAAAATATATGTTATTTTTTAATATAATCTCGAAACGGTAATTACATAAAATTCCCTCGATAGAAAAAAATCGCAAAATATGCTCCAAAAATAAAAAAAAAAAAACAAATACGGTTCTATTATTTAACACATCATAAGTTTAAAAAAATGCTGTGTTTTTTTAAAAGCTACTTAAGGTATTTGTACCGGACGTGTTTTGTGAATAATTAATTAATGTTTAATAAATTGAATTACGGGGTCAAGCAGTCCGTACAGAGACAAAAAAGAAGGCTTGACCCCCCCCCCCCCCCTCCTTTTGTACGTACCTACAAAACCCCTTTTTTCAACTTTGCATAAGGTTTGAATTTGCGCAAAGTAGTCTCTTACAAAAACTCACCTTTGCGCAAATCCCGAACTATGCAAAGCCATTTTTTGCATAAAACTCTATATCTAAATACCAAATCAATTTATTATATGTTCAATTAAATTGTGCAGAGCAACTTTGCATGAAACCAAATCATGCAAAGTAACTCTGCACAAATTTCATATATCATGTAAAGTGAGTTGCACAAAATCAATTTGTGCAACTCAAATCTAACCAATTGTGCAAACTCATAATGTGTCTTTTAATAAAAACATCAAGGAGCGTAGGGTGTGAGGCAGGGAGAAACGGTACGGCGTTATGCCCGGCGCACCGAACGCCGGTGCATCCTAAACTTTCTAGTCGGTCCAATTCTAAGAATTTCATCTTAGTTCTTAGAATCGGGCCGACACAAAGGACTGGCAAGGGCTCTAGCCCGCCAGTAGGCCCTTTAAATAGACCGCTAAAAACCGTACTTCGGCAGAGATCCAGACACCGCCTTCACCGGAACATCTCTCCCTGCTCTGCTCTACCTCCTCTGATCGACTTCACCACTACACTGGACTTTTCATTTCGGCCGACCTGCTCACCTTCCTGAAAAGCATATTGCAATAATTGTCGATCGCCCTTCTCAGGGCGCAGGTTTCCCCCCTACCTTCCTTCCCCCTTGCCTTCTACCTTTTTCCTAACATTTTACCCCACTTTTCCCTTTTCCCCACATTTTACCCCACTTTTCCCTTACCCCACATTTTACCCTTTTTTTCCCTTTACCCACATTTTTCCCTACTTTCCCCACATTTTCCCCCTTCTTCCCTTTTCCCTCGTTCTTTCCCACTTTCTCCCTAGGCGTCGAAGCGGCCAGCCGGTCCCTTCCCGCTACATCGTCTGTGCGGCGGTCGGCTACAGCGCCCGTCCCGTACATGGTCCTTCGAGCCGGATACCGTCTTCACGCCTTCATCCCTCCACGCCACCACGCCTTCACGCCTCCACGCCGTCTAGCGACACCCTGAGATGCCGTCGCTACGAAGCGGCCGCGAGATGGTGGCGGGACCACACGCTGCCAGCCCTGCCGGCCCACACTTCGCCGGCCCTGACAGCACACCGTTCTCTGATGCCTCCACCACCACGAAGGACTCCGTCAGGCAGCTCCGGAGGGAGCACAAAGCGCTGAGCAGGCAGCTCGCTGCGCTGTTCGCATCCCTCCCCACTGCGACGCAGTACCTGCCTGGCGCCTACCCTGGGGCGCATCCTGGGGCGCCCGCTGCCGCCTACCCTGCGGCCTACCCTGGCGCGCCCCCTTCCGCCCACCTTGGCACACTCCCTGGTGGGAGTGGCGCGCCCTCTGCCGCCTACTCTGGCGCGCACCCTGGTGGCCATGCTGGCGCGCTCCCAGCTGCCCATCCTGGCGCCCCCTCTGGTGCACATCCTGGCGTGCACCCTGACGCCCCCTCTGGTGTCTTTTCTGGTGTGCACCCTGGCACACCCTCTGGTGCCTACCCTGGCGTGCGCCATGGCGCCCCCTCTGGTGCCCATCCTGGCGTGCACCCTGGCGCCCCTTCTGGCGCCCCCTCTGGCGCCCCTCCTGACGCGCACCCTGGCGGACCCCTTGGTGCTTGTCCTGACGCCCCCTCTGGCGCCCCTCCTGATGCATACCCTGGCGGACCCCTTGGTGCCCATCACGGCACCCCCTCTGGCTCCCACCCTGGCTTGCACCCTGGCGCCCCCTATGGCGCCTACCCTGGCGTGCACCCTGGCACCCCCTCTGGTGCCCATCCTGGCGTGCACCCTGACGCCCCCTCTGGTGTCCATCCCTGTGTGCACCCTGGCACCCCCTCTGGTGTCCATCCTGGTGTGTACCTTGGCAAACTCCCTGGTGGCCACGCTGGCGCACCCTCTGGTACCAGCGTGTGTGTCCGACAAGACGCCACCCCGGCTGTCACCCTGCTGTCTGACGCCATCCGCTCCACGCGCACCAAGGCCAGCCCTGCCCCAGCAGTGCCACTTACAAAGAAGTGGTACGCCGTAGCAGCGCCACTTACAGAGAAGTGGTGCTCCTCACAGCGCCTTCCTGCACATCGCCCCGCGGCGCACCCCGCAGCGCGATGGGGGGAGTCGAATGCGGCACGCCACTCTGCTCCTCTCCGCCGCTGTGCTCGCGGCTCTGCTCCTCGCCGCCGCCCTGCTCGCGGTTCTGCTCCTCGCCGCCGGCCTGCTCGCGGCTTTGCGGCACGCCGCTTTGCTACACGCGGCTCTGCTCCTTGCCGCCGCTGTGCTCGCGGCTCTGCTCCTCGCCGCCGCCCTGCTCGCGGCCCTGCGGCACGCCGCTTTGCTACACGCGGCTCTGCTCCTTGCCGCCGCTCTGCTCGTGGCTCTGCTCCTCACCGCCGCCCTGCTCTCAGCTCTGTGGCACGCCGCTCTGCTCGTCGACGCCGCTCTGCTCGCGGCTCTGCTCCTCGCCGCCGCCCTGCTCGCGGCTCTGCAGCACGCCGCCTTGCTACACGCGGCTCTGCTCCTTGCCGCCGCTCTGCTCGTGGCTCTGCTCCTCACCGTCGCCCTGCTCTCAGCTCTGCGGCACGCCGCTCTGCTCGTCGACGCCGCTCTGCTCGCGGCTCTGCTCCTCGCCGCCGCCCTGCTCGCGGCTATGCGGCACGCCGCTCTGCTCGTCGGCGCCGCTCTGCTCGCGGCTCTGCTCCTCGCCGCCGCCCTGCTCGCGGCTCTGCAGCACGCCGCCTTGCTACACGCGGCTCTGCTCCTTGCCGCCGCTCTGCTCGTGGCTCTGCTCCTCGCCGCCGCCCTGCTCGCGGCTTTGCGGCACGCCGCCGCTCTGCTCGCGGCTCTGCGGCACGCCGCCTTGCTACGCGCGGCTCTGCTCCTCGCCGCCGCCCTGCTCGCGGCTCTGCGGCACGCCGCCTTGCTACACGCGGCCCTGCTCCTTGCCGCCGCTCTGCTCGTCGCCGCCGCCCTGCTAGCGGCTCTGCTCCTTGCTGCTCTCGCCACCCACGGCGCCTCCCTGCACGTCGCCTTGTGGCACATCCCGCAGCGCGATGGGGGGAGTGGATTGCGGCACGCCGCCTCACTGAACGCGGCTCTGCTCCTCGCCGCCCACGACGCCATTGCCCTGATGCACTCAGCCCTGCTACACTCGGCTCTGCTGCACGCCCCTTTTCGCGTGGCTATCCAGCTATCCACGCTGCCCACGGCCACATAATGGCCGCTGCCCAGATGAGCGCTACCCTCCGTGCCCTGACAACTGTACCCCCCAGCTGCTGCAGAAACAAACCGTTCTGCTGTATGATGGCCCTGCTGCACGCCGCCTTCATGCACGCCGCTCTGCTGCACGCCGCCTTCCTGCACGCCGCTCTTCTGCACGTCGTCTCCCTGCACGTCGCCCCGCTGCAGCTCCCGCAGCACGATGGGGGGAGTGGACGGGGGACGCAAGCATCGAGGACGCCACTGACATGCACGTCCGGTCAGTTAGGCGCAGCCGTGACTGCACCGGGGGGAGTATGTACCGGACGTGTTTTGTGAATAATTAATTAATGTTTAATAAATTGAATTACGGGGTCAAGCAGTCCGTACAGAGACAAAAAAGAAGGCTTGACCCCCCCCCCCCCTCCTTTTGTACGTACCTACAAAACCCCTTTTTTCAACTTTGCATAAGGTTTGAATTTGCGCAAAGTAGTCTCTTACAAAAACTCACCTTTGCGCAAATCCCGAACTATGCAAAGCCATTTTTTGCATAAAACTCTATATCTAAATACCAAATCAATTTATTATATGTTCAATTAAATTGTGCAGAGCAACTTTGCATGAAACCAAATCATGCAAAGTAACTCTGCACAAATTTCATATATCATGTAAAGTGAGTTGCACAAAATCAATTTGTGCAACTCAAATCTAACCAATTGTGCAAACTCATAATGTGTCTTTTAATAAAAACATCAAGGAGCGTAGGGTGTGAGGCAGGGAGAAACGGTACGGCGTTATGCCCGGCGCACCGAACGCCGGTGCATCCTAAACTTTCTAGTCGGTCCAATTCTAAGAATTTCATCTTAGTTCTTAGAATCGGGCCGACACAAAGGACTGGCAAGGGCTCTAGCCCGCCAGTAGGCCCTTTAAATAGACCGCTAAAAACCGTACTTCGGCAGAGATCCAGACACCGCCTTCACCGGAACATCTCTCCCTGCTCTGCTCTACCTCCTCTGATCGACTTCACCACTACACTGGACTTTTCATTTCGGCCGACCTGCTCACCTTCCTGAAAAGCATATTGCAATAATTGTCGATCGCCCTTCTCAGGGCGCAGGTTTCCCCCCTACCTTCCTTCCCCCTTGCCTTCTACCTTTTTCCTAACATTTTACCCCACTTTTCCCTTTTCCCCACATTTTACCCCACTTTTCCCTTACCCCACATTTTACCCTTTTTTTCCCTTTACCCACATTTTTCCCTACTTTCCCCACATTTTCCCCCTTCTTCCCTTTTCCCTCGTTCTTTCCCACTTTCTCCCTAGGCGTCGAAGCGGCCAGCCGGTCCCTTCCCGCTACATCGTCTGTGCGGCGGTCGGCTACAGCGCCCGTCCCGTACAGTATTGTCGAGCGATTTTTGCTCTATTGTAAACGAGATATGTTTTATGCTTAACATTTTCACAATTTTCGCTTGAATATTATCGTTATTAATATTAGCGCTCTCCCTCTAACATTCGTATTTATATATCTCCCCTTCTTCTTTTTTTGAGCTATTGGATATCAGACTGACCTGTAGTCCTTTTCCAGCGCCACCACTGTGGGGCTGGCATCATATCGCATCCACTGCTGAAGACATAGAAGGATCGCCCCAACCACTGCCATGAACGTTGCCAGAAACCAACCTAACCTAAAATACAGCAGGAAGCATTAAGACGATAGACTTCGCTTTTCGGCCCATACAAAAAGGACGCCTGGGAAAAAACACTTTTCTACATCGAAAATTGCACAAAGTGAATATATTTTTTTTATACTGCCTTCTAGAGGGTGAAAACTATGTCGGTATGTTTTCGAATTTTCGATGCGTTTCGTATTAACGTAAACATTCACTGACAAACATGTACGATTTATCAAAAAATATTATTTGAGGAAAAAGTGCTGCTAACTCAACTCTCATAAAGAATTATAAAATTATAAAAAACTACCGACGTAGCTTCTTCTTTCTAAAAAATATATATTTTTAAAAATTTCAATTTCGTGAAAGTTTTGGTGTAGAAAAGTGTATTCCCCATAAACCCCTTTTCGAGCGATTTCTGTAGGTAAATTTGAGCGTTGTCTCATTCGCACATTTCGCATTCGCATGTATTGTAAGTGTGCGTGAGCTTATTGTGAGCGGGACAGAATGACAGACGCGGGTGTTCCGCGTATCGTTCAAAGTCTAGCCTCTTAACAATATAATTTCTTATTAAATATTCTGAAAATACTTTTTTAATTTATTTACAATTAAACCCGCTAAACTACTTATGTAGTTTGTCAGCGGGGACATAGAGACAACATTTTATACAATTACATGATACAATTTAAACGGTATATGATGATTCATAAATACATAAGTTGGTCAAATTACAGAAAAGTTTACATACATAAATAGCAGCATAAGCCTTATACATATAATAAGCAAGTAAAAATAAATGTCTGAACAAATTAGTATAATCATTAAGTACATCAATAGTTTCATAGATAAAGTTAGGTATGTCAGGTATTACAAAATAATTATTTTTCCATTTCCTAGAAATGTGAATTCCATTTTGAAATACAAGGACTTCAGTGGGGCATCAGTATCGAAGTATATTAATACGGTAATGCCCGTAAGGTTCAAATTAGGGAACCCGACTCCGAGTAAATCTCCAACACCACACTGTATGGAAACCTTTCTGAACCGTCCGTGAACGTGCCTTTTTCCACGGAGCTGCTGCCGTAATATGCACACTTATCACTCGCTCACATGTGATTTGCCATTATTGTCTTAGGACCTGTGTTAGTATGAGCACAGTTTAGATCTAGTAAATCATTATTATCCAATATCCATTTCCTTAGATTATATTTAACTTTAGCAGTATACATGTCATTATTTTTAATTGTCATCGGTAGTTGATTAAATATTTTGGGTACAATATAGTTTAAAGTTCTTTCACCATATTTATTGGTACATTTTGGAACCACCAATCCTTCATTTTGAGTGAATCTTGTATTATGTTTATGGCAAACCCTTTCCCTATACAATGAATCAGACAATATAACATGTTGACTTACAATATTATAAAACAATAATCCTTTGACAGGTAAAACATTCAGAGACTTGTAGATTAATTTAATGTTACTTCTGTGTTGATCGACATAAGGATTAAAAAAATTATAAGGGAGTTTTGTAATGTTTGTATATAGCTTATATTAGTTTTACAAGAATGTCCCCAAGAGGTAATTCCATAACGTATAGTGGATTCAGCCAGAGATAAGTAAATTAACTTTAAAGTACTTATAGGCACTTAAAATTTTATTCAAAATACTAAACTCTAAATTCAACTGTTGCGAACTCCTGCAAACTCAATTACGTAAACTTACGAATACCCACAGTAACAACGTGACAAAATACACTATTCTACTGCAGCATTTATTTAGGGACCTTGTGGCAATACTGGATGTTACATTAAACTTTATACAACACACTGATGAAATCATCAACACAGCCAACAAAATGCTAGGATTTATAATTTGAATAATGAAACCTTTCCGCGTCGGGGATACGCGGCGGTGATTTTTCCATACAAACGTATTCCCTATTTATCTCTCTGGATTTTAACCCTAGAGAAAATACTGTTTTTACATAAAATAGATATCAACTACTAGCGTGTTGGTACTTTTTGTTTTTTTTTTTTTTGATAAGTTACTTTTTATAGAAGTTATGACCTTCCAAAAATCAATAAAATTGACTGGTTTAAACGCCGTCAAAAGACGTTCAGTATACAAAGTAGACAATGGTTTTAAAAAAAAAATAAAAACGTACAGACATAGAAAAGCTTTTTCTTTTGTAGTTGGTAAAAAAAAAAAATTGAAAATCAGTCCACTTTTAGAGGAGAAAAGTGGGGAATACAAAACCTCGATTTTAGTTAGGTATTAGTAGCTTAAGGTGCATTGTCCCTTTCGCTCAATATCCGGTGGAGAAAGAGCAACAGTGACAGCAACAATTTAGTAAAATCTATTTTTCAAATTTCTTCACCACCGGGTTTCATTTTAAGACTCTATATTCCCTTTACACATCTGCAAAGAAAAAAACAATTAAGGAAAAAACAAATGAATTATAATTTTCAAAACACAAATACATGAGTAAATAGTTGTATAAATTTAAATTGGGAATTCCTAACCAAAGAGAAGATATTTGAGATCAAAGTTGCCAGTACGGCAAAACACCAATTTCATATGTAATGTACCACAACTTCAACTCCCTTCATACAAGACGTTTAATTTTTGACCAAATCTTATTATTTAAAATTTTTAATAATGGCCTGGACTCGCCAGAACTAACCAACTTAATAAATATTTATATTCCGACAAGATCAACACGGCAATTCCATTTGTTTCATTTGCCTACACATAGAACTAACTTTAGAAAAAATCACCAATTCCCCGTATCTCTGCACAATACAACACAAATTTTCTAAATATAGACATTTTAACAATACACTTCACAAATATCGATTATAAGTAACACATCTTCTTCTTCTTCTTCGATGGCGCTACAGCCCATATCGAGCTTTGGCCTCCCGCAACATTCGCCTCCAACTCCTCCTGTCCTCAGCGGCTGAGTTCCAGTTTGTTACCTGGAGAAGCTGTGCTGCATCCCCTCTTACCTCGTCTTCCCCCCCAGTCTGGGTCTTCCCACTTTTCTCTTTCCGCCTGGGTGTCCAGTCACAATTCTTTTTGGGACGCGTGTGTCCGGCATTCTCTGTACATGCCCAGCCCATCTCAACCTGAGGAGTCTCATATGGGCTGAGATGTTGGGGACCTGATATATATCGTATAGTTCTTTGTTGTGCCGGATGCGCCACTGTTTCACGGGACCACATATTCTCCTCAACACTTTTCTTTCAAACGTATCCAGCATTTCAGCCATCTTTGCCGTCAGTGTCAGCGCCTCACATCCATACGCCAATACAGTTCTCACAATGGTCTTATATATGGTTACTTTGGTTTTCCTGTGGACGCTACGTGACTTAAACACTGGCAGCAAAGCGAAGTATGTTTTGTTGGCTGCTGTGATTCTCCTTCTGATTTCTGCTGGATCCTCATTGTTCTCTGTCAGACTGGAGCCCAGGTAGGTAAATTGATCGACCAGTTCGTATGAGTAGTTGTCTTTAAATTGTGCACTACTTCTTCTTCTATGTGAAGGGTTTCTGTTCTGTATCATCATTTTCGAACAAGTAACACGTACGATCGAAAATTAATACAAGAGTGGGGAATGTATCCGGAGTATCTCCTATACTCATCCTATATTCCTCTTTCTCCCCTCCTCACCTAAAACTATTAATCTAATTTTAATAGGTATGTAATAAAACTCCATCTCCAATCAACTTTAACCCTCCTTTGCCTGCGATGTGTATCTACTACACATTGCTTCTTTCACCTTTAATATCTCCGTAAATATGAAAAATTCTGGGTTCATATTTTAGTTAATCCTCCGTTATACATTTACTCATTAAATAAAAAATTTTAAAAAATAATAATCAGTACCTTTCGGGCACATAAGCGGTATTTTGTGAGAATCGAAAACCAATTCACCAATACAATCAAACGTCTGGCGTATGATCAGTGCATAAATGAACCAACACTATCAGTGCTGCGGGTGAGATGTACAAATGCGTGAAGCGTGCGGCTAATGCGACACTATGCACGTCTCACTCTCACCTACTTCGATATAAGTGAGCGCGAGAAATAGAACCGTGTGGTTACTGGTCAGTCGTCAATCATGTTTGTTCCTTCGGTTTCTCCCGCGGACCCGCGGCCAGTCGCCGCTCGGCATTCATTCGGAGTGGTCTCTTCGCATGTTGTATGAGCATCGTTTCTTTGAGCTACCGATGTTTTTTTTCATGTTTTCAGCAATTAAACATCAATTATTATCATTTTTGACTTCAACTATAATGAAATATAGCGATTTGCCATGAATATTCTTTTTTTTCGTCTTTTAAATCGACCATTTCTGCTTGTGTAGTGATTACACAGCACCGGAACGCGCGGATTTTTTCAGCACAGTAAGGGAAAGGTTAAGAGGAACGGCTGCGCGGCCGGTTTCATACAAAACGTAGTTTTGGATTTGAGGCCAAAATACCCAACCAAACTGAAAAATTATTTTTGTAATAAAAAGGTAGGTCAAATGTCAATCTCGGACATGGATAGGAGACTTTTTTGGCTTGACTTCATTTAACAATGTATATATTTATCTTTATATTTTATGTATAAGCTGTTTGTCTCTTACCAATCTTACTAATATTATAAACGTGAAAGTTTGTATGGATGTATGTGTGTTTCACACAAAAACTACTGAATGGATTTTAATGAAACTTTACAATAATATACTTAGTTCATACATCAGAGTAACATATAGGCTATAATTTATTAAGTTAGCTATTTTCCATATTTTACAAATAATAATTATTGTTTAAAAGAAAATGTCAAAATTTGAGAATGACATTTTGCAAAACAATAATTGTTCAATCAAAATAGTATTTTAGAAAATATTAAAATTAGTGAGTTTATTTGAAGTACTCGCCTAATACTTTGAATCGTATCAAGAATTATAGATCTTATCTTATCTTACTAATATTATAAAGGCGAAAGTTTGTATGGATGTATGTATGTTTGTTACTCTTTAAATCAAAATTTAATTAATGGATTTTAATGAAACTTTACAATAATATAGCTCATACATCAGAATAACCTATAGGCTATAATTTATAAAGCTAGCTATTTATTTTCAATATATTGAAAATAATAATTATTGTTTAGAAAACGTCAAAATTTGAGAATCAAAATTCTATTTTGGAAAATATTTAAATTAGTGAATTTATTTGAAGTACTCGCCTAAGGCGCTCCGCCCACTGAGGCAACTGAAAACCAACTATAACCGGCTGTTTTCTCTGTCTTGATTGGTCAAAAAGCTTGTTTAACCATAGATGAAGAACAATCAGCTGACAGCTCGCAACCTAGCAACGGCCGCCCAGGGTAATCAGCCGTGACAGTCGCAAGATGGTCGCAAGTCACCGCTTGCGTTACCATTGACAACGGGGTTTTGTGTGATTGTGTATTGTGCGGGCCATCACGTTGTCATACAAAGACAGTTGGCAGTTGAGAGTTTTCAGTTGCCTGAGTGGGCGGAGGCGCTAATACTTTGAATCGAATCAAGAATTATACATATTTTAAATAAATGGTTAAGAATTTTGGTATAAACATAGAAAGGACCTAGGAAAAGAATATAGGCTACTCGAAAAACTAATCTACTAACTAAAGATTTGTGAGATAGATGAGACCTTTATGAGTTATTCTCAAAAGCTAACAAATTAGCCTGAGTGTTAAGTATTTATTTGCTGATTGCACGGAGAAAATGTTATTCTAAAATACGATCATTTTATTCGTAAAAACGGTTAAAAACGCGACTGAAGTTCTTACGAACAAATTAATAGGATTTTAATGTTTATTGGCGGGAAAATATAAAAATTATTTGTTGGTATACGTGCGAAATTACGTTTACCAACAAATTATTCTTACATTTTCCCGCCAATAAACATTGAAACACTGTTAATTTGTTCGTAAGAACTTTAGTGTCGTTTGTAACCGTTTTTACGAATAAAATGTTCGTATGTTAGAATAACACTTTTCCCCGTGTGGGAGCGGTTCACATGCGTTGTACGGTCCGAACATCATAACGTTTATAATACATAGCTTACTTTTCCAAAAAATGCCTTTTGGGGGTAACAATGTGGTTGAAGCCGTGTATGGACGTCTCATTGCAAAAATCCTCGAAAAACTTGCTGGGAAAACAGGACAAGAGCGTCTTAACGAATCCTTTCTTTCCTTTGTCCACTTCGCTCGATGCCTTTGATAGCTTTTCTGGCGCGTTCCAAGCATCTGCAGAGATAAAAGAAATCTTTTATAAGCGGATATTATTGAGAAATATAACATAATAATTTAATCGACAATTTGAGCTAGGTGTAAATTATGAATTGACAATTTTTTTTTAATTTATTCTTTTTATCTTTATTCTAACAGTCATTTTAAATTAAACTCAGCTCCGTATTAAATACATTTAAAATTTAACTCTACACTTCAAATTTAATTGTGCTACCCTATAAATACATTTTAAATCTAACTTTGCTATAATACATATTAAATCTACCCTACTTATCTCTGACATAATATTAAGGCATTGAAGGTACATATATATGCATTGTTAGTGCATATTTAGGCATTGTCAGTGCATATTTAGGTATTGAGAGTACATAGTTATTATGTATTGTCACGACATATTCAGGCATTGTAAACGCATATTTAGGTTTGCTAGTACATAGTTATTATGTAAAGTCACAGAATATTTAGGTATTGTCAGTGCATATTTAGGCATTGGTAGTACATAAATATTATGTATTATCACTGCAATTTTAGGCATTGTCAGTAAATATTTAGGCATTGCTAGTACATAATTATTACATATTGTCACTACATATTTAGGCATAGTCAGTGCATATTTAGGCACTGCTAGTACATAATGATGCATTGTCACTGCATATTTATGCATTGTCAGTGCATATTTAGGCATTGGTAGTACATAATTATTACATATTGTCACTACATTGACGGCCATCCGTGGTCTAGTGGCAAGGATCTTGACTCCCAATCGGAAGGTCGCGGGTTCGAACCCGGCGTGCGCAAATAAATTTAATTTGATTAATTTGTGTTATTTCACAATTAATTAATAAAAATAATATATTTGCGGCACGTTTCAGAGTGGAAGATACTCTCACTATCGCCCTGGTGTAAGACCACCATTCAGAATTGAAACGTTGCTTAATAATGGCTTTAGCCGTGTTTAGTGACTAGATCTGAATAGCCAGGTACTTCCCGACTTTCCTCTTCCCCATCTCCATCACTTCCCTGCTTACCTACAGCCTCACAACATACCCCAGTTGGGGATGCCATAGTCTCACTGGCTCCATACGGGAGCAGTTAAGATTTTTGTGAGGTATTCTCTATAAAAAATAAAAAAAAAACATATTTAGGCATGGTCAGTGCATATTTAGTCACTGCTAGTACATAATTATGCATTGTCAGTGCATATTTAGGCATTGCCAATGCATATTTAGGTATTGCTAGTATACACTTTCATTAACATGTTGCCATTTTGATAGTTCACTTCATAATCCGGTGTCTGTTAATGAAAATCAGTTATTAACAGTTTTTTTTAGCGTTATTATTATACAATTTTCACAGTATGAGCGTGACACAGTGCAGGTATATTTTACCTGGATGGATAGGTGGTCCCCTGGGAAAAGTGACCCCAGCTTTCTGGTTGTACCTATTGCAGAATGGAGGATGTGTCGAATCTTCGTACTCGAAACTCATGATGGCAACTCAATACAAATTTCAATTTACTGGAATTTCTATTAACTTTTGAAGGAACACACCCATGTAATATTATTCTCTTAATAATAAGATAATATTAACGGATCTAAACGACACATGAAACCAAAAAGACATCAATTAAAAAGGGGCAATGGTAGCAACTGATGATCGAACCCAGGTCCTCTGTCTTACCGGGACAATACTCTACCACCAAGCTACTGAGACGTGATTATTTTTATTGATCTTAATTTTTTTTTACATTAGTTCAGGGAATGCTCTTTTTTTAATGTTTCTTTATTCTTTGAATAGTAAATATATAACAATTGTGGAATTTATGGCCGCCATACTAGGCACATGCCCGTGTTATGGTGGCCGTGGATGATCTTTTTAAGTATATGAAAGACATGAAGTTCTGCAGAAGGAAACAGGTCTGAGGGATTGGTTGTAATCTGGGGGTCAGTGTGTCCAGGAGTGACCGATAGAGGGGAATGCGATGGGAAAGAGGAAGGTGGAGAAGTAACTGGCTATTCAGATCTGATCATCGAACACAGCTAAAAGCCATTTCTCATGGTGGTCTTACATGAGGGCGATACTGAGAGTATCTTCCACTCTGGAACGTGCCGCAAATATACTATATAATATTTTTTATTAATTAATTGTGAAATAACACAAATAATTTTTTTTTATACAAATAAGAAAAACTCTATTTTTAATTTTTGAAGGTTATTCCCATTTGTAAAAAAACATTAGTCTAAGATAATATTGTTAATTCTGAAATTTGAAATATGTATTTGATAAATATGACAGTCTCATAATAGGGTGCAATAGCAAAATTGTTTAATGCGTATGTCCCGGTTAGACGTGAGGTTCTCAGTTCGTGTCCCAGTTGCAACCATTATCATTTATTATTTTTACTGTATCTTGTTCATTTTCATATTTTTAAAAATTAAATTATTATTGTTTTATTCTTCTTCTTCAATCAAATAAAATTTATTTTCGCATGCCGGGTTCGAACCCGCAACCTTCGGATTGGGAGTTGAGAGTCTTACCCCTCGACCACGCAAGCACCAAACTAAACAAAATTTACACTTTTGCCTCTCACCGATACACAATTCCTATATTTCAAGCAAAAATTATTGAAATGAGATATTTACTGGCGAGTATCTGCTGACATAATGATTCTATACTTATATATATTATAATATAAATACTAATTTTGTTAAACAATTAATATTATCCAGTGTTTCTCAACATTGTTAAAATTTATTTTTATTAATATTTAAACCTTTTTTTTATAGCGAATACCTCACAAGAGTCCCAACTGCTTCCGTCTCGAGCCAGTGAGACTATGGCATCCCCAATTGAGGTATGTTATGAGGCTGAAAGTAAATGGGGAAGGGAAGGAGACGAGGAAGAGGAAGGTGGGAAATTACCTGGCTATTCAGATCTAGTCACTAAACATGGCTAAAGCCATTTCAAGCAATTCTGAATGGTGGTCTTTCACCAGGGCGATACTGAGAGTATCTTCCACTCTGGAACGTGCCGCAAATATACTATATATTATTTTTAAATAATTAATTGTGAAATAACACAAATCAATTAAATAAAATTTATTTGCGCACGCCGGGTTTGAACCCGCGGCCGTCGGAATGGGAGTCTTACGCCCTACCGCAGGACTACGCCTTGTTTAGTTTGTCAGCAGGGACATAATATTCAACTCAAAACCGCCCAAAAGTAGACTTCCGTGGTTTAAGCTAAAAAGATACTTATATCACAGTAGCGCTCGCCATACAATCCCATACAGACCCGCCCCACGTAAAAAGATCATGTGTTATAAGCGTGGTTTGAATCTTCGCTAATCGGCGTTATTTTTCGTGACCGCTACGATCGCGATATCAGAAAAGTAATGCGACCCCCCCCCCCCCCCCCCCCCCCCCCCCCCCCCCTTCGTCGAAAACAGGAGAGGAGGTCATTTTGAATACACGGAGCATGCACAGAGCTGTTAAGTTGACATATCCAGTACAAAGAAATGATATTCTCTCGACCGCTTCCGATTTCAACTGACCCCTTCTCCTGCCGTAGGAAGAAATATTTTATAACATAGTGTGTCAGTAGAAAAGATACTTTATAACACAATATCTTCGAGTCTGTACCGTGCTTTAAGACGATAGACTTCGCTTTTCGGCCCATACAAAAAGGACGCCCGGGAAAAAACACTTTTCTACATCGAGAATTGCACAAAATGAATATATTTTTTTATACTGCCTTTTAGAGGGTGAAAACTATGTCGGTATGTTTTCGAATTTTCGATGCGTTTCGTACTAACGTAAACATTCACTGTCAAACATGTACGATTTATCAAAAATTATTTAAGGAAAAAAAGTGCTGCTAACTCAACTCTTATAAAGAATTATAAAATTATAAAAAGCTACCAACGTAGCTTCTTCTTTCTAAAAAATATATATTTTTTAAAATTTCAATTTCGTGAAAGTTTTGGTCTAGAAAAGTGTATTCTCCATAAACCCCTTTTCGAGCGATTTCTGTAGGTAAATTTGAGCGTTGTCTCATTCGCACATTTCGCATTAGCATGTATTGTAAGTGTGCGTGAGCTTATTGTGAGCGGGACAGAATGACAGACGCGAGTGTTCCGAGTGTCGATCAAAGTCTAGCCTCTTAAGTAGTCTTTAGTAGTGTTTAAGTAGGCTGGTCTTTGCACCACACGCGGAACGTTTAGGTATTTCATTCTGTTCCGCTCAAAATAAGCTCACATACACTTACGAGACATGCGAATGCCAAACGTGCGAATGGGACAACTGCCGTAAACTCTCATATTTAATAAAATTCATACCTACAGAAAACGCTCGAAGAAGGGTTTCGGGAGAAAACATTTTACTACACCCAAACTTTCACGAAATTGTAATTCCGATAAATCACACGTGTTTGACAGTTAATTTTTACGTTTCATTTCGGAATTTTCTATTTAGGAAAGTGTCTTTTCCCGGGTGTTCTTTTTGTAGGGGCCTAAAAGCGAACTATATTGTCTTAATTAATTTTTACATTCGCAGCTCACATTTTGACAACCACTGTCATTTAATTGGTCAATTCCACTGACTAAATAAATGACTAGAAATGCATTGTGGGTATGACGTACTTACGCCAGAAGTGTGTTATTCGTGTCCTTATATCTGAAGGCGAACGTTTCCAAGTATGAATTTTATTAAGCCCGCGAAAACGCCCGGCACGGTACAGGAGAGTGTGTGACGTCATCTGGTCCCTTATTTGTGTGAAATATAAGGGAAAATATTTACAAAACCGGGACACGATTAACATGGACGAAAAAAATACATTTTAAAAAGGTGTAATAGTTAGATATTAACTAGTACTACTAATCAATTCAGTTACCGGAATTTCTAAAAAAGTGCGTTTTCCTGGTTATTTTATCAATTTAAAAACACGAAATGTCATTTTTCACCGAAACTTGCAACCGTTCCTAACATAGCGGTCGGTGCAAAATGACATTTCATGTTATTAAATTGAAAAAATAAAAAAATTTTAAATAAGAAAATCTTTCTTTTTAACTTTTAAGGCTATTCCCTTCAATGTAATATACCATTAAAGAAGAAGATAACAATAATAATCTATTTTTTTTAAATACGAAAATGAACAAGACACAGAAAAATAATACAAGATAATGGTCGCAAAATATATAATATATAATTCTATAGATCGCAGTGGCCCAATTGGTAGAGGTATTCTGGGTTCGAGTCCCAGTTGCGACCATCATCTTTTTTCTGTGTCTTGTTCATTTTCATATTTTAAAAAATTAGATTATTATTGTTATCTTCTTATTCAATGAAAAAATAACCATTAAAATGCACTTTTTCGAAATTCCGGCAACTAAATAGATTAGTCCTAGTTAATATCAACTACTACAACTTTTTAAATTTATTTTTTTCTTCCATATTAAGCGTGTCCCGGTTTTGTAAATATTTTCCCTTGTATTTCACACAAACAGGGGACCAGATGACGTGAGACGACGTCACACGATCTCCAATCTCTTACAGGGCGTTTTCGCGGGCTTTAATAAATTCAAACTTGTAGAATTAATTTAATCATGAAAACGAACTATAAAAAAAAAAATACTGGTATTTAAGTTTGCATGTCATCGACATGAAAATATTTTTCATTCAACTTCCCTATTATGTGTTTAATAAATAATGATCTTCACAAAGCTAGTCGTTCCATTGCCGCGAACTTGCTGGAAAACAAATTTGCTCCACGCAGACCGCAGACCAATAAAAGGTACGAACCAATGCTTTGTGCGATCTTCTGACTGTGAGATAGTGCACTTTCTTTTTGATGAATGTTTTCGTAAACCAATATTTTTGATTCTGGTGTCATTTTTAAGACCCACACGGCTTGTCTTGGTATACTTGGTCCATCTTTAACCATCCTTGGACCAGATTCTATATTCTAGTACTTCTTTAACCATCTTTGGACCAGATTCTGTATTCTAGTACATCTTTAACCATCTTTGGACCAGATTCTGTATTCTAGTACATCTTTAACCATCTTTGGACCAGATTCTGTATTCTAGTACATCTTTAACCATCTTTGGACCAGATTCTGTATTCTAGTACATCTTTAACCATCTTTGGACCAGATTCTGTATTCTAGTACTTCTTTAACCATCTTTGGACCAGATTCTGTATTCTAGTACATCTTTAACCATCTTTGGACCAGATTCTGTATTCTAGTACATCTTTAACCATCTTTAGACCAGATTCTGTATTCTAGTACATCTTTAACCATCTTTGGACCAGATTCTGTATTCTAGTACATCTTTAACCATCTTTGGACCAGATTCTGTATTCTGGTACATCTTTAACCATCTTTGGACCAGATTCTGTATTCTAGTACATCTTTAACCATCTTTGGACCAGATTCTGTATTCTAGTACATCATTAAACACATTCCCCTATCTGACATTTTTACCATCATCAAAGATAGATCCTGCAATGTTTGGGCAGAGTATTTGCACTTTGCTAGTCAATCCATGGGAGCCTACTATGCCTCAATACAAAGAAGGACTATCCCATCAAAACTGTGGTTTCAAAAATTCCCACATTTTTCAAAAAAAGAAATTTCCTCACTTATTCGAATGAGAATCGGACATTGTTCCTTTCCTTCTCACCTTTTTAAAATTCACGTCCTTGACTCCCCAGATTGTACATTCTGTGGTCTAGAAGTGGGAACTTTAGATCAGATATTTTTTAGTTGTCCCTCTCTAAACAAATATCCTCTCTTCTATCAGGCCTTATCAAAAATTGCCTCTCCTCCATTCAATATCGCATCTCTTCTAAGTCTGATCTCGACTCCAATCTTCATTATAATTTTGAAATTTGCCTATAAATAAAATTAATATTTAAATTCACCTTTCATTTCTCATAATTTTTAATGATGGCCTAGAACACTCTTGAAGGGTGAAAGCCAGGAATAATAATAATAATTATACCTAGCTCTCTCATTATAAATTTAGGCATATTAGATTTGTCAAAGAATTTGTATATAAAAATGCAAAAATCAGTCATTTTAAATACTTGTAGGATTACGAAAGATTTTTTAAATATTTATATTTAGGGATCAGTAGGATTTATCGGTCAAATTAGGAATTCCACCGAGCCGAACCCTCTGATATGAAAATATCTGGAGTCGGTGAATTATTTTCCCATTTAATAGTCTGGTAGGTTAACATGTTGTTCTTGTATTGTTTCGTATTAATTATACTTATATAATACACTTGCATAGCGTGGATTTACTAGATGATCATTTATATGGAAAAGTGTGTGAAAGGGTTTAGTTTTTCCTATGGGAAAAACTAAACCCGGACCCAAAAGTCTGGTGCGTAAATAAAAAAATTCTACAACTTCTACATATTTTTAAATTCAGTGTTATGCAGTTGAATTGTTTCACTTTGTTCTGTAATGTTTCGTAATGTTCCGCAATGTTCCGCGTGGTGACACGTAAGGTGTCGTGCCAATATATTCACAGTTATTTAACATGAATTTTCCATTACGAAGGGGTAATTTCAATTAATTTAGTTACAATCTTATCACGAAATCATACTTATTTTTTCAGTTTTTTTAGCAATCAATTAACCGTCATATGGTTTCCCCGCAATGGTAAGTAGAGGGGATATACCGTAACACAATTCTGTCTCTAGTACACACTCCATGAATCATCAACATTCGTGCAAAATGGCGGACTCCGTGGTCGAGGGGCAAGACTATCGACTCCCAATCCGAAATCACGGGTTAGAACCCGGTGTGCGCAAATAAATTTTATTTGATTAATTTGTGTTATTTCACAATTAATTAATAAACATAATATATGTTATATTTGCGGCACGTTCCAGAGTGGGAGATACTCTCAGTATCGCCCTGGTGTAAGACCACAATTCAGAATTGAAACGTTGCTAGAAATGGCTTTAGCCGTGAATGGTGATTTAATCTCCGATTTCATCCCTGATTTAATCGCCGACTTCATCACCGATTTAATCTCGAATTTCATCACTGGTTTCATAAGCATTTTTTTAAATTCACACATTTTTATATCAACGTAATGGCATCATTTTGAAATGAATGGTTTTTTAAACATTTAACGGAAGAAACTCCATCTGTGAACCAATGTGTATGGACCTTAGAGTGTATATTGTTACTCTGGTACGGACCAATAATATAAACACTGGAACACCCCGGGTCAGTGGCGTACAACTAAATACTACGATTTCTTTTACTTATTTTTTTATTGAACCAGATTCACCTTGAAACATCTTCAAAACGGTAAAATTTCAAGTAAAAATTAGCCATTTTATTTTATCTGTCAAGAACAGTAAATTATTTTATTTTTATTTATAATTATTTATAAAATCTATCTGACTAACCATCACGCCGTTTCCTTGCAGGGGTAGGAAGAGAGAATGGACCGCCAAACAACCCGGTCTTGGCACACTCTTTGCCTCATTCACATTCATACATCGTCTCATACATACTATTCAATTATTCTCTTGAAACGGCCCGACTCAAGTATTTTAATTCATTTGATCGTGTCAGTCTTCCTCGGGAGTCCTTGATTTCTTGTACAATTTAACCGGATGGCGTTTTGTACACGCTGTATATTATTTACTTGATTTTCTCTCTCTCTGGATTTTGACAATACTGCATTTTTTAAATATACTATAAATATCGACCACTAGAGTGTCGGTGCGTTTTGTTTTTTTTTTTATCAGTTTCTAGCTGATCCCGGCATGCGTTGCTATGCAACTTAAATATATAAATTGATTCTCTCTGCGTGTCCTTCCCAATCATCCCCGTTCCCCTTCAGCCTCCTCGCCCCTCCCTTGTCTCCTTCCCCTCCCACGTTCCCCCTCCCGTCTCCAGCGTGTCCTTCTCCTTCTCGCGAAACTCCCCCCCTACGCATATTCACCTTCCACCTTCTCCGCCTTCCCACCTCCTCGTCCCCGCAAACCCTCTACTTTAATTACCCTCCACCCCTCCCGGATTACCATTACCCTCTTGCCTTTTTCCCGACTGTTAAACTCCATAAAATACACAACTCGCTTGTGACCTATTATTTTTTTGCGCATTTCATACCGCTAGAGCTCATCCATATATAAATATCGCAATATAGAAACCTTCGGGGGCATGTTCACAATAACTGACCAAATTTTCATCGCAATCGATGAATAGCATAGGAAATAATTTCATAACGCCAGAGCTCACTATCCTACAACCATCGCAGGCATGCGCACATCAAATCCTCAAAGTTTCACCGCAATAGTTCAAGTCGTTCTGAAGTTATGGCGTGACCTGCGTGACCAAGGGAAACAGGGTTTCATTTTTATATATTACTAGCTTCTGCCTGCGACTTCGTCTGCGTAGGGTTATTACTTCGAGTAATCTATTTTCTTTTCATAGGTCCTATCTACGTTTATACCAAAATTCTTAACCTATTTATTTAAAATATGTATAATTCTTGATTCGATTCAAAGTATTAGGCGAGTACTTCAAATAAATTCACTAATTTAAATATTTTCCAAAATAGAATTTTGATTTAACAATCATCGTTTTGCAAAATGTCATTCTCATATTTTGACATTTAGCGCTAGGGACGACCCTGTGTTATGGCGGGTGAATTTTACAGTTTGGGGATATACATTCATTAGTATTGGTTGATAAAAAAGTTATATGTAGTTAGATAGGATTACAAGAATAAGATGAAGAAGTTAAAAAATTATTGGAAAAAAAAGTTTACTTTATTTATGTAAATGAAATAGGGTAAACATTCCACATACCGCCACTGCTCATTCTCCCTAAATAGCTTTGTTTTTGCTTCCTTTCAAATAATAATGTATCCCAAATTCATGTGACCGTGTGACGCGCGACGCCTGGCGACCATATGTGTTAGCTAAAGGAAGAATTGGATATCTTTTTGAAAATATGTGTATGTATTTTTAACTTCGTTAGGTACTGTGTTTATGCCCTGCGATATAATTTTCACAATTTTTCTAAGATGGCGAATTTGTTTTCAACCGAGAAAGACATCGGACCAGGAACACCATTAAGTGAATCAGATACTTCAGTCGGGCCAGAATAATAGAAGATTATGTATTAGATTATGTATGAAAGTGAATGAAGCAAGGAGTGTGTGCCAAGATGGAGTTGTTTGGCTGTCCGCTCTCTTTCTGCCCACCCCTGCGGAGTAACGGCGTGATAGTTAGATAATTTAAACACTTTTAATCACAGTAGACCATATTTGTCCTAGCTAAAATACAACACGCTATATACCTGTTCAAATGTAAAAAATAAACCACAAAATAATTGAAACGTACCTACTCCTTTATGAGACCAAAGTTTCCGACAAATTTAAAAAAACAAAATTATGAAACTTTGTGAATTTTTTAATGAAATAAAGTGAGGTGACAAACGATTATAATTATTCATTTGTCTAATAAAATATGTGAGTGTTTTTAATTTTTTTCTTTACCAGTAACTTTAGTTAGAAAAGACGTAAGGTAATTCATTTTCGTTGTTTGTTTTTGGGGTGTTATGCCGTGTTGTGCTACCTCCTTCTTTAGCCGACGTTTCGGACAGCGTTGCAGTGTCCATCATCAGGGCAGATCCGGCAGATCGACGGATCTAAAATCCCCAAAAACAAACCACGAAAATGCTTTTGGCCGTGAAAATCTAAAAACGTATCCGAAAGGTAATTCATTTTTAAAACTACATGGTTATTTATAATAATAAAATTTGAATGCTTATTTCATCATCTTTCAAAGACAGTTTTTAGTTTTCGGAAACGTTCATAAATATTAGATTTATTTGGGTTTTATTGCAAAGCGAAATCATTTTTACTTTGAGAAAATACGCAAAAAATTTGAAGAGATTCAAAACTTTGAAAGTTAGCGCCAATCTGTACAGCACTGCCATCTATCGGCAGCTATTTGACTTAAACAGTAGATACTTCTTGAAAACAATCTTCTGTTAAAAAGTTAATGCGAGATTTCTCTATGGGAGACGGTCGCGCGGTGTGCGAACAAGATTATAACACATTATTAAACATTTAACTATCGATTTGTTGTCTAAATTAGCCTAAATAAGTTCAAATCCATGGCGTACTGAAGATATAATATAAAGTTATCTGTGTTTATGTGCCGCGGCAATTAAAATTACTTTTATTATTGTTGTGTCAACGTTTTACTGTTTTTTGACCGGTGTGTTGTTGAGTGACTGATAAAAAACGTCTAATTGGGATTACAAGAAGGAGCAAACACGGGAGACACAAAACGCCGTTATAGGTAGGTGAATTACATATTGTTTTATCGTTGTTTAAACAATTTTAAAGCGTACAGCACGCCGTGTGACGACATTCCGGCGGACTCAACGAACATACGGTTTGGCTGACTTTTACCGTGGCTTGAATGCATGTTTTGTCACATTACCGCCAAATTGTAGGAAATTTGTCAATTGTTTTTAAAGCGTATTGCAGCAGATACATTTGCAGTGATTTGTGTGTTTAAAATCACTAAATTGGAACAGAAATGTAGTCGCTAGCACCACTTGAAAGTTCAACTAACTGTCTATAGAGTATATATTATTTTACTAAGCCCCTCCCATTTGCTAATAGGTACATTCTCCTTTGCCAGATATATTGTTGTTTGATTGTGGAATTTTAAAATCGACTCCCGCCTTGAAATGATTTAAACATTATTAACCTTTCTATTATACAGGTACCATTCTTAGCTTCATTCGTTATAATATCGGCATTTTTACGAGATTTTAAAAACAGGGCTATGCCAAATATCGTGATTTCGATGCACTGTTTTTTTAAAATTGAAACCTGTTGCCGTTTTAAAAGCAACAGGTCGGCGAAACAAAATTTTTCATAAATGTTTACAAAATAGGGTAAAATAGGGTAAAAATATGTACTTTAAAAATTAAAAAAAAATTGTAGTAGTTATATAAATCTTAGTAGTAAGTAATTGAGTCATGGGAATTGAAAAATAACACATTTTAATGGTTATTTTTTAAGTTTTTGTGTCGTAATTCGAAATACAATAGTCGTTGAAAAATGACATTTCGCATTTTGAAACTTAAAAATTAACCATTAAAATGCATCATTTTTTAATTCCGATTACTGAATTACTTACTGCTGACTATTATCTAACTACTACATTTGTTTTTTTTTTAATTTTTAAAGTGTGTGTCATCTTGTAAATATTTTTACCAACATTTGGTATATTTTGATGTGAAAATCGTCGCCAATTTACCTACATAAGATCTACAAGTCTATATAAATATACTAGCTGACCTGGCCACACGCTTCTATGGCTAACGAAACACAACGCCATCTCCTTGATGGTTACCTAACCTAGATAACTAAGTCTTGTGTCAATAAATTAACTCACACCGCCATCTGCTAGAAACTTAATGAAATTTACAAATAATTTCAAAGAATTGTCCTATAACAAACATTTAATTCGCATTAATAAATATTTAGGTCAATAATCGAGATAAAAAACTATCCTATCGTTTAAGTTTGACCAAATTATACACAGTAAGCCGAATTTCATCAAAATCGGTTACGTGAAACGTGAACATCGTAACACGAGATTTTTATATATATAAAGAAAGATAATTGTATGTAATATATCATTGAAGAAGAAGATAACAATAATAATAAAAAAAAATTAATTATGAAAATGAACAAGACACAGAAAAATAATAAAAGATAACGGTCGCAACTGGGACTCGAACCCAGAACCTTACGTCTTACCGGGACATACACCTCTACCAATTGGGCTACTGCGATCTATTATGAGACTGTCGTAATTGTCAACTTCATATTTCAAATTATCTTCGACTAATGTTTTTTTCCATATTATTGGCAGCTACCTTTATTATTGGAAACAAGTATTCAAAGAATGTATTTGTTACCTAGATAGTGTCTCGGATAAATATATCCGATTTTATTTTTATGGAACACCTATTGACTTTTTATAAAAGTCTAAATGAATAAAAAAGATAATTGTACTCATTTGTCATTGCTTTCTTCAAATATTTATACAATAATTACAATATATGATAATAAAACGAGAAATTAGTCAATAAAAATATATTCTAAGGTTGGTAGTATCAAAGAGTAGTCCACAATAGAGTGCTGATACCATCCCTGATGTAAGGCAGTGATGCAGTGAGGAAGGATGAAAGTAGACTACCTAAATACTCTACAAATGAAATCTCTGAGGCGTATGTGTGGTAGAACCGTGTGTTTAAATGGAAATGGGGAAATTCCGAATAAATACAAGAATGCTATAAGCATTATGAATAATAAGTGTTTCGTGTAGTTAACTCAATCTAGAATGTATCCATTTTTTTTAATGTGTGACATCTATTGACTTTTCGGTTTAACTCGTTAAGAGTGTATCAACCAAACAATACGGGAAATTTGTCTTTTTTAAATCAAATTCTAGACGTATCGACGCTTTTTTACAAAAAAACATAAATTGATTTTGAAAGATTGTTATTTTATCTGTTAAACGCACTTTTTAAATATTGAAAAACTAAGTTTATTTTTAATATACTTAGGTTATACCGTTGGTCGTTGGCAGATTTGTTCAATTTTTAAACGAAATATTGTATTATACAATACAAATTTCAGTAAAATAAATCAATATATAAGACACTTATCAGAATTTTAATTTTAGTTCAATTAAAATCTTTCAAAAATAAATCCGAGAACGCATTTTGTGACCAAAATACTTCAATTTTTTTTATTTATTTAAGGTCTCACAAATCAAAATATTTCAGATTTTTTTTACACCCTTATTTTATTTAGACATTATTGAAAAATCATAAATACTTATGATCAAAAAATGTTTACAAGAAGTACACGATATTTAATAATTTGTCAACGTGCGTTTTGAGCATTTTTATTGCTTACTTGAATGTAGGTATATATTAAAACAAATTTTTAATTAAATAAATCGATATTAAATTTTTAGCTTAAAAAATTTGATACGGGGAATAATCCATCTTTCTCATCGGAACCTCCCTGTACACTTGCAAGTATTTTGGAACTTAAATTCTCAGCCGCTGGTCAATGGGTCGCAAGTTATTTAAAAAAAAATATGTATAAAGGTATATTCCTTAAGGAACACGCCGGGATTTGAACCCTCGATCTCTGAATTCGTAGTCAAGGATTTTAGCGGCTCGATCAAGAAGGTCATCAACTATGTAAAATTATATTAAAATTATATTTGTATAAATTATATTCCTATTTATTTATTTATAAATTATGACATGTGCTTCATTAGTCGTCATAAAATTTTATGTCAGAATAGGTTCTTCTTGGAAGTATGCGCCGTGCAAATCTATGCAGATTTGAAAGAAAACAGATGTCGTTAATTTTATATTGAAATAGCGATACAGATTTTTTCATTTCATTTGGCAGTACCTGAAAAACACCATCGACTCTATGGGCGGTCCTTTTGATAGATTCTCCCATCTTAATAAACGGATTGCAATCCTTAGAGCATAGACGTCGGGTGGGAATGCTGTCCTTGTTCTACCGGTATTTCAATGGAAGATGCTCCGGGGAAGTAGCGACATTGTTCCCTTGCATAGTCTGGAAACTCGCCAAACGCGCGCCCAACATATGTACACGATTGGCATTACAAGAGGATGGGTCGCTTCTACGACTCGTTTTTGAGTTCATCAGCTCGGCTGTGGAACGATTTGCCGGCCTCTGTGTTTCCTCCTTCCTACAACATGGGTCTCTTCGAACCCGGCTTGCGCAAATAATTTTTATTTGATTAATTTGTGTTTTTCACAATTAATTAATAAAAATAATATATACTACATTTGCTGCACGATCCAGAGTGGAAGATATTCTCAGTATCGCCGTGGTGTAAGACCACCACTCAGAATTGAAACGTTGCTTAATAATGGCTTTAGCCGTGTTTAGTGACTAGATCTGAATAGCCAGGTACTTCCCCACCTTCCTCTTTCCCATCTCCTTCCCTTTCCCACTTACCTTCAGCCTCACAACATACCCCTACTGGGGATGCCATATAGTCTCACTGGCTCCAGACGGGAGCAGTTGGGACTCTTGTGAGGTATTCTCATTAAAAAAAAAAACAAAATAATGTCGATCTTTTGGATTGTCTCAAACAAACTCCCCCTTAATGCTTCTTTTTAAGTCGGTTATTTTTGTATGGTTTTTATTGCAAGAAGGAGGATGTTAAATAACTTTATAAAGAAATATTTCGTCGACCTGTCTAGACCCTAGGAGTTGATATGCTTAATGTGAACTGGCAAACCATTTTTGTGAGAACTTGTAATTTTCAATATTTCGTCGACCTGTCTAGACCCTAGGAGTTGATATGCTTAATGTGAACTGGCAAACCATTTTTGTGAGAACTTGTAATTTTCAATATTTCGTCGACCTGTCTAGACCCTAGGAGTTGATATGCTTAATGTGAACTGGCAAACCATTTTTGTGAGAACTTGTAATTTTCAATATTTCTTCGACCTGTCTAGACCCTAGGAGTTGATATGCTTAATGTGAACTGGCAAACCATTTTTGTGAGAACTTGTAATTTTCAATATTTCGTCGACCTGTCTAGACCCTAGGAGTTGATATGCTTAATGTGAACCAGCAAACCATTTTTGTGAGAACTTGTAATTTTCAATATTTCGTCGACCTGTCTAGACCCTAGGAGTTGATATGCTTAATGTGAACTGGCAAACCATTTTTGTGAGAACTTGTAATTTTCAATATTTCGTCGACCTGTCTAGACCCTAGGAGTTGATATGCTTAATGTGAACTGGCAAACCATTTTTGTGAGAACTTGTAATTTTCAATATTTCGTCGACCTGTCTAGACCCTAGGAGTTGATATGCTTAATGTGAACTGGCAAACCATTTTTGTGAGAACTTGTAATTTTCAATATTTCGTCGACCTGTCTAGACCCTAGGAGTTGATATGCTTAATGTGAACTGGCAAACCATTTTTGTGAGAACTTGTAATTTTCAATATTTTGTCGACCTGTCTAGACCCTAAGAGTTGATATGCTTAATGTGAACTGGCAAACCATTTTTGTGAGAACTTGTAATTTTCAATATTTCGTCGACCTGTCTAGACCCTAGGAGTTGATATGCTTAATGTGAACTGGCAAACCATTTTTGTGAGAACTTGTAATTTTCAATATTTCGTCGACCTGTCTAGACCCTAGGAGTTGATATGCTTAATGTGAACTGGCAAACCATTTTTGTGAGAACTTGTAATTTTCAATATTTCGTCGACCTGTCTAGACCCTAGGAGTTGATATGCTTAATGTGAACTGGCAAACCATTTTTGTGAGAACTTGTAATTTTCAATATTTCGTCGACCTGTCTAGACCCTAGGAGTTGATATGCTTAATGTGAACTGGCAAACCATTTTTGTGAGAACTTGTAATTTTCAATATTTTGTCGACCTGTCTAGACCCTAGGAGTTGATATGCTGAATGTGAACTGGCAAACCATTTTTGTGAGAACTTGTAATTTTCCAGGTGGTATAATTTTACAACTATGATAAGAAAGAATATAGATTTAGGAGTATCGTGGAAGTCACTAGCATTCAGTATAAACTAAAAAAAAAACACTGACGATCGATATGTGTTGTATAATACGGTTGAATTTGACGGCCACCTCTGTTCTTGAGCCCCACAAACCTCTATTCTCCTATCTTAAGCCGCGGCATTCCGAGTTTCTACCATTTTATAACATATTTCTTTTTAACACTTTAAGTTTCTATGTTCTTGTTCTACCGGTATTTCATTGAAAGATGCTCCGAGGAAGTAGCGTCATTGATCCCCTTGGAACCTGAATAGTCTTGGAACTGAATATTATTAATAATATTATTAAAAATTTAGGCGTACTAGATTTGTCAAAGAATTTGTATATAAAAATGCAAAAATCAGTTGTACGACACGTGTGTGGTTGGTACATAAACTGTAAAATAGGGAGCTGGGCACACCTGGTACGCCAATGGTCTTTTGTACGTGAATTTACTACTTAGTAAAATGATTCTAGTAAAAGGGCCAAAACTGAATTTAATACTGCAAAAGGTTTAAATATGTTTGCACTTTTGGAGACTTTTGGAGACTTTTGGGATTAAACAGGAGACTGGGTTTACTTTTGAAGAGCTGAATACCAGCGACTTTGATTCTAGTAAAAGGTCAAAACTGATTTTAGTACTGCAAAAAGATTTAAATATGTTTTGCACTTTTGGAGACTTTTTGGGAAGGAGACTGGGTTTTTACTGGGAGGAACTGAATTTAGTACTGATTAAAACACTTTAAAATGGTTTGAACTTGTAGACTTTGGTTTGGAGGCTTCTTGGTTGCTTGCTTGTTGGCTGGTAGTATTGAACTGATTTGCCATTGAAAGGCGATCTTTATTTATAGGACCGACCGAGGTCGCATCTTCATTGCAAGACACCTCCTTGAATTTTGCAAGGGTTTTCAATTAGGAATTTTTTCTAATTGCTGTGTTTTGCATTCAGATGTATAAAAAATTGTATATAACAGCTCTGGCCAAGTTAGCTTAGGACCCCCAAACCAAATCCTTACATCATTTTTATTGTTTTTATAAGAAAATATACAAGTTTACATATGTGATTCAAAGTACATTTTTAAGCAACAAATATTTTTCTTAAAGGGTAGAAATCACTAGTAGGTATCAGTTTTTAAGTTAAATTTTTAGTACATGTCTATTTTTTTGTGGTGATATTTATTATTTGAACCTAAGTACTAGCAATTTCCCGTAATTTGACTTGAGGTTTTTGAAATAGCGAATTAGGAGTCGTAAATATGTTCGATTCGTAGTTTCCTTTGTTCGCTTTCAACCAATGGCAGCTCGGCGGGAGGCGGAGTAGGGATAACGTAAATAGTCAAACGTTTCCTTGGTGGTGATCATTTGCATGTCTGCGGGCTCTGGTGAAGGATCTGCGTTGTTTTTCAGATGTGTTTTGGAGTCGGAGTCTGATGCCGCACATGCCCTTTATTATCAATTGCGTGTAAGTTTGCGATTGTTACAGATAATTGAAGAAACGTAAATGTGTGCTGGCGGCATGGTACTGTGCGTGTTCGGTGGCGACTGGTACAGATAATTGAAGACTCGTAAACGTGCTGGCGGCATGGTACTGGGCGCTGACGTAAATTCAAATTTTTGAATTTTCGTTGTCTCAGATGCATTTGTGGACTCGTCCGATACACTCCCCCCGTGCAGCCTCATTTGCACTTAGCTACTTCGTCGGGCGTGTCCTTTCACGATGTTTGAGTTCTGAATCGGGTGTCTTTGCAGGTGTTGTAGTTTCGTCAGGTGTCGGTGGAGCGGGTAGGATGACGGCGATTTTGACTGCTGGCCTTACGTATATCCCGGTGCTGGTTTGAATCCGGGCTGTTCTGACTTGTCCATCAGCGGCGGGTATTGCTTCGATGATGCGGCCACGCGGCCAACTGTTCCGAGGTAGTGCTGGGTCCATAATGATCACTAGGTCATCCTTTTTTATTGGTGTAGTGGGGTGGTGCCATTTTTGCCGGGCAGCCATGGTAGGTAGGTATTCGCGCAGCCATCGTCTCCAGAAGGTGTCTGCAAGTTGTTGCCCGATGCGCCACTGGCGGCGGAGACATACGTCCTCTTCTTTTTTGTCGTAGAAGGATAATTGGGGGCGTTTCCCGGCCGATCCTAGCAAAAAATGGTTGGGTGTGAGAGGTTCTTCATCACGTGGGTCAACCGAAATGTGGGTGAGTGGTCGATTATTTACCACGAACTCGGCTTCTGCAAGTGCTGTGCGTAGTGTTTCTTCCTTTGGTGCTCGTTCCTTGAGTGTGGCGTTTAACGCTTTTTTCACTGATCGCACTAATCTTTCCCAAGCTCCCCCCATGTGGGGACTCATTGGCGGTATGAAATGCCACTCGATGCCTTGAGTGGCTATTGCATCAATCATTCTGGCGTCTTGACTTAGTGACAACAGGGCGTCCTTCATCTCAGTGTCGGCTCCGTGAAAGTTTGTCCCGTTATCCGAGTACATCGCTGCGGGTTGTCCTCTGCGGGCGGTCATTCTTTGTAAGGCCATGATGGCCGAGTCGGCAGTTAGTGAGGCGGCTAGTTCCAGGTGGATGGCGCGCGTCGAGAGGCAGGTGAAAATGGCTCCGTAGCGTTTTTCTCGATGTCTACCGACCGTGATAGCCATAGGGCCAAAATAGTCAAGCCCGCAGTGCGTGAATGGGCGGACGTGATGCATCAGGCGGGGTGGTGGTAGTGCGCCCATCAAAGGTGGAGACGGTTTGCTGCGTCGTATGAAGCAAGTGGTGCAGGCGTGCGCTATTTTTCTGCTTGTTGTGCGAAGTCGTATTATGAAGAAATGATTGCGTATCTCTGCTATTGTCTTCTCAGTACTGGGGTGGTCTGCCTTTTGGTGGTAGTGGCGGATCAGGAGTTGAGTGTAGGGTTCGTCGCCATCCAGTATGATGGGTGTTCGGGCCACACTTTTTGTTTTTTCCAAAGCTTGCAGTCGGGTACCCATTCGCACTAGGTCATCTGGTCCAAAGAAGGGGTTTAGGGAGTTGAGGCGGCTGCCAGCAGATAGTTTTTGACCTTGTCGGATGTTGTGTAGATCAGTTGTGAAGGCGTCCTCCTGGGACCTTTTGATCCATCTGTGTTCTGCTGCTTTTATTTCCTCCGCTATTAGTGGGCCTTCTACTGGTTTGTTGGGCCCCATCCGGCATCGTCTGGTAAATCGTAGAATCCAGGCTGTGGAGCGGATTAGTCGGTGCCATGAGGAGAATCGTTCTACTAATGGAAGCGCTTCGCCTCTGGTGGAGACAAGACCAACGTAGTGAGGTTTGACTTCCAGTGTCAGATCGTCAGGCCTGTGGGTGGGTGCTCGCTCTTTTGGCCATGCGTCCTCCGGGGAAGTGAGAAAGGCTGGGCCGGTGAACCATCTTCCCTCTGGTGTCAAATCGGGTACTTCGGTGTCTCGCGTGCCGATGTCAGCGGGATTCAGCTTTGTGGGTACCCATTTCCAGTCGGATATGTTGGTTAGTTCGTCTATTTCACCCAGTCGGTTGGCTACAAAGGCGGAGTAGGCTCGTGGTTCGGTGCGTAACCAACATAGCACGGTTGTGGAGTCTGTCCAGAAGCAGGTGCGGGATATCAGGGCTTTGCTTTCTTTCTGGATTGTCTTGGCTAGTCTAGCTGCTATGAGACCGGCTTGTAGCTCGAGGCGGGGAATGGAGAGAGGCTTCAGTGGTGCTACTTTGCATTTACTTGCAAGAAATGTTACTCGTAGGGCCCCATTAACCTCTTCAGTAAAGTAGGCCACGGCACAGCAAGCCTGTTCTGATGCATCGCAGAAGAGATGTAAAGTTACGTTGCTCTGTTTGTTGTAGAGGCAACGTCTCGGGATTGAGACGCTGTTCGTGTGCAGCAGGTTCAGCCAGTCTGTCCACCTCTGGGCGTGTCCAAGGTTAATGGGTTCGTGCCAGCCGACGCTCGAGCGCCATACTGCTTGTAGCATCTTGGATCTGATGGTAAGGCAGGCAACGAGGCCCACTGGATCGTAGATCTTCATTACTAGCAGTTGATAGCAGTTGCCGCTTCGTGGGTTGTGTAGTGGTTTCGGGAGAGACGGCCTCGTGGAATGAATACAGAAAGCGGTCAGTGGAGGAGTCCCAGATTAATCCAAGCACCCGCTCTGTTTCCGGGCCTCCGCTGCTGATCTGCACCGTGGAGCTGGCGCGGTCTTCTTTGGGAACGTCAGCTATGGCCGTTGGGCTGTTGGATGCCCAGTTTGTCAAGTGGAACCCTCCTTTCGCGAGGAGGGTACTTACACTGTGGGCGAGTGCAGCAGCTTCCCTGGGGGTGTCTACTGCATCCAAGTAATCGTCCATGTAGAACTTGGTGCGAATAGCCACTGCGGCGTCCGGGTATTCATGTTCGTATTTTTCGGCCACCTTATCTCGGACAAACTGGGCACTGCTCGGGGAACAAGTGGCTCCAAACATCATTGATGACATTTGATAGGTGTCTGGATCGTTCAGGGCTGAGGTCCTCCACAGGAACAGCTGTGATGGCTGGTCTTCTGGCCTTATCTTTATCTGCAGGAACATTCTGGTTGCTGACGTTACACCGAGAGAGTTGATAGTGAATTTCCATTCCACCAGTTCCCTCAACTGGATGTCTGCGGTGGTTTATAGTTGTAGCGCCAAAGTGGTGGTCGTGGTGCTATTTCTGGAGTTGCTGGTGTACCTGTAAAAAATAGAAGGTCCTGGCTGGAGGAGGATGATTATTGTGGAGTTGCGTATCTTGTCGTAACTCGTTGGCAGTTGGGCCAACTTGTGCCTTTAGGTGAGTTGCGTATCTCGTCGCAACTCGTTGGCAGGCGGGCCAACTTGTGCCTTTAGTTGAGTCACGTATCTGGTCGCAACTCGTTAGCAGGCGAGCCAACTTGTGCCTTTAGGTGAGTTGCGTATCTCGTCGCAACTCGTTGGCAGGCGGGCCAACTTGTGCCTTTAGATGAGTTGCGTATCTCGTCGCAACTCGTTGGCAGGTGGGCCAACTAGTGCCTTTAGTTGAGTTGCGTATCTCGTCGCAACTCGTTGGCAGGCGAGCCAACTTGTGCCTTTAGGTGAGTTGCGTATCTCGTCGCAACTCGTTGGCAGGCGAGCCAACTTGTGCCTTTAGGTGAGTTGCGTATCTCGTCGCAACTCGTTGGCAGGCGAGCCAACTTGTGCCTTTAGGTGAGTTGCGTATCTCGTCGCAACTCGTTGGCAGGCGGGCCAACTAGTGCCTTTAGTTGAGTTGCGTATCTCGTCGCAACTCGTTGGCAGGCGGGCCAACTTGTGCCTTTAGGTGAGTTGCGTATCTCGTCGCAACTCGTTGGCAGGCGAGCCAACTTGTGCCTTTAGGTGAGTTGCGTATCTCGTCGCAACTCGTTGGCAGGCGGGCCAACTAGTGCCTTTAGTTGAGTTGCGTATCTCGTCGCAACTCGTTGGCAGGCGAGCCAACTTGTGCCTTTAGGTGAGTTGCGTATCTCGTCGCAACTCGTTGGCAGGCGGGCCAACTAGTGCCTTTAGTTGAGTTGCGTATCTCGTCGCAACTCGTTGGCAGGCGGGCCAACTTGTGCCTTTAGGTGAGTTGCGTATCTCGTCGCAACTCGTTGGCAGGCGAGCCAACTTGTGCCTTTAGGTGAGTTGCGTATCTCGTCGCAACTCGTTGGCAGGCGGGCCAACTAGTGCCTTTAGTTGAGTTGCGTATCTCGTCGCAACTCGTTGGCAGGCGGGCCAACTGGCGCCTTTAGTTGAGTTGCGTATCTCGTCGCAACTCGTTGGCAGGCGATCCAACTTGTGCCTTTAGGTGAGTTGCGTATCTCGTCGCAACTCGTTGGCAGGCGGGCCAACTGGTGCCATTGGTTGAGTTGCGTATCTCGTCGCAAACTCGTTGGCAGGGGGGTCAGCTGGCGCCAGTGGTTGAGTTGAATATCTCGTTGCAAACTCGTTGTGAGGCGGGGCCACTGGTGCCATCGGTTGAGTTGCGTATCTCGTCGCAAACTCGTCGGCAGGTGGGCCGGCTGGTATCAGTGGTTGAGTTGCGTATCTCGTCGCAAACTCGTTGTGATGCGGGTCCACTGGCGCCATTGGTTGAGTTGCGTATCTCGTCGCAAACTCGTTGGCAGGTGGGTCGGCTGGTACCAGTGGTTGAGTTGCGTATCTCGTCGCAAACTCGTTGTGAGGCAGGTCCACTGGTGCCATTGGTTGAGTTGCGTATCTCGTCGCAAACTCGTTGGCAGGTGGGTCAGCCGGCGTCAGTGGTTGAGTTGCATATCTCGTTGTAAACTCGTTGTGAGGCGGGGGCCACTGGTGCCATCGGTTGAGCAGGTTGGCTGACTGCTTGACGTGTTGCGGTGTTTAAGGCTGCGAGTAGTTCGGATATCTGCTTGGCGTGTTGTTTCTCGCAAACGTGCATCTCCCGGCGTAGCATTCGGAGAGAGTCTTCGGTTGATTTCAGAACTTGAGTCAGAAGTTTCACCGCTTTTTTCGTCGGATTCGTGGGGTTTCCCGGTGACATCTGGAGCTGGCTGGCCAGTAGTGATAGGGTCAGAGTGTTTAGCTGGACTCGAAACAGGTAGGTCCTGGGTCTGACGGGGTACACCGGTTGGCGACTCATCGAGGTCTGAGGCGCACGGGTCTGGAGTATGATGAGGTGGCGTTGGGACCTTTTGGCTTGTTCCGGAGGCGTCTAGTTTGTGCAGTGATGCCTCTGATGATGATGATTTACGGCCGCTGCGAAGTGATGGCATCTCCACTGGATGAGACTGGAGGCGTGATGTGTGGATCCGGCTCGAAGGACCAAATGTACGACACGTGTGTGGTTGGTACATAAACTGTAAAATAGGGAGCTGGGCACACCTGGTACGCCAATGGTCTTTTGTACGTGAATTTACTACTTAGTAAAATGATTCTAGTAAAAGGGCCAAAACTGAATTTAATACTGCAAAAGGTTTAAATATGTTTGCACTTTTGGAGACTTTTGGAGACTTTTGGGATTAAACAGGAGACTGGGTTTACTTTTGAAGAGCTGAATTCCAGCGACTTTGATTCTAGTAAAAGGTCAAAACTGATTTTAGTACTGCAAAAGGTTTAAATATGTTTGCACTTTTGGAGACTTTTGGGATTAACAGGAGACTGGGTTTACTTTTGAAGAGCTGAATACCAGCGACTTTGATTCTAGTAAAAGGTCAAAACTGATTTTAGTACTGCAAAAAGATTTAAATATGTTTTGCACTTTTGGAGACTTTTTGGGAAGGAGACTGGGTTTTTACTGGGAGGAACTGAATTTAGTACTGATTAAAACACTTTAAAATGGTTTGAACTTGTAGACTTTGGTTTGGAGGCTTCTTGGTTGCTTGCTTGTTGGCTGGTAGTATTGAACTGATTTGCCATTGAAAGGCGATCTTTATTTATAGGACCGACCGAGGTCGCATCTTCATTGCAAGACACCTCCTTGAATTTTGCAAGGGTTTTCAATTAGGAATTTTTTCTAATTGCTGTGTTTTGCATTCAGATGTATAAAAAATTGTATATAACAGCTCTGGCCAAGTTAGCTTAGGACCCCCAAACCAAATCCTTACATCATTTTTATTGTTTTTATAAGAAAATATACAAGTTTACATATGTGATTCAAAGTACATTTTTAAGCAACAAATATTTTTCTTAAAGGGTAGAAATCACTAGTAGGTATCAGTTTTTAAGTTAAATTTTTAGTACATGTCTATTTTTTTGTGGTGATATTTATTATTTGAACCTAAGTACTAGCAATTTCCCGTAATTTGACTTGAGGTTTTTGAAATAGCGAATTAGGAGTCGTAAATATGTTCGATTCGTAGTTTCCTTTGTTCGCTTTCAACCAATGGCAGCTCGGCGGGAGGCGGAGTAGGGATAACGTAAATAGTCAAACGTTTCCTTGGTGGTGATCATTTGCATGTCTGCGGGCTCTGGTGAAGGATCTGCGTTGTTTTTCAGATGTGTTTTGGAGTCGGAGTCTGATGCCGCACATGCCCTTTATTATCAATTGCGTGTAAGTTTGCGATTGTTACAGATAATTGAAGAAACGTAAATGTGTGCTGGCGGCATGGTACTGTGCGTGTTCGGTGGCGACTGGTACAGATAATTGAAGACTCGTAAACGTGCTGGCGGCATGGTACTGGGCGCTGACGTAAATTCAAATTTTTGAATTTTCGTTGTCTCAGATGCATTTGTGGACTCGTCCGATACATCAGTCATTTTAAATAATTTAAATCTTGTACGATTACAAAAGATTTTTAAAATATAAAATTGAGGGATCAGTAGGATTTATCGGTCAAATTAGGAATTCCACCGAGCCGAACCCTCTGATATGAAAATATCTGGAGTCGGTGAATTATTTTCCCATTTAATAGTTTGGTAGGTTAACGTTAATTTGGGAGGCGGAAATGGGTACCGCCGCCCCGGGAACCATTTATTGGATAACCAACACCTCTGCCATAGGTCACCCCAAGTGGTTCGCTACGTTTGGTGACCTAGCAGGGGTGCCCGGGTTCATGGGGTAAGGTTTATCGATCTAGACGCACTGAACCCCAGATTCCTACCCGACCCTCATAGCTTTTTCCTTCCCAGAACTTCCTCTCCTTCTTTTCCTTAAAAATACCCTCCACACAGCATCTCCAAATATGACATAGGCCCTGAGGGAAATTATTTTCCTCAGGGCCTCCTGTGTGGACCTAATGTAAAAAAAAAATATATACTTATATAATACACTTGCATAACGTGGATTTACTAGATGATCATTTATATGGAAAAGTGTGTGAAACGGACCTAAAAGTCTGGTGCGTAAATATATATACTTTTTGTATTTTTTTTTTCAATTTATTTCACCTTTTACACACAACAATTGTACAATTTTAATCATTGTTTAACAATAGAATGACAAAATAAAAACACACCGACAAATGATCTTTAAATTTTCCATACATTTTCAACAGAATCCCTAGTTTGCGAAAATACTCTGTTGAAATTAAATTAAATTGTTGTTGTTTTTTATTTAATTAAATAATTTTCATTTATTTCATTGGTCCGTAGATAAGGAACGGTGCGAGAATTACTGTAATCGCGTTTTGCAAGCGATAAGAGATTGGTCAATTTGCAGCTTGCTATGCTATTTGTACATACTCTCAGTATCGCCCTGGTAAAATAGCGCAATTCAGAATATAAACGTTGCTTGAAATTGCTTTAGCTGTGTTTGGTGACCAGATCTGAATAACCAGGTACGTCCTTACCTTTCTCTTCCCGTCTCCTTCCCTTCCTCACTACCTTCAATCTCACAAAACACAAAATACCTCAACTGGGGATGCCATAATCTCACTAGCTCTCTTAGTATCGCCCTGGTAAAATAGCGCAATTCAGAATATAAACGTTGCTTGAAATTGCTTTAGCTCTGTTTGGTGACCAGATCTGAATAGCCAGGTACTTCCTTACCTTTCTCTCCCCCGTCTCCTTCCCTTCCTTACTACCCTCAGTCTCACAAAATAGCCCAATTGGGGATGCCATAATCTCACTAGCTCTCTTAGTATCGCCCTGGTAAAATAGCGCAATTCAGAATATAAACGTTGCTTGAAATTGCTTTAGCTGTGTTTGGTGACCAGATCTGAATAGCCAGGTACTTCCTTACCTTTCTCTCCCCCGTCTCCTTCCCTTCCTTACTACCCTCAGTCTCACAAAATAGCCCAATTGGGGATGCCATAATCTCACTAGCTCTCTTAGTATCGCCCTGGTAAAATAGCGCAATTCAGAATATAAACGTTGCTTGAAATTGCTTTAGCTGTGTTTGGTGACCAGATCTGAATAGCCAGGTACTTCCTTACCTTTCTCTCCCCCGTCTCCTTCCCTTCCTTACTACCCTCAGTCTCACAAAATAGCCCAATTGGGGATGCCATAATCTCACTAGCTCTCTTAGTATCGCCCTGGTAAAATAGCGCAATTCAGAATATAAACGTTGCTTGAAATTGCTTTAGCTGTGTTTGGTGACCAGATCTGAATAGCCAGGTACTTCCTTACCTTTCTCTCCCCCGTCTCCTTCCCTTCCTTACTACCCTCAGTCTCACAAAATAGCCCAATTGGGGATGCCATAATCTCACTAGCTCTCTTAGTATCGCCCTGGTAAAATAGCGCAATTCAGAATATAAACGTTGCTTGAAATTGCTTTAGCTGTGTTTGGTGACCAGATCTGAATAGCCAGGTACTTCCTTACCTTTCTCTCCCCCGTCTCCTTCCCTTCCTTACTACCCTCAGTCTCACAAAATAGCCCAATTGGGGATGCCATAATCTCACTAGCTCTCTTAGTATCGCCCTGGTAAAATAGCGCAATTCAGAATATAAACGTTGCTTGAAATTGCTTTAGCTCTGTTTGGTGACCAGATCTGAATAGCCAGGTACTTCCTTACCTTTCTCTCCCCCGTCTCCTTCCCTTCTTTACTACCCTCAGTCTCACAAAATAGCCCAATTGGGGATGCCATAATCTCACTAGCCCTCTTAGTATCGCCCTGGTAAAATAGCGCAATTCAGAATATAAACGTTGCTTGAAATTGCTTTAGCTCTGTTTGGTGACCAGATCTGAATAGGCAGGCACTTCCTTACCTTTCTCTTCCCCGTCTCCTTCCCTTCCTCACTATCTTCAGTCTCACAAAATACCCCAATTGGGGATGCCATAATCTCACTAGCCCTCTTAGTATCGCCCTGGTAAATAGCGCAATTCAGAATATAAACGTTGTTTGAAATCGCTTTAGCTCTGTTTGGTGTCCAGATCTGAATAGTCAGGTATTTCCTTACCTTTCTCTTCCCGTCTACTTCCCTTACTCACTACCTTCAGTCTCACAAAATACCCCAATTGGGGATGCCATAATCTCACTAGCTCTCTTGGTATCGCCTTGGTAAAATAGGGCAATTCAGAATATAAACGTTGCTTGAAATTGCTTTAGCTCTGTTTGGTTACCAGATCTGAATAGCCAGGCACTTCCTTACCTTTCTCTTCCCCGTCTCCTTCCCCTCCTCACTACCTTCGTCTCACAAAATACCCCAATTGGGGATGCCATAATCTCACTAGCTCTCTTAGTATCGCCCTGGTAAAATAGCGCAATTCAGAATATAAACGTTGCTTGAAATTGCTTTAGCTCTGTTGGTGACAAGATCTGAATAGCCAGGTACTTCCTTACCTTTCTCTTCCCCGTCTCCTACCCCCCTCCTCACTACCTTCAGTCTCACAAAATACCCCAATTGGGGATGCCATAATCTCACTGGCTCCCTGACAGTTGGGACTCATTGTCTCATCTTTATATATAAAAATGAATGTTTGTCGGTTTGTCCCTATACCATTAATTCATTTGCGATGACACTTTGGTGATTTGTAGTGTCCACTCCTGCGAATGTTTCTGTATGTAATGGTGAGCACAGGCGTTATAAAATTTGTATAAATATTATACAATAGGTGGCGCGCGGGTTGTTCAAAAAGGTGAACAGAATGTTCAGTGGAAACTTTTTAAGTGTATGAATATTGAGTACAAACTTTTCATCGGTTGTTAATTCCTCACATGATAATTCATCATGTCTCGAAGCGTCGAAAACTGATAATTGGGGTTTTTAACCTTAGGTTAGGTTAGGTTAGATTAGGTAAGGTTAGGTTAGTTTAGGTTAGGTTGCTTAATAATGGCTTTAGCCGTGTTTAGTGACTAGATCTGAATAGCCAGGTACTTTCCTGCCTTCCTCTTCCCCATCTCCTTCCCTTCCCCACTTTCCTTCAGCCTCACAACATACCCCAATTGGGGATGCAATAGTCTCACTGGCTCCAGCGGGAGCAGTTGGGACTCTTGTGAGGTATTCTCTATAAAAATAAAAAAAAAGGTTAGGTTAATGTGAGTTACGATGTGATGAATTATCATGTGAGGAAGTATCGTGTCTGAATAAATTTACTATGGGAATTCAGATGCTGAGATCTCATTAGTCCGATTACGTATGGAACAGTTCAAAAATGTGTGCAATTCACGGGCAATACTGAACGTATATAAAACACATCTATACATTTACTTGCGCACCGGGATATGAACCCGCGACCTCAATTAAAAATAACAGAAGCCATATCTTTATTCTTGTAGCGTTCTGTTATTTGCTACAGATTCTCAAGTACTTTGGATGGAGATTACTTTTAGGAATAATAGATACTTTGTTATTATCTGCGTTTATTATACACTTCGCTGTTTACAATGTAGATCTCGTTGATCGACCTAACTAGAAGCTGGCTAAATGGAATCTAATCGAGTCTTTCTGTGAACGCTCTCTCAGAGCTGTTTGACCCTCTCTTCGTTCCCACAGGTACTGACCTACCTGCCATCTGGCGGAATCTAAGGACAGCTCTTAGCACTGCCATCTATGTCTACAAGCAGGAAGCTTTTAGATGTACTACAATTGTGAACGCTGGTCGCTTACTAGGGCAATACTGAGAGTACTGTGCTATATATTATTGATTTCAATTGGTAAATTGGCAGCGAAATGTAACGAATCGCATCACTTGTAGAATATTTTATCAGTAGAAAGTTTAACAAATAAAAATATGGCTAACAAATGCATATAGGAGAAAAAATTGCTTTAATTTCTGTATATAAAGTTGTGCGTGATGAATACTTGGAGCAGGCGGCTGAGTTTGTGTATTTGGAAAGTATGTTTACAAGAGATGGAAAGGCGGATCGAAATTCTGAAAGAACGGTAAATACAGGTAACTCCATTAATGAAAGACTAAATGGCGTTGGCGCTAACAAAAAACAGTCAAAAGCCGCGAAGCTAGCAGTTCACAATGGAGTGCTGGTACCTGCCCTGGTGTATGTAAGTGAGGCATGGAACTGGCAGAGAAATGATGAAAGTAGACTGAATGCTGTTGAAATGAGATCCCTGAGGCGTACGTGTGTTAAAACCATGTCGATCGTGTGACAAATGTGGAGATCCAAAAATAATATATGACGCGAATGTGAATGAGGACGCCCGAGTGAGACGTGGCTCGATCAAGTGAGTCAGATGCTTTAGTCGGGCTATGTCAAGAGTCAGAATAATAGAAGAGCATGTATGAGACGATGAATGAATGTTAATGAGGCAAAGTGTGCCAAGACCGAGTTGTTTAGCGGTCCGTTCTCTCTGCCTACCCCTGCGGAGAAACTTCATGATGGTTAGTTAGTTAAAATGTACCTCCATACGATTCCTGAACATATTTGAAGTAATATAAATGTATTTGTCATTTTGTTGTCCGATGATATTTTTTTTCTATTAAAACTCCAAACCAAACCTATTTATCTACAGATCCACACATTCATTTAACTTAAATTATTACGATATTGACATTTTCAATTAAAGCCAAAAATATTTTTTTCGATCACACATCGCTACTGATCCCATCGCTATTGGAAATACCGCGTCACGATGAGTTTGAGTGAAACATGCGCGGTTTCGTGCACGCGGCATGCCGCTAGAATGAGACACAACGCTTACACAAGGCGCGCTAGAATATGTACGCACTTCTCTAGAAACAAACTCAGTTGCGACGCGTGGTGAAAAAAATATTTTTAATGTTTTTATTAGAAAAAAAATGTCATCGGACAGCAAAATGACACACACATTTATTACTCATAATATGCTCAGGAATCGCTGGGTAAAATCTCTCAGATAAGTCCTGTTACATCTGTATACACCTAACCAAAAATAATCGGCTACTTTCTTCGGGTCAGTATAGCTCCCTTGAGGTGATTTCAGCGCCCTTGATGTGATTTTTCACAAAAACGGTGCTCTACAAATTGTCAAATTATTATTATTATGAAAGTACACGTAAGGCTGTATTTAAATAAATTTTAGATTCGTATCTCAATCAATTTTATGTTTGTACTTTAATCAACTAATAAGACAGAAGATAACTAGAAAGATGACGTTAAGTACGATCTATCGCTGGGAGTAGTTTAGGATGATTTGTTATTTGCTAGATGTTTTGTAGACATTACACTTTGTACCTTCACAGAAATATTTGAATTTTGTTATCATTAGGTAAAGAATTTCACGAAAATAGAACATTATCATCTGAACAAATAATCCCAAGTACATTAACTATTTATTTTTTCATATTATTTACCTAATGACCCTCCATACTACGGCCGAATTCCCTTAAAATTATTGTATGATTTAAGACGATGGACTTCGCTTTTCGGCCCACACAAAAAGGACCCCCGGGAAAAAACACTTTCCTGCATCGAAAATTACACGAAATCAATATTTTATTTTTATATTGCCTTGTAGAAGGTGACAGCTATGTCGGCATGTTTTTTTAAATATTCGAAGGGTTTCGCTTTAATGTAAACATTCACTGTCAAACATGTGTAATTTATGTCGGAATTAGAAAATTATAAAAACATAACGACATAGCTTCTTCTTTCGAGACCATATTTTTATTATAATAAGGAAGTTGAGTCCTTTTTTATTTTTTTTTATCAATGTTCACATGCAAACATAATTACTAGTATTTTTTTTTTTAAAGTTCGTTTTCATAATTAAATTAATTTTACAAGTTTGAATTTTATTAAGCCCGCGAAAACGCCGGCAAGAGTATAATGCCGTGCGGGAGAGTTCGTGACGTCACCCGGTCCTTAATTGTGTGAAATATAAGGGAAAATATTTACTAAAGCGGGTTACGCTTAATATGGACGAAAAAAATAAATTTAAAAAGTTGTAGTAGTTAGATATTAACCGGAATTTCGAAAAAAGTGCATTTTAATGGTTATTTTTTTAAATTTAACAGCAACCTCAACTGTTACCTCCCAACAGACGGGAGCAGTTGGGACTCTTGTGCGGTATTAAAAAAAAAGAAAAAAATTCAAGCAACTACATTTCAATTCTAATTGTTGATATTTCACCAGGGCGATACTGAGAGTATTTACAACATTGAAATGTCGCATCGGAATCTAGTGTGCATACCACTACATATAGCATAAAACACAGACTGTTATTCTGTATCCACGGCCAAAATGTTTTATGCATGAATATCTGAGCGCACTGTAGCGTAACATTAACAATAGATCATAAAAAATCTATGTTCTATGGAATAACGTATTTCAATACATTTTTTATGACTGTTACTTAAGGCTGGGTTATACCCTCTCAAAAAGAAGAAGAAGGAGAGATGCGATAATACGAATGTTAGAGGGACCGCGTTGATATTAAAAACGATAATATTCAAGCAAAATTGTTAAAAATTTTAATAAAACACGACTCGTTTAAAATATAGCTAAAATCTCGTGGGGGTTGTGTTAAGTAGAATTTAAAGAAACATTGTGAATTTTTCATACATATAACTTGTTAAATGTATGAAAAATTCTAAGAAACAGAAACAAACGAGTAAATAATAATTTTTGGAGCATACTTTGCGATTTATTTCGATAGAAAGAATTTCATATAATTACCGTTTCGGTGTGCGGAATGTATAGATACTATCAACCACTAAAAACTTTTTTCTCAAATTGCAAATTTTTCCGCCCACCTTAAAAAAATCATACCTCCGAATTTGAATATGGAGACATACAAATTGATTATAGTTCTATATAGCCAATGAATTCACCTATATTTTGTCTATTATCACATATTCGTAGGATTTATAAAAAAAATATTATTAAATCGTTATCTTTAAAACATTTTAAAGAATCTAGAGAATATTTTTATTTAGAATGTACAATATGTTATATACGGCCGGTATATCTTCTTCGTTGTTTGTTTTTAGGGTGTTATGCCGTGTTGCGCTACCTCCTTCTCTAGCCGACGTTTCGGACAACGTTGCAGTGTCCATCATCAGGGCAGATCCGGCAGATCCGACGATGTGTGATCTGCCCTGATGATGGACACTGCAACGTTGTCCGAAACGTCGGCTAGAGAAGGAAGTAGCTCAACACGGCATAACACTCTAAAAACAAGCAACGAAAATGCTTTTAGCCGTGAAAATCTAAAAATAAATATTTATGTTCATATTAAAAATCTTTCTTGAAGATTTGAGTTTTTTAGTCAATTAAAAAACTAAAATCTTCAAGAAAGGCATACAAATACAATGTTGTGTCGGTGATTCAATCCAATATTGTATTTGTGAGCCTTTCTTGAAAAAATTACAGACAAAATTATTTATTCACATTCATATTGAGTATGCACGGACGCAAACAATAAATTCATCTTAAAATTTTAAAGCATTACTGCAAAAAGTTTTATATATCACTTTGAGAAATACTGCATTCGACGGACGTTAGATTGACGGTAGTTTGAAAGCCGTATACATATTTTAACAGATGTGATCTATAATAATTTCTCGGCGCATTATCCCGTATCGTGTGCGTGGACCTTTACGCTAACGGGCATTGTGTGTATACAAAGAGAAATTAATGACCATATGAATAAAACATTCATGTTTTTTTTCATTTTACACCGTACGAGGTAAGTAATAATAATTTTTATAGAGCAATTTACGTCAAAAGTCACATTTGAAAAGGCGTTTTTACATGCATTAAAGAGATTTATTAATTTAAAACGTATTAAAGACAATATAATACAAGATATTCCAACCAATGCAACTATATAATTCCAGTAACAAAAACCTCAATGGCCCAGTCACAGTTTAACTTTCTTGCTCCAAAAATCTTCAATAACTTAACAATTGAAATAAAGACAATAACCAAATATCACACTTTCAGGAAGACGCTTGGAGACTTTTTGATGAGTGAATGTGATAGAATTAGAAGCCTGTTTATATAATCTAATGCTAATGTACTTTTTTTCTCCTTTCTATCTTCTACTTTTTATTATAATTTTTCCAATATTTAACATGATTTATACTAATTCCATGTTTACACTAGACTTCATATTTCATACAATGTAATTATACTATATTGGTCACCATGATACAGGCAGCCGCCTAGTATGGTGATTTAATATATCAACTTTATGTAAATGTCACAATTATGTAACATGTATTATATAAATAAAAAAATAAAAAAAATAAAAAAATATGAGCGACTCTTAAACGAAAATTTGAAACCGAAAAATTAGAGTTTTTTTTTTTTTTTTACAATAGCTCCACACACATTGAGGAAAATAATTCCCTTCTGGACTTGTGTTATCTTTGGGGATGCTGTGTTGAGGGTCTTTTTTAGGGAAAGGAAGGAGAGGAAGTTATGGGAAGGAAAAAGGTATGCGGGGTTTGGAATATATCCCTCCAATTGATGTGCAAGGCAATATTCCGAGAGGGACCTGCTGGAGAGGTCAAAAGATTTATCTCAACAAGTCTCTCACGATCTGTCTTGCCACGCAGTATGTGGGCAGACGCATCCGTCTCCAAGATCGGACAAATGAACCCTGCTAAGTCACCAAACTTAGCGACCCACTTGATTTGACTTGCTATGATTGACAAGCCGGGTATCAGCTAGTATTATATAAATAGTTAAATAATCAATGATGGCAATGAATTTGCCTGTTGTAAAGATTCGTTTCGGCAATTTGATCCAATTTGTTTGAAGATAATATCGAGATCTTTGTCTCTTTTTATCACTCATCTAATTCATATTTTTTATTTTTATATTTCCTTTTTTTTAGCATTGTTTACCTTATCCAAGGATCGACAGACTTAACTTTGTTACTGGTGGCGTCACCACTTGAAACCAAAATCTTGCGTCACGATGTTTGTTCGAGATAAACTCAAGAACGGCTGTAACGATTTTTATGATCTTTGATTTGTTGGATTTGTCTCCGTCCCGAATAGCAGAATAACGTGCTCCGTTATGAAATTTGCTCAAAAAAATTGAAATAGGTCAAACGCGAGTTGTTTGAAAAATATATAGATGTATTTTATGGAGTTTAGTTTGGAAAAAAGGCGGGAGTGGAAGCGGAATCCGGGAGGATCGCAGTGGAATTAGAGAGGGGGTCCGCGGGAGGGTGGGCGAGGGAGGGGGGAAGTTGGAAAAGGTGGAAGGGGAATGCGTGAGGGGGAGGGGGTCGCGAGAATGGCGACAGCGGGAGAGGAGAGGGGCAAGGTGACAGTGGAATGTTAAGATGAAACCCTGTGGTGGAGAAATTTGAAAAATAGATTTTACTAAATTGTTGCTGTCACTGTTGCTCTTACTCCACCGGATATTGAGCGAAAGGGACAATGCACCTCGTGCTACTAAAACCTAACTAAAATCGAGGTTTTGTATTCCCCACTTTTCTCCTCCAAAAGTGGACTGATTTTCAATTTTTTTTTACCGACTACATAAGAAAAAACTATTCTATATCTGTACGTATTGCTTTTTTTAAAAAAACATTGTATAGTTTGTATACTGAACGTCTTTTGACGGCGTTTAAACCAGTCAATTTTATTGATTTTTGGAAGGTCATAACTTCTATAAAAAGTAACTTATAAAAAAAAAACAAAAAGTACCGACACGCTAGTAGTTGTTATCTATTTTATGTAAAAACAATATTTTCTCTAGGGTTAAAATCCAGAGAGATAAATAGGGAATACGTTTGTATGAAAAAATCACCCCCGGGTATCCCCTTAAGTAGCGTGGGCGGTTCATTTAGTAATAATATAAATTTCCCTTGAATACTAGGTTTTTAAGTTTCAAGTCAATCCAAAGAAGCCTGCTATGCCTCAATACAAAAGGTCTATCCCATAAAAACAACAATTTTTTCAACAATTCCCCCATTTTTCCAAAAAAATACATTTCCTCACTTATTCATAAAGGGATATGGGAATCGAACATTGTTCCGTTGCTTCTAACCTTTTTAAAATCCACGTCATTACAAGATGTGGCAGTAACCTAATTGGTATGGCGCACAGACATATTATTCATAGACTTGAGAATCAGGGAGAGGGGTAATAACCATCTGTAGCGGGGCGGAGAGGGATGAGTTGACGGTAACGATATGTGATTCGTTAATCCTTCAATACGACAGTATATAGGCATCACGCATTATAATATCACCATTTAGCTCTTAAAAGTAAAATCTGCTTTTGAATGAATAGACCTTTTTACATGGGAGCGCGAATTGTTCGCCCGGTTTGAACAAACTTGTGTAATCCATATAAAATGAAGAAAGGTTCGCTTGTTTTGAGAGTCGAATATTTTGTTACCGTGTTAAGTTAAGACACTTTTACAAATGTTTCATAATTTACTTATCACAGTAAACTGCAACGTGCACACGACGGGACCGGGAATTTCGCTTCATGTCTAAAACTGATCATATTATATGATCTGAATAAGCTTAAAATAATGACAAATAATGCCTGCATATGGAAGGTAATACGACAATTGGGTTTATACTCTTTTTCACTTCTATTTTTACATGTTTTAATAGCACAAGTTACCATTTTTGCCGTGTTATTTCGTAAAATGTACCGATAAGAGCTCGACGCTAGTCCGCACAAGAATGATGACGTCACATTTTCTAGATTCACGCGTACCTATACGCCAGCCCGGCCGGTTCCATGGAACCCAGAATTAAGGAGGGGGAAATAATACGCTTTTATCACTTAGGGCAGGTCTATACATATTCATATGTCTATGGTATGGCGTTTATCCCGGTAAGACGAGAGGTTCTGGGTTCGAGTCCCAGTTGCGACCGTTATCTTTTATTTTTCTGTTTCTTGGTCTTTTTTCATATTTTCGTTTAGATTATTAGTGTTATCTTCTTCAAAGATGTATTACAGTTTAAAATTTTTTGTATTACTTTCTTGTGGTTAGCGTGGAGTGTCTAGAAAGCCAAAATCTTTAAATAGCTCTTTAGTAAAATTTGTCATCATTATTAATTTGTCACTTAATCAGTTTCGTCTAAAAAATGACGACATGTTTACTTACCAACGGTTTTATGTCCATTTAGCAGTATAAAAAAATTATGTATGAGCAATAATTTGCTAATATGTACTCCTTAAATACCACTGAAGAAATATATTCCTAGAACTGAATTGTGAAAGTGTCAATGTGTCAGAATTTAACTAAAAATGTTCCTTTTTACTTCTGCCAAAAACGATTAAAGTATATTATCAAACTATATCAATGCATCCCCACCACACTGACTTGTGAATAATGGCTTTCAGAGTACCGGGCCGTAGGCCCCTTGATCTTTCATCTTGGATTATAATATGGTTGTTGAAAATTGATTTTTAGTGTGTGTTTTTGTTTAAATTTTTTCGAGGTTCATGGCTGCAGTGGCGGGGAGGGGGGGGGGGGGGGGTATTTTGGAGGATTTACCACACTGAAACAACTACTAACTACAAATATATATACGATTATTCACAAAAACATATCACAGACTGGATCAAAAAACAAGGCATTCACTTCTTTCAAAACATTATAACTACTAATCAAACATAACCCTACCCAAACAAATAAAAAATAAAAACTTTGCTTCTGGGCAGAAAATATTACCTTCATATTATTTGCAAAATCTAAAATATTCCTACCTGCTTTTGAAGAAAATTATTTGTATAATTTTAATTGCTACCAATTTTATATCTACGATACTGCCGATACGGGTTGAACCACGGTGCCCTTCTTGACAATGTCAAGGAGGATACTGCGTTTCTACTTATGTCGACAGAATATATCTTAATCCTAAACATGCGAACACCTCAGCACAGGTTCTCCCAGTGAGGTGTTCACAAAATGCTACTATTAACCTTCTTACATACCTTTTTACATCCTGTTACTGAATATGAACTTTTTTTGCACTACTATGTAAACCATTGTAATTATTTGTTAAATGTATGTAAAAGTATAGAAATAAATAAATTTTGAATATTATCTCCACACAGGAGGCCCTGAGAGAATAATCTCCCTTAGGGACCTAATTCATATTTGAGTATGCCGTGTGGAGAATATTTTTAAGGAAAGGAAGGAGAGGAAGTTCTGGTAAGGAAAAAGGTATGAGGACTGGAAATCTGGTGGTATGTGTGTCCAGGAGTGGCGGACATTTGAATTCATCCTTCCCACTGCTGTGCAAGGCGATCAGTCGAGTGTCCTTTTTTTTGTTTTTTTTATAGTGAATACCTCATAAGAGTCCCAACTGCTCCCGTCTGGAGTTAGTGAGAAGGAGACGAGGAAGAGGAATGTGGGGAAGTACCTGGCTATTCAGATCTAGTCACTAAACACGGCTAAAGCCATTTCAAACAACGTTTCAATTCTGAATGGTGGTCTTGCACCAGGGCGATACTAAAAACGTGCCGCAAATATACTATATATTATTTTAAATAATGAATTGTGAAATAACACAAATCAATTAAATAAAATTTACTTGCGCATGCCGGGTTAGAACCCGCGGCCTTCGGAATGGGAGTCTAACGCCTGATGTAGAAGTAAAAATGTGGACAGACGTCTCCGCCGTGAAGACCTAGACAATCTTCACCCGATGAACCCGTAGCACCAAATCTAGCGAACCACTTGGGGTGACCGGCAGAGATGTTGATTAATTAATGGTTCCCGGGGTGACGGTACCCATATCCGCCTCCCAAATTAATATAATCACTTCTAAAGATTTGACGGTTCGGTGGAGATGATATCATCCTCTTTTGAAAGACCTTGGCTGTATTAGCATGGCGAATTTTTTAATAATAATAATTTGATGTCGAAATATTGTTTTTATTAAAATCATTCTTTGAGAGAAGATGTTGGACCTATCGTAATAATATAATAAATTATAAAAAAAAACGTTGGAGTTAAGAGGACGTCCTTGGAGGAGTTTTAAGAGGAAACCGGGCGGCGTTTTGTCCATACAAACGTATGCCCCAATTTCCTCTCTGAATTTTAACACCAGTGAAAACATTTTTTTGATATATTGTATAATATCGACCACTAGCTTGTCTGTACGTTTGCTTTTTTTTTTTAAATAAGTTACTTTTTATAGGAGTTAGGACACTTCAAAAATTGTTAAAATTGCCTGATTTGAACGCCGTCAACAGACGTTTAGTATACAAACTAGACAATGTATTTTTAAAAAAAGCAATACGTACAGACGTAGAGCATTTTCTTCTAATACAGTTAGTAATAAAATCTTTAAAATCTGTCTAGTTTTAGAGGAGAAAAGTGGGGGAATACAAAACCTCAATTTTGACGATTTTATTTATTTATTTATTAAATGAATTTTGTATATTGTATAGATATTGTGTTATTTCATCCGCCATGTTAGGGATGTCCCTGTGTTATGGCGGGTGAAGTTTACAGATAATATAATTTATGGTGATGAATAGACATCGGATTATATGCACTAACAAAGTGTCAAAATATGCCTGCAAATATGCACTAAAAAGGGCCGAAATATGCACTAAAAACTCTAGATATGCCCAAAATATGCACAGTGCAAAATCGAAAAGCCATTTTTATTTTTAAGTATTTTAATTAAATACGGTACTAAAACAGCGAAATATTCTTAAAATTATGCCTAGTTTTTGTGACAGTACAAAATTAAATATTTTTCCAAATTTTCGAACGCAAATTTGTGACGTTTGTCACCCATTATTAATTTGTACACCGAAAACGAACTCTCTACGTCTAATGACATCATAGGACAAAATTTAAAATTGGTCGCCATTTCTGGAGATACCTGTTTAGGCAGGATATGTACGACCTATGCCGTTGAAGTAGGCATGTTCTTAATATCTTCAAGACTTGGGTTATTAAGCAAAATAGCGTCTAACTTTTAACGAATCTTTTCTGATATTGAATTAGGAAGGAAGTTGGCGAGTTCGATCATTGTTTCCAGTAATTTCTATTAAATAGAGGAAGGTTTTTTTGTTTACAATTTTTCTATGGTATCTGATAACTTGTGGAAATGTATTGAGATGAGTGCGACCTTCTGTTTGATGGATGCGTCTTCAAATGCTAGCTTGCTTGACTGAAAGGCCTCAGAACTGTCAAATTAACCAACGAAATATGCACGATTGGGAAAAAAGGCCAAAATATGCATTTACGCCGTAATTGGAGAGTTATATGCATTTGCATATGCCAATATGCAAATGCATAAAATCCGATGTCGAAGTATACTGATAATATAAATAATTGACGATATTGAAGTTTACAGTTAACGCAGCAATGAATTTATGATACTTAGGGGGTTTCTCACCATCCTCCCGTTAGCTTATCTACCCTAATAACGAATATTATTAAAAATAAAAATAAAATACTCGCAGTGGTTAGAAAACTCGGCCAACTTATCCAATATATAGCCACTATTCATAGGTTCGAGTACCGAATTATAAACTCCAACTTAATACATAAATAAACCGTAAATCGTAAATCGAAAATTTTCGTTATTAGGGTAGATAAGCTACTGGGAGGATGGTGAGAAACCCCCTTAAGTTAACATATAATATGATAATTGATGATAATGAAGATTGCAGATAATATAGCTATGTGTTTATGATAATTAAGTTTACATATAATATAATAATTGATGATAATGAAAGTGACAGATAATATAACAATGAATTTACGTCAATGAAGTATACAGATAAAATAATAATTGATGGTAATGAAGTTTACAGATATAACAACGAATTTATGACAATGAAGTTTACAGATAAAATAATAATTGATAGTAATGAAGTTTATAGATGATATAACAATGAAGTTTACAAATAAAATGATAATTGATAGTAATGAAGTTTACAGATAATGTAACAAAGAATTATTTAAAAAAATTATTTAGGTATAATCAGTTTGAAATGCAGTTGTCTCTTTCGCTCAGTATTCGGAGCTGTAACAGCGACAGAGACAACAAAAGTTTTCGATAACTCATAACGAAGAGTCGCATAACTTTTCTGATATCGCCCCGGTAGCGGTTACATAAAATAACACCGATTAGCGAAGATTCAAACCGCGCTTATAACACATGATATTTTTACGTCTGGCGGGTCTGTATGGGATTGTATGACGAGCGCTATTGTGTTATAAGTATAACGAAACTTGCAACAGTTCCTAACATAGCGGTCGGTGAAAAATGACATTGCGTGTTTTTAAATTAAAAAAATAACCATTAAAATGCACTTTTTTCGAAATTCCGGTAACTGAATTGATTAGTACTCGTTAATATCTAACTGCTACAACTTTTTAAATTTATTTTTTTCGTCGATATTAAGCGTGTCCCGGTTTTGTAAATATTTTCCCTTATTTTTCATACAATCAAGGACCGGGTGACGTCACGAACTCTCCCGCACGGTATTATACTCTTGCCGGCGATTTCGCGGGCTATAATAAAATTGAAACTTGTAGAATTAATTTCATTATGAAAACGAACTTTAAAAAAAAAAATACTAGTAATTATGTTTGCATGTGAACATTGATAAAAAAAAATAAAAAAGGACTCAACTTCCTTATTATAATAAAAATATGGTCTCGAAAGAAGAAGCTATGTCGTTATGTTTTTATAATTTTCTAATTCCGACATAAAAAAAATCTGGTATTTAAGTTTGCATGTGAAAATATTTTTCACTCAATTTCCCAATTATGAAATTCTTTAAAATGACTTCGGAAACTTTGTCGCTAACAATGACGCGTAAATAAAGATGCCACAAACAGCCGACAATATTACATGAGCGTATAACGCGCCTGTCCCACATGGAAATAAATAAGTCAGCCTTATCGACTTCGTACAATGTACCAACGATAGTGCTCATATAAGGTTTCTCGGAGGAATGTCATTTTGTGCCAAGTTTCTTCTACAATGATATACTAGTACTGTAATTCTTTGAACAGTAGACCTCGTGTTAAAAAAGTACGTTTCCCGCTCAAAAAGAAGAAGGAGAGATTCCTTTTTTATAAAAAAACATCAATTGATTTTGAAAGATTGCTATTTTATCTTGTACACGCAGTTTTAAAATTTTGAAAAACCAAGTGTATTTTTAATATACTAAGGTTATGCCGTTGGTCGTTGGCAGATTTGTTCAATTTTCGAACGATAGATTCTGTTAAACAACATAAATTTCAAATCATATAATCATACAACAAAAATTTCATAAATTTCAACATAAATTTCAAATCATATAATCATACAACAAAATAAACCAATATGTAATCAAATACAGTTTTCAGAATTAAAATTTTAGTTAAATTAAAATCATTAAAAAATAAATCCGAGAACGTGTTTTGTGACAAAAATAACTCAGTTTTTCTATTTATTTAATAAGGTCTTACAAACTAAAATATTTCAGATTTTTTTCACACACTTATTTTGTTTAGATATTATTGAAAAATCATAAATACTTATGACATAATAAAAAATTATATCATTGAAAAAGAAGATAACAATAATAATCTATTTTTTTTTTCATAATAGGGTGTAATAGCAAAATTGGTTAATGCGTATGTCCCGGTAAGACGTAAGGTTCTGGGTTCGAGTCCCAGTTGCAGCCATTATATTTTATTATTTTTTTGTGTCTTGTTCATTTTTATATTAAAAAAATAGATTATTACTGTTTAATTATTATTATATTATTATTAGATTATTGCTTCTTCTTAAATGATATATTACATTGATCGGAATAACCTTCAAAAGTAAAAAAGAGAGTTTTTCTTACAAAAAAAATTTAATATTCATTTAGACTTTTACAAAAAGTCAATAGGTGTTCCATAAAAATAAAATCGGATATATTTATCCGAGACACTATCCAGGCAACAAATACATTCTTTGAATACTTGTTTCCAATGAAAAAGGTAGCTGCCAATAATTTGGAAAAAAACATTAGTCGAAGATAATATTATTAATTCTGAAATTTGAAATATGAAGTTAACGAATACGACAGTCTCATAATAGGGTGCAATAGCAAAATTGGTTAATGCGTATGTCCCGGTTAAACGTGAGGTTCTGGGTTCGAGTCCCAGTTGCAGCCGTTATATTTTATTATTTTTCTGTGTCTTGTTCATTTTCATATTAAAAAAATTAGATTATTATTGTTATCTTCTTCTTCAATGATATATTACATTGATGGGAATAACCTTCAAAAGTTAAAAAGAGAGTTTTTCTAAAAAAAAATTAATATTCATTTAGACTTTTACAAAAAGTCAATAGGTGTTCCATAAAAATAAAATCGGATATATTTATCCGAGACACTATCCAGGCAACAAATACATTCTTTGAATACTTGTTTCCAATGAAAAAGGTAGCTGCCAATAATTTGGAAAAAAACATTAGTCGAAGATAATATTATTAATTCTGAAATTTGAAATATGAAGTTAACGAATACGACAGTCTCATAATAGGGTGCAATAGGAAAATTGGTTAATGCGTATGTCCCGGTTAAACGTGAGGTTCTGGGTTCGAGTCCCAGTTGCAGCCGTTATATTTTATTATTTTTCTGTGTCTTGTTCATTTTCATATTTATAAAAATAGATTATTATTGTTACCTTCTTCTTCAATGATATATTACATTGATGGGAATAACCTTCAAAAGTAAAAAGAGAGTTTTTCTTACAAAAAACAAATAATAATAAATTGCAAAGCAATTTAAATAGACCGGTCAGTGGTTGAGTGGGCATAGTGTTTGGGTCCCACCCAGGCGTTCCGTGTTCGATTCCTCGGCTGGCTAAGTCCTCCATCACAACACAAGCAACATCTTCCGCTTAGTGTTGTGGTAGTAGGAGATTTTCAAATGTTGTTGGGTTATTCGTAACCCGGGAATGTTTTTCTTTCTTTAAAAAAAAAAAAAATGCTTTAATAGAATATTTTTTAACTACTTTGAAAATAAAAATATGTAATTGTCTTGTCATTTTTTGTTTTTCTTATATACTGGTGTCTTTTTTTCTCTCTTTACGTGTTTTCTCTTGTTGTTTATTCTACTTAACCTGTCTTTATTTTTATTTTTATGCTGTACTGAATGTAAAACTTATATTATGATATCAAAATACCTTTGTAAAATTGTAACTACTACCTTCCTACCATTACTTCCTACTATTGTAAGTTCCTCCTGTCCTAAAATGAGTTTTGTAAGTCATTGGGATTGCACTAACAAGAAATAAAAACATTAATAAAAAAAAAAGTTGTCAGTGTCCAAATATGACAACACTCGTAATTTCAAAATGATAATGCCGAATTCGTTAACATCCGTTTCCGCTAAATAACAAAGACGCATCAGACCGTAAATGATATAAATATATTGTCTAATCTGTACACATTCACTTTCATCCGAATTGTTACTACAAAGCACTGAATTAAAAATACCAAGAAATGAGATTTATAATCCTAATTAGAAGGGTCAGTCAAAAACTAATGCCTTCTATTTTTTTTCTAGTGAAATAAAGTTGTTAAATGAAAATTTTGAATTTGGCGCTATTCCTCCAACCTTCTTCTATAATCTACTGCAGTAGTAACTTTCTGCGTCTGTAAAGTGGCCGACATCGATGTTCGTATCAGACAGGTTTCTGAGATTGAATTCTTCTGCAGAAGGTGAAACGCCCATCCGTAATCATTAAAGTCTGAAAATATGTACGGTGTAATAAGCACTGTTAAGATGATACCCGGGTGGTGGAGAAATTTGAAAAATAGATTTTACTAAATTGTTGCTGTCACTGTTGCTCTTACTCCACCGGATATCGAGAGAAAGGGACAATGCACCTCGGGCTACTAATACCTAACTAAAATCGAGGTTTTTGTATTCCCCACTTTTCTCCTCCAAATGTGGACCGATTTTCTATTTTTTTTTTACCAACTACATAAGAAAAAACTATTCTATGTCTGTACGTTTTGCTTTATGTAAAACATTGTCTAGTTTGTATACTGAACGTCTTTTGACGGCGTTTACACCAGTCAATTTTTTTGATTTTTGGAAGGTCATAACTTCTATAAAAAATATTGTTTGAATTGTGAAAGTGGTCCGTGACTGCAAAAGTTTAAGAAATCCTGGTGTAGAGCTAATGCAAAGAAAACACATAACCCACTTTTCTACATGATTACATCTTCAGTGGTACATGTCTTGTTTTTTTGTATAGATATAATATATTACATACAGTGTCTTTATTATGCTAAAATATACAAAATAACGTAATACGTAATTTTATGTTGAAACTGTGGATGGTATGAAAACTGTAATACTGATGCAGTAATAATTGAAGAATGTGGGAAGGAGGGGGGTTTAGAGAGCACCCGGCTATTCAGATATGGTCATTAATTATGGTTCTCTCTCTGGTTTCAATCCTGGGATTGGTTTGCAGCAATTTCCTCTATTCTTCTCTTCCATTATTCCCTGTCTTGTGCGGCTCTTTTGAAGTCTGCATATGATAATAATAATAATAATATTTTTATTGATTTCTTACACAATTACAAGTTTTAATTTAATACATTTAAGAAATAATGTCACATAAATACATTACAAAAAATAGTATGTGAATATGCGAAAAAGAAATTTATAGGAATGTAGCAAATTCAAAAAAAATTGCAGGCAGTGGTGTTGATTTAGTCAATGTGGAGAGACTCTTTCAAGAATAGAAAGAATTTTTCTTTTGGATGTCTCCTAACCGACGTCAAATATATCAATCTCGGAGGAGATTTGGTTCAGGAGCAATATACTCCTTCCTACCGGGAGAACCATTGGCAGGTTTGTTCTACAGGCAGGAAGGTAGAATAATCTATGATGACTCTGTCTTAGATAGTCATCTGGAACATAGAGACTCACGCGCTCCAAAATAGCTGAGTTCACAATATCGCCTCGCAGCAGTCTGTATAGGTGGATGGCGGCATAGTCCTCCCTTCTGAGCTGCAGGAGTGAAGTCCCAGTATACCCAGAAGAAAGGTAGTCGGGTAGAGCCATGGATAGTGGCCATACTCCCTCATGTAGAGAAATCTTGATGAGCAGCGCATGTCCGCCAGCAGGTCCTCCAGGTACTCTCGGCGTGGGCGTCCCCTAGAGTTTGTCCCCTCGGTCATACCCTCCATTATGGCATGCAAGAGGCCTTCTTGTCGTATTATATGGCCGATGCACGCCTTTCGGACAAGGTCCCGAGCAGGTGCCTTCCTCCTTCGATTCTTTGGAGAACCTCCTCATTTGTAATGTGGTCTCTCCAGGAAATTCCTAATAGCCTTCACTAGGACCACATCCCAAAGCAATGGTTAAAAATTAAGGTTAAAGGCATTTTAAGCAAGTTTATATTCTGAAGAGGAATTCACTTGCCAAAATTGTGTGGAAGTATTCTTAGATTTTTTTTTAAACTTCTTTAGGAGGCCCTGAGTCATATAATTTCCCTCAGGGCCTATGTCATCTTTGTGGAGGGTGTTTGAAAGGCAAGGATATAGAGATGAAGTTCTGGGAAGGAAAATGGCATGAGGGGTTGGTTGGAATCCGGAGAGTAATGTGTATAGGAGTGATGGACTTATGAATCCATTCTTGTTGCTGGGCGATGGGTCGAGAGACTCCAGCTGGAGAGGTCCCAGTCGGGCCAGCCACGCAATTGGTAGACAGACACATCCTCCGCCAAAACCAGAACAAACCTCACCTTGTAAATCCGTGCATCCCTGCTAAGTCACCAAACGTAGCGAACCACTTTTGGTCAACTACCGCAGGGATGTGGGTTATACAATTAATGGTTCCCGAGGCGGCGGTACCCTGTTCTAAATTAGTGTAGTTGGTATTAGATTGGATGGTATAGAAGTTTGATTGCTGGTCTTTTACTACGGTTGAATTTGGTAGCCTCCTCTGGTCTAGAGCTCTTAAAATCTTGAAAAAACCTTGGACTCTGTGCAGAAATGGGTGGTCCGTTTGATAGATTCTCAGGCGTCTGTTAGACGAGCTGTCCTTGTTCTACCGGTATTTCAATGGAAGATGCTCCGACGGACTAGCGTCATCGATTTCTTTGCCACCGGTGCACAGACGGGAAACAAATCGAACAGTTGCATAAAGTTGACGTTTGTACGACTCGTTCTTGAGGAGCTCCGCTGTGAAACAATTTGCATTCCTCTATGTGTCCTCCCTTCTACAACGTGGGTCTCTTACATTACCCTCCACACAGCATCCCCAAAAAAGTGTGGAGTTAAGCCGCGGCTTTCCGAATTTCTACTGATTTATTACATATTTTCCTTATATGCTTGGAGTTTTTTAAGCTCTTAAAAAAGTATAAGCTATTCTTTAAGATAGAATCTATACAATTAAATTATTTGAAATTCCCTCGATAGAAATATATTATTATTTACACGTTTTTTTTCTGTTATTTTATGTATGAAAAAATTCGCAATGTTTCTTTAAATGCTACTTAACACAACCCCCATGAGATTTTTTGATTTTTTTAAAACTAGTCGTGTTTTATTAACCCGTTTAATCACAGGAGACCATATTTGTCCCAGCTCACATAGGTCTCACAGAAATCGTTGTTTTTCCCTTACTATCATAGTCAGAAATGTGATCTAAATGGTATTGGAAAGAGAATACAACAAACTATATATTCAAATCTAAAAGAAAACCACAAAAAAATTAAAATTTACCCGTTTCTGAAACCAAAGTTTCCGATAGCAATTTGAAAAAAAATTATGGAACTTTGTGAATTTTTTAAGATTTTTTTTTACATGAAACGAAAAAAAGTGAGGTGACAGTAAGGTTTATAATTCATTTATCTAATGAAATAATTGTGTTTTATGTTTTTTCATTATCAGTAATTTTAGTTAGAAAAAAAAGTAAAGTGAGTCATTTTTAAAACTTTTTAAAGTTTTCGCAAAAAAAAAATATATTTAAATAAATACATAGTAATTTTTAATAAAGAAATTTGAAAGCCTATTTCATAACCTTTCGAAAACAGTTTTTAGTTTTCGAATACGTTAACAAATGTTCCTTTTATTTGGATTTTATTGCAAAGCGGGAATATTTTTAGCCTCTGACAAAATATGTCAATTTTTTTAGGGGTTAAACATTTTCTCTTGAATTTAATCGTTTTTAATATTAGCGCGCTCCCTCCAACTTTTTATTGTCGTTCTTATTGTCGTTCTCTCCTTCTTCTTATTTTTGGACGGGTACTACTGGTCCTTAATGCAAAAATAAAAAAGGGTGATACTGAGAGTTTGACATATATAATACCAGTGTGACGATGACGTAGTTCAGAAGTCAACATTTTTCATTTATGACTCAAACTTAGGTCATTATGTTGAGCGTGCACGATTCTGTGGAAGGCCTCTAAAATGCCGCACAGTGGAGCAAAAACATTAAAATCCGGACATAATCAATTTTTAAAAACTTCTAAATGAGCTGCTTAAATTTTTGTTTCGGTGAATATTTTTTATAACTATCTGAGTTATTCCAAATCTTCCAAACTAGCCTGAGAGGATAAGCAGTTGAATCGCCCTGTTGATTGGCGCGTTTTTTATTTGTCATTGTTATTTTTGGCGTAAAAAAAATATTCACCTAAACAAAAATTTAAGAAGGTATGAGATCCTACGAAGTAAGAGGGGATGCAGCACAGCTTCTCCAGATAACAAACTGGAAGTCAGCCCCTGAGGACAGGAGGAGTTGGAGGCGAACGTTGCGGGTGGCCAAAGCTCGATATGGGCTGTAGCGCCATCGAAGAAGAAGAAGATGAGATCCTCTGTGTTTCGCCTATTGATCTCAACACGCGCCATGGCACGGTGCGACTTCTTAGAATGATCTTTGTGTATTTGAAGAAGCTTATTTTTATGTATGTATTTTTAGAGATGGGAATTGAAAGTCTTAAAAAAAGTTAAGAGGTTGAATAGTCTTAGTAATTTCCGGTGTCAAAATTCAGTTAATGTGTGCTCCCCTCCATGCAACGATACCATATTGTACTATTAAATGGGCTAGAGCTAGAGCATAGTATGTATGTATTAATTTTTAAGTTAAGTAAGTATATTTCCAAAATTAATTTCTTTGAAATTTAATTTAAATTAAATTTAATAATGTTTTTTATTAAGTTCTACAAGTGTTATAGTTTTTATTACAACACTTGCAGAACTTAATAATAAACATTATTAAATTAAATTAAAAAAAAATTCTAAAAAATTAAATGGAGTTCTACGAAAACAATAAATAATCCTAAATTTATAACTATGTACATATATAAGTTTTCGTAATCTATTTATAATATTTGTAATTTGAGTGTTCAACTTAAGGTATATTATTAATTAATTATTATTATTAATTAATATTGGTTGGGCATTTACACGGCTACACTTACACATGTACTTCTGTACGAATTTATACACATACATGAACTGCTGTAATTGTAGCTAGTATTGTCACATTTCCTTCCTAACCTTCCCTATAAAACTATCACTTTTTCCTATTACCCACAATCAGTCAATAATCGACCATTACCGCGCAAGCACCTCAACATCCGCATTCCTATTCCGCATCTACCGCTCTAACAAAAATAACTTTAAAGTACATGTTAAAACCAGCAAATATAGAAGAAAGTGGTCCCGCAGTGAGTAATTTCTCTCCTTTTCCTTGTGTGCATACTTTCTACTTGTGCAGTGGTTAAAACACATAAAACATACACATTTCAAGGTCATTTGACATACAAAATTACACAATACACGCATCAAATATATTTCATTTATGTATTATTTGCTGTGCATAAACAGTCTTTGTTTTGGCATGTTAATATTTAAGGTGATATGAGGTATTTTTTGTTATTATACTAAAAGTATATGAAATATTTGTATATCGTAGGTATTTAGGTTATTTTCTCACACTCACTTTTTGACGGCCGGCGTAGTCCAGCGGTAGAGCGTTAGACTCCCATTCCGAAGGTCGCGGGTTCAAACCCGGCGTGCGCAAATAAATTTTATTTAATCGATTTGTGTTATTTCACAATTATTTATTTAAAATAATATAAAGTATATTTGCGGTACGTTCCAGAGTGGAAGATACTCCTTGTATCGCCCTGGTGTAAGACCACCATTCAGAATTGAAACGTTGCTTGAAATGGCTTTAGCCATGTTTAGTGACTAGATCTGAATAGCCGGGTACTTCCCCACCTTCCTCTTCCTCGTCTCCTTCCCTTCCCCACTTTCCTTCAGCCTCATAACACACCCCAATTGGGGATGCCATAGTCTCACTGGCTCCAGACGGGAGCAGTTGGGACTCTTGTGAGGTATTCACTATAAAAAAAAAAAATAATATGCTAATTATTTAATTTATTATTTTAAATACCTTTGGTCATGTTTGGTTGATTCTGTCTCCACTGTGCGGCGTTGAGCCGTTCTAGAAATAACTTCGGAATTCTATCAACAGAAGTGATGTCATACGAAAACCGTACCATATTTGGTACAATATGTAATCGCAACTCCAACCGACTACAGCTTGTGGCCATATGCCAGTAAAGGTGATAATTATTGTGTCGATGCTTTCGTCTTATCATTAATAACAATAAACTTATCTGATAAATATATGTTTAATAAGTGGATTCCCCTTTCTTAAGGCCCCCCCGTATTAACCGCTAAAATGAAGAAGAATGAGAGAGATACGACGAAATTCAAGCGAAAATTGTGAAAATGTTTAATAAAATACTACTCGTTTAAAAAGGAGCAAAAATCTCGTGAGGGTTATATTAAGTAGCATTTAAAGAAACATTGTATATTTTTTCATACTTATAACTTGTAAAATAACCGAAACAAACGTGTAAATAATAATTTTCGGAGCATACTTTGCTGTTTATTTCTATCAAGAGAATTTCAAATAATTGCCGTTTCGGCGTGGGGAATGTATAGATACTATCTTAAAGAATAACATATTTTTTCAGATATTTTTATAAGAATAACTCTCTTTTTTTCTTTCCATAAAAATAAAATCGGATATATTTATCCGAGACACTATCTAGGTAACAAATACATTCTTTGAATACTTGTTTCCAATAATAAAGGTAGCTGCCAATAATATGGAGAAAAAAAACATTAGTCGAAGATAATATTGTTAATTCTGAAATTTGTAATATGAAGTTGACAATTACGACAGTCTCATATAAGATCGCAGTAGCCCAATTGGTAGAGGCGTATGTCCCGGTAAGACGTAAGGTTCTGGGTTCGAGTCCCAGTTACGACCGTTATCTTTTATTATTTTTCTGTGTCTTGTTTATTTTCATGTTTTAAAAATTAGATTATTATTGTTATCTTCTTCTTCAATGATATTTTTTAAGAACTTAAAAACTTCAGTTTAAGACAAATATGTAAGAAATCGGTATAAATTCGGGATGCCACTGCTAGTGAAAACAGTACTACTCAGATTGTGAAAAACATAAAATGATGTAAATAATTGCATTGTTCAGCCATAATTTTAACTCGTATATTGAGGTAATTGAATTTTCACATGATTTTTTTTCATTAAAAGATTGGTATTTGTTTTTGTTATGTTTATTTAGATGTATGCACATTTTTTTCACACATCTAGTATGAAAATCTGATAATACAATTTAATAAATACAGTTTAAGAAATACAAATTAAAAAATATAATTTAAGAGATTAATTTAAGAAATACAGTTGACTACAATTTAAGAAATACAGTATAATATTTGTAATCTAATCAAAGATTGTTTTTAACATATATAGCACATATCCTACGAAAAGTGCTAAGGTTTGAGGATTCCTTAACGGTATGCGTTTGGGGGTTATAAAATCTGTACTTTTACCAGAGAATACCACTAAATTAGTCATTTTAAAATCAAATTCTAGACGTATTGATTGAAAATTAAGGGTATTTTTAATATACTAAGGTTATACCGTTAGTCGTTGGCAGATTTGTTCAATTTTCAAAGGATAGATTCTATTAAACAACACAAATTCAAATGATGTAATCGTACAACAAAATAAATAAATACATTATCTATTCAACACAGTATTCAGAATTTTAATTTTAGTTATATTAAAATCATTAAAAAATAAATCCAAGAACGTGTTTTGTGACAAAAATACCTCAGTTTTTCTATTTATTTAAGGTCTTACAAACTAAAATATTAAATTTTTTTTTTACACACTTATTTTGTTTAGACATTATTGAAAAATCATAAATACTTAAGATAAAAAAATACTTACAAGAAGTACACGATATTCGCGTGTTTTGGGCATTTTCATTGCTTACTTGAATGTGGGTATATATTAAAGCAAGTTTTACACGAAATAAATCGATATTAAATTTTTAATTTTAAAAATTTGATACGGGGAATAATCGATCTTTCTCAATGGAACCACTCTGTAGAGTTGCAAGCATTTTAAAACTTTTATTCTCAGCCGCTGGTCAATCGCTCTTAATATACTGTTTATGGGTTTCATTGTTTCATCTAAGCATGTAATGAAATACAGAAAATTTTTCTGCATATTCAAACTCAAACTCAAAACCGTCAAAAAGTAGACTTCCTTTAAGGTACAGAAATGCAGTTTTATTTCTAATTTTGATTCTGTTTTAATTTTTTACGAATATGTTTTTCCTTTTAAAGTTTGACATTGCAAAATATTCATTTCAGTTGGACATTGCAAAATAATACAAATTACGTAAAGTGTTTTCCTTAGAATTAAAATAAATAAATATATACTTGATGTACTCAGATGTTTCACGTTCGTGATGTACCTACATACATTGGAATGTTGTTAAAGTAATAGACGTTTGTTGCGGAAACATTAATTTTTAAACAAATTACGTTATTAACAGATTATTTATGGTACAGGCATTTTTTTTTGTAATACGGTCATGCATTGTTTTATCACATATTTGTTTTTATTTATTTGCGTTATAAACAGTCTTTATAAATTCATATATGACAGTGATAAGTATATGTATGTCATTGATTAATAAAATATTGACATTGAAATTCAAGACCATAATAGAAAAATACACAACGATAGATACTTCAATTTCCATAAAGTGTTCGATTTATTTCTAAGGTTTACATTTAAATTTTAATGGATATCTTATCTTACTAATATTGTAAACGCGAAAGTTTGTATGGATATATGTATGTTTGTTACTCTTTCACGCAAAAACCACTGAATAGACTTTAATGAAACTTTACAATAATGTACCTCATACTTCAGAATAACATATAGGCTATAATTTATACCCAAAGCTTGCTATTTTCCATGTATTACAAATAATAATTATTGTTTAATAGAAAATGTCAAAATTTGAGAATGACAATTTGAAAAACAATGATTGTAAAACAAAAATTCTGCTTTAGAAAATATTTAAATTAGTGAATTTATTTGAAGTACTCATCCTTGAATCGAATCAAGAATTATAGATATTTTAAATAAATAGGTTAAGAATTTTGGTATAAATATAGATGGGTCCTAGGAAAAGAAAATAGGCTAATCGAAGTACTAATCCTACGCAGACGAAGTCGCGGGCAGAAGTTTGTCAATAATATGTTTGAGAAAGTGCTTTTATTCAAATCCGAACTACTAAAAGTAAAAGAGGAAATTGATGAATTAATAAAAATAAATAAAAAATTAATGAAAATGGCATTTAATCGAGTGTCAGTTTTTTACGATTGCTGTGAATTTAGCAAGATTTTTTTGTGTTAAATATATACTTATTTTTTTTTTCAGTTTCTTATTTCGTATTTTTCATGCTTGTTAATTTTTTAATTTTTTTTATTTATGTATTCTTATTTACTTTTTACCTAATGTTATTGTGTATTTTCTTTTGTTATTTTTTAACATGGAATGTATTGCATTGCACTACTCCTGCATACATTCTGGAATAAACAATATTTTACGCACCACACTTTTAGGTCCGGGTTTAGTTTTCCCAATAGGAAAAACTAAACCCTTTCACACACTTTTTCATAAAAATGATCATCTAGTAAATCCACGCTAGGCAAGTGTATTATACAAGTATAATTAATACAAAACAATACAAGAACAACATGTTAACCTACCAGACTATTAAATGGGAAAATAATTTACCGACTCCAGATATTTTCATATCAGAGGGTTCGGCTCGGTGGAATTCCTAATTTGACCGATAAATCCTACTGATCCCTCAATATAAATATTTAAAAAATCTTTCGTAATCCTACATGTATTTAAAATGACCGATTTTTGCATTTTTATATACAAATTCTTTGACAAATCTAATATGCCTAAATTTTTAATGAGAGAGCTAGGTATAATGCCAGTAGCCGAAATAACAAATGGTAATATTTTTATAGAATGAGAATGCTAAATTCTTTTAATTTCATTTCCTAAATCTGTATACTTTCTTATTTTTTCAGAAACAGATTTTTAAATATTACCTATAGGAATTTGGAATAGCTACATCAATGATATGAGTTATTTTTTGAATTTTGTCATGTAAAACTATATCGGGTCTATTATGATGACTAATTGGTCTGTCTGTTAGTATAGTTTTATCATAGTATATTTTAAAGAAATTATTTTCTAAAAATGAATTCGGTTCGTATTCATAATATGGTACTATATTATGACAGTCAATCAAGTTATGTTTAATTACCAAACTTTGGTGAATTATTTTTAAAACCTGATTGTACCTAAAATTATACTCAGACGGCGCTAATATAGAACATCCCGATATAATATGTTCTATAGTTTCCAGAAAAGCCATACATTTTCTACATAAATCATGAGTTTGATTGGTATCTTTGATTATATGCTTCCTATAATTTTTGGTATTAATGACTCTATCTTGAATAGCAAGCATACATCCTTCTATTTCTGCCCTCAACTCTCCAATACTCAACCATTTGTTTTTTCAACGAAAGTTTGTCAACATACGTTTGGTTGAGATAATTGAAGTGTTTTGCGTGAATAATTTTATTTGACCAGGAATCTAATAATTCCAGGTTGATATTTATAAAAATGTATGTATTTTATTTTTATTATTATTTATAACATATTTCTAACCATGATAGTAATTTGAAATCCAAACAAATAAGAGAGATTAAAAAAAAGACAATCTGCTAATGAGAGAATCAATATTGAGTTTAAAAAAATGAACTCAATTTTGGATTCTGAAAGAAAACCTGGCTTTAAACACATTATAATGTGATAACTGCGAGTCCATTTCGTCCCTAACCTATTCCGTTCATTATATATGTATGAAGCTCTGTCCTACTTCCCAAGTTAATGTTGCCACTTCGTATAAATGTATTATTATATTGTGTGCTTAAATAACAGACAAGAGTTCACAGTCAAAAGGACACATGTTCAGTTTTTAACAATTTTCTAAAAATCTTTTATTTATTTATTTTCAACGCTCTGATTGGCTTTTACATGATTGTGCTACAGAGAAACAATGTTTAAATAAAAATAATTTAAAAAAATACTTAGGAAGATAAATAGGAAGACGTGGCACGATCAAGTAAATCAGATACTTGAGTCGGGTCATGTCAAGAGTCAGTATAATAGAAGAGTATGTATGAATGTGAATGAGGCAAGGAGTGTATTCCAAGACCGAGTTGTTTGGCGGTCCGTCCTCTCTGCCTACCCCTGCAAGGAAACTGCGTGATGGTTAGTTAGTTAGTTAAAAAATACTTAAATCATATAAGTTACGTATATTACGAGAGATAGGAATGCAGATAGGGATATTGAAAGAAGGGTAAATGCAAGTAACTCCATTAATGGTGGACTGAATGCCGTTGGCGCCAACAAAAAGCTGTCCAAAGAAGCGAAGCTAGCAATCCATAATGGAGTGCTGGTACCTACCCTGATGTATGGCAGTGAAGCATGGAACTGGCAGAGAAAGGATGAAAGTAGACTGAATGCTGTAGAAATGAGATCACTGAGGCGTATGTGTGGTAAAACCATGTATAATCGTGTGAGGAATGTGGAGAGGAATGTAAGATTAAGAAAGGGACGCTTTGATGGTTTGGACGTGTAGAGCGAATGAATGAAGAAAGGAGTGTCAAGAGAATATATGACGCAAATGTGAAAGGTAGAAGAAGTCGAGGACGCCCGGGGAAGACGTGGCACGATCAAGTGATTCAGATACTTGAGTCGGGCCATGTCAAGAGTCAGAATAATAGAAGAGCATGTATGATAATGATAAGATATGACAATGATAAGATGTGTGAATGACAAGATATGACAATGATAAGATGTGTGAATGTGAATGAGGCAAGAAGTGTGGGCCAAGACCGAGTTGTTTGTATGTATGGCAGTGAAGCATAGAACTGGCAGAGAAAGGATGAAAGTAGACTGAATGCTGTAGAAATGAGATCCCTGAGGCGTATGTCTTTAAAACCATGTAAGAATGCAAGGCCGACGTGAGCGTATTAAGTAAGATTAAGAAAGGGACGCTTAGATGGTTTGGACATGTTTTTTTTTTTTTTAAAGAAAGACAAACATTCCCGGGTTACGAATAACCCAACAACATTTGAAAATCTCCTACTACCACCACACTAAGCGGAAGATGTTGCTTGTGTTGTGGTGGAGGACTTAGCCAGCCGAGGAATCGAACACGGAACGCCTGGGTGGGACCCAAACGCTATGCCCACTGAACCACTGACCGGTCATTATGTACCAAAAAACCAAATCTTTTCCCTCCAAGCAATTATTTAAGGAAACCGATATTTTGGACCTTAGACAGACAGCATTACGTGCAACATTTAAAGGGCCTACGTGTCAAAATCTTAAATCTTATAAAAATATATCAAAACTTGGCTAAAAAACACTGAAACGGATATTTTTTTCTAATAAGATTTAACAAAGCCATTTTTTAAATTTTTTTATTTTTATAGTGAATACCTGACAAGAGTCCCAACTGCTCCCGTCTGGAGCCAGTGAGACTATGGCATCCCCAATTGGGGTATGTTATGAGGCTGAGGCTGTTATGAATTTATCATCATATATTTATAATAATATATTTTTACAATAATTAATTGACGGCCGGCATAGTCCAGCGGTAGGGCGTTAGACTCCCATTCCGAAGGCCGCGGGTTCGAACCCGGCGTGCGCAAATAAATTTTATTTAATTGATTGTGTTATTTCACAATTAATTATTCAAATATAATATATAGTATATTTGCGGCACGTTCCAGAGTGGAAGATACTCTTAGTATCGCCCTGGTGTAAGACCACCCTTCAGAATTGAAACGTTGCTTGAAAAGGCTTTAGCCGTGTTTAGTGACTAGATCTGAATAGCCAGGTACTTCCCCACCTTCCTCTTCCTCGTCTCCTTCCCTTCCCCACTTACATTCAGCCTCATAACATACCCCAATCGGGATGCCATAGTCGCACTGATTCCAGACGGGAGCAGTTGGAACTCTAGTGAGGTATTCACTATAAAAAAAAAAAAAAAAACTGCCAGATTGATAGACTACATTGTCGTCGACAAAGAGTCTTATCTGCCGAGATTCAGCTCGATCGGATGTCGGGAAATGGGCAAATTTCCACTTCCAAATTTCGCGGCATTCGTTAAGAAGAAAACAAAAGCGAAATTCAATCAGATATGTATAAATTTTAAAAAGATTATGATATTTTTTTTTTCCAAAAAACAGACTTGTTACCTTTCTGCAGCTGTCGCTTCAAAGCAAGCTGCAACTTAATACGTAGACACGTCCGAGACGCTGGATAGCGGGTTTACCGTTATGCGCATATGCATACATACACACATATAGCATACAGGCATACTAACTTATACCGTATGCGTTTACAGCACTCCCTCAACTAGATTGCCGTAGGTATGTCAAATATGTATGCCAAACTGAAATGATGGACTTGACAGTATAGATATATATATATCCAAGACACTATCTAGATAGCATTAAGTTCGGATTTGAATCTTGCAATCATACAATTTGGGAGGCGGGAATGGGTACCGCCGTCCCGGGAACCATTTATTTATTAAAATGATACCCGGTGGTGCAGAAATAGATTTTACTAAAATATTGCTGTCACTGTTGCTCTTACTCCACCGGATATTGAGCGAAAGGGACAATGCACTGACACCTAACTAAAATGGAGGTTTTGTATTCCCCACTTTTCTCCTCCAAAAGTGGACTGATTTTCAATTTTTTTTTTTACCAACTACATAAGAAAAAACTATTCTATGTCTGTACGTTTTGCTTTTTTTAAAAAAACATTGTCTGGTTTGTATACTGAACATCTTTTGACGGCGTTTAAACCAGTCAATTTTATTGATTTTTGGAAGGTCATAACTTCTATAAAAAGTAACTTATCAAAAAAAACAAAAAGTACCGACACGCTAGTAGTTGATATCTATTTTATGCAAAAACAATATTTTCTCTAGGGTTAAAATCCAGAGAGATAAATAGGGAATACGTTTGTATGGAAAAATCACCGCCGGGTATCCTCTTAACCAACACCTCTGCCATAGGTCACCCCAAGTGGTTCGCTACGTTTGGTGACTTAGCAGGGGTGCCCGGGTTCATGGGGTAAGGTTTATCTTGGCGGCGGATGATCTAGACACACTGAACCCCAGATTCCTACCCAACCCTCATACCTTCCTTTCCTTAAAAATACCCTCCACACAGCATCCCCAAAGATGACCCTGAGAGAAATTATTTTCCTCAGGGCCTCCTGTGTGGACCTAATGTAAAAAAAATAAATAAATAAAGATAGCAGCTAATAAAAATATGCGTTAAGAAAATTAAGATAATGATGGTGGTTCTCAGTCGAAGTATGATACAGTTAAATATGAACGAATCGGATAGAGACACTCAGTTGGTAGGGCTGCGCCCCGGCAAGGCGTAGGTCTTGGGTTTGATTCTCAGATTTGACCTATCTTTTTCGGAAGGCAGAGAATTAGAGGATTGTGAATTCTATATTTTACCTAGGGCATAAAAATTGCAAATAATTTGTGCATTAATATTGTAATACCTTCCATATAATTAAAAATGTGTCCTACCCCCTGACATTGTTCAGGGGCTCCCTGAATGAACCCCGGGACCCCTAGGGGTCCATACGGACCACTTTACTTTGGGAACCAGTGGTCTTGGCACACACTCCTTGCCTCATTCACATTCATACATCGTCTCATACATACTCTTCTATTTTTCTGACTCTTGACATGGCCCGACTTAAGTATCTGATTTACTTGATCGTGCCATGTCTTCCTCGGAGGTGCCCTACTTCTTATACCATTCACACTTGCATCATATATTCTCCTTACGCTTCTTTCTTCGCTCATTCGCTCTACATGTCCAAACCATCTGAGGGTTCCTTTCTTAATTTTACTCATTACGCTTACATCAGCCTTGCATTCTTTTCCAATCTTCACATTTGTCACACGATTATACATGGTTTTACCACACATACCCCTCAGGGATCTCATTTCAACAGCATTAGGTCTACTTCATCCTTCCTCTGCCAGTTCCATAACTCACTGCCAGGTACAAGTAGGGTAGGTACAAGTACTCCATCAGCCTTGCATTCTTTTCCAATCTTCATATTTGTCACACGATCATACATGGTTTTACCACACATACGTCTCAGGGATCTCATTTCAATAGCATTCAGTCTACTTTCATCCTTCCTCTGCCAGTTCCATAACTCACTGCCATACATCAGGGTAGGTACAAGTACTCCATCAGCCTTGCATTCTTTTCCAATCTTCATATTTGTCACACGATCATACATGGTTTTACCACACATACGTCTCAGGGATCTCATTTCAATAGCATTCAGTCTACTTTCATCCTTCCTCTGCCAGTTCCATAACTCACTGTCATACATCATGGTAGGTACAAGCACTCCATTGTGGACTGCTAGCTTCGCTTCTTTGGACAGCTTTTTGTTAGCGCCAACGGCATTCGTAGGTAAAGACAAGACAACATTATATAGACCATATTTTTAATAGTAAGGGAGACACAATGATTTCTTTGAGACCTAAATGATTGGTTCCGAATAGCGAACATTAGCCTGAGGGACTAAGGGCCGGTATATCAGTTGGTCTAAAGCTCGGCTTTGACGGAATGTGGAGCTCAGCATTGCTTAGCACACATTCCGTGTATCAGTCGTAATCCTAGAGTTGACCAATTTTAAATGTTTAGTCTATGATAATTTTAGTCATTTCTATGCCGAACCAATCTATTTATATAAGTATCTATGGACTCTATGGTTATTATCAAACAACCAAACGTCAAACGATATCTAAGGCGCTCCGCCCACTGAGGCAACTGAAAACCAACAAAAACCGGCTGTTTTCTCTGTCTTGATTGGTCAAAAAGCTTGTTTAACCATAGATGAAGAACAATCAGCTGACAGGTCGCAACTAGCAACGGCCGCCCAGGGCAATCAGCCGTGACAGTCGCAAGATGGTCGCAAGTCACCGCTTGCGTTACCATTGACAACGGGGTTTTGTGTGATTGTGTAGTGTGCGGGCCATCACGTTGTCATACAAAGACAGTTGGCAGTTGAGAGTTTTCAGTTGCCTGAGTGGGCGGAGGCGCTAAATCGTCATCACTCGAAGAAAGTTCGAATTCCATGTTGATAGGTAAACTTATTCCTCCAATGTAATTTATTGCGTTCGTACGTAGCAGATCGAAACCGAAGCAATGTGAAATCTGACAGATGACAGATGTGTTTTTGCCAATAGCGCTACAGCGTCTAGCAAATGAACTATTCTGCGGCTTACCACGGCTTAAGCAGCCGAATTTCGCGGTTGAGCAAGGAATGCGCTCCTTAGCAAAGACTGATATACCGGCCCTAACTTATTTTAGCTTGGTAAGTTTCGGTGCAATGTGCCATACTATCGCTGTCTATAAATATATTTATTGGTATCTTTCTCACGGAGCGTTTAGTATTTTTCCCACAGTGTAATTTAAAACCAATTGTTTTTAACTGGAAACTTTCTAATTTGCGCTCTAAAAGTTGTGAATTCAGAAATAGAGGGGTCAGTTTGTTGTCAAAAGTTGACGCTTCATTATTATTTCTTATTTTTTAATATATTTACTAGCTGATAACTGGCATGCGTTGAAATGCCAATTAAATAAACAAATTAATTCTCCCTGCGTGTCCTTTCCCATTCGTCCCCGTTCCTCTTCCCCTCACTAACCTCCGCCCCTCCAGATTCCACTCTCCCTCCCGCATTTTTCTTTCCCGCTAAACTTCATTAAATACACCCATTTTTCAAACAACTCGCGTGTGACATATTGCAATTTTTTTTTTGTAAATTTCATAATGATAGAGCTCACCAATACAGACATATTGCTATACATAAACCTTCGTGGGCATGTTCTCAACATTTCAATCGGTTGAATAGTATGGGAAATAATTTCATAACGTCAGAGCTCACTATCCTATAACCATCGCGGGAATGCGCACATCAAATCCCCAAAGTTTCATCGCAATCGGATGAACGGTATGGCAGCGCATACGAACAAACCAACAAACAGACATTAATTTTTATATATAGGATTTGAATTTTTTATTTTTATTGAATTAATTTATAAATGAAGTGGAATCTTGGAAGTGTAATTGAACAATTTTCCCGACATCCGATCAAGCTGAAACTCGGCAGATCGACTCGTCAATGACAAGTTTTCTATCAATGTCATAGACGGCAAAACCTCAACTGAAAAAGGTTTCGGTAGTAGGAGATTTTGAAGTTACAATTATTATTATGATACAATTATTATTATTACTTGATAGAACATCACTTTTTATTTTATTTTTTACATATATTTATTTCCACACAGGAGGCCCTGAGGAAAATAATTTCCTTCACAGCCTATGTCATCTTTGAAGATGCTATGTGGAGAGTCTTTTTGAGGAGAAAAAGGAGTGGATATGGGTCTTGAAGAGACGTAAAAGCGACCCGTTCCTGTGACAAATTTCAACCTTGTACATATGTTGGGCGCGCGTTTGACGTATTTCCCGACTATACGCTATTTTACCGCTGGTTCCTCGGAGCATCTTCCATTGTAATATCGGTAGAACAAGGATAAATTCCCACCCGACACCTGTGCTCTAAAGATTTTAACTTACCTTAACAAAAAATCAATTATTGATGTAATAACATATCGTGAATGATGTCTGACCTTCGATAGCATGAAAAATATCATGAAAAGAAGATGAATTCATGGAACATCTGCATACCCACGCATGACACAGCGATGAGGTAATGTGAATCCATATTGTCTGCATAAATTACTCCATGACGTCATTTCAGTAAGGGGTCTACAACATTTTTTTTATTTCTATAGTAGCGTGTTCCCGGCAAGTAAATAAAGAAATTGTTTCTCTCTGCGTGTCCTTTCCCATTCGTTCCCGTTCTCCTTCCGCCTCCCCTTCCCGTCCCGCCATCCCCCTTTACTTTCCCCCGTTTTAATACAAAACCTTTCCATTACCTTTACCATTTTTCAAATTTCACAACGCCAGAGCTCACTATTATATATTGTAACATTCCAAACGTAACGTAACGCCCCAAACTGTCTAACAACTACTGTTTTTGTATGTTTACGTAGAAAAAAAAACATCAAAAATGTCACCGGAGACCAAAATGTCATCAACATCTTTTACTCCAAACAATGTCAGGAATCACTGGTTAAAGTAACTTAACACCTACATTATAGATACCATCGCACGTATACGCACAACAAATCACCAAAGTTTCATCGCAATCGAATGAATGGTATATGAAATAATTTCATAACGCCAGAGCTCACTATTGTATATAGACACCGTTGTGGGCGTACGCACAACAATTCGACAAAGTTTCATCGCAATAGGATGAATGGTATAGGAAATAATTTCATAACGCCAGAGCTCACTATTATATATAGACACCATCCCGGGCATGCGCACATCAAATCCTTAAAGTTCCCTTCGTGTCATTTCCCAATTGTCCCCGTTGTTCTTCCGCCTCATCTTCCCCCACTCCCTCCCGCGATGCCCACCTCCTTAATTCCCCATCCGACCCTCCCGCACACCCCTCCCCTTACCTTATTTCCCTGCCGCTTAACTCCGTAAAATACACCCATTTTCCAACAACTCGCATGACCTATTTAATTTTTTTATACAAATTTCATAATGCCATAGCTCACCAGTATATACATATATATAGAAATATTCACGGCTAAATAGCAATCGGATGAAATTTTAATCGCAATCATATGAATAGTATAGGAAATAATTTCATAACGCTAGAGCTCAGTATATCCTATAACCATCCCGAGTATGAGAAATCACCTCAATTTTATTATGACTTCTTAGGCCCTACCTAGAACTATTATTTACAAATGGACACAGAGAACATACTTACCTGGCAGGTCACTTCCGATAAACACACTTTAATTAGAAAGTTTATGCTTGGAGGAGATACGACTTTGCACGCGGAGGACGCTATATTCCAAAAGTTTCATCGCAATCGGATGAACGGTATGACTGCGCATAACAAACGAACACACAAACAAACATTTTTTATATATATATTAGATTTTAGCAAATAATAAAGCTCGCGTGTACCGAGATAGTCGACCCCTAATTTGCACATTCTTTGCCGAGCGTTCCGAGCGGCCTCAGGTATCAAGCGAAGGTCGTTTGTCCTGCCCAAACTTAACTCATATACCAACTACAGGTACCTAACATCATTATTCTTCTATGGGCAGACCAACCAAACCAAAGTAATTTATTATGTTGCGTTAAATCTATTACAGGTCTGCCCATAATCCTGTTTTTAGCTAAACACTTTCACTATGGTATATCAGTTGATTTTAAGCTCGGTTTCGTTACGTCGATCTTAGCGCAGCTTGGAACATTTATTTATTTTTTGTATGTTTATACAATAAGTACACATTTTTTTATATGTTATTCGGTGTTGCAAATGATATTAAAATAGCCTTCCCTCACAATAACGAGACAATGTGTTTGGTGAGGGAATTCATACTCAATTATATAATGTTTTAAACTTGTTATTCCCAGATACCTAAATAAATACGGTCAAAGAACTCTAGAATACCTCGTACCAATAATTTACAACATGTTACCCAATTCAATAAAAAGCTGTGAATTGACTTTCAAAAGGAAATGTATGCTAAAAAAATGGTTATGTGAAAGAATTTTTTTTGTACTAACCTCCGTTTTTCTAAATTTCGTTTTTAATGTTTTTTCCATTATTACAATCTTTTTTCTTTTTCTTTCTTTCGTTTTTCCTCTGCTCTTTATTTTATATATGTAAAAATATGTGGATGTACGTATATATAATGTAATAATGTGTATATTTTATGTACCACAAATATGTGGATGTACGTATATATATAATGTAATAATGTGTATATTTTATGTACAACAAAAACAAAAACAAAAAACAAAAACAAAAACCTTCACTTTCACCTTCTCAGCCCGCGACATAGTAAATAACTAATTGCATAAAAATGTTAACAAATTCTTAATGGTGAATTATTTGTACATCTAATTTCATTCAAATCCTCCAGTCCTAATGAGTCCTAAATTCACAAGTCTTTCGAAATAACTTCAATTTATTAACTCCATTTTTGGCAGTAATCTTCTTATAAATGTAATATGAAAAATGATGGTGTAGCAAATGTAAAGTTATGCAATATCCAGTGTTTTAATATAGCGTCCTCCGCGTGCAAAGTCGTATCTCCTCCAAGCATAAACTTTCTAATTAAAGTGTGTTTATCGGAAGTGACCTGCCAGGTAAGTATGTTCTCTGTGTCCATTTGTAAATAATAGTTCTAGGTAGAGCCTAAGAAGTCATAATAAGATGTACAGCGCCCTTGAGGTGATTTCTCACAAAAACGGCGCTCTACAAATTATCCAATTATTATTATTATTATTACCCTTTTAAATTTTCTAAAAAGTAATTGTTAAAAGAACCCTTTGACAAACTGATATAAATCAGTTTAACGGGACAATGTTGAAATATGTAAAAAAAGAATGTTAAATAAAAAAAAATAAAAAAAAATCATCATCACAATTGGCTCTACAAACCGTGGTGGGTTTTGGCCTCCTCAAAAGTCTTCCTCCACTCATCTCTGTTTTGTACCAGCTCTCTCCAGTTTGGCAGCTCCAAGGTACGTAGGACTTTGAAGACGTTGTCGGTCCATCTTAATTTTGGCCTTCCTTGGCGTTCCTTCGCCCTACAGGTCTAGATTTTAGTAGTTACTTTGGTGCTTGATGCTCGGTCATTCTTTCCACATAACCCAGCCACCGAAGTCCTTCCAACTTTATGAATTTTGTCAGGTTTGGTTCCTTAAGGGCCGGTTTTATAACCGTCCGTTCGTTACACTTGATACCATTTTTGGTTTACCGCCACAAATATTTGGTCTACCGCCTGATTTTGCCGTTTTATAAACGTTCGTTAGGTTATCGGTAGGTTAAGTTTCGGTTAATGCTTAACTGACTGATTTTGGTCGGTTAAATGGATAACGATCCGTTTGCTGACGTTTTTTGGCAATTATCAGAAGGTAGTTGTTCCCGGCTCTCGCTTATTTGGAACCGTGCACTGTTTTTAAGAGATAATATTATATAGTTAGCGTTTGTGCAATGGATTTGTCATCGAGCAATGAAAGTGAAGATGGGCGATTGACAATTATCGATGATTATTTCTGAAAAATTGCAATATTTACATTAAGACCTCATCACGATAGTGTAAAAATAGGTCAACCTTTAATTAATATGCTTAGGTTAGTTTATGCGCACAAAAAAAAATAACATAATAATCTTGATCAACATTGTATGTTTTCGTACCCACTTTATTATAAATATAAACTTAATTATTTTGGAAGTATATTGAAGATTTATAAAGTTATTTAAACTTAAAACTTTTAAACAAACAATTTTCGAAACAACGCGCTCTTGACAGCTGACTAAATCCCATAGACATGCGCGATATGCCATACATGAAAACAGTATCAGAGACAATTATCTACCTAAAACATTGCCAGTAAAAAAACTTTCGGACTAAACGTAACCGATGACAGCTAGTAATGCAAATTTCTTTATAGTACGCAAAATAAGATAACGAACGGATAGCGGTCCGTTAACGAAAAACGGTTCGTTACGTAACAGAAATTTGGTACGTCGTTTATAAAACCGGCCCTAAACAGAGTATAGAGCTCATCGTTGTATCGTCTTCGCCAAAATCCATTTTCTAGAACCGGTCAGAAGTTACGCCTCAAAGTTTTTCTTTCAAAAACGTCCAGTGCTCGCTTATTCCTCTTAGTGTGCCCATGTCTCCCATAACTCACAATTTTTTATCGCAATCGGATGAACAGTATAGGAAATATCACTAAATATATCAAACGCGCTAACTGTCAAACGTACGAAGTTAAAATACTCGTTTGGTTTTCTGAAATTATCCAATTTTCTTAATTTTTCTTTCCGTAAGAACCTTCTACAAAACCTTAGAAAACTTTAAAAAAAAAGATGAATGAAATAGGTTAAGTCGTTCTGAAGTTATGGCGTGAACAAGGGAAACAGGGATTCATTTTTATATACATACAAGCTTCTGCCCGCGACTTCGTCTGCGTAGGATTAGTACTTCGAGTATTATATTTTCTTTTCCTAGGTCCCATCTACGTTTATACCAAAATTATTAAACTATTTATTTAAAATATCTATAATTCTTGATTCGATTTTAAGTATTAGGCGAGTACTTCAAATAAATTCACTAATTTAAATATTTTCTAAAATAGAATATTGATGTAACAATCATTGTTTTGCAAAATGTCTTTCTCAAATTTTGACATTTTCTATTAAACAATAATTATTATTTTCAATATATTGAAAATAAACAGCTAGCTTTATAAATTATAGCCTATATGTTATTCTGATGTATGAGCTATATTATTGTAAAGTTTCATTAACATCCATTCATTAAATTTCGATTTAAAGAGTAACAAACATACATACATCCATACAAACTTTCGCGTTTATAATATTAGTAAGAACAGATACATAGAAGATAGATGAATTCTTCCGAAAACCGAACAAATTAGATTTCATACGATGAAAGGTCCATAAAATTTTATATGTAAAGCTAATCCATATACTAAATGAACCATATAAATATTTTGTTATCAATTACACAGTGAATGCGAATTCCAATGTATGTATTTTATTTTTACTGTTAGAGATATCAAATGATATTGCATGTTACCGTTACTTATCTTGCTCCCAGAATTTCGTTATCTAATTCAATAATTTATCTGCTTTTTATCAATGGTTGCAAACTGAAGTTTGCTACAGACCATTTGCAAAAATAAGCTGCTGCCCGCGACTTCGTCTGCATAAGATTAGTACTTCGAGTAATCTATTTTCTTTTCCTAGGTCCCATCTACGTTTATTCCAAAATTCTTAGCCTATTTATATAAAATATCTATAATTCTTGATTCTGTTCAAAATATTAGGCGAGTAGGTACTTCAAATAAATTCACTCATTTAAATATTTTCTAAAATAGAATTTTGATTTGCAAAATGTCATTCTCTTATTTTGACATTTTCTATTAATAACAATAAATATTATTTTCAATATATTGAAAATAAATAGCTAGCTTTATAAATTATAGCCTATATGTTATTCTGATGTATGAGCTATATTATTGTAAAGTTTCATTACAATCCATTCAGTAGTTTTTGCGTGAAAGAGTAACAAACACACATACATCCATACAAACTTTCGCGTCAAATTGTAATATTTTAATTGTTGAAGACAATATTGGCGAAACCCAATCGAAAATCTGAAACAGAAAAAAATAGAAAATGATACGATCACATCTTGGACTTTCAATCTTACAATCATACATAAAGATAGCAGCCAATAAAAATATGCGTTAAGAAAATGAAAAGTAATAAGAGCCATTTTTAAAACTTTTTTTATATTTTTATTTCTAATAAAAAAAATTGAAAGCGTTTTTCATCACCTTTGAAAAACAGTTTTTAGTTTTCGGGAACGTTCAAAAATATTTATTTGGATTCTATTGTAAAGCGGAATTTTTTATTCTATTTTTTATATGAATACATAAGAATCCCAACTGCTCCCGTCTGAAGCCAGTGAGACTATGGCATCCCCAATTGGAGTATATTGTGAGGCTGAATAAAGTGTGGAGGAGAAGGAGATGGGAAAGTACCTGGCTATTCAGATCTGGTCCCCAAACACGGCTAAAGCCATTTCCAGCAACGTTTCAATTTTTAATGGTGGTCTTACACCAGGGCGATACTGAGGGTATCTTCCACTCTGGAACGTGACGCAAATATGCCATATATTATTTCTAATTAATTAATTGAGAAATAACACGAATAATGTATTTGTGCACGCCTTGTTCGAACCCGTTACCTTCGAATTGGGAGTCGAGGGCCTTATTCCTCTCGACCACGCCGGCCTTAAAATAATTATTTTTAACTTCTGACCGAATATGCACCATGTCCAAGGGCTTTATATTATATTTTTGTGAAAAAAAATGTAAATTCGCTATGGGAGACAATCTCCAACAGCAAAAAATATGATAGCATATTTGTTATCTGATAACAAAATATGTTATCAGATTTAACTTGTATGAATTTTTTTTATTTCTTTCTTCAGTACTGTTTCGACTATGGCGTTAGTCGAAATGTTGTTCTTCTATTTACATTTTTAAAATCAACAGTTAAAAGTGATCCGTTTGTTCCTTCCGGATTACGAACCCTTAGACCTCTGGTTAGTAGAGTGTTCTCCACTAGACCGCGGAGTTCTACGTGCTTTGTGACATCCTAAATTAAAAATATCTTGAAGTTGGAGAGCGGGACAGTTTCGAAAAGTTTGGTTTAATTGTGATTTTGGAATACTATTGATACAAAAAAGGTTTGAATATTTGTTATTTTAGTATAATTTAGTGTGATCATATCATTTTTAATAGAAAACGGACGTCGCCAATTTATATAAGATCTCTCGACTCCTAGAGTCTAGAAATGAAAATGGTTATCTGTGATTTTTTTAAAAATGTTTTTGAAGTATTATCGATGCAAGGTTGTCACAGACCCACTGGTTCCGGGTTTAGAGTCTCAAATACGCTGATCACATAACAAAAATATTTTTAGATAATATGTGAGGCTTAACCCTTTCATTCCCAATGCATATTTAAAAATGAATAATTTTCGTTTTTTTTTTTCAATGTATGTTTTATATATTATGTTTGTATTGTATATGGTACATGAGATTCACGTGGGCCCCGTATGTAATCTTTGGGGATGCTGCGTGGAGCGTATTTTTAGGATCCAAAATCATGCAATATTGAATTCTTTAATGGCCTATAATTTGATAATTCAAAACACAAATAAATATAGTTCACATATCCATACTTAAAGATTTGTCGTACTGATTAAAAAAATAATTACATATTAAGTTTGTTGGGTATTCTGGCTTCGAATCCAAAATTAAGTTTTGTATCAAAAAGGCCCTAAAGCCGCTATTGTTAAGAGGAAACCGGGTGGCGTTTTGTCCACACAAACGAATGCCCTAATTTCCTCTCTGGATTTTGACACTGCTGCCACTCTTCTTTTTCTTCTTCCTTGCACTGTCCCAACTCATTGCCTAGGTAGGCTGTTGCGGTCGGCTCTCCTCGTTCTCAGGTTGTAGCTTCTTCGGTTCTGGGTATCGCTCTCTTCCAGGCCGTTTCTACTTAGGATTTTGGAGCATTGAGTCATCCAGGAGTTCTTTGGTCTTCCTCTGGATGACTGTCGATGAAGCTCCATAGACATTGCCTGCTTCACTGTGTGGTCTGGTGGTCTCCGTTTTATGTGACCATACTATCTCAACTGTCGTTCCTCTAGCTCAGCGTTTCCCAAAAGGTGTTCCGCGGAACCCTGGGGTTCCGTAGAAGCATCACAAGGGTTCCGCGCTCCAGATTTAACGTATGTATAATTTAACAAACAAGTGGTCTTTTTCTGGAAACTGGCGTATTTGGCAGACATATTTGAAAAACTGAATGTAATTTGCAAGTCATTGCAAGGAAGAAATACAAATACTTTTACAGTAAACGACAAAATCTCTTCTCTTAGAAAGAAACTTGTCTTCTGGATAGAATGTGTTGAACAGAAACAGTACCAATGTTTTTCTCTTTTAAACGAGTTTCTGTAAAAAATGAGTTGCAAGTAACCTCAGATACTGAAAAATGCATTTATGAACATTTGATGGCCCTCAACAAATTTCTGGAAGAGTATTTTCCTAAAAAAAACCTGCAGGACATTGACTGGGTACAGAATCCATTCCTAGTTCACAAGAAACCGTCGACTCTTACAGCAACAGAGTACGAGACTTTGATAGATATCAAATGTTCTTCTTCCTTACAAAAGTTTAATTCAGAAAAAACTAATCTGGATGAGTTTTGGATTGGACTTAAAAACGAATATCCAGAAGTCGTCGAGAAGGCTATCACAGTTTTGTTACCATTTGTGACCACTTATCGTTGTGAAACTGGCTTTTCGGCTTACGCTTACGCAAAAAACAAATACAGAAACAGACTGGATGCAGCTCCACATCTTCGTATTCAGCTGTCTGACATAAAGCCTGATTTCAATGCAATTTTAACAAAAAATGTAAAAAAATATCACTCTTCACATTAAAGTAAGTTTTACACAAAACTTTTGATCTTTCTTTTCAAGGTAAACATGAAAGTATTATAACTACATCTTTTTCTTATAAAAATAGGGTTCCGCCTAGAAAAATATGATCAATAAGGGTTCCGGGGCGAAAAAAAATTGGGAAACGCTGCTCTAGCTTATTGTTTATGTCCGTGACACCCAGGCTACCACGAATGCGTGAACTTTTAATTTTATCTTTTAGTGACACTCCTGCCGACCATCTAAGCATTCGCATTTCTGCTGATTCAAGTTGCCTAGTGTAGGAGTTGTACATGGTCCAGCATTCACACTGCTGATAATATTTTTTTAAATAATATAGATGTCGACCACTAGCGTGTCGGTACGTCTTGCTTTTTTTTTATAAGTTACCCCTTATAGGAGTTAGGACCTAAAAGCGTTAAAATTGCCTGATTAGAACACTATCAAAAGACCTTCAGTATATAAATGAACAAGCAAAACATACAGACATAGAATAATTTATACTAATAATAATACTGTAGGTAACAAAAATAAGAAAGTATATAGATTTAGGAAATGAAATTAAAAGAATTTGGCATTCTCAGACTATAAAAATGTTACCATTTGTTATTTCGGCTACTGGCATTATACCTAGCTCTCTCATTAAAAATTTAGGCATATTAGATTTGTCAAAGAATTTGTATATAAAAATGCAAAAATCAGTCATTTTAAATACATGTAGGATTACGAAAGATTTTTTAAATATATATTATACAACACAACGTGTGAATACCTCACACGTGTTGTTTGTTTTATATTTTGGTAGAGAGCAGTCACTTTGTGGTTTGACATATTAATTGAAATAAAACAATAACTTTGTTTGTAACCACGATTTTTTTTTGATACAATGGTACATAAAATAATAAAAGGTATATAACATACTTAAATATAATATTGTATGAACAAAAAATCCCACAAAGGCAAATGCCTGAGCGTGAGTATAATATTGAATATATTATAATTTTATGGTTAATAGGAGATTTAAGAATTAAGTATAATTTTAGGTATAAAAAGAATCACTGTATAAATGCCTTAAAGCCTAGAGCAAAATAACACTCTTTGTTGTTATTATCGCACTTGTAAAATTTAACGAAGAATTAATGTTGAAGGCGTAATTAAAAAAACAAACACATAGCAAGCAATATAATATTTCTACTTTAAAAGTTGTCTGATGATAAATATAATTAATGGCTTTTTTAAATCTTACAAGAAAAAAATATCTGTTTCTGATTAATTTATTTAATTTTTTAATACCGACCGCTTTCACCTTCAGGGTTAGTATGTATATACATATTAGCGCACACAATGCATGTTTTTCATCAGTTTAATTTTATACCCTGAAGATGCTTGTGTTAAGCGAAACCAGTCGGTATTAAAAAAAACGAGTGTGCTTTAGACCACACGACTGAAAAAAATACTTCTTTAGCTCCATCTATATGTATGTCCTATAATATATACAAATATTTATTAAAATTTATTGTCATTCGCCTCGCCCGATCAAGTCGTGCACATCGACGTCCGCTCCCCGCCGCGTTTGGCGCGTCACTAATATTTCAAAATACTGACTGAAATATTTCATGCACTGGCTATGAGAGGAAGATAGAAAAAAAATGTGCGCGCGCACTGCTCTCTCTTGCTTCTACAGTGAGCCTGTTCGCATTTCACTTTTCGTTACACATTCGCCAGTTTACCCCTCAAGTCAATCGCCCTGTATATTAATTTTCTACAAATATTTATTAAAATTTATTGTCATTCGCCTCGCCCGATCAAGTCGTGCACATCGACGTCCGCTCCCCGCCGCGTTTTGCGCGTCACTGGTATTTCAAAATACTGACTGAAATATTTCATGCACTGGCTATGAGAGGAAGATAGAAAGAAAATGTGCGCGCGCACTGCTCTCTCTTGCTTCTACAGTGTTCGCATTTCACCTTTCGTTACACATTCGCCAGTTTACCCCTCAAGTCAAGCGTGCGTAAAGAAATATTTACTCCAAAAAATTAAATAAATTAGTCGGGTTACAAACAAAGTTATTGTTTATTTGATCGTACTCTTTCATGCATACATTACAACGGGTAAAAACGGCTTTACCTATTCTTTATCATTGCCAGTTTTAATTACGTTTGAAAGGGTTAACAGTATTTTCTTATCGGTTGATGATTTAGATAACGATAAGCGACTGTCAATTAGTAGAAATAAGATAAAATAAATCGTAAAAGTAAGTAGGTATATCTCTTTCGTGTCTCTGGTATTTTTTTTTCATTTTAAATTATGTTTCTGATATTTTTTGCATAATCGGAGTATATTAATACGATAATGCCCGTACGTGTCAAATTAAGGAACCCGACTCCGAGTAAATCTCCACGCCACACTGCACGGACACCGTTCAGAGCCGTCCGTGAACGTGCATTTTTCCACGGAGCTGCTGCCGTAATATACACACTTAGATCTCGCCCATACGCGTTTTGCAAACAGAAGTGGCGCCATCAGGTAACACAATTGTGAAGTTTTCATATTATTTTTCCCTTGGAAATAAATTTGATATCATCATCGGAGTATATTAATACGATAATGCCCGTACGGTTCAAATTAAGGAACCCGACTCCGAGTAAATCTCCACGCCACACTGTATGGACACCGTTCTTAGCCATCAGTGAACGTGCATTGTTCCACGGAGCTGCTGCCGTAATATACACACTTAGATCTCGCCCATACGCGTGTTGCAAACAGAAGTGGCGCCATCAGGTAACACAATTGTGAAGTTTTCATATTATTTTTCCTTTGGAAATAAAATCGATATCATCATCGGAGTATATTAATACGATAATGCCCGTACGGTTCAAATTAAGGAACCCGACTCCGAGTAAATCTCCACGCCACACTGTATGGACACCGTTCTTAGCCATCAGTGAACGTGCATTGTTCCACGGAGCTGCTGCCGTAATATACACACTTAGATCTCGCCCATACGCGTTTTGCAAACGGAAGTGGCGCCATCTATAATACTATATTTAAGGAAAAAAGTAAGAAGAGGAAACATTTTTCGCTTTTATTCAATATTAAGAAGATTTATGTTTATCTCATTATTCACGGTATTAATGTAAGAATGTCTACTATTATATGTCTACCTATTATATGTCTACCTATTAAATATAAGTATTCTGTAGTTTAATGTTAATAATAGTAGTTAGTTTTGCAAAAGGGTGATGCTTTATAAATAGTCACCAACACTTAAACTGGGCGAAGCAGAACGAAAAGCCGCCCGCAGGGCCTAGCAGCAAAAACCCGCGGAGCGGGTTTTTCACTGCTAGTGTAATATATAATCTCGTGGGGGAATTATTACAACTGAAACTAGCAGTCCACAATGGAGTGCTGGTACCTAACCTGATGCGTGACAGCGAGTCGTGGAACTGGCATAGAAAGGATGAAAGTCAACTGAATGCTGTAGATATTTTTTATAGTGAATACTCATAAGAGTCCCAACTGCTTCCGTCTGGAGCCAGTGAGACTATGGCATCCCCAATTGGGGTATGTTGTGAGGCTGAAGGTAAGCGGGGAAGGGAAGGAGATGGGAAATAGGGGAATTACCTGGCCATTCAGATCTAGTCACTAAACACGGTTAGAGCCATTTCAAGCAACGTTTCAATTCTGAATGGTGGTCTTACACCAGGGCGATACTGAGAGTAGTGTGTCGCCAATATAGTAGATATATATATTATTTTAATTAATTAATTGTGAAATAACACAAATTAATCAAATAAAATGTATTTGCTAACGCCGGGTTCGAACCCGTGACCTTCGTCAAGATATAAGATTTATGTGCGGTAAAACCATGTATGATCGTGTTAGAAATTAGGATATCCGCAAAGAATGCAAGGCTGATGTAAGCGTAATGAGTAAGATTAAAAAAGGGACCCTCAGATGGTTTGGGCATGTAGAGCGATTGAACGAAGGCAGGAGTGTAAGGAGAATATATGATGCAAAGTTCTGGACGCCCGAGGAAGACATGGCACGATCAAGTGAACCAGATACTTGATTCGGGCCATTGCAAGAGTAATAGAATAGTATGATAAAAATATAGTACGTATGTGTAGTATAGAGGTAGTTGATTTTGCAGGAATTTCTGTGAATTTTTTATTAAAATTTATAAAATATTTTTGTATTCTTATATAACAGGGTGTTAAGGTTCGTACTGTTGATTTAACCGGTGATTCCTGGCATTATTGGGAGTAAAAAAATTGAATGAAATTTTGGTCTGCGGTGACATTTTTGATGTTTTTTTTTTTTTTTTCTACAAAAACATAAAAAAATAGTAGGTGTTGGGTAGTTGGGGGCGGGGTAAGTGGTGGGGCGGTAACTTGGCTGAGTGACCAATAAGGTCATCTGAAAGTTTTTTTTTCTTTGTTTGATTTTGAAGAAAAAAATTTTGAAAAAAAAAATTGACATAAAAAAAGTCACTTAGAGAATTTCATTTACATTCTTTACTCCAAATAATGTCAGGAATCACTGGTTAAAGTAACTCATGTACGTACCTTAACACCCTATAGATGTACTAGCTTTTGCCCGCGACTTCGTCTGCGTAGAATTAGTACTTCGAGTAATCTATTTTCTTTTCCTAGGTCGCATCTACGTTTGTATCAAAATTCTTAACCTATTTATTTAAAATATCTATAATTCCTGATTCGATTTAAAGTATTAGGCCAGTACTTCAAATAAATTCACTAATTTAAATATTTTCTATAATAGAATTTTGATTTAACAATCATTGTTTTGCAAAATGTCATTCTCAAATTTCGACAATTTCTATTAAACAATAATTATTATTTTAAATATATTAAAAATAAATAGCTAGCTTTATAAATTATAGCCTATATGTTATTCTGATGTATGAGCTATATTATTGTAAAGTTTCATTAAATTCCATTCATTCGTTTTTGCGTGAAAGAGTAACAAACATACATACATCCATACAAACTTTCGCATTTATAATATTTTTTTTTTTTTTTTTTTTTATTGGCAAAATTTTTTGATACATACATTTACAAGTAGATACATACATAATAACATAAATGAAAAGGTAACAAAAAAATCCCACAAAGGCGAAGCCTGTGCGTGGGCATTATAATATGTGGGTATAAAACAGTGGTGGTTAAAATAAAAAGATTAAGAATTAAAAATGTAGTACATATATGTGCAGAGGTAATTGATGTTGCAGGAATTTCTGTGATTGTATTTTTATATTTAGATGTGGATATATATACATATATATACATATATATATATATGTACACACATGTACATACACATATACACATGAATACATACTCATACTCATACATATATACACATGTATACATACTCACATACATGTATACATACTCACACACATGTATACATACACATACACGCAATTTTATATATATATATTTTTTAAATCTAACGATTCGGAAAGACATGGCATATTTTAGTTATTATTAAGTAAGATAAGATAATCAGTTTTTGATGTCTCCATATTCAAATTCGGAGGTACCATTTTTTTTAATGTGGGCGGAAAAATGTCCTTTAGCAATCCAAGGAAAAAGTTTTAAATTGTTCTGTCGCTCCAGTGGTTAAAACATATTTGCACCATTGTCAAAATCCATTCAGTAGTTTTTGCGTGAAAGAGTAACAAACATACATACATCCATACAAACTTTCGCGTTTATAATATTAGTAAGATATATATACATGCATATACAATTAGGCAACTAGACTTAGCTAGTTGTAGCACTGACAATTTTTATAAATAAATACATTTAAAAGTGATTAGCCCTTTTCTCGTTTACAATAAAACATAAGTATTACATTTCCAAACACAAAAATCTACGATTTAGCAATATTTATCAGTTTAAATTACAACAATTGATTTATCAGTTTGATTTCCGTCTTATAATTTAATTTCCCAACAAAGCTGATTTCAGAGTTAGTAGTTAGTGTAATAATCAGTAATCAACCCACGATATACAATATTATACGTATAACTATCGCAGACCCGTGAAAAATCACAGGATATTATAATGACGGGCTCAATTAATAATGAATTTGAGTCTGGGGCACAGGTTCTCAAACTAAAAAATGCTTCGACCACCGCCCACTTTGAGATATTTTTTACGCACCAGACTTTTACGTACTAATCAATTCAGTTATTGGAATTTCGAAAAAAGTGCATTTTAATGGTTATTTTTTAAATTTAAAAACACGCAATGTCATTTTTTACCGACCGCTATGTTCGGAACTGTTGCAAGTTTCGTTGAAAAATGACATTTCGTGTTTTTAAATTTAAAAAATAACCATTAAAATGCACTTTTTTCGAAATTCCAATAACTGAATTGATTAGTACTAGTAAATATCTAACTACAACTTTTTAATTTATTTTTTTCGTCCATATTAAGCGTGTCCCGGTTTTGTAAATATTTTCCCTTATATTTAACACACGCAAGGGCCGGGTTACGTCACGAACTCTGCCAGCACGGTATTATGCCCTTGCCGCCGTTTTCGTGGGCTTAATAAAATTCAAACTTGTAGAATTAATTTAATTATGAAAACGAACTTTAAAAAAAATAAAAAAAATAGTGGTATTTAAGTTTGCCTGTGAACATTGATAAAAAAAATAAAAAAAGGACTCAACTTCCTTATTGTTGGCTTTGAGCATGCTCATTCAAGGGTATTCTCAAATCAAGCATGTTCATTTATGAGCAAACGCGTACGGTTGGAGCATGTGTGTCAGCACGTTAAAGAGATGACTCGGTGTGAATTTGGTCGGTTCAGACCACGGAACATGTGGTCAACGAATGTCCATTCATTCCCTACAGGGATTAAGGGGAAACCGGGCGGCGTTTTGTTCATACAAACGTATTCCTTAATTTCCTCTCTGGAATTTGACACTAGTGCAAATATGTTTTAACCACTGGAGCGACAGAACAATTTAAAACTTTTTTCTTGGATTGCTAAAGGACATTTTTTTGCCCACATAAAAAAATGATACCTCCGAATTTGAATATGGAGACATAAAAAACTGATTATAGTTCTATGTAGCCAATGAATTCACCTATATTTTGTCTATTATGGCATATTCATAGGATTTATAAAAAAATGTTAAATCGTTAACTTTAAAACATTTTAAAGAACCTTGAGAATGATACGTTTTCAGATTTACACCAAAAGGCATTTTCGTTGTTTGTTTTCGGGGTGTTATGCCGTGTTGCGCTACCTCCTTCTTTAGCCGACGTTTCGGACAGCGTTGCAGTGTCCATCATCAGGGCAGATCCGGCAGATCCGACGACATGTCCGAAATGTCGGCTAAATAAGGAGGTAGCGCAACACGGCATAACACCCCAAAAACAAACAACGAAAAAACCTTGAGAATAATTATTTTCTTATATTTTGAATGTACATATTATATAGTCGTTTTAAGAAAAAAAAAATTGCCACATTTTGGCAACAAAGCAAACCATGGTTATGGAAATAGTGTCATATTGTGGCAAAAAGCGCTCGAGTGGTTATAGGAGTTTAGGAACCTCCAAAAATCGTTAAAATTGTCTGATTTGAACGTCATCGACAGATGTTCAGTATACAAACTAGACAATGTATTTTAAACAAAGCAAAACGTACAGACATACAACATTTTTTTCTTGTACAAAAAAAAATCTTAAAAATCGGTCGATTTTTGGAGAAGAAAGATGAGAAATACAATTTTATTTAAGATTTTATTTATGTATTATCAGTCTGAGGTGCAGTTGTCACTTTCGCTCTGTATTCGGGGCAATTAGAGTGACAGTGACAGTAACAGTTCGGTAAAATACACACAGTTAAAATTTCACGGCGACTGGCTCGCATACAATTTGTTAGGCGGATATGGGTACCGCCGCCCCGGGAACCATTTATTGGATAACCAACACCTCTGCCATAAACAACAACAGGTCACCCCAAGTGGTTCGCTACGTTCGATGACTTAGCAGGGGTGCCCGGGTTCATGGGAGGTGAGGTTTTTCCGGGTTTTAGCAGCGGATGCGTCTGCCCATCCTTCCTTTCCTAAAAAGAACCCTCCACACAGCATCCCCAAAGATAACATAGGCCCTGAGGGGAATTATTTTCTTCAAGACCTCCTCTGCTTTTTTTTTTATAGAGAAACTTCACAAGAGTCCCAACTGCTCCCTTCTGGAGCCAGTGAGACTATGGCATCCCCAATTGGAGTATGTTGTGAGGCTGAAGGTATGTGGGGAAGGGAATGAGATGGGGAAGAGGAAGGTGGGAAAGTACCTGGCTATTCAGATCTAGTCACTAAACACGACTAAAGCCATTATTAAGCAACTTTTTAATTCTGAATGGTGGTCTTACACCAGAGCGATACTGAGAGTATCTTCCACTGTGGAGCAATTGTAAAAAAAAAATACCTTCATAGATGTCCCCTGCGAAGATTTTATTTTTTTAAATTTCGTCAATATTTGTGTGAAACAGTGCGTTTTTCATAATAAAATTGTATTCTAAATAAAAAAAATTATTGCATCTATAAATTATAGATAAGAAAAATAAAATAACGTTATTTGTAAAAAAGCAATAGTCACCAAAAATGTACAATATATTGGTTACGTTAATTTAGATAAAAACCATTAAATTCTTTATCGTCTCTCGGCAAATCTTTATTATTTTGTATTATGACTTGTTATAGGAAAGATTGCAAAGGCAATAAATTTTGATAATTTTTTTTTATCGTATTTTGAAAATCGCAACCATTTTAATTACATTATTATATTATAAGTGATTGACATCATTGAAAAGTTTAAAAATGGTTGCAATTGTACAGGGAGGTTCCAATAAGAGAGATCGATTATTCCCCGCATAATTTAAAAAAAAATAAATTAATGTCGATTTATTTATTTTTTTTAAAAGAAAGACAAACTACCACCACACTAAGCGGAAGATGTTGCTTGTGTTGTGGTGGAGGACTTAGCCAGCCGAGGAATCGAACACGGAACGCCTGGGTGAGACCCAAACGCGATGCCCACTGAACCACTTTCATTAAAAACATTCTTTAATATATACCTACATTCAAGTAAGCAATAAAAATGCTCAAAAAGCACGATGATAAATTATCAAATATCGTGTACTTCTTTTAAGTATTTATGATTTTTTAATAATGTCTAAACCAAAATAAGTGTGTAAAATTTTTTTAAAACATTTTAGTTTGTAAGACCTTGGATAAATAGAAAATGTGAGGTATTTTTTTTCACAAAACACGTTCTAGAATTTATTTTTTAATGATTTTAATTTAACTAAAATTAAAATTCACAAAACAGTGTTGACTAGATTATGTATTGATTTATTTTGTTGTATGATTATATGATTTGAAATTTGTGTTGTTTAATAGAATCTATCGTTTGAAAATTGAACAAATCTGCCAACGACCAACGGTAAGTTAGTATATTAAAAATAAACTTAGTTTTTCAAAAAAATTTATTATTTTGTTAACAGATAAAATAACGATCTTTCAAAATCAGTTTCAGTTTTTTTTTTGTAAAAAAGAGTCAATACGTCTAGAATTTGATTTAAAATTGACTAATTTCCGGTATTCTCTGGTTATGTTTATGTTTACACCGTAGCTATACAATTTAATAAACTTTTCGAACCAAAATCACATGATTTTGCATTACTTAGTGAATATGTATTGCCTGTTGTATGCTGATGATGCAGTGCTGATTTCTAATATTATGGCAGATCTCTAGTCTCGTGTCTAGGATGAATCAAGTTTGTATGAAAAATGAGTTAATGATTTATTTATTTATTTATTTATTTATTTGAGACACAAACAGGATATTTATAAAACATTCATGTTGGTAATATAAAACAAAATTAAATACAAATATAAATATCCCTAGACTAATGTGTCTGCAGTAATCATATTTTAATATACTCATAAGCAAACACAAAGAAAAACAATGCCAGTATTTTTAAACTAAACTCTAAAAAACTTAATTATAATAATAAAAAATCGAACAAAAAGAAATTGTTTAGAAAAAATAATAAAACAACAAACAATCTTTTAAACAACAAACTCTAAAAAACTTAATTATAATAATAAAAAATCTAACAAAAGGAAAATGTTTATGAAAAAATAATAAAACAACAAACAGTTGTAAAATAATAAATCAACAAACAAAATTTTTTTTTTTTTTTTTTAGGTGCACAAATTGTGGAGATACTTCTTGAAACAAGTTATATTATTTACAAAAATATCTATGAAAATGTGTGATTTGGCAAGATCATTGTATGATCTAGACATTCTAGAAATAGGATTAAAATATCCAGTATTATTGGTAAAAATTTCGGTCCAAAATATGTTAAGGTTTCTGGTAGATTTGGGCCTGGCGTATAACTTGATTTGATTGATTAAGTTACTATCTACCCGATAATTTACAATTTTATAAAGCATTAAGAGGTCATTTATGATGAATGTAAGTGAGAATGTAAGTGAGTGTAATGTAAGTAAGTCTTAAGTCATGGTGTGTAAAAGAGAGAGAGAGAGAGTACGAAAATAGTGTGCGATATAGGTGTGAATAATACATACTTGGAGCAGATGGATGAGTTTGTGTATTTGGGAAGTATGTTTACGAGAGATGGGAAGGCTGAAGGCTGATAGAGATATTGAAAGAAGGGGAAATGAATTAAATTAACGGAAAAAAAACTGTCCAAAGAAGCGAAGCTTGCAGTCCACAGTGGAGTGCTGTTACCTACCCTGAGGTATGGCAGTAAGTCATGGAACTGGCAGAGGAAGGATGAAATTAGACTGAATGCTGTAGAAATGAGATCCCTGAGGCGCATGTGAGTAAAACCATGTATGATCGTGTGAGAAATGTAGATATCCACAAAGAATGCAAGGCTGATTTAAGCGTGATGAGTAAGATTGAGAAAGGGACCCTCAGATGGTTTGGGCACTTAGAGCGAATGAAAGAAGAATATAACGCAAAAGTTAATGGAAGAAGAAGTTTTGAATGCCCGAGGATGATATGGTACGATCAAGTGAACCTGATACTTAAGTCGGCACATGTCAGGAGTCGGAATAATAGAAGAGCATGTATGAGAAGATGCATGTCCGTCCTCTCTGCCTACCTCTACACGGAGAAAAATGTTATTTGAAAAAAAAAACGATCATTTTAATAGAAAAAACGATCATTTTAATAGTAAAAATGTTAAAAACGGGACTGAAGTTTTTACGAACAAATTAACAGGGTTTCAATGTTTATTGGCGGGAACATTAAGAATAATTTGTTGGTATACGTAATTTCGTACGTATTTTACAGCCAATAAACATTGAATTACTGTTAATTTGTTCGTAAGAACTTCATTCCCGTTTTTAACAGTTCATTTTTCTCCGTGTACAGTAAACGGTTAGTTAGTTTTATTTGATGGACTTTTCGATCCAAAATCACATGATTTTACATTACATTATGATAGTAGTGCTTCACCTTAAGTGTATCTGTGCACATCTGGCTATACATACTAGTCATGAGGTGTGTTTGTGTTTATCTACATACAGTCATTATGTCATCCGGTGGTCACAGTTCGTTATAATATTGTCGGAAAAATGACATCACCATTACTATTCTGCCATGTTGCAGTTTTTCATTTCGTTACATTCTCGGTACATTCCGTTACGTTGATTTTTATGTGCACGGAAAAAATGTTATTCTAAAATACTATCATTTTATTCGTAAAAACGATTGAAAACGGGGCTAAAGTTCTTACGAACAAATTAAGAGTGTTTTAATGTTTTTTGGCGGGAAAATGTAAGAATAATTTGTTGGTATACGTACAAAATTACGCATACAAATTATTCTTACATGTTCCCGCCAAAAACATTGAAACCCTGTTAATTTGTTCGTAAGAACTTCAGTCCCGTTTTTAACCGTTTTTACGAATAAAATGATCGTATTTTAGAATAACATTTTTCTCCGTGTGGGAAGAATAAAAAATAATAATTTTTAGTGTTTAATCACTGAATACAATATTAGCGACTCATCGAAAATTTGTAACAGAAAAATCAAAAAAAGATACAGTTGCATCTAGGCATTGAACCCAGGATCTTAGCCTTACCAGGGCTCTGCTCTAACACCGAGCTAATAGGCTATAATAACCCTACCCCCTTCGATCATATTTAAGAGCGATTGGCCAGCGGCTGAGAATAAAAGTTTAAAAATGCTTGCAACTGTACAGAGAGGTTCCATTGAGAAATATCGATTATTCCCCATGACAAATTTTTTAAATTAAAATCGTTTTATTTCATTAAAAACTTGCTTTAATATATACCTACATTAAAGTAAGCAATAAAAATGCTCAAAACGCACGACGATAAATTATTAAATATCGTGTACTTCTTGTAAGTAGTTTTTGATCATAAGTATCTCTGATTTATCAATAATGTCTAAACAAAATAAGTGTGTAAAAAAAAAAGAAATATTTTAGTTTCTAAGACCTTAAATAAATAGAAAATGTGAGGTATTTTTGTCACAAAACACGTTCTCAGATTTATTTTTTAAAGATTTTAATTTAACTAAAATTAAAATTCTGAAAGCTGTATTTACTACATTTTTTTATTATTCACCAGATTTACAGGAACGGGTTTAGTTTTTCCCATAGGAAAAACTAAACCCTTTCATACACTTTTCCATATAAATGATCATCTAGTAAATCCACGTTATGCAAGTGTATTATATAAGTATAATTAATACAAAACAATACAAGAACAACACGTTAATCTACCAAACTATTAAATGGGAATATAATTCACCGTCTCCAGATATTTTCATATCAGAGGGTTCGGCTCTGTGGAATTCCTTATTTGACCGATAAATCCTACTGATCCCTCAATATAAATATTTAAAAAAATCTTTCGTAATTCTACATGTATTTAAAATGACTGATTTTTGCATTTTTATATACAAATTCTTTGACAAATCTAATATGCCTAAATTTTTAATAAGAGAGCTAGGTATAATGCCAGTAGCCGAAATAACAAAAGGTAATCTTTTTATAGTCTGAGAATGCCAAATTCTTTTAATTTCATTTCCTAAATCTGTATACTTTCTTATTTTTTCAGAAACAGATTTTTGAATATTACAGGAATTTGGAATAGCTACATCAATAATATAAGTTATTTTTTTAATTTTGTCATGTAAAACTATATCAGGTCTATTATGACCAATTGGTCTGTCTGTTAGTATAGTTTTATCATAGTAAATTTTAAAGAAATTATTTTCTAAAAATGAATTTGGTTCGTATTCATAATATGGTACTATATTATGACAGTCAATCAAGTTATGTTTAATTACCAAACTTTGGTGAATTATTTTTAAAACCTGATTGTGCCTAAATGTATACTCAGACGGCGCTAATATAGAACATCCTGATATAATGTGTTCTATAGTTTCCGGAAAAGCCATACATTTTCTACATAAATCATCTATTTGATTTGGATCTTTGATTATATGCTTCCTATAATTTTTGGTATTAATTACTCTATCTTGAATAGCAAGCATAAAACCTTCTATTTCTGCGCTCAACTCTCCAATACTCAACCATTTGTTTGACGAAAGTTTGTCAACATACGTTTGGTTGAGATAATTGAAGTGTTTTACGTGAATAATTTTATTTGACCAGGAATCTAATAATTCCTGGTTGGTATTTATAAAAATGTTGGCATTCTCGTCGTATAAATTTAAAGGTGAAATATTTCTGTCTGCCTTGCAAATTATTTTATGCAGCTCTGAGCTATTAGCTTTTCTATGAAAAAAATTTCTTAACATTTCTACCTGATTTTGTTTTAAAGAAGTTATTTTGACTATACCTCTACCTCCTAAATTTCTAGGTAAATTAATTCGTTCTATAGCTGAATTTGGATGATGACAATTAAACTTTGTTAACGTAGTTCTAATTAATCGTTCTAAGCTATCTAAATCTGTATTAGACCATTTAATTATACCAAATGAGTACGTTAATATAGGTATTGCCCAACTATTTATTGCCTTTACTAAATTTTTAGCAGATAGATTGCATTTTAAAATTTTTCTTATCCTAGTTTGAAATTTAATCCTAATATCATTTTTAATACTAGTATGATCAAATCTATTCGATTGCGGGTATCCTAAGTATTTATAAACCTCATCCCCTTTCATACTTTTAATTTTGAAATTTCTAAATATACCCTCATCTCCATCTATAATTTTGCCTTTCTCTATATGGATCGTTCTACATTTATCTAGACCAAAAGTCATTTTAATATCATCTGAAAAAATTTTAACTACCTTAATCATTTTCTCTAAATTTGATTCAGAATTTGAAAATAATTTTATATCATCCATATATAATAGATGCGAAATTGTACTACTCTCTCCTGTATTTCCCTTAATTTTTATTCCAAACTTGCTTTTTATTAACATTTTGGATAGAGGATTTAATGCTAAGCAAAACCAAAGAGGACTCAACGAGTCTCCTTGAAAAATTCCTCTTTTTATTGAAATGCCCGGTACTACTATTTTTTTACCCTTTAAATTGATAAATAAATCTGTATTCCAAAATGACATAATATTTTCTAAAAAGCTAATAATCATTGGATTAATTTTATATATATTTAATACTTTGATAAGCCACGAGTGCGGGACACTATCAAAAGCCTTTTGGTAATCTATATAGCAAGTATGTAAATTACGTTTTTTATTTTGAATCTGTTTTAGAATTACAGAATCAATAACTAATTGTTCTTTACATCCCATATGTTTTCTGCGACAACCTTTTTGTTGTTCAGATAAAATATTTTTTTCATCTAAATGATTATATATTAAATCTGTCAAGCAAGAGGTTAAAATTTTATATATTGTCGGTAAACATGTAATGGGTCTATACTGAGAGGGATTATTAATATTTTCGCTTTTAGGCAACATATAAGTAATGCCCTTAGTTAGAAAATTTGGAAAATTTTGAGTTTGTCTAACAAATTTTGAAAGATGTTTTGCCAAAAGAGGATGTAACGTAGTCAGACGTTTGTACCAAAAATTATGTATCCAATCGCAACCCGTGGCTTTCCAATTATGAGTATTTTTAATAATTTTGGCTAACAATTCAACCGATATATCAGAAAAACTCATTTGTTCAATTTCTGAACAATTGAGTTCTTCATTTTCTATCCAGGGACCTGACTCATTGTGTTTTATATCTTTACTCCAAATTTTAGTTCAAAAATCGTGCATATCTGTTTTAGATGGCAACGGAATATTATTATTAGAAATAATATTTTTTTTATCGTCAAGTTTGGAATAAAATATTTTCTCATTTTTCTGGAATAATCTGTTATTATTTTTTTTATTATACGTATAATTATATCTTTTTAATCTACTAGCTTTTACACCTAATTTTTGTTTTAATAAATCCAACAAATCATTGATTATATTTTCATTATTATTACTATCAATGCTATAACCAAATTTTCTCCCAATTTCGTCTACATGTCTCAAAATATTCCTACTTCTATTTCCATTTTTATATTCTATTATTCTAGCTATGCTACTTCTTAAAAATACTACATCATTTTCTAATCTAATCTGCCATTCTGGTTTACTATAACTATATGATCTATCATCAGAGGACTTTAATTCAATTCCTAACTTATTACATATAGTGATAGCGCTGGCATATACTATTGTATGAAGGTCTAAAAAACTAATGTCCTCAAATATAATTTTTGGTAAAATTATATTATTTAAATCAAAAATTAATTTAGATAATTTTTTAGATTTTTTTTTGATAATTTTTTTTTTTTGTATTGATTTATTTTTTTGTATGATAATATGATTTGAAATTTGTGTTGTATAGAATCTATCGTTTGAAAATTGAACAAATCTGCCAACGACCAACGGTATAAACCTTAATATATTGAAAATAAACTTAGTTTTTAAAAATTTTAAAACTGCGTGCAACAGATAAAATAACAATCTTTCAAAATTAATTTATGTTTTTTTGTAAAAAAGAGTCAACACGTCTAAAATTTGATTTAGAAGGGACTAATTATGAGATATATTATTGTAAAGTTTCTTTAAAATCCATTCAGTAGTTTTTGCGTGAAAGAGTAACAAACATACATACATCCATACAAGCTTTCGCGTTTATAATATTATAGTAAGATTCAAGTTTTATTTTTAAGGTTACTTTTTGCATGTTTCTCGGAAGTGTTTATGAATATCTTTTGATTCACCAAACAATGTTCAGATTTCTGTACGATTCTAGAAGTAATTTTACAAATTTTCAATGCTTTTTTCCCTGATTTATTTTATCGATTGTCTATTTTTTAAATTATTTACAGACCTATAAATATTATTTTTATAATGAATATTTTCCGAATTCATAACAATGTTGAGGTGTATGTAAAAGTCATTTTTAAATAGATATGTGAACGTTCTTCTAATAATATGCCGATTTCTATGCTATTCTCAAAGAATTACTTTATGTCAAAATTTCTATATGATCCATTCTCGAAAGTAATTTACAAATTTCCATACGAAGCTATCAAATCGAAGGCAATACTTCAAATTTGTACAGCAATCCAAACAATTTCATTATTTGTTTATTTACACTCAGTACACCAACTGGCAACAATTAAAATTATTGAAACGAGTGAGTTGTCGATGCTAACGATACTGTGTTCACTAGGAGGGGCCGCTAGCTGCTAGCTGATCATCACCATCTGCGGCAGACCTTCTCCCATGACCATCCCGGCACCATGTCCGGAAGACACTACAACAACACGGCCTATCAGGAGTTTCAGCAGACCGGCGGCAGAAGGAATGGTAGGACTAGCTCTCTGGGCATCTCTTGCATGGACCATTTCATCTCTGGTTCATTGCACGTCTATTTTCTCGCCTTTGGTGGACTGTTCTATTCCAATTTGCACGTTTTTCTATCTTTTTGTGTTGTTTTCTTTTTCGATTTCCCGAAATTGTCTATTTACTTTCTTGTGTGTTTTGCTTGCATATGTGTTTGTTGTCTTTCTAGTGGACATTTCATTTTCTTGAAATTATATACTTCAATATGGTGGAGTGTTCTGTCCAATTTGCACGTTTTTCTATCTTTTTGTGTTGTTTTCTTTTTCGATTTCCCGAAATTGTCTATTTACTTTCTTGTGTGTTTTGCTTGCATATGTGTTTGCTGTCTTTCTAGTGGACATTTCATTTTCTTGAAATTATATACTTCAATATGGTGGAGTGTTCTGTCCAATTTGCACGTTTTTCTATCTTTTTGTGTTGTTTTCTTTTTCGATTTCCTGAAATTTTCTGCTTTATTGTGTTTTTTTACTTTCCTGTGTGTTTTATTTCTGTTTAGTGGACATTTCGTTTATTAGAAATGGTATACTTCAATGTGGTGGAGCATTCTATTTCAATTTGCACGTTATTCTATCTTTTTATGTGTTGTTTTCTTTTTCGATCTCCCGAAATTGTCTATTTACTTTCTTGTGTGTTTTGCTTGCATATGTGTTTGCTGTCTTTCTAGTGGACATTTCATTTTCTTGAAATTGTATACTTCAATATGGTGGAGTGTTATGTCCAATTTGCACGTTTTTCTAGCTTTTTTGTGTTGTTTTCTTTTTCGATCTCCCGAAATTGTCTATTTACTTTCTTGTGTGTTTTGCTTGCATATGTGTTTGCTGTCTTTCTAGTGGACATTTCATTTTCTTGAAATTGTATACTTCAATATGGTGGAGTGTTATGTCCAATTTGCACGTTTTTCTAGCTTTTTTGTGTTGTTTTCTTTTTCGATCTCCCGAAATTGTCTATTTACTTTCTTGTGTGTTTTGCTTGCATATGTGTTTGCTGTCTTTCTAGTGGACATTTCATTTTCTTGAAATTGTATACTTCAATATGGTGGAGTGTTATGTCCAATTTGCACGTTTTTCTAGCTTTTTTGTGTTGTTTTCTTTTTCGATCTCCCGAAATTGTCTATTTACTTTCTTGTGTGTTTTGCTTGCATATGTGTTTGCTGTCTTTCTAGTGGACATTTCATTTTCTTGAAATTATATACTTCAATATGGTGGAGTGTTCTGTCCAATTTGCACGTTTTTCTATCTTTTTGTGTTGTTTTTTTCTTTCGATTTCCTAAAATTGTCTGCTTTATTGTGTTTTTTACTTTCCTGTGTGATTTCTTTCTGTTTAGTGGACATTTCGTTTATTAGAAATAGTATACTTCGATGTGGTGGAGCACTCTATTTCAATTTGCACGTTTTTCTAGCTTTTTGTGTTGTTTTCTTTTTCGATTTCCCGAAATTGTCTATTTACTTTCTTGTGTGTTTTGCTTGCATATGTGTTTGCTGTCTTTCTAGTGGACATTTCATTTTCTTGAAATTATATACTTCAATATGGTGGAGTGTTCTGTCCAATTTGCACGTTTTTCTATCTTTTTGTGTTATTTTCTTTTTCGATTTCCTGAAATTTTCTGCTTTATTGTGTTTTTTTACTTTCCTGTGTGTTTTATTTCTGTTTAGTGGACATTTCGTTTATTAGAAATGGTATACTTCAATGTGGTGGAGCATTCTATTTCAATTTGCACGTTATTCTATCTTTTTATGTGTTGTTTTCTTTTTCGATCTCCCGAAATTGTCTATTTACTTTCTTGTGTGTTTTGCTTGCATATGTGTTTGCTGTCTTTCTAGTGGACATTTCATTTTCTTGAAATTGTATACTTCAATATGGTGGAGTGTTATGTCCAATTTGCACGTTTTTCTAGCTTTTTTGTGTTGTTTTCTTTTTCGATCTCCCGAAATTGTCTATTTACTTTCTTGTGTGTTTTGCTTGCATATGTGTTTGCTGTCTTTCTAGTGGACATTTCATTTTCTTGAAATTGTATACTTCAATATGGTGGAGTGTTATGTCCAATTTGCACGTTTTTCTAGCTTTTTTGTGTTGTTTTCTTTTTCGATCTCCCGAAATTGTCTATTTACTTTCTTGTGTGTTTTGCTTGCATATGTGTTTGCTGTCTTTCTAGTGGACATTTCATTTTCTTGAAATTGTATACTTCAATATGGTGGAGTGTTATGTCCAATTTGCACGTTTTTCTAGCTTTTTTGTGTTGTTTTCTTTTTCGATCTCCCGAAATTGTCTATTTACTTTCTTGTGTGTTTTGCTTGCATATGTGTTTGCTGTCTTTCTAGTGGACATTTCATTTTCTTGAAATTATATACTTCAATATGGTGGAGTGTTCTGTCCAATTTGCACGTTTTTCTATCTTTTTGTGTTGTTTTTTTCTTTCGATTTCCTAAAATTGTCTGCTTTATTGTGTTTTTTACTTTCCTGTGTGATTTCTTTCTGTTTAGTGGACATTTCGTTTATTAGAAATAGTATACTTCGATGTGGTGGAGCACTCTATTTCAATTTGCACGTTTTTCTAGCTTTTTGTGTTGTTTTCTTTTTCGATTTCCCGAAATTGTCTATTTACTTTCTTGTGTGTTTTGCTTGCCTGTGTGTTTTCTGTCTTTCTGGTGGACATTTAATTTTCTTCAAATTGTATACTTCAATGTGGTGAGTGTTCTGATCCAATTTGCACGTTTTTCTATCTTTTTATGTGTTGTTTTCTTTTCGATTTCCCGAAATTGTCTGCTTTATTGTGTTTTTTTACTTTCCTGTGTGTTTTATTTCTGTTTAGTGGACATTTCGTTTATTAGAAATGGTATACTTCAATGTGGTGGAGCATTCTATTTCAATTTGCACGTTATTCTATCTTTTTATGTGTTGTTTTCTTTTTACTTACATGTGTGTTTTCTGTCTTTCGGGTGGACATTTCGTTTACTACAAATTGTATACTTCAATGTGGTGAGTGTTCTGATCCAATTTGAACGTTTTTCTATCTTTTTGTGTGTTGTTTTCTTTTCGATTTTCTGAAAGTGTCCGCTTTATTGTATTTTTTTTTACTTGCCTGTGTGTTTTCTGTCTTTCTGGTGGACATTTCGTTTACTACAAATTGTATACTTCAATGTGGTGGAGTGTTCTATTCCAATTTGCACGTGTTTCTATCTTTTTGTGTGTTGTTTTCTTTTCGATTTTCTGAAATCGTCCACTTTATTGTGTTTTTTTTTGCTTGCCTGTGTGTTTTCTGTCTTTTGGGTGGAAATTTTATTTTAATGGAATTGTGTACTTCAATGGGTTTTATTGCTTGCCTATGTGTTTTCTGTCTTTTTGGTGGACTTTTCATTTTCATGGAATTGTATACTATCATGTTTTTATTGCTAGCCTACGTGTCTTCTGTCTTTTTGGTTGAGAGCTCTTGTCCAATTTGCACGTTTTGGTTTGTTATTTTCTGTCTTTTTCTTGGAGATTTCTTAACCATTTTGATGAAAATGTGTTTTCTTTCTTTACGGTGGACATTTCTTATTCAATTTCATGAAATCGTCCACTTTTTTCGCCTTCATTGCTTGCTTACAAAATGTCTTTTTGATGCAGAGCTCTTCTCCAATTTACTTTTCTTTAATGTATTTTCTTGATTGACTGTATTTCTTTCTTTTTGTTTACTGACTTACAATTTCATCAAGTTGTACTATTTTTTGGGAAGTTTTCTTAATCAGTTTCATATTTTTCCACGTTTTTACGTGTTATCCTCTTTTTTGGTGGACTGTTACAGTTTAATTTCTTAATTTTGCACGTTTTATTTTGAGTCAGGGACTGGTTCCTGGGCTGTGAAGACTTCCGTCAGTCATTTTTCTACTTCTATCTTAACAAACGGATTGCAAGCTTAATGCACAGGCGTCAGGTGGGAATGCTGTCCTGGTTCAACTGCTATTTCAATGGAAGATGGAACTAGCGTCATTGATCCTTTCGGCACCGGCACAAACACGCCTAACGCGCGCCCAAATTTGTAAACGCTTGACATTTGTCATACGAGAACGGGTCATTTCTTCGACTCTTTCTTGAGTTCAACAGTTCGGCTGTGGTCTCTTCAAGACCCTTGTTCATCCCTTTCATACATAGGTCCAGAGGGACATTATTTTTCTCAGGGTATCCTGTGTAGAGTTAATTTAAAAAACAACATATTTTGCTTTTTCTTTTCTCTCTTTTCTTGACTTAGGTGGATGGTTCTAAGTTCTTATTCCGTTGATCATCTTGCACGTTTTTTTTGCCTTTTCTTGCTGGTCTGTGTTTATCTGTCCTTTTGGAGAAGTTTCTTATTTCAATTTGATACAATTTCACACTTTTGCGTGACTTCTTATGCTTTTCTCTCCGTTTGGTGAAGTTTTTTTTTATGAATAAGTTGCATGTTTTGTATTTTATCATTTTGGTGGAATGATAACATTCAATTGATACAATATTTGAGTGTTCTCTCATTGTCTCTGTGTTTTTCTCTATTTTTTGCTGATTTTCTATACTTTGTGATACAGTTTGATCAATTGCATATATTATTGAAGCTATTCAAAAATACTGCATCCTCTACTAGACCATGCATCAACACAATAGATCGAATAGAAATGTCTTAAAAAATATTCCAAGTTATAAAACCAAACTTGGACAAAGAAACTACACACTTTGCAACAAAACTCCACAACATCCTTCAGCATCCTTCCAACAGACATAAAACTAATCAAAAAATTTAATGAGTACAAATCAAGAATAAAAATATGGCTCAAAAAGTCAATAAAAAACCCCAATAATAATAAAAGCTACATAGAAGACAAATAAACTATAATTAAATAACTTTAGTCCGTCTCGGTACAGGACTTCCTGGTGAGGAGGACTAAGAAATTCAATATTTATACTTAAATTCACGATAACATTTTGTGTGTGTAGCGTTCAGGATAATGAATTGGGATTCTGACTTCAATCTAATCCTCAGTACAACACACTGATGACTTGTAAATAATAGAATACTGGTTCGTTATACGAGAACGTCGTTTATTGAATACAAATGGTTACAAAGTAAATGTCCAGCCTAGCTAGCGGTAAGATTAATAATAAATACCCGGAGCGCTGCTCGCTAGAGCGCTCCCTTGAAATGACCCACTTCAGGTCTCAACTCCGTCAACGTTCGGGTCGTTGCTCGGCAGTAACGCCTGCCCAACTCCCTTAGAGACGAAGTAGTGTTGCAAACACCACAGTGTGTACAATTATTTTCACTAAAATAGACGCTAAAATAAATAAAAAAATTGCCTGTGTTAAGGTTTTAGGTCACATTCCTTAAAAAACATACTCCGTTTAGACAAGTATTCTGAGTTTATTTTTTTTATTTCTACCCAGTTAAACACCTGCTCGACCGACCTGAATTTCTGAAGGAACTGCTTGTCTCGATTGCGCATTAGAAAGAAGAAGGATTCTAGGAATCCTTTTGTATTTATAAACAACTGGTTTAAAAAACTAACACCACAACAAACGAACTATTAGCGTGTTTAGAAATAGTTCCCCATTAACACCCCCCATTACCGACTGAGAGAGTTCTGCTTGATCTTATTAGTAAGTAATTAACATGAATGGCAGTAGGTTTTAGCCAAGCTCCGAACCCAATGCAGTTTTACTCCACAGAGGGCAATGGTAATTAGCCCTTAATTAGCCGCATTAAGATGAAACCCGGCGGTGGAGAAATTTGAAAAATAGATTTTACTATATTGTTGCTGTCACTGTTGCTCTTACTCCGCCGGATATTGAGCGAAAGGGACAATGTACCTCTGGCTACTAATACCTAACTAAAATCAGGGTTTTGTATTCCCCACTTTTCTCCTCCAAAAGTGGCCCGATTTTCAATTTTTTTTTTTACCAACTACATAAGAAAAAAACTATTCTTTGTCTGTAAGTTTTGCTTTTTTTAAAAAAAAACATTGTCTAGTTTGTATACTGAACGTCTTTTGACGGCGTTTAAACAAGTCAATTTTATTGATTTTTGGAAGGTCATAACTTCTATAAAAAGTAACATATCAAAAAAACAAAAAGTACCGACATGCTAGTAGTTGATATCTATTTTATGTAAAAACAATATTTTCTCTAGGGTTAAAATCCAGAGAGATAAATAGGGAATACGATTGTATGGAAAAATCACCGCCGGGTATCCCCTTAAGGGTTCATTTTCAAGTATATTACTTTTTAAACTGTCAGTTTTCCTTGTTTTTGATGTGGATTTTTTGTTTTTGTGTTTTTAATATTTCTGGATGAATTTCATCTAATTGAACATTATTACGTGTTAACTGTATGTTTTCGGTTTTGGTGACTAAATCTGGTTGAAACCGTTCGATAATTGCACTTATGTACATATGTGTTGTTTTTCTGTATTTTTTAAACTTTTTCGGGTCAACGTACGTTTGAATAAATGTTTATGCTTGTTTATGACATTATCGTCAATTATCTCATGTTTATGGCGACATTTTTTTCAATTACGTTGAATTAACATCGATTACATTTAATGTGTTTTCTTACAGTTCTTTTGGAACCACTGGAGAGATAAACCTATAGAATCGTGATGTGGGCATGTTAATGGTTACCTGAAGTCAGGCCTATTTTAACTTACTTTGGAGCAAAATTATTTAACTTTTTTTGGTGTATTATGGTGTACATTTATTATTTTCTGGTTAACTATTAGATTTGAGTATAAATCGTGGTGTTTCTCTTTCTAACACCGCTTATATAATATTTCTAACTATGGCAGTAAGAAAGACACAAGAATTTTTATGAGACATATTTATGTTTCCAAAAGTAAACAAATTTGCCGAAGAGGTTAAACAAATAATCATTTTAATTTCCCTGTCTAGGGCCTAACACTTAAGGCTTTAGTCGACATCAGAGTATTAATTACACTTCTAGAATTATTTACCAGGTGGGAATGCTGTCTTTGTTCTATCGGTATTACAATGGAAGACGCTCCGAGGAATTAGCGTCGTTGATTCCTTCGGCACCGCTACGCAGTTGGGAAACACGCCTAAACGCTCTCAACATTTGTACACGGTTGACATTGATTTTGTGACGCATATAATGAAGCCCATTTGTTTGTAGGCTTTTTCTACGATATTTTCAATGTAATAATAATAATAATAAAATCGTTTATTCATCAATAGATTTTTTTTTAACAATATATATACATTTTTGATGACACATTGGTTCTATTGACGAAAAGGTCACTGCTCAGCTGCAATTCAGGATTTCTCCTGGAATGCAGCTAATTTTCAGCAGTGCCTCCAATAAAAGACAGAAGATAAAATTAAGACAAAATAAATACAATTAAATTAAATTACATACAAATAATCAAACCAAATCTCAAATTCAACACACACAACAAAAAAGAAATAGAAATAAAAATATATAAATAATGTAAATTGGAATTCAAAAGCTAATAAAATATAATAAATAAATTCAAAATAAAAATGAATAATGAATAATGAAATCAAATCAAAAACAATAACACAAACACAAGTAAGTATTCCTTCAATTGTAAATTTTATTAATTAAAAGTTAAAATGTTATGCCGTTAACTGTGCAGTCAGCAACCATTCCCCGTAGAGCCTCTTGAAGCTCTGTAAAGATGTCGATATTCTAATAGACAGTGGTATTTCATTCCATAGTTTTGATGATGAATAACTGAAACTTTCTTCAAATACAGCCGTTTTATGTTTTGGGAGAATTGAAGACATTTTGAAGACATCGGATTTTATTCAATAACAAAGTGCCAAAATATGCACTAAAAAAGGCCGAAATATGCACTAAAAACCCTTGATATGCCCAAAATATGCATAATGCCAAATCAAATTTTTTAAATTTTAAACCATTTTTATTTTTATATATTTTAATTAAAGACGGTCAAACATAGCGAAATATTCTTAAAATTATGCATAGTTTTTGTGACCATATACAATTAAGTATTTTTATAAATTTTCGGTCGCAAATTTGTGACGTTTGTCACCCAGTATTAATTTTGTACGCCGAAAACAACCTCTCTAAGGCCAACTGTCGTCATTTGACAAAATTAAAAATTTGGCATACTTCTGGAGATACCTGTTTAGGCAGGGTATGGACCTGTGCCATTAATGTAGGTATAATGTTCTTCATGTCTTCAAGACACTTTTTACGAATCTTTTCTAATATTGAATTACCTAGGAAGGGCGTTGGTGAGTACGATCATTGTTTCCAGTATTTCTATTGATTTAAATAGAGGAAGAATTTGTTTCTAATTTTTTTTATGGCATCTGATAACTTGTGGAAATGTGTTGAGATGAGGGCGTTTTTGTTCGGATGCGTAATCAAATGCTAGCTTGCTTGACTGAATTGCAAAGGCCTCAGAACTGTCAAATTGACCAGCGAAATATGCACGATTGGGAAAAAAGGCTAAAATATGCATTAACGCCGTAAGTAGACAGTTATATGCATTTGCATATGCAAATATGCAAATGCATATGCAAATGCATATAATCCGATGTCTAGTTATCACATTACATTTATCTGTGTTTAGAAATAATTGGTTTTCTGTGCAAATGCATATAATCCGATGTCTAGTGATCACATTACATTTATCTGTGTTTAGAAATAATTGGTTTTCTGTGCAAATGCATATAATCCGATGTCTAGTGATCGCATTATATTTATCTGTGTTTAAAAATAATTGGTTTTCTGTGCAAATGCATATAATCCGATGTCTAGTTATCACATTACATTTATCTGTGTTTAGAAATAATTGGTTTTCTGTGCAAATGCATATAATCCGATGTCTAGTTATCACATTACATTTATCTGTGTTTAGAAATAATTGGTTTTCTGTGCAGTATTCATTAATCCTATTAATATATTCTTGTAATTTATTGCAATCATATTGTTTGGTATTCGTAATGTAAACCCATTCATAGTAAATATTAATCTAAAATAGTGATTTAGTATTAAGCTGCACCTTAATACTGATTTTTGGTTAAGTGTTGAAATTATATATTACATATATTATTATAAATTAAATTGAATTTGAGTCACTTATCGAAATTCGAGGTGTGCCTATCTCAATGCATTTTACAGATAAGTAAATTCACCAAAATAAACAAATTTTTTTTTTAAATACTCGCTATTGAGATATTCCAAGCCCCCAGCATGAACATATTGATAAACATTTTATATATATATATATATATATATATATATATATGTATATCATACATTATACGTGAAACAGAATTGAATAAAGAAAAGATATAAAAGAAGAAGAAGAGAGAAAATAAAAAAAGAGTATAAAAGAAAAAGGATTTCCAAAGTCACAGTCACAATGATTGTAATATGTTATCGATATATTGTTTTAATTAACCTTTTGAATTTTTTATAGTTTGTTTCCAATCTTAAGTTAAGGGGTAATTGGTTAAACCATTTGACTCCAAAATATTTATAAAATTATTGGGCTGTGGTGGTATTACAACGCGGGATAGTTATAGAGCCAAGAATACTTGGTCTTTTGCTGTTTGAAATAGATATTGAGGTATCGTTGTTGAAACAATCTTTGTGTATTTGTAAAAGTGAATTTTTTTTATAAATAATGTGTAGTGAAGGGACTTTAAATTCTTGAAATAATCTTATGGTGGGGTAATCATATGGTTTTTTTTAAATTATTTTTATTAATATTCTTTGGATGATTTCTAAAGGCAAGAGAGAAGTTTTGAATGCACCACCCCAGCCAACAATTCCATATTGTAATACAGATTGAATCAGTGAAAAATAAATGATCCTTAATAGTTTAAAATTTAATATGTTTCGGATTCTAAGAAAAATGTACAATAATTTTCTTAATCTTTCTACTGTTGCATTGATCTGTAGTTTCCATTTTATGTTACTATCTATAATTACACCGAGGTATTTTACATTAGTTTTAACAGTGAGTACAGAGCAGTCAGGTTTACATGAATTTAAATTTCTATTACAATATCTTATCTATGTGCTAGCGAGTTCCCGGCATGCGTTGCAATCCCACAAAATTGTTTCTCCCTGCGTGTCTTTTCCTATTCATCCCCATTCCTCTTCCGACTCCCCTTCCCTCTTCTGCTTACACCCGTCTCGCGAACCCCTCCCTCCTTTGTTCCCTTCCATCCCTCCCGCCTTTCCTCCCTGCCGCTAAACTACATGAAAACTCTTTTTCTCCTCGCGTTCATCTTTCATCCCCCTTTCCGAAAACCCTCCTCCTTCTTTCCCCTTCCGGATTCCCCTCTCCCTTCCCCTGTCGCTAAATTCTATGAAATACACACAATTTGCAAATAATTCATGTGTCACCTATTGCAAAATTTTATAAAATTGCATAATGCCAGAGTCCACCAATAGAAACCTTCGCGGGCACGCGCACAACAACTCATCAAAGTTTCATCGCATTCGGATGGGAAATAATTTTATAACGCCAGAGCTCACTTGTATATATATAGGAACCATCGCAGGCATGCGCACATCAAATCCCTAGTTTGTCTCAAAAGTTTCATCTCAATCGGATGGTTTAAAAGGGTCAAACGAAGAAGGTGTTAGGTTAGGTTAGATTAAGTTAGGTTAGGTTAGGTTAGGCTAGGTTAGGTTAGGTTAGGCTGGGTTAGGTTAGGTTAGGTTAGGTTAATTTAGGTAAGGTTAGGGTTAGGTTACAGTTTAAATTAAAGAAATATAAATTTCAAATGTAGATTAAAAATAATTTTCTGGTAAATAAATATTATATTGTCTGTAGATACTTTATCGCTTGTCTGATTCTTGACACATCGGTTCCAATTTTGAAAGTAACAATATATTATAGGTGGTTTATCGCTTGTTTGAATTCTTTATAGAATCAGTAGAAATTTTGAAAATGACGCTTAAAATACTGATAATAGTGTATTTTTGATGATGTAATGAGTTGTCATCATTCCCAGTACATTATCATTCTTTAGAGCACAGGCGTCGGGTGGGAATGCTGTCCTTTTTCTACCGGTATTTCATTGGGACATGCTCCGAGGAACTAGCGTCATTTATCTCCTTGGCACCGGTGCACAGTCGGGAAACGCGCGCTTAACATTCACACGAGAACGGGTCGCTTCTACGACTTTAACAGCTCGGTTGTGAAACGATTTGCCGGCCTCTGCGTTTCCTCCTTCTTACAGCATGAGTCCCCTCCAGACCCAGATTCACTCCTTCCTTTCCACAAGAAGACCCTCCACACATCATCCTCAAAGATGACATTGGCCCTGTGGGAAACTATTTTCCGTTTCCAAATTCCTACTCTTTATTCACCAGAACTTCCTCTTCTCAGAGATGACATAGGATTTGGGAGAATTTATTTTTCTCAGGGCCTCCGCGAGCTAATGTAAAAAAAAATTAAACTAACTAACCATCATGCCGTTTTTTTCCGCGGGGGTAGGCAGAGAGGACGGACCGCCAAACAACTCTTATGGTGGGGTAATCATATGGTTTTTTTTAAATTATTGTCTTTATGGTCTTGGCATATACTCCTTGCCTCATTCATATTCATACATCTTCTCATACATACTCTTCTATTATTCTGACTCTTGACATGGCCCGACTCAAGTATCTGATTCACTTGATGGTGCCATGTCTTCCTCGGGCGTCCTCGACTTCTTCTACCATTCACATTTGCGTCATATATTCTTTTTACACTCTTTTCAAGGTAGGCAAAGAGGACGGACCGCCAAACAACTTGGTCTTGGCATACACTCCTCGCCTCATTTACTTCATACATGCTCTTCTATTATTCTGACTCTTGACATGGCCCGACTTAAGTATCTCATTCACTTGATCGTGCCGTGTCTTCCTCGGGCGTCCTCGACTTCTTCTACCATTCACATTTGCGTTATGTATTCTCTTTACACTCCTTTCTTCATTCATTCGCTCTACATATCCAAACCATCTAAGCGTCCCTTTCTAAATCTTACTTATTACGCTCACATCAGCCTTGCAGTCTTTTCGAATATCCACATTCCTCACAATCATACATGGTTTTACCACACATATGCCTCATGGATCTCATCTCTACAGCATTCAGTCTACTTTCATCCTTTCTCTGCCAGTTCCATTTTCACTGCCATACATGAGGGTAGGTACCAACACTCCATTGTGGACTGCCAGCTTCACTTTGGACAGCATTTTGTTGGCGCCAACGGCGTTCAGTCCACCATTAACCTCTAGATTGATCACCGATTTTTGGAGGCGATTTTGTCCCTTATGTATAAAGAAATTGTATGAAGAACAAGGTCTGAATCGCTTGGGCCATTCTCGTTCTTGACGTAACGAAATACTGGATAGTGTCTAGCCACTCCGAATAATTCAAATTAATTCACGATGACGCGTTGAGCATCAAAGATGACCGACAAAATGGCCGACGCTTGATAATATGAACGGAGTCGTATTCAATGTCTATATTTTTTCCTTGTTTTTGATATAAATCTATTATGGAAAGCATAGATTTGAGTGATTATTAGGAAGATCGTTTTATCTACATTACTTTGATGTGATTTTTGTAATATATCACAAAAGAATTGAGCTCGTAAGAAAGGTGAGAAACGTCAAATATTTTACGTCGTATTGAAAAATATATTTTTCCTATGTTGGCTTTCAAGAGGTTAATGGAGTTACCTGCATTTACCCTTCTTTCAACCATTTTGGTTTTGCCACTAAAATTATTTACTGTCTATTATTCATTGACAAAACAGTACGTCCTGTTACACCCTATTTGTATATTTATTATGCGTTTGCGTATCTTCCAACGTATAATCAAGTTTTACGATCTAAAGACGCTTCCTACCTATTTTCAGGAATGGTTTATTTAACTAAAGATATCTTATCTTTTCAACACTGTCACCTTATTGTGCAAACATCAGATGAGCTACTTGCACTTGCTGATATTCTAAGAATTTAAGTATTAACACCTTCAGGCTCATTTGTTCAGTTTTCGGAACAACTCGTAGAGATGTCTTAGAAATTATTTTATTATTTTTTTTTAATGTGAATATCACACAAGAGTCCCAACTTCTTCCATCTGGAGCCAGTGAAACTATGGCATCGCCAATTGGGGTATGTTGTGAGTCAATTTAGATAGAGCCTAAGAATTCATAATCAATTGTGCAGCGCCCTTGAGGTGATTTTTCACAAAAAACGACGCTCTACAAATTATCCAATTATTATTAATAAATAATACATGCGTGTTGCTCGTTGCAAAACAAAATAACAAAGATAAGCAAAACAGATTCCTTTACGTATAACTTTGGATAAATTGAAGTGTTGACAGTTATCACGGGACGGTTAAAAATTGGATTTCATTAATATAATCCTTTCTAATCGTTTAGCATTTTTATTGATTTGTTATCACTTATCAGTCTTATCACTAAGAAAGTGTATGAATATATTGCAACACTTTAAATACTGTTTTATCGCTTATTGCCACTGAAGATTTAATCCCTAGAAATTTCTACTGTCAATTAGAACAAAGTTGTTTTCGCTAATTATGTAAGACTTTATTGTATAACCAGTACCTCTGCTGTAGGTTATCCCAAGTGGTTCGCTATGTTTGGTGACTTAGTAGGAGGTAGATTCATTTGTATAAGTTTTGGCTGCGGATCTATCTGCCCATCTGCTGCGTTATCCCAAGTAGTTCGCTATGTTTGGTGACTTAGTAGGAGGTAGATTAATTTGTATGGGTTTTGGCTGCGGATCTATCTGCCCATCTGCTGCGTGGCGGGTCGGATCGGGAGAGACTGGTTTTATAACTTTAGACTTTTATAATGGTTGAGGAAGGCCTTTTGACCTCTCCAGCCGGATTTTCTTGACCCGTCGCCTTGCACTGACACACTGACCCCCAGATTCCTACCCATCTCTCATACCTTCCTATAACTATCTCTCCTTCCTTCCTTAAAAAGACCCTCCATACAACTTCCCCAAAGATAACATAGATCCTGAGAGAAATTATGTTCCTCCCTCAGCTACGCAGAAGGTGGACAGACGCATCAGCCGCCAAGACCTAGACAAACCTCACCCCACGAACCCGAGCACCCCTGCTAAGTCACCAAACATAGCTTGCCACTCGGGGTAACCTATGGCAGAGGTTATCCAATAAATGGTTCCCAGGGCGGCGGCACCTATACCAGCCGCCCAAATTAAAATTACATATATTTTGTATTAGAATTACTCCGGCGCTATCTTTTAATCTTGTGAATGTGGGATGATGACATTTGGCGACACGATGGTCATTCTCAATAGAAAATTAATTTCATATCATTCCGAGATGCCACATTACTGCAATAAGGAAGTTGAGTGAAAAATATTTTGACTTATAAAAAATATGTTCATGTAGATGACATGCAAACTTAAATACCAGTATTTTTTTTTTTAAGTTTGTTTTCATAATTAAATTAATTCTACAAGTTTGAATTTTATTAAAGCCCGCGAAAACGGCCGGTAAGAAACGGGAGAGTGTGTGAAGTCGTCTCAAGTTATCCGGTCCCTTGTTTGTGTGAAAAATAAGGGAAAATATTTACAAAACCGGGACACGTTTAATATGGACGAAAAAAATAAATTTAAAAAGTTGTATTAGTTCGATATTAACTAGTACTAATTAATTCAGTTACCGGAATTTCGAAAAAAGTGCATTTTAATGGTTATTTTTAAATTTAAAAACGAAAAAGAAGTTTTTTTGAAAAATTACATTTCGTTTTTTTTAATTTCAAAAATAACCATTAAAATGCACTTTTTTCTAAATTCCTGTAACTGAATTGATTAGTACTAGTTAATATCTACCTACTACAACTTTTTAAATTTATTTTTTTCGTCCATATTATGCGTGACCCGGTTTTGTAAATATTTTACCTTATATTTCACACAATCAAGGACCGGATGACGTCACAAACTCTCCCGCACGGTATTATACTCTTAGCCGGCGTTTTCGCGGGCTTAATAAAATTCAAACTTGTAGAATTAATTTAATTATGAAAACGAACTTTAAAAAAAAATACTAGTATTTAAGTTTGCATTGTTAAAAATTGCAACATTGATAAAAAAAATTTAAAAAAAGGACTCAACTTCCTTATTAAACAACATCTGAAATGATATTGGCATAAGCGATGCTGATCTTGTCCTTGTACGGTTTCTTTATACATAGGGGTTAAAATTGCATTAAAAAAAATAAAAATAAAATTTGTCCCGGATGCCGGTGTCCGAGCCACAGATGACAGGTTAAAAATACAGATTATAAATTATTTTTATTTATTTATTTATACGCCTATTGGGCTTTTACATACATAGTTATAAAAAATATTCTTAAGATTGTAAGTTCACAGTAACAGTAGTAATACATAGTATAATCTATCCATTTGACATATTATAACAGCAAGTAACTAGTAATGCATACGATGATTATTTGTAGGTATAAACCTGTTGTACAAAAATAAGAATTTGCCTACTCCTAAGGTTAACAAACGTATTTTAGCTATAAAGAAATGTAAAGTTTATAAGTACATAGTAGACAGTGAGAGCAGTAACATGGTATAATGCGACATAATAATATAGTGTATAGTATGGGGCCTTTGAATTAGAGAGTTTACGAAATAATTGTTGGCGGTATTGTTAACATAATATACCTAGATCGTTTGACCAGTTAAATCCAGGGCGTTCGCTCTGCAATTTACATAGTTTATAAAAAAATATTTTACACAAAGATTATAAGTATAGAATAGTAAAAGTAATAATTTAACCTTAACCATTTGATACATAAAAGCAAGAATTGTATGTGCATTGAGTTCCGTAAAAATTAACTTTATATTAATTTTAATGATATTGTGTTATATTTGGTTTGATATTATTAATTTCTGTAAAAATTGTTTCCTTTTTGTTTTGCTCCAGACATTAACATAATTTGTTTGTTTGTTGCAGGCGCGCAGTATGAGCCGGGCGGTTACGGGGCGCAGGTTCAGCAGCGCAGCGGTATGACGCAGCGCGAGGACGTGCTGAAGTTCGAGCAGGGCCGCATCCGGGCCCTGCAAGAAGAACGCTTACACATACAGAAGAAGACTTTCACCAAATGGATGAACTCATTCCTGCAGAAGGTGAGTTCAATTTCTAATTGTAATCCATCAGAATATTGTTATTATACACTTGGCCTATCTTACTAATATTATAAACGCGAAAGTTTGTATGGATGTATCTAAGAGTATTGATATTAGAGAGACGGCATGTGAAGTGTGCCCGCGCGCTCCAAGTGTGCCTTTTCGAGAATTCTACCCACACGGTTGACATTGGCTGTCACCATGTAAAATGGCTGCTGTCGGAACGTATTAAACGACCAAAAACCAGCAGCCAATGTAAGCCGTTTGGGTAAAATTCTCGAAAAGGCACACTTGGAGCGCGCGGACACACTTCACATGCCGTCTCTCTAATATCCATACTCTTAGGGATGTATGTATGTTTGTTACTCTTTCAATCGAAATTTAATGAATGGAATTTAATGAAACTTTACAATAATATAGCTCACACATCAGAATAACATTTAGGCTATAATTAATAAAGCTAGCTTTTTATTTTCAATATATTAAAAATAATAATTATTTTTTAATAGAAAATGTCAAAATTTGAGAATGACATTTTGCAAAACAATGATTGTTAAATCGAAATTCTATTTTGGAAAATATTTAAATTAGTGAATTTATTTGAAGTACTCGCCTAATACTTTGAATCGAATCAAGAATTATACATATTTTAAATAAATAGGTTAAGAATTTTGGTATAAACGTAGACGGGACCTAGGACAAGAAAATAGATTACTCGAAGTACTAATCCTACGCAGACGAAGTCGCGGGCAGAAGCTTGTAATAACATAGTCTCTAGTGTCTAGGGTGAACGAAATATGTATGAAGAATGAGTTAATGATGAATGTAAGTAAGTCTAAAGTCATAGTCTTTGAAAGAGAGAGTACGAAAATAGTGTGCAATATAGTTGTGAATGATGAATACTTGGAGCAGGTGGGTGAGTTTATGTATCTGGGTAGTATGTTTACGAGAGATGGAAAGGCTGATAGGGATATTGAGAGAAGGGTGAATGCAGGTAACTGCATTAATGGTGGGCTGAAGGCCGTTGGCGCCAACAAAAAGCTGTCCAAAGAAGCAAAGCCAGCAATCTACAATGGAGTGCTGGTACCTACCCTGATGTATGGCAGCAAAGCATGGAACCGGCGGAGGAAGGATGAAATTAGACTGAATACTGTAGGTAAGCGTAATGAGTAAGATTTAGAAAGAAACCTCAGATGGTTTGGGCATGTAGAGCGAATGAACGAAGAAAGGAGTGTAAAGTCTACAAACATTCACAAAAAACTTATCTCAGTCTGGATCTAAAATCAAGATTTTAACTTCATTCAAAACATAATAACTCCAAACCAAACGTAAACAAACTATAAAAAAATGTAAGATAACTAAACACATTTTTCGAGAATATACCAACTATACACACACTTAAAATATATATATGTATACATATTTTTTTTTATAAATAAACAGTTTAAAATAATCACTAATTTAAAAAATAAATAAAGAAGAAACTTTCTACTACAACACATAAATACTTGCCACACTTAAGCATAACCACGTAAACACCTCAGCACAGGTTCTCCTAGTGAGGTGTTCACGAAACATACAACATTACCCAACCACAGTTTCACATTCACTAACCTACCTTACACACAACACAACAAAAAGTTCATAAATTATGTTATTAGCTATTGTGTATAAATATGAATAACTTTATGTGAACACTGTAATATTATATAGAAATGAATAAAAAAAAAAAAAAAAAAAGAAAAAAAAGGGGATATATGTGACTGTAAGAAAAAGTTGTGGACGCCCAAGGAAGACATGGCACAATTCAAGTGAACCAGATACTTGAGTCGGGCCATGTCAGGAGTCGGAATAATAGAAGAGCATGTATGAGAAGATGTATGAATGTGAATGAAGCAAGAAGTGTATGCCAAGACCGAGTTGTTTAGCAGTCCGTCCTCTCTGCCTATCCCTGCGAGGAAACGGCGTGATGGTTAGAAGAGAAAGGGTCCAGTACTTACACACACAATACAATATAAATAGGGAATACTTTACTTTTAACAAACTGTTGACTGATGTTCCGCCTTCCCCATGTGTTTCAGGCGCGGATGGAGGTGGAGGACCTGTTTGTGGACCTGGCGGACGGACGCAAGCTGCTGAAGCTGCTGGAGATAATCTCCGGGGAGAAACTGGCTAAGCCCAACAATGGGCGCATGCGCGTACACAAGATAGAGAACGTCAACAAGAGTCTGGCCTTTCTTCACACCAAGGTAAGCATCATTATATATATATTTTTTTTAAAATTTTTTTTTTATTTAATATTAAAAGGTTTTTATTACAATAAATACACAATTTTTACATTTTATACAGTGGTAAAATAGTGGATAAGAATAGCTTTACCTCACCATAAAGAGACAAGGCTCTTGTGTTTGGTGAGGGAATTTTAGTTCAATTATATTTCAATTATACAATATCATGTGTGAAAGTAAATACATTATACAATATGGCAAAAAACAGGGCATAATTAAGAAATTGCAAGATTTATCAATAAAGGATTTGAAAGAACTAATAATAATAGTGAGATATAGACTCTTATAGTTGTTTTAGGTATTTTTTTAATTTTTGCTGAAATTCCTGAATATTTTCGATAACTTTCAGATATAATGGTAGTTTGTTATAATATGTTATACCTACATAGAGATAAGTATTTTGTGTGTGCTTTGTACTAAATTTAGGGATTTTGATAGTATTCTGATATCTTGCTGATGAATGGAATGGTAAGTTATTTAACTGTACTTCTTTGTAAATTTGTAGAATTGAATATTTTTTATATATTTTGTCTATTGTAGGTACATTGAATATTGAAAAGAGAATTTCAGTAGAAAATTTGGATTATATATATATACTCCACAATATTATAGCGAATAACTAATAACCGAAACCAAATCACACATTCAAATTCATGGACTTGCACACAGGTAATCTTGAGGAAAACAATTCCCCTCAGAGCATCTGTCATCTTTGGGGATGCTGTGTGGAGGGATTATCGGACAACTCGATAACATGCAACCTCCTTTGAAAAGTCATATGTCATTAAAAGTCATTAAAAGTGATTAATTTTTTTGGTTAATAACTCAGGTACGGGGCATACGTCATTCCTATGTCTACCTACGTTAAATTGTCGTAAAAACAAGCTTATGTGCCCAAGCGGTTAAATAGATTGTGTTAGATTAGGTTATGTATGGGCTATTTTTAATTTATTTTTTTCATAAAACACTTCCCAAAGAGGTGTTGAAACGCCACTTTGTTGAGTTGTCGTAGAACCGTGTGGAGGGTGTTTTTTGGAAAGGAAGGAGAGGGAGTTCTGGGAAAGAAAAAGGTATAAGGGGTGAGTAGGAATCTGGGGGTCAGTGTGTCCAAGAGGTCACAAATCTTTAAAAAAAATAATGATTCATTTGATCGTTGGTGATTTGTCATAATTTTATCTCAGTTCCGCTCTTTAATTAATTTGTTCTTTCTTTTCCATGATCAGGTTCGTCTGGAGTCCATCGGAGCCGAGGATATAGTGGATGGAAACCCTCGGCTGATCCTCGGTCTGATCTGGACCATCATTCTCCGATTCCAGATCCAGGAGATTGAAATTGATGTCGTGAGTATTGTCTTCCAAATATGATTCGAGATTCTCTCAACCAAAATTGTGCTATGTTATTTGACAAGTTGCACATACCGTAGAAAAGGGTTTTAAGGCAAAATTTTCTGTTTTACAAAATTTAATTTTTTTCTCTGAATAATATAGTTATTGTGATTATCTATGCCTCACGAAAACCGTGTTATCACTCTCTGCGAGATGTCGCTAGTGTCTCTTTTCGACGGGACCGCTTATGTCATCAATCATAATTTATTTTCGCTGTTCTGTAAAATTTACCTTTTGACTTGCAACCGTTTTCTACGGGGGATGTGCGAAGTAAAATATATAATAACTTTTATCGAAATTTCAACTTGCAAGCATTTTTTTAAATGTATTTTGTGTCTGCGTATAGTAAATTCATCAATTAATTTTTACGGTATTATGCCCAGCGAATTTGGGGTTTTATTATAATAAGCGAGCTTAACCTCTTGTAGGCCGCAGTCCTCCCGGCGTTCCGGATGTTTGAAGCGATTTTGCCCCTTAAGTATAAAGAAATTGTATGAAGAACATGGTCAGAATCGCTTGGGCCATTCTAGTTCTTGACATTACAAATTACTGGATAGCATTTAGCCACTCTGAATAATTCATATTAATTGCTAATGACACGCCGGGCACTAAAGATGGCGGACAAAATGGCTGCCGCTTGATAATATGAACGATGTCATTTTCAAAGTCTATATTTATTCATTGTTTTTTTATATAAATCCATTGCGGAAAGCATAGATTTGAGTGATTATTAGGAAGTTCGTTTTATCTACATTATTTTGATGTAATTTTTGTATTATATCACAAAAGAAATGTTATAAAAATTGAATTCGTAAGAAAGGTGAGAACTGTCAAATATTTTAAGTAGTATTGAAATTTTTGTTTTTCTATGCTGGCTTTCAACAAGTTAATACTGCACTATTTTATCCAAAAGGGCAAGTGAGCGCCATCTGGGATCCATTGTGGCCGATTATTGTAATTTAGCAGTTTTTCAAACAATACGTTTTAGTGCCTCTGAGCATCAGGGACACTGCCAAATCACCATTTTTGTAATATAAATATATATTAATTATTTTCGAAAAAACATATTGTAATACCTAACCCATAAACATATTATTTCCTTTATTTTAAACTCCCTCAGGTAAAGAAATCTCAGATTATGACATTTATATAATTTTTCCAGGATGAAGAGAATGAATCCTCGGAAAAGAAGTCGGCCAAGGATGCGTTGCTGCTGTGGTGCCAGCGGAAGACCAATGGCTACCAGGGCGTGCACATCACCAACTTCACGGACTCGTGGCGCACGGGGCTCGGGTTCAGTGCGCTGATCCACTCGCATCGCCCCGACCTGTTTGACTATTCGCGCCTGCCCGCCCAGTCCAACATGGACAACCTGAACCACGCCTTCAACACGGCGGAGGACCAGCTGGGCATACCCAAACTACTGGATGCAGAAGGTAATTTACTATACATTTTTTTCATATATGGATATTTTTGGATATTTTTAACATTTTTGGACATTTTGAACAAATTTTTGATATTTTGGAAATTTTTTAAACTTTTTGGAAACATTTGGACATTTAAATTTTTTTGGATATTTGAATAAATTTTTGATATTTTTTTTACATTTTTAAACTTATTGTATATTTTTTGACAAATTTTAAATATTTTTTTGACATTTTTTAACTTATTGGATATTTTTGGACAATTTTAACAATTTTGATATTTGGACAAATTTTTTGGTCATTGTTGTATTTTTTTAACATTTTTAACATTCTTTTGGTCATTTTTGGACAAATTTTTAATTTTTTTTAACATTTTTTTAACTTTTTGGATATTTTTTGACATTTTGACAACTTGTCTGAAAATTATGCTGAAAAGAGTTCAAGAGACCTAGTAAGGCTGCTGGCACCAACGTTGCCCGGTGTGACGTCAATGCCGCCGACTTCATAAATGAAACGAACATGCCATTTTGGCAGCAATTCAAAAATGGCACGTTTTAAATTCTCATAGAAAACTTATTCAACACAAAAAAAAAAAAAAAAACATGCATTATCGTAATATTTTTCGAGGATAAAAAAAAAACTGTGAAAACACCCTAATTGCCCATTGAATTCCACTATACTACATCGATTTATTGTTAACTTTTGCATTATTTTCTAGATGTGGACACGAGCAGACCAGACGAGAAATCCGTCATTACATACGTGGCAAGTTACTACCACACGTTCGCTCGCATGAAGAACGAACAGAAGATTGGACGCAGAATTGCCAATGTAAGTTTTTGATTGTTTGAGAGCCCCCCCATATGTTATGATCCCAATGGCAAAATTTCCTCACCATTTGCCTCTAGTCCCCTATCTTTTCCATCCTGCTCCAATCCTCTTCCACACAGTCTATCCATCTCTTCCTCTGTCCAACCCTGGCTGCTCACCCGCACTCACACTCCAGGGGCCTGTATTTCAAAATACTGATTGAAATATTTCATGCACTGGCTATGAGAGGAAGAGAGAAAGAAAATGTGCGCACTGCTCTCTCTTGCTTCTACAATGTGATACATTTCACTTTTCGTAACGCTGTAATTTCCGTAATGCGTGCGCCAGTTTACCCCTCAAATCTAACTAACTAACTAACTAACTAACCATCAAGGGTAGGCAAAGAGGACGGACCGCCAAACAACTCGGTCTTGGCATACACTCCTCGCCTCATTTACTTCATACATGCTCTTCTATTATTCTGACTCTTGACATGGCCCGACTCAAGTATCTGATTCACTTGATCGTGCCATGTCTTCCTCGGGCGTCCTCGACTTCTTCTACCATTCAAATTTGCGTCATATATCCTCTTGACACTCCTTTCTTCATTCATTCGCTCTATATGTCCAAACCATCTAAGCGTCTCTTTCTTAATCTTACTTATTGTGCTCACATCGGCCTTGCATTTTTTTCGGATCTCCACATTCCTCACACAATCATACATGGTTTTACCACACATACGCCTCAGGAATCTCATTTCTACAGCATTCTGTCTACTTTCATCCTTTCTCTGCCAGTTCCATGCTTCACTGCCATACATCAGGGTAGGTACCAGCACTCCATTGTGGACTGCTAGCTTCGCTTCTTTGGACAGCTTTTTGTTGGCGCCAACGGCATTCAGTCCACCATTAATGGAGTTACCTGCATTTACCCTTCTTTCAATATCCCTATCATCCTTCCCATCTCTCATAAACATACTTCCCAAATACACAAACTCATCAACTTGCTGCAAGTATATATGCAACCCCTCAAGTCAAGCGTGCGTAAAGAAGTATTTACTTCAACAAAGACTAAACAAAATGGCGTTTGCTAGAATTAAGTGATAAAATGTGTTGGGAAGAGTAGGGATACAAGGAAGAAGGAAAACCAATCACTTACGTCTAGACTCTAGGAGAACACAAGACAATCACAAATATCGTTTATTCCACGGCGATACCTCGAGGTATTATCACCACTACAATACAAACAAGTATAACATGATATTGTTTACATTGTTATGGCCAATAACCTTCTTTTTAGTTAATAAACGAAATTATCGACACGATAAACACTAAACTTGCATCCGGCTTCCTAGTTTTTCCTTCTCTGTGCTTCTGGAACAAATTCCCTCCAATTTGCTGGTCATTGTTCCAAGTTCAAAAATTGCTCTTCCAGCAAGGTGATGTGATTAGGGATGGGAGAGGTAGGTACTGGCTAAAATGACATCCCGGTATTAACTATCTATATTTTCATTTCAAAACCTATCGATGATTATTAACTTGTTTGTTTGTGTTCAGATTGTGGGCCAGCTGATGGACGCCGATGCCAAGAAGAACCAGTATTCGCGCCTGGTGACGACGCTGCTGGAGTGGATCCGCCTGAAGATCGAGGAGTTGGCCGACCGTGACTTCCCCAACTCGCTGGACGGGATCCAGAAGTTGCTGTTGGCCTTCAAGCAGTATCGCACTGTCGAAAAACCACCCAAGTAAATTTAAAAATTATAGAAATTTAAACTGGATTTTGTCAAATTTCACGAAAATATGTTTCAAAGTTTATTGTTAAATTAGAGTTTTTATTTTATTTTATTTGTATTAACCCCTTAGGCCTCAACCATATTCTTTCAGGTCAGAATATTTCCGCTTCGCAATAAAATCTAAATAAATGTAATATTTGTGAACCTATCCGAAAACTATATAATATGTTAATCGATTTGTTTGGTGCCATCACCGGGAAGCAGGAATAGATAATTTAATTTGCTAAATCACCCGTTACAAACCTACTTATAATTTGTCTTAATTTCCAGGTACAAAGAGCGTTCTGAGATCGAGGCTTTGTTCTTCCACATCAACCTGGTGGCCAAGTCTCTGGGTCGAGAGGCGTTTGTGCCGACAGCGGGCCAGCAGCCGGCCGAGCTGGAGCGTGCGTGGAGACGGCTGGAGGCAGCCGAGCACACGCGCGAGGTGGCGCTGCGCCAGGAGCTGCTGCGTCAGCAGAGGCTGGAGCATCTTAACTACAAGTTCAACACCAAGGTAAACAAACTAACAACAAACACCAAATCGCTGGTCAATAAATTAAAATAAATAAATAGCTGTTAGTCAATTTGAGAGATGTGAGGATTATGACATTCAGCGTAAAGGCGGTAAATGTGAAAACAGAAATCTGCAATAATGACAATTTACTAGACAATTATATGTGTTCAGAGACCATGCAATACATTTCCCGCATCCTTACAGCACTCGGTTTACGTCGATTCTTTACCGACCCGTGGGATGACACCAAATTGCTGGGTCGAGAGGCGTTTGTGCTGACAGCAGGCCAGCAGAGCTATTTAACTATTGTTTTATTCACTGTCTTAACTATTTTGGTTTTTGCGTTGGTTGCAGGCTGTCTTGAGAAGAGGCTACCTGAAGGAGATGATCCAGGTTCTGTCGGATCCGAGGTACGGATCTAACCTGAGTCAAGTTGACGCCACTGTCAAGAAGCACGAAGCCATCTCTGCCGATATTCTTGCCAGGTAAGTCCTCATATTAGAAGTTTTAAAACGAAGACAAAATGTTGGAAAAAAAAAATACATATTCAAATTTTAATGGCAGCTTTATTTGTAACTAGCTGACCCGGGAAACTTCGTACCGCCTCAGAATCAATAAATGTTGTGTTTAATTTATTAGCTGAAATAAATTAAGTTTTTATCAAGTTAAAATAAATACTTTAAGTTCAAAAAATGAAATTGAGCTGTTGACTAAGCACGAAATGTTCGGCACACTACACCATTGACAGTTCGAATTGATTCAAATTATGTCGACCAACGCTCATTATTTGAAAAGCTGTTCCATACAAAATATACGAAAAAATTAATTTTCTTCATAATTATTTTTCCTGTAATTTTTTCCAATGTTTTAATAGTTATTCTGTTAATCAGGACGGAGAAAAATCCAATAAATCAAAGATCATAAAAATCGGTTCAGCCGTTCTTGAGTTATAAATGGTGTAACTAACCCGACTTTGTTTTATATATTAAGATATGTGTAGCTTAAGTAAAAAATAAGCTTATAGTCATACTAAACGAACAAATAAAATAACACATTCTTGTTCTATCTTTCGTATCTAAAAACGAAACGAATAAGAAAAGGATGTTTCGGATACACAGTTTCTGAAACACCTCATAGATTTTTACAGAAACAATGTTTCACAGATCTTGCCGTCCACATCAGATAGTTGTTTCGAATATTAAATGAGATTATGTATGTTTTTTTCCTTGACTTTCTTTATTTATTATGTTTTGTCAGGAATCCAAATGATAATAGCGTTTTGTCTGTATGTTTCCAGGACGGAGCGATTTGACGACCTGACCGCCATGGCTGAGGAGCTTGTGCGCGAGAAGTATCATGGTGCCGAGGCCGTCAAGGGTTCCGAACGCGCCGTGCTGGCGGGCTGGAGTGAGTTGCTCGCCTTGCTGCGCGGCCATCAGGAGGCTCTAGGACGCTTGTCGGCACTCATGGCGCTCATGCGTGAAGTGGACGCCACTCTGGCCTCTATCGCGCATCTCAGGGTAGGTGTCTTCTTGTTGCCCTCGTTGTTCGCTTATTGTTGTGTTGATTGAGACACAAATTTTTGTTTTCTTGATTCATCTATTGATTACTTGATTCATCGATTGATTAATTCAATGATTTCCTCATTGTTTGTCAATTTCTTGATTCATTGATTGATTAATCCAATAATATCCTCATTGTTTACTGACTTCTTGACTCAATGATTGATTAATCCAATGATTTCTTGATTCATTGATTGACTGATTAAATTATTTCCTCATTGTTATTGTTAACAATGAAATAATTTCTTCTACAAACCCAGAAAACTTATTTTGTGGCACCATTTTTAATTCAAAATAAATAAATACTTAATTTTTTACGAAATATGTTGGTTCTTAAACATAAAAGTGGTTAAAACTAACTATTTATTATGAAATTTATTATGAAAATGATAAATAAATTGAGTGTTGCCTAATTTACTGATTGATTGTCTGTTTGGCTGATTGATTTTTTGATTGATAATGAATCGAGTGTTGCCTAATTTACTGATTGATTGATTGTCTGATAATGAATTGAGTGTTGCCTAATTTACTGATTGATTGTCCGTTTGACCGATTGATTGTTTGATTGATAATGAATCGAGTGTAGCCTAATTTACTGATTGATTGCATGTCTGATAATGAATTGAGTGTTGCCTAATTTACTGATTGATTGTTTGATTGATAATGAATTGAGTGTTGCCTAATTTACTGATTGATTGTCCGTTTGACCGATTGATTGTTTGATTGATAATGAATCGAGTGTAGCCTAATTTACTGATTGATTGATTGTCTGATAATGAATTGAGTGTTGCCTAAATTACTGATTGATTGTCTGTTTGACTGATTGATTGTTTGATTGATAATGAATTGAGTGTTGCCTAATTTACTGATTGATTGTCTGATTGACTGATTGATTGTTTGATTGATAATGAATTAAGTGTTGCCTAATTTACTGGTTGATTGTCTGTTTGACTGATTGATTATTTGATTGATAATGAATCTAGGGTTGCCTAATTTACTGATTGATTGATTGTCTGATAATGAATTGCGTGTTGCCTAATTTACTGATTGATAATGAATTGAGTGTTGCTTAATTTACTGATTGATTGTCTGCTTGACTGATTGATTGTTTCATTGATAATGAATCGAGTGTTGCCTAATTTACTGATTGATTGATTGAATGTCTAATAATGAATTGAGTGTTGCCTAATTTACTGATTAATTGTTTGTTTGGCTGATTGATTGTTTGATTGATAATAAATTGATGCCTAATTTACTGATTGATTGTCTGTTTGATTGAAAATAAATTGATGCCTAATTGATGTTTGTTTATTTGATTGTTTGCAGTCCCAGCTGGTATCGGAGGACGTGGGCCCTCACCTGGTGGGGGTGGAAGAGCAGTCCCAACGACTGGCCCTGCAAGAGTTGCAGCTCGGCGCGCTGGGTGAGACCTCGCGCCGCCTGGCGAGACAGGGGGCTGCGCTCAGCGTACCCGCCCAGCCGCACACGCTGCTCAAGCAGCGACAGGAACAACTGCAGGCTGATTACGATGAGTTAGTATTATCGCCACTACGCTGTTTGAAGGCTATATTCTGCCATATTATCGTGGCCTAGGAATGACAAGGTTCTATGTGACTCGGCAATGCTATACGACATTAAACTAAAGTAGTAATCTCTAGTACATAGTCCAATATCGCATGACAATGCAGTGTAATAGAGAAATTTGTTATTCCAATGGTAGGTTATGGTGATATATTTATTTATATTTTTATTTTTAACTTTTTAACTTAAAGAGTTAAACCTCAAATTATAATATTTTAATTAATGAAGATAATATTAGCGAAAGTCAATCGAAAATCTGAAACAGAAAAATCAGAAAAAGATACGGATACATCTTTGTTCGAGTTCCAGATGTATCCGTATCTTTTTCTGATTTTTCTGTTTCAGATTTTCGATTGACTTTCGCTAATATTATCTTAATTAATTAAAATATTATAATTTGTGATATATTTAATCTAAAATTGTTTACTATTTTTTTTTTTTTTTTGTAATCAAATATATTACGTAATTTAGGTTGTCTACACATCCCTGTGAAATTTGGATCAATGAACTCAAATTTGCTTTGAATTCAAGTCACATTTTCAAAATTGGAACTGATTGTGTGACAGATTTAGACAATCGATAAAATAGGTACCTACCTATAAATATCATAAAGCGGTCTACACACCATGCTGTGAACAGCAGCTGGTTGGAGGTTGTCTCCTGTCTCTTTTTTCCTCATGCGAACCCGTAACACTCTGTTTCACGTTGACTGCAAATTGGAAGAAACCGTCTGCCGCTAGTACCAACCGATGTTCCGCAGTGAAATGAGATGGTGATATTGAATTTGTTGTGTTAATAAAAGAGACAGAAGACAACGTGAAACAGAATGTTACGGGTTCGCACGTTCGAGGAAAAAAGAGACAGGAGACAATAGCCAGCTGCTAAATATTTTAACAGAAAATTATTTTAACAACTGTTTTTTTTTTTTCATAATATAAATTATAATATTCCATAATTTTTCTAGTGTCCGTAAATTGATAATAATTTTGACGACCGTTATTGCTTGAAGTCTAATCGAACAACCCAGCTTGAAATTTGTTCAACCACTGACGGGTCGAGAATAGACACTAAGTGATTATTGATAATGTTAAAATTATTTTTTTTTTCCAGTCTTGTGGCAGCGGCCAAGGAGCGTAAAGCCCGACTGGAGGATGCAAGAAACCTTTACCAGTTCCTGGAAGATCATGAGGAGGAAGAGAGTAAGTTCATCTTCATTAGTGCCTAGCGATAGCAACCCACATATGGATTGCTAATGTCCTTGAGCGATAGCTACCCAAATTTGGATTGCATTACTAATGTCCTTGAGTGATAGCTGCCCACTGCACTGCTAATGCCCTTCAGCGATGGCTACCCACATATGGATTGTTAATACCCTCGAGTGATAGCTACCCAAATTTGGATTGCATTACTAATTTCCTTGAGTGATAGCTGCCCACTGCACTGCTAATGCCCTTCAGCAATAGCAACCCACATATGGATTGCTAATGTCCTTGAGCGATAGCTACCCAAATTTGGATTGCATTACTAATTTCCTTGAGTGATAGCTGCCCACTGCACTGCTAATGCCCTTCAGCGATGGCTACCCACATATGGATTGTTAATACCCTGGAGTTATAGCTAACCAAATTTTAATTGCTGTTTTATTTTAAATTTTAATTTAACTCCAATGTTCTTGAGTGATAGCTACCCAAATTTGGGTGGCATTGCTAAATGCCCATGAGCGATAGCTATCCAAATTTGGATTGTATGCTAATGTCCTTCATAGCTCAAGGACATTATCATACAATCCACATTTGGGTATATATGCCACATTTAAGTGGCAACTCTAATGCCCTCGAGTGATAGCTACTCAAATTTGTGTTGCCCACAGATGTCTTTGGGCCGTAGCTACCTAAATTTGGGTGACACTGCTAATGACGTTGAACAATATCTACTTAAATTTCTTTAGCTGAAGTGGTTGATAATAGCTACCCAAATTTGGATTGCATGTTAATGTTCTTGAGTGATAGCTACCCACGTACCCATTAGGCCTCGGCAAGAGGGAGGGGCTTGCGCGGGAGCGACAGCGAGTGCGAAATATCAATCGTATGTAAACACCCATTGTGGCCACACTGCGGAAGGCGCGATAAGCGACTGATATGGGCGGTTTTACGTACTACCGCCACCGTGCAAGCACCCGCCTGTTCAGTCTGGCCAAGGCCTTAGAGGTGCCACAATTGGGTTTCACCTCTAATGCCTTTGAGTGGTAGCTACCCATATTTGTCCTTGAGAGGGTAACCGGACAACTCAAAATCATGCAACTTCAACACCTCCTTTGAAAAATCATTAAAAGTAATGAAAAATATTCAAAAAATTGGGTTAGATTATGGGCTATTTTTATTTTATTTTATTTTATTCATAACTTTTAATGATTATTCAAAGGGTTATTTAAATTGCATGATTCTGAATTGTCATGGAACCCCTTGAGAGATAGCTACCCAAATTTGGATTGCAGTTCTAATGTCCTTGATATTTTTTTTAAATACGCTATCGCTCGAGTGGTTCAATATACTCCACACAACATCGCCAAAGAATCACATTACATCCCGTGTGGAAATTTAATAAAAAATCGGTCTAATTTTGTCCTAATCAACTTCTATACAGATATTTGCCCAAAACCAACTTGTTCAATTTTGACGGTGGCATTATCGCATTCTAGGCTGGGTGACGGACCGCCAGCGAATCTGTCGCGCCGCCATCACGGCCAAGGACCTGCGCGCCGTGCTGAGCCTGCAACAAAAACACACGGCATTGCGCCACGAAATGCGTGCACGAGAACGTCACACTGCCAAAGTCACCAGCAAAGGAAACAGGTAAGGCGCAACTAAATAATTTATCACATATGGTATTTATATGAAAATACGATGTACTTGGTCTCGGAAAACTTGCAGTACAAGCGGGAAACTGATGAATCTACATACACCACATTTGTAGTCGATTTTGTGGTACAACTTTCATGATTTGAACTTTCATGATTTGAATTTTCATAATTTGAACTTTCATGATTTGAACTTTCATATATAGAACTTTCATGATTAGAACTTTCATACTTGGAGCAGGTGGATGAGTTTGTATATTTGGGAAGTATGTTTACGAGAGATGGGAAGGCTGATAGGGATATCGAAAGAAGGGTGAATGCAGGTAACTCCATTAATGGAGGATTGAACGCCGTTGGAGCTAACAAAAAGTTGTCCACAGAAGCGAAGCTAGCAGTCCACAATGGAGTACTGGTACCTACCCTGATGTATGGCAGTGAAGCATGGAAATGGCAGAGAAAGGATGAAAGTAAACTGAATGCTGTAGAAATGAGATCCCTGAGGCGTATGTGTGGTAAAACCATGTATGATCGTGTGAGGAATGTGGAGATCCGGAAAGAATGCAAGGCTGATGTGAGAGTAGTAAGTAAGATTAAGAAAGGGACGCTTAGATGGTTTGGGCATGTTGAGCGAATGAATGAAGAAAGGAGTGTAAAGAAAATTTATGACGCGAATGTGAACGGTATAAGAAGCCGAGGACGCCCAAGGAAGACGTGGCACGATCAAGTAAATCAGATACTTGAGTCGGGCCATGTCAAGAGTCAGAATAATAGAAGAGTATGTATGAGAAGATGTATGAATGTGAATGAGGCAAGGAGCGTGTGTTTCAAGACCGAGTTGTTTGGCGGTCCGTCCTCTCTGCCTACCCCTGCGGAGAAACGGCATGATGGTTAGTTAGTTAGTTAGTTAGTTAGTTAACTTTCATGATGTGAACTTTCATGATTTGAATTTTCATGATTTAACCTTTCATGATTTGAACTTTCATGATTTTAACTTTCAAGATTTGAACTTTCATAATTTGAACTTTCATAATTTGAACTTTCATGATTTGAACTTTCATGATTTGAACTTTCATGATTTGAACTTTCATGATTTATACTTCATGATTTGAACTTTCATATTTGAACTTTCGTGATTTTTACTTCAGGCTAATATCAGCTGTTTAATGTCTTTCATAGACCTGAAAGTTTTTTTTATCCCTTTAGTTGCCGAAAAATGGAAACGTAACGCCGTTCTTCCACGTAGCTACTCACAAACGATGCTACCACTACCTGTCACACTGTTTTGCTAGTGTAGCACCTAGCGGCGTTTTCAAACACTAATAATACTATGGAAAACACAGATGAGCGGCGATCGCGTCGCTTGAACGGAGCTCCATGGAAGAATGGCGTTAAAAATTAAATTTGAAACGCTCAGATCGAATAAAGAAATGACACATTCTCATGTGGCAAATGCAATTGTATATAAATTTTGGGCGCGTTTCCTGAGTGTGCACTGGTGCTAAAGAAATCAATGACAATTATTCCTCGGAACATCTTCCATTGAAACACCGGTAGAACAAGGACAGTATTCCCAACCGACACCTGTGCTCTAAAGATTGCAATTCGTTTGTTAAGATAGGAGAATCTATCAAATGGACCACTTGTTTCTGCACGGATTCAAGGGTTATTTCAGGTATTCTGGGACTCCAGACCTGAGACGGCTGCCAAATTCAACCATAGGGCGCACTTGTGATTTGTACAGGGTTAGCAGTTGTGTGCTATCTGCAGTACCTGCAAGCTCTGTACGCCCAGTTTCTGAGGAGCTAACTTAACTTCAATGTAGCCCCCGAAGATAATAATACAGTCTGCAAATAAAATCTTGGAATGCACACTTATTCTTTTCTTACGCGTACGCAGAATTCTCAATTAAATGAACTAATTGACTTATATTATTTTCCCGCAGCCTGGTGGAGGAACAGCATCCGAAGAGTGTGGAGATCAGCCGCCGACTGGAGAGTCTGGCCCGTCTCTGGGAGCAGCTCCGGGAGCTGGCGGACTTGAGGGACAAGCAGCTGAGAGAGGCTGCGGAAGCCTATCAGGTAACAAACCCTTGATTCTAAACCTGTAATGGTAATATTTATTTGTAAGTATTATAAGTAAATACTTTAATGACAACTATATGTAAAGTCAAGGGTGATGCCTGTGTGCATTTATTATGTATGAGTTCCAAATTATGGGCAGAGCAAAGAGACAACTACTGAATAAAAGAAGGTTAAGGTTAACATCAATATAAATGTATTATTTTATAAACATCAAGGAATGTTAAATTAAAGAATCAATTAATCTACAGGGCGTGGCATTTGCTCGAAGAGGACAAATGATGACCATATTCTGAATAATGTCACATAAATTATGAATCTATATCTACTGAATTTAAGAGGTCAAAATTAAGAAACTAAATTATAGAAATATAAGTTGAGCGCCATCTTGTCTTTAAATGAACAAGAAAACATTATTTAAGTTAATTTAAAAGAGATTAAACCATAATTAAAAATGAAGCTAAATCTACGTTACGAATTGCGAAGTGCGAAGTCTCCATAGCGCCGGCTTCCGTTCCCATTCCAAGTGCTCGTAGGTGTGTCTCTCTCAGGATGCCAAATTCAAACTGCTCCATAATTGCTTGTGTCGCTCGCCTCTCCCGGTTCTGGCGACCACGTGGTGTACAGTAGTGATGTGCATCTCAGCAGCGGCAGGGGTGTACCTTCTAAATCGCTACAAACCATTGAATTAATTGGGAATAATTTTTCAGATATTTCATATTTTTATTTGTACAAGACTCTCCTGCGACAAGTTTTGCGAGGTTTTCGCCACTTACATTGTTACTTATAACCACAGGCACTCGTAGTAGTTTTTCTTATGATTTACTCGTAAAATAACGATATATTCGATTGGTGAGTCAGTTAGCTTGTAACGATAATCACAGTAATAATATAACATTAGCAAAGCGATGAACGGCGGTAATTTGCGTAATGTAACAATAGCGATGGGAATCAATCAAATCAGGCGTCAGTGTGTCCAGGGGTGATGGACGTATGAAATGATGAATGGAAGATACTCTCAGTATCACCCTGGTGTAAACACCCATCCAGAATTAAAAAGTTGCTTGAAACGGCTTTAGCCATGTTTGATGACTAGATCTGAATAGCCAGGTATTTCCCCTGCCCACTTCCTTCAGCCTCACAACATACCTTAATTGGGGATGTGCGGTATTCACATTTTTAGAAAAAATCCCTCCTACTGCGGTGTGAGGCGATGGGTCAAGAGAGTCCTATTGGAGGGGTCAAAAAGTCTTCCACAACCAGTGTCACCCGATACAATCCACCATGCAATTGATAGGCAGTGCATCCTCCTCCAAGACCTAGACAAAGCTCACCCCACAAACCCGGGCATACCTGTTAAGTCATAAAAAGTAGCGAACCACTTCGGGTGACCTATGGCAGAGGAGTTGGTTACGTTAATACGAGACAAGACCTTATTGAAAAATCCAATTATTATCGAGCTCTCGAGAAAACCCTAAAAAAATTAATTTTTCAACAGGTAATTTAAAAAACAAGTTTAATTGATTCCAGTTCTACGCCGATGCGAATGAAGCCGACTCCTGGCTGAAGGACAAGCTCTCGCTGGCGGGCTCCAGTGACCTCGGCAGCGACGAGCCCAGTGCGCAGGCGCTGCTCAGCCGCCACCGCGCACTCTCTGGAGAACTGCAGGCGTACCGCACCGAGCTTGCCACGCTCAACGCGCAAGCCGACCGACTGCTCAAGCAGGGCATCGACTGTCTGCAGGTGAGATTACTAAATTGCACTAATCTAATATTTTTTTCTTAATTGACACATTTAATTACTTTGCCTTACACTTTAATTATTTGTCTTTCTCACCATCCTCTCAATAGCTTATCTACCCTAATAACGAATATTATTAAAAATAAAAATAATATAATCGCAGTGGTTAGAAAACTCAACCAACTTATATCCAATATATAGCCACTATTCATAGGTTCGAGTACCGAATTGTAAACTCCAACTTAATAAATAATTAAACCGTAAATCTTAAATCGAAAATATTTGTTATTAGTGTAGATAAGCTATTGGAAGGATGGTGAGAAACCCCCTTACCATTTCCTTTACCCTACACTTTTCCTTTCCTTACACTTTCTCTTACCTGTTTTTTCCCTTACCCTACACTTATTCATTCCCTTGCCTTGCAACTTATTACACTCTACCTTATCTTTACTTTCCCTAATCTGACACTTTACACTATATTACACTATACTTTACCTACCTTACACTATATCTTGTCTTCCACTAACCTTTCCATTTATCCTTATTGTACACTTTGCCTTATCTCACGCTATGCCTTACCTTACGTTTTATTTTGTTTTTCACTTACTTTACACTTTACCTTACCTCAACCTGACCTAACTTGACACTTCAAATTATCTTACAATATTCCTTATCTTACATCTTACTTAATCTACCTTACACTATATCTTGTCTTTTACTAACCTTACACTTATCCTTGTTGTATACTTTACCTTACCTCTCCCTTCCCTTTGGATTAAAATGAATAAACAATCAATATAAAGTAAACCAAATGCTTTAATGTCTCGTTACAATTTCAGCTGGCAAGCGAGAACGACACAGCAGCATCAGAAGCAGACGGGGCTGCCCCGACTGAAGAATGGGTCAACGAGACGAGATTGGTTCCAACCGAGGTTTGGGAAGAGGAACCAGTCGAAAGACTGGAACACAGAACTGTCACTGAAGAAAGGAGCGTTCCACAGGTAACTTATAGTTTTCCATTTATCGGGAATTGGTTTTTATCCAAAATAGCGTGTTAGTTAAGCATGTACATACTTACACTTGTTTCTCGCGGTGAATTCAGTGGCAGACAGACAGATTTGAAAAACAAGTGCCTTATTGTAGACCAATCAATGACATTACAAAACGCATGAACAAGTGGCAATCAAAAGATATGGTAATTTTAATACTAAACTGGTTTAATACTAAACTGATTTAACACTAAACTGGTTTAACCTTTTGTAGGCCGCAGTCCCCCCGGCGGGTCCGGATATTTGAAGCGATTTTGCCCCTTATGTATAAAGAAATTGTATGAAGAACAAGGTCAGAATCGCTGGGGCCATTCTCGTTCTTGACATTACGAATTACTGGATAGCATTTAACCACTCCGAATAATTCATATTAATTGCTAATGACACGCCGGGCACCAAAGATGGCGGACAAAATGGCTGCCGCTTGATAATATGATAGCTGTCACATTCAAAGTCTATATTTATTCATTGTTTTTGATATAAATCCATTGTGGAAAGCATAGATTTGAGCGATTATTAGGAAGTTAGTTTTATCTACATTATTTTGATGTAATTTTTGTAATATATCACAAAAGAAATTTTATAAAAATTGAATTTGTAAGAAAGGTGACAACTGTCAAATATTTTATGTCGTATTGAAAAAATATATTTTTTGTATGCTGGCTTTCAATGAGTTAATACTAAACTGTCAGGCGTCGCATGAGGTTATGTGCTTTCATAATTTGAATTCTCAGCCGACAGTCAGGGGAATTTTGAGGATTTTCCACTCCGACCTTCAAGATGTTAAATTGTCTTTTTTTTTCACTTTTCATGACTTAACCCCTTAGTCTAATTTGTTCGCTTTTCGAAACATCTCATTTAGGTCTCATAAAAATCGTTTTGTCTCCCTTACTATCATGGTTAGAAAAATTATCTAAATGGTGTTAGAACCACACTCTGTATTCAATTCTAAAAGTTAACTAGAAAATAATTAAAATATAAACCTTTAACCTGTCATCTGTTGCTCTGATGCCAGTTTTTGGGATTTTTTTTTTTTTTTTTTATGCGATTTTAACCCTTGTGTATAAAGAAACTGTACCAGAGGAAAGGTCAGAATTGCTTGCGCCAATATTATTCCAGATGTTGCTTTTAATTTCAGTAATGTAGCTTCTCGGAATTCTTTGTAATTAATTTTCTATGGTACACGGCTATCATTTAACCAAATGTCATCTGACATTCAAGAGGTTAAGAAACCAATTTGGAAAAAAAATATGGAACTTTGTGAATTTTTTTATTAAATTGTTTTACGACAAAAACGTTAAACGACAAAAAAATGACGATAATGTTATATAATATTTTTTGTTTTTTTTTTCAATCAGATACTTGAGTCGGGCTATGTCAAGAGCCAGAATAATAGGAGAGTATGTATGAGACGATGTATGAATGAAAATGAGGCAAGGAGTGTGTGCCAAGACCGAGTTGTTTGGCTGTCTGTCCTCTCTGCCTACCCCTGCGGAGAAACGGCGTGATGGTTAATTATCAAATTGAAAGCTTATTTCATCACCTTTCTAAAACAGGTTTTAGTTTTCGGTTGCGTTCAGAAATATTCCATTTATTTGGATTTTCATTGCAAAACGGAAATATTTTTGGTTAAAAGTAAAAAGTTTTGTCATGGCACCGTTTATAATGAAACTTTTGACGGTTTATTGTAGTTAATTTATGTTGTAATGGTTTGTTCCAGGTGAAAGCGTTGTACGCCTTCAACGGACAGGGGATGACCATGTCCAAAGGCGAAGTGATGTTCCTCATCAACAAGACCAACCCGGACTGGTGGTCTGTTCGCAAGGCAGACGGCACGGACGGTTTTGTACCCGCAAACTACGTCAAGGAGATTGAGCCCAGAATCGTACCTGTAAGAAAATTTAATTAGTTTAAACATTCAAATATAAATAAATATTTTAATTTGTGCGCTTTAGAAACCTTAGATATAAACAAAAAAATTAAATCAAACATAATTTAGTAAAGTTAACAAAATAATAGCACCCTTTAAATCACCCGTTTTGACAATGTTCCCATGTAATGTTGACTCCTCCCACTGAAATCACCCCTCCCACTACCTCCACCTAATAACATCCAATCATTTTTGTACTCTGTATTATTTACAAGTTAGTTTTAAGTTTGCTAGTAAATGAATATGCAGAATTCAAAAGAGCCGCACAAGATAGGGAAGAATGGAAGAAGAAACTAAAGGAAATTGCTGCAAACCAATCCCAGGATTGAAACCAGAGAGAGAGAGTAAATGACACGGATGTGTCGAAACCGGTAGCAGAAATTTTTTAATTTAAGTATCAAATGTGCATGGAAAGTTAAAAGTTTCTTAAAAAAAAAGTCTAGAAATTGTTACATATTTTTTTAATTTTTTTTTTTATTATTTCTGACTTTAATCCCTTTAAGGGTGTTCTAGGAATTCATTTCTCCATCATTTAAAATTATTGAGAAATAAAAAGTGAATTTAAATATTAATTTTATTTAATAACTCAGGTACGGGACATACGTCATTCCTATGTCTACCTACGTTAAATTATCGTGAAAACAAGCTTATGTGTCCAAGCGGTTAAAGAGACAAATTTCAAGATTATAATGTAACGAAACGAAAAACGAACGTTCACTAGTTCCTCGGAGCATCTTCTATTGAAATTCTGGTAGAACAAGGATAGCATTCCTCACTGTGCTCTAAAGATTGCAATCCGTTTGTTAAGACGGGAGAATCTATCAAACGGACCGCCCGTTTCTGCACAGAGCCGAGGGTGTTTTTCAGGTTATTTGGGGCTCCAGACCAGAGGTGGCTGCCAAATTCAACCGTCAGGCGCACTTGTGATTTGTACAGGGTTAGCAGTTGTGCACCAGTATTTGCGGGCCCTGTACAGTACTCCCAATTTCTGAAAGGCTAACTTAACTATGGCCTCGATGGAGCCCCCATAGAGCTGGTCACTTAGAGTTCAACCGAGCATATCAATAGAGGACTTGTTCGGAAGAATGCTACCGTTGAAGGAGACTAGATTATTAGTGACCTTTTGATAAAATATCCATACACATGAAAGACAAGAAGATAAGGATAGTTCTATTCAAATCGGCCGCCCATTTCATATATGGGTGACCTCTGCTTCTCTTTCCCATCCTTGGTTCTCAAGATTCACATCTTATTAATTTTTTTCTGATATTTTTCTCTTTCTTCAGGTGCAAGTGCGTAGACCAGAGAAAGTGCGTTCCGTGCAGCGCGTCAAGAAGACCGTCCTCACAAAGCAGGTTGTACGCGTCCGTGCCCCGCCAGCCGCACGCAGCCGCAGCAAGGCCGCGAGACCCGCGCCACGCGCACAACCCGAACAGGGCGATTCTGTCGATACCAGAAGACAGAAAATCAACACCAGTTATGGTAAGGCTATGGGAGTTTTTTTATTTTAACACCAGTTAGAGGCTCTTGACTGTGCAGAAACAGGCGGTTCGTTTAATAGATATCTTAACCCCTCAGGCCTCAATTGTATTTTGTCAAAAGATCACAGAATTTCCGCTTTGCAATAAAATCCAAATAAATGGAATACTTCTGAATGTATCCGAAAACTAAAAACTGTTATGCAAAGGCGATGAAATTAGCTTTCAAATTTTATTAAAGGAAATAAACATATAATTACATAATTATTAACATTTTTAAAGCAAACATAAAAATTTACAAAAAATTATTCACTTTAGTTTTTTTCTAACTAAAATTACTGATAATGAAAAAATCAAAAATGCACACTTATTTTATATTCTCACCTCACTTTTTTGTCATTTCATGTAAAAACAACTCAAAAAAATTCATAAAGTTTCATAAATCAGTAATTTTAGTTGAGAAAAAACATAAGGTGAACCATTTTTAAAACTGTTTTATGTTTGCATGCAAAATTTCTCATAATAAAATTGAAGCATATTTCATCATCGGAATTTGTTAATTTGTTAATTCGAAATTTGATTTTTGATGTCCCATGGATTTCGAATTAACGGGGTTCTACTGTGTTTTGGGTTTTATTGCAATGCGGAAATAATCTCACAGAATATGCTCGAGACCTTCGACGACCGTCCGTGGTCGAGTGGTAAGACACTTGACTCCCGTTCGGAAGGTCGCGGGTGCAAACCCGGCGTGCGCAAATAAATTTTATTTGATTCATTTGTGTTATATCACAATTAATTTATAAAAATAATATATGTTATATTTGCAGCACGTTCCAGAGTGGAAGATACTCTCAGTATCGCCCTGGTGTAAGACCACCATTCAGAATTGAAACGTTGCTTAATAATGGCTTTAGCCGTGTTTAGTGACTAGATCTGAATAGCCAGGTACTTTCCCATCTTCCTCTTCCCCATCTCCTTTCCTTCCCCACTTACCTTCAGCCTCACAACATACTCCAATTGGGGATGCCATAGTCTCACTGGCTCAAGAAGGGAGCAGTTGGGACTCTTGTAAGGTTTCTCTATAAAAAAAAAAAAAACCTGAGGGGTTAAAAGGGTTTCTGTAAAAGCTATCCATCCAAAATAGTCTATCGACCATCTGCCTACCATGTATCATAAAATACTTTGGAGACGTTGCTCGACAAACTGAGGACTCCATCCTGGAGAAATATCGCATAGTCTTTGGCAGGAAAAGCAGAGAAAGCTAACCAATGCTTTGAGGTCATCAAGTATCAACTTTATCCGGAACGCCGGTATCCTTGGCTCTCCATGCAGCTCAGATAGCGAGGAGTGGAGGAGCCCGATCTTCAGTAATGAGACAATTGGAACCTTTTGTAAATATATTATGTTTTGTTTCATTTCAGAGCGCCTTGTGCAAATGGCCCTAGAGCGCCATGCCGCCCTGGAGGATGCTATTCGCCTGTACGGCTTCTACGGCGACTGCGATGACCTGGAGAGATGGATCAAAGACAAGGAGAAGTTGCTCAAGGCTGACGATCCTGCTGATTCCGTCGACACCGCAAAGAGGAAGTACGAGGTGAGGGTACAGCGCCACTTGCGCCACGATTATTGGCCCGTTTCCGCTTATGATCAAATTGTGATTACCTGCTGGATGACTAGTACTAGATCAAATTTTATAAATGGCGAAAATCGGCGTTTAAAGGGAGCCGTTAAGTGTTAAAAATTTATAGTAGCGCTGACGGTTATCAAATGTGATGGTCATCAATTGTGACGGTCGTCGAATGTGGTGGTCACCGTATCTGGTGGTCATCGAATGTGGCGGTCATCAAATGTGGAGGTTGTTAAAAGTGTTGGCCATCAAATGTAACAGTTGTCAAAAGTGACGGTCATCAAATGTGACAGTCTTCAAATGTGACAGTCTTCAAATGTGACAGTCTTCAAATGTGACAGTCCCCTAACACAAACCAAAAAATTTAACATTTATAAAATTTTCTTTTACAGAAATTCGTTACGGATCTGTCAGCATCCCGGTCACGCTTAGCCCGCGTCCACGCCGGCGTTGAGGAGCTGGCCAGCCAGAAGCACTCCCAACTGGAGCGCGCCACACAGCGTGCTAACCAGATACAGAGATTGTGGGACAACCTCAACAGGCTTAAGGAGCAGAAGGAAAAAAGCTTGGAGGGCGCTTCAACGTAATATATATTTTAAATTACATTTTTATTCACGTACGTCAATTGAGAATGCTGTCCTTATTCTAACGGTATTTCAATGAGAAATTCTCCAAGAAACTACCTTCGTCAATCGCTTCGGTACAGTCGGATAACTCACCAAACATGTTCCCGACATTTGTGCGCAGTTGACATTTGTCGTATAAGAGTGGGTTTCAATAACTCGGCAATTGAATGATTTGCCAGCCTCCGTGTTTCCTCCTTACAACATGGGTCTCTTCGAGATCCAGGTTTACTCCTTCTTTTCCTCAAAAAGACAATTAAAAATCAGCTCTTCGGGTTTTTGCTGCTAAGCCCTGGGGACAGCAGACGAAGCGACAGTAGCTTTGTAACAAACTTCACGCATGAAGATAGTTTTGCATCAGAGATGTACTCGAAGTGGGTTTTTTTTTCAACTGTACAGTCGCTAGGGTAATAATATTATCAGATATGGACCAGTCAGTGGCTGAGTTTATATTGCATCTGGGTCCCACCCAGCCATCATGAGTTCATATTCATCTTCTATCATAATACAAGCAACATTTTCCACTTACTGTGAACATAGTAGGAGATTTTCAAATTATTGTCATGTTATTCGTAATCGGGTAATAATTTATATCCTGCTTGTACTTAATGTGTAGTTTTTAATTTCAGCGTGGAACTGTTTGAGCGCACGTGCGCCGAAGCGGTGGAATGGATGAGTGAGAAGAGCCTACAGCTAGAGGGAGCCGAGCTCGGGGCCGACCTGCACACGGTGCGTGCCCTGCAGCGCCGTCATGCGCAGCTGGAGCGAGAACTGGCTCCACTACGCGATAGGGTCGCTCGTGTTCATATGCTGGCTGACAGGTGAGAACTACACACATTTATTTCGGATGATTAAATTATTGATTTTATTTCAGTCATATTCTAATACTATTTTGCTTTTTAAAAGTTACATACTTGTTCCTTTCAACAATCTTGATGCTTCCATTTAAAGATTACGACGTCCTCTATTTTTTTTAACACTTTCTGTCAGACACATAAAGAAATGTAAGTTTTTATTTCCTGTATACCTACTTTGTGCGTATAATATTTTAATCAAATTTTCAACAATATTTAATTAATGTGTCTTTCTGGTGTCCTATACACCTACTTAATGCGTATACTATTTGAAACCAAATATTCTACAACATTTAATTATCGTATCATTTTGGTTTCCTATGTACCTACTTCGTGCGTATACTATTTGAAACCAAATATTCTACAACATTTTATCATTGTGGTTTTTGGTTTCCTATATATACCTTCTTGAAGCGTAAAGTTTTTGAAAAAAAATTTGGCAACATTTAATTATCGTGTCTCTAGTTTCCTATAATATATACCTACTTAGTGTGTATACCACTTAAAATCAAATTTTCTATGACATTATTATTGTGTTTTTCTGGTTTACTATGTACCTACTTAGTGCATATATGTACTATTTTTAACCAAATATTCTACAACATTACCCTCTGGTGTCCTATATACCTTCTTAGTGCGTATATTATTTGAAGCCAATTATTGTAAAACATTTAATTATCGAGGCTTTCTGGTTTCCAGCGTAAAATCTGCGTACCCCGCCGAGCGTGCCAACGTGGATAGACGCCAGCGCGAGGTGCAGGCCATGTGGGAAGAGTGCGAAAAGAAAGCAGCGGAGAGGCGGGAGCGCCTTGAGAGCGCCGTCGGACACCAGATCTTCATCAGGAGCAGCGCCAGCCTACTGAGCTGGCTTCAGGTAATGAACACCAGCCTCAAGGTGGCTGCCAAAATTTAATATTTCTCCTGATCTTGCATAAGCAAATGACTGCAATTTAACCATTTGGTAATGTTAGCTTCAGTCTTTTTTAGTTTTTTCTGACTTTTCTGTGCTAACAATATCTGAGATGGAGGGAGAGTAATCACACCTACAGCCTTGAGGTGGTTGCTAAAATTATTATTTTTCTTCTGGTGTTATACTCTGTGAGGTAGTGCCAGCACATTATCAGTATTCTGAGCGGCTGCAGGTAATAAGATCTCCAGCCTTAAGGTGGCCACTAACTATTATGTTTCACTTGATCTTGCTCCATATCTGAGCATATCTGATTTGGCTGCAGTTAATGAGAGCTCCAGCCTTGAGATGGCTGCGAAAATTTTATGTTTTTTCTTGGAGACAAAATCACGGGATAGTCAAGTAGATATTGACATGTCAGATCCAATTTTGAAAATGACACGTAAATTAAAAGCAAATCCGAGTTCAACGTACCAGAGTTACAGACAGACAGACCCACAACCGAAAATAGCATTTTTTATGGTATTTTCTGATTAGATTATTTTTTTATTATTATTATTATATGATATTATTAAATTTAATAAAAACTCTTAAAACTAAATTTAATCCTTTAGAAATTTGGTTAACATATCCAAATTCCCTATTTTCCAGGTGGTGAAGGAACAACTTGCTGCAGAGATCAAGGCAAAGGACGTAGCAACGGCAGAAAACCTCGGGAAGCAGCACAATGAGCTGTTGGACGACATCAACGCACACAGAGACGAGTTAGTATTGTCACAACTAACTAACCATCACACATTTCTCCACAGGGATAGGCAGAGGGACTGCCAAACAGCTCGGTCTGGCTTCATTCACATTTAATTACTGATCAGGCATACGTCATTACCAAATACTGTATAATTTTGTATAAATTTATGTTCAGATTAAATAGTTACGAGGACTCACACCTCTCCAAATAGATTTTGTATGTTTTTGTGAGAACTAGAAAAATTAGTTGGAAGAATTAGCCATAGATGTCAGTAAGGGCAAATTCCTTTATAGAGCAAGGGGAAAGTAAATAAATAGCCTGTTTTTTAGGTTTTATCTCTCTCATCAACAGCTTCTCGACAAGTAAACAAATAAACTCCTTGGTCTGGTACGGGTAGTTTGGGCTTACTGATATTCACAATGTAAATGGGAATAGAGCATATAAATACTGGAGTCCCTTTAAGTTTCCTGAAGATGCGTTATTATTTTACAAGTTCCTTCATCCAAACATTTACAAATACCGAAATTCTTTCTTCATCCTGTCTGGGGCCAATGGCCCAGTCGAAAGGTCTGAAAGGATGTAAACTGGCGACATCAGTTTTCATTCAAATCGGTATAGATCCCACTACTACGGGATGGTTAGAGTGTATAATGGTTCAGATACTGGCTTTGCCATTGGTGGGAAGCAAACCCATTAAGGAACAGTTGGCAATAATATTGATTATTCCGATTTGACAGTTCGTAGTAAGAACCATGTTCATGCGACAATCAGGATAAACAGGCAGTATCCAATACAGCCACCATCTTGAACCGGAAATGAATGTAACAAACATATTTAAAGACAAATGTCAAACAACAAAGTCGAGTTACAACAGGACTTCGCTACGTTCAGTCGATGAATTTGTTTAACGAGATGGTTTATTTGTTTATTACAGACTGAACGAGGTTATAGAGCTGGGAGAGAAGCTGGTGAAAGGAAATCCAGCCCTGACCGAGGTTGCCGAGAAGGTGACCCTTCTGAAGGCCGACCGAAAGGCAGTCGATGAAGGTAACGTCATTCGTCTTTAACAGCTAAGTGGGGAGTCAAGTCCAGCCGAGTGTTTTTTCCAACGCATTTTTTTTTCAAAGATATAATTTATATAAAGGTTCATTTAAACAAGAAAAAGCGCTATTGAAAATTGATTTTAATATCTATATATATAGCGGGTCTGACCAAATTGGTTGGAATCCTGGAGTCCTTGGAAATTATCTGAAACATGAAATTCAAAAAATCCTTGTAGTATGAATGTCACATACGCATGAATCTCAGTTTGCCAAAACAAAATTGTTGATTGCAGAAATGGCCAAAAAAATCGGCCTTAATTTTGCAATAACTTAAAATAATAATTATTCGTAATTCAAGGTTCATCCGTTCTGCAATTTAAACTTTGAATGAAGTGGATGAAAATCCAATGAGCTTTGATTAAACATTCCCGTTACCCCCAACCACTTTCACCCCTCCCTCTTAGCCACCTCCCCCATCGCCACCACCTTTGTTGATGTTCTCTCTCTCTCTTCAAATTTTCTTTTAAATACCATGTATATCTGTATAATGTTCAGTATATTTTTATTCATCCCGAGGAAGGTTCAGGTTGAACCGAAACCGGTTGGATAAAGAAATAATAAAGTGGAATTAAAACAAAGTATTATTGTGTTTATTATAATATATGTGTATTTGCAGACTGGAAGAAGAAGCAAGCTCTCCTGGCGCAATGTCTTCAGCTGCAGTCCTTCAACCGCGAAGCAGACAGAATTGATGCTTCCAGCGGGGCACACGAGGCATTCCTGGAGTTCCAGGACCTAGGGGTAAATATTCCAGAATTTCATTATACAATAAAACCATAGTCGAAAAGAGGTTCGTAAGTACGAGATTTTGCACTAGAAGTTTTTATAGGCATGATGCTTTAATTTTTCTGGGCTTATAAGAAGACATTAAAAAAATGCTCAATTATTTTAAAGGCCAAAATGTGTTCTATTCGCAGTGAAGTGTAATTTTGTTGTAATTCAAAGGACCTTTGTATGATAATTGTAATGTAATTTGTAATCACTGCACAAGGAGAAAATTTGTCACAGGAAAGGAGAGAAATAGGACTTACTGCGGGCCTTGTAGAATTCTCCTTTCTGGCAGCTTTACTCTGCATTTATAGCAGATTGTGTAGTTTGCGGTATTTTTTTTTAGTGGCGGGTGCGGGAATTGATCGCAGGTGGATACGCGTCATTCGGCAATACAATGTGTATTGTAGCGGAATCAATTGATGACTGGCAGTGCGGGTAATAAAGGAGCAGGATAGGAAAATGGTTAGGAAAAATGTAACAATATTCTCTCCCAAGTACAGCTGTTCATGAATGTAGGTGTGCAGTACATAAATGTAGATGTATTGTGTAGACGGCCCAACCACGCAGTATTTGATTAACCTGTCCTGTGCCGTAAGTGCGCCGGCGCGTGCGGTACAGATTTTCAATGTTTTATTTTTTTAAGTGCGATTTTAACCCTCATGTATAAAGAAACTGTACAAAGGACAAGATCAGAATCGCTTGCGCCAATATCTTTCTTGACAAAACAGTTGATTTGATTAACTTTTTGAAAGCCGGCATACTATTTTTTTCAATACGACATAAAATATTTGACAGTTCTCACCTTTCTTACGAATTAAATTTTTATGGCATTTCTTTTGTGATATATTACAAAAATTACATCAAAATAATGTAGATAAAACGATCTTCCTAATAATCACTCAAATTTATGCTTTCCACAATGGATTTATATCAAAAACCATGAAATAATATAGAGTTTCTAAACCAACTCCGTCCATATTTTGACGCGGCGCCCATTTTGTCGGTCAACTTTCTTGCCTGCCGCATCATAGACAATTTATTAAAATTATTCCGAGAGGCTAGACACTATGCAGTATTTCGTTACGTCAAGAACAAGAATGGCCTAAGCGATTGTGACCTTGTTCTTGATACAATTTCTTTATACATAAGGGACAAAATCGCTTCCAAAATCGATGGTACACCGGAGTACGTACGGCCAATGACAGGTTCTTCCTAATAATTTCTTACTATTATTGTGTTCTAGGACTCTGTAGAATCAGTGGAAGCTCTGGTGAAGCGGCACGAGGACTTTGAGAGTAGTTTGGCGGCACAGGATGACCGCCTTCGTGCTTTCTACCAACAAGCTGACGGACTGGTCAAGGCAGAACATTACGCCACACCGCAGTAAGAATTTAAATTGATACAATTTCTATTAAAACTTTTTAAGGTTTTTCCATCAATGTAATATACTATTGAAGAAGAAGATGATACTTATAATCTAAACGAGAATATGATATAGAACAAGACACAGAAAAATAAAAAGATAACGCAACTGGGACTCGTACCCAGAACTTCTCGTCTTACATTTTACCAATTTGGCTACTGAGACCTCATATTTCAAATTTCAGAATTAACTTTAAAAAAATTAAAAATTAGTTTTTTTTATTGTTATATAATTTAATTTTTATGTTGTTATTGTTACGACGTTAATTTTAATAACGAATAAATTTCCAGAATCCTCCAACGCAAGGAAGCGGTGCACGCAAGACGCGATGCGGTGCGCATGGCCGCGGCCGAGAGGCGCCGCGCCCTGCAAGCATCGCTGGCGTACCATCACTTCTCCGCTGAGGCTGATGACCTCGATGCCTTCATCCAGGACAAGATGCGAACTGCTACTGATCAGTCTTACAGGTAAAGTAGAATTCTACTTAAATGTTTGGAGGAGTGACATCTGTAGACCATTTATCAAAACAATTAAATTTCCTGTGAAACTCTTATACAGGGTGTACGGGGGCAAAGTGCATTAACTTCGAGAGGTGACGGTTGATTAGACAGACATCACTGAAAAATCTTATTTGAGTCTATGGATGCACTTTTTTTTTTAAAAGGAGGAGACGATTTACAAGCAGTTCCCGTGAGCACTTAGGCCATAGGCCCATTGTGATATGTCCCATTTTACCTCTTCCTTTAATAAAAATCCAGTCCCTTTAATAAAGTTCACCAGGGTTGTCATTGGATATGTGGCTATGTCTTCTGGTTCTGCTGTATGTCTCCCCAGGTATCTGAGCCTAGTTCCCACCAGGGCAGGACATTGGCACCATAGGTGAATTGGAGTCTCTTGATCCTCTTCACATTTCCTACATCTATTGGTGTTTTCCACTCCCATTATCTGCATGTGTCTCCTGAGATGGCAGTGTCCCGTTAGTAGTCCTACCAGTTCCCTCAGAGAGTTTCTGTCCATATCGATCGTAGATCTTGGATGTAAATAATGGATGTTTTTATTGGTGGGACTTACTTGGTGGCCAGGCGCTTGCTAGGGTCTGGTCCTTTTATGAGTACTTTGCATTGTCTCCTTCCGGGTGCCCTCTCCCATTCTTTACAGCGTTGGGATTTGACCCACCTATCGATATGTAATTTTGTGTGGCAAGCTGCTACTCCTACGACCGGCTCGGATCCCACAAGTGGTGCTTTCGCCCCTTTCCTTGCTAGTTCGTCAGCCCGCTCGTTGCCCTCAATACCTTTATGTCCTGGCACCCAGATCAGGGTTATTTTATTGATGATAGCGAGTTCTGTAAGAATAGTCCTGCATTCCATCACCAGTTACCAATTATGTATGCAGTCTTATAGGTACATTACACTAAAGTAGAGTTCTACTAAAGTGTTTGGAGGAGTGACATCTGTTGACCATAGATCGATGCAATTTAATTTCCTGTGAAACTCTCTGATATAACCATCATCATGTTGATTAGTCCGATTTGAAACGTTGCTGGAAATTTTTTACTCTTTAGTCGTGTTTGGTGACCAGATCTGAATAGCCAAGTACTTCCCCACCTTCCTCTACTCCATCTCCTTCCCCTTCCCACTTTCTTCAACCTCAGTTGGGAGCAGTTGGAACTCTTTATTATTTCTTCTCTCTTATAACTCTTCCCGGTATTCACATAAAAAATAATATTATAAGAGATTGGACAGGAAACAGGAAGAACTCTTAACCTCTTGCAGGCAGCAGTCCCCCCGGCGGGTCCGTATTTTTGAAGCGATTTTGCCCCTTATGAATAAAGAAATTGTATGAACAACAAGGTCAGAATCCCTCGGGCCATTCTCGTTCTTGACATAACAAAATACTGGATAGCATTTAGCCACTCCGAAAAATTCAAATTCAAAAAGATGGCAGACAAAATGGCTGCTGCTTGATAATATGAACGCAGTCATATTCTAAGTCTATATTTATTCATTGTTTTTTTATGTAAATCCATTGTGGAAGAGATTTGAGTGATTATTAGGAAGTTTGTTTTATCTACATTATTTTGATGTAATTTTTGTATTATATCACAAAAGAAATGTTATAAAAATTGAATTCGTAAGAAAGGTGAGAACTGTCAAATATTTTACGTCATATTGAAAAAAAAAAAATTTTTGTATGCTGGCTTTCTACAAGTTAAATTCCCCCTTTAAAGTGAAAGTGGGTAAAGTAGAGTAAGTTGTACTACAAACTTTATAAGAGTGACATCTGTTGACAATTAATGAAAATGTTTCAGGGACTTGACAAATCTGGAGAGGAAACTTCAGAAGCACGAAGCCTTTGAACGAGAACTTCACGCCAACGAAGGACAACTGAGAAACGTGACCAATGTACGTACGCTTGTGCCCCTTTTTTTACTTTACAGAATATTATTTTTTTTATTGATTTAACCCCTAGGATGGGCTTTTTAATTTACTTTTACTTTTAGCTGTAAGCCCTTTTCAGACACAGCTATAATCTATAAAAGATCATAGCACGCCAAATATCGCTCTCCATACAATCCCTTCAGACCGTTCACACCTAAGCGCGTACAAAATCTATAAAGAAATGGTATCTCGCGGCAGTTATCTGACCCCCTCTCCTAACATAGGAAGAAATATTTGATAGCGTTGTGTGAACGGTTCAAAATATAAGGGCTCGCGGTTCAATAGATATCTGCTGGCGGTTTATAGCTGTGTCTGAACAGGCTTGTACAGTTACTTTAGCAGTACGTTTGACATTTAGGGCAAAATGATTTTTTCACGATGCCAACTGCTAAAGTAAAGGTAAACAGGGAAGACAGTATGATAACTAATCTAATTCCCACACTTTCATATTGGGAACTGTTCATATATTTTTTTCTATGCGCATTGCGTTGTCTATGGTTGCATCGTCTTTCGAAGTTTGACCAATTTATGAAATTTCAAATTATTTTCCAACATTTCAGCGTCACTTCCAGGCATTGATATGAAATTTTTGTTGAGTGACGCTATGGCCTTTGACGCATTAAAACTTATTTTACACATTATACTTTTGTGTGTATTTGCAATATCTCCAAGTACTCTTTGCATTGACCCAGTCGCATAAAACCGCAAAGCAAATAACAACTGATCAGATGGTTTGTACCTTACCTCCCAACAGAACTGTCAAACATGTCAAAATGGCGGAATAACTCTACAGTAACTATCGGTTTTTGGAAAGTAAAAGCAAAAGTTAAAAAAGACGTAAAACAGGCGACCCTAAGAAATTTTATTGTATTCTTTCAATAGCTTGTACGTGAATATTTTAATGTGGGTTCCACATAAGAGAATTGTACTCAAGTTGACTTCTAACAAAGGCAAAATACATATAACATTTTAATACAGTTAATATTGTTGAAATTTCTTGTTTGAGAGTTCGATTCTTTTCTTTTTTCTTTTCTTTCTTAACCACTCGAGCGCTTTTTGCCACATTATGGCACTATTTCCAAAACCTCGGATTGCTTTGTTGCCAAAATGTGGCAAATTTTCAATTTTTATTTTTTTATTTAAACGACTATATAATATAGTGTACATTCAAAATATAACATAATTATTTTCTTTAAAATGTTTTAAGGTTAAAGATTTAATTATATTTTTTTTATAAATCCTAGAAATATGTGACAATAGACAAAAGATAGGGGAATTCATTGGCTACATAAAACTATAATCAGTTTGTATGTCTCCATATCCAAATTCGGAGGTGTGATTTTTTTAATGTGGGCGGAAAAATTTCCTTTAGCAATCCGAGAAAAAATATTTTAATTGCTCTGTCGCTCCAGTGGTTATTATTGCTTGAATAATCAAAATGTCTTTTTCTACTTAATATTGCTTGAATTATGAATGTTATTTTTCCAGACTGGCGAAGCCCTGGTAGCATCGGAGCCGGCTCGTTCCGATGCTGTGAATGACCGCCTGTCCTCCCTGCGTTCGCGCTGGGCTGGTCTGCGCGGGGCCGCAGCAGACCGTGCGCGAGCCCTGCGCCAGGCTGCCGCTCAGCGCGCGCACGCCAGGTCTGCGCAGGACGCGCGCGAAAGGCTCGGGGAGCTGCGTCGAGATCTGGAGAACAAGGAGACTGGGAGGGATCTGAGGACTTGTAAGGAGTTGCTGAATAAACATCAGGTAAATTTTTAGTATTTATCAAAATTTGACACTAATTACTCTAGAATCATTGAATTATTTATTTATTACAAAATGTGATGGAGAAAAATGCTCACAGATCCATGGACAGCCAGACGTACAAATGTGTTCTTCCTGGAAGAGCTAGCCATCCACAATAGGCTTTCAACTATCTGCCTACAACATATCTTAAGAGACTTTGGACACATTGCTCGCCAAGCTGAGATCTGCAAGTGATTATGTGATTATGAGTTTCTCCAAGTGTTTGGTAGGAGAAGCAAACAAGCAAATGCGCTGAAGTGACCAAGTATCACTGACGTCCTGTACTAGGGTGTCCTTGACTTTCCAGGCAGTGCAGAACCATGAGGAGTGAAGGAGCCTTGTTACGATAAACTGATATAATTAATGTACCTATTTAATTAAATTGATTGTCCAGTTCATTAGGCAGACATCTGCGAAAAATTGAAATTTGAGTTGAGTTAACCTCTCGACTGCCGTTCGCCCACCGGTGGCCGCGGGTCGAAATTTAAAAAAAAAATTTTTTGAAGCGATTTTGTTCCTTATGTATAAAGAAGTTGTATGAAGAACAAGGTCAGAATCGCTTGCGCCGTTCTCGATCTTGACATAGCAAAAATCCGCATAGCACCAACCCATCTGAATAATTTATAATAAATATCTATGGTCAACTTGGCGTCACTTTTACAAACGGTTTTCAACTGTCATTTCATTTTCAAACAAGTATTTATGTCATTACTTTTTCGAAAACACCTTTTAATTGGTTTTTTTCATGTAGGGTGTCTATTCAGGTTTGTAGAGAAATAAAAAAAAAATATCATTTTCGTATGAATATATTTTATTTACATTTTTTTGTTGAATGGGAAATATTTTCACATTTTTTTGTTAAAAATAGCTATTCTGGGAAAACTTGTAACGATATTATCATGAAATATATATGAATAATAAGGTACATTATCTGGCAAACAGAAAACAATAACAAAAAAAAACAATTCCTTTGTTTTTATACGATATTTGAGCAAAAGCCGGGAAGATAATTTCGTGCGATTTTTTCCAAAAACACCTGTCATTCAAGAGGTTAAGTTATATGTAAAAGTGTATTCTATCTGGTACAATACTCAGATTACTCATAAACACTAACGGCCTTACTAAAAAAAAACACTCCGCGGCCGTTAAACGGTGTTTCTGTAGCACGTTGTGTAAAGTCTGTACATTTCGTTTTTCAAAATCTTACTAAACAAAGTATATGGTTTTGATCTGACAACGTCGCCATTTTACCAGCCTTACTAATAAGCTTTCTGAAAAATTTGTACAATGTTCAAACAACCATGTATGAAGAATCCTTACTAATTAAGAACTGACAAAAAATTGTTCATGGAAAGATATGTACATTGCTTACACGGCCGAGGAGGGTAGTTTATCTGTTGTATATATTTGTTCCATTTGTAATTTTCAACGAATTTCGAATTTTTTTTTTAATGTCCTATATATTTATTATTTTTTGAGATGTTGTAAAAACAAATACCATTTTAGAACCAAAATTTAATTACCTTTAAGATTTTCATATCTAAAATATACTTAAATGTTTAAAAACTGTAGTATTTTAAGATTCAAACATCAAGTTGGAAAAAAAACTCACTTACCCCAAACACTTTCTATTAAAACATTGAAATATTTGGAAAAATTCAAAATTCAAAAAACACAGTCCTTTTATTTAATGATTTTAAAATAAATCTGTCACCTCACTTTTTACTCCTTCAAACAATAAAAAAATGTAAAAAAATCTTGAAATTCGCTTTTCATATCCAAAAATTTACAATAAAAAAACACACGTTTGAATACATTGCTTGCACATCTTAAGGCATTAATTTCTTTGATACGTTTACTAAAATATGTATTAGACATTTTAGTCACCAAAAAACATCACTTTCAAGAATTTATAATAAAATAAAGATCTTAAAATGCAAATTATTTCTGAACATAACCTATGAACCATTTTCTGACAGCTTAATTTAGAACACGCGATTTTAGTGCCACAATTTGACTTAAACTAACGAAAAACAACACAAATTAATAGTAAATATATTGATTACATGAATATAAGTGCGAATTAGTCATAAATATTCAAATAATTAACGAAAACATCATATTAATCACATACAAAATCGCGACCGACTAACTTCTGTATTCGCGGCTATTTTTTTCAGCGGTAAAGCAATGCGCAGGCGCATCAATCACACCACCTAGCGGATTATTATGAAAACTCCAATTTACAAGTAAAATTTTCAGCGTTGCCACATTTAAAACACCGTTTAACGGCCGCGGAGTGTTTTTTTTTTAGTAAGGCCGTAAAAAAACAGTTATAATGTAAACATTTGTTAATTTTTTGCTTCTTTCTCCAGGCTTTAGAACTGGAGATGTCCCAGTGGGAGCAGAGAGTCGGAGAACTCCAGGCCTCGGGGCAAGACCTGGCAGCCGAGGGTCACTTCGACGTGGACTCCGTTCAGCAAGAGTCCAAGTTGGCCGCTGGCGCACTCACCGATCTGCAGGAACCTGCGCAGCGGCGACGAACACTCCTGGAGGAGGGACTCAAGTCAGTACTTATTTATTTATGAAAAAAATAATTTGACCAATTCATTTCACAAGTGATAATGATAATGCAAGTGACTGTATAACATAAGTGATAAGAGAAAAATAACTACTCGGGCAATGTTAATTTTTTCATCTTTTTTCTATGGTTAACTTGACAAGTCTCTAAGTAATTGCTCTAACAAAAACAGTCATTACTAATAATATAAACAAACCCATTCTTACTAATCTACAACTGAGAATATAGTGCATAAAAAACTGTGTTTAAGTGTTGTTAATTTACACATTTACGAGCCAATTAACTATATAATCAACAACAAAAACCATTGCAACAACAATAATATTTTCATACTGTAAAATACCTTCAATCTAATTTGAAAATGCCTCTTTTCGATAAAAATCACTGTTCCCAGTGCAAAAAGGGCATAAATAGTGAAAAGGACATCCAATGTAGCAAATGTAACATGTATTTTCACAGTACGTGTAGTGGCCTAACTCGCGCCGAATTACAATCAATCATGTCGAAGTCAGCACATAACCTATCGTTTATATGCGACTATTGCTACTCGCCCAAAACGGGAAATAACCAGGATGAAAAACTAATAGAGAAGCTGAGCTTTGAAATGAAAAAACTGCTTAAGTGTGAATTAACTGATATAAGCAAAGCAATTGATTTCTTCTCAAAAAAAATTGATGACTACGAGGAAGAAAAGAAAAACATGTACCAAAAAATAAAAGAAATTCAAACTGAAAACAAAAATTTAAAATTCATTGTAAACCAATCTCTTCAAAACTGTCTAGAAACATCGCTGGAAATAAATGGAATAGTAACTAAAAAAGAAGAAAATCCGAAAATACCGGTAGAATGTATCTTCAAAAAAATTGGGTGTGAAGAGTTACTAAATAATAATTCTATAATTAATGTATATACCAACCCCCTAAAGAAAACTATTACTCTAAAAATGGCAACAAAAGATTTAAAAGACAAGATAATTTTACAAAAAAAGAAAGCAGGATATTTTTCCGCCAAAGATATCAACCACTCCAATTCAGTAAACCCAATCTATATTAACGAAAAACTGACGCCACAAAGCAAGCAATTGCTCTGGCTTGCGAGATCAACAAAATCTATGGGATACCAATATGCGTGGACGAAGAACGGGAACGTCCTTCTCCGCAAGAACAAGGATTCGCCAATAATATTTGTTAGAGACGCGAGTGACATACCTCTTCAATAGTCTCACTTTGGAAATTCAAAGAAAATCACCCGGATTTAATCAAAATGGCCCCGTCAGAAGAATACTGCATCCCTGAAACTCATGAATGTGATAATATTGAAGATGTAAACACATTTTTTCACGAAACATCTTTTAATATATTAAACATGAACATCAGAAGCATCAGGAAACATTTTGATGAATTCTGTATCCTTTTAAATTCGTTATCTTTCCAAATTGATTTTATAGCACTCACTGAAACGCAAATGCGCGAATGTATCCCGTTCAACTTACCAAACTATATTTCTTTTTCAATTCCGGCTAGACATACCTCTCATGATGGCATCACCATATTTTACAATAAACACTCATTATCTAACATAAACATTGAAAACCCAAACTTCAAATATTCAAATGCTGTCCATGTAACTTTCACCTCCAAAGGAAAAAAATACTCTATTTTGACAGTATACCGCTCTCCTTCTCTATCCACAATTCCGTTTGCAAACGAAATTAAAACTTTTATTAACAATAATAGCTCAAACCATTTTGATTTTTCATTTTTTATGGGTGACATTAATATAAATATACAAAACGCCATACTAAATCCGATCGCGAACGAATATCTAAATGTTTTGTATTCCTCGGGATACCTATCCTACATAAACAATACCACCAGACCTAACCATCCTAACGATACATGTCTCGATCACATATTTATAAAATCAAATAAAAATTACCAACATAAATCCGCTACACTAAAAATTGACATAACTGACCACTATCCCACTTTCTACGGACATCATACTCCAATTTCACCCATCTCTACTGACCCAAATAACTCTAACAAAATAATTACTAAAATCAATTATTCTACTTTAAATAACTTACTTACCGAAGAATCGTGGATCGCAGTTCTATCTAATGATAATCCGGATTCAGCTTTGAATACCTTCTACAAACTACTCCATGAATATATTCTTAAAAGTCAAGAACAAATAGCACCACCAAAAAGTAAACATAAACACATAAAACCATGGATCACGCGCGGACTAATAATCTCAATTCAGCATAGAAACAAACTTTTTAAAATCTATAAAAATCAGGAAAAACATTGCACATTAAACAACGAAACGCAGACTCACACCAAACGGCAAGAATACATCTTATTTAGAAACTACTTAAACACAATCATAAAAAAACGAAAACAGGAATACTACTCTACACAACTACTTAATGCTCAAAACGACTCAAAAAAAACATGGCATGTCATAAACGAAATTTCAAATAGAAATCAAAAGGTTAACAAAATTCCTCAAAAAATCATCACTGACAACAATACAACTATAGAAGACGCTGAGAGCATTGCAAACAATTTCAATAACTTCTTTACAAACATCGCCTCAACCCTCATAGATAATAATCCCAGTCTTTCTATTCACTCAAATCAAATACTTCCCGGCCTTCCAGAGTCTAATGACCCCACCCCTGAGCTATCTACATTCAAAGAAATAACAGAACTTGAAATTTCTAAACAAATTGAAAACCTTAAAGAGAAATCTGCAAATGGCCCCGATAACTTAAGCAACATCACAATTAAATCAATTAAAAAACATATAATCTTCCCATTATGTCACATCTTCAACAACTCCATCAGGCTCGGTATTTACCCTAATTATTTTAAACTCGCTCACATTATTCCAATACATAAATCCGGATCCCAAAGTAAAACAGACAACTACAGACCAATAACCTTAACTTCACAATTATCCAAGATCTTTGAAAAGTGCTTAAAGGGACAAATTATGAACTTTCTAGATTCTAATTCAATACTCTCAGCTAATCAATATGGGTTTAGAAGTAACCTGTCCACCGACGATGCTGTCTTTAGTTTAACTAAAAACATATACTCAAATCTAGACCATAGCACTAAAACTCTAACCATTTTCTTGGACTTAAAGAAAGCGTTTGACACAGTCAACCATAGAATCCTATTAAAGAAAATATCAAACGTTGGTATTAAAAACAAAAGTCTCATGCTATTAAAAAGCTATATATTAAATCGCCAACAATGCACAAAAATAGGGTTAAGCTTAAGCACTTATGATCTAGCAAAACATGGCATTCCTCAAGGAACTGTCTTAGGGCCAATTCTCTTTCTAATCTACATCAATGACCTATGCAATATTGCAATACCCGGTAAAATTCTCTCCTTTGCAGATGATACTGCAATAACAGTACAAGGTAAAACGTGGGAAGAAACAACCACTAAAGCCAACAAATGCATTGCAATAGTCAAAGATTGGCTGGATAGAAACCTTCTCAGTCTAAATTTTGATAAAACCATTTGTATTCCCTTCTATAATTCCCTAAAGTCATCCCCTAAAAATAATCTTAACCTGAAGTTCCATAATATAAATTGTAACCCTGCTACATGCCCAAACTGCGAAGATGTGAAATTAGGAAAATATACTAAGTACTTAGGTGTAACTATAGACTGCCAACTCAAATGGACCTACCATTTAGAGAAAACAGTCAATAAACTGAGATACCTAAGTTACATATTCAAACGGATGAGCAATATTGTCAATATAAGAACCATGAAAATTGTTTATGATGCATTGGTGCTTTCATCCATTACCTATGGAATAATCGCCTGGGGAGGAACATACAATAACCATGTGAAACCTCTAGAAACTGCCCAGAAGTCCATCATTAAAATAATGTACCAGAAGACCAAAACTTATCCCACTAATCAGTTATTTCAGGAAACTGAAATTATGGAACTAAGGCAGATCTACTGTTTACAATGTCTCAAATTTATATTTACTCGTCCTAACAATTTCGATAAAAACCCAAATCGCTCTAGTCAAAGACTCACCACTTGCATGTACACAGTGCCTCATTGCAAAACCAGGCTGGCCCAAAGGCACATTAACTGTATTGCCCCAAAATTGTTCAATTCCTTACCCAATTCCATCAACACATGCCAAAACTTGAACTTATATAAAAAATATACTAAAAGTTGGTTAAAAAATAAGGAAGTAAATAATTTTTTCCTATAATTTTGTACTGTTTACATTTTAAATAACTAAAATATGCCATGTCTTTCCGAATCGTTAGATTTAAAAAAAATATATATATAAAATTGCGTGTATGTGTATGTATACATGTGTGTGAGTATGTATACATGTATGTGAGTATGTATACATGTGTATATATGTATGAGTATGAGTATGTATACATGTGTATATGTGTATGTACATGTGTGTACATATATATATATGTATATATATGTATATATATCCACATCTAAATATAAAAATACAATCACAGAAATTCCTGCAACATCAATTACCTCTGCACATATATGTACTACATTTTTAATTCTTAATCTTTTTATTTTAACCACCACTGTTTTATACCCACATATTATAATGCCCACGCACAGGCTTCGCCTTTGTGGGATTTTTTTGTTACCTTTTCATTTATGTTATTATGTATGTATCTACTTGTAAATGTATGTATCAAAAAATTTTGCCAATAAAAAAAAAAAAAAAAAAAAATGCAGTGACCTAAGAGTATGGATATTAGAGAGATGGCATGTGAAGTGTGCCCGCGCGCTCCAAGTGTGCCTTTTCGAGAATTCTACCCACACGGCTGACATTGGCTGTCACCATGTAAAATGGCTACTGTCGGAACGTATTAAACGCCAAAAACCAGCAGCCAATGTAAGCCGTTTGGGTAAAATTCTCGAAAAGGCACACTTGGAGCGCGCGGGCACACTTCACATGCCGTCTCTCCAATATCCATACTCTTAGGCAGTGACCTATTGGAGAGATGTTGATTATTCAATAAATTGTTCCCGGGGCCGGGGTACATCCCCGCCTCCCAAATTAAAAAGATGTGAAACTTATTCAAGCAATTTTTTTATAGTTCTCTTGAGCCCTTATGCCATAGGCCCATTGTGCTATCTCCTATTTTAACCGCTTGGGCACATAAGCTTGTTTTCACGACAATTTAACGGACGTAGACATAGGAATGACGTATTCCCCGCACCTGAGTTATTAACACAATCTTTTAACAACAACCCAGTCCCTTTAATAAAACCAGGGTTGTCATTGGATGTGTGGCTATGTCTTCTCGCTCTACTATATTGGTCAAAGGACATTGGCACCAAAGATGAATTGGAATCTCTTCATCCTCTTCACATTTCCTGCATCTATTGATGTTTTCCACTCCCAATATCTGCATGTGTCTCCTGAGATGGCAGTGTCCCTATCTATCGCTTAAGCGGTTAATATAAATTATTATATAATAATATATAGTGTAATCGTTGCTTCCCAAAACTTATTGAATGTTTTTGATTCCAGGTTCCATAAATTCAAGTTCTCCCTGGACGCGGAGCTGCAGTGGGTAAACGAACGCGCCGCCGCGGCATCGTCCAGCCTGCTGGGCACCGACCTGCACGCCGCGCAGGGCCTGCACAAGAAGCACGCCAAACTGCTGCAGGAACTGCAGGCGCACAAGCCCGGCGTAGAGCGCGAGCTTGCGCGTGGCGCTGAACTTGTGGCGCAGAAACTGCCTGATGCCGACAAGGTATAGATACTTGATAATTTCACAATAAACTACTTATTTTTATATATATCATGGGCATTCTCTTAAAAAAACTTTTTCTCAGAAATTTTATTTTTTGACTTATTTATTTATTTAACCCCTTGGGCTAATTGGTTTGCTTTTCGGAACAACTCCTATGAGTCTAACAGAAACAGAAACCTTTGTGTCTCCTTTACTATACTAGTTACTATTATAACAATAAACAAAAAATAAATAAAAAAAATTATTCCTGCTTTACCGGTCTGTAAAATTTTTCTCCTATTTTCACCGGTCCGCAGGCTTAAAAAGGTTGGGAAATGCTGATCGAAACGGTCTTAGAAAGAAAAAACTAAGTCTAAAAGTTAACCACAAAACAATTAAAATGTACACCTTTATAAAACGAAAATTTCCAATCGCAATTTGAAAAAACTTTATGAAACTTTGGGAATTTTTTATTATTGATTTTTACTTTTAGATTTGAATATAAAGCGTGGTATTTTTTCTTTGATTTCTATGAGACTTATATGATTTGTTCCGAAAACCGAACAAATAGACCTGACGGGTTAATACAACTTTAGAAGTTATCGCACAAATGACGATAGATGGTACTCTTCTGATATCATACTCTACTGCCATCTTTTGGAATATATAAAAACTTTGTATTACTAACTATACTAACGACATCTATTGACGGATGCTGGAACTGCATAAATAACCTACACACTACAAGTATGAATACATATTATGTTACCAGATTGAAGAGCTCTGTTCTGAACTCCGCGCCGCCTGGACCGCCATTGAAGCGGCCGGTTTGGCCCGCATGGCACGCCTCGAGCGCTCTTTGCGCGTACAACAGTTCCTGCACGATGCGCTCGACGTAGAGTCGTGGCTGGCAGACCGCGGCGCCGCTCTGGCGTCAGCGGAGAAGGGACGCGACAGGGATCATGCCATGCAGTTACTTACAGCGCACAAGGTACAATATTGTTACATACACGTATACATATTACATATACATATATTACGCACAGGGTACAATATTATTTCCACCCACAAGCAAATGCTTTTAATGAAAGACCAGTATGAATTAATATGTAGGTACCATTAATAATTATCTCTCTATCTATCTATACTCTCTTCATAACTGTGATGAACGTATAAAAAAAAAAAACAAAATGTGCAGAAAAGATATCTTTGCTTGTTTATTAGATATACCTTTGCTTAGATCATAGATGGATAAAAACATTATGATTTTATGACCTTTTTAACGCTTGACAATTAGATGCAAATAATTAGTACAAATAAAATATAACGTAAAAAAGGAAAAAAAAAAAAAAAAATCAAAAAATTCTCCAATTTACAGTATGATCTTGTAATTCTGCACTCCTGCTTCTATATTGTCATCAGTGGTGATCATTTTCACCAGTTTTAGTTTGTGCCTGTCTATGAACCTCCACGCAACATCTCATTAATATTAATTTTTTTTTTTAACGTTAGCTTGACACAGGAGACCCTGGGACATAAAATAAAAATCTCAGTGATTATGTTGTCTTTGGGAATGGTGTGTGGAGGGTCTTTTTATTGAAAGGAAGGAGAGGAAGTTCTGGGATCATAGTAATCTGAGAGTCAATGTGTACAGGAGTGACAGATGTATCAATCCGTCCCTCCCACGCGGTGCAAGACGATAGGTTGATAGAATCCTGCTGGAGAGGTTGAAAGGTCTCTCTCAACTATCGACGTATTTTAAGAAACTTTGAACACGTTGCTTGCCAAACTGAGGACTCCAACCTGGAGAAACTCATAAACATTGGCAAGGTATTATCAGCAATAAGGAACCGACTTGAGAAGAAGTAGTAGCCAAGATACCTAACCTTTCCAAGGCCAAAAAAAAATCAAATGTCACATAATTTTTTTATGTCGAATTTTATAAGTTTACAGTAACAATTCTTTCGGATTTTGGTAGTTTGTTACTAATAATATTATTTTGTAATAGAAACTCGTAAAAAAATAATGCTAAAAATATAATTTGACATTTCTTACGAACCCAATATTCATCACATTTCTTTTGTGAAATATTACAAAAATTATATGAAAATAATGTAGATAAAATGATCTTTTTGATAATATCTCAATTCCATTCTTTCTTTATATTAATTTATATAAAAAACAACGAAACTCCGTCCATGTTATGTCCGTCCGTCCAAAAACGGCTGCCAAAGTGACGCCGAATACATCAAAGACATTTTATGTAAATTATTCCGAGAAGCTAGGCGCTATGCGGCCTTTTGTTACGTCGAGAACGAGAACGGCCCAAGCGATTCTTACCTTGTTCTTGATACATAAGAGACAAAATCGCATGATCTCACCGGTGATCATACGGCCATTGAGAGGTTAAATCGTAGAGCATCGGATATTTGCCTATCCCTGTTTTAGAAGGGCGTAACTCCTTTTTTGTTTTATAGTGTAGTATCCTAAGAACTTAGCTAAATTAGCCTTGGCTAATAAATACTTCTTTGATATATTTGTAGGCTATGGAGCTAGAACTGGACACATACTCTGCCATCATCTCGGAGATGGGCCACAGTGCCACGGCGATGGTGGCCGGCGGCCAGGACGCTGCCCCGCTGCTGGAGAGGACTGCGCAGCTCGCTCACTCGCTCGCCGCCTTGCAGAAACTAGCCGCACTGAGGCAGAAGGCGCTAGTCGAAAGCATGTGCAGGTAATTCACATTTTTCCAACAGGTGCATTACGGATAATTGCAGGTAATCTGTAATGCCCGAATCAGGCGTTAGAGCTAGTGTGGCTGGCTGTCAATAATTATGTCAATATTTGTTTATTCCTATGGTAATTTTTTTTTTTCGCATAAGTTAATTATTGGAAGCCAAGAATATCAATTTGGGAGCCACTTCTGGGCTGGAGCCCCAAAATAACTTGATAAACCTACCTGATTATGTGCAAGGGGGCGGTTCATCTGATTGACAATTCATTTTCATCTTAATGCCCTTGTCTTTATCTTCCTTGAGAACTTCTAATATTGGTTATTATTTTTTCAGACATGAATATCTGTCGGAAAGCAGTGAGCTGGAGGAATGGATCCAGGAACAGTTGGCCGCAGCTTCCAGTGAGGACTATGGACAAGACTACGAACATCTCTTGGTAAGTCTGTTCTACCGGTAAAAGTGCTCCGAATACCTGGTGTCATTGATCTCTTTGGCGTTGGTGCATACTTTTTCAGTATGAGAACATATTGATTCAGATTGGATGGATTAGGTTGATTGAAATTATTGGATTGATTGAATCGATTGGATCGATTGAGTTGATTGGATAAGTTAGATTTATTGAATTGGATTGGTCTGATTGGATTGATTTGAACAATTGGTTGAATCGGTTGGATTAGTTGGATTGATTGAATTTGATTGGATTGATTGGATTGATTAGATTAATTGAATGCATTGGATTGGTTGAATCGTTTGGATTAGTTGGATTGATTGAATTTGATTGGATTGATTGGATTTATTGGATTGATTGGATTGAATGGATGATTGGATTGATTGGATTGATTGGATCGTTTGGATTGATTGGCTTGGTTGGATTGATTAGATAAGTTGGATTGATTGGACTGATTGAATTTGATTTAATTTATTGGATTGATTGGACTGATTGGACTGATTCAATTGATTAATATTATGCTTTTTTCCAGATTCTCCGTTCCAAATTTGAGGAACTGCGCCATCGCGTAGAAGCTGGAGAAGAAAGATTCAACCAATGCGAGGAACTGGCCAGGAAACTGGTCACACCAGATAGTCCATACATTGGGGACATTGAACGCAAACAAGAACAACTTGGGTATGTTTTCTTATTGTTTCTTTTTACTCCTTTCTTACTATCAATACTTCTATATAATTACAAACTTCTCTATTTTATTCTCGACATAGCATCATCTTACTCTTGATCTCACTTGTAATATTTCTAAGTACTTATAAACTTATATAACATCTAAGCCTTATTACAAATACTATGTTATGGCATTCTAGTCTCTAATTATTTCAGCATAGTGTCGATTTTAGAGTATCAATATATTACTCTATTTGAACCTATGTAACATCTCATTAACATTAAATTCTAGTCTTTATGTATTTGCTTTTACATAGTTTCTATTTCAGAGTAACAAAATACGTATTTTTGTTCTAACTTAAAATCGTAAGTACTTATAAACCTATGTTGCATCTCGTAGATGCAACTTAGGTTGCATCTACAGTACAGTGCAGAATTCTATCCTTTATTTCCTCATATGTAGTGTATTATGTAACATGATATTGTTATCCTAATTTATACATACCCACTTTCAAGTACTTATCAACCTATGTAACATCTATCTGATGCATTCTAGTCTCTTTTTCATTTCACATAGTGTTTTTGTTGGTTAAACAAGATGCTTATGTCCTAACTTATTCTTCCAAGTACTTATGAATCTATGTAAAATCTCTGACATACCATTTTAATCTCTATTTCCTCTTATACAGTGCATTTATTGGCGTTACAGGGTAATGCTGATTTTATGTATGTACATGTTAATCTCACTGGCATAGCATTCTGGCCTCTGTTTCCTCCTGCGTAGTGTACAATTTAGAGTAACATTTGTCTGGTGTTTAGCGAGACAGCGAAGCCGGAAGCAGGGCAGCTATCGGAGACTATGGTAGAAGTGCAAGACATCAGCGCCAACCTGCGGTAACTCTTAAACATACTGACAGACTCGTGTTTAGAGTTGGCATTCAATGTCTAATTGTTGCTTCATCACTTATTGTTGTCTGATTGTCAATCATCAACTATCAATCATCAATCAACAATAATCAATTATCAATCGACTGACAATCCTGGACAATGGTGGATCTCTGGCAACCAACGTCAGTCTTTAATCGTCGAACATCATCTGATGGATCCCTATCTAATCATTAATCACTTTCTAATCATTGAAAATTGTCTCTTTACTGACCAAATTATGGAACTCTGACCAATCATCAATCATTCTTTAATCATGGAGCATTGTCTTTTACTCTTGATTGAACAAATGATGGAACCCTGACCAATCATCAATCATTATTTAATCATTCAGCATTGTCTTTGACTTTTGATTGACCAAATGATGGAACCCTGACCAATCATCTCTCCAGGGATATTGTCTTTGATTCTTTATTGACCAAATGAGAAACCCTGTCAAACCATCAATCACTCTCTAATCATTGAACATTATCTCTTGATTGACCAAATGATGGAACCCTGACCAACCATCAATCATTCTTTAATCATGGAGCATTGTTTTTTACTCTTGATTGAACAAATGATGGAACCCTGACCAATCATCAATCATTATTTAATCATTCAACATTGACTTTGACTCTTGATTGACCGAATGATGGATCCCTGACCAACTATCAGTCAATCTCTAATAATAATTGTTGAACACATTGTCTTTGACCATTGACTGTCCAAATCACTGATCATTATTGTCTGTTTTACTTGCATTAATTAACTGTTCACTTTATGGATTTTTGTTTAATATCATAATTGTTTGTTTAATTGCTAATATTTGTCTATTTAACGATTCAGTCATTGTCTAACAAATGATTGCTGTCTATCCATTGATTACTGTTCAAATTGTTGATTATCTAACCACTGAATATTATTGAATTTATGTCCAAAACATTGTCGCCTAACCACAGATAGGGTAGTTTTTTTTAATACTTATCATTTATTTAATATTGTTTCAATTTTTAACTGAGTACATATATATCAATGATTTGCTAAATCATTTTTTGTAGTATTGCCTGAATTAGCAGTTTACAAAACTGTGTTCTGGACTATTTTTAAGTGCTGTACTTAACAGAACTATCGCATGATAGAAGAACTCTGTGGTTCTGTAAAGCAGAGAAATTAAAACATTGTGCGCAAGGCAAAATCATCATTCTTATCAGATTTACAATTTAAAGTGTAAAGTTGCTCTGTAGTCCTCTCCAGGGATATTATGTTTTATTAGTACTAGGCCAATATCTCATTACTAATCTGAATTGACTGTTTCTTGATTTTTCGCACAGTAACTGGGAAGCTAGTTTTGGTCTGAAGAGCTCTTGCAAAATAATGACTGCCTATCTGTCTTCGGCTATCTTCGGCACAAGTCGTAACCGACACTATGTGACCCGAATATAACATAGACAACTCAAACAATGTTAGAACTGATTATACATTATATAAAGTTACATCATTTTACCTTTTAGCCATCTTGGTGTTGCAATTCAAGCAATAGCGGGATAGCGGCACCCTCTATCTATATGTCTAGACTAGTTGAACAATTTTTAATGGTATTTCCAGGGAGTCATGGCAGAAACTAGTGGACCAGATGGGAGCGCGCGCTCAGCGTCTGGGAGCGGCGGGCGACATCCACCGCTTCCACCGTGACGCTGCCGAGGCTCTAGGGCGCGTGCGGGACAAGCGCGCCATGTTGCCTGATGAAGATGCGCCGCCACGCGATCTCAACCACGCACTGGCGCTGCTCAGGCGCCACGAGGGACTCGAGAACGATATGCTGGCGCTGGAAGCACAGTTGCAGGTATTTATGGAATTTTATTCACTGAATTTTATGTAATCACTCAGATTTAGTCACAGAACTTTATTCAGTTAACTTTATTTAGTCACTGAAATTTAATTTTATTTAATCACTGAATATAAATCACTAAACTTTATTTAACCTTTATAGTATGGGGACCAAATAGTGGAATTATATTCTAAATTACTTCTAACTAAGGCAGTGAAGAGTATTTTAAATGAATAAAGTGATATGATAGCTGTCACATTCAAAGTCTATATTTATTCATTGTTTTTGATATAAATCCATTGTGGAAAGCATAGATTTAAGTGATTATTAGGAAGTTCGTTTTATCTACATTATTTTGATTTAATTTTTGTAATATATCACAAAAGAAATGTTATAAAAATTGAATTCGTAAGAAAGGTGAGAACCATCAAATATTTTACGTCGTATTGAAAAAAATTTTTTTTTTGTATGCTGGCCTTCAACAAGTTAAGATAGAAATTGCCCGAGGAACACATGGTATTTCAAATACTTGAGTTGGGCCATGTCAGGAGTCGGAATAACGAAAGGGTATGTATGAGGCGATGTATGAATGTGAATGAAGCAAGGAGTGGTTAATGGAGTTATATTATTATCGCTTATAATGCTTGTTTAATGTTGCCAGGTTCTCTCAGAAGATGCGGCGCGTTTGCAACAGCTGTACCCTGGTGGTAACGCATCACACATTGGACTTCAGCAGACAGCGCTGGCTGACAACTGGGAGCGACTACGCCAAGCCGCTTCTGATCACCGCGACCGCCTTAACGCCGCCTGCGACCTGCATAGATTCCTGGCGCAGGTAACCTAACCTCACTTAACTATAAATTTATTAATTGAGATGTAATTCACCACAAATAAAAAACAAAACAAAAAATTTCCATTGTATGGCTTTTATGATGGTGAAGGGATAAGACTCTCGACTCACAATCCGGAGTTCGCAGGTTCGAATACGGCATGGGCAAATAAATTTTATTTGATTAATTTGTGTTAGTTCACAATTAATTATTAATAAAAAAATAATATACAATATACTTGTGGCGCGTTCCAGAGTGGAAGATACTCTCAGTATCGCTCTGGTGTAAAACCACCATTCAGAATTGAAACATTGCTTGAAATGGCTCTAGTGTTTGGTGTCTAGATCTGAATAGCCAGGAACTTCCCCACCTCCCTCTTCGCCATCTGCTTTCCCCCACAAACTTACCTTTAGCCTCACAACATACCCCAATTGGGGATGCCATAGTCTAGCTGGCTCCAGACAGGGACTCTTGTAAGGGGTTCTGATAATAATGTATTGTATTTTCAACTTGTGTGAAAAACCACGATTCGTAATCATAAATTCTTGAAATGGTCTTATTTATGTTTTGTGAATAGATCTGTCCACTCCCTTCTATCTCACAACATACCCCAATTATTGGGGTTACCATAATCCCACTGGCTTTGGTCACTCGGATTTTAAATTTTTGGAGGCAGATATGACTACCGCTGCCCCGGGAACCATTTATTGGATAACTAACATCTCTACCGTTGGTTATCCAATAAAATATCCAAGTGGCAAGTTACATTTGGTGACTTCATGGGATAAGGATTGTCCAGGTCTTGACAGCGGATGTGTCTGCCCATCTACCGTGTGGCGGGCCGGATTTGGAGAGACTGATTGAGGAACCCTTTACATCTCTCCAGCCAGACTCTTTCGACCTATCGCCTTTCACCACTGTGTGAAGGATATATTCATACGTCCGTCACTCCTGGACACACACTGATTCCCAGATTCCTACCCACCCCTCATGCCTTTTCCCTTCCCAGATATTCCTCTCCTGCCCTTATATTCCTCTCCTTCCCTTTCTTAAAAAAATCCTCCTCACAGTATCCTCAAAGATGGCGAAATTACTTTTCTCAAGGCCTCCTGTGTGGACCTAATGTAACAATTTTTTTTTTTTTTTTAACCTTTGCCTGCTTTATTCATTTCCCATATGGCGAATTCTGGTTCATGGTTTGCAAACTTAGATGTTCCCTTCTGACCCCCTACCATTAAAAAAAAAATAAAAAAATAATATTTAGTTATTTTAATATTTTTGGTGAATCTGTTGATGAGGCAAAAGACAGGCCTGGAATAGATTTGGCGGATCGGCCTAATGTTGATTTTCCGTTGCAGGTGCGCGACCTGACCTCCTGGTCCAGCGGGCTTCGCGCCGCCATGGCCGCGCCGGTCAAGGCCCGCGACGTGTCGGCCGCGGCTGCCCTCAAGGCAGAACACGAGGCCGCCAAGGCAGAGATTGAAGCACGCGAAGATTCATTCCGCACGGCCATCGACATGGGACGCGCTATGATGCAGACTGGACATCGCTCTGCGCAGGTAAGAATACTGTTATTATTTATAATTATTATATAACTGTGGTATTTGTATTAACCTAAGCTATGCAAATGCTGCGCGTATGTGATCCATCATTAGAGAACTTGCCTCTCAAACAGCAAACGTTGTTTCATACAAGTCCATACATTACAAAATCTGTCACGTAAATTATTTACATGACATGGCCAGTTATTGTTTGTTTGATTAGCCTTCTACTAATTTTTTCGACTGGCAATGTTTTAGTTACAGTTTTTGCCGAGGGGGAGACAATTTTGCCGGTTCCGGTCACTTCCGGAAACAACCGCGCGGAGGATCGCGGTAGTTTCAACTAGTCAATTACTTTTAAGTAATTTAAAAAGCTGATCGAGATGTAAAATCGCGACAAACACCCTAATGAGTACGGGAGAGTTCTCGTGTCGCCTGAGAGCGTGATCAAATTGTTATTTCTTAAAGAATTTGACTTCTCATTTTTTTGTTTTAATGGCGTAATTTTGGCCATCCTCGTTCGAGGTATAATCTGGAGTTATCGGGGTCATCCTGTAGATTACGTGCCAGGATTGTTATGACTAGGAGGCGGCTAAGCAGTGGCAAAACGAAGAATTCCAAGTCACGAATCCGCAAAAACATCATTCGGAGATATTGAAGTTTGAAGTTTAGAAATGATATGTTTTTGTAATAACAAATCAATTCTAAACTTCAAACCTCAATATCTTCGAATGATGTTTTTGCGAATTTTCAACTTGGAATTCTTCGTTTTGCCACCGCCTAGCCGCCTACTAGTTATGACCGTTTAACCTCCCGTTTTGAGGATGACCTGGAAAATTGTCACTCTCGCCCCGAGGTTCTCGGTACGTTGTTACGGGTGAGCCACCAGGTGACTTAGAAGCTGCTGGACCTATACCGTGAAGTTGGCTTTCTTGGCCTTCCTTTGATGTCGAGTTCCCCTGAAGGATGGACTCGAGAGCCTTTCCCCTGGTGTGGGATGATGTACTTCGCCCTTTCACAGTTCGAGCTATCATTCCCGTCGTGGCCTCATTCCCAGCGTGTAATAGTTTAGCATAGGTTGTATCACTATTCTGTGATGGAGGATCTGCTCTACCTACCTACATTGACGTCCAACGGAAAAATGCTTGCATTTGACACCCACCTTGGTTTTAACCATTGCAAATCTGCACCTGTATATTCTGCACGTGCTGCACTGCCCGAACCTCAACATACGCTCACCCTAAACGTGGTTCAAACTAAGAACATAATCTATTAATTTTGAATTAAAATGATGCCACAAAATAAGTTAGCTGTGTTGAAAGAACTAATGCTTGTGCGTTTCAGGAGGTGGAGGAGCGCATGGCAGCCCTGCTGGAGGAACATCAGCGCCTGATAGCGGCGTGGCAGGCTCGCCAAGTGGCCCTGGATCAGCTCATTGATCTGCAGTTCTTCCTGCGAGACGCCAAGCAGCTGCTCAACCTGTGCCACGCCCACGAGGCTGCCTTGGGAGGTAACAGCACTAATATTTTTTTTGTGATTAACAATAACATCTTCTTAACGACAAAACACTTTAATTTGACCAAATACCCTTATCCACTCGAGCGCTTTTATGCCACGTTATGGCACTATTTCCAAATCCATGGATTGCTTTGTTGCCAAAATGTGAAATTTTGAAATTTTTATTTTTATTAACAACTCAGGTACGGGGCATACGTCATTCCTATGTCTACCTAGGTTAAATTGTCGTGAAAACAAGCGGTTAAAACGACTATATAATTAATTTTACATTCAAAATATAACAAAATAACTATTCTCTAGGTTCTTTAAAAATTTTTAAGGTTAAAGGTTTAACCTCTTGTAGGCCGCAGTCCCCCCGGCGGGTCCGGATGTTTGAAGCGATTTTGCCCCTTATGTCTAAAGAAATTGTATGAAAAACAAGGTCAGAATCGCTCGGGCCTTTCTCGTTCTTGACATAACAAAATACTTGATAGCATTTAGCCACTCTGAAAAATTCTTATTAATTGCCAATGATACGCGAGGCACCAAAGATGGCGGACAAAATGGCTGCCGCTTGATAATATGAACACTGTCATTCATTTTTTTTAAATATAAATCCATTGTGGAAAGCGTAGATTTGAGTGGTTATTAGGAAGTTCGTTTTATCTACATTATTTTGATGTAATTTTAATAATATATCACAAAATAAATGTTATAAAAATTGAATTTGTAAGAAAGGTGAGAACTGTCAAATATTTTACGTTGTATTGAAAAAATATATTTTTTGTATGCTGGCTTTCAACAAGTTAATTATATTTTTTTATAATACCTACAAATATATGATAATAGACAAAAGATAGGGGAATTCATTGGCTACATAGAACTATAATCAGTTTGTATGTCTCCATATTCAAATTCAGAGGTATGATTTTTTTTTTGATGATGTGGGCGGAAAAATTTCCTTCAGCAATGCGAGAAAAAATATTTAAATTGCTCTGTCGCTCCAGCGGTTATTATAGTGATTTATTTATGGTGTATGATGCCGTTTTGCGCTACCTCCTTCTTTAGCCAAAGTTTTAGTAGGGGATAGAATTAGTGTATTCATTATCAAGGCAGATGTGTAATCAAAGATTGTGGTGAAGTGTGTGCTTATGTAAGTAAATGCGATACCATGTTGGCATTTGAAATTAACAAAAATCCCATCAATATTGTTCTTATCTTTTGTGGAACTCTTTAAACTCTAGAGCTACTAGACTAGAGTCACCTACCTGTTAGTCTAAATAGAGGGGCAAACCTTCACACTAGAGACATCTCTTGTGGAACTCTATAAACTATTGAGCTATTGGACTAACTGTTAGCCCACCTCGGTTGTGAACATGGAGAGGCAAACCTACACACTAGAGACATCTTTTGTGGAATCCTGTAAATTCTTGAGCTACTAACTAGAGCAAACAAAACAAAACAAAACACCCTCGACTCTGTGCAGAAACGGGCGGTCCGTTTGATAGATTCTCCCGTCTTAACAAATGGATTGCAATCTTTAGAGCACAGGCATCGGGTGGGAATGCTATCCTTGTTCTACCGGTATTTCAATGGAAGATGCTTCAAGGATCTAGCGTCATTGATCCCCTCGGCACCGGTGCATAGTCGGGAAACAAGCCAAACGCTCGCCCAACATATGTACACGGTTGACATTTGTCACATGAGAACTGGTCGTTTTTACAACTCGTTCTTGAGTTCAACAGCTCGGCTGTGGATCGATTTGCCGGCCTCTGTGTTTCCTCCTTCCTACAACATGGGTCGTCTCTTCAAGACCCATGTTCACTCCTTCCTCTCCTCAAAAACTCCACGCAGCATCTTCAAAGATGACATAGGCCCCGAGGGAAATTATTTTCCTCAAGGCCTCCTGTATGGCGTTAATATTAAAAAAAAAACTAACTATTAGCCCACCAAATTGTGAAAATAGAGAGGCAAACCTGTACACTAGAGACATCTCTTGTGGAACTCTATAAACTCGACTACTAGACTAGAGCCATTTGTGCTACATAGCTCGAACTGTTTAGTTTAGTTTTATCCTTGATACCGGCTTGGCAGACCATACAGGATTAAGACATTGTATAATGATTGTGTTAATGTTACTTGGCAGGATCTCCCGATGTGTCTTCTCCCGGCAGCGTAGAGGAGGTGGATGCGCAGTTGAAGAAACATGAGGCTTTCGAGAGACTCCTCAACACACAGGTAAATTTCTTTAATAATATTTATGGTAAATTTTCATCTTTTCAATTCATCTTAATTACTATAAAAGACAGCCATTTGAATTTGGGGCGATGAAAAGTACTGCATTACGTAAAATGAAAATTTGCTTTCATCGTGTGACGCAGGATGGCAGCCATTTACAATAATTTCTGTCCGTATTTTATGACATTTTGTTATGTTGGTATTCCTGATACTATAATATAACGAAGGACTAAAAGAGAAGTTGTTTCCATATAATCTATTCGTATTAGGTAGGCACTAGTTTGGGCAGAATTCTGGAAAAAAAGATAAAAGTTTTTAGGCAAGTTTTTTTACTTAATTTTTTTTTTCATTATTCTAATTTTATTTTATTCAACGATTGCAAGGAAGTGTTAAGTACCAGAACAACTATATTGTCCATATACAATTTTTAAAGTCTCCATCAAATCACCCCTTTTTCGTTTTTCTTTGTTGGCATATGTTTCTTGTACGAAAACGCTGTATAACATATTATGTATTGTCTATTCCAGGAGGAGAAAGTGATTGCCCTCAACACGCACGGAGACAAGTTACTGCAGCAGCACCATCCCGACAGTCCCCTCATCTCCGAGGAACTGCAGAAAGTCAACCAGCAACGCAAGAAGGTAATACACACATCCTCACCTAACCTCAAAATGTAGTACATTCAAATTCAAATAATATGACCATATTAAAACTAACTTCAATAAATTCAAGCCATATATTTTTCAAAAGAAATACCAAATTTTCCGAGGTACAAATAACCTGCCAATATTAGAAATATTCCTACTGCCGTCATTATAAGCAGAAGATGTTGCTTGTGCAATGATGGAAAACCAAGTTAACGCCTGGGTGGTTACCAGACGTATTTGTCCACTCAGCCACGAACCGGTCTACATATGGTCCGGTCCGGTCCAACCGGTCCACTTGACCAGCATCAAATTAACGATCAGCACCATTTTGAATGTTTGACATTTGAACGGTCCCCGTTCTCGGCCCATTTCAGCTTTTGATCAAATTTGTCACACATAATATATTGAGTGATATGCTTAAGGTTGAGAATTTGATCGAACACTGAAAAAGGCCGGCCAAGAGAATCGGCGGTTAATATTTAAACATTGTCAGTTTTCAAACAACTAGGGCTAATTATTTCACATTACAAATCGATTCTCGGGCTCGTTCCGGAGTTTGATCAAATTTCGATTCACCGAAAACACGTGTTTCGAATGTCAGAAATATCAATATGGGGCTGAATGTATTATAATTACATCGATTTAACTAATAACCATTTGCAGGTACGCGAGCTTTGCGCAGTACGGCGCAACTCACTGGCCGACGCGCTACTGCATGCGCAGTTCACGCGGGACGTGGCGGAAACGCAGTTCTGGATCCAGGACAAGAGCAAGAAGCTGGAGGCAGACCAAGGTACCGAAAGTAATACGCACCTCCAATGTTTAGTACTACTAACTCCAAGTTTTGTGTACTAACCACTTATCCTGTAAAATTTATTAAGTTCTCATTTAAGTCTGGTCCAGCCAAGTGTTTTCTTCCGAAGCGTTACTTTTGTTGCGAATGAAATGCATTAGATAAAAATTCAATGAGTTAGGATTCCAACCAATTTGAAAAGGTGGTTTTGGGAAAAACGCGTTTAAAGTTTTCGCTTGTTTATGTATAAAATATATGTATATGTAAATGTGATATAAGACCATCTTCTTATCTTCTTGTCTTTTGTTTGGAAGAATATTTTGTCAAAAAGAAACTTACACTTCGGCACTGAAGATGTGAAAATTGCATTTTTATGTAATGTAATAAAATACATATTTGGAGGCAGGCGCGTGATGTCCTGGATGAGGAGATTTGTGGGCCTCCGGTTAATTGAGGAGATATCGGTGGGTCGTGATATCTCCGCGTGCTGTAGGTCGGAATAATAAACACTGTATGATGATTGATGATGATGATGTGTATTTATAATATTTACAAAATGTACAGAATTTTACATTTTACTTTGCGGCGGCCCGCTGCCGACCGAATGATGTGTTGACTGCAAGACTGGTTAAGAACGACTGCCTGATTTGGCTTGCTCGAGCCGGCAGGTGAAATGTGCCCACGCTGGAACATTCGCGAAATTTTGGCGCAGCGCTGTGTATCGCGTATTGCAGATCCGAGCTCTTTCCAGAAGGTGGTCAAAAATTATATTGCCTAGCGAGGTAGTATGTAGAGGCGGCCGTGCAGTAATAATAATATAATAATAATAATCGCCACACATACATTTAGCCTGGAAAGCCGAAGGTTCTGGGTTTGAGTCCCAGTTGTAACCGTATCTTTTTCTGTTTCAGATTTTTGATCGAGTTTTGCTTATATTGTTGTTATTTTTATTTCTGTGTAAACTGCTTATGTAAAACTACGCCTGTCGCAACACAAGAGCTCCTAGTGGCACAGAGTAGTACATCATCAATGTAATTTAATTAATAAAGATGAAAAAAAAAAAAAAAAAAAAAACCGCTACATGGTTTTCTTTATTTTTTATAATGTTCACACAATTCAAATCATTCCAGGCGGAGAAGTCACCAGTCTCGAAGACAAGATCAAGAAGTTGCAGAAGCACCAAGCCTTCAAGGCGGAGCTGGCTGCCAATGCCGGCCGAGTCGGAGAACTGAAGCAGAAGGCCAGTTTGCTGGTGGAGCGAAGACATGGTGCGGCTAGCGACGTGCAAGCCGCGCACAGCAAACTCGAAGATGCCTGGAAGGACCTGCTGGATAGGGCCGACCAGAGGGGTAACAACTTTTTTATATATATGTTCTTTTTTTTAATAAAGAAAGCCGGTCTTATTATACTGGCAAGTTCCCGGCAAGCGTTGCAATGCCACTTAAATTTAAAAAAAACACTGTTTCTTCCTCTGTGTCCTTTCCCATTCGTCCTGTTTCCCATCCACCTCCCCTTCCCCGTCTCCTTCCCCACCCGTGTTCCCCCACCATCTTCCCCGCCTTCCCCTCTCCCTCTTCCCCTCCTTCCCTTCCTGCCGCTAATGAAATACGCCCATTATTCAAACAATTTGCGCATCACCTATTGCAAATTTCATAATGCTAGAGCTCACCAGTATATATTGAAACCTTTGCGGGCGTGTGCACAATAACTCACCAAAGTTTCATCGCAATCGGATGAATTGTATAAGAAATAATTTCATAACGCCATTGCTCACAATTATATATAAAAACCATCACGGGCATGAGCCTGATTAAATCACCATAATTTCATTTCAATTGGATGAATGGTTTAGAAATGCATAAGGGACAAACAAAGAAACATGCATTTTTATATTAATAACTCAGGTACGGGACATACGTCATTCCTATGTCTACCTACGTTAAATTATCGTGAAAACAAGCTTATGTGTCCAAGCGGTTAAGATTGAAATTTTGCATGCTCATTTTCTGTATTGAGTTTTGTCTTTATAGCTCTTACAGTTTTACATTTATGTGGAGTTATAAATACTTGGAAAATCAGGGCAGAAGAGTTAATTGCTATATAATTATAATTTGTAGCTTTGTATGCTTATTATCTGTACTGAGTTAGGCCTTTATAGCTCTTACGGTTTAGAAGTTATGAGGTGTTATAAATATCTGAAAATCAGGGCAGAAGAGTTGATTGCTGTATAATTATAATTTGTAGCTTTATATGCTCATTATCTGTACTGAGTTAGGCCTTTATAGCTCTTACGGTTTATAAGTTATGAGGTGTTAAAAATACATACCTGGAAAGTTTGGGCAAATGGGAATATAATAATAGGTGATAGCTATAATATAATCATAATCATTGAGGGAATACAAGAAGGCGCTGCAAAAAAGCGCAATTCCTTTGCACGATTATGTCGTCTCTCATCCGGCATGCCGCTTGAAGTCCAGAAAACCCTTCTGGACGGAAGGAGAAAGACTCCTCCTCCGATCACCCCTCACCCCAGAAGACAGGTTGAGTGGCAATCGGCCAACATGGAAAATGCCTATCTCGTACAAGACCCCACTGAGAGACAGCCTGGGTTCTCATTGCCTCGCAAACTCTGGTCCGCCATCAATAGGATAAGGAGCTCCCATAGCCGTGGTGCCCATATGATGCATAGATGGGGCCTTAAATAGTCGGCGATGTGTGAATGCGGTGCTGTGCAGACCACCGTACATGTGGTCAACGAATGCCCGCTCCATTCATTCCCCGGCGGGATTGATGAGATGGATTGACACCTGAGGCCCTGGACTGGCTCGCAGACCTAGATGTCCTCCTCTGACCCCCTACCATACGAAAGAAGAAGAAGAATCATTATCATAATGTGTAGCTTTGTGTCAGTACCATGTTTGGTCTCTCTAGATTTGACGGTTTAGAAGTTATTAGCATTGTACATATCTGGTAAAACAGGATGAACAGAGATACCAAATTTTGTCTTACTGAGTCTTATGGTTTGGAAGTTATAAGGCTTTACATATACCTAGATACACGTGCTTAACCCGGATAGACCAGGCAGACCAGAGAGCGGTCGGGGTCACCATTTGGTAGTCAGATGATGGTGTCCATCTTTTAGCTCTCATACTTTAGGAGTGACTTTATATTGTTGTTATACGCCCATAGGGGCTTTTACATAGATTTATAGATTATGAAATAATATGTTATCGAGGATTACATATAATACATAGAATTTATACCAAAAGTTATAAAAGTGAAAAATTTTAAGAATATACAAGTAGTAGAATATAGCGTAAAACCGTGAAATATTTTAAACAATATAACATTTGACAATAGCATAGAACAAAATATAATATAAAACATTACAATAACACGTCAAATCATTAAATATATTATACCCGTGTTACAATAATTTGTAGGATTCCACAAAGTGTTGGTTTAAATTGTATTTTAGATTATAAAGGGAATCAGCGAATATATCTACAATACCACCAATTGCCTAAATCATGCATCCTATTGGTAAGTGAGTGTGATTGATAGTTGGTTGTGTATGTGTTGCAAAAGAATGTTACATTTTGTCTAGTATTCCTTGTCAGTACATGGAGTTTAATAGTAGCAACGATGGCAGGGTTGCCAATTAGGTTGTTCATGACTCTGTATAATAAAATTAAGTCTGAAGTGATTCTTCTGTCTGACAGTGTAATAAAATTAAGTCTATTCATCAAACTTAATCATCAAAATAATTAATGTTTTCTATTGGAATTTTGAGTTTGAAATTTAAGTACCTAAGAAATTTGTGTTGAACCCGTTCTATTTTGTTAGAGTGTACTTTATAGAAAGGAGACCAAATAGGTGAATTATATTCCACTTGACTTCTAATTAATGAAAATATAGAGTGTTTTCATGCAATCCGAGGACTTAAAATCAGTTAGGGCTCTACAAAGGAAGCCAAGAATCTTTAAAGCCTTATTAGTTATATCGTCTATATGTGATGTGAATGATAAGTTTGAATCGAATATAACTCCCAAGTCGCGAATTTGTGATACTGGTGTTAATTTAACATTATTTAAATTATATTCATGTAAGATATGAGAATGAGTTCTGGAAAATTGTATTACTTGACATTTCTCAATGTTCAAAAATAATGTATTTTGTTCGCACCATTTAAAAAATTCATCTAAATTAGCTTGTAAAATTAGACAATCACATATATTTCGTATTCTTTTAAACAATTTTAGATTTTTAGTTTAATTAGTATATCAAAACCCCTGAAAAATATAACCTAAAAATCCATTTAAATATGGTAATATTTTAAATTTTTAATTTCAGGACGAGGATTGGAGGAAGCCCAGGATATGTTGGAGTTCAATAACCAGGTGGACAAAATCGAGGCTTGGATCCGAGACAAGGAGATGATGGTATGAAATCAATTTTGCAATGGTTAAAACTTAATTATCGGTCTCAAAACAGCACCTTTTGTAAACTTGTTTTTAAAAATGTAAAGGGTATCTTCCCAAGTTACTTCTTTTATAAATGTAAAGTCTCCTTTTCCAGGTAACTCTCTTCCTAACTTTAAAGTACTTTTTCCCTGTAACACTTTAGTAACTATCAAGTGTATGTTTCCAGATAACACTTTAGTAACTGTTAAGTGTATGTTTTCCAGGTACCTATCACTTTAGTAACTGTAAAGTGTATGTTGCCAGGTAACACTTCTGTTAAGTGTATGTTTCCAGGTACCTAACACTGTTAAGTGTATGTTTCCAGGTAACACTTTAGTAATTGTAAATTGTATGTTTCCAGGTGAATGCGGCAGACACGGGGCGAGACTACGAGCACTGCAGCGCCCTGCTGAGGAAACTGGATGACCTGGACAGTGACATGAGAGTGGACGACAAACACATCAAGAGCATCAGTGCTTTGGCCGACAAGCTACTGCAGCAGGCAAGTGTCTTCACTTTTACTATTAATTATGATAATATTAGAATAGAACTTCCCCTTTTCCTAAAAATACCCTCCACGCAGCATCCCCAAAGATGACAGTCCGATGACAAACATGAAATTATTTTCCTAAGGGCCTAAGGTGTGGAGTTATTGTAAAAAAATATCCTTTTTTTTTCAATATTTAAAAGTTATTGCCATGTTTATTTGTAAGAATGTGTATTTGGCGTTATATTTGTTATTTTTATTGTTGTAGGGACCAACGTCTGGTCCTGCGGTAGCCCAGCGCAGGGACGCGTTCCTCAACAAATGGCGCGCGCTCAGCGGGGCACTACAGGAGTACCGCGACAACATGGCCGCCGCGCTCGAAATACATCAATACAACAGGTAACGCACCTTGAACCTTTTTAAATTATCAGTAAAAAATTTTGTTTAAAATTTGTTTAAAATTTGTGGAAAATTTTACATTTTTGTAGAATTTGAAAGTTTCTGTTAAATTTTACATATTTTAAATAGATTTCGACTGTATGGAATTTGACAATTTGTATGGAATTTGGCAATTTGTGGAAAACTTTAGATTTTATGTGTAATTTTTCACAATTTGTGTCAATTTTGACAATTTGTGTCGATTTTGACAATTTGTGTGAAATTTGATAATTTGTGGAAAATTTAACATTTTGTGTAGATTTGATATTTGGACAAGATGATTCTTAAAAAAAGTATGTACAAATTTTCTAAGAAAAAGTACATACAGTGCAAAAAATAACAAAACTTAAAAACTTTTAAAACAAATGTGGCATTTTGCATAACCATATCAAATAAACATAATTTTTTTTACTTAAGGTGTAACAAACATGTCCAAACAATATGCCTCCCACAGACGAGTCAGTCATTCGCAGCTTTTCCTGCAATTTAGTATATTATATGCAATACTTTTTCATTTATTGTTCTGATATTATTTTCTGTGACTTAGACTTCTGTGACTGTGAGCTTAGCGGCTATAAATTCCCATTGAATGCCATTTTTTTATACAATAATAAAAAATAAACTTTGCAAAAACATAAGTTTCTAAAATGATTAACCCATAATATTTCACCATTTAGAAAGCCCAATTTGTCACAGTACATATCATGAAGTCCATATGTATATTTAATGTGTTTTGTATGTGTGTTGCAGAGATGTACAAGAGACCATGGAACGCACCGCAGAAAAGGCGGCGCTCCTGACCGGCGGCGAGAAGGCCAAGGACCTGCGCGGTGTTGAACGCTTGCAGCGGCGACGTGACGCGATACACCGCGACTCCAGCGCGCTGCATGCAAAGATTGATGCACACGCCAACGAGAGCAAACGCCTGGCCACCAAGTAAGTCCCACCAATAGAAACCACCCATTACTTACATCCGAGACAAACTACTCAATATGGACAGAAACTCTCTGAGGGAACTGGTAGGACTACTAATGAGACACTGCCATCTCAGGAGACACATGCAGATATTGGGAGTGGAAAACACCAATAGACGCAGGAAATGTGAATGCAGGAAGGATGAAGAGACTTCCAATTCACCTATGGTGCCAATGTCCTCAGGCTCAGATACCTGGGGAGACATACAGTAGAACCAGAAGACATAGCCACATATCCAATGACAACCCTGCTGAACTTTATTAAAGGGACTGGGTTGTTATTAAAGGATTGAGGTAAAATGGGAGATAGCACAATGGGCCTATGGCCTAAGTGCTCACGGGAACTACTCGTAAACCGTCTCCGCCTTATAATAAAAAAATTTAAATTAAAAAAATACATCCAAGACCTTCTAAGGCCTACTAAATTCAAGTTTTCTCTTGATGTGACAAGTAGGCCAGATAGAACGGACCATCGCCAATGGGATCTCAGAACAATATTGTATTTTTTGTAAATATGTCAGCCAACGGGTACAGTACCCTTAGTTTTTTTATTTTTTTATTTTTATTATTACAGTGAAACCCTCTTAAGAAGTTTTCCAAGGGACCCCGAAAAAAACTTCTTAGGCGGGAAAACCTTATAAGTGGGAAAAATTGGGCCATTTGGTCTTCAAGAAAGCGAAAAAACCACACTTCTTAAGCAGGAAAACTTCTTAAGAGAGAACTTCTTAAGAGGGTTTCACTGTATTACAATAATTTTAAGTTATGTGAAAATCTGTTATTGGATTTTATTTTTATTATTAAGTTTATTGTAATAGATGTAAATAATCTGTTGATTTTCTTAATAACTCAGGGCCGGGGCATACGTCATTCCTATGTCTACCTATGTTAAATTGTCGTGGAACAAGCTTATGTGTCCAAGCGGTTAAATAAATAAACAATGCTTTTCCGGCATCCGGACAATTGAAACCTTCCATTACTTTGGATTTGTTTCTCAAATACTGGGAAGACACGAAACGCATCGAAAACGCATTGAAAACAACTAATTATTGAAGCAATTGAAATCCAAAAAAACCATTTAATCACTTGACAGTTACACTAGAACAATTTTTTTTTTATGTGAATACCACACAAGAGTCCCAACCGTTCCTGTCTGGAGTTAGAGAGACTATAAACTAATACCAATTGGGGCATATTGTGATGCTGACGGTAGCGGGGAGGGGAAGGAGGAAGATGGGGAAGTACCTGGCTATTCAGATCCGGTCACCAAACATTTCAAGCAACGTTTCAATTCTGAATGGTGGTCTTATACCAGGGCGATACTGAGAGTATCTTCCACTCTGGAACGTGCCGCAAATATACTATATTTTTTTTTTATTAATTAATAATTGTGAAATAACATAAATCAACCAAATAAAATTATTTTGTGTACAACGGTGTCGGGAGTCGAGGGCCTTACTCCTTGAAAAATTGACTTGTCCGTGTTATTTGAATGATATATGTGTGTTTGTGTCAGGTATCCATCGAAGGAGAAGGCCATCAAGGAGAAGCTGGGTGAGCTGCAGGAGGCCTGGCTGAACCTGCAGCAGCTCCTGGAGGCCCGGAGACAGCAGCTGGATGATGCCCACACCGTGCAGAAGCTGGATGCCGACCTCAAGGTACTCCTCGTTACATCCTCAACTACATTTTACCAATTCGTTAGATTGTCAAGAGTTAAATGCCTAACGTATGAAATGCCTGAAAGCTGAAGAATTAATGTATATAAAAATAAATTTTATGCTTTCTGTAAAATATTGAAATTTATAAAATGAAATGTTGCCTTGTATATCGACGCTGTAGATGTCATGGAAGTCAAGCCCCAAAAAGTCACATTTTTTAAGTAAATACTTCTTTACGCACGCTTGACTTGAGGGGTAAACTGGCGAATGCGCTACGGAAATTGAAATGCGTTATATCGGGCGACTGTAGGAGCAAGAGAGAGCAGTGCGCGCGCACATTTTCTTTCTCTCTTCCTCTCATAGCCAGTCCATGAAATATCTCAGTCATGCGGATACGGATGCGGATATAGATACGGATGCGGATTTTTAGATGGAGCTAAAGAAGTATTTACTTCAGTCGAGTAGTCTTTAGCACACTCACATTTTTTTATTATAACTTTTTTTTTTTAAAGATAGGAGGGTGAAACTTTGGAAATATATATATAAGAATATTTTCCTTGTGATTTGGATTTTTTGTTCAATTAAAACACAATTGAGTTTCTCTGTGAAGAAAGAATGGTTTATTTTGTTAATCTAAATAATAATAATCTTAATCTCACAAGATTAACATAAAGAAATGTATTAAGGTAATAAAACATTACCTGTGAAGAAAGAAACGACATTTAATGTTATTAATTGTAATTCCTTAATTTCAATCACAATAGTAATTAATCTTCTCAATTTGTTCTGTCAGCTCATAGACTCTTTTTACTATTGTTTTAATAATTCATTTTCAAATTAAGAATAAAATATTGAGTCGACTATTAAGTAGGTACTGGGCGCATATCCAGTGACAGTCTACAATACATATAACCACAATGGCGAGACAAGCTCGGCATTGTTTTAAAACAAAGAAAATTATATTTTTCTTTATATATATTTTGTTTGTTTGTCTGTTGTTTGTTTATCGTCATAGACCGTTTAACTTGTATTAAATTATTCAAAAATCAAAAAACTATGCGACTTTTAGTCATTGACCATGTTTATCTACGTGTGTTAGATCTATTGGCAATTTTCAAAATACTCATATTAAATGGAGTGTTTTATGGCTCAAATCTATCGACCACAGCAACTTTGAAGGTTTTGACATGTCAGCCGGTTTAAGCCAGCATAGAAAAAATATGTTTTTTCAATACAATGTAAAATATTTGGCAGTTCTCACCTTTCTTACGAATTCAATTTTTATAACATTTCTTTTGTGATATAATACAAAAATTACATAAAAATAATGTAGATAAAACGAACTTCCTAATAATCACTCAAATCTATGCTTTCCACAATGGATTTATATCAAAAACAATGAAAAAATATAGACTTCGAATATGACTCCATTCATATTATCTCATTTTAATTTTAATGGCATTTAAAAAAAAAAAAAAAATTAAATAGTACCGCGCGCCCGCCCTGGTTAACCCTCCCTTGCCTGCGATGTGTATCTACTACACATTGCTTCTTGCACCTTTAATATCTTCGTAAATATGGAAAATTCTGGGTTCAGATTTTAGGTAATCCTCCGTTATACATTTAACCATTAAATAAAAAATTTAAAAAAATAATAATCTGTACCTTTCGGGCACATCAGAGGTATTTTGTGAGAATCGAAAATAAATTCACCAATACAATCAAACGTCTGGCAATAAGATCAGTGCTGCGGGTAACACATACAAATGTGTGAAGCGTGCGGCTAGTGCGACACTATGCATGTCTCACTCTCACCTATTTCGATATAAGTAAGCGCGAGAAAGAGAACCGTGTGGTTACTGGTCAGTCGTCAATCGTGTTTGTTCCTTCGGTTTCCCCCGCGAACGACGCGGACCGGTCACCAGTCGCCGTTCGGCATACATTCGGGGTGATCTTTTCGCATGTTGTATGAGCATCGTTTCTTTGAGCTACCGATGTTTTTTTTCATGTTTTCAGCAATTAAATATCAATTATTATCTGTTTTGACTTCAACTATAATGAAATATAGCGATTTGCTATAAATATTAATTGTTTTTGGCTTTTAAATCGACCATTTCTGCTTGTGTAGTGATTGCACAGCACCGGAGCGGGTGGATTTTTTCAGCACAGTAAGGGAAAGGTTAATACAAAGAATGTATACGAAAAGAGTATAAGTTAGTAAAGAGTAAGAGTTAAGAGTAAGCAGAATATTAAAAACAAGGCATCTTTAGCCAGCTGCTGACATAACGCGTTAAGAAAATGAAGATAATGTTGGTAGTTCTTAGTCGAAGTATGATACAGTTAAATATGACCGAATCGGATAGGGACACATTAGTTGGTAGGGCTCTGCCTCGGCAAGGCGTAGATCCTAGGTTCGAGTCCTAGTTGTGACAGTATCTTTTTCTAATAGTTCTGCTTTCCGATTTTCAATTGAGTTTTGCTAATATTGTCTTAATTTTAATTATAACTAGCTGACCCGGCAAACTTCGTACCGCCTCAGAATCAATAAATGTTGTGTTTAATTTATTAACTGAAATAAATTAAGTTTTTATTAAGTTAAAATAAATACTTTAAGTTCAAAAAATGAAATTGAGTTGTTGACTAAGCACGAAATGTTCGGCACACTACACCATTGACAGTTCGAATTGATTCAAATTATGTCGACCAACGCACATTATTTGAAAAGCCGTTCCATACAAAATATATGAAAAAATTCATTTTCTTCATAATTGTTTTTCCCGTGATTTTTTCCGATGTTTTAATAGTTATTCTGTTAACCGGGACGGAGACAAATCCAACAAATCAACGATCATAAAAATCGGTCCAGCCGTTCTTGAGTTATAAATGGTGTAACTAACCCGACTTTGTTTTATATATTAAGATAACAATGTGTTGATGTGCTAATGTATTGTTGCGTGTTCCAGGAACTGGAGGTGTGGGTGGGCGAGACAGTGAAGAAGTTGGAGAGCAGTGAGCCCCCGGCCAGTGTGGCCGACGCAGAGGCTCTGCTGGAACTGCACCAGGAAAGAAAGGTAACTACTATGTATTCATCTACATCTCCTTCTCCTCTCCTTTATCTTCAGCCTCACAATATACCCTGCATGGGGATGTCATAGTCTCACTGGCTCCAGACGGTTGAGAGCAGTACTCTTGGTACTCCTACATTGTAGGTATGTATCTATGTATGTTCAAATCTGTTATATTCCTTACAAGTGTAGGAACTGTAATTCGCATTTTTAAGCGATATAAACATTCGCGGCAGTTCCTACACTGGCAACCCTCCTGCGCAGACCCGAGTGCGCGGGACGCAACTCGAACATTCCAGCTTCGACGATCGAGCTATAAGCTGATATTAAAAACTCTCCTTCTGTAAATTCAATTCGCGGTAAATGTAATAACCCTTGTAAACTTAAATAAATAACCATCAATTATAAAGTGCTTTTATTATCCACCCAACCGTGAATCAATGTTAGGGACCGGCCCAGGTAAGTTGCCGTTGAACATAACCCCTAAAGTGGTGACCCCGACGTGATCTGAACACGCAACCTTCTGTCCGCGACTTCGTCTGCACAGGATTAGTACTTCTATTAGCCTTTTTTTTTTTTTCCTAGGTCCCATCTATGTTTATACCAAAATCTTAACCTATTTATTTAAAATATCTATAATTCTTGATTCGATTCAAAGTATTAGGCGAGTACTACAAATAAATTCACTAATTTTCTAAAATAGAATTTTGATTTAACCGCTTGGGCACATAAGTTTGTTTTCACGACAATTTAACATACGTAGACATAGGAATGACGTATGCCCCGGACCTGAGTTATTAAATGAAATTTGATTGTTTTGCAAAATGTCATTCTCAAATTTTGACATTTTCTATTAAACAATAATAATTATTTATAATATAAATGAAAATAGCTAGCTTTATAAAGCCTATATGTTATTCTGACGTATGAGCTATATTCATTAAAATTCATTCAGTAGTTTTTGCGTGAAAGAGTAACAAACACACGTACATCCATACAAACTTTCGCGTTTGTAATATTAGTAAGATAACATTCAGATTCGACTATGTAAAACTAGAAGTGGAAGATGTTGCTTGTGTTGTGATGGAGGACTTAGCCAGCCGATGAAATCGAACACGGAACGCCTGGGTGGGACCCAAACGCGATGCCCACTCAACCACTGACCGGTCACATTTCAGTGCATATATTATTGCACTAACTACCATATGTATTCCTTTTGCCCAGAAAATTAATAGAGGAAAATAATTTGTGGACATCTTCAATTTATCAGTAAACAAATACAAAATGTTTTTACTGAGGCATTTCAGTTATGTATATTAAATACTGTATTAATAATACATATCAACGCTCTAAAGGAAAAATGGCTAAAGCCTTAGCAAATGGGAATTTCTAGAAAATTTTATTTGATGAACACAAGCACAAACAAACAATATAGCTTATTGTGTATGTTCATCTTTAACTTGTTGAAAGCCAGCATATAAAAAAATATTTTTTTTCAATACGACGTAAAATATGTGACAGTTCTCACCTTTCTTACGAATTCAATTTTTATAACATTTCTTTTGTGATATAATACAAAAATTACACCAAAATGTAGATAAACGAACTTCCTAATAATCACTCAAATCTGTGCTTTCCACAATGGATTTATATAAAAAAAAAAACAATTAATAAATGTAGACTTCGAATATGACAGCGTTCGTATTATCAAGCGGCAGCCATTTTGTCCGCCATCTTTGATGCCCGGCGCGTCATTGGCAATTAATATGAATTATTCGGAGTGGCTAAATGCTATCCAGTAATTCGTAATGTCAAGAACGAGAATGGTCTAAGCGATTTTGACCTTGTTCTTCATGTAATTTTCTTTATGCATAAGGGGCAAAATTGCTTCAAAAATCCGGACCCGCCGGGGGAACTGCGGCCTACAAGAGGTTAATGTCACAGCTGAAGGGCTTGACCCATTCTTCCTTTCCAGTATGATATGTTATAGCCTAAAAACACACTTTTTCTAATTCTATGATGTTTTGATATGATCCTAGGCTGAAATTGACAACAGACAGAAGAGCATCCAAGCCCTGTCTTCGGAGGCCTTACAGCTGCCTCTGCCCGAGGGCGAGGACAAGGAGAAGAGACCTCAGAGGCTCGCCGAGCTGTCCACGGAGCTGCACGGCGCCTGGGACCAGCGGAGGGACCACCTCACTCAGGTAATTCCTTGGACACAACCAAACAATATCTATCAATCATGTCTAATTTCGACTGCAGGGGATCCAATTATAAAATAGTCTTCTTCTTCAACGGAACCGATCTGCCAAATAAACCTTTCGTTGCAAAGGTATGCTGCAGCATTCCAATTCCAATCTTCTCGCGTAATTGATATTGATCGCGTTAATGCATGCAAATTGTTTGGTTTTGAAATGATAATATGCATGGTTCCTACCTGGATGTCATTTTACCCAGTACCTACCTCTCCCCATCCTTACCACATCACTTGCTGAAAGAAATTTTGAACTTGGAACAGTGATTGGAAAATTGGAGGGCTTTTTGTTCCGGAAAAACAGAGACAGGAAGAGGAATCTAGCAAGAGTTTTTTGAAGCAAGTTTCGTTTTGTTGTGCATGACTGAAAAGATCATATAAAAGTGGACTATATCGTGTTTACTTGTTTGTGTTGTTGGGCAATAATACCTCGAGGTATCTTAGTGAAATAAACTGTACCTACTTGTAAGTTTGTGTCGTGTTCCCGAGAGGTAAGTGATTGGTTTCCTTTTCCTTGTTTCCCATTTTTGTTCCCAACACATATTATCACAAAATTCCAACAAATACCATTTCGTTTAGTTTTTTTTCATATGGTATTTATTTACAGTCCATTTCACCAAATGCATCTGAAGCAAACAGTTTCGGATGCAACACAAATCCTCTTCATTCCCGTTATTAAGTACGCAGTATTTTTGTAATATAACGCCTTGAGTCTGCATTTGAAAAGGAGTCCAATTTATCTCACATATAAGGTTTTCCCAATAATTTTTTTTTTTCCGGACAATTGAATTGATAACAGATGAGTCTTTTATATTGTACTAGCTGGTACCAGGCATGCGTTGAAATGCCAATTAAATAAATAAATTGTTTCTCCCTTCGTGTCATTTCCCATTCCTCCCCTTCCCCTTCCTCCACCTCTTCCCTACAGCGTTCCCCTTTCACCTTCCCCGCGTTCCCCCTCTCCTTCCCTTTCCTCCACCTCTTCCTCTTCCCTACAGCGTTCCCCTTTCACCTTCCCCGCGTTCCCCCTCCCCTTCCCTTTCCTCCACCTCTTCCTCTTCCCTACAGCGTTCCCCTTTCACCTTCCCCGCGTTCCCCCTCCCCTTCCCCTTCCTCCACCTCTTCCTCTTCCCTACAGCGTTCCCCTTTCACCTTCCCCGCGTTCCCCCTCCCCTTCCCTTTCCTCCACCTCTTCCTCTTCCCTACAGCGTTCCCCCTCCCCTTTCCCGCTCTCCCTTTTTCCGCTCTCCCGAACCCCTCCCCCTCACGCATTCCGCTTCCACCTTCTTCGCCTTCCCCTCTCCCTCGACCCCCCTCCAGCCTTTTTTCCCTGCCGCCTAACTCCATAAAATACTCCCATTTTTCCAACAACTCGTGTCAACTATTTAATTTTTTTATGCAAATTTCATAATGCCAGATCTTACCAGTATATATATAGAAACCTTCGCGGGCATGTTTACAACAACTCATCAAATTTTCATCGCAATCGGATGAAAAGTATAGGAAATAATTTCATAACGCCAGAGCTCACTATCCTCTAACCATACCGGGTATGCGCACATCATATTCCCAAAGTTTCATTGCAATCGGATGAACGGTATGGCCGGTAAGGTACGAATAAACAAACAAACATTAATTTTTAAATTATAGATAATCGATTGTTCCCATCTCTGCGACTGGGAAGCCATCGCCCTCTGTTGAACTCGCAGTCATTAAATCATGATTTTGCTCCTTTTTCCTTAGTTCAACGGTGCCAGTAATTGGGCCATAGCTCCTGAATTGCGTGGTGTCGGGAATCTAGGTCATTGCTTCATGAACTGGAACATGAAAAAAAGTCTTTGGAAGCAGTGGATGTATATAATGTATTTTTGGTTGTTTCTGTCCAGGCTCACCAGTTGCAGATATTTAAGGAACAAGCCAGACAGACGGAGGACTGGCTAGCTGCCAAGGAAGCCTTCCTCAACAATGACGACCTCGGAGATTCCTTACCTGGTCAGTTCTTCTGTCATTGTCATTCCAATCAATAATTCAGACAACCAATACATTCTCATATACACTCCTTCAACACCATTCATTTCTTTGAAATAAGAAACATGCATTATTAGCATACAACGTTTGGCTTACATTATGGACGAGGTTTCACAGAATTTGAACAACTCATCAAATTTCTAACTTAAAATTGAAGTTCTATGAAAGTTCTATTATCATTGCATTTCTGGAAAGCAACCAGCCCATGTTAACCACCCCAGAAATAATAACAGAATCTAAACATGACTTTCACGGACTTGTATTTTAGCTTGAAATTTGATAAATTGTACAAATTCTGAAAATATCCTGTCCTAAGGTTGGGTTGTTTCAAACTTTCGTCACATCTAACATTGTCACTTTGACGCTGTCACATTTGACATTGTCATATTTGACATTATCATATTTGACTATTAGAAATCAGCTCAATTTGATCTAAACTCAATTTGGCATAACCTCAATTTTACATAACCTCAATATTAAATGACTTCAATTTGACATAACCTTAATTTGACATCAGGTCAATAGTATATAACCTCAATTTGGCATCAGATCAATACTATATAACCTCAATTTGACATAACCTCAATTTGACATAAACTCAATTTGACATAACCTCAATTTGACATCAGGTCAATATTATATAACCTCAATTTGACATAACCTCGATTTGACATCAGGGTAATATTATATAACCTCAATTTGACATAACCTCAATTTGACATAACCTCAATTTGACATAACCTCAATTTGACATCAGGTCAATATTATATAACCTCAATTTGACATAACCTCGATTTGACATCAGGGCAATATTATATAACCTCAATTTGACATAACCTCGATTTGACATCAGGGCAATATTATATAACCTCAATTTAACAAAACCTCAATTTGACATAAACTCAATTTGATATCAGGTCAATACTAAATAACCTCAATTTGATATAACCTCAATTTGACATAAACTCAATTTGACATAAGCTCAATTTAACACAAGTTCAATTTCTCCTAAATTGACATTCTCCTTTGAACAGAAAATCCACTCCATAGATCACTCTGGAGCCTAGGAGTTGAAATCGGTATTCTTTCAAATCGGTATCGATTTTTATTTTTTTTTTTAATGTTTCTTTATTCTTTGAATAGTAAATATAACATTTGTGGAATTTATGGCCGCCATACTAGGCACATAGGCAAGAAATCACCAGAAGTCATGCAAATAATAATTTATTTAATAACTTTTAATAATTATGTACATTTCAGCTGTGGAAGCGCTGATCCGAAAGCACGCCGAGTTTGACAAACTGGTACGCGCCCAGGAGGCCAAAGTGGAGGAGTTGAAGAAGTTCGCTGAGGAGCTGCTTGGATACGGACACTTTGACCGCATATACATCGAACGCAGGCTGGCCAACGTAGCTAGCCGCCTGCACAAACTCAAGGTATGTGTAATCGCAATACATATATTTTTATCTTATGAATTGTAACAGCATGGTAAAAAAGTGGATTGTCATCATGTTTGTGATGATGACAATGAAGAATTTAGAATATACAATACAGTTGATATTTTGTGAAAATGGCAATGTTGAATATTTTTGATTATGATGCTGATAATTGTTCTAACTTTGATTATTTGCAGGAGATGTCAGAGACAAGGGCGCAGACGCTAAAGCAGTCGAGGCAGCTGCAACAGTTCCTGCGGGATCTGTATCACGAACACGAGTGGCTCGCTCTCAAGGCACAACTCGCTAACGATCAGAGTTACAAGTGAGTATATATTATACTATACAGCAGAACATCTGTGCAGCAGCAAAAACTTTCAAATGGTGACCTCTGGAAACATGAAATTTCTACTGCTTTTTCTGGCATTGGTGCCAGAAAAAGAATTCTTTCATTTGTAAATTCAAAGACATACCGTCGCTCTAGTTCGTTTTTGTCCAACAGACCATTTTTCGTGAAATTGAATTAAGTATGCAAATGTTCACAAAAAGCCTTTATTTATGCGAAACTCGTTCAAAAAAAAATTATAAACAATTATTTAAAGGGTTTTCAAAACGCACTTTTTCTTACGTACTCCAAAATGTATGTGCTTCTATCGTAAAAAAAAGTTTAAAGTGCCATTTCTCCCGATTCGCGTTTTGGTCTGTTGGATAAAAATGAACTGAAGCGACGATATGCCTGCATTATAAATCTGACAGTATTTGGATTCCTCTTACTACCGTCATTATAGTGCATAAATATTGCTTGTACAATGATGGAGGACTTCGCTAGCACAGGATTAAACGTGCAAACCTTTTATTTTATACCATTTTACTAATAGACTTATCATTTAACCTTTAGGAGAGTATGGCCGCACTGTATACGTCCTTAAAAAAATATGCGTAAAGGAGTATGGACGCCAAAAGTGCGGCGGTGTAGTAGAAATTCTCCTATTAATAATATTAATTTTTAATAATAATATATATTTTTATTGTTGTTACTAATATTTTCAATTTGGTTATTTTGTTATTATATTGGTATATTTTTAACGAAGTTTAATTTTTAATAATACATTATAAATAGGTACAATAATAAAAAAATGGTAAAAATATCTCACTCTTTTGAATACTCTTTTCTCTCAGAAACTCACTCTCTCAGAGTTTAACTCTGGCGTCATGAAATTTGTACCTTTTTTTCTGGGACTGGCACCATAGATGAAGAGGTGTTTCTTCATCCTCTTTGCATTATCTGATAGTTATTAGATTGAATGTCTATGAGTGTGTAACTCTAGATTACCTACCAATTGAAAAATTCCTGGGAAATCCTCAAGGATCCGTATTGGGTCCAACTTTATTTATTTATATTTATAATTTTCTTGTAAATCTATGGCTGTGCCGACCGTTATAATAAATATCATTGTCATTACGTAATAAGTCCTTCTAAGTTGTACACACAAATATAACAATGTCATTTTGTCTCTTTTTCTACAGGGATCTTTCAAACCTTCAGAGCAAAATCCAGCGACATGCGGCTTTCGAGTCAGAGTTGAATGCCAATCAAGACAGGATTCACGCCGTTGTCAGGAATGGAGAAGAACTAATTAGTACGTATTCTAATTTTTGTACATAATAATACCGTAAATGGGGTGACTTTGATCAGTTTTCAAATGTGAAGCAATATGACTTTTTTTATAAAATCCTTTGTCGAAAAATGAAGTAAAAGGTAGTTTCTTACTCATATGTGTCTTCTTGTTTCAGAATCCAAGCACTACGCGTCAACAGAGATAGGTTCGCATGTGGACGGGCTGGAGAGCGAATGGCGCTCGCTGCAGGAGACGGCGGCAGGGCGACGCGAGCGGCTGGCGGCGGCGTACCAGGCACGCGTGTTCCTGCGCGGCCTAGACGACTTTGCCGCTTGGGCCGAGGACGTGGAGGCACAGTTGCAGAGCACCGATCACGGTCAGACACCTGCGCCTTAATAAAATACAATATATATTTTAATGTTACTGCTAATCTGGAGTGACCTGCCAAATTATTGACATCAATCTTGCCACTGATGACAAATTTTGACAATTCATAACATTACCCATTTTTCTTCATTTGTACAGGAAAGGACCTGGCGTCGGTGGCAGCACTATTGGCACGCCATTCCCGCTTGGAGCAGGAGGTTGCGCAGCGCGGTGAGGAGACGGTGCAGCTGCGCGAGACGGCACAACATCTCACCGCCGCAAAGCACTTCATGGCGCAGGAGATCCAGCAGAGGGTGGATGACGCACTCGCCAGGTAGCCACCAATTAATGATGATTTAACCTTCTCTACACGGGTGTCGCATACGTGATACATCAGCACAGATCCCCCTATGGGGTGTCACACTTGTAAAATTTCACAGAAAAACCATATATTGTGTCAAAGTGATGGATTGCTTTGAGCCTTATAACAATAATTTGTTTGCAGGTATCGCCAACTGCAGGAGCCGATGTCGATCCGGCGCGACAACTTGGAGGAAGCGCAGCAGTTGCAGCGCTGGGCACGTGATGCGGGCGAGGAGCTGCGCTGGCTGGCCGAGCGCGCGCCACTCCTTGGCCCCGCCGCGCCCGTCTCTGCCGTCTCTCTCACGCAGGCGCAGAGTCTTCAGAAGAAACACACAGCGCTGGAAGCGGAACTACTGTCAAGGTTAAATACTTGCAATTTCAATCCTCAATAATAACCAGATCTTTAATTGTGATTATGCGGTATTCACATAAATGAAATTAACATAAATAAAAAACTTTAAACTATTTTTAAAATATGATAAAACATGCTTTTAAATTTTATCAATCAAAATTTACATGTAATTTTTGAAATATAAAATTTTTTAATGCAAGCATAAAAAAGATTTTAAAAATTGCTTATTTGCGTTTTTTCCAACAAACATTTCTGACAACTTTAAAATATAAAGCACCAATACATATTTTATTAGACAAATGTGTTATAAACGTTATCGTCACATCACTTTTTGTTGTTTCATGTAAAAATAATTAATAAAAAATTCCCAAAGTTTCACAAATTGCGGTCTGAAATTTGGTTTCATAAAACTGTACATTTGAATTATTTTGCAATTAACTTTTATATTTGAATATAAAGTGTGGTATTTTCCTCTTTCTAAGACCATATCATATTTGTCACCATAATAATAAGGGAGACACAACAATTTCTATGATAGCTATATAAATTGTTTGTACTAATAGAAAAGCGTTTGTATTAAAATGTTTATAATACATATTAGCCAGGAAACTGCAATCCACCTGTGAGGAAGACATATTTCACGATCAAGTTAATTAAAATGCAATTCAGTTCATGCCAAAAGTGAGAATATCGTAATTTTTTACGCACCAGATTTTCAGGAACGGGTTTAGTTTTTCCCATAGGAAAACTAAACCCTTTCATACACTTTTCCATATAAATGATCATCTAGTAAATCCACGTTATGCAAGTGTATTATATAAGTATAATTAATACAAAACAATACAAGAACAACACGTTAATCTACCAAACTATTAAATGGGAATATAATTCACCGTCTCCAGATATTTTCATATCAGAGGGTTCGGCTCTCTGGAATTCCTAATTTGACCGATAAATCCTACTGATCCCTCAATATAAATATTTAAAAAATCTTTCGTAATTCTACATGTATTTAAAAATAATAATAATATGTATTTATTAATGATGTTTATCGTTCCAGGGAGCCGATCGTTGGCGGGCTCGCCTCTCGCTCTGCGCAGATGCAGCTGCGCGGTCACTTTGCAGGCGCCCGACTGGAACAGCAAGCGCAGGAACTACAGGAGGCGCTACGCTCGCTCAAGGACCAGGCCGCAGTACGCAGGGTCAAGTTGCAGGATGCAGTCGACACCCACATGGTAAATTTAAAATTATCATTTTAAAAAATACGACCTTCGTCTTCAAATATCGCGGGCTCTAATATGTCAAAACCTTTTTTTTTTTTTTTTAAATTTCAATTTATTTCACCTCTTACAAACAACAATTTTACAATTTTAATCATTGTTTAACTAAATAAAAACAAAATATAATAAAAGGGTATAACAAAAAGGTGAAAACATCAAATTATTCACTTTCATCAAACATGAAAGTGAATAATATATATTTTTTTAACTTTTTGTTAAAACCTCAAATTGTAATATTTTAATTAATGAAGACAATATTAGCGAAACTCAGTCTAAATCTGAAACAGAAAAATCGGAAAACGATACAGTCACATCTGTTTTACTACGCAATAACTCCCAACATCCCTCAAAACGACACCCGTTACCCAAAATCAATTATTCACGTTTGCCGTCATGATAGCTTCTGCTCCGTGATCCCAGTCGCGTTACCAACTATTCCCGTCAAAAACCCAGTGTTTCCCCTATTATCATATCAAATATATCAAGTACTTAACTTGACAATCTCTTATTATAACGCGTACGGAAATTAATACGTTACACGCTTTAAGCAGTCGGTCGCTTAAAACGGAGTCGTACTAAACGTATATGTTTTCCTAGTACCTAATTGTGAAACCTAACTTGAGTTTACATTGTCGTCGCTAAAAACGGTAAGCCGTTATAAGCCAAGTCGTTATATCCGAATTCTACTGTACTTTGATGTGCCATTTTTTATAAGCTTATATTACAAAGCCAATCGAAGAAATGTGTACCTTTTGTTTTGTTCCAGATCGCAACATTTTAATCGTCTTTTTAATGATTTATTCGCTTACAGTTCCTAGCGGAGGCTGCGGAAGCTGAAGCCTGGCTGGCGGAGAGACGCCCCCTTCTGGAAAGCACGGAGAACGGACGAGATGAGGACTCCGTGCAAGCGCTGCAGAGAAGACTGGAAGCGATCCAGAGAGAGGTAACCAACATTGCATTATTTTTTTCGCAACTCTCAAAAAGGAAAAGTGAAGAATTCAATATCGTTTGGGAGGCGCTTGTGGGTACCGCCGCCCCGGGAACCATTTAATGGATAACCAACACCTCTGCCATAGCTTTATTAACGCAACATTTAAAAAACCAACATGTTTCGTAAGCAACGCTTCCTTCATCGGTTCAAGTTTTGAATGAATCAATTTAATTGTGTTTGTGAGATTTTATCCTAAGCACACTACGGTCGTGGGAACTCCAAAAATTTAAAGATTCCTGCTTTTTACCCTTCTTTAAATCTACCCAACCTATAATATAAAAACAATAAAATGTTTTTGGTTCTAGATCGCGACGTTCGACAAGCAATGCGGCCGCCTGGAGCAGCTGGGCGCTGCGCTAGTGGCGCGCCAGGCCGAGGACGGAGCGGGCGCAGAAGCGCGCGCTGCCGGAGTGAGGCGCGCACTCGACGAGCTGACTCTGCTGGGAGCGCGCCGGCAGCAGCGGCTGCAGGAGAGCGACAAATACTTCGGGTGAGTTGAATTACTGACATTTGTTACCCACTGACAAATACTTAATAAAAAATATATTTGTGTTGTTTCACAATTAATTAATTAAAAATAATATATATAAATAAAAGTTTATACCAAGTAAATGTATATAATGAAATATATTGTCTCCACGGTAAATGACAATAATAACGTCCGATAATCGCCAAGATTAAATTACTCCATTCAAATTTCCAAGCCGTTGGCTGTTGATAGTTTGCAGGTCGGGGGCAGTGTTGCCAACTCGCCGGTGTCAATAGATCCAGTCAATCCCTTCTTTACCGACCGCAGTAGCTGTAGTAGTTTCCCTGTTGGCAGCCTGAGACGCAAGCAGTACCTCTGACTCTCTCAGACTCTGACTCTGACTGACTCTCTCAATCTGCTCAGGCAGATGAGCTAGCCGAACGTGTGAGGCGGAAACATTTAAATACGTTTCCAACAATAGTATATTTACAGCTTCTAGATTGAAATTATTCTCTTAGTAAATTATTCCTGGTGAAAGACCATTAACTTGTTGAAAGCCAGCATATAAAAAATATATTTTTTCAATACGACGTAAAATATTTGACAGTTTTAACATTTCTAACAAATTCAATTTTTATAACACTATTTCTTTTGTGATATATTACAAAAATTACATCAAAATAATGTAAATAAAACAAACTTCCTAATAATCACTCAAATTTATGCTTTCCACAATGGATTTATATAAAAAACAATGAATAAATATAGACTTCGAATAAGACAGCGTTCATATTATCAAGCGGCAGCCATTTTGTTCGCCATCTTGGTGCCCGGCGCGTCATTGGCAATTAATATTAATTATTCGGAGTGGCTAAATGCTATCCAGTATTTTGTTATGCCTAGAACGAGAATGACCCAAGCGATTCTGACCTTGTTCTTCATACAATTTCTTTATACATAAGGGGCAAAATCGCTTTAAAAATCCGGACCCGCCGGGGGGACTGCGGCCTGCAATAGGTTAGGATGATGCACTTCTAAACAGTGCAAAATTTAGTTTTGGTTTGAAAATTAGATGTCTTAGAAATATTTGAGATGCTTTAATTAAATACTGCGAGTAGAGCACTTATTTGCCTTTCAAATAATCAAGTTTTTTTTTTTTCGATCTATTTTGTAAGCGATTTTGTCCCTTATGTATAAAGAAATTGTATGAAGAACAAGGTCAGAATCTCTTGGGCCATTCTCGTTCTTGACGTAACGAAATACTGCATAGCGTCTAGCCTCTCGGAATAATTTTAATTAATTGTCTATGATGCGGCGGGCATGAAAGATGGCAGACAAAATGGCCACTGCGTCAAAATATCGACGGAGTTGGTTTAGAAACTCTATATTCTTTCATTGTTTTTGATATAAATTCATTGTGGAGAGAATAGATTTCAGGTATTATCAGAAAGATCGTTTTATCTACATTATTTTCATGTAATTTTTGTAATATATCACAAAAGAAAAGTTATAAATAGACTTCAGATTATATGCACTAACGAAGTGCCAAAATATGCACTAAAAAGGCCAAAATGCACTAAAATCCCTTGATATGCCCAAAATATGCATAATGCAAAATCAAAAAAAACCATTTTTATTTTTATATATTTTAATTAAAGACGGTACAAAAACAGCAAAATATTCTTAAAATTATGCATAGTTTTTGTGACCATGTACAATTAAGTATTTGTCCAAATTTTTGGTCGCAAATTTGTGACGTTTGTCACCCAGTATTAATTTTGTACCCCGAAACAACCACTTTACGGCCAACTGTCTTCATTTGTCAAAATTAAAAATTTGGAGATACCTGTTTAGGCAGGGTATGGACCTGTGCCGTTGATGTAGGCATTAATGTTCTTCATGTCTTCAAGACGAATTTTACGAATCTTTTCTAATATTGAATTACCTAGGAAGGGCGTTGGTGAGTACGATCATTGTTTCCAGTATTTCTATTAATTTAAAAAGAGGAAGATTTTTTTTTGCCAATTTTTTTTATGGCACCTGGTAACTTGTGGAAATGTGTTGAGATGATGGCGATATTCTTCGGATGCGTAATCAAATGCTAGCTTGCTTGACTGAATTGCAAAGGCCTCAGAACTGTCAAATTGACCAACGAAATATGCACAATTGGGAAAAAAGGCTAAAATATGCATTAACGCCGTAATTAGAGAGTTATATGCATTTGCGTATGCAAATATGCAAATGCATATAATCCGATGTCTAGTTATAAATATTGGATTCGCAAGAAATGTCAAATTTCTTACATCGTGATGAAAAAAAATATTTTTCCTATGCTGGCTTGCAAAAAGTTTAAACTCCATTTCAGTTATTGTTTTATTGTATAAAGTGGACAATTGAGTTATTTAGATTACGATAGAAAAACATTTTAATATTTGATATCAAACTTCGCAAGATGAAAAATAAAACACACTTTTCGGCGATGTTTTTTTCTTGCATAAATCAAAACTGGCGACTGGTTTTGAGAGCAGGAATTCGAACCTTATCGCCATCTACATAAGGAGTGATATTGTTAACGGCCTAATCCCGAATTTTAAAGAAGGGGTGCATCGCATTGTGTTTGGTGACCAGACCTGAATAGCCAGGTACTTCCCCACCTTCCTCTCTCCCATCTCTTTCCCGTCCCCACTACCATCAACCTCACAACATACCCCAGTTTGTGATGCCGTAGTCTCACTGGCTCCCATACTATGCCAGTCATACCCCCTCACTTGCTCATTCTCGTTAGCTGAATAATAAGTGAAGTAACGTATAACGCGCTTGTTTGTTTCAGTTTCCTGCGCGAGGTTGAAGAGGTGCACGAATGGATCCACGACCAGACTGCCGTGGCAGCCTCGGAAGACTACGGAACGGACGTTGAGCACGTGGAGATACTCATCCAGGCCTTCGACAACTTCGTGGCCGGTTTCTCTGGTGAGATATGATCATATTATGCAAACAATAATAATCAAAGACATATTATTAACTACAAACTTAATTCATTTTACAATATATCATAATTCAAAATTCAAAATAGCTACAAATGTAATCCGACATATACAATAATAATAATTGTAATGTATTGGATATACACATTGTTTCGGTTACTGTTAATAGATGTCAGTAGGATAGAACTTCTGCCATATCCCAACAGATGTCTGTTGAAGTAGTACTGTTAGAGCAGTACAGTCTTAAACATGAACAGTTACGAAGAGAGACGAAGGCTCCATTAGATAGAGCAAGCCGTTTCCGTCGGTCGGAATGAGCTACAGAACTATTTTAAAATTCAGGTAAGGCTGAAAAGTAATGAACACATGCTTGTAGAATAAGAATAAAAACAAAGAGCAAAATTGGGCAAAAAGTACATTAAAGTACAATTCTTAACCTCTAGTTAGTTACTTATGTATAAAGAAATTGTATGAAGAACAAGGTCAGAATCGCTTGGGCCATTCTCGTTCTTGACATAACGAAATACTGGATAGCGTTTAGCCACTCCGAATAATTCAAATTAATTCACAATGACGCGCCGGGCATCAAAATCTTGATATGGTCGTATTCGAAGTCTATAGTTTTCATTGTTTTTTATATAAATCCATTGTGGAAAGCATAGATTTGAGTGATTATTAGGAAGTTCGTTTTATCTAAATTATATTCATGTAATTTTTGTAATATATCACAAGAGAAATGTTATAAAAATTGAATTCGTAAGAAATGTAAAATTTTTTACATCGTAATGAATAATTAAATTATATTATATATTTTTAGCATTATTTGTTTACGAGTTTCTATCACAAAATAATATTATTAGTAAGAACAGTTGTTTTAAACTACCAAAATCTGAAAGAATTGTTACTGTAAACTTATAAAATGTGACACAAAAAATTTTTTATGACTTTTGATTTTTTTTTTTAAAAACCTGGCCCTCCAGAGGTTAAGCTTCAAAGTCAAATATTTCTTTTTCAACATTAAGGCTAACATATTTCTTCCAACATATAACAATTTTTTTTCATTCCTCACTGAAAAATTCTTCTGACTTTTCTCAAATCCAGAACTTGACAGCTGCCTTCACCTCATCATCATTTTAGGTATAATGATTACCCTTGAGGACTTGTTATATTGTGGAGAGTTTTTTTGTTAAAAGGTGTGAAACTGGCTCTTGCAGAGGCCCATGTTGTAGTAAGAGGCAACATGTAAATAATTGAAATGTTTGGTTGTTTTGCAGCCAACGAGGGTCGTGTGGAAGCTATTGCGGAAGCCGGTCAGCGCCTGGTGGAGGAGCGCAGCCCGGAGACAGAAAAGATTCAGCGCCACATCGCCGACACCCGCGCCCTGTGGGAGGACCTCCGGGACCTGGCACACGCCCGACAGGAGGTCAGTATTGCCCTCCACAGGTCATCACACCTGTTGTGCTGTTATCCAAACTCAACCAGAAATTACCTTCTAGAAAAAACTATTAGGGAACGGTAGTTTGTCATCTTGGGAGAGGAAGAAAGTTTTCGTACTTGGTTTTGGGAAGGTTAACGTGAACTTTTTAATTAATCAATGTAATGTTCCTTCTTCTTAAGTCGGTTTCCTTATTGCCGAGGATCATGACCCTTACTCCATTTTCCATGGTAGACAAGGCTCCTCCACTCCTTGCGGTCCTGCGCTGTGTGGAGAACCATGGAAACCCTAGTACTGGACGCCAGTGATACTTGGTCACTCCAGCGCATTGGTGACCTTCCTCTAGTTCTTCTACCAAACACTTTTCCAATGACTTTGAGTTTCTCCAAGTTGGAGTCCTCAGTTTGTCGAGCAACATGTCCAAAGTATCTTAACCTCTAATTGGCCGTACGTACACCGGTGTACCATCGATTTTGGAAGCGATTTTGTCCCTTATGGGTCATGTAGCAGGGTCAGAATTGCTTGGGCCATTCTCGTTCTCGACGTAACGAAATACTGCATAGCGTCTATCCTCTCGGAATAATTTGAATAAATTGTCAATGTCACGGCGGGCAAGAAAGATGGCCGACAAAATGTCCGCCGCGTCAAAATATGGACAGAGTTGGTTTAGAAACTCTATATTCTTTCATTGTTTTTGATATAACTTCATTGTGGAAATAATAGATTTCAGAGGCCCTAGCACGCTTGCTCTATAACGATCGATAGGATAACTATCGGTAACTTCTCATCGTTCCCTAGGACAACTGCACATCGCTAACGTACAAACAACAGTTGATGTCGAATATGTTAAGGACACTTAGTCATTGTGAACTGTCACTTATTCGTTGGCGATCTGTAGTCATGCTAGAGAACGATGAGAAGTTACCGATAGTTATCCTATTGATCGTTATAGAGCGAGCGTGCTAGGGCCTCAGGTATTATCAGAAATATCGTTTTATCTACATTATTTTCATGTAATTTTTGTAATATATCACAAAAGAAATGTTATAAATATTAGGTTCGTATGAAATATCAAATTTCTTATGTCGTAATGAAAAAGTGTATTTTTCCTATGCTGGCTTTCAAAAGGTTAAAAATGATGTAGGCAGATAATTGAGAGCATATTGTGGATGCCTTGCTCTTCCAGGATAGACACATTGCTGAGCATTTTTCTCCAACAGGGCATCTATCTGCTCTCTTTTGCTGGCTCTAAGTGTCTATGTTTCTACACATATAAAAATATAGAAAAAATTAATACCCAGAAGAGTCTCATCTTGGTGGTCTTCGTTATGCCTCTGTCACTTTATATCTTTCGCATTTTATTCATGCCGTCAATATTCAACCTCCTTCGTTACTTATAGACGAGTCTAGGTATATAAAATCGTTCACCGTTTCTAAGTCTGTGAGAGCATTATTTGTTCTTACAAAGATGTTTGCCCTGTGGATCAACATTAGTATTGTTTTGGCCTTGTTGATCAGTAGACCTAGATTACGGCTTTCTTCCTCTATTTTAGCAAGGTGTTGGTTCATTTCTTCTTCACAAGAGGATTTGAGATTTTTTTATGCAATGTTACTAATAATTACAGCCAATGTAATGTTACTTAACCTCTCGTAGGCCGCATTCCCTCCGGTGGGTCCGGATGTTTGAAGCGATTTTGCCCCTTATGTATAAAGAAATTGTATGAAGAACAAGGTCAGAATCGCTTGGGCCATTCTCATTCTTGACATTACGAGTTACTGGATAGCATTTAGCCACTCTGAATAATTCATATTAATTGCTAAAGGCACGCCGGGCACCAAGAATGGCGGACAAAATGTCTGCCGCTAGATAATATGATAGCTGTCACATTCGAAGTCTATATTTATTCATTGTTTTTTATATAAATCCATTGTGGGAAGCATAGATTTGAGTGATTATTAGAAAGTTCGTTTTATCTACATTATTTTGATGTAATTTTTGTAATATATCACAAAAGAAATGTTATAAAAATTGAATTCGTAAGAAAGGTGAGAACTGTCAAATATTTTACCTTGTATTGAAAAAATATATTTTTTGTATGCTGGCCTTCAACAAGTTAATAACTCGAAACAGCAGAAATGCGAATGCTTAGATGGTCGGCAGGAGTATCACTAAAAGATAAGATTAAAAGTTCACCCATTCGTGGTAGCCTGGGTGTCACGGACATAAACAGCAAACTGGAGGAATGACAGTTGAGATGGTATGGGCACTTAAGAGAGCGACCACCAGACCACACAATGAAGCAATGTCTATGCAGCTTCATCGACAGTCATCCAGAGGAACCAGAAAGAACTCCTGGATGACTCAATGCTCTAAAATATTACAGAGGTACAGCCTGGATGAAAGCGATACCCAGAACCGAAGAAGTTATAACCTGAAAACGAGAAGAGCCGACCCGACAAAAGGGACAGTGTAAGGAAGAAGAATGTAATGTTACTTAATAACAATCGTTTAAAGGTAATGTTTCGTATTCCAGGCGCTGGCTGGTGCTCGCCAGGTGCACATCTTCGACCGCACGGCAGACGAGACCATCCAATGGATCGCCGAGAAGGAATCGGCCCTCAGCACCGAGTTGGGAGGCGGTCATGACCTACACGCTATTCAGGTACTTACCACTTATTACTTATCTCACTTAGTGGGTTTCTCACCATCCTCCCATTAGCTTATCTACACTAATAACAAATATTTTCGATCTACGGTTTATTTATTTATTAAGTTGGAGTTTATAATTCGGTACTCGAACCTATGAATAGTGGCTATATATTGGATAATTTGGCCGAGTTTTCTAACCACTGCGAGTATTTTATTTTTATGTTTAGTAATATTCGTTATTAGTGTAGATAAGCTATTGAGAGGATGGTGAGAAACCCCCTTACACTTCTAATTTTGCTTCCAATCGAACTTTGACCAGCCTCTGTGGCAAACGTTTTTGTCACCTTACGTTTTTGTCGTTTTATGTAAAAATATTAATAAAAAAATTACAATTTTTTTTTTTCAAATTGCGGTCAGAATCTTTGATTTCATAACGTTGTCCATTTTAATTGTTTTGTTTAACTTTAAGATTTTAATACAAAGCGTGGTGTTTTTATTTTCTTGGACAACCCTTGAAGTTGTATGATTATTTGTTCTTTTTTTGTTAAGTATGTATTGTATTTGTGTTTGCAGGCCCTTGTGAAGAAACACGATGCCATGGAGGCTGACTTGGAAGCAGTCAAGTCACAGGTGGATCGCCTCACCAGCGAGGCTGAACGGTATGTGGATCTTTTAACCCCTCAGGCCTCAGGCATATTTTGTCAGAATGTCAAAATATTTCCACTTTCAAATAAATAGAATATTTCTGAACACATCCGAAAACTAAAAACTGTTTTTAAAAGCGGATGAAATACTCTTTCAAATTTTATAATTTGAAATAAGCATTGAAATAAGTATACAAAATATGAGTGCAAGCACAAAAGAAGTTTTAAAAATGGCTCAACTTACATACTAAATTAGTTATAATGAAAAAAAAAAAAATAACATTCACATGTTTCATTAGACAAATATATTATAAACGTTATCGTCACCTCTCTTTTTTGTTATTTTATGTAAAAAGAATTAATAAAAAATTCTCTTAATTATTTTTTTTTTTAATTTTAAAATGCAGTCGGAAACTTTGGTTTTTATAAAAGTGTGTAGCGCGCGGAATATTTGTCCCAATACACCATCTCTCTCACCCGTATTGCGTTATCTCATGTCCGTTGCGCAACGCAGGCGAGATGCGCAGAAGACATGTACGCATCTCTACCAAGCGGCCGGTCACGCCTTACGGCGCACACACCCCTAACGGAGCCCTTATAAGCGGCATCTCGTCAGTTCCCGACACAGTTCTCCTAACAACCTTGCTCTGGCTAGTACCCTCCTTCTGACCGGCTACCCATGCATCGCACGGCCCTCAGAAGATTCTGGTGATTTCGCTTGCTATCACTGTTTAGATCATATTTCTCGCTATAATAGTAATGGAGGCATAGTGACTTCTACGAGCCAATGTGAGTTGTTCCGTAAAACGAACAAATTAGCCTGAGGCGTAAGAATTACATTCATTTTGTTTGAATGGGAAACTAATAATGTTGTCTTTTCCAGTTTGGGTTCCGCATTCCCTGATGCTAAGGAGCACGTCAGCGTGAAGCTGGAGGAGGTGGCAGAAGCCCTGGGGGGCCTGTTGGGGCGCGCGGCACGAGGCCGCCAGCACCTCAAGCAAGCGGGGCAACTGCAGGCACTCTTCGACGAGTATGGAGAACTCATGTGAGTACAATCATAATATGAAATCATGTACTAATGGAATTGCAATATGTACAACTTATGAAGCATTTGTTTGCAGCATCCTGGAATATACCTCCATTATTTGGGATCCTTCTGAACAAACCAATATCCTAGAAATAGAAAAAGTAAAAAAAAAAGGTTTATGTGTTACCTGTATATGATGGGAAAATACATATTATCCATTCCTGTATCCATCCTTGTTCTTAGCAGAAATTCTCGATTTCAACACCTTAGAAGCCCGTCGAAAAATATTTTGAACATTTTTTAAAGTAATCTCTGGAACTCTACTCAATCCGCCTATGTTGAAAGAGGTTAACTTATATGTCCCTAACAATTATACTGGTGGGAGATCTCATGCACACTTTATCGTCGTTTTATCTTCTTCTCCTCCTCACTCCTACCCGCCAAATGATTCAATATATACCAAGTGTTTCATTCAACAATTACCGCTTACTACATTTTTTTCACCTGCAACCAACTTTATTTTTATATGAGAAAGGCATGTAAGTGCTAACTCTCTCACTAGGTGGCGTCGAAACATATTATGTCTATGTTTTTTGATTTTATTTTTGTTTTTATTAGAATAATGTTTTTGGTTTTGCTTTGTTATTTTTATTTGGCTTTTATTAGAATAAACAGAGACACTCAACTGCTTAACGATTCTGCATTGACCATCGGTATTTTCAATGTCACTTTCAGACAATTCAGAAACTTTCTTTAGATGTATGTTACTAAACAGTAAAACTGTCCCTATGCCTTTTTTATTTGTAATCTTCTCTTCGGTATATAAATAACCGTTTTACGGAGAACATGAAAAATAAATTCAGTACAATCTCACTAATCCGGCACTATTAAAAACCAGAGGGTGTCGGATTATTGAAATGTTCAGATTACTGGATTACATAGAGAAAAATTCATAATAAATTAAACAAAGCATTTCATAAAGAGAATATAATGTATATAATGCATGTACCTACATATTTGGGTTCTTGTTTGACAGGTTTTATTGTAACTGTAACATATCTCAAAATTATATAGTTTTAAAATACTCCTTAATTGAGGTCTGCTTTTGACTTCTTTATAATGTCCATTTTATTTATTTATTTATTTATTAAAGAATTTTATACATAGTGTACATATTGTGTTATTTCGCCCGCCATGCTAGGGATGTCCCCGTGTTATGGCGGGTGAAGTATGCAGATTATATGGGTAATGAAGTACATTTACTGATAATATAATAATTATGATGAGGTTTACAGTTAATGCAGCAATGAATTTATGATAATGAAATTTACATATAATATTGATGATAATGATGTTTACAGGTAATACATATAACAAGGAATTTATGAGAATGAAATTTACAGATAAAATAATAATTGATAGATGAAATTTACAGATAATATAACATTGAATTTATGTTAACGAAGTTACAGATAATAAAATAATTGATGATAGTGTAGTTTACGGATAATATGACAATGAATTTATGGAAATGTGGGTTACAGATAAATAATAATTTATTTATAAGTTACATAGTATGATGGTTGATAAATTGAATTATAATTTATAATTTTATCTTTCAAATCTAGTGTCTCGTGTTTCCGTTTACTTGACATTTTTAATTACACACTAATCTCACTTCAAAACATTAGGCAAATATGTACGCACATGCACACGAGATAAGTGTTGAGGTTAGACTGCTAGACGGCGACGCGGCGATGGAGCACACATTATTTTTACTAAATACAAAAGTTTAAAAAAAAACTACAAAAAACCTCAGAACAGGAAACCCTAGTGAGGAGGACTGTGAAAAAAGACAAAAAATTTATACTTTATACCTGCATAATGTACAAACTTTGCTATTGAAACTGTAATCAAAAAAAAAAAAAAAATAGGCATAGAGGGGCGCGAGCGAAGGGTGCCGGATTATTGGACATATCGGTCTAGTGAAGTGCCGGATTAGTGAGATTGTACTGTAAATAAATTACCGGGCTATACAAGAGTTTCAACTGCTCCCTACTTACGAAAGCCAGTGAAAAGGGAAGAGAAAGCGATAAGGAATGAGATGGGCAAGAGGAGGATGAGGAAGTACCTGGCTATTCAGATTTAGTCACCAAATGACACTGTATGAAGTATCCAATACTCTGAAGGGGCTGCTCGAGTACTGTTTAAATACACAATGAAAAAAAAGAGTGAAATTAATTTGTTTTTATCTTTCCAGGGCATGGACTAGTGAAATGCTTGCCAGGGTGACGGCGCCAGAGCTTGCCGCCGACGTGGCGGGCGCAGAACAGCTGTTGGCGCGCCACCAGGAAATACGCACCGAGATTGACGCACGTCAAGAAGACTTCACCAACTTCTACAAGACAGGTTAGTTTCTTTGCAGTTTTCCATTTGTTACATCTGGAGCATATTACCTTGATCTAAAAGTTTTAGGACTTATTCATAAAATCGAAAATATAAGTTTGTAGCTTAATATTTTAGCTATGTGACTACTATATTAGCGACTACTATATTCTCCAGTGAATCACGGGTTAATTAAATGAAACCAAATGTTCAACTTTTAACATTTATTGTAGGTATTCTGTAACATAGCAAATAATGTTTACAAAACATGAGACTCTATTATCTAATTCAGAAGCATTATAACTCAGTACGTGGTCCAAGATTCCTGAGAGGAATCACTTGTGATAATGAAATTAGCAAATCATTCCAAAATAAAGAATTAGTGATGTATGACCATATTATCTAACACGGGGACTAACCTTAATAATGTAAATTGTCGGGCGCCAGGCCAGTCTAATAACATGACCCTAAATTTAACTACATACTGTAAACTAAACTCAATAACCAGTAAAAGCTAATGCCACACGATGTCAGCCGGGGCTTTCCCAGGTTTTCAGGAACCCTCTTCCCTCTTCACGAAAAATCCGTTGAGTGACGTCGTCACGTTCATAGATCATAGATCTCACCACTGTCTCGTCTGAAGCTAGCAACAGGCTCATAGTAGTCAACATATAAATTGGTTGGATAAAAGTAGAGATGAGATCCCTGAGGCGTATGTGTGGTAAAACCATGTATGATTGTGTGAGAAATGTGGATATCCGCAAAGAATGCATGTCTGATGTAAGCGTGATGAGTAAGATTAAGAAAGGGACCCTCAGATGGTTTGGGCATGTAGAGCGAATGAATGAAGAAAGGAGTGTAAGAAGAATGTATGACGCAAATGTGAATGAAAGAAGAAGTTGTAGATGTCCGAGGATGAGATGGCACGATCAAGTGAACCAGATACTTTAGTTGGGCCTTGTCAGGAATCGGAATAATAGAAGAGCATTTATGAGAAGATTTATGAATGTGAATGAAGCAAGGAGTGTATGCCAAGTCCGAGTTGTTTGGCGGTTTGTCCTCTCTGCCTACCCCAGTGGGGAAATGGCGTGATAGTTACTCGATCCAATTCTCGAAACACAACTGGTACTCAATTTTCAGCATGACCATCAGAACCCATTTTCGATTTTTTCAAGACATCCTCTCGGGTGTAACGCGTAACGCGAAGCGGTTTTTTTATGCCGGTTGAACAGAAAAAAGTCGCAGGGAGCCAAATCAGGTGAATTCTATGACTACTGGATAGTATTCGTGTTGTTTTGCTCAAAAACTCACGAAAAAGGATCGCATTGTTCGACGGTGCGTTATCATGGTGCAAAATTGATGCGATTTTCAAACATCTAAAAAATCAAACACACCCACAAAGGTAGATGTACTCAGTGTAGCGTAACTTTTACAAATGTCAAGCTATGACGCTGAAATTTGGAGGGAGTGTCAATTCAATTTGGGAGGCGGGAATGGGTACCGCCGCCCCGGGAACCATTTATTGGATGACCAACACCTCTGCCATAAGTAACCCCAAGTGGTTCGCTACGTTTGGTGACTTAGCAGGGGTGCCCGGGTTCATGGGGTAAGGTTTATCTAGGTCTTGGCGGCGGATGGTCTAGACACACTGAACCCCAGATTCCTACCCAACCCTCATACCGTTTTCCTTCCCAGAACTTCCTCTCCTTCCTTTCCTTAAAAATACCCTCCACACAGCATCCCCAAAGATGACGTACGCCCTGAGGGAAATTATTTTCCTCAGGGCCTCCTTTGTGGACCTAATATAAAAAAAAAAATTACAGATGTGGTAAAAAAAAAAGTATTCCAATCGGGTGACTGACAGTGCCACACGGTGGCCGGTCCTTAAACTTTTTGATCAACGTGGTATTTCTCACCACGTCAGTAAGAGAGCATATTATGAGGAGTTCCTAAGAGTGAAAAAATTGACTTTACGGATAATGGCTATTTGTCCGCAAATTTGAATTAATTAACCTAACCAAATTAAAAGGTTCAATATCACATTGATAGGTATAACCTTTTAAAGTTTTCTACAAGAATTTGAGTGGTTGTTCTAGTGCATAATCGTAACTTGATATATTCAGGAGCAGAGCTTGTGGACTCGGAGCACTTCCTGGCCGAGGAACTGGGCGAGAAGATAGCCGCCTTGCGGAGTCGCGCCCAGCTGCTGCAGGACACGTGGACTCGGAGGACCACCATCTACGAGCAGCATCTGGACACACTGCTCTTCAAAAGGGACGCCGACACCCTGGATAACTGGATTCTGAACAGGTATGAGGATACAGGTCACTGATAGTTCATGAGAAGACATAGCACTTCCTGGCCGAGGAGCTGGGCGATAAAATGGCCGCCTGGATCTGAGGGAAGTTTGTTATATGAAAAGAGCGATCAAAACAGCTGGATTTGACATCTAGATTAGTGACATCTAGATCTGCTGACCTTAGAGAAATTTTGTCTATCGCTTAAGTTTTGTCGGGCACATAATTCAAATATATAAGCTGGCGCCATTCCTTAGTATGCAGTGCTTTGAAGGTCACTAAGCAGATCTTGAACTCTATTCTTTCTTTAAGGATGAATGCCAGAGTGGAAGATAGTCTTAGTATCGCCCTGGTGTAAGACCACCATTCAGAATTGAAACATTGCTTGAAATGGCTTTAGCCGTGCTTAGTGACTAGATCTGAATAGCCAGGTACTTCCCCACCTTCCTATTCCTCGTCTTCTTCCCTTACCCACTTACCATCTGCCTCATAACATACCCCAATTGGGGATGCCATAGTCTCAATGGCTCCAGACGGGAGCAGTTGGTACTCTTGTGAGGTATTCACTATTAAAAAAATTATACCTTCTAACCCCATCTTGTACTTCTTTTTCCAGAGAGCCCCAGCTGCGAGACGGCAAGTTTGGAGAGAACATCACACAGGCCGAGGAGCTCATCAAGAAGCACGAGGACTTCCAGAAGACCGTGGAAGCCCAGCAGGAGAGGTTCAACGCCCTCAGGAGAATCACACTTGTAAGCTAAACTTTCCTTGCTTTTTTTTTACGTTAGCTCCAGGCAAGAGGCCCTGAGGAAAACAATTTCCTCCAGGGCCTATGTTGTCTTTGGGATTGCTGTGTGGGAGATATTTTGAAGGAGAGGATGTTCTGGGAAGGAAAAAGGTATGCGGTGTGGTTAGAAATCTGTGGGTCTTTGTGTCCAGGAGTGACGGATGGATGAATTCATCCTTCCCATTGCAGTACATGAAAAGGTTGAGAGAGTTCGGCTGTAGAGGTCAAATGATCTCCCTCAATCAGTCTCTCCCGATCTGGCTCAACGCATCGCTGCCAAGACCTAGGCAGACCTCAAGAATTTAATTTAATTGAATTAAAGCCGGGCACTCCTGCTCAGTCACCAAATTTAGCTTACCTGTTGAGGTGACCTACGGCAGAGGTGTTGGTTATCCAATAAATGGTTCCTGGAGCGGCAGTACCCATTTCCGCCTCCAAAATTGGTCGGGAACAGTTGGGACTCTTGTGCAATACTCACATTAAAAAAAATAATGACATTACGTACCCGAAAGATTTCAACTAGTGATTCCAGAGGCCCTAGCACGCTCGCTCTATAACGATCGATAGGATAACTATCGGTAACTTCTCATCGTTCCCTAGCATGACTACAGATCGCCAACGAATAAGTGACAGTTCACAACGACTAAGTGTCCTTAACATATTCGACATCAACTGTTGTTTGTACGTTAGCGATGTGCAGTTGTCCTAGGGAACGATGAGAAGTTACCGATAGTTATCCTATCGATCGTTATAGAGCGAGCGTGCTAGGGCCTCTGAGCATATTTGGTGTAAAAGAATTGATATATTTTTCCCGTGACATATTTTTTTAAAATACAAATTTCGCCACTTGGTCTTCTTTTCTTTTCTTTGTCATTTTTCTATTTTTTTAGTATTTCGTTTTGTCCATTGACATTACATGTTTATCTGCGCAGGTGGAGCAAGCATTTGGCGAGCTGCGCAACAGGGAGGCGGCAGCGCGTCAAGAAGAAAAGGAGCGACAGGAGAGGGAGAGGGCGGAGGGAAGACGAGCGGCCGAACGCGCCAGGATTGAACAACAACGGCGCTTGGAACAGGACAGACACGCAACCAAGGTATTTCCATCATTATCATCAAATACAGTTATTTTTCCGCCATCCTAATTTCACAGTCAAATGTTTATGTTATGGGGATATTAAAGTGTATTGTGTATATATGTACATAAATCAAATAAGCAAGACTCTGTACTCTGTACTTACAGGATTATTAACTCATTGGCCACAGAATTAATGAGCTATTAGCTCTGTCAAATAAGAGTTGAATACATAGGAGGACGCCACTGTTATTCAAATGGCAATACTAAAATTATAACACACGGTGAAAATGTAAAGCTGTGTAACGTACAATTTTGTAAATAACCAAAACACAAAAGTGGAAAAAAATATTTTTTCATTGCAATACAGATAGATCACTGATCTCCCACTATAATAACCCACTGATCTCAAAATTAGAATAGCATATATGTATATTATCCCTTTGCAATTTTGTGTTAATGAAGAATAACGATATTGTAGTTTTAAAAAAGCAGTTTAGAATTTGCTCACATTTATTACTAGCCGAAGTACCCAGCGTTGCCTGGGCTTTAGATCATCCCCCTAAAAAAATGTACCTTATGACGAATAGCGCTGATGTCAAAACTATCTATAGCTTTCGGAGTGCAACGTTTTTTATTTCGCCTGGAGTTTCGAATTTACCCCTATTTGTTTCGCTCTCCTTGACAATTCGCCTGATGGTACTTTCTGAATTAACTGCAAAAAAATACAACTATAATAGGTAACAATATTGTATATCTACATAAATAAAATAATAATCATATCTACTTAAAACATGTATCCTTGTTTGAAAATATTTATACACATCGCATTCATGTAAGCTTATGTTATATATGGAAAAATAACCTACTGGTGGCTCCACAACATCAAGCACACACCCACTTTTCATCAAACCTGGGTTGCGTGGTTCCCAAAACTAAAACCTCATTCGCTCAACGACAATTCTGGTTCATCGCTCCAAAAATATAAAAGCATTAAGTACCGACATAAAGTCAAATAATTCTAAATCCCCCTTTACTGCCCGTGTACAACATTGGATCTTTGAAAAGGGACGATCTTTCTTTAAAGAATATATGAGTTCTTAACACTACTAAAAAAAATAAAATAAAATAATTAAAATTATTCTGTCATAGCTTGTTACATATCACCGAAAATAAATGTGACCATAAACATAATAGTTGTGTAGATAATACCTATCATAATTTAAGCTGCGTTTAAAACCACCATCTACATAATTTTATTTATATTAGAATATTAATGTTTAATAAATAATAAAATTTAATAATAAAATTTATTTTAATAATAAAATTTAGGCATATTAGATTTGTCAAAGAATTTGTATATAAAATTGCAAAAATCAGTCATTTTAAAAACATGTAGAATTACGAAAGATTTTTTAAATATTTATATTGAGGGATCAGTAGGATTTATCGGTCAAATTAGGAATTCCACAGAGCCGAACCCTCTGATATGAAAATATCTGGAGACGGTGAATTATATTCCCATTTAATAGTTTGGTAGATTAACGTGTTGTTCTTGTATTGTTTTGTATTAATTATACTTATATAATACAATTGCATAACGTGGATTTACTAGATGATCATTTATATGGAAAAGTGTATGAAAGGGTTTAGTTTTTCCTATGGGAAAAACTAAACCCGTTCCTGTAAATCTGGTGAATAAAAAAAATATATATATATTTTTTTATTTCTATCTCGAAAATATTTTTCTTTATTTATTTTTCAGCTCACTATTATTTTTATATGTTTTTTAGTTTTATCTATCCTTAAATATGTTTTTTCTTTTCTGCTTTCTTATTTTTTAGTTCTTATATTATGACTACCACAACACGGGCATTAGCCTAGTATGGTAGTTAAGAAAGTGTAAAAAAAACTGTAACACTTAAAAATTTATTAAATAAAAAAATAAATAAATAAATGACTGGATTCCTTATTGTAACATTTTTTAGGTGGAAACGCAACCGGGTACCCCAGACCGCCAGGTCCCTTCAACCCCCACTCCGATAATCAACCAGGCCCAGCAGCAGCACTCGCAACAGCCGTCACCCATAGCACCCAACCTGAGCGCCACTGATCCCTCCAGCCCGCAGCCCAGCCAGGTACAGAAGTCTGCCTCCGCAGCCCAGGCCTTTGGAGACAGGTTCAAGCGAGTCACCTCCGGAGTCAAGAGAGCAGAGAGCATGAAGGTATGAATTTAAATGATGAGCTAAAAAAATAATAATTTTGGGTTACTTTTACTGTTTTTTTTTTTTTTTTTTTTTTTTTTTTTTTTTTTATATTTTGAATACAATAATTTTTATCCAATATTTAAGATTATCTTCTGTTTTTTCATCAATTTTGGGGTAAATTTTGGCTGTTTAAATGCTTTTTTACATTTGGGGTGCAATTTTCTTTAGATGTGAGCTATTTCTCGATATTGCTTAGATATTTTGATTAGATATTTATCTGACTAAAGCGAGCGACAAACGCGAAGTTCACATCAAAAAGATACTGTGTTATAAGTATCTTTTCTACCGACACACTACGTTATAAAATATTCCTTCCTACGGCAGGAGAAGGGGTCAGTTGAAATCGGAAGCGTTCGAGAGAATATCATTTCCTTGTACTGGATGTCAACTTGACAGCTCCGTGCATGCTCCGTGTATTTAAAATGACCCCCTCTCCTGTTTACGGCCAATGGGGGGTCGCATAACTTTTCTGATATCGCGATCGTAGCTGTATGGGATTGTATGGCAAGCGCTACTGTGTTATAAGTATCATTTTGATGTGTGCTTCGCGTTTGTCGCCCGCTTTAAGGATATTGCAATTTTTGCTATTTTTTTTAAATTTATTTATTGGGAGTAGAGTTTGTTGTTTTTCTTGATGGATTTTAATGTGTTTTTTTTTAATCTAGTTTTTATTTTTAATATTCTTTATTTGCAGATTTAGTTAAGGGCTATAATATTTGTGTTTTGTCGCTTTGTAAAGAGTCTTTGTTGGATCACATTAACATAAAAATGCTTGTAGAATTAAACATGGACCGATTTTTTGATTTTCAGTTTAATTTCAATTTTCAATTCAACCTTAATATGCATTTTTATTGCTTCACCTTGCTGGTTCAGAAGAAAAACGTTGTAAGTTATCTAATTGTGTAAGTTATCTAAGTTTTTTTATTAACAAAACTTCAAATTCATGTTTTGTGATTTTTTTTCTTGAGAGCATAGTGAATTATTTCTGAAAAGAAAAAAAAATTACAACTTCTTATCTCTGCCATTTGCAGGGTGTACACAATTTTTTATTCAAAAAATTGAATTTTTTGACTTCATGCTTTTTTCTTCTTCCAGACTAGAATTAATTTTTTTTCTTAATTTTTATCTGTAATAGGTTATTTTTTGTGTTTTTTTTTTGCCAAAATTAATATTTGAGATAATTTTATTTTCTTTTTACTTTATTTGTTCAATTTGTTTTCTGCAGAATATTTATTAATTAGACTGCTTTTAGTTCAAATAATAATTAATAATTTGTTTTTGACATTTTTAATATTTTTTTAAGTTTTACGCTTGACTGTTATAAAAATAAACGTAAGTTCTATGCACACGAAAAGCAAAATTAAAAAATTAATACTAATAGGGTAAGTTCCTTGGCTTTTAAAACCAGTGGTTCAAATTGCACTGCAAAACAATTTAAACGGATATTTAACGTGGAAGATACTCTCAGTATCGCCTAGGTGAAAGCCCATCATTTAGAATCGAAACATGATTGAAATGGCTTTAACCGTGTTTAGTGGCTTTAAATAAGTAGCTTCCTCTTTCCCATTTGATTTCCCTCCCTTATTTTCATTTATCTCATATCATACCCAGTTGGTTGGCAGGCGTGGTCGAGGGGCAATGCTCCCGACTCCCAATCCGAAGGTCGCGGGTTCGAGCCCGGCGTGCGCAAATAAATTTTATTTAATTAATTTGTGTTAGTTCACAATTGATTGATTAAAAACAATGTATAGTATATTTGCCGCACGTTCCAGAGTGGAAGATACTCTCAGTATCGCCCACCATTCAGAAATTAAACATTGCTTGAAATGGCTTTAGCCGTGTTTGGTGACCAGATCTGAATAGCCAGGTACCTCCCCACCTTCCTCTTCCACATCTCTTCCCCCTCCCCACTACCTTCAGCTTCACAACATACCGGCCGTCCGTGGTCGAGTGGTAAGACACTTGACTTCCAATCGGAAGGTCGCGGGTTCGAACGCGGCGTGTGGAAATAAATTTTATTTGATTAATTTGTGTTATTTCACAATTAATTAATAAAAATAATATATATGCTATATTTGCGGCACGTTCCAGAGTGGAAGATACTCTCACTATCGCCCTGGTGTAAGACCACTATTCAGAAATTAAACGTTGCTTGAAATGGCTTTAGCCATGTTTGGTGACCAGATCTGAAAATCCAGGTACTTCCCCACCTTCCTCTTCCCCATCTCCTCCCCCTCCCCATTACCTTCAGCCTCACAACATACCCCATTAGGGGATGCCATAGTCTAACTGGCTCTAGACGAAAAAAATTGAAGATACTCTCACCTTGGTGAAAGATCACCATTTAGAATTTAAATTGATTGAAATGGCTTTAACTGCGTCTAGTGACCATACATAATACCTCTCAACCTTCCTCCTCCCCATTTGATTCCCCTCCCCCATACCCAGTTTGGGATTTCCATAATCTCAGTGGTTCCGAGTATTTGGGACTCTTACGACACATGAAAAATTAAGTAAGCCAAAATATGATTTAAAAAACAGTCAGGTTTTCAAAAATGTCCAATAATTATTATATTTAGTGATTTGTTAATGGGATTTGGTGAAATGATTATTTATTTTTTTTCTGTTTTATAAAGTGCTTTATTTTTATCAATGATTTCCAATTTTTATTTATTGTATTTATTATAATTATTTATTTTTGCTGTACAAAAATTAGAAATCATTGATTAGTTATAATATTAGTGAAGAAACAATTTTAAGTTTAAAATATTTATTTTGTTAATTCATTTATGGCACTTTTTTTGTACTTTATGTTACGTATTTGTAATTTACTTCAATTGTAATTGCATTTGCTCTAATGTAATTGCCATTGCTGTAATTGTTGTATTTGCAATTACTGTAAATATTACTTTTGTTTTTGAAATTGTTATTGCTGCAATTTTTTATAGTTCTAGCTATTATTGCAATTCTTGCTGTCATTTTAAATAGCTCTTGTTGCAAATGCTGTATTTGTTATTGTAATTAATGATATTATAGTACATAATAACTGCAATAACATTAATTGCCATTTTGTAAATGACGACATTTCAATTAAAACAATTACAGTACAGTTAATAAATTTACAACAACCACTGCAATTGGTGTAATGAATATATGCCAATATCGGTGTAATTGCAATTAATGAAACTGCAATTACAATATTGATGTAATTGCAATTACAATTGATGTAATTGAAATTACTAAAATAGCAGTTTCAATATTGGTGTAAATGCAATTACTAAAATATCAATTACAATATTGGTGTAAACGCGATTTTTAAATCTGCAATTGCAATAATTTGATTGGAATTACTGAAACAGCAATTATTACAATTGGTATACTTTTTTCTTGTTTATTTTTTGGGATATTATGCCGTGTTACGCTAACTCCTTCTTTAGCCGACGTTTCGGACAACATTACAGTGTCCATCAACAGGGCAGATATGTATAGTCAAAAAGTTGGCTAAAGAAGGAGTTAGCGCAACACGGCATAATATCCCAAAAATAAACAACAAAAATACTTTTGGCCATGAAAATCTTAAATCATATTGGTATACTTGTAATATAACTAAAAATTGTTTCATCACTAATTGACATTACGGCGTTAAAATATATTTATATAATATAATATGTTATCACTGAATAGAGAATTCCTAGTAGTGTGATCTATACCGATTTGAAAGGGAACCGATGTCGCCAAATTACATTAAACTTTTCTAATCTTTTATTAATGACATTTGTATTACATATTTGTACAATTTTGTGTTATTTTGCTTAAAAAATTTAATATTTTCATTCAAGAATTTCAATATTTTAAAAATGTTTATTTAATTAATCTCCATTGAGGTTGTCTCCTACAATGAAATTTTGTGTTTTTATTTTTTACAAATGAATCATATTAACACACTTCAGGCAAGCGAAAACAAATAACCCGTTTGAGAAAATGAAATTTCTTTTAAACCGATATATCTTTGAAAACAATATGTACATTTTCCTAAATTTCTTTATACAGTGCTCACCATACCCCAACTACAAAAGTATTGTCCAAAATTATATACCACGTCGTAACAGGACTCCATAAACAGAAGTTAAAATCAGTTTTGGGCCATTTAGTAACGTTTTGTGTAAAAAATGTGTGCATTACAACAAAAAATTACAACAATTGCGGTCAGAAACTTTGAATTCATAAAGCCCTGTTCAGACACAGCTATCAAAGCATGCTTAATATCGCTCTCCATACAATCCCTTCAGACCGTTCACACCTAAGCGCTTTATGCGCAGATCAACCATAGACAATGCACATCTTACGCCGTAAACGTTCCTGAGGCGATATCCGAACAGATAAGCGCTCCCCTCTCCCGCCGAATATAAGAGAGGGGGTCATTTTTATTAAAACGCGCGTCAAATTCTCAGATGTAGTACAAAATCTACAAAGAAATGCTATCTAAATTCATCTGACCCCCTCTCCTACCATAGGAAGAAATATTTGATAGCGTTGTGTGAACGGTACAAAATATAAGCGCTCGCGGTGCAACAGATATCTGCTCGCGGTTTATAGCTGTGTATGAACAGGGCTTAAAGGTGTTCATTTTAATTTTTTGCGGTTAACTTTTAAATTTGAATATAAAACGTGGTATTTTCTCTTTTTAGCACCGTTTAGATCATACTTCTAACCATGATAACGTGAGACACAGCGATTTCTATGAGCTGTTTCGAAAACCAAACAAATAGACCTGAGGCCCTAGCATACTCGCTCGATAACGATCGGTAGGATAACTATCGGTAACTTCTCATCGTTCCCTAGCATGACTACAGATCGCCAACGAAAAAGTGACAGTTCACAATGACTAAGTGTACTTAACGTATTCGAAATCAACTGCTGTTTGTACGTTAGCGTTGTGCAGTTGTCCTAGGGAACGATGAGAAGTTACCGATAGTTACCCTATCGATCGTTAAAGAGCGAGCGTGCTAGGGCCTCTGACGTGTTATATATAAAACAATTTTCATTAATATTAAAAAAGTTAGGAGATTGCCTCATTTTACCAACAACAAAAAAATTTGCTTTGCGCAACCGCATCTACAGAAATTATCTCTTCAGTGCAATAATGTATACGTATATATATTTATATATTTGATGAATATTATTATTGTCACCTTGTGCAGCCTGAGACGATATCTGAAGGAACTGGCGACACTGGAAACTCCAACAAGGTACAGAATAAACACACGCCCCCGCATACGTACACACTCACACAACCGCGCACACGGCATGCAACTAATCACACTGCCGCATGATTGCAACAACACCTTTTTAACAATAATGCCAAATGTATGAATGTGGATAAAGCATTGAGAAACTATACAAGTGAAATGGTATCTTTGTCGTGATTAATTTTTGGATTATTGTGCTAATTTTTTTATGAAGTAAATCCGCACACGAGGTCTTGAAGAAAATAATTCCCTTCAGAGCCTGTATCATCTTTGGGGATGCTGTGTGGAGGGTCATTTTAGGGAAATAAAGGAGAGGAAGTTCTGGGAAGAAAAAAGGTAAGAGGAATGGATAGGATTCTGGGGGTCAGTGTGTCAAAGGATGGAAATATCAAACGTTTCCACAGCGGTCAAAAGGTCTCCGTCAATCAGTCTTTCCCGATCTTTCCTGCCATGCAGTAGGTGTAATGTCCGAACAGACCTCACCCCTGATAAGTCACCAAACGTAGCTAACCAGAGGTGTTGGTCATCTAATAAATGGTTCCAGCTACTTGGTTTGTTTCCCTTTCCCTGATTGGCTTGTCTATTAATTTGAATGTCTATGGTTAGGAGTAAAGTTATGAAAGAAAACAATTTATGACTGTAAATGTAGCATGGATAATCTGCCCAGAATCGTGGGAACTATGGTATGATTGTATGGAGAATGTCGAGGCTGAAGGGGTACGGAGAAGAGTGGAGAAAGAAAGATGTCAAAAATCTATGATAAATTGAAACAAGATGTATGAATGTTTTTGGTATTTGTGAAGAATATTGTGAGGTGAAGGAGATGGGACCGGTGAAGATTGGAACGAAGATGAAGATGAATGGGCATGCTAGATAAAGTGTATGAATGCAAATGAAGCGACACTGCATGTTTATATGTATATTTACATCAACAACAACAAAATTCATATATATAATATACATACACACAACCAACATTAAAACAATGAATATAATATTATAATAAAATTGTACGTTTATTTCTCAAAATCAGGAATATTTGTCTTTCTAAAATTAATTTATTATGATTTTGAGAGGTTTCGATTCTTGGCTATGAATCAGGAGGTCGCGGGTTCAAATACATTTTATTTGATTAATATGTGTTATTTCACTATTTATTAATTCAAAATAAAGTACAGTGTATTTGCGGCACTTTCCAGAGCGGTAGATATTTTCAGTATTGCCCTGGTGAATAGAATAGTTGCTTGAAATGGCTTTAGCCATGTTTGGTGACTAGATCTAAAAAGCCAGGTACTTTTCCACCTTAACCGTCTCTTTCCCCTCCCCACTGCCTGGAGCCTCACAACATTCCTCAAATGTGGATGACATACATCGACCGGTCAGTGGTTCAGTGGGCATCGCGTTTGGGTCCCACCCAGGCGTTCCGTGTTCGATTCCTCGGCTGGCTAAGTCCTCCATCACAACACAAGCAACATCTTCCGCTTAGTGTGGTGGTAGTAGGAGATTTTCAAATGTTGTTGGGTTATTCGTAACCCGGGAACGTTTGTCTTTCTTTTTAAAAATTAATAAAAAAAAAATAATAATAGTATATACTCAAATGTGGATGACATACTGGCTCCAAACAGTTGGGAGTTGTTGGGACTCTTGTGCGGGGTACTCATGTTAAAAATAAATTAAAAAATTGGCCATGTTTATCATTTATGAAATTAAAAAATATAATGTTTTTGATTTTTGGTTAAAAATATTATTTTTCTTTATTATTTATATTCATTGTTATAACTTTAGACAGGCAAAATCTAGCTTTAAATAAATATGAAATCCAAAAAAAACTTGAATTACCGCATATTTATTAATTTGTTTAATTTTCCTTACACTAATATATTAAACAATTAATACAAAATTATCAACTATACATTTTGTTACTTTACCTTAAATATACTTCATATACTTCACACTTAATGCAGGAGTATCAACTATGCAATTTTCATTAAATTAATATACTTTACACTTAATACAATGTTATCAACTATACATTAGTTTAATTTTCTTTAAATTAATAATACACATGTATTGCTGATTTCTGCATATTCATTAATTTGTTTAATTTACTGTAAATTAATATACATCACACTTAATACAATATTATCAACTATTCATTCTGTGTAATTTACATTAAATTAATGTACTTCACACTTGATTATTTTTTTTTTAAAATTGATAAACTAATGTTTAAGACAAGATTTTTTATGCATAGCACAAAGGGAAACAATTATTATAAGCAATAATTATTAGCCTGAAACACTCATCAATATTGAAACCTCTCCCGAGAAAAGATATATGTCTTCTTCACACTTAATACAAAATTATCAATTATTATTATTTTTATTGATAAATTAATGTTTTAGACAAGATTTTTATGCATAGCACAAAGGGTAACAATATTATAAGCAATAATTGTTAGCCTGAAACACATTCATCCATGTTGAAAAAATCTCCCGAGAAAAGATACATGCCGCCAACGGGACTCGAACCCGTGTTCTTCTGATTTCCGGTCAAATGCTCTATCCACTGAGCTACGTCGGCTTAACTCTTACCCGCCATTGGAGCATGTATCTTTTCTCGGGAGATTTTTTCAATGTGGATGAGTGTTTCAGGCTAATAATTATTGCTTGTAATAATTGTTACAAAATTAACAACAATTCATTCTGTGTAATTTACATTGAATCAATATACTTCACACTTAATACAAAATCATCAACAATTCATTTATATAATTTACATTGAATTAATATACTTCACACTTAATTCGTAATTATCAACTATTTATTTGTTTAATTTACCTTTAATTAAATATACTTCACACTTAATACAAATATATCAACTATCAAATTGATTTATTTACCTTAACTTAATATTCTTCACACTTAATACAAAAATATCGCCTGGTGATTTGTTTAATTTACCTTAAATTAAATATATTTCAATTATTATAAGCAATAATTATTAGCCTGAAACACTCATCCATATTGAAAAAACCTCCTGAGAAAAGATACATGTCGCCGACGGGACTCGAACCCGCATCCCTTCGATTGCCGGTCGAGAGTTCTACCATTAAGCTACGGCGCCTCATCTGTTACCCGCCAAATGATTCAATATATACCTAGTGTTTCATTCAACAATTACCGCTTATTACATTTTTTCGCCTGCAGACAACCAACTTTATTTTTATATGAGAAAGGCATGTAAGTGCTAACTCTCCCACTAGATGGCGTCGAGACTTATTATGTCTACTTTTTTTTGGTGAAATAATTTAACTCGTCAAATATTCATTATTTTTAATTGATAAACTACTGTTTAAGACAAGATATCTTTATGCATAGCACAAAGGGAAACAATTATTATAAGCAATAATTATTAGCCTGAAACACTCATCCATATTGAAAAAACCTCCCGAGAAAAGATACATGCCGCCGACGGGACTCGAACCTGCACCCCTACGATTGGCGGTCGAGAGCTCTACCATTAAGCTACGGCGGCATGTATCTTTTCTCGGGAGGTTTTTTCAATATGGATGAGTGTTTCAGACTAATAATTATTGCTTATAATAATTGTTTCCCTTTGTGCTATGCATAAAAATATCTTGTCTTAAACATTAGTTTATCAATTAAAAATAATAAATATATTTCAGACTTAAGGCGATAATATCAAATGTAATTTGGTTAGAAAATGCATGATTTATTTATTTAATTTTCAATGTAAATATATTTGTCACTAACATAGTTTGTGATTGCTTCATATTAACAAAAAAATTGCTTAAGTTAATATTGCCTATTTTTATTAATTTATAACTTATGGTGGATCAACTTTGAATATAAATATTATATAGTTCAGCATAGCAGTAAGATTATTGATTTTTTAGGGTATTTGGGTTTCTCCGTATCTAGCCAACAAGGTCTTTCAATTTGGACTTTACGAATTGGTTAAAAGGCTTTTTGGGTATATTCTTAGTCGTATAATATTGATAAGAGTTTTTTTGGTATCTAGCCAACAAGGTCTTTCAACTTGGTCTTTAATTCAGTTGGTAAAAAAGCTTTTTGGGTATATTCGTAGTGGTATGATATTATTAGAGTTTTTTGGTATCTAGCCAGCAAGGTCTTTCAATTTGGACTATAAATCAATTGGTAAAAAGGCTTTTTGAGTGTTTTGCATAAAATTAGGTTTTAGGGTAAGTATGTAAGTTTTCCAAAATTTTAAACATGTTTAAAAAAATGTAAGGGGCCTGCCTGCTCGAAAAAATAAAGATTATCTTCATAACTTTTTTTTAATTATATAATTTGACTAGCTGTAGCGTTGCCCAGATTTAAATTTGTAGATTTGTACACAAATAAAATATATATTGGTGATTGATTTAGAACTTTTTTAATCACTTTCATCGATATCTAAGCTAAAATTTAGCTAATCTTACACAAAATCTCGGTTTAGCCAACACAACAATGTACCCGTTGTGACATTTACAGCAGATTAATACAATTTGATCAAAAGCTAAAACGGTGCGAGAATTGACCTTGAATGGGGTGCTTTCAATTATAATGATTTGCATATGTATTTTGATACCCATTATTCCAAATTCGTAACAATTTTTTTTTAGGTTAGGTAGGGTTTATAATTTGTTTGACGGATTTTATAATATGCCGTATGTTGTTTGTAAATGTAATGTATGTGTGTTTTGAAGGACGTGGTCGGCAAGACGCCGAAGAGGACTCCGTCTTTCACCACCAGAAGGAGGTCTCAGAGCTTCCGGAAATTGCAGCGAGGGGATCCTTCAGACCTGCCCCCTGTTGAGATTGAAGGTAAGTTTTTTGTTGTTTATAATAACACACTTTGTTGTTTATAGTTCTACCTTTTACTCCAGTCCTACTTGAATTCCTGGAAAGGCATTGCTGGTTACAGCTGTATTAACTGTGCATATTTGCAGGTTTCAGCTGTATCAACTGTGCATATTTGCAGGTTTCAGCTGTATCAACTGTGCATATTTGCAGCTGTATGTAAGTTACAGCTGTATTAACTGTGTATATTTACAGGTTACAACTGTATTTACTGTGCATATTTGCAGGTTACAGCTGTATTAACTGTGCATATTTGCAGGTTACAGCTGTATTAACTGTGCATATTTGCAGGTTACAGCTGTATTAACTGTGCATATTTGCAGGTTACAGCTGTATTAGATGTGCACATTTGCAGGGTACAGCTGTATCAACTGTATATATTTGCAGGTTACAGCTGTATTAACTATCCACATTTGAAGGTTTTAGCATATTTGCTGCTGTATGTAAGTTACAGCTGTATTAACTGTGTATATTTACAGGTTACAGCTGTATTAACTGTTTATATTTGCAGGTTTCAGATGTATTAACTGTGCATATTTGCAGGTTAGAGCTGCATTAACTGTGCATATTTACAGCTGTATGTAAGTTAACAGGTTACAGCTGTCTTAATTATACATAGTTGTAGATTACTGCTGTATTTACTGAGCACTTTCGCAACAAAACTAAAACAACTGTATTAACTGTGTATACTTGCAGGTTACCTGGAGCGAAAACACGAGGCGGGCAGTGGCGGACAGCGTGCAGCCGTGCGTTCGTGGCGCGGCTACCACACGGTGCTGTGCGGCCAGCTTCTCTGCTTCTTCCGCGATGAGGTGGACTTCTCGCAGGCCAAGGCTGCCGCCCCTCCTGTCTCCATCCTCAAGGTCAGCTCATCACCACGGCACTAAGTCCTCTAATATGGCCTGTGTTATTTTTGGGGATGCTTTGTTAATGGTATTTTTCAAGAAACTGAAAAAGAGGCCCACAAGAGTTAGGCGCCACTTAGATTTATGATTTTTATGAAACATTTCAATTTTAGGTGTTTTTTACACTTGTCTCTAAATATAGATAGGGTCTTTTAATAGGGACACTCAAACTTTGTTAGGTTATCCACTCGAGCGCTTTTTGCCACATTATGGCAGTATTTCCAAAACCTCGGATTGCTCTGTTGCCAAAATGTGTCAAATTTTCAAAAATGTTTTTTTATTAAAACGACCATATAATATTGTACATTCAAAATATAACAAAATAAATACTCTCTAGATTCTTTAAAAAATCTTAAGGTTAAAGATTTAATTATATTTTTTTTATAAATCATACAAGACATTTTTTTTTTTTAGAAATCATAAATCATACAGACTGAATGCTGTAGAAATGAGATCCCTGAGGTGTATGTGTGGTAAAACCATGTATGATCGTGTGAGGAATGTGGAGATCCGAAAAGAATGCAAGGCCGATGTGAGCGTCATAAGTAAGATTAAAAAAGGGACGCTTAGATGGTTTGGACATATAGAGCGAATGAACGAAGAAATGAGTGTCAAGAGAATATATGATACTAATGTGAATGGTAGAAGAAGTCGAGGACGCCCGAGGAAGACATGGCACGATCAAGTGAATCAGATACTTGAGTCGGGCCATGTCAAGAGTCAGAATAATAGAAGAGCATGTATGATAAGATGTATGAATGTGAATGAGGCGAGGAGTGTATGCCAAGACCGAGTTGTTTGGCGGTCCGTCCTCTCTGCCTACCCCTGCGGTGAAACGGCGTGATGGTTAGTTAGTTAGTTAGTTAATCATACAAATATGTGATTATAGACAAAAGATAGGGGAATTCATTGGCTACATAGAACTATAATCAGTTTGTATGTCTCCATATTCAAATTCGGAGGTATGATTTTTTTAATGTGGGCAAAAAAATTTCCTTTAGCAATCCGAGAAAAAATATTTTAATTGCTCTGTCGCTCCAGTGGTTATAACAGCCATGTTATTAAAGTGACATTTATCAAATTTGTTGCTAATTGTTTAGTAATATACGGCAAATCACCATGGAAGGTTACAGCGTTGAACAATGTGTGTAAATCATCTAATTTGAGATGTGATCAAAAAAGGCATGGTTATCTCGCTTGGCGGTGACACGAACTTAACACGATATGAATATTAACATATATGCAACGGCTACTGAGATTGTGCAATTTAACCTCTTGTTGGCCGCAGTCCCCCCGGCGGGTCCGGATTTTTAAAGCGATTTTGCCCCTTATATATAAATAAATTGTTTAAAGAACAAGGTCAGAATCGCTTGGGCCATTCTCGTTCTTGACATTACGAATTACTGGATAGCATTTAGCCACTCCGAATAATTCATATTAATTGCTAAAGACACGCCGGGCACCAAAGATGACTGACAAAATGGCTGCCGCTTGATAATATGAACGCTGTCATATTCGAAGTCTATATTTATTCATTGTTTTTTATATAAATCCATTGCGGAAAGCGTAGATTTGAGTGATTATTACGAATATTATTTTATCTACATTATTTTGATGTAATTTTTAACCGATTTTGATGAAATTTGGCTTACAGTGTGTAATTTGGTCCATCTTAAAAGTTAGTTTTTATCTCGATTATTGACCTCAATATTTATTATTGAATATTAAATGTTCATTAAATGTTTGTTATGGGACAATGATTTGAAATTATTTGTAAGTTCCATAAGTTTCTGACAGATGGTGGTGTGAGTTAATTTATTGACACAACACTTGGTTATTTATATGAGGTAACCATCCAGTAGTTGTGTTTCGTTAGCCACATCAATGCGTGAGTGGGTCAGCTAGTTACTTATATATAAAAATCTCGCGTCACAATGTTTGTCCAAGATAAACTCCGAAACTACTTAACCGATTTTGATGAATTTGGCTTACTGTGTGTAATTATTGACCTCAATATTTATTATTGCTAATTAAATGTTTATTAAATGTTTGATAAAGGACAAAGATTTGAAATTATATAACTTGCATAAGTTTCTGATAGATGGCAATGTGAGTTAATTTGCATTTTTTGGTTACCTAGGTAATGGCGTTGGTTACAATTGGTTACCTAGGTAATGGCTTTGTGTTTCGATCTCAGTCAGTCTATTCCACGTAATCTCGTTGTGTTTCGTTAGCTACAGCAACGCGTAGCCGGTTCATCTAGTGTATACATATATTATTATTTATTATGGTGGTAGGAGGAATTTAAATATTATCAGGTTATTCCTGTAAATGTTTGTCCATCTTTTAAAAAGCAGAAATAATTGAATGTTTGGTGTTTTAGGCGGAATGTGAGAGAGCGTCCGATTACACAAAGCGCAAGCATGTGTTCCGGCTACGTTGCGCGGACGGCGCGGAGTTCCTGTTTGCGTGCACCACGGCAGCCGCGCTCGATGACTGGGTGGCCAAGCTGGACTTCCACGCCGGTCTGCCGCCTTCGCTGCAACTGCTGAGCTACGGAGAGGCCGAAGCACTGCGTCAGAAGCTGCATCAGTGAGTTGCTCATTATTCACGTTATCACTTACAACTTAATTTATCACTTACCAGTTCTGTTAACACTTACCACTTCAGCTATCACTAACCACTTCAGTTTTCACTTGCCATTTCAGCTATCACTTATCATTTCAGCTCTCACTTAGCATTTTAGTTATCACTTCAGTTATTCCTGACCACTTTAGTGCATAAGGCTTTACCTTTCAACGGTAGTCTTCGTCATCTTTTCAATTGAAGTGATAGCAAATTTATACTCTGTTGTTGTTCATGACAGCCAGGTGCACTACGCAAGAGAATGGATCATTCAGAATAATAAACCATGAAATCTAAAATCTAATTGAGTATGGGACCATTGCAAGATTCTAAAGATCCCAAAGACAATTGCATTGGACTGGACATGTGTGTAGAAAGAATGGCAGTTGACCGGGTACTGGAGTGTGAGTGCGGATGAGCGGAAGCAGGGCGAAGAACTGAGGAAGAGGTGGATAGACTTTGTGGAAGAGGATTGGAGCAGGATGGAGGACTAGAAGGGATTAGCTAGGAAGCGCAGTCAATGGAGGAGGCTAAATTGCACCCTGACATACACCGAGTGTTTATGAGCCATCTTCTTATGTATGTAATATGTTCTCTTCTTCTTTCAGTAACGGATCCTCAAGCTCTTCACCTGCATCTTCTCCGGAGCCGAGACCTCGTCAGCGAACGCAGGCGGAGATCCTGCAGCAGCACAGGGCTTCAAGACAGGTAACAATAACCTTTCCGACCACTTTTTTTATTCTAAACAAGACAGGGAAGAATGGAAGAGAGAATGGAAGAGAAAAATAGAGGAAATTGCTGCAAACCAATCCCAGAATTGAAACCAGAGAGAGATAGAATTTATTAGCTGTTCGAATTGATTCAAATTATGTCGACCAACGCACATTATTTGAAAAGCCGTTCCATACAAAATATATGAAATTTTTTATTTTCTTCATAATTATTTTTCCCGTGATTTTTTCCGATGTTTTAATAGTTAATCTGTTAATCGGGACGGAGACAAATCCAACAAATCAAAGACCATAAAAATCGGTCCAGCCGTTCTTGAGTTATAAATGGTGTAACTAACCAGACTTTGTTTTATATATTAAGATATTGAATCACAGGAGGCCTACGTCATGTTGTGTGGAAGGAATGGAGGGAACCTGGGTCTTGAAGAAACCCACGTTTGAAACAACCGATTGAACGCTCTTAGTATTCCCATGTTTACGGAATGGTGATAGGCAATAAACATACTTTCCTTGTCACAATAATGCTGCAGCTCTTTCTTATATATTAAATAATGGTGAGACAAAAGATGAGACTATGTCTGTTTTCTCCAAAGGAACAAAGTAGTACTTTGAAAGAAACAGACATGCTTGCATTGTGTGTCTCATCTTTTGTCTCACCATTAATTAATGTGTAAGAAAGAGCTGCAGCATCATTGTGATAAGGAACTTATGTTTGTTGCCTTTTTATACTGCCACCGTTCCGTAAACGTAGGAATAGCAAAAGAGCTCATACCAAGGGCATCAAGGGGCAGCTGCCCCCCCCTAGAGATTCTAAAAAAGTTCTGGCCATGATGAGTGTACACAGAAAAATTATTCATGGAAACTTAGAAGATTTTCATAATAAGGTGGTCGAGAAGTTTACAAAAAACCCCCAAAAATTTTATTTTAATTAACCTAATCTTTGTCGATCCTTATATTAAAATCTCGTAATTACAAAAAAAATACACTGTAAACTTATTCAAAATCAAACTCAGAAATTATTTTTATTTAATTTTTTAATAAATGTAATACCTAACTTATTTACAAGTTTTATTTATTGTACAGTCAAGAGCTTGTGTAGCTTTACATGTTGGACTCTGTATCGTTTATTACAATCGCCGTAGATGTAAGGCTCGTATTACAAGTGAAAAGCTTCATGTGCTCTCCACTTTACCTTCAATTCATACTTTTCTCATTCTCCATATCAACTTGCCGCCCCCCCCCCCCCCTGGGCTATCGGCTGGCGACGCCCTTGGCTCATACTAAGTATGAAAACCATCTAAGGGCTGTCTGCTTCAACGCTAGCTAGTAGTTCAACAGTAAAAGTTAAACTAGCTAGCTTTACACTTGTAAGTTTTTTCGTAAGTTTACGACTTCTGGCCAATTGGCACATTGGACTTTCAAAATGTCACATTGCATTTGCAATACGATATTTTTAAAATTTAACTGCCAGTTTAACTTTTACTGTATCTAGCGTTGAAACAGGCGGCACTTAGCATTCCTTTGTTAATTTTATTCATCACACTTACATCAAGTGAACTTAAAGTGAAATTATACATATCTGCACTAAACAATAATGTAGTTTCACTGTTTTTTTTTTTTACTATCTAAAAACTGCGATAAGGAAGACATTTTTATTTTATTTTTACTTTAACGAATAAATTTTTGATTTGATGCCAAAATTTGTTTGTTTTTGTTCTTCAATTTGGCGGCGTTGACGTCACGCCTGCCAACGTCAGTGACAACCGTTTGACAATCTCTAATTCAAAGGCCTCATACACTATGTGCCGTATGATACCATGTCACTGCTGGCACTATTTACTATGTACATATTCTTTACATTTCTTTATAACTAATTTACGTTTGTAAACCTTAGGAGTAGGCAAATTCTTATTTTTGCATAACAGGTTTATACCTACAAATAATTATTGTATGCATTTACTAGTTACTTGCTGTTATAATATGTGAAATGGATAGGTTATATGTATTACTACTGTTACTATTGTGAACTTACAATCTTCAGAATATTTTTTTAAGAACTATATCTGTAAAAGCCCAATGGGCGTATACTTTTTCTTTTTTTTGACATTATTTTAATTTGGGAGGCGGGAATGGGTACCGCCGCCCCGGGAACCATTTATTGGATAACCAACACCTCTGCCATAGGTCACCCCAAGTGGTTCGCTACGGTTGGTGACTTAGCAGGGGTGCCCGGGTTCATGGGGTAAGGTTTATCTAGGTCTTGGCGGCGGATGATCTAGACACACTGAACCCCAGATTCCTACCCAACCCCCATACCCTTTTCCTTCCCAGAACTTCCTCTCCTTTCTTTCCTTAATACCCTCCACACAGCATCCCCAAAGATGACATAGACCCTGAGGGAAATTATTTTCCTCAGGGCCTCCTGTGTGGACCTAATGTAAAAAAAAAAAATGTCCACACAGGAGGCCCTGAGGAAAATAATTTCCCTCAGGGCCTATGTCATCTTTGGGGATGCTGTGTGGAGGGTATTTTTAAGGAAAGGAAGGAGAGGAAGTTCTGGGAAGGAAAAAGGTACGAAGGTTGGGTAGGAATCTGGGGTTCAGTGTGTCTAGATCATCCCCTGCCAAGACCTAGACAATGAACCCCATGAACCCAGGCACCCCTGCTAAGTCACCAACCGTAGCGAACCACTTGGGGTGACCTATGGCAGAGGTGTTGGTTATTCAATAAATGGTTCCCGGGGCAGCGCCACCCACTCCCGCCTCCCAAAAAAAAAAAAAGTATAAATAAATAAATAAAATAAATAAATTTCTTCCAGTCAAATGCTTCGTCAGATGCGCCAGTGACTCCGCCCGCCCCTCCCAGATCTTCTACCATCCCGGACACTCCGCCCAAAGCAGGTAAAATAAGTCTCCATTTTTTTTTTACAAATGCTTGCTAATATCTCATCTTATTATACCTGATTGCTTACTCCTAACTACATATTTAACAACAATTTAAAAAATGTATAATAACTAACAGATTGCCAATCTGACTCCTCCCTCCCCCTCACACTTACTTGGGTAGGTGCCTCTTTGGTAGAGTCCTTGTTAGGGTGCAAACTGAGCGCAACAAACGCGATTATCAATACAAAACGTTTAGTTATGATGTTAGTTGCTGGGGCATCGTAAGTTTGATAACACATTGTATCCTGAAGTATACACAAAACATGAGCGCCATGATTCAAAGTTTCCTGAAAACAAGGCGTATCAGGCACACAACGCTTCTTCATATAGAAGCCGACAACACTAACTAACTAAGCATCAAATAACTCACAAATAGGGAAGTTGAGTGAAAAATATTTTGACTTATAAAAGATATGTTCATGTAGATGACATGCAAACTTAAATACCAGTATTTTTTTTAAAGTTCGTTTTCATAATTAAATTAATTCTATAAGTTTCAATTTTATTAAGCCCGCGAAAACGCCGGCAAGAGTATAATACCGTGCGGGAGAGTTTGTGACGTCACCCGGTCCTTAATTGTGTGAAATATAAGGGAAAATATTTACAAAACCGTTTCACGCTTAATATGGACGAAAAAAATAAATTTGAAAAGTTGTAGTAGTTAGATATTAATTAGTAATAATCAATTCATTTACCGGAATGTCGAAAAAAAAGAATTTTAACCTCTCGTAGGCCGCAGTCCCCCGGCGGGTCCGGATGTTTGAAGCGATTTTGCCCCTTATATATATAAAGAAATTGTATGAAGAAGAAGAATATGAAGCATTCTCGTTCTTGACATTACGAATTACTGGATAGCATTTAGCCACTCCGAAATATTCAAATTAATTGCCAATGACGCGCCGGGCACCAAAGATGACGGACAAAATGGCTGCTGCTTGATAATATGAACGCTCTTATACGCACAAATTATTTGCCATTTTTACGTCCTAAGTAAAATATATAATTCATAACTTGAAATGCTCTAGCCTCCCCCCCCCCCCCCCCCCCCCCCCCCCCTCCCCCCGAATGGGTGGTTTTATTGCTAAGTCAGAAATTTTGGTAGGATCACGCATTCCTTTCCCCGGGGGTCCATGGGCAAATTTTGACTATGAAAAGTGGTCCTTGGCGAGTTTGGGAACCGCTGGTCTAGATCATATTTCTTACCATGGTAGTAAAGGAGACAACGATTTCAAGAGATCTATGTTCCATAAAGCGAACAAAGGGTTTGGATGGTCGCCGTTACGTAAATTCCCCCTAAACAACCATTTATATTTCAAAATTTTCACGATGTTTATATAAGTTCCTTAGCTCTGAAACGAAGAATTTAAATATATATAAGTATATTTCCCCCTCGTTCCAGAGTGGAAGATACTGTCAGTATGGCCCTGGTGAGGGACCACCATTCAGAGCTTTGTTTAGTGACCAGATCTTAATAGCCAGGTACTTCCGATCTTCCTCTCCCTCTTCCCTACTTCCCCTACACCCAGTCTAACAACGTTCCGCTAATCGGTGATGCCGTAGTCCCACTGGCTGTGGGCAGTTTGGACTCTAGTGCGGCATCACAAAAAAATAATAACAAAGTAAGTACCTACCTACTAATTTTTGTTGTGCTTCAAATGTGAAATGTAACACCAGTTTTTTTTTGTTGTTTTCAAATGCTTCTGCCACCCTTCAAGGGTTTTTTTTATGTTAATATTTGAAATTATGGAGGGAGGGAAGGTGAATTTATATCGATGTTCAGAATCTATTTATTTGGATTTTATTGCAAGGCGGAAATATTTTGACTTTCCAACAAAATAGACGTCAGGCCTGAGGGGTTAAGACTTTGTAAGTAAGATACTTGCATGGTTAAGTGATTTTTGGATTTTTTCTTGTTTTATGTCACAGAAGCCATTTATTAAATGTTAAATTAGAATAAAAACAATGTGGAATGAGCTTGAACATAACCTCACATCTCTGTATATGCTTTTGTGGCGGTTTGATATGCCACCTACTCACGTAGCTGCGCCTATATCGCACTACATACCTAGGTAGCCACTCGCAATGTTTAGTACTGCGCGAATTATTATACTGACCACCTTCTGGAAAGAGCTCGGAACTGCATCACATAACACACAGCGCTACGCTGTAATATCGAGAAACTTCTCGCGTGTGCATGTTTGACCTACCTTCCGAGTACCTTCGGGTCGCCTATATAAGGACTCGAGCAAGCCAAGTCAGTAGTCGTTCCCACTCAGTCTACGCGGCAACAAGCCGGCGGCCCAGCAACACAACTACGCAATCTGCGGTTCGGTCGGGATAATATAACTTACGCAATTTGTAAATACTCTCACATTTGTAAATATTGTAAATATATCATCATCGTCATCATCCTCGCGTTTATTATTCCGACCCACAGCACACGGAGATATCACGACCCACCGATATCTCCTCAATCAATTGGAGGCCCACAAATATCCTCACAAAGGAGACACGCATCCTGCCCCTAAACTATAATTATTAAGGTTAAGTTGTTCCCAATTTTTCGATTGATCAATCTGTGTCTCTGATCAGTTAAGAGTGTTTTACCAGAGAATACCGGAATATTTTTAAATCAAATTCTAGACGTATTGACTCTTTTTTACAAAAAACATAAATTGATTTTGAAAGATTGTTATTTTATCTGGTACACGCAGTTTTAAAATTTTGAAAAACTAAGTGTATTTATTATATACTAAAGTTATACCGTTGGTCGTTGGCAGATTTGTTCAATTTTCAAACGATAAATTATTTTAAACAACACAAATTTCAAATTATATAATCATACAACAAAATAAATCAATACATAATCTAGTCAATACAGTTTTCAAAATTTTAATTTTAGACAAATTAAAATCATTAAAAAATAAATCCGAGAACGTGTTTTGTGACAAAAATACCTCAGTTTTTCTATTTATTTAAGATCTTACAAACTAAAATATTTCAGATTTTTTTTACACACTTCTTTTGTTTAGACATTATTGAAAAATTATAAATTATTTTGATCAAAAATTAATTTTAAGAAGTAAATAATTTTTCATTCATCCGTTTGATCATTTTTATGGCAGTTCGAGACATAAATTCTTGCGATTCATTAGCCGCTGAGACGCGGCCGTGTGAGGTTGTCTGTTTGCGCTGCGCATTTTGACAACATTTTGCATTAAATTTAAAACTAATACCGTTTTGCTTCATAGTTGTAAAAACATTCGCGCGCAGTGCTGTTAACAAAAACGGAATAATGGATTGTTGGATACTACCTCTTCACCTCTCGTAGGCCGCAGCGATGAACCGATTTTGCCCCTTATATATAAAGAAATTGTATGAAGAACAAGGTCAGAATCGCTTGGGCCATTCTCGTTCTTGACGTTACGAATTACTGGATAACATTTAGCCACTCCGAAATATTCAAATTAATTGCCAATGACGCGCCGGGCACCAAAGACGGCGGACAAAATGGCTGCCGCTTGGTAATATGAACGCTGTCATATTCGAAGTCTATATTTATTCATTGTTTTTGATATTTTGATATAAATCCATTGTGAAAAGCGTAGATTTGAGTGAGTATTATTAAGAAGTTCGTTTTATCTACATTATTTTGATGTAATTTTTGTAGTGTCCGACCGAACTTTCGGTTTCGGTTTCGGTTTCGGCCTAGTTTCGGCAAAAAAATGGGTTTCGGTTTAGTTTCGGTTTCGGCTGCCATCCAGCCGAAACTACGGCCGAAACCGAAACTGAATTCGGGAGGTTTCGTGCTGCGATCGGATATGTTCGGTACACTGAGCTGGGAGCGACGAAGTGTCATTTTGCTGCGTTAGCACTCATAGTCGTGTCAGGACAGTCAGGACTTGTTGATTTGCATACGTCAAAGGACATCCTGTTCTGATTACTTCAACATTATTGAATCCCAGATTAAAAATTACATATTTGAATTCTGATGAAGTTGATAATTGTGCGCGGGCGTCGTTAGTGCAACAATGAGCAAAAGCTGTAATTCTGGAGACCCACAGCTATCTTATCTTGATCATCTAGAATCGCGTTTTGTGAAAGAGGAGAAGGGCTATGGGATGCCCATGACTTTTAATGGAAGCAACTTCTGGTGTGGATAATGGTGATCGCACACAAGTTGAGCAAATTATTCAAGCCTACTTAACAGAGCCAAGGTTACAAGAAACGCAGATATTTATTCTTACTGGAATTCTAGTCCATTTCTGTCTTTGACAAAGGTTGCAGTGAAATTCTTGTCGGCTCCACCGACGATGTTTCCAGTTAACAACTATTTAGTTCTGCTGGTCAAATTTATTAAAACCGGAGAAACGATTTCTGTGGCAAATAGTTGATAAAATTATTGTTTCTCACTTATAATATGAGATTGTTTAATTATGAATACTGATAATAATTAATTCATTAAAATTATTAATGATTGCAGCACATTGGAGCTCTTCACAGTTTTTTTTAGTTTGAGTTCAATTCTGAATGGTGATCTTACACCAGGGCGATACTGAGAGTATCTTCCACTCGGAACGTGCCGTAAATATACTATATCATTTTTTTATATTAGATTTTATTTTTAATCAATTAATTGTGAAACAACACAAATTAATCAAATGAAATTTATTTGCGCACGTCGGGTACGAACCCCCGACCTTCGGATTGTAAGTCTAGAGCCTTACCTCTAGACAACGCCGGCCGTATTATTAATAGTACAGCTATTTGGTTCGAAAAAAAGAGGTTACCTGGAAAGTTTTCCGGGAGTTTTGAAAATTGGTAATTTTTGGCTGTTTTCGAATTTCAAATTTGCTAACTCGTATCTTTGCCGGTCGGATAGTAAAATATTTTGGAGAAATATACGAAAAAACGTAGTAAAAACGTACAAAATTATTGATTTTACCAAAAAAAACTGTTTGTACGTTAATTGTAGGAAATTTTCTCTAGTTTAATTTTGTACATACATATTTTTATCGTAAAATGAGTCGGAAAGGAGATATTGTCAAAAAAATTCTATTAGGTGCCATTTTTCCAGTATGGCGGAGCGAGCGGCAAAGATACGATGGTAATGTTGAAATTCGAAAAGAGCACATCGAAATCTATAAAATTACCGATTTTCAAAAACTCCCGGAAAAATTTTCAGGTAAAACTACCAAATAATTGGGCTATAAGTATTATTTGTATAAAAAATATTTAGTTGTTGAACTCAGTAGATAGGTAATATTATATTTTATATTTATATATTTTATATATTTTTATTTTATTGAATTTCATTAAAAAGAGTTTCTTACAAAATGACCAAAGTTTAGAAGAAATTATTTTGTTCTTAAGATGTAAGATATTATAAAGTATTTTTTGTTTAATGTACCTAAACAAATTAGAAAAAAAAAAATTTTTTTTGTACCTTTTTTTTATGTTGTTGGTAAATAACGTTTAAAAAGAAATAACAGACCTACCATTTCTTATTTTAATATTATTTACCAAAGAGTTCATTTGAAATAAATATACCTAGAATAAGTAGTTATATGTATTTCAAATCAGTATACCTAGAATAAGTAGGTATATTTATTTCAAATCATTATTTCAAAAAGTACAAATAATTTATTTGAAATACCAAGAGACAATTTATATTATGTTTATTATTAGTTCAAATATCCGAGACGGGATGTTTAATATAAGGCTTTAAAATAAAGGCTGACTGATTAAGATTGATTTTTTTCCCATGATAACATGACCTTAAATGGAAGTTTCGGTTTCGGCCGAAACTGAGATCAAAACCGAAATTCGGTTTCGGTTTCGGCAGTAAAAAGTAGTTTCGGTCGGACACTAAATTTTTGTAATATATCACAAAAGAAATGTTATAAAAATTGAATTCGTAAGAAAGATGAGAACTGCCAAATATTTTACGTCGTATTGAAAAAAAATATTTTTTGTATGCTGGCCTTCAACAAGTTAAGTGATTTGATTAGTAATGTTGGGAAGAGCGTATTTGTGCATTTGAGCAGTGTCGAGTTAAAATTTCAGCTCAACAGTTGATCAGTAGGATTGGGAACAACGACCTTTATCGATACAAAGTTGGTATCATTTTTGAAAATTTTTACCTTTTGATTGAAAATTGTGTTTTTTTTTTCTAGAGTCCCAAGGACCCGCCATTCCACCTAGGCTGCAGTCAGTTTCCCCAGTGGATCAGGCAGACATATTAATCAGGTAAATAATACACAGATATACTGTCTAACCCAGTAAACCGGTTCACAGGTTCTTTCAGGTTGAAATTCCCTTTCCCGTTTTGAATTATGCAAAAAAAACACTGCCAAAATGCATGTTTTATTTAGTTTTGTGAAGTTAGGCTTCTCAATTTATTTCCTCATTGCTGAGGATCGTGACTCTTACTCCAATTTCTATGGTGGACAAGGTTCCTCAACTCCTCGCAGTTCTGCGCTGCGTGAAGAGCAAGGACCCCCTAGAACCAGATGCCAGTTATACTTGGTCACTCCAGCATATTGGTGACCTTCCTTTGCTTCTGCCTTTCACTTTGCCCAGTGACTACAAGTTTCTCCATGTTGGAGTCCTCAGTTTAGCGAGCACCGTGTCCAAAGTGTCTTGAGATACGTTGTAGGCAGATAGTTGAAAGCCTATTGTGGATGGCTAGCTCTTCTAGAATGGACACATTTGGCTGTCCATGGAATCCTGTGCATTTTTCTCCAGCATACACTTCGAGGGCGTCTATCCACTTTATTTTGCTGGCTCTAGTGTTCATGTTTCCACACCACACAGAAATATGGTGAAAATCAATACCTGGACGAGACTCACCATGGTGGTCTCTGTTATGCCTCTGTCACTCCATATCTTTGGCATTTTATAGACTAGCCTAGGTTTGCATATAAGTTTTATAAGTTTTATCAGAAATTATCTTCAGGGATCTCATTTCTACAGCTATCAACATTGTTGGCCGATTCTTAACGTGTTCTTGTATTTTCCAATCCAGACGCCAAACGGAATCGTCCATTGGAAACGGCAGTCGGCCCATGTCTGACTCGACCGTCACGGCCTTAACGGGGTCGACCGGTCCCACGGGTTCCACGGGGTCCACTGGGTCTTGGGGCAAATCCCGATACGGTGGTAGCAACCGGGATATCAACACCGACTTCATCAACTCGCAGGCGCAGAGTGAGTATTCATCCGTTTCTAATTAGATTGATTGGATGTCTTTTGATTGATTTGTTGACATTCAATTTTTGTACTGAATAACTTTTGAATGACCATCCCCAGGGATGACTTTGGATTGGTTGTGTAACTTTTGATTGATTGTATGTCTTTTGATTGATTTATGTCTTTTGATTTGTAGTGTGGCTTTTGATTGATTGCATATCTATTGATTGATTGGATGATTTTTGATTGGTTATGTGTCTTGATTGGTTGTATGACTTTTTATTAATTGTATGTCTTTTGATTGATTGGATGATTTTTAATTGGTTATGGGTATTTTGATTGATTGTATGACTTTTGATTGATTGACTTTCAACTGATTGTATGTTTTTTGATTGATTGGTTGTATGTTTGTAGACTGATTTATTGAATAGTAAGTGGGTGTCAACTACTTAATTGTATGCGTTATTTTATAATATATTCATTGTTTGGTTTATGTCCGTTGAGTTGCTTTTTCGTGTTGTCTATGGCTTTGTGTCTATTTTATTTACATTTTTTGTTGATTGATTGATTGATTGAATGTCGGATAGCTTATGTATTGTCTGTGGTGTCTTAGACAGATGTATAATAATAATTACATATTTAATAAATATATATACAGAATGAATGGTTGTGATTTTGTTAAATGGTTCGCTTTGACATATTAAGATTGCGGTGTTTCAAACATTTATCACATTTGACATTGCAACTCAAAAATTAGTGCCATTTTGTGTTTTTGACAACTGAACGGTTCCCCTTAAGCGCCAATTCTCGACCCATTTCTGCTTTTTTACCAAGTTGTGATTACAATTTGATTATAAATTGAAATGGGCCTAGAAGCGGATTTGATGGTCTTCAAGTGTGATGAAATTTGAAACATCCCAAGCTGGGTTGACTACTATATCTATTTGTCAGTTATATTGTATCCATTACATAACAATCGCAGAGCCACTGATATCAATTGATTGTTTATCAAAATTGGTTCAAAACAATCCAAATGTAAACTCACGTGGTGCGAACCCATTTCGCCGTGCCACTTTTAGAAGCTCGGCCGCCCCCGCTACCGGCGTCCTTACCGCCTCGGAGGCCGACAGATCACCATCACCACGCCGCAAACCCCAGCCACCAGGCGCCCGTCCAGCCCTCTGGCGGACACATGTCCAACCACCCAAGCAACGCCCATCACTTAAGTGGACAGATGTCTCACTTGAGCGGTCAGGCTTCGCACTTAAGTGGTCAGACCCACTTAAGTGGGCATAACTCTCACTTAAGTGGTCAGACGTCGCACTTAAGTGGTCAGACGTCGCATTTGAGTGGTCAGATGTCCCACTTAAGTGGTCAGACGTCGCACTTAAGTGGACAGGGTTCGCACGAGGACTGGCCCAGGAGAGCGAGCGCCCAGCAGCTGCACTATCATCATCAAGAGCAGCGACAGTCCAGTAATAATAACGCTGGCCCCAACAACAACTGGCAAGATGGGTCGACCGCGCACTTCTATACGGCCAGTGATTACGGTCAGTTTACACAAAACACCATTCTGCACGATCCGGGGAAGTGGTCTACTTTTTTATTTCAAGCAGTATTGTAACACTATTGTAGGACTTAGAGTGAAATATTGAAGGAAGCACTGGAGGTTAGCTAAATAGTTCATTTTAACCCTGTAAATTGCTTTTTTTATAAACTTAAGTAGATTACTGCACTTAAGTTGTTTAATAATCTTAATTTGTTTAAAAAAACCTAAGTTGATAAAAAAAATTTAAGTTGATTAATAAACTTAAGTTGATTAATCTACTTAAGTTGATTATGAAACTTAATTAGATTAATAAACATAAATTGATTAATTAACTTAAATTGATTAATAAACTTAAGTGGTTTAATAAAGTTAAGTTGATTAATAAACATAAGTTGATTAATAAACTTAAGTTGTTTAATAAATTTAATTTGTTTAAAAAATTTAAGTTGATTATTAAACTTAAGTGGTTTAATAAAGTTAAGTGGTTTAATAAAGTTAAGTTGATTAATAAACATAAGTTGATTAATAAACTCAAGTTAATTAATAAACTTAATTAGATTAATAAATTAAAATTGATTAATAAACTTAATCTTTTTTAAAAAACTCAAGTGGTCTAATAAAGTTAAGTTGATTAATAAACTTAAGGAGTTTAATAAACTTAAGTAAATTCATAAATATAAGTAGTTTAATAATCTTAAGTAGAGTTATAATTAAAAGTTGATAAGAAAATAACTTCAGCTAATCAAACATAAAAATATAAAAATACTGGCTTTGTATTGTGATTTTTTTTGTAGAATTTAAGTTATGGCTGTGGTTTAGTTTTTTATACTACTATTTCTATTTATACACATTTCATGTTTCTTTATGTACGCAAAGGTATCGCAAGCAGAGTTGAGTCCAACACAGTACTGACACAGATGGCACTGCTTGAGTACAGCATGTTTCAAACTTTTATTTAGACTTCAAAAAATAAGATTCCAGTGAAACTGAGGAAAAAATTAAATAAGTTTATATTTAGTTCGATAGTTAGATTATTTCCGCTTTGCAATAAAATCCAAATAATTGAAGCATTTCTAAATGTATCCGAATACTAAAAACTGTTTTTGAAAAGTGATGATATGTGCTTTGAAATTTTATTATATGAAATAAATATATACTTTTTTAAATGTCAATATAAATATACTAGCTTCTGCCCGCGACTTTGTCTGCGCAGGATTAGTACTTCGATTAGCCTATTTTCTTTTCGTAGGTCTCATCTATGTTTATACCAATTTAAAATATCTGTAATTCTTGATTCGATTCAAGTGTGAGTAATTCAAATAAATTCACTAATTTAAATATTTTCGAAACTAGAATTTTGTTTTTACAATCATTGTTTTTCAAAATGTCACAAAACAATGATTGTATCATTGTTTTTCAAAATGTCATTCTCAAATTTTGATCATTTTCTATTAAACAATAATTATTATTTGTAATACATGAAAAATAGCAAGCTTTGGGTATAAATTATAGCCTATATGTTATTCTGATGTATGAGCTATATTATTGGAAAGTTTCATTAAAGTCCATTCGGTGGTTTTTGCATGAAAGAGTAACAAACATACATACATCCATTTAAACTTTCGCGTTTATAATATTAGTAAGATAAGATATCCTACTTTAGAATATTAATCCTTCAGGCTAATTTGTTTTTAGAACAACTCTTTAGGTCTCATAGAAATCATTGTCTCCCTTACTATCATAGTGAAATATATGGTCTAAATGGTGTTAGAAAGAGAAAACACCATGCTTTGTATTCAAACCTATAAGTTAACCACAAAATAATTAATATGCACACCTTTTGAAACGAAAGGGGGCATCCATTAATTACGTAAGCAAAAAATAGGGGAGGGGGGGGTCTACATTTTTTTTTAAATTTATGTTTGTCCCCAAAGTTTCCGATTGCAATTTGACAAAAATATATGTAAATTTTGGGAGTTTTTTATTTATTATTTTTACATGAAATGACAAAAAAGTGACGTAATGCCAACGTTTATAATACATTTGTCTAATAAAATATGTTCGTCTTTTTTCAATTTTTTTTTCATTACCTACCGGTAATTTTAGTCAGAGAAAACGTAAGGTGAGCCATTTTTAGAACTTATTATGTTTGCTTTCAAAAATTTAATATTTGTATATTTTATTACCTTCCAAAAACAGTGTTCAGTCTTCAGATGTGTTCAGAAGTATTCCATTTATTTTGATTTTATTGCAAAGACGAAATATAATTATAATTATATAAACTGATAGAATATGTCTGAGGCCTGACGGTTAATGCAAGAAGTACCTATGTCAGTTTTTGGTAATTAGGCTTAGGTACCAGAAAGTAATATATTTGTGACTATGACATCTCCGAGGGAAGTCTAGGTGTACATTACACCAATAAATAATAATCACCAATACACACAATCTTAGGTTTGCGTTGTTTGCCTCAACTCTAATTGCGTGACCTATAATTTTATGCAATTTTTCACTGTTGGTGTGGTTTGTAATTTATCACTTAGTAAAAACTGTATTTAGTTTTATATAAGCTTGTTTTTCTGTATTTTTTTATTAATATTTTTAAGTGTTTTATTTTCTATGTACAGTCCTGCCGCTGAGAGCTGCATTAAAACCTCTCTTTCTTTTATGTGTGTCGTTTATGACGAAGAAAGAAAGGTTGCAACTGAGTTCTCAGCAGTATACCTGTATTAGATAATTTGGTGGATTTTGTTTATATTATTTTATATTCTCAATGTAAGGCGCAATTTTAATGCAACACATTTAAAAAAAACTCCGTTAAACACATATTGCACATCCCATAGAAAAGTGTCGTAAGTCAATTTTTTTTATTTTACAGGAAAGTGAAAACAAACCGATACCGTCGAAAAGAGATACCAGCGACATCTCGCGGAGATAGAGTGATCTAACTTAAATCCGGTTTTCGCTGGACATAGAGATAATCACTTTACTTTTTAGAGATAAAATGTCAAATAGAAAATTTTAATTTACCACACTTTTCTATGGGATGTTTGGTACACCATTTCCCTTGAAAACTGTATCTTATAAACTTTTTTTTCTTTAGTCAAATACACATAACTTAACTTCTTCCTACAAAAGTAACATCATTTCTATAAAATATTCACATAAATCTTTGTGTTTTAGTAATTTTTTTAAATAAGGTCAGTTCTTTCATGAAACACACTTAAAACTTCCTTCTTTTAGTAACACTCACATAGAAATTTTCCTTCTTTAGTTACCCATCTCAATTTGGGAGGCAGGTATGGGTGCCGCCGGCCCGGGAACCATTATTGGATAACCAATTCAATTAATTCACAATTCAATGATAAATAATTAAGTGTTTATTTCAATGTTTTTCTTTTGCTTTGACTTTTTAACAATCTTTTTACTAACGTTTTATTTTCATCGCAGCTTTTAATGTAATAATTTTTTTATGATTTTTAATTTTATTTTTAGGTAAAATGGTTATTTTTTTTCTACCAATTTCATGATTATTTTTATTTGTTTCTTTTTCTGATTAACTCACTTTTGGTTGTGTATTGTTTTTTTTGCTAACGCACTGTAGCTGGGAGCAGCCATCTCTTGTACACACTGTACCGTGTTAAATGTATGGAATGCACATATATTTTCATATATATATTTTTTGCACAGTGTCTGGAAATTCATTGAATTTTTTTATTCAGAATTTCAAGATGCTGTAAGAATAATTTTTTTTTTTTCTGCAATTAATTACCTTCTCTCTGACGACATCTGTAGCACAATGGTAAGTCCATTGTCTCTAGACTCGGAAAATGAGTCCTCCTTGTTCCTGCTTGCAAGAAACTCTTAGTATCACCCTTGTGAGAGATATGTTTCTTATCACAGCTGAGCTATCGTTTGAAAATTTCTAAAGTCGTAAAAAAATTATTTAAGTCAAAAATTTAATTTGCAGATAACTGAAGCAGAAGTTATCAGTGATGAATTTAACAAGACAAAGTCATTCCAATTTTAACTTAAGTGAATGTTATATCACTTAAGTGTACCTACCTTTTAAACTTAACTCAAAACTTTATCACTGAAATATAAGTCAAACTTATCCGACTTCTACTTAAGTAAAAAGAAAAAAAAAGCCTTGCTGTTTCACTTAAAACTGTTCCACTTAAAATTAATTGAAACCTTTACCAATTAAACTTAAGTTGAAGCCTTATCACTTGAACTTAAGTGAAACCTTTACAAACAGTTCAGTTAAATTTTTATAAGAAAAACTCTCTTTTTATAACCTCCCAGTTGCGACCGTTATCCTTTATTTTTCTGGGTCTTGTTCATTTTCATTTTTCCATTTAGATTATTAGTGATATCTGTCTCCTGCTGTTTCCCTCCAAATTATTGCGTTCAAGGCTGCGGTTAATCTCCACACCATCTAACCACTTAAACTTGCTTCTTGTTTACCACTTACACTTATTGTGAAATTTTAACACTTAGCTTTGAGTGTTTCAAACTCCATCACCATCAAATTCAACAATCGGCACCATATTGAATATTTTTATTTGCGTTAAACGCTCCCATTTCAGCCTGTGTTCAAATCGAATTCAGCCGACAATCGTAACGGTCATATTGTTGAATTCGATTAAACGCTGATATCGGTCGGAAATCGGCGATTCTCGACCCCGTTTCAGTTTTTGATCAAATCGTGATTGCGACAGCTAATTATAAGCTGAAACAGGCTGATTGGGATATCACCGAGACAGTTCTAAATAACTCGCCGATAATTCGCCACATAACTCTGTCTTGGCACTCACTCCTTGTTTCATTCACATTCATGCACTGTATCAAACATACCTTTCTACAGTGGCGGCTCGAGCATTTCTTTGACGGTGGGGACTGACATTTTTTACATGTACCTACTACATACATACTGTATTGTAACCTCACTACCCAGAGAATATAATATAAAATTTCTCAAACAAAAATTTTCATGGTCAAATCATGCTAATCAGACATTTAAACACAAAATAAATTAAAATGTCTATAGACAAATTTATAATACATAAAAATAACGCTTTATCTTGCAAAAATTATCATTGAAGTTAATTTGAACGCGACTTTTGTTACGTGGGGATTCAATTGGATTATCCCCGCAGCATTTGAAATTCACATACAAGTGCGTAAGCGCTGTTCTTGGATTGCCTACGACCGAGAACGAAACGCAAAGAATGAACCAAAATGCTTGAAGGGACAATTCGGATTGTCCCTCAAGTGCACAGTAGGTTCTGCGCGCTGAGAAATGCACTCTGATGGTTCGTGCACTGATCAGCTGTCCACTGGTTTTTAAGTGGAACAGTTTTAAGTGAAACGGTAAAACTTTACTTAAGTAGAAGTCGGATAAGTTTCAGTGATAAAGTTTTGACTTAAGTTTAAAAGGTAGGTACACTTAAGTGATATAACATTCACTTAAGTTAAAATGGGTGGTCACCAGGTCGCTTTAATTTTTTATATTTTATTTCTGCAAAATGTTAATTGCTTTTATGTAAAGAATTCATTATTTTTTTTTTGTTCATCCGCTTCACATTTCCAAAACAACTAAATTTCACTTAATCTTGTTGACTATGACTCTGTTAGTTCAGAAAATTCAAAATGTAGCCAATCGTCGATATGATGGCCATCAAACTGAACCAATTTGATTCACTTACACCTTGAACTTGTGTTAAATTGAATTGTGTATATATGTAACTGAATTGTGTATCTAATGCGGTGATTGTGTTTATTTCAGCGTACCAGCAAAGTGCCGGAGAGCGAGCCGCCGCTGAGAGTTCGGGAGAGAGCGAACTGTCGATAGGCGGACAAACAGACAAACAAAAACGCGGCATGTTCGGTTTGTTCAAGAAGAAAAAGCCACGCCCAAGTTCACACAACTAAACAAAGAAATAACAACATTGTAACAATATATTTTATAAATTCATTATTAAGACCGGGAACAGCCATTGCAAAATAAATAAAAACGTTTAATAACTCAGGTACGAGGCATACGTCATTCCTATGTCTACCTACGTTAAATTGTCGTGAAAACAAGCTTATGTGTCCAAGCGGTTAAAATACTTATTTTAGATTTAAATTTGCAGTAATTCTGTTGTAACGTTTGTCATCAAATGACTATTCAGTGCCATTTTGATTTTTTCGATTCATTCAAAAGATCCGCAATAAACGCCGATTCTAGGCCCTTTTCAGCGTTTGGACAATTCTTAATCAGCAGAAGAGCAAAACTGTACTGTTGTTATGCTTGTCTGTCGGTCACAACTTGAAATAATAGAATGATTGTATTTATAAAATTCCTGAAAAAATTGTTGCTGGTTCAATCATCTGCTAACTATGTCCTCCATCACTGCACAAGCAAAAAAATTCCACTATTAAGATGGGAGTCGGAGGAAAGCAAGTATTGTCAATTTATTCATAATCTAGTAAGGAAAAAAAAAAAAATTAACTTAACATAAGTACTTAACTAAAACTGTAACAAAATGAAGTGTTTTGAGAGTGTTTGTTTTTAAACATTACTTCTTTTGCAATGTCTTTTCTGGGTCTTGTTAATAATATAAGTTCTTTATTTCTTGTACATTTTCAAAGAGCATTTTTTTCTTGAAGTGTGCCTACTTTTTGATAAGTATGTAATAATAATTATTAGTTTAAAATTAATGCTGTCAGTATCACCCTGGCGCTTGGCCGTCATTGATACATCTTTGTTCGCAGTTTCAATGAATGTATGATTTTGAAAAATAAAACAAATTCCAAAAACTTAAAAAGACAACACTAAGTATTTCCTCGTTTCGTTTCATAGTAATTTGGAAATAACCATTTTGTAAGATATTCGTTAACTTTAAAAAATCAATTTGTAACGAAGATGAATATTATTCTATAAATAACAAAGAAGTCCATTAATAAAAAATATTATTCCATTAGTAAAAAAATATTATTCCATTAGCAACAAGGATGTCCATTAGTGGAAAAATATTTTTCCATTAGTAAAAAAATATTATTTTGATAGCAACTATGATGACCATCAGTAAAAAAATATTATTCCATTAGCAACTACGATGATCATTAGTAAAAAAATATTATTCCATTAGCAACTACGATGATCATTAGTAAAAAAATATTATTCCATTAGTAACTAGGAAGTCCATGTGAAAACAAAATTCCATTAGTAACGAGGATACATTATTAAAAGAATATTATTCCATTAGCAACAACAAGAAAATATTTTTCCATTAGTAACAAATATGTCGATTACTTAAAAGGGATATTTTCATTAGTATCACAGTGAGTTAAAGAATTCTGACTACAAAACCTGGCGCAGTCAAATGCTTATACTTAATATGTTATTATAAAATATATATATTTTTTTTATTAATGCTTAATATTGAAAAAATAAATTGGATTCAAATTTAAATTATAATGATGCAATAATATTTACATCTCGGTGTTGCCATTTAGAACAAGTTAAATGATGGCGGCGTCCTCATAATTATTTTTCAGACTTTATGGATCGTATGTACCTAATTTTAAGTGTATTTTTTGTATCTAATTTTTTCCTGTTATTGAATTGTTAAAAATATGTTTTCAAAGGTTATTATTATTATAAATAAATATAAATATTTTTGTTCTTGTAAAATGTAAAGAATATTAGTTATATCTTGTTTTTAGTCTAGTTTTAGTTGAGATATTTTGCCGCAATGGTTTATTTGTTGTTTGATTTGCTCCACATTTGAGTTGTTACAATCCACTGAACAGAAATTGCCTAGAATAATTGTAAATGATACAGAAGTGAAAGGACAAACCCCAAGTATTTCATACCACATTTAAAAATCACCAAACAGAAATGGCTTTATTTTGAAAAATTTATTTTAATTTGTCATTGAGACTAGAAAAGCCTTTATATAAATCGTAAATCATCCGTTTGATTAGTCATACATCTCTTAAAAATCGTAATTGAGTTTTCTGTTATATCCAAACGTGTTCCCTCTCTCTATCTGGTACAATACTCAGATTACTTATAAAAATCACCAAATCAATTGTAGTGAATTAAACAAAATATTGATGTTTTCTGGGTCACTAGTAGGATATTTCAAAATGTCTTACTAATGTATCAGATCGTTATGCCTCCCAGTGTCATTTTATAGCGTATTCAATATGCAAAACACAAACAGGTGTAAATAAAATTTGATTTATTGCAAGTACTCAGATATTGCTTCCCTCATTATCTCGATTAATTTGTTGAAGGCCAGCATACAAAAAATATATTTTTTCAATACGACGTAAAATATTTGACAGTTCTCACCTTTCTCACGAATTCAATTTTTATAACATTTCTTTTGTGATATATTACAAAAATTACATCAAAATAATGTAGATAAAACGAACTTCTTAATAATCACTCAAATCGATGCTTTCCACAATGGATTTATATCAAAAACAATGAATAAATATAGTCTTCGAATGTGACAGCTATCATATTATCAAGCAGCAGCCATTTTGTCCGCCATCTTTGGTGCCCGACGTGTCATTAGCAATTAATATGAATTATTCGGAGCGGCTAAATGCTATCCAGTAACTCGTAATGTCAAGAACGAGAATGGCCCAAGCGATTCTGACCTTGTTCTTCATTCAATTTCTTTATACATAAGGGGCAAAATCGCTTCAAACATCCGGAACCGGCGGGGGGACTGCGGCCTACAAGAGGTTAATTGGTACTTGGAGATGTCTGACTATTCAACTAAAATATACATACATAAATTTGCTTTAATATAAGCCATTCATTATGTTAAAAAAAATTGTTTGTTTTTAAAGTTACAACCTTTTACTTTTGAACCGTCTTAGTGTTGCCATAAAGATTGCTGTATTTCGATAATAATTCTGTTTGATGTAATTTTTACATATTACCTGATTCTCCCTTGCCATATTATCTAACAGCCAGTATAAATCAACCACTTGGAATAACAGCGTTCTAACTGACGCAATAATGTCACGCGATAATGGGCTCTAAAGAGATTTACTTTAGAGTACATTATTGCTTGACACTTGTATAAGTTTTAAGAAGCAGATGAGATTGAACAATGACAAAGCCGTTTGCCGCATTATCTGTGTTTAGTACATACTACACTTTAGATATATTTGTTTCTTGTTAAAAAATGTAATTTTCTTTCCATTTTATTAAATACTTATTATTATAATTGATTATTTTATTATATCATTCCCTTCACATCTAATAGAATGGAAGATACTCTTAGTATCACCCTGGTGTAAGACCACCATTCAGAATTGAAAAGTTGCTTGAAATGGCTTTAGCCGTGTTTAGTGACTAGATCTGAATAGCCAGGTACTTCTCCACCTTCCTCTCCCTCGTCTCCTTCCCTTCCTCACTTACGTTTAGCTTAATAACATACCCCAATTGGGGATGTCATAGTCTCACTGGCTCCAGACGGGAGCACTTAAAAAACAGCAGCAAATCTTACTGCTGTTTTTTATAGTAGGCTGAAATTTTCACAGTCATCTTTGGGGCTGCTGTTTGGAGGGTTTTTTAAGGAGAGGAAGCTATGGGCAGGTAAACGGTGTGAGGGGTGAGTAGGAATCTGGAGGTCACTGTGTCCAGGAGTGACGGATGTATGAATCGATTGCTCCCACTTCGGTGCAAGGTGATGAGTCGATGGAGGTCACTATCAAGTGCCTCTCCCGATCCGGCCCGCCGCCAACCACAACTCTTAGGCATTCCTGCTAAGTCACCAAATGTAGCTTGCCACTCGGAGTGACCTATGGCAGAGGTGTCGGTAACTCAATGAATAGTTCCATAGATCAATAATTGCACTCATCTATTATACACAGTGTCCGGAAACTAGTAGTCAAAATGGTAATTGTTGAATCTTCATCACATCATCTACAACCCACAAAAACTTTTTTTTTATTTTGATGTCACCATTTGCAATGGGATAAAAAAAATTATTGAGAAAATTTTAAAAAAATTTTTACACTTCAATGCATTTTAGATGCGTGTCTACGATTCAACGCATTTTAAAACTCATAAATTCCAATTAAAAAAGTTATTCCCAAAAACCGACTACAAATGTGACATACATTCAGTTTTCCACTTGAACTACGAGTTTCCGAACACTGTGTATAGGTTTGTTCATATCCACCCATCAAACATAACCCACTACCTTCGAAATCAATCAGTCGATGAATGAATTTTCAATATATCCTAAGTAAAGAGGCTAGATGTGGATAGCCAGGTATTTTTCAATCATCCATTCTGTATCACCACATTCCCCGAATTGGGAATACCATAGTCCCACTGGCTCCAGCCAGTCGGGACACTTGTGGGTTGAGCCTCAATCCGTGCTACATATGTCCTGCTGTCACATTCACTCAAGGGCGGATCCACCGTTGTGGGCACGGTGGGCATGCCCACAACCCTAATGGACTTGTAACGTCACACTTTCACGGTCTATTTTTTTATTTTTTTTTAGTTATTTATTTTATACACTTTATAAATATAAGACAAAAAGTCCCGATAAACTATTTTTTAGTAGTTTGTCTAATGGGTTCTTTACATTAAAGATCTTATTATATTGATGTAATAGTTACATTTTTACAATTATACATATAAAATAAAATTTAAAAAATTTACAGAAATATAATATTTTTATAAAAAGATAAAAGAAAAATTATGAAAAACATAAGTTACAATTTTAAAGCATTTAGAATAATATGTCATTGTAAGCTAATATAAATAAATTCTTTCCGTAAGCCAAGTCTTCAGTAAATTCACCAATTGTGTGTTTTGGGCACAGTTTTAAATTTCAGCAGGTAGGTTTCATATTTAAACAACTGGGAATCATGAAATTCAACGTTCTTTGTCCATATTTATTTATTTGTATGCTTAGGTATTGAGCCTATTGAGATCAATAATAATAACAATTAAAAAAAATAATTGGATAATTTGTAGAGCGCCGTTTTTGTGAGAATCACCTCAAGGGCTGATGATAATAAACGCTATGCCTTAATAAAATTAAAAAAAACACACAATAAATCATGAATCGTGCGTGATTCGGAACGCAGAAAGAGCCATAGACGATATGCTGACATGTTTTGTCACATTTTTGACAACACATTATCAGTTTCTTCTTGGCACATGAATACTTAGGCGCTCCGCTGACGAGTGTGACGAGGCAACTGAAAACCAACTAAAACCGGCTGATTTCTATGTCTTGATTGGTCAAAAGCTTATTTAACCATAGACGAAGAACAATCAGCTGACAGCTGGCAACTAGCAACGGCCGGCCACGGCAATCAGCAGTGCAAGTCGCGAGTCACTGCTTACGTTACCATTGACCACGGGTTTTTGAGTGATTTTGTAGTGTGCGGGCCATCACATTGTCATACAAAGACAGTTGGCAGTTGTGAGTTTTCAGTTGCCTCATCGCCGTTGCCGGATCGCCGTAGCGATTCCGTCCACTTAGCCAAGCGGAGCAAAGGAGCGCCTTACTTGTATTGGAAAAAAGATATTTTTTTTATTATTTATTGAGTTGTTGAGACAACATAAATATAAACTAAAATAAACAATTTTTTGTATTTCTTGGGCATTAACTATGTAACAATTTCTAGACATTTTGTTTTGAAGAGTTTTAATTTTCAATGTACTATCGTTACTTAAATTTTAATTTTTATGCTACCGGTTTCGACACATCCGTTTTAAGTTTTTAGTTTTAAGTTTGCTAGTGAATGACACGGATGTGTCGAAACCGGTAGCATAAAAATTAAAATTTAAGTAACGATAGTACATTGAAAATTAAAACTCTTCAAAACAAAATAAAATAAACAAGATAATATTTCATTTTGTACTTTAAATATTTTTACATAACATTTCTTTATAAATACATTCATTCTTCCTTCATTCTTTAGACTTTCAGGCTTCATCATACATCTTTATTCCTCTGTATATATTAGGCAGTTCTGTGATTTGGATTTCGTCATATGTGGCAATCTAATACTATTTACACTTCTGGTTTCGTAATTATGTACATCTCCTTATTTTTAATTGCTAAACGAATGTTTAAGGCAAGATTTTTATTTATAGTTCAAAGGATAACAATTATTATAAGCAATAATTATCACCCTGAAACACTCATCCACATTGAAAAAATTTTCTGAGAAAAGATACACGCCGCCGACGGGACTCGAACCTGTGTCCTTCTGATGTCCGGTCAGGCGCTCTAATCCACTGAGCTACGGCGGCTTACCCCTTACCCGCCAAATGATTCAATACATACTAGTGTTTCATTCAACAACTACCGCTTTCTCGTCGGCGGCATGTATCTTTTCTCGGAAGATTTTTTCAATGTCGATGAGTGTTTCAGGCTGATAATTATTGCTTATAATAATTGTTACCTTTTGTGCTATGCATAAAAATCTTGTCTGAAACATTAGTTTATCAATTAAAAATAATCAATATTTGACGAGTTAAAGTACTTCACCAAAAAAATGTAGACATGATATGTCTCGACATCACCTAGTGGGAGATTTAACACTTACAATGTCTTTCTAATATAAAAATAAAGTTGGTTGTTTGCAGGTGAAAAAAAAGTAATAAGCGTTGGTTTAATCGGGCGAGGCGAATGATAATAAATTTAAATAAATATTTGTAGAAAAATAATATATGTATATACATGTATATATGTTATACATATAAAAATACATATAGACATACATATAGATGGAGCTAAAGAAGTATTTACTTCAGTCGTGAGGTCTAAAGCACACTCGTTTTTTTTTTCCAAAAACTTTTCTTCAAAATCAAAGAAAAAAAATCTTTCACGTGTCGTCACTGGTCACTAAGCCAAGTAACCAACCAACCCCTTACCCCGCCCCTAACATCCCAATACCTACTGATTTTTAAGTTTTTGTAGAAAAAAAACCTCAAAAATGTCACCAGAGACCAAATTTTTATTAACATTTTTACTTCAAATAATCTCAAGAATCACTGGTTAAAGTAAGTCAAGTACGATGCTTAACACCCTGTATATACAAAGATGTAAACCTGGATATCGATGAAATTATCAACGTTTTCGCGAAAAAGAAACGTAAGCTTGAATTTGTAATTTAAGTAAGCACCTAAATAAAGTTATTTAATGTAAAGCGTTTCCTAGCGTTTAATTTGATTTGATATCCTTTAAAGATGTAAAAAAATTATTATTGATAGCCAAATTAAAAAAGTATTGATAGCCAAATTAAGTCTCGCCTGGTGCATCTCACTTGCTGATCATACTTACTACTCCTGAGACAGCTTCAAGATACCTGTTTACCCAGTCTAGTGTCCGTATATTGGCTTACTGGCTACTAGAAAAAAGAATAATTTATTGATTGAAATTGGTTTGGAATTAAATCGTTAAGACGATAGACTTCGCTTTTCGGCCCATACAAAAAAGATGCCCGGGAAAAAACACTTTTCTACATAGAAAATTGCACAAAATGATTTTTTTTTATACTGCCTTCTAGAGGGTGAAAACTATGTCGGTATGTTTTTGAATTTTCGATGCGTTTCGTATTAACGTAAACCTTTTTTTTTTTTTTTTTTTTTTTTTTTTTTTTTTTTTTTTTTTTAATATTTATTTATTAAATTTGCATATAATTACATGTAATACAGTAAAATAGGTTCTACCATTCAATATTATTGAATGGTAGAACCTACACTGTCAAACATGTACGATTTATCAAAAAATATTATTTAAGGAAAAAGTGCTGCTAACTCAACTCTAATAAAGAATTATAAAATTTTAAAAAGCTACCGACGTGGCATCTTCTTTCTAAAAAATATATATTTTTTAAAATTTCAATTTCGTGAAAGTTTCGGTGTAGAAAAGTGTATTCTCCATAAACCCCTTTTCGAGCGATTTCTGTAGGTAAATTTGAGCGTTGTCTCATTCGCACATTTCGCATTCGCATGTATTAAGTGTGCGTTAGCTTATTGTGAGTGGGACAGAATGACAGACGCGGGTGTTCCGCGTGTCGTTCAAAGTCTAGCCTCTTAACTGTTCGACTATTTAATTGAATGAAATCGGGTCTGACTTCCTCCAATGATGACATCTATTCCTAAGGCCAAAGTCCTGATGCGCGGAATAAAGGAAATAATCAAATTCAAAAGGCGTTCATGGGCGAGTTCATATTCACACTTGGCCGTTTTTCGGGTGGCTGTGCCCACAACCTTTTTCAAGGGCTGGATCCGCGCCTGCATTCACTGTATTGTACTGGGACATTATATTTATATTTAATGGGGATTATTTACATTGGATAATTATTATTTACAACTTGACCTATGGAATAACAAGGTTCCAACTGGCAATTTGAGCTGATTTGAGTTATTGATTGAAAAGTGTCAAAAGTTCCAACTGCGTCAATTATTATTATTTTTTTTTTTTAAGGCGGAGACGGTTTACAAGCAGTTCCTGTGAGCACTTAGGCCATAGGCCCATTGTGCTATCTCCCATTTTACCTCAATCCTTTAACAACAGACCAGTCCCTTTAATAAAGTTCACCAGGGTGCCTGCGCGCGACCTTGGCAGTGACGCCGAGCCGCTCCGGTGGCAGTATGGTCGCGCTGTCCACTCATGCAAGTTGACAAATTGGCGACGTTTACCGATTAAAATGACGAATTTCTAGTAGAGTTAATTGCTAAAAATCAACCTCTTTACAATTCTCGACTCAAAACCTATAAGGATAACGTCGTTCGAGATAATATATGGGAGCATATTGCAAGTAAGCTCAATAAAACTAGTAAGTACCTTGTATTTTTAGTTTTACAGAATCAATACAAATACACATTCAACCCACAAATCTAGCTTGCTGTGCGTGGTAGTTCATACTCACTCTAGTTCATTCTATTTATCCACTGTTCTTGCCATGAGACTTTTCCAGCTTCTGAGGTAAAGTAATCTTTAAGAATATCTCTGATTTGAAATCCATCTATGTTCAGAAACCCACCCCTACGTGCCAGTGGAATCATGTTCTCTGTTGATTTCGTTTTCGTTATAACTATAATATGGTATTTCATTTTTTTCTAAATAAGCATCCCGTAGGAAAATATGGAGGCAACATAGTGTAATGATATAATCATAGTGCACTGACTTCTGCTTGACTACTGCGGTTGGCAGTCGCTGCCCGGGCCGTGGACGCTGCTATCCGAAAGCTTCTGGCAGCGCCGCACAGCAGTGATTATGGGACGCGGCAGCCGGTCGCAACTGCCAAGTCGCGACTGCTGAGATCCGAATGCTACCTTTATTTCCTGTAATTTGTGCAACAAGGTTCCAACTCGACATGGAACCTTGTTACTCCAACTTTAAAATTTTGAAACATCACTTCGTAATTTTCTATGCAGAGCGTTCCATCTGACAGTGTCAAATTTCTGCGCTTTGCTATTTGAAGTGTTAGATATTAAACAGATTCCTGATTAAAATATTTGAACAAGAAGATTACAGTGATTCATGAATATCCAGCAGTAATAGAAGTCGAATCAATCTCAAAAATCTTGTCAGAAGGTAAAAATACTTCCGCTTTTCAATAAATTGTAAATAAATGAAATATTTCTGAATATATTGGAAAACTAAAAACTGTTTTTGAAAGGTGATGACATAAATTTACAAATGTTATTATTTAAAAATAAAAATATTATTTTTTGTTTAAAAAAATAACTCACCTTCCGTTTTTTTCTAAAATTACTGATTATGTAAAAAAAGATATACATTAAAATTTATTGGGTAGATGTATTTTTACTGTTATTATTACTTCACTGCTCTGGAAAATGAAAAAATCTGCCATGGAAAATAAGTACTGAATTGTTTGGTTTAACCTCTCGTAGGCCGCAGTCCCCCCCGGCGGGTCCGGATGTTTGAAGCGATTTTGCCCCTTATGTATAAAGAAATTGTATGAAGAACAAGGTCAGAATCGCTTGGGCCATTCTCGTTCTTGACATTACGAATTACTGGATAGCATTTAGCCACTCTGAGATATTCATATTAATTGCTAATGACATGCCGGGCACCAAAGATGGCGGACAAAATGGCTGGCGCTTGATGATATGATAGCTGTCACATTCGAAGTCTATATTTATTCATTGTTTTTTATATAAATCCATTGTGGAAAGCATAGATTTGAGTGATTATTAGGAAGTTCGTTTTATCTACATTATTTTGATGTAATTTTTGTAATATATCACAAAAGAAATGTTATAAAAATTGAATTCGTAAGAAAGGTGAGAACTGTCAAATATTTTACGTCGTATTGAAAAAAAATATTTTTTGTATGCTGGCCTTCAACAAGTTAACAAATATGGTATACCTGTCCTTTGTTTGATTTTCCAATTGAAATCGTGTCTGAGAGCGAAAGTTCCTTCTATTTCAGAATAAAAGTGTACAATTTAACAGCTCACTACTAAGTAACCAAAACCATATATTGTGCAAAATGGAACGAAAGAAACAGAGAACAGGAAATTACTTAGCGAGTGCTTTAAAAACATTTTATATTTATTTATTTATTTATTACACGCCCTAATGGGCTTTTACATTGTAGTTTATAAGTTGAGAAGTATCACAGTTATTTTACAAAACATTTTACAAATACCATAAAATTATAACAATAAAGAAAACATAATACAATGAGAAAAAAAAATGTGACAACAAAAGCACATAATAAAAACAAAAATACATTGGTAAAATTGAAAGAAGTCTAAACATAAATTGATATTCAATATAAACAAAATAAAGAAAAAATTCAGAAATTAGTTTTAATTATTTGTAACAATAAACGAAATAAACAATAAATATAATATAATAAATGAAATAAACAATTTTTAAAGTGAAATACATTTCCCAGATCAGAATATTTATTTCCGAGACTGTGAAGTCTCGGAATCGGGGAATTTTGATAAGACAGTGTCCTGGTGTTGTTAAAATAAAAAGGTAGTAAATTACGGCAAGATCTTTTGGGTTTGTGGATATTGATTAAATGAAACAATTCAGGACAGTCAATTTTGTAATGCAATATTTTATGTAATACAGTACAATCTCACTAATCCGGCGCTTCACTAGACCGATACGTCCAATAATCCGGCGCCCTCCGCATGATATGCGCTCTATCGCCGCATCGCCGACTAGCAGTCTAATCAGTCCATAAGTGGTTTATTTATGAATGAGTCTAACCTCAACACTTATCTCGTGTGCACATGCGTACGTATTTGCCTGTTGTTTTGAAGTGAGAATAGTGTGTAATTAAAAATGTCAAGTAAACGGAAACACAAGACACTAGATTTGAAAGATAAAATGGACATCTTAAAGAAGTCAAAAGCAGACCTCAATTAAGGAGTATTTTAAAACTATGTTATTTTGAGATATGTTACAGTTACATTAAAACCTGTCAAACAAGAACACAAATATGTACATACATTATAATATTCTCTTTATGAAATGCTTTGTTTTATTTATTATGATTTTTTATCTATATAATCCAGTAATCCGAATATTCCAGTAATCCGACACCCTCTGGTTTTTAATTGTGCCGGATTAGTGAGATTGTACTGTACTATTAAATCTGTATTTATTCTTCTTTCTGAAAGTTTTATTAGGGACATTTTATCCAGTAGGTAATTATAATCAATGTTTTCTACGGGAATATTCGTTAATACTGGTTTTAAATTGTTTCCTTAATTACCCATAGTGTGCTCAGTCCCCCACGGCCTTGTAAAGAGAATTTTTCTCTGCGCTGTCGGCCTGGTCACAGAGACCAGTGGCGTCCCTTTAATAAAATAAAAATAAAACCTACAGCCACCACTAACTTTATATATCTTTATCCAGTCTATAATCCCCTGCCTAACAACTATAATATTATGAGAAATGAGAATTGTCTAAATTATGAAAGTAATAAATGCCCTTATGAGTGTGTAAAACACTAAAGATAAAATGCAAGAATATCTGTAAATAACAAAGCAAGAATGGTGCTTATTCATTCGTATGACATTATTAAAAACAGATATAAAGTACCAATGTATGTATTTGTCACCGTAGTAAATCTATTTACTGAAGAACTTCCTCAGTAAGTATATCAGACACAAAAACGAATAAATAAAAATTACAGGGACCTCCTGTGAATGCAACACGTTGCATTCAAAAACTGCGAAAAAACTCCGCAATAACGAACAAAGCAAAAAAAAAAATTAAGTACAATTATAGATTCTTCTTGATATTGCAAAAACAGTTTTGCAACAACACAATAACACATTCCTATAATGCTAGGGCCGCACTTGCGTGTATCGTCACGAAGCTTCGTGCTATGACATGATACGCGCAAATGTGACCGGCTATTATCGGCTATCGTCGCGAATGTTCGGACTGCGTGTGCGTTGTCGCGCGGGAGGCGATACATCAAAGGGTTTTAGCGCGCTAACATATCGCGCTGCATGGTCAAACTGGCTTTGTACATTTCGGCGGTTGTTCTCGATTAGTTTAGATGCGTGCGGGTGGCTAAGTATAGCTTAGTTATACCTATTTCTTTAATTAATAAATATGGAGTGGAGCAATGAAATGGTGCTGGAATTCCTCTATAATTATGACCCATCATATGGGATCCAAAAAATGTAAATTATAAAAAAAAACACGAGAAGTAAAGAAAGTCATCATCCATAGTTAAACGTCTGGAAATGATTTCGGCCATCTTGGATTAATGCACGCTAGTTTGTACAAATTAAAGAAGTTGCTAATGTGACCACAGACTTTATCGCGATAACTTTTTAGTGTCAAAACGTATGAAGTATCGGCACGCATTACTTCGGGATGATTTTCGCAGATGCGGCCGAAGCATTACAAAATTTCGATAACAAACAAGTTTATTAAATTATAAAAAAATTGTTGCACCCACACAGACCACTGTTTTCGTATTCTATATCTTAGTAATATAGGTAGCTTAAAAAATTCCAAATAATCTAGAATAGAGCAATGTCACAAATTTTGAAAATTAAAATCAATACAGAAAATTCTTAGGAAATTAGATATAACTAATGTTAATCAACGAATTTTCTATGTAAATTTTTATCTACAAAGCTTTACAATTTTTACTACAAACCTATTTTAGAAAAAGAATATATCACAATAAGAACTTCCACATGTTAAAAATATTTATGTAACGAGAGTTTTAGAAGTGTAAATTATATGCTAAAATGCACCTATATTTATATTAGACCGCACAAGTCGATTTATTTTAAGAGTAATATATAAAATTTTAAAAATTACAATACTCCGATGATGATTCATTTATTTATGTATACTGGGTTTTACAGATGTTCTCACTTGCGTGAGAACAATCCAGTTATATAAACTCAGTTATTATACAATTACAATAATCTACAATTACATAAAATTAAATACAGATACATACAATTATAAAAGCAAAACATCACAAAAAAAAAATGTATACAAGCTCACTCAAGTAATACATTACAATGACTGGCAAGAGGTATAAGAAAAATGCATAGAGAGACAATTGACACAATATAATTAGTTAATATTTTTTAACAGCGCCAGAACTTTTTCTGATCTGTACAATTTGTCGGTGAAAATATCTACTTCCGCACACTCTATCTTGTTATTTAGTCGACACATCTGGGTCAGAGGGCTGAAGTAGGCGATATTATTTTTAAATATATTCAGGAGAAAAATGTTATGGCGTCTTAAACAATGGAAGTTGGGGACATTTATTTCAATATTGCTAAGACATAATGTAGTATCAAGATGGCCGTTAATAATTTTATGTAAACATATTAGATCAGTCAATTGCCTTCTAGTTTTAAGTGTATCAATCTTGAAGTAATCACGACGTACGTCGTATGATCTAAGATAGTCATGTAGTCCACATTTGAAGGATAACATTCTAAGCATTTTTTCTTGTACTGATTCTACAATCAGTACTTCATATTTGCAGAAATGTGGATTCCAAATGTGCTCCCATATTCAAGTTTACTTCTAATTAAGGCATTGTAAAGGGTCAGAATTGATTGAGGATCTTTGAAAGGTTTACATATTCTGTGAATAAATCTGATAATTTTTTAAGATTTGCACTTAACCTCTCGCAGGCCGCAGCCCCCTTGGCGGGTCTGGATTTTTTAAGCGATTTTGCCCCTTATGTATAAAGAGATTGTATGAAGAACAAGGTCAGAATCGCTTGGGCCATTCTCGTTCTTGACATAATGAAATACTGGATAGCATTTAGCCACTCCGAAAAATTCAAATTAATTGCCAATGACGCGCCGGGCACCAAATATGGCGGACAAAATGGCTGCCGCTTGATAATATAACGCTGTCATATTCGAAGTCTATATTTATTCATTGTTTTTAATATAAATCCATTGTGGAAAGCATAGATTTGAGTGATTATTAGGAAGTTCGTTTTATCTACATTATTTTGATGTAATTTTTGTAATATATCACAAAAGAAATGTTATAAAAATTGAATTCGTAAGAAAGGTGAGACTGTCAAATATTTTACGTCGTATTGAAAAAATATATTTTTTGTATGCTGGCCTTCGACAAGTTAAGTTACTTGACTGAGAATTTTCAGAAGATGGATTGGAATTCAATTTAGAAGTATTTGGACCTTCGGTGTCCACGGCGCAAATAAAGTTACTCGACTGAGAATTTTCAGAAGATGTCCCTGGATTGGAACCCAATTTAGAAGTACTTGGACCTCCGGTGTCCAAGGCAGAAATAAATCTAACAGGTGTTTTATTTACAGAATGGCATAATCTTACATGTTTTCTAAATGAATTTGCAGAAAAATAATACAATTTCTCCACATCTATAACCTAAGCCGGTCAATGAATATTTTTGAAAAAGTTTCATCATATGGTATGTGAGTTCTTTCACAGAAGCGAATTGTTTTTTACAAACATAACAAGAGAACATATTTGGAAATGAGACTGAATGCTTTTGACAATAAAAATTAGATTCTCTCTTTAAAACCCAGATCGACAATGGTGTCTTTAAGACTTGTCGATGGACGGTCGTATTTTGTTTTTACGTTATAAAACGCTAGCTGAATTAACAGCCAAATATCATACGATTCTTCTGGATAATCAGCTGCTGTCGCATGAAAAATTTTGAACGTGCAATCAACGGCATCAAGCAGCGAATGAAATTCGTACAAAACGTCCTCGCACGATACAAACACTTTTCCTATGAACCTAATAGACTCGCCAACATAAATAATAAATGGCTGCAATGTTCCTCCAAGAGCAGCTATTTTTCTTCTCCTCTCGGAGATTGTTGCGGCTATTTCGCTGACACTGGAAACTTGGGTAATATATCCGTCTCTGCTCTCTTGCCGGGTCGCTTTCCATGACGACTTTTTCCTCCTGACTGGATTTATATTTATGATGAAAGCCAGTAATATGAGGGCTACATTTGTCGTAGTCTGTTTATCATTTACTGAAAAAAGTTGGTAGTGAATATAATATTAGTGCAATTCAGTAAAATAAAAAGAAAAAATTAATAATTAAAAAAAATATATCTGTACCTGAGAAGCATACGGATGCAACTCGAAAAAGCCAAATGTTCAGTAGAGCCAAAACCGTATTTTTTCTGTAATTATGGTCTCATAACTTCTGCAGATATTCGTGCTGATTGATGAAATTTTTGTAATTATTAAATCAATTAGTTTTGTTTTAAAGTTGAGAAAATAAAACGAAATATTTTACATGCAAAGCCTAAAAATAAATGTTTAAAATAAATCACTGTGGACTTGAGTCCTTCTGCTTCAAAATGCAATAGACTATTTCGTTATAACAAGTAAAAAATTAAATTAAATTATTAAAAGATCGATGTTTGAAAATTTTATTTGGAAGCAAAATAATAACTATATTTCATTTGCTCCCCTGACACTGACTGACTCATTCCTTGAAAAATTACCTTGTCATTGGTGCTGCCCAGAATGGCTTCATTTAAACACCACAATTTTTTCAAATAAAAATATTCAGAACGGGCACGGAAGACATTTTCCATATCCGAGTCATCAAAACTAATACTGAATACGATGACTTCCCTCGCAACTTATCTGATTTTTTTCAGACTGTATCGCACTTTCGCCTCACGTAAATGCGTTTCTTTTTCCCCTTGGAGTTTTATTTTATATTTATCCTTCCTGTTTAATGATTACCAATATCGCAGGTGTTGTTTGTTGATAGATGAGGTTATTGTGTCTATTTAGATAGAAAACAAAGAGATTAGAAGCAGAAGGATAGACTTGAGTCCTTCTGCTTCTAAGAATAATGGTAGTTGCAACCTTATACGTTTTTGAAAAACCCTATATTTCTTCAAAATATGACTACCATCTTTCTGCCACTGATGAACATGATCATTTACTACACATCTTCATCAAAAACTCATTTCTTCAAATTTTGGACTTGCATCCGTATGCTTCTCAGGTACAGATATATATATATATATATATACTTACAATCAATACACGCCAAGTATCCATTTATCAAATTTTTTATGGTTACATCTGATGATTTTTTTAATTTAGATTTTGCAATTTTAATAATTTGCTCACAATTTTGTGAAAAAACACTTCTTAATTGTTGTTGAAGATTCGGATAGATCTTATCAAAATCTGCCAATAGTAATTTGTATCCAGTGGGTGCTTTAAGGACGGGAAACCTGTCGAAGTAGTTCTTTAGAGATTCTTTTTGGTTATAAAGACACCTTAAACGGTCTTTGATCGTACTAGCCCACAAAGATTGTACTTGTTGAAAAGGGATCTTAAGGCAATCTGTATGCTCCAATTTGTTTAGATCTTCACCAGAAGTTTCAACTGTAAGAAAGAGAGACTACGGGTTAGTTGTCAGAAATATTTTCTTATGAATGTGTTATACTAAATCTTTACACAAAAACAAAAGACATTTTGATGTATTTTTATTTTTAACTTAAAGAGTTAAACCTTAAATTATAATATTTTAATTTTTCCGAAAACTATAGTTATATAACCGTCTGAGTATACATTTAGGCACAATCAGGTTTTAAAAATAATTCACCAAAGTTTGGTAATTAAACATAACTTGATTGACTGTCATATTATGAATACGAACCAAATTCATTTTTAGAAAATAATTTCTTTAAAATTTACTATGATAAAACTAAACTAACAGACAGACCAATTATGTAGTTACAATAGACCCGATATAGTTTTACATGACAAAATTAAAAAAATAACTTATATCATTGATATTCAAAAATTCCAAATTCCTGTAATATTGAAAAATCTGTTTCTGATAAAATAAGAAAGTATACAGATTTAGGAAATGAAATTAAAAGAATTTGGCATTCTCAGACTATAAAAATATTACCATTTGTTATTTCGGTTACTGGCATTATACCTAGCTCTCTCATTAAAAATTTAGGCATATTAGATTTGTCAAAGAATTTGTATATAAAAATGCAAAAATCAGTCATTTTAAATACATGTAGAATTATGAAAGATTTTTTAAATATTTATATTGAGGGATCAGTAGGATTTATTGGTCAAATTAGGAATTCCACCGAGCCGAACCCTCTGATATGAAAATATCTGGAGTCAGTGAATTATATTCCCATTTAATAGTTTGGTAGATTAACATGTTGTTCTTGTATTGTTTTGTATTAATTATACTTATATAATACACTTGCATAACGTGGATTTACTAGATGATCATTTATATGGAAAAGTGTATGAAAGGGTTTAGTTTTTCCTATGGGGAAAACTAAACCCGGACCTAAAAGTCTAACCCTGAAAATGAACCGGAAAATCTGGTGCGTAAAAAATAAAGGTTTAACTCTTTAAGTTAAGAGGTTAAAAATAAAAATAAAAATATTTCATCCTAAACTTGCAGATAAAGTCAATAGATGTCGCATATTAATAAAAGTGATAAATTTATCCTGACACTATCTAGAGGGCATTTAGTTCGAGTTGAATCTTGCAATCATACATAAAAATAGCAGCCAATAAAAATATGCCTTAAGAAAAAAAGAAAATAATGTTGGTGGTTCTCAGTCGAAGTATGATACAGTTAAAAATGACCGAATCGGATAGGGATACGTTGGCGCAATGGATAGCGCATTGGCCCGGATTGCCAGAGATCCTGGGTTCGAGTCCCAGATGTATCCGTACCTTTTTCTGATTTTTCTGTTTCGGATTTTCGATTGACTTTCGCTAATTGATTTATTTAATTTCAACGGTATAAACATACCATAAACAATATTTACACGTCACATTAAAAACCAAAAGCAAATATTATGAATAATTAAAAAAACAAAAAAAGAGAATAACATTGGTTGTGGTATTTGATTGTGAAATGACATATGAGATATGAGCAAGAGATACAAGTACATACAAATTTTATAGTACAAATAAGGTAAACTTAGATTAAATTAATATTGTTTGAAAATATATGATAGCTTAGCCCTCTTGTACCTACTTTCCGTGCAGTTAAATATATCCGCCACATCTGCGTATCTATTACTAACTGTACGCAACCTAGGTACAAGCGAGTTATTATCTTCATTAATTAAAATATTACATTTTGATGTGTTAACATGATCAGTTAGATGATGTCATACGATTAAGTTTTTACAGATTCTTTGAAAAAAAAGAATTAACTTACCTTCTGGCAAGGCTGATAAATTGATGCCGCCGCCTTCAAAATTCAGGGATGGGTCATTACAATGGCCCGACTCTTTCAAAGGAGTGCTGGATCCGCTGGTGCTCCGTGACGATGGCGGCAGAATGCCCAGCTCCCTGAACCTTCTCTTCCTGGTGATGAAATGATTATACAGGTGCCCCGAAGCATTCCGTTTCGGCTGAAAGGAATCACCCCTTACGTACGGCATGTAATAGGTTGCCGGGGACTCTTTGGAAAAGATTTCACCAATGTCTTTTGCAAGTTTTCGAAAGTCACTACTATGGATGTTGGTGGTGAAACAGTTTTCTAATTTATGTCTTATTATTAACACCGTCAACTCTTTTCTCTGAGACGAAGTCAGCAAACCGCCTGCTAATCTGCCTTGGTGAAGCAAAGCCCGTCCCTCCTCCGACTTGCTCAGTACTTGCAGAACCTTAAAAAAAGCATTCATTTATTTATTTATTTAGGAAAATCAACAGATTATTTACATCTATTACAAAGAACTTAATAATAAAAATAAAATCCAATTACAGATTTTCACATAACTTAAAATTGTAATAATAATAATAATAAAGTAAAAAAAAAAAAAACTAAGGGTCCTGTACCCGTGGGCTGACATGTTTACAAAAAATACAATATTGTAAATATTAGATAAAAAATAATACAAGATGTAAGAACACAAATAAATAACAATTTAAATGTAACTAATATACTAATAACCAGCTAAATTTCAAAACATAATGTATTATAAACTTTATCTTCACTACACAATAACAATAATAACAATACATAAATAATAATAAATGTACAAAATTCATATTATACCTACAACTAAAGTGAACAAATGTGTATAAATTGGATGACAAGTAACTGGAAAGGATTCACAGCAACAACATAATAACTTGCAAAAGGAATTTTTAAAATTATTTAATGTTAGCTATGACAATTTTTTAAAAGTTTCTCAAATTACACGAGAATATGTCCATATCATTAAATTTCTTATTAAATATATTACGGGCTCTGAATATAAAAGGTATATAGCTATTCACTAGGTATATAGCCTCTTACTTTTAAAAGCGTCTAAACAAATAATAATAACTTGCAAAAGGAATTTTAAAAATTATTTAATGTTAGCTATGACAATTTTTTTAAAGTTTCTCAAATTACACGAGAATATGTCCATATCATTAAATTTCTAATTAAATATATTACAGGCTCTGAATATAAAAGGTATATAGCTATTCACTAGGTATATAGCCTCTTACTTTTAAAAGCATCTAAACAAATAATACACTACACTTTATATTATACTAGCTGACACGGCAAACTTCGTACCGCCTCAGAATCAATAAATGTTGTGTTTAATTTATTAGCTGAAATAAATTAAGTTTTAATTAAGTTAAAAAAAATAAATAGGTACCTACTCTAAGTTCAAAAAATGAAATTGAGCTCTTGACTAAGCACGAAATGTTCGGCACGCTACACCATTGACAGTTCGAATTGATTCAAATTATGTCGACCAACGCACATTATTTGAAAAGCCGTTCCATACAAAATATTATATGAAAAATTTAATTTTTTTATAATTATTTTTCCCGTGATTTTTTTCGATGTTTTAATAGTTATTCTGTTAATCGGGACAAATCAAAGATCATAAAAATCGGTTCAGCCGTTCTTGAGTTATAAATGGTGTAACTAACCCGACTTTGTTTTATATATTAAGATGATATACTTACATAATTATTACCATCATATACTATGGGAATTTCATTGGATTCACAATGTGTGGATTGTCTTAATCCGGGGGCACTTTCGAAGGCAGCGTCTACTGTTGGAGTTTGGCAGCCCAAGTCACCTATGTAATCCAGCAAGCTCGAATTGAGTGATGGCTGTTCAGCAGGATCACTCTGTGTACAAGGCATTAAAAAAATAATAATACTTGTGGTTTTTTCAATAATATAAAAATATGAATTGAAACAGGAAACTTATCCCCGTTTGGACTTAAATTTAAATTAATATATAAAGGTATTACAACACACGCAATGCAAAATATATATTGTTTTTTAATTCTCTAACCAAAGCAGGCTGTTTTTCATTGATCATGCTGGCCGCTTCTTTCTTGTAACTTCGGAGATTGTCCTTAAACTTGAGTCTATCCCCAACAGAGCGTTCAATATCGGTACTTTTGCTACCCGTCTGAATTCGGTACTCTCACACAAAGTATTCAGTACTGGATACTTTTGATTACTTTGCTTTCTGGTAATGGGTACCTACTACAGAATGCTTTGGACACATTTTTTTTGTAATGATTTTTACTAAAGTGAAAAACAGTTTTTTTGCAATGTATCATATGTACACTTTTTACACATTAAACGTCACTAACGGCCGCTATTCCCAATCCTACTAATCAATTACTAAGCCAAAATTCTGGCTTAGTAATTGATTAGTGCACAACTACGCTTTTTCCAACACACAAGTATCGCTTAAGCATTTATCTTAACCTAAGGAAGCCGGACTAGTGGATTAAACTCGTTCCGGCCGCCTCAGTTTTGGACTAGTTCGTAAAAGTGTCAACAGAGTAGAAAAAATACCGCGAAAACAATGGTCGATGAAATATCACTTTGACAGAAGAGACAGTTTCGCGCTCATTTCACTTCTGTTGTTTTGCGTTTATCAATTATCAAATTATCATTTTAATTAGATGCGTGCGGAGCAGACGAAAAATTGTTAATTTATGCGAAAAACTGTCGTTTTGAATATTCGCCAAGCCAAGTGTCAAGTTCAGTACCTACGGTCAAGTTGACGCTTTATTTTATATACGTTTGTTTAAAAAATATAAAATGTCAGTTTATGGATTTTTTTTTTTTTTTTTTTTTTTCATGTTAACAATATACCTGCAAAGCTACTGCAAGTAGCTTGTCTGCAGGAAAACAGTGTGAACAAAACATTGTACAATTTAAATGTCTCAAGTATAATACAATAAGAAAAAAATTGCAATTTAATAAAATACATAAAAATATTTTAAATAAATTACAGTTATTAATAATAAATACAACAATTTTTTTTTTTTTTTTAGGAACATTTACAGATTAATAACTTTACATGCAGTATAATAGTTAAGAAAACAATAGAGTATAATAGTTAAGTTACAATCCAATAACAAATGTTCACATCATGCCCAAATAATAAATAAAAAAGTCAATAATTATTAATTATTAACTATTTTTTTTTTTTGCAATTAGTAAAATAAAAGTTTAATGATAGTACTCACAAAAAAGAAAATTGTTAAATATATTGTACGCATATAGACATATACGTATTACATTATTTTTAAATTTTAAATACAAAAAATACATGAAAAAGTATGGTATTAATTTTTTAGTTTGGTTACAATGAATTAATCTACGAGTATTTAGTAATGAATTGGTTATTATAAAGCTCCATTAACTATATGTTTGAAAGAGCTTAAAGTACACAACAGGATATCAGCATCAATACATTTTTTGTTATAATGATTGCAAGTTCTCAATAAGAAAGAATTTTGCCTGAGACTAGTTGAAGCAATTTCGACATGAAACAATGACTTGTCCCTAGTTTTCTTACTCGGGACTCTAATATTAATTGATGACAAAAGAGCTGGACAGTCAATATGACCATTCAAGATTTTGTGTAAGTAAGTCATATCCGTAATGTCTCTCCTACTTTTTAGAGTTTTGAGTCCATAGTGTTTTATAGAACTGTCCATGTCATAATAACGCACATGTCTCTTGAAGTACAGGTGATGTATAAATTTTCTTTGGACAGCTTCTATGCGCTTTGTGTATATATTATACAGAGGATTCCATATAGGAGAAGCATACTCAAGATGACTACGAACATAGGAGTAGTATAATATTTTGAGGGTTTGGATATTGGTGAACTCCTTTCCAATGCGGAAAAGAAATCCTAACGTGCCCAAGGATTTCTTAACAATCATATCAACATGTGCCTTAAATGAAAGTTTGTTGTCAATGAGAACACCGAGGTCTCGAATTTGATTGAGTTTTTTAAGTACTTGACTGTTAGTAATACAATAATCATGTTTGATGGTTTTTTTGTTTTTTGTAAAGGTTATTACATAACATTTGGCTGTATTCATGTGTAGATAGTTGACAGTACAATAATTATTAAGTCTATTAAGATCTTCTTGAAGTTTATAGCAATCAGTAATAGAGTTGATAGAAAGAAATATTTTCAAATCATCAGCAAAGAGTAAAACTTTACCATGCTTAAAACATTTTACAATGTCATTGATAAATATGGTGAAAAGCAACGGTCCCAGGTGTGACCCTTGGGGAACACCTGAAGGGACATTGACAATTTCAGAATTAAAACCATTCACCGCTATTAACTGGGAGCGTCCGTCAAGATAGGAGACTAACCATCGGTACAAATCACCATGTATTCCCAAAGCTAATAGTTTTGATAAAAGTAGACTATGGTCAATTTTGTCGAATGCTTTGGAGAAATCTGTATATATTGTATCTACTTGTATTCGTTTATCCATTGATTTTTAAACAAATTCAGTAAATACTGCAAGATTGGACACAGTTGATCTTTTTTTCATAAAGCCGTGTTGATTTTCAGTTATTACTGACTGAACACAGTCGTACAGTTGCTCATGAACAATTTTTTCAAAAATCTTACTAAAGATCGGCAATTTTGATATAGGGCGATAGTTCTGAACGTCGTTCTTAGATCCGGATTTGAATACTGGCGTAATGAGAGCGCATATAATTATTAATATTATATACATAATTAACTCTATAATATTAATATAACTTCGAAAATTCTTAATTTGATGTCATTGTATTGTCTAAGAAAGTGGGCGAGGCCAGATAACATAAGATGTTTGGGGACAACATAAATCGAGCACTACCCTACAAAATGCTTGGCTGATCCCGGCCTCAGATGAATCGATTTAAAAGTTAGAAACAGCGGCCGTAAATGGCCCAACACTGAGTTTAACTTCAGTTTATGGAGTTCTATTATGAAGTAGGTTATAATTTTGGACAATACTTTAATAGTTGGGGAGTGGTGAGCACTATATAAAAAAAATCATTTAAATGTACTCATAATTTTCAAAGATATATCGGTTTAAAAGAAATTCAATTTTCTCAAACGGGTACCTTGTTTTCGCCCACCTTAACTGTGTTAATAGAATTGACTTATTGTGAAATTAGTAAACTAATTGATGGCTTAGCACCCACCCTGTTCAATATTGTACTGGAGCATGTCGTGAGGAAGACAACCATCACTACCGACTCAAACATTTGCTACAGAAGCAATTAAATAGTTGGCTATGCAGACGATCTTAACATTGTCGGAAGATCCCTACAGGCTATAAGAGAGGTGTTTGTAACTTCGAAGACTGCGGCGAGAGAGATGGGTTTGCAAATCAATGAGAATAAAACTAAAATCATGATGCGAACCAGAACCCCACACCGCAGAATAAAAGATAAAGTGAAATTTTAAGACACTCATAACATCGAAGTGGTCGAAGAGTTTACCTACCTGGGCTCCATCATAAAACAGGACAACAAAGGCCCAGTAGAAGTAAGAAAGTGTATCACAGCCGCTAACAACACCTACTTCGCTTTGCTGCCAGTGTTCAAACCCCGTAAAATCCATAGGAAAACCAAAATAACCCTGTACAAAACAATTATTAGAACGGTCTTGGCCTATGGATGTGAGGCGGTAACACTGACAGCAAAGTTTTCGGAACGGTTGGACACCTTCGAAAGAAAGATACTTGGAAGAATCTTAGGAGCGGTGCGAGAGGGAGAGGCATGGATAATCCGCCACAATAAAGAACTCTATGATATCTATCAAGCTCACAGACTGTACATATTCAAGGCTCCAAAGACTAAGATGGGCCGGACATATGTACCGAATGCTAAGCACACGAGTACCGAAGAAGGTTCTAGCAGGACACAGGTAAAGGAAAGGCGGGCAGACCTAGGCTGAGATGGGAGGATGATGTCAGGAAGGATGTCAGAGGACTACTCCATTTTACAGATTGGAAGATGACAGCCGAGGACAGAGGGTCGTGGAGACTCATGTTGAAGGAGGCCAAGGCTGGAAATGGGCTGTAGCGCCATTGAAGAAGAAGTAAACTAATAAAATACTAATAATAATAACTTACTTTAGATCTAGGAACTCTATGAGATGTCAGATGGATTGAATGGTTGTCTTCCTTATAAGAAATCATGGGAGACTTCTCGCAAGGATATTCCTCTTCCTTTTCATCTGCAAAACAGTTGTGTTTTAAAGCCATGTACATTATTGTGTGTATAGTGTTGAGGAACATTCATAGATGGTGCTGGTTCAGTGTTTAAACTAACACTTACAAGTGCTCCCGGGCGTAGCTGTATGCGGGAGCGGAGAGGGAGTGGAGTGCGCGCCACTCTCATTTCGCTGTCAGTGCTCAGAGCCATTCCAGTAGGCTTAGAGATCGGTCATTTGTGACTGACTAATTAGTCATTGTTCATAAGTTTCATATAATAAACTTGAATCTGTTTTCGACTATGAATATTCTTTGGGGTTAAAATATTTCCGTTTTGCAATAAAATCCAAATAAATTAAACATTTCTAAATGTATTCGAAAACTAAAAACTGTTTTGGAAAGGTGATAAAATACGCTACAAAATTTCAAGATTCGAAATAAACATATAATTTTTATCTAAAATATTTCTAACTGCCTCAATTTTGTGTTTTAAAAATGATTCTTACAAAGCTAGTCATTCCGTTGCCGCGAACAAATTTGCTCCACGCAAATCAACAAAAGGTACAAACCAATTCTCTGTGTGATCTTTTGACTGTGAGATAATGCACTTTCTTTTTGATGAATGTTTTCGTAAACCAATGGATTTTGGTTTTGGGTGTCATTTTTAAGACCCACACGGCTTGTCTTCATATACTTGGTCAAATTAAATAATTAATGTATTATTAAATTTACCTTCACTATCAAATATCGTAGTAGTTTCAATGGTGTCCTCTTCATGAGAATGGAAATCTTCTAATGTATCTTCATCACACGATGCAATGTTAATTTTGTCTTCATTCAGCGGTTGCTGATTAGACGAGTCTGAGAAAGGTTCTCCCTTATTAATAAAGGTAATTTTGAGAAATATCTCGTTACTCTTTAGACACATTTGTTGAAACTTATTAGCGCAGTCCAGGTGACGTTTGCAACGTAAACACACAAACTGGAACTCATCAGTTTCAAGAACTTTGACGGCAGAACATCTGAGAACTACATCAGAAATTCCCGAGTCTCCCCATATCGGAGTAGCTAATGAAGTTATTTCTCTCAGACATAATCGACACTTGCATGGCACCGTCCCTTTACGTATTTTTGTATCCATCACGGTATCTTCCTGTAATGAATAAATATTATTAATTGGGGTGACTTAGCCTCTCATCTTCCGCTTTACAATAAAATCCAAATAAATTTAATATTTCTCAACATATCCAAAAGCTAAAAACTGTTTTTGAAAGGTGATGGAATACGCTTTAAAATGTTATTATTAGAAATAAACACTAAATATTTTAAATGCTAAAATTTTTAATACAAACGTAAAAAAGTTTTAAAAATGGCTACCCACCAGGTTTTTTCTAACTAAAATAACAGATAACGAAAAAAAAACTCACATTATTTAATACACAAATGTATTCAAAGCATTATTATTTTAAATTCACTTTTTTGTTGTTTCATAAAAAAATAATTTTAAAAAAAATCATAAAATTTCATAATTTTTTCTCAAATAGAAACTATTGTTTCATAAATAATTTTTCCGTGTTTTACTTCTAGATTTTAATATAAAGCGTGATGTTTTCTATTTCTAACACCGTTTAAATCAGTCTTTCTGAAAGTTGGCGATAACGCCCCCTTGTGAGAGCTGGAGGCTTTCAGTATAAGGCTCAAAGAAAATTAGAGGGGCGACTGCAGACAAATTCTATCTATAAAAATCCGACGGATTCTAGACACAATACCACTTGAGATGCGATTTACCACTCAAATGCTTTTGAGTCCCGTGTAGACAGTTAAATTAGAGTCGTTTAATGTGGATGCAGCTTTATATTTCATGGACTAAGTTAACTTAATAAAATTGTCTGTGATTTGCGAAAAAAATTTTCATACATAAAATTTTTGGTCTATCGCGGCGATCCCATCCCTATCCGAAATTCTTGATATTCATATCTATAATATAAAAATTAAAGTTTGTTTGTTTGTATGTTATGCGCTACCATACCGAGTTGGGACATGAAAAAAATTTTTCTCCGGAATGAGTCTGTAAGTGCACTTCTAACGTCGACCTTCGAGAGCAGGAATAGTTACAACGGGGACAAGAGTATCGCTTTTCCTTAGGATGCGTCTTAAGGTTTGTCAGTGAGTCTGAAAAAATTACAGAAAAGATTAATTAAACGTAAGTAACATAACATTGAATAAGAAGATAACCACTAGAGCGCTTTTTGCCACAAAATGGCACTATTTCCAAAACCACGCATTGCTTTGTTGCCAAAATATGGCCAAAGATTCTTGAAAATGTAAAAATTAAAGTTAATGATTTAATAATATTTTTTTTATAAACTCTACGAATATGTGAAAATTAATAAAAGATAGGCGAATTCATTGGCTATGTAGAACTATAATCAGTTTGTATGTCTCCATATTCAAATTCGGAGGTATGATTTTTTTAATGTGGGTGGAAAAATTTCCTTTAGCAATCCAAGAAAAATGTTTTAAATTGCTCTGTCGCTCCAGTGGATAACACTAATAATAATATAAATGAAATTATGAAACATTGATGGGAATATCTTCAAAAGTTATAAAAAAATAGTTGTTCTTATGCAAATAAGGCATAATAGCACAAAGGGTAGCAATTATTATAAGCAATAATTATTAGCCTGAAACACTCATCCATATTGAAAAAACCTCCCGAGAAAAGATACATGCCGCCGACGGGACTCGAACTATATGAGAAAGGCATTGTAAGTGCTAGATTCTCAGTAATAAAGTTGGTTGTTTGCAGGTGAAAAAATGTAATAAGCGGTAATTGTTGAATGAAACACTAGGTATATATTGAATCATTTGGCGGGTAAGAGATAAGCCGCCGTAGCTCAGTGGATAGAGCTCCTGATCGGCAATCAGAGGGGCGCAGGTTCGAGTCCCGTCGGCAGCATGTATCTTTTCTCAGGAGATTTTTTCAATACGGATGTGTGTTTCAGGCTAATAATTGTTTCATAAACTAATTATTATTTTTAATTGATAAACTAATGTTTAAGACAAGATTTTTATGCACAGCACAGAGGGTAACAATGTTTAATAAACTAGAAATCACTTTTACCTGCTGTCTGGGTCAATCCTCCAGAGCGCCCTAAGCATTTCTTTTTAACATCCGGGTGTTCTATTTCAATATCCGTATAAGGAATCTTCCCTCTGACTTTATCTCGGGGTCCTGGTTCTGCCTTGATGGTAACAATCTCCACATTAATACGACCTGCAGAAATAAAACACAGTACTTGCATTGATATGCCGAGACTGAGAAGTTCTTTAAAAATATAGGTAAGTCTCTGAAGTTCTTTTTTGTCAATGTTTTTTATTCATAAATAGCTGATACCCAACATGCGATGCAATGCCACATACGAGGGGCACCCAAAAGTAACGAGACTCGGGCGGTAGAGGGGAGGAGTGGAGGGGGAACGGGTTTTTGTGGTTGGCTATTGTACGGAAACTCTTTTTCAGTCAGTGTGCGAAGCCGCATCGCTATCAGACCAAGCATTCATCTTTCGGCAAAAATGCAGTTTTCACCTTTTAAAAGTGGGGAAATGTCGGTTGAAGACCAACCTCGTTCTGGGCACAACTTAACCTCAAGCATTGATATTAAAATCAAACACTTGAACTTGTCCATGAAGTCTGTGCGTCGCTGATTGTACCAGTGATAAAAAAAAACGGGGAGGTTAGAATTTGTGTTGACTACAAAAGATCTTAAACATTATGACGGACTTAGAAAGGTACCCTCTTCCGACTATAAATGAAGTGGTTCATAAGGTTTGTTCGGGTAGAGTGTTTGTTAAGCTAGATTTAAAACAGGCTTATTCACAATAGGGAAGTTGAGTGAAAAATATTTTGACTTATAAAAAAATATGTTCATGTAGATGACATGCAAACTTAAATACCAGTATTTTTTTTTTTATGTTCGTTCTCATAATTAAATTAATTCTACAAGTTTGAATTTTATTAAGCCCGCGAGAACGGCGGCAAGAGCATAACACCGTGCTGCAGAGTTCGTGACGTAATCCGGTCCTTGATTGTGTGAAATACAAGGGAAAATATTTACAAAACCAGGATACGCTTAATATGGACGAAAAAAATAAATTAAAAATGTTGTAGTAGTTAGATATTAACTATTACTAATCAATTCAGTTACCGGAATTTCGAGAAAAAGTGCATTTTAATGGTTATTTTTTATATTTAAAAACACGAAATATCAGTTTGAAACGTCATCGAACTTGGAATCGATTCTCGCTTCTCAATGTCAAAATTCATTCGAATGCACAGTCCGAGACAATCGGCTTGAAACGACATCGAGCTGGGAATCGATTCTGGCTTCTCGATGTCAAAATTCATTCGAATGCACAGTCCGAGACAATCGGTTTGAAACGACATCGAGCTGGGAATCGATTCTGGCTTCTCGATGTCAAAATTCATTCGAATGCACAGTCCGAGACAATCAGTTTGAAACGACATCGAGCTGGGAATCGATTCTGGCTTCTCGATGTCAAAATTCACTCGAATGCACAGTCCGAGACAATCGGTTTGAAACGACATCGAGCTGGGAATCGATTCTGGCTTCTCGATGTCAAAATTCATTCGAATGCACAGTCCGAGACAATCGGTTTGAAACGACATCGAGCAGGGAATTGATTCTGGCTTCTCGATGTCAAAATTCTTTCGAATGCACAGTCCGAGACAATCGGTTTGAAACGACATCGAGCTGGGAATCGATTCTGGCTTCTCGATTTCAAAATTCATTCGAATGCACAGTCCGAGACAATCAGTTTGAAACGTCATCGAAATGTATCTGAAACACCGTGAAAAAAAACCGTTCTCGTTTTTTTAGTGTACTTTTTTGAGGTACTTTCAGCAGGCCGCACCAAAAGTGCTTGCGGGCCGCATCACAATGCTTCACGGGCCGCACGCGGCTCGCGGGCCGCAGGTTCCCCATCCCTGCTTTAAACCATTAAAACATTATAAAATACGTTGCTGGCATTTATTATCCCCAAGTGACAGCATTTTTTTTAATATTACAAACAAAATTCCAACTTTGACTCGATTTACTAGAAAACGAAAACTCAAATGAAAAACAGTTATACCACAAAATCCACTCCGAATTTGATGTAGATTCATCAGTTTTCAGCTTGTTCTATGAGTTTCCGGACACCTTATATGTGTATAAAAAATGTTAAAACTTATACCAAAGTTCATGAAACTGTTTGTTATTGTAATAAAAATAAATATGTGGAATACCTGCATGAATACTTGTCAGAAGACACTGTACCAAATTCCTGATTCGAACGGTCCTAATCCGAAAACCGTTTGGCGCCAACAGAAGTCTATCTTCCTTTTTTTTTATAAGTAAAACTCTCTTTTTAACTTTTGAAGGTTATTCCCATCAATGTAATATATCATTGAAGAAGAAGATAACAATAATAATCTAATTTTAATAACTCAGGTTCGGGACATACGTCATTCCTATGTCTACCTACGTTAAATTATCGTGAAAACAAGCTTATGTGTCCAAGCGGTTAAGGTAAGGTTCTGGGTTCGAGTCCCAGTTGCGACCATTATCTTTTATTATTAACAGCCGTTGTGACCAACTTTTCGATTGATAGATCTTAGTATACCGAGAAGCGCCACTCAGTCAAGTGATCCTATAGCGATCCTCAGGAAACGCTCCTATTTGCCTGTGTCCAACGTAATAACTTTGACTACTCGTGTGTGGAACCTGCCTGTTTATAATAACATAAAAAAATGAATGCAAAAAAACGTGCCTGAAGGTCTTTATTCATTTTACTGTATTTTATTTCCAGAATTTCGCCAAACTAGTACTTATCTAATTTGCATAGATTGCGTAGTAGTGTCATTTCTAGCTCCTCATTATGTTACGGTAATATATCGGGTATACCAACATAACAAAATGACAGTGGCAGGCGGCGGTTTAACGACGTATCGGTTCGCGAAGTGCAATTAAATTTTACGCAATTGAAAATTAAAATGCACCTTTTTGCTCCGGCTGTGATGCAAAAAGTTTCCTTTTATAGTGATTAAGGCGAATCTAAAGTTTTTTTCTAAAAATTATTCGTAATAACCGTGGCCACCAATAACAAAAAATTACCAAAATAAGTATTAAAACGCATTATTTTTCAATTCCGGTTGCTGAATTGATTACTACTAGTTATTATCTATCTACCACAATATAATTTTTTTTTTTAGTGCATATTAAGCGTGTCCTGGTTAGGTAAAAAATTACCATTTATTTTTTCGGAGTGTTTCCCAAGTACCGAATTTTTTCCAATAATAAATATAGGTAATATAACCCAACAAAAGAAGGTATGTAGGAATGAGCATGTCGTTGCACCCAAACAAAAACCTGCACTTTACTTCGTTTTATTTTGCGCCTTTATCACAGTAATGTCCCAAAAAAAGGATAATGAAATACCTGAATTGTTTTCGGAAATGGATTCCGAACATTCTTTTTTGATAACAGGATTTTCTATATCGATTTCCATAAGTTTTACAGCGACACTCTCTTTCGCACTTGTGCCCGGTTCTAACTTGATGATGGTGGAATCCATACTTTTACGTAGTTCTGTTAAATTTCAACTTAGTAATGAAATTGAAGAGTTTCTCGAGAGATGGGCTAATTGTTTTCGTTCAAGGTGTACAAATCGACGAAACGACTAAAGCCAAAATAATATAACAGACAAAACCAATTAAATGACAGCAGCACGCCCGCCCATAAACATAAATAAACCACTCATTAGATTGATATCTTCGGGCTTTTTGTACGGGCAACTTTCGACACGATTTTAGCATAGATATGGCCATAAAACACTGTATTGACGTCACATACCATAGACGAGGATAGAGGAAATTCAAAATGCCACTCAGTTCTTCCACGGACATTCTAAGTTCTCTATGGGATGCGAAGATTTGACGTCATGACGACGTCATGCGTCTTTTTCATTCGGTTGGCCATTTTGTTCTGAGTTTATGTTTATACCCCTCTGAGGACGCCCGGCATAAATTGACGTTGACGCTTGACGCACAGATTTAACCATAGATATTACAGAAAACCGCTTGGGCACGCCACATAAGCTTGCTTTCACGATAATTTAACGTAGGTAGGAGGTAGGACGCCACATAAGCTTGTTTTCACGACAATTTAACGTAGGTAGACATAGGAATGACGTATGCCCCGGACCTGAGTTATTGAAAAAAAAACATGGTGACCGGTCTACTCAGTGAAAACTTTTCAAGGGTTTGAATATTGAGAACAAACTTTTCCTCACATGATAATTCATCATGTCTCGAAGCGTCGAAAACTGATAATTGGGGTTTTTAACCTTAGGTTAGGATGGGTGAGGGGTGGGGGGGAAATGGAAGGGTAGGTTAATGTGAGTTATGATGTGATGAATTATCATGTGAGGAAGTATCGTGTCTGAATAAATTTACTATGGAAATTCAGACGCTGAGATCTCATAGTCCGATTAGACATTGAACCGAAAATATCACTGTTGACCTGTGTTTTCAGACATTAAAATAACATTATATTCTTCATTTGAGGCCCGGTAGTATGCGTTCAAAGAGAGATAATATAATATGAATGATAGAGGGAACGCACTAATATTATAAACGAAAATATTTAAGCCAAAATTGTGAAAAGGGTTAAATAAAACACGACTCGTTGGAAATAGAGCAAAAATCTCTCGACAATACCTTAAGTAGCATTTAAAGAAACACTTCGATTTTTTTTCAAACCTTTAACCACTCGAGCACTTTTTGCCACATTATGTTACTATTTCCAAAACCACGGATTGCTTTGTTGCCAAAATGTGGCAAATTTTGAAAAAAAATTTTTTTATTAAAACGACTATATAATAAATTGTACATTCAAAATATAATAAAATAACTATTCTCTAGGTTCTTTAAAGTGTTTTAAGGTTAAAGATTTAATTATATATTTTTTATAATTCCTACAACTATCATATGATAATAGACAAAAGATAGGGGAATTCATTAGCTACTTGGAACTATAATCAGTTTTCGTTGTTTGTTTTTGGGGTGTTATGCCGTGTTGTGCTACCTCCTTCTTTAGCCGACGTTTCGGACAGCTAAAGAAGGAGGTAGCACAACACGGCATAACACCCCAAAAACAAACAACGAAAATGCTTTTGGCCGTGAAAATCTAAAAAACGTATCTATAATCAGTTTGTATGTCTCCATATTCAAATTCAGAGGTATGATTTTTTTAATGTGGGCGGAAAAACTTCCTTTAGCAATCCGAGAAAAAATATTTAAAATGCTCTGTCGCTCCAGTGGATAAGTTAAATTACCTTTTCCCAACCCATGGTCTGCAGACCGGTACCGGTCCGCGAAGGTTTCCTGCTGGTCTGCGAAAGATTAGATAGTGAACCACTCACTAGCTATGTCCAGAGTCCAGACCGCCTGCACAATAAATAATTAAGCATTCAAAAAAGGCACAACACATTCAGGCCTTCCCACTTACGATTAATCCTACAGTGGTCGCGCTCTAAAAATTAACGTGAATGGTCACGCGGATTATACAGGGTGTTAAGGTACGTACTTGAGTTACTTTAACCAGTGATTCCTGACATTATTTGAAGTAAAAAATGTAAATGAAATTTTGATCTCCGGTGACATTTTTGATGTTTTTTTTTTTTTTTTTTCTACAAAAACATAAATAATGGTAGGTGTTGGGTAGTTGGGGGCGGGGTAAGAGGTGGGGCGGTAACTCGGCTGAGTGACCAATAAGGTCATGTGAAAAAAAATTATTTTTGTTTGATTTTGAAGAAAAAATATTTTGAAAAAAAAAAAATTTTACAAAAAAAAAAGTCACCGGAGACCAAAATTTCATTTACATTTTTTACTCCAAATAATGTCAGGAATCACTGGTTAAAGTAACTCAAGTACGTACCTTAACACCCTGTATGTGTAGTCCTTTTTAAACTAAAAAACTAAGGCGCTCCGCCGATGAGGCAACTGAAATCAAACTAAAACCGGCTGGTTTCTATGTCTTGATTGGTCAAAAAGCTTGTTTAACCATAGACGAAGAACAATCAGCTGACAGCTGGCAACTAGCAACGGCCGACCACGACAATCAGTAGTGCTAGTCGCGAGTCACCGCTTGCGTTATCATTGGCAACGGGTTTTTGAGTGATTGTGTAGTGTGCGGGTCATTACATTGTCATACAAAGACAGTTGTCAGTTGACAGTTTTCAGTTGCCTCAGTGGGCGGATCGCCTAAGTTAAATCAATATGAGTTTTAACCACTCAAGCGCTTTTTGCCACATTATGGCACTATTTCCAAAACCACGGATTGCTTTGTTGCCAAAATGTGGCAAATTTTTTTTTTTTGTAGAGCGACTATACAGGGTGTTTGGGGGTAAAGTGCAGTAACTTCGGGAGGTGATTCTACAAGATAATATAAGTAAAAGAGATAAGTGACTTTTTTCGAAATTCCAACTTTTTTTTTTTCCATACAAAAAGACGTAGGTACCTGTTTAAAATCCTTAGTGTAATTTAATTTAACTTATGTGTGTAAATTTTGTTTTTTTGTTGTTGTTGTATTTAACTTATGCTTCTTCGCTTAAATGTATTAAAGTTAACCTCAATACAGGCTATTATAGTCCTAGTGAGGTTAATTTCTATGTAAAAAAAATAATATTCATAATATGTGAGAAGATTAATAAAATAAATAAATAAATAATTGTACAAACTTACTGATAAATTTGCTGTGTTCGCCCGCCCGCGACGTTGGATTATTGTGAGTCAACCGTATCGGAACAGCGTAAAATAGTACCTGGTGCTGGCCGCATACGACGCACTGATTTTATCGTTTTACCTAAAAAGTACACCTTAAAGTTGGAATTTCGAAAAAAGTCATTCATCTAGTTTACTTATATTATCATGTAGAATCACCTCCCGAAGTAACTGCACTTTACCCCCGGACACCCTATATAATACACTGTACATTCAAAATATAACAAAATAAATATTATCTAGATTCTTTAAAATGTTTTAAGGTTAAAGATTTAATAATATATTTTTTATAAATCCTACGAATTTGTGACAATAGACAAAATATGGGTGAATTCGTTGGCTATATAGAACTATAATCAGTTTGTATGTTTCCATATTCAAAATCTGAGTTATAATTTTTTTAATGTGGGCAGAAAAATTTCCTTTAGCAATCCGAGAAAAATATTAAATTGATCTGTCGCTCCAGTGGATAAAGGTATTTAATTTAATTTTTTTTATAAGAAAAATTCTCTTTTTAAGTTTTGAAGGTTATTTCCATTTCCTATCAATGTAATATATCATTGAAGAAGTCAATAATAATAATCTAAATTAAAACATGTAAATGAACAAGACACAGAAAAATAATAAAACATAATGGTCGCAACTAAGACTCGAACCCAGATCTCACATCTTACTGGGATGGCCTCTACCAATTTTAAATAACCTTCAAAAAAGAGTTTTTCTTACAAATTTTTTTTAAAGGCAAATGCCTCTCAAGTGGTGCCTAGGGACATCGATAGAGTATAGTTTGGTTGAGGGTGCTAGTCCTCTCTAGTGATGTCCAGGGAGATTGATAGAATGTGGCTGCGAGGGTTGGTCTTCTCGATTGGTGTCCAGGAACTTCAAAAGTGTATGGCTTGGTTGAGAGTGCTGGTCCCCTCAAGTAATTTCCAGGAGCAAAGGAAATGAATATGTTTATTCAGTGTAGGTCTCTCCCCAGTGATGCCCAGGAACAGAGATCTGTAGATGAAATAAATTAAAACAAATAAATAAATAATTATTATTAATTTTAAAAATAAATAATTTCACTTGTGATATGATTACTAAGCCTCGAAGGATTTTTTAATCAAATGTTGTACCGACATATGATACAACATTTGATGTGAACATGTGAACAAAATTATACATTAATATTTAAATACGTCATGAAACCTGTTGGGAATAACACTCCCAACAATGGTGGTTCAGGGACAGGGTTTCTGCTTTTTGAGATGAATCCTATCGATGAAAGTACAATATTTTTAGTTTAGTGTTTTTCTCTTCATACAAAGCATTTAATAAATTCAACAAGTGTTGCCCCCCCTGGCGAATTCATAAGACAAATTGCGCTGGTTCCCTCAAATGATATTCAGCGACGGACATAGAATGTAGCTGCCTTGAGAGTGGTGGTATCGGCAAATGTTGTCCTTGTTAAGAGTGATTGACCAGCGGCTGAGAATAAAAGTTTAAAAATGCTTGAAACTGTACAGGAAGGTTGCAATGAGAAAGATCGATTATTCCCCATATGAATTTTTTTAATTAAAAATTTAATATGGATTTATTTCATTCAAAACTTGCTTTAATATATATCTACATTCAAGTAAGCAATAAAAATGCTCAAAATGTACAATGATGATAAATTATTAAATATCGTGTACTTCTTGTAAGTATTTTTTGATCATAAGTATTTATGATTTTTCAATAATATCTAATCAAAATAAGTGTGTAAAAAAATTTAAAATATTTCGGTTTGTAAAACCATAAATAAATAGAAAAACTGAGGTATTTTCGTCACAAAATACGTTCTCGGATATATTTTTTAATGATTTTGAACTGAAATTAAAATTCTGAAAACTGTTTTGACTAGATTATGTATTGATTTATTTTTTTGTATGATTATATGACTTGAAATTTGTGTTGTTTAATAGAATCTATTGTTTGAAAATTGAACAAATCTGCCAACGACCAACGGTTTTAACCTTAGTATATTAAAAATACACTAGTTGTTTCTAAATTTTAAAACTGCGTTTACCAGATAAAATAACAATCTTTCAAAATCAATTTATATATATATTTTTTTAAAAAGAGTCAATATGTCTAGAATTTGATTTAAAAGGGAATAATTTCTGATATTCTTTGGTTATACCTTTTTAAAAGTGTCTGTGTTTCACAAAAAAGTAAGTTATGAAAAATGTTCAGTATTATTGAAGATTCTAACATCCAAAAGTATTTTTATGACATAATCGTCATTTCACCTGTTTTTAAAGTGTAAAATGGTAATAAAATGTTAAAACAGCAATTATTAAATACAATAGTAAACCTGCCTTGGAAAAGTTGGATCTGTCAAGTGATGACAGGGGCCAGAGATGAAAAGAGTGCTGGCAAAACAGCCTAAGGTAGTTTTGGTGCTGGTCCCTTCAAGTGATCTCCATTGAAAGTGGCTCGCTTTAGAGTGCTGCTCCTCTCAAGTGAAGTCAAGGGATATTGATAGAATGTGGCTTGGTTGAGAGTTCTGGTCTTCTCGAGTGATGTCCAGGGACATCGATAGAATATGGCTTGATCCTATGGCATCGATAGAGGGGTCAAGTATTTTCCAGGAACATAGAATGAATGTTTTTGTTCAGTATAGGTCTCTCCTCAGTGTGAACAGAGATCTGTAGATGAAACAAATGTGAGGTGATGATAATGTTCATAATACATTCAACTATTAAAAAATTTGCTTGTTTGGTCGTTATCAGTTAATTTCGTTCCGTTTTTAAAGAAAAGTATGTCAGGTGAGCAATTTTAAAAACTTTTTTATTTTTGCATTAAAAAATTTAATATTTCTAAAATAAATTGTTTACTTGTAATAATAAAATTTATAAGCGTATTTAATCGCCTTCCGAAAACAGTTTTTAGTTTTTGGATATGTTTAGAAATATTCGATTTATTTTGATTTTATTGTGATGCGGAAATACTCGAGAATTCTCCGGCATTTGACAGTGTAATTAAGTATAATAGTCAAATAAGCTCGAGGCTTGGGGGGTTAAGCTATTAATTTTAATTAAAATTGAACCGCTTGGGCACATAAGCGTGTTTTAACGTAGGTAGACATAGGAATGACTTATGTCCCGTAACTGAGTTATTAATGGATTACATAGTTTTTACCGTGTTTTTTGTTTAAAAAACCAACATGTTTCGTTGTTGTTTAAATGAATACAATATACATGATTAAACGTCATGAAATGTCTTGTGAGTGCAATTCTCCCCAATGGTTGTCGAGGGACAGAATACTAACTTGTATTTAAAATTAATATCAGTACATATTTTTTTAACATCAAACAAAGCATTCAATTAATTGAACTGTGTAAGTGCATTAAAAAGAGAGAGTTCTCATTGACCCTATAATAAACTTGCCTTGGGAGTGTTGCTTCCCACAAGCGATTTCCTGAGACAGATGCTGCCTATGGGTGCTGGTACCCACAGATAATAATTTGTAAATGTAATATTTTTAGCAACATGATTTAGCCTATAGTATTGTGTTCAGATGACATAACCGCCATCAGAACTGATGATGGACCCTGCAAGGTAGTATGAAGCGTTGGCTCAAAAGGAGGAAGCACTAGTGTCGTAATGTCCTAATGGGGAAAAGAAAACCTATTTTTAAAACGTGAGAGCAAGCAAGGTTTAAAAAACAATAGTAAACCTATTTTTTTTTGGGACGGTTTCATCCGTCAAGTGATAACAAAGGCTAGAGATAAAAGTTGCTTCTGTCGAGTGAAGTCAGTACTGATTCTCTCAAACGGTTCTTTGAAAAAGTGTCTTTAAAAATTATAAATATTTTTTGTGAATCTAACAGCTAAAAGTATTGCAGATAACATAAATGTCATCCAATGGACATCGATGAAGAAGCATTAAACCAGTAATTACACACGCACACAGCACGATTTAAAAAAATAATGGTAATGCTACCTTGAAAAGTTCGGTCAAGTCAGAGATAAAACGTAGAGGGTGAGGATGCTGGCAAAACATCCATGGCAAAATATCGATCTCGAAGGATATCGATGGAATGCGGCTTAGTTGAGAGGGCTGGTCCCCTCTAGTGATGTCCAGGGACATCGATAGAATGTGGCATGGTCTAGAATGCTGGTCCTCTTGAGTGGTGTCCAGGGAAATCAATAGAATATGGCTTGGTTGAGAGTGCTGTTCCTCTCAAGGGTTATCCAGGTACATCGATAGAATGTGGCATGGTCTAGAGTGCTGGTCCCCTCGAGTGGTGTCCAGGGAAATCAATAGAATATGGCTTGGTTGAGAGTGCTGTTCCTCTCAAGGTACATCGATAGAATGTGGCTGGTTGAAAAGTGCTGGCTAGAGAGTTCTCCCCTCAAGAGTGATGTTGAGAATGTTGTTGAAATTTGACTTTTGAATGTGTTGGTCCTCCGAGATCTGTAAATTAAAAATCATTTTATTCATATTTTTATATGAGTACCACACAAGAGTCCCAATTGCACGACTATGACTATGGCATGCCTAATTGGAATATTTTGAGAGGCTGAAGGAGCTGAGTAATGATGCCGGTTTCAAAAGTTTATTTAACCCTTTTTAGTTGCCAAAATTGAAAACCATTTTTTTTGGATTTATGACATAGTTTCCCGTTTGCACTACGAGTTTCCAGGCACCGTGTATTATTTTTATTCAATTAACTTTTTAATAAGATAAATTATTACGCAGAATGGAAAAAATAAGTTATTTGCTCTAAATAATATTGTTTTATTATCGTATTTCACATTTAATATGAACACAGTAATAAGTTTTTGTTATTTATTTTTGGGGTGTTATGCCGTGTTACGCTATCTCCTTCTTTAGCCAACGTTTCGGACAATGTTACAGTGGCAAATCGGCAATCGCTGAGCATCTAACCGAAACCGGCCATTACTTTGGATTTGTTCCTGAAGTCCTGGGGAGACCCAAAACTCACCGAGCACGCCTAATTATGGAGGCAATCGAATTCCATAAAAATCCCAACATTATTAATAGAGACGACGGAGTTAGGCTCAATAGTTCTTGGGATCCGGCAATTGACGACTACACCAAAGCTAAACGCAAAAAAACTTTTTGATTTATATTGTAATATTACCAGCTCGTAGAGGAGTGGAGCTGACAACACGGTATCGCTTAGACGTACTTAAGTATACACTTTACCACTAATAATAACACATCTGCCCTGATGATGGACACCGTAACGTTGGCTAAAGTAAGAGATAGCGTAACACGGCATAACATCCCAAAAATAAATAACAAAAACTTATTACTGTGTTCATATTAAATGTGAAATACGATAATAAAACAATATTATTTAGAGCAAATAACTTATTTTTTCCATTCTGCGTAATAATTTATCTTATTAAAAAGTTAATTGAATAAAAATAATACACGGTGCCTGGAAACATCCCAAAAATAAATAACAAAAATACTTTTGGCTGTGAAAATCTAAAATCATATCTGACAGTAATTAGTCATTATTATTTAGGTAGCTACATAAAGTTATTAATTTAGTGTAATGTGCCCTAGAATAAAGATACAATTTAAAATCATTGTTTTTTTATATTTACTATATGTCCAAAGGTCGAAATAAATTAGTGTATGAAACCAATTAAGACTATAAAAGTGTTGGATCACTCAGTTTCCTATAATGATATAATTTTTATTTTTTCTATTTGAAATACCAAATAGGGTTCGTGATTTTTAATGGTTTGCGCTTTTTAAGTAACAAGCAATTTATGATCAATCCTACATTATAAAATAATATCCTGTGATTTTTCATTCAGTATTATTATTAAGATCACAGTCACATCATCAAACTTCCGGTGAAACTAACAATAATTTTTTTTTATGGTGATGTGACATGTTGGTTTTGTTTACTTACAAAAGTGATTTTGTCAATACTTTTGGCGATAATTGTAACATTTTGATAGTGATCAGATCTAAATAGCCAGGTAATTCTCAACTTTTTCTTATGTTCAGACTAAAATATCTATGTTAGGAGAGACCACATTACAAATGAGGAGGTTCTCCAAAGAATCGAAGGAGGAAGGCACCTGCTCAGGACCTTGTCCGAAAGGCGTGCAAGATGGATCGGCCATATAATACGACAAGAAGGCCTCTTGCACGCCATAATGGAGATATGACCGAGGGGACAAACTCTAGGGGACGCCCACGCCGAGAGTACCTGGAGGACCTGCTGGTGGACATGCGCTGCTGCTACTCATCATATGCAGACTTCAAAAGAGCCGCACAAGACAGGGAAGAATGGAAGAAAAAAATAAAGGAAATTGCTGCAAACCAATCCCAAGATTGAAACCACAGAGAGAGTATTCTATCTAAAAGCTATGAGCAATTAATAAAACACAATTAATTTTGTTTTAATTTTTTTAAAATAAATTCTATTTAAATTTGACTATGTTTTTAAAATGCGTAGATATTAAAATATGTCGGTATTGTAGGTATTGACGGCCGACGTTGTCAAGGGGTTAGGCTCTCGACTCCCAATCTAAAGGTCGCGGGTTCGAACCCGGCGGCGCAAATAACTTTTGTTTGTTTAATTTTTGTTTTCTCACAATTAATTAATTAAAAATAATACAAACTATATTTGCAACACGTTCCAGAGTGGAAGATACACTTATCGGGCGATAAGTGTAATACCACCATTCAGAATTGAAACTTTGCTTGAAATGGCTTTATCCGTGCTTGGTGATCAGATCTGAATGGCCACCTACTTCCCCAACTTCCTCTGCCCATCTCCTTCCCCTTCCAACTTACCGTCAGCCTCACAACATACTCCAAGAAGGGATGCCTCACTGGTTCCAGACGGGAGCAGTTGGGACTCTTGAGAGGTATACATATTTTAAAATAAGTGTGTCTTGCTTGTATTGTGTATTGCATAGACTGCCTAGGGTAGCCATAGCTTCACTATTACACTAAGTACTAACTTGTCACTTTAGTGCATGTTGCATGGGGACATTATGTTACAAGTTTAAAGAAAAATAAGTTTACCTGTTGAAGTGAATTAAGCAGGAGGTTCCTGGAGCATTTGTTCAGTTGTTCAGTGTTCAGTCAGCAGGCGCTGCATCTGCCTTGTCTCTTGCTTGGATTGCGTATTGCGTAGACTGCCCAGGGTAGCCATAGCTTCACTATTACACTAAGTACTAACTTGTCACTTTAGTGCATGTTGCATGGGGACATTCTGTTACAAGAACCAAAAACCACTATTGTAGTCATTTGAAGTAAAAAGAGAGCACTTTGTCAAATTGTCATTCCTTATTATTATGATAATTCTTATACATGTTAGATTATTAGAAAACAGATCACTTTATTTATTTAGTTTTCACAAGTTTCATTATTTTACCCGGATATACGTATTTTAAACTTTAAAAACACTTTTGTGTCAATCTATCTTTTATATATTTATAACGGTTTCACAATGCTTATGTTTCAAATATTCACAAAATTAAAAAAGACATTATTGTTTGTGTTTATTTTTGTCTTTCACAGTTTATAGTGAAATGGAGGGCTGATAGCACTGCCCTTAAACGTATCACAACATGGTGGTGAAGTCTTGTAGGAGCAGAGACTCACTCCATCGGGTCGGCTTGGTGGCTGCGAATAAGATCAACCACCTCTCCGTGTCCTTTTTCTTCCGCCCAGGAGAGAGCCGTCTTCCCATCCTTGTCTTGACAGGAGATATCGGCATTGTGCTGCAGAAGGATCTCCACAACATTTACACGGCCTTCGTGAGCTGCCCATGACAAGGCTGTTCTGCCATCATCACGCTGTGAGTTGACATCAACACCGTGCTGCAGCAGGAGTACCACCATCTCAGCATGACCATAAGCAGCCGCCTGGAGAAAAGCAGTGTCACCATCTTCATCACGGGAGTTCAAATCCGCTCCATTCAGTAATAACAGTTTGGCAACCTCTATATGTCCTCTGGATGAAGCACAGATTAATGCATTATGGCCGTCATTACTCATCACGCGGATGTCGGCTCCATTCAACAGTAGGAGTTCAACTACTTCTAGATGTCCCTTATCTGCAGCATACATTAATGCAGTCCAGCCGTAAATATTCTTCATGAGGATGTCTGCTTCTTTCAACAGTAGGAGTTCAACTACCTGTAGACGTCCTTTATTTGCAGCTATGATTAATGCACTCGAGACAAAATTATTGCTCATGTGGATGTCGGCTTCTTTCAACAGTAGGAGTTCAACTACCTCTAGATATCCTTGATGTGCAGCTAGCATTAATGCAGTCCAGCCGCCATGATCCTTCATGTGGATGTCTGCTCCTTTCAATAGTAGGAGTTTAACGACCTCCAGATGTCCATTAATTGCAGCTATCATTAATACAGTCAAGCCAGCATTACTGCTCATGTGGATGTCTGCTCCATTCAATAGTAGGAGTTCAACTACCTCTAGATGTCCATGATGTGCAGCTTGCAATAATGCAGTCCAGCCGTTATTAGCCTTCATGTTGATGTCTGCTCCTTTCACCAGTAGGAGTTCAACTGACTCTATATGTCCATTAAGTGCAGCTGTCATTAATGCAGTCAGGCCGTCATTCTTCTTCATATTGATGTCTGCTTCTTTCAACAGTAGGAGTTCAACGACCTCTAGATGTCCCTTACTAGCAGCTAGCATTAATGCAGTCCATCCGATATTATCCTTCATGTGGATGTCTGCACCTTTCGACAGAAGGAGTTCAACTACCTCTAGATGACCCTTACTAGCAGCTAGCATTAATGCAGTCCAGTTGTTATTCATCTTCATATTGATGTCTGCACCTTTTGACAGTAGGAGATCAACTAACTCTAGACGGCCCGCACTTGCAGCGTCCATTAATGCAGTCCGTCCGATATTATCCTTCACGTGAATGTCTGCTCCTTTCAACAGTAGGAGTTTAACGACCTCTACACGTCCATCACTTGCAGCTAGCATTAATGCATTCCAGCCATCATTTTGCTTCATGTGGATGTCTGCTCCTTTCAACAGTAGCAATTTAACTACCTCTAGATTTCCCCCAAATGCAGCTAGCATTAATGCAGTCATGTCGGTATTTCTCCTCATGTTGATGTCTGCTCCTTTCAACAGCAGGAGTGCAACTACCTCTAGATTTCCCTTAATTGCAGCTATCATTAATGCAGTAAAGCCGTCATTATTTCTCATGTGGATGTCTGCTCCTTTCAACATTAGGAGTTCGACTACCTCTAGATGTGCATTACCTGCAGCTACCATTAATGCAGTCCAGCCCTTATTATTCCTTGTATGAATGTCTGCCAGTTTCTCTAACAGTACTGATACTATCTCGCAGTGCCCTCTCTGAGCAGCTAACATCATGGCGGTGGAACCGTCAAATGATTTTATAGACGAAAACATTTGATATATTCCAGTATATGGAACTGTGGTTGCCTCCATATCGGTGTGATTTTCATTGTTGATTATGTTTGTAATAAAATTCATTTCATCTGCTTTTAAACATTGAAATGGTGCGGTATTTTTTAGTCCCAAGGAATTTTTCGAGGGATCTAGTAGATACTTCACAATATCAAGGTTTCCTCCCTCTGCTGCACAATGTAAGGGATTCTCTTCAAATGTATCAAACGACATACAAACTCCATGTTTAGCAAATAATTTAAACAAAGTATAATCGTCTTTACTTGCTGCGAGATTGATAGCAGTATAGCCCTGACTATCAATGGCAATCAATAAGTGAGCGCGTTCAGTATCACTTTCCATGCCACTTAAGATCTTACACACAGTGCTGTAGTCATCCTCTTTCACTGATGCCATAAATGAAGTGATTTGTTTTCTGATCTGTTCAGTTCTTATTAAGGCACAGTGTAAATTACTTGACGATTGTTGATTTGAAGTATATTCACTAAAAAAGTTGTGATCTCTATCGCCGTAAAAATCTAAGAAAGAAGCAAGCATAAGTATAAGTAGTGACTCATACGAAAAATTCTCCACAATCTCCTCAATTTGCTTTACAATATTGAGATTTCTCTTCTCCAACGCTATTTTCAGTGCCGTCCTCCCGGCCTTGTCTCTTGCTGCCATAAAGCAGACGTAGTCTTCCTCAGATATCCTACTGCTCGGGCCACTGAGGAGGACTGCAAATGTGTACATATTATGTTCCTCTACCGCTACATGCATTGGAGTTTTGACACCATCATGAAAGAATAGTTGACGATGTTCAAACCAGTGTTTATACAATATTGGATTACTTTCCAGTGCATCGCTCGGTATTGGTGGTGATATAGCAAGCTGGGTCTCTATGAACTTTCTGATTAAATAATAATCTGGTCTGAGTAGGACAATGCAAAATTCACTTTTAACGAGCTTGTTATTTTCTTTTTTTTGTCTTCCCTGCCTCAGCCACTGTACAAAGAAATCTGCACAAAAGTATTCTTCAAAAGTGCGGTGAATGAAAGGAGCGGTTCCATCAATTATAGCCTTGATCAGCCCTAGGCCGCTTACGTCTTGCAATTCTTGGTTGGAAAGTATTGTGTTGAAATATTCTGTGGCAAACTTTAGGTCCAGGGACTGGAAAGCCAGGACACAATGCTTTTTCATTATATTCGTAACCGTATCATGTAGAATGGTAGACGGTACATTTTTGTCCATATTAGTCTTCTGTTCAATGTATATTGTTTTCTTAACTTCGATAAACTGTTTATACAAATCATACAGATTGGTGATTTTGTGTAAGTCCTGCGCTTGTTCAGGAGACACCACAGACTGTATGGCCTGCTGCAGGAACACTTCGGCCAGCATACGGATCTGCAGCGGGATGCCCATGAAGCTGGCCATGTCTTCTCCCAGCACTCCCTCCATCTCCTCCCGCAGCTCTCTGGCAAACTGGCACAGCCTCCCCTTCTTTGACTCTATGTATTCTGGGAGTTCCAAGGCCAGGTGAGGAAGCCAGGATTTCATCATATAATCATCCTGTTCCCTTTCTGTAATTTTTTCTAATTCTGTGGAAAATTCTAACAATTCGTTTTCGAGCCATTCTTGAGGATGCACCCGTGTGGTGACTACCGTTTTACAATTTGTGATATTTTTTAAATATTTCAGAACCTCTAAAATTTTGGCTTTGGTATTTTCTTTAGTGATTTCATCAAATGCATCCACCAAAATACAAACCTGCCTCGAACTTTTCGATTGGAGGCAATGCTGTAAAAGACTGCGCAACAAATCATCATCAGTAGGTAAACCCGAAGCACAAATTAAATACTTTGTAACCGATTGAACGTTAAGTTTCGAGGGTAGTTTGTCGATAGCGATCAAGTGATTGTGGTCAATTCTCAGAACCCAAGAGTAACGGATGAGCTCCGACATTCGCGTAAGGGTGGTGGTCTTTCCCATACCAGGGACATCAGCAATGATGGTCAGCTTCTTCTCCATATTGCAGAAGGCATCTTCCTCGATGGGGTCGCTATAGTCCTTGGTGATGAAGGGGCGCAGGCCATCCAGAGAGCCGTGGGAATATTGCCAGACCAGGCAAGGGATGCCCCCAATGTCCAACTTTTTCAAATAATGTTTGTTGAACGTTTCTTCGTCTTTTTTTATTTCGATATTCAATTCTGGAGAGTTTGTTTGTATTTTAAAGTGATCTTTCAAGACAAATAATTCCTCTGCTTCCTTGGATAATTTAAAGGAGCTAATTAGTGTAAATTTATCTTCCACATCGTTAAATATAAATTTGTCCTTATTTCCGTTGTAGCGAACGAATGCATCCATAGATTTAATGATAACACGAGTGTGGAACTTCCTGGGCATGTAGAGGCCGCTATTGTAAACTTCCCTCAGAGAGAGGCCTTCTGCGCATAAATGTAACCAATAGATTACTCTGGCTGACTTCTCTCGACACTTTTCTTGAAACAGGTCACGTCCCTCTTCCTCAGTGGTGAAGATCCTCTCCCGTGCACCCTCCCCCCAGTAGTCCTGGCTCAGCTGTTCCGGATCGCTGACCACCAGCAGTGGTCCCTCGGCCCCACTCCTCTCCAGTAGTGCTGCAATCTTTTCTTTGTCCACAAGCTTGTTCCCTTTGGAAAACAGAGCATCTATTTCACAAAGCTTTGGAAGCATGTTTGGGATTTTAGCTATATACTGGGCGTCCATTGCGAGTTTCTTCAAAATGGGAGAAATTAATTTATTGATTTTGTTTCGAACCTGCTCATCGTCAGATTTACAGTCATCTCCCAGAAATGTATTTAGGCTGAGAGTTTCTTCCCCTAATGCTATTGCTTCCCGTTCAAATATGTCGTCTCTAGATTTAACAGTCAAGTCGCTTAATTCAAATTCTTTGAAAGACCTTATTTCAACGGCAAGTTTTTTATAATCCATAAATAATTGTGAATCAATCGGTTGTGGTAGAATGATGACGAGCTTTTTGTGGACGTGTGTTTCTAAAGTTTTAAAAATTATTGTCGAAATTTCGTAGTTTTGGTTTAAGCTATCGGTTGGAGAAGTGAATTCAAGAACGAGCAGATTTGTAATATTAACATCGCTCTCGTTTAAATCTTCCATGTCTATATCCATAGCTATATCAGTCAAATCGTTCCAACTGAGAATTATGTGGCAGTTCCCTTTTAAATATGTTGAATCTAAAGATGTGTTTTTGATTTGAAGCAAGATATTGTTTAATCTGGCAGCTTCAAATTTAGAATCACTTGTCTCAATTTGTAAAACACGTTGGGGAGACACCAGGAATGTCTCCAGCCCCAAGGTGTCCACACAGTCCAGGATATTGGGCAAGGTGCGGAGATAGGCCTGGCCAGCCATATATAAGGGGGCTCCCTTTATACTCGTGTTCTGTTTATCTAGAGCATTTATTATCTCTTTATGAAACCAGCGTAACAGTTGTTTGGTTAGTCTAATCACCTTCCTCAAATCTTCCATTGTGTCACAAGTGATAATATTTTCTTTAGTATCAATTTCAAACTTTGGGAAGTCTAATTTTTGAAGATTTTGTTGATTTGTGAATTTTTCAATTTTCTTTAATTTCATCAGCGTATTGCTTTGAAAAAAACTCCAATTATTTAAAAAATTCAACTCTTCTGCAGAAAACACTCCCAGATGACAGATGTTTCCCAGCGAGGGTTTAGTTTTATACTTCCTTGAGGTTAGCAGTTCTTTGAGGAATGTAGTATCAGCATCTACTTCAAGTGGCTCCGTGTTCTGGTGGCTCTCAGTAGAGCTTGCGGGAGAAACTCTTACATCATCTAAAAGCAACATGTACATCTCTAGCTCGTCATGATTTTGGCGCTCAACTAGTCCCTCGGGCCAGTTCTGTACCGCAAACTTCTTCTTCCCATCATCAAAAGCTTTGATGAAATTGTCAAGGCTGTGGGTGGTCACACTTTCCAGCTGATATATATCTCCCACGTGAAACCCAGTACAGTTCACAGGATTTGGAGCTGCAAAAATTGTGGTGACATCTAATTTCTTAGTACATATAGACTGGTTATACCTATCATCGTAATCTCTACATATCTTTGTTAGCATATCCTTGACCCCCGGACTGTCCAACGTTAGAGTGTGAGCATGCAGACCTTTACAGGGGCTGGCGATTCTGCGGAATCCACTGCCCTCCCTCTCGAGGTATTTCACGGTTAGGGTGGTGACTCCGGCCAACCACGCTCCGAGAGAATGCCCTGTGAAGGACAGAATGATACGACTGCCACGTCTTTGATTTGTTTCAAGAATAACCTTCTTAACTTCATCAGCAAAAGATACACCTGAGCTCATGTGTTTGGTGTAACGATTACAGTACACACCCTTTCGGCCCAGAGTGCCCCCAACTTCTTAGGGTCCGTCCCTCGATGGGCCACGACCACCTGCTGCTCTGAAGGATTCCACAATGCACACCCGAAGTATGCATTAGTCCAGGAGTTGCTCCGTGCCGTGGTAAGAAGTTGCCATCCTTTGGGCAGGTGAAGCTCTCCCGTACAATCAGTGTATGCTAACTTCGCGAAGGCCACCAGTACCTTTTCATCAGGGAATGGTTCCAGAAGCAATTTTTTATTGTTATCTTTAATGGTTTCGAATAATTGGAGGGTTTCCTGCCAGTTGGGTTTGCAATAACGCAATCCCTTGTCCGCCTGCATGTTGAGGAGATGGAGAACAATGAGTTGGAGACTGAATCTGTAAAATGACAACAACAGCCGGAATTGGTATTGTATTCATACAAGTCATTAATAGACAGAGATAGAGAGCACAATATTTAACACCTCAAACCAATGATTTATCCAAACAAGCCTTCTGAGAGAAACAGAAATATCAGTTATTATTGGAATGAAAAGTAAATAGCTGAAACTCACTAATCCAAAATGCTTCTGTATAAAATGCTATAATACGAAACCATTCTCAATAGGAAGAGGTGTTGTACAATGAGATGCAATTTCCCTATACTTAGTCAAAGATGTATTTAAGAGTCTACAATGGCCAGATAAAGGTGTTGAAGAAAATTGGAGAAAGCTGAACAACCTCCGCCGATGATGTCGTTATCATAAGCGACAACAACGAAGATCTGAAGTCAATGCTGAACCAACTTCTAGAAAATCTATGAATATTAAATTAAAGATGAACATTCAGAAAATGAAAGCTTTCCCAAGTCCCACACATTAGCGTCACGGGAACATTATTAGAAAACGTAGATCAATATACATTTTTACTTGTGTCAAATTCTGAAACTGAGTAAATATAACCAGCCCAGCGAAATTGAGAGAAGAAAAAGATTTGCATTGCCGCCTTCAGCAAAATTAACCAAATTCTAATTTAAAAAACAAAAAGACACCCCAACACCCCCGGGCTGGTGTATTTAACAAGTATATATTTGTATCATGAAGTGTAACTAAAAGGTTGTTAGGAAAATGTCCATCCACCATGCTAGGTATCTCGCTGTGAGATAGAAAGACTAACAAGTGGATAAGGAGCAAGTCTAAGGAGGTCCACTAACCATCACAATCTCCAACCTCAAGTGGAACCAAGCAGGCCAAGTGACACAACTAGCACTACCACAATAGCCTTGGCTGGAAAAGAGGAGCAGAGGTCGCCCACAACTGAAATGGGCTGATACACAGGACTGACTGAGAGTCTCCCAGAGATCTATCTTCAAAGCTGCATGTGTGACGTGTATAGTGGAGAGCGAGAGAGCAAGCCCGCTGGTTAAGCACGTACCATTTCTTAAATTTATATTTTATTTATTTGCGTTATAAACAGTCTATACATTTATATATGACAGTGAATAAGTATGTTTATGTCATTGATAAATAAAATAACGACATTTAGATACAGGACCATAATAAAAAATATATATATGCAACAATATACCTAATACAAACCATTCTGATTGGGTGCATCTTCAATTTACAAAGTATTTTATGACATACATATTTCTAAGGTTTACACTTAAATTTTAATGGACATCAATATATATCGCGCTGACAGCAAAGTACTGCCCTTCCGGTCATATAAATTTAAATTTAACAGCAGATCTTATTAAATTTGTTATGAACTTGTTTAAAATCAGATTTGCTCGCGGTTTCACAATAATTGCATTTTTGGGCACTAAATTAATGGTAATATCCGCCATTCAGAAAATGCTAATGCTCCCCCCCCCCCCCCTCCCCCCCTCCCTTCATTGTGGCTTGCCTAAGCTCAGTAATTTTTATTTGGGCCACCAAACGATATGGGTTGGGCCAACACGTTATCTAGGTGGCGTTGGTTGGGCTCCCCTGGATTAGAGTGTTGATAAGAAAAAGAGATAAGAGGCAATATCAGATCATTTTCATAGCATCATAATTTTATAAAAAACACACAATTTTGTATAAATCTTGTTAAAATATATATCTGAAATAAAAATATATCTAATTTTATCAGGTATTAACGTTTTCTCATAGTATTTTAATATCCTCAGCCCAAAAAACTATTCTCGTGAATATGTTCCCAAGCTAATATAAATGCATACAAGTGGCTCATGTGTCTTTCCACTTATTATTGTTTCACAGAATATCTTTCTCAATATAAATACTTAGCAAGTTGAATTGACGATAAATTGGATTCACGGTAAGAAGTATGGGTTTGAATCTTGATCATAATATTAAATGTATAAAACTTCCACATCATCATTCATACCATGACACACCCATTTCCTGTCCACTACACCGCCAAGTCAGATAAAAGTAAAATAAAGACTTACTGAAGTAGCTTTTCTTCCCGGAAGGATTGGCACAATCACTGAATAGACAAGTATTATAATATAAGTGACTTGTGAAGCACTAAACAATCGAAGTAAGCATTAAAATTAATGGATTCAACTGAATATTCAAAGTTTTGGTAAAATATCCACTTATGTAAGACTATAATTGTTGATGTTGGACACTAAATTAATGGTAATATCCGCCATTCAGAAAATGCTAATGCTCCCCCCCCCCCCCCTCCCCCCCTCCCTTCATTGTGGCTTGCCTAAGCTCAGTAATTTTTATTTGGGCCACCAAACGATATGGGTTGGGCCAACACGTTATCTAGGTGGCGTTGGTTGGGCTCCCCTGGATTAGAGTGTTGATAAGAAAAAGAGATAAGAGGCAATATCAGATCATTTTCATAGCATCATAATTTTATAAAAAACACACAATTTTGTATAAATCTTGTTAAAATATATATCTGAAATAAAAATATATCTAATTTTATCAGGTATTAACGTTTTCTCATAGTATTTTAATATCCTCAGCCCAAAAAACTATTCTCGTGAATATGTTCCCAAGCTAATATAAATGCATACAAGTGGCTCATGTGTCTTTCCACTTATTATTGTTTCACAGAATATCTTTCTCAATATAAATACTTAGCAAGTTGAATTGACGATAAATTGGATTCACGGTAAGAAGTATGGGTTTGAATCTTGATCATAATATTAAATGTATAAAACTTCCACATCATCATTCATACCATGACACACCCATTTCCTGTCCACTACACCGCCAAGTCAGATAAAAGTAAAATAAAGACTTACTGAAGTAGCTTTTCTTCCCGGAAGGATTGGCACAATCACTGAATAGACAAGTATTATAATATAAGTGACTTGTGAAGCACTAAACAATCGAAGTAAGCATTAAAATTAATGGATTCAACTGAATATTCAAAGTTTTGGTAAAATATCCACTTATGTAAGACTATAATTGTTGATGTCACGTTATGAAGTGAGAGTTATTGGTTTCGTCTGATTTACCAATCTTAACAGTTTTGATAAGTGATCAGTTATCTATATAAACACACCTAGTTATTGATAAGACAGGGAACGAATTTCGAAGTGAAAAATCATCAAGATAAGAAATCATTTAATCAATTTGAGAGACGTGCCGCCGCCCCGGGAACCATTTATTGGATAACCAACACCTCTGCCATAGGTCACCCCAAGTGAAGATGTCTCGCATCTCTTCTGAATTATTTGTTACTGACATTATTTTGCAAACTGAAATTATTGAAATAATTTTCTAAGAAATCATCATCATCATTGATCATGTGTTACATACTAAAAAAATGTGTGTTCATATTTAAATTTATATGATAAGATATCCAGGTCGTAATATTGAATATTTTTCAAATAGGTACCACGTACACTAATTTAAAAGTATAAATTTGACACCTTTTTTCTAACTAACTAACTAACTAACCATCACGCCGTTTCCCCGCAGGGGTAGGAGGAGAGGACGGACCGCCAAACAACTCGGTCTTGGCATACACTCCTTGCCTCATTCACATTCATACATCTTATCATACATGCTCTTCTATTATTGTGACTCTTGACATGGCCCGACTCAAGTATCTGATTCACTTGATCGTGTCATGTCTTCTTCGGGCGTCCTCGACTTCTTCTACCATTCACATTCGCGTCATATATTCTCTTGACACTCTTTTCTTCATTCATTCGCTCTACATGTCCAAACCATCTAAGTGTCCCTTTCTTAATCTTACTTATGACGCTCACATCGGCCTTGCATTCTTTTCGGATCTCCACATTCCTCACTTTTTTCTAAGATATCTAAAATCTCTAAAATGGGATAAACGGAGGTGAATTCAATGACTCTCTTACATTATAAGCAATTTATATGTATCCATATTAAAATTTGAAGATATGATTTTTTTATTGAAGGCGGGAAATTTCTGTGTGCTTGAGTGATCATATTAGTTACGTTAAGTGAAGCTATGGGCTATTTTTTTTCATTACTTTTAATTTATTATTTATTTTAATTTTATTATGTTTTGTACAGAGCACGCAGATACTTTAATAGTACATGTTTTGTTGGGTATATGGTTGAGGATCTTATTGAGAACACTTTCATTAATATTTTATAATAAAGATTTATTCACGACTTGCTGGATCAGACTTAGACACAGAGAGAGCGTCACCATAGACATAATGATCACAAGTACTTTCCACTAGTGATGTGACCTGCTTTACAGTAGTGATGTGACAGTACACAACTGCTAACCCTGTACAAATCGCAAGTCTGCCCCACATTGAATTTGGAAGCCACCTCTGGTGGCATCCACAACAACTCCAAAATACCTGAAAAACCCTCGAGTGCGGGCGGTTCGTTTGATAGTTTCTCCGATTCTCCTGTGCTCTAAATATTACAATCTTAAACGGATTGCAATATTTGGAGCACAGGCGTCAAGAATGAATGATGCCATACCATCAGTCTCACAACATACCCCAATTGGGGATGCCATAGTCTCACTGGCTCCAGACGGGAGCAGACGCGACTCTTGTGAGGTATTTACTATTTAAAAAAAACAAGTAAATAAATAACACCTTTTTAAAATGAATAATTTCACTCTTGACATAATTACGAGGAATAGGATTTTTAAATCAAATGTTAAATTGTTTTATTAGTGGGATTTTTAAATCAAATGTTAAATTGTTTTAAATTAAGTGAACAAAAATAAACAGAAGTTCGGGAACAGAGTATCTACTTGTTTAAGTGAATCCTGACTATGAAGGTACAATATTTTGTAGGTAAGGTCTGTGTTTTTGCCTTCAGAATAAGCATTTAATAAATTCAAATGGTGACTTGTTCTTACTAATAAAATCTAATGAACCTGCCTAGAGGTGTTGCCCCCTCAAGCGAAGTCATAAGACAGAGTGCTGGTTCCCTCAAGTGATGTTCAGCGATGAAGATAGAATGTAGCTGCCTTGAGAGTGCTGGTATCTGCAAATGACGTACTTGTTAGAAGTGTCTGTGTTTGAAAAAAAAGTAAATAAATAAAAATATATTCAGTTTATTAAAGATTCTAGATAACATTATCATCCATTATCGTCCAGTTTTCAAAATATAAAAATTGTAAAAAAGTTTTAAAATCAATGTTTAAAAAACAATAGTAAACCTGCCTTGGAAAAGTTGCATCTGTCAAGTGATGACGGGGGCCTGAGATAAAAAGAGTGCTGGAAAAACTATCTAAGGTGGTTTTGGTGCTGGTCCCTCCAAAGTGATCTCGATAGTAAGTGGCTGACTTTACAGTGCTGGTCCTCTCAAGTGTTGTCGTATATCAAGGGACATCGATAGAATGTGGCTTAGTTGAGAGTGTTGGTCCTCTCGAGTGGTATCCAGGGACATCGATATTATAATATAGCTTCTTTGAGAGTGCTGGTCCTCTCAAGTGGTGTCAAGGGACATCGATAGAATATGGCTCGGTTGAGAGTGCTGGTCTTCTCATGTGGTGTCCAGGGACATCGATATTATAATATAGCTTCTTTGAGAGTGCTGGTCCTCTCAAGTGGTGTCAAGGGACATCGATAAAATATGGAACGGTTGAGAGTGCTGGTCTTCTCATGTGGTGTCCAGGGTCATCGATATTATAATATAGCTTCTTTGAGAGTGCTGGTCCTCTCAAGTGGTGTCAAGGGACATCGATAAAATATGGAACGGTTGAGAGTGCTGGTCTTCTCATGTGGTGTCCAGGGACATCGATATTATAATATAGCTTCTTTGAGAGTGCTGGTCCTCTCAAGTGGTGTCAAGGGACATCGATAAAATATGGAACGGTTGAGAGTGCTGGTCTTCTCATGTGGTGTCCAGGGACATCGATATTATAATATAGCTTCTTTGAGAGTGCTGGTCCTCTCAAGTGGTGTCAAGGGACATCGATAAAATATGGAACGGTTGAGAGTGCTGGTCTTCTCATGTGGTGTCCAGGGACATCGATATTATAATATAGCTTCTTTGAGAGTGCTGGTCCTCTCAAGTGGTGTCAAGGGACATCGATAAAATATGGAACGGTTGAGAGTGCTGGTCTTCTCATGTGGTGTCCAGGGACATCGATATTATAATATAGCTTCTTTGAGAGTGCTGGTCCTCTCAAGTGGTGTCAAGGGACATCGATAAAATATGGAACGGTTGAGAGTGCTGGTCTTCTCATGTGGTGTCCAGGGACATCGATATTATAATATAGCTTCTTTGAGAGTGCTGGTCCTCTCAAGTGGTGTCAAGGGACATCGATAAAATATGGAACGGTTGAGAGTGCTGGTCTTCTCATGTGGTGTCCAGGGACATCGATATTATAATATAGCTTCTTTGAGAGTGCTGGTCCTCTCAAGTGGTGTCAAGGGACATCGATAAAATATGGAACGGTTGAGAGTGCTGGTCTTCTCATGTGGTGTCCAGGGACATCGATATTATAATATAGCTTCTTTGAGAGTGCTGGTCCTCTCAAGTGGTGTCAAGGGACATCGATAAAATATGGAACGGTTGAGAGTGCTGGTCTTCTCATGTGGTGTCCAGGGACATCGATATTATAATATAGCTTCTTTGAGAGTGCTGGTCCTCTCAAGTGGTGTCAAGGGACATCGATAAAATATGGAACGGTTGAGAGTGCTGGTCTTCTCATGTGGTGTCCAGGGACATCGATATTATAATATAGCTTCTTTGAGAGTGCTGGTCCTCTCAAGTGGTGTCAAGGGACATCGATAAAATATGGAACGGTTGAGAGTGCTGGTCTTCTCATGTGGTGTCCAGGGACATCGATATTATAATATAACTTCTTTGAGAGTGCTGGTCCTCTCAAGTGGTGTCAAGGGACATCGATAAAATATGGAACGGTTGAGAGTGCTGGTCTTCTCATGTGGTGTCCAGGGACATCGATATTATAATATAGCTTCTTTGAGAGTGCTGGTCCTCTCAAGTGGTGTCAAGGGACATCGATAAAATATGGAACGGTTGAGAGTGCTAGTCTTCTCATGTGGTGTCCAGGGACATCGATATTATAATATAGCTTCTTTGAGAGTGCTGGTCCTCTCAAGTGGTGTCAAGGGACATCGATAAAATATGGAACGGTTGAGAGTGCTGGTCTTCTCATGTGGTGTCCAGGGACATCTATAGAATATGTCTTAGTTGAGAGTGCTGGTCCCCTTGTGTGGTGTCCAGGGACATCGATAGAATATGGCTTGGTTGAGAGTGCTGGTCGTCTCAACCGACGTCAAGAGACATCGATAGAATGTGGCTTGGTTAATGGTACTGGTCTTCTCAGGCAGTGTCCAGGGACACTGACGGAATGTTACTTGGTTTAGAGTACTGGTCCTCTCAATTGATGTCCAGGGACATTGACGGAATGTGGCTGCTATGAGAGTGCTGGTCCCCGCAAGTCATTTCCAGGAACAACGGAACGGTAGTTTGTTCAGTGTTCAGTCAGCAGGTGCTGCATCTGCCTTGTCACTTGCTTGGATTGTGTATTGCATAGACTGCCCAGGGTAGCCATAGCTTCACTATTACAATAAATACTAACTTATCACTTTAGATTATTAGAAAACAGCTCACTTTATTTATTTAGTATTCACTAGTTTTATTATTTTTCACAGATTTAGGTATTTTAAACAATAAAAAATGCTTTATTTTCGACCTAATTTTGATCGTTTTAATATTTACAACGGTTTCATAATGCTTATGTTTTAAATATTCACATATTTTAAAAAGTTATTATTGTTTGTGTTTATTTTTGTCCTTCACAGTTTATAGGAAAATAAAGGGCTGATGGCACTGCCCTTAAATACTGCTGTCACGATATGGTGGTACAGACTTGAAGGAGAGGAGACTTATTCCATCAGATTGGCTTCCTGGTGGCTGCGAATAAGATCAACCACCTCTCCGTGTCCTTTTTCTTCCGCCCAGGAGAGAGCCGTCTTCCCATCCTTGTCCTGACAGGAGATATCGGCATTGTGCTGCAGAAGGACCTCCACAACATTCACACGACCTTCGTGTGCTGCCCATGACAAGGCTGTTCTGCCATAATCATTCTGAGAGTTGACATCAACACCGCGCTGCAGCAGGAGTACCACCATCTCAGTATGACCATTAGCAGCCGCCTGGAGAAAAGCAGTGTCACCATCTTCATCACGGGAGTTCAAATCCGCTCCATTCAGTAATAACAGTTTGGCAACCTTTAGATGACAATCTCTGGACGAACTTTGGTTTAATGCAGTCCAGCCGGCATTATTCCTTGTGTGGACGTCTGCTCCTTTCAACAGTAGGAGGTCAACTACCTGTAGATGTCCATTTCTTGCAGCTAGCATTAATGCAGTAAAGCCGTCATTACTCCTCATGTGGATGTCTGCTCCTTTCAACAGTAGGAGATCAACTACCTCTAGCTGACCTTTATTTGCAGCTATCATTAATGCAGAAAAGCCGTTATTACTCCTGACGTGGATGTCTGCTCCTTTCAACAGTAGACATTCAACTTCCTGTAGATGTCCATTATTTGCAGCTAGCATTAATGCAGTCGAGCCGTCATAACTCCTCATGTGGGTGTCTGCTCCTTTTAACAATAGGAGTTCAACTACCTGTAGATGTCCTTTACTTGCAGCTATCATAAATGCAGTAAAGCCGTTATTCTCCTTTACATGAATGTCTGCTCCTTTCAAAAGTATGAATTCAACTATCTCTAGGTGTCCCTCTCCTGCAGCCAGCATTAATGCTGTCCAGCCGTCTTTTTTCTTCATATGGATGTCTGCTCCTTTCATCAGAAGGGGTTTAACTACCTCTAGATGTCCCCCACTTGCAGCTATCATTAATGCAGTCCAGCCGTAATTATTCTTCATGTGGATGTCTGCTCCTTTCACCAGTAGGAGTTCAACTACCTGTAGATACCCCTTACTTGCAGCTAGCATTAATGCTGTCCAGTCAAATTTATCCCTTTTGTGGATGTCTGCTCCTTTCACCAGTAGAAGTTTAACTGACTCTATATGTCCATCATTTGCAGCTTGCATTAATGCAGTCCAGCCGTTATTATTCCTTTTTTTGATGTCTGCTCCTTTCAACAGTAGGAGTTCAACTACCTGTAGATGTCCCGCATCTGCAGCTCGCATCAATGCAGTCAAGCCGTATACATTCTTCATGTTGATTTCTACCTCTTTCAACAGTAGGAGTTCAACAACCTCTTGATGACCGTTTCTTGCAGCTAGCATTAATGAAGTACAACCATCATTACTCCTCGTGTGGATGTCTGCTCCTTTCAACAGTAGGAGTTCAACTATCTCTAGATGTCCCTCCCTTGCAGCTAGGATAAATGCAGTCGTGCCGGCATTTGTGCTCATGTGGATGTCTGCTCCTTTCAACAGTAGGAGTTTAACTACCTCCAGATGTCCCTCACTGGCAGCCAGCATTAATGCAGTCCAGCTGTCATTTTTCTTTGTGTGGATGTCTGCTCCTTTCACCAATAGGAGTTCAACTACCTGTAGATGCCCCTTACTTGCAGCTAATAATAATGCAGTCCAGTCGTAATTATCCCTTTCGTGGATGTCTACTCCTTTCAACAGTAGGAATTCAACTACCTTTAGATGTCCCTCACCTGCAGCTATCATTAATGCAGTCAAGCCGTAATTATTCTTCATGTGGATGTCTGCTCCTTTCAACAGTAGGAATTCAACTACCTGTAGATGTCCCTCATTTGCAGCACGCATTAATGCAGTCAAACCGTAATTATTCTTCATGTTGATGTCTATTCCTTTCAACAGTAGGAGTTCAACGACCTCTAGATGTCCATTTCTAGCAGCTAGCATTAATGAAGTACAACCATCATTACTCCTCATGTGAATGTCTGCTCCTGTCGACAGTAGGAGTTCAACTATCTGTAGATGACTATTAACTGCAGCTAGCATTAATGCATTGCAGCCGATATTATCCCTTGTTTGAATGTCTGCCAGTTTCTCCAACAGTACTGATACTATCTCGTAGTGCCCTCTCTGCGCAGCAAACATCAGGGCAGTAGAACCATCAATTGATTTTATAGAAGAAAACATTTGATATATTCCAATACATGGAAACTCCTTACCGGTTTGATTTCCTTCATTGGTTGCGTGTGCAATAAAATTCATTTCTTCTGTTTTTAAACATTTAAATGGTGCAGAATTTTTTAGTCCCTTAAAGGAATTTTTAGAGGGATTTAGTAAATACGTCACAATATCAAGGTTCCCTACCTTTGCTGCACAATGCAAGGGATTCTTTTCGGATGTATCGAAAGACATACAAATTCCTTGTTTAGCAAATAATTTAAATAACATATGATCTTCTTTACTTGCTGCGAGATTGATGGCAGTATCGCCCTGACTATCAATGGCAATCAATAAGTGAGCGCGCTCAGTATCACTTTCCAAGTCACTTAAGATCTTATACACAGTGCTGTAGTCATCCTTTCTCACTGATGCCATAAACGGAGTGATTTGTTTTCTGATCTGTTCAGTTCTTATTAAGGCACAGTGTAAATTACTTGACGGTTGTTTATTTGAAGAATATTCGCTAAACAAGTTGTGATCTTTGTCGCCTTCAAAATCTAAGAAAGTAGCAAGCGTAAGTTTAAGTAGTGACTCGTACGTACAATTCTCCACTTTTCTCTCAATTTGCTTTACAATATTGAGATATCTCTTCTCCAATGCTATTTTCAGTGCAGTCCTCCCGGCCTTGTCTCTTTCTGCCATAAAGCAGATGTAGTCTTCCTCGTATATCCTACTGCTCGGGCCACTGAGGAGGACTGCAAAAGTGTGCGTATTCTGTTCTTCAGCTCCTACATGCAATGGAGTTTTGACACGATCATGAAAAAATAATTGACGATGTTCGGACCAGTGTTTACACAATACCGGATTACTTTCCAGTGCATCGCTCGGTATTGGTGGTGATATAGCAAGCTGGGTCTCTATGAACTTTCTGATTAAATAATAATCTGGTCTGAGCAAGAAAATGCACAATTGATTTTTAATAAGTATGATATTTTCTTTGTTTTGAATCCCCTGACTTTCCTGTCTGAGCCAATGGACAAAAAAATCTGCGCAAAAGTATTCTTCAAACGTGCGGTGAATGAATGGAAAGGTTCCCTCAATATTAGCACGGATCAGCCCTAGTCCACTTATGTCTTTCAGTTGTTGGTCGGATATTATTGTGTTGAAATATTCTGCAGCAAACTTTGGGACGAGAGACTGGAAAGCCAGGACACAATGATTTTCCATTATTTTCGTGACCATATCATTTAGAAACGAATCCGGAAGACCTTTATTGAAAATGCTTTTCTGCTCAAAGTATATTGATTTCTTGACTTTGATAAATTGTGTATACAAATCATACAGATTGGTGATTTTGAATAAATTCTGCGCTTGTTCAGGAGACACCACAGACTGTATGGCCTTCTGAAGGAACACTTCGACCAGCATACGGATCTGCAACGGGATGCCCATGAAGCTGGCCACGTCTTTCCCCAGCACTCCCTCCACCTCCTCCCGCAGCTCTCTGGCAAACTGGTGCAGCCTCCCCTTCTCCAACTCTCCGTGTTCTGGGAGTTCCAAGGCCAGGTGAGGAAGCCAGGAATTCACCATATAATCATCCTGTTCTCTTTCTGTAATTTTTACTAATTCTGCGGAAAATTCTGACAATTCATTTTCGAGCCATTCTTGTGGATGCACCCGTGTGGTGACTACCGTTTTACAATTTGTGATATTTTTTAAATATTTCAAAACCTCTAACATTTTGGCTTTAATATTTTCTTTAGTGATTTCATCAAATGCATCCACCAGAATACAAACCTGCCTTGAATTATGCGATTCGAGGCAATGCTGTAAAAGACTGCGCAACAAATCATCTTCAGTGGGTAAACCTGAAGCACAAATTAAATACTTTGTAACCGATTGAAGGTTAAGTTTCGAGGGTAGTTTGTCTATAGCGGTCAAGTGATTGTTGTCAATTCTCAGTACCCATGAGTCTCGGATGAGCTCCGACATTCGCGTCAGCGTGGTGGTCTTTCCCATACCAGGGACATCAGAAATGATGGTCAGCTTCTTCTCCATATTGCAGAAGGCATCTTCCTCGATGGGGTCGCTGTAGTCCTTGGAGATGAAGGGGCGCAGGCCATCCAGAGAGCCGTATGAATATTGCCAGACCAGAGACGGGGTGCCCCCAATCTCCAACTTTTTCAAATAATGTTTGTTGAACGTTTCTTCGTCTTTTTTTATTTCGATATTCAATTCTGAAGAGTTTGTTTGTATTTTAAAGTGATCTTTCAAGACAAATAATTCCTCTGCTTCCTTGGATAATTTGAAGGAGCTAATTAGTGTTAATTTATCTTCCACGTCGTTAAATATAAATTTGTCCTTATTTCCGTTGTAGCGAATGAATGCATCCATAGATTTAATGATAACACGAGTGTGGAACTTCCTGGGCATGTAGAGGCCGCTATTGAAAACTTCCCTCAGGGAGAGGCCTTCTGCGCATAAATGTAGCCAATAGATTACTCTGGCTGACTTCTCTTGACACTTTTCCTGAAACAGGTCACGTCCCTCTTCCTCGGTGGTGAAGATTCTCTCCCGTGCACCCTCCCCCCAGTAGTCCTGGATGAGCTGCTCCGGATCGCTGACCACCAGCAGTGGTCCCTCGGCCCCACTCCTCTCCAGTAGTGCTGCAATCTTTTCTTTGTCCACGAGCTTGTTCCCTTTGGAAAACAGAGCATCTATTTCACAAAGCTTTGGAAGCATGTTTGGGATTTTAGCTATATACTGGGCGTCCATTGCGAGTTTCTTCAAAATGGGAGAAATTAATTTATTGATTTTGTTTCGAACATGTTCATCGTCAGATTTACAGTCATCTCCCAGAAATGTATTTAGGCTGAGAGTTTCTTCCCCTAATGCTATTGCTTCCCGTGCAAATATGTCGTCTCTAGATTTAACAGTCAAGTCGCTTAATTCAAATTCTTTGAAAGACCTTATTTCAACGGCAAGTTTTTTATAATCCATAAATAATTGTGAATCAATCGGTTGTGGTAGAATGATGACGAGCTTTTTGTGGACGTGTGTTTCTAATGTTTTAAAAATTATTGTCGAAATTTCGTAGTTTTGGTTTAAGCTATCGGTTGGAGAAGTGAATTCAAGAACGAGCAGATTATTAATATTAACATCGCTCTCGTTTAAATCTTCCATGTCAATATCCATAGCTATATCAGTCAAATCGTTCCAACTGAGAATTGTGTGGCAGTTCCCTTTTAAATATGTTGAATCTAAAGATGTGTTTTTGATTTGAAGCAAGATATTGTTTAATCTGGCAGCTTCAAATTTAGAATCACTTGTCTCAATTTGTAAAACACGTTGGGATGACACCAGGAACGACTCTAGCCGCAAGGTGTCCACACAGTCCAGGATATTGGGCAAGGTGCGGAGATAGGCCTGGCCAGCCATGTATAAGGGGGCTCCCTTTATACTTGTGTTCTGTTTATCTAGAGCATTTATTATCTCTTTATGAAACCAGCGTAACAGTTGTTTGGTTAGTCTAATCACCTTCCCCAAATCTTCCATTGTGTCACAAGTGATAATATTTTCTTTGGTATCAATTTCAAACTTTGGGAAGTCTAATTTTTGAAGATTTTGCTTATTTGTGAATTTTTCAATTTTCTTTAATTTCATCAGCGTATTGCTTTGAAAAAAACTCCAATTATTCATAAAATTCAACTCTTCTGCAGAAAACACTCCCAGATGACAGATGTTTCCCAGCGAGGGTTTAATTTTATACTTCCTTGAGGTTAGCAGTTCTTTGAGGAATGTAGTATCAGCATCTACTTCAAGTGGCTCCGTGTTCTGGTGGCTCTCAGTAGAGCTTGCAGGAGAAACTCTTACATCATCTAAAAGCAACATGTACATCTCTAGCTCGTCATGATTTTGGCGCTCAACTAGTCCCTCGGGCCAGTTCTGTACCGCAAACTTCTTCTTCCCTTCATCAAAAGCTTTGATGAAATTGTCAAGGCTGTGGGTGTTCACACTTTCCAGCTGATATATATCTCCCACGTGAAACCCAGTACAGTTCACAGGATTTGGAGCTGCAAAAATTGTGGTGACATCTAATTTCTTAGTACATATAGACTGGTTATACCTATCATCGTAATCTCTACATATCTTTGTTAGCATATCCTTAACCCCCGGACTGTCCAACGTTAGAGTGTGAGCATGCAGACCTTTACAGGGGCTGGCGATTCTGCGGAATCTACTGCCCTCCCTCTCGAGGTATTTCACGGTTAGGGTGGTGACTCCGGCCAACCACGCTCCGAGAGAATGCCCTGTGAAGGACAGAATGATACGACTGCCACGTCTTTGATTTGTTTCAAGAATAACCTTCTTAACTTCATCAGCAAAAGATACACCTGAGCTCATGTGTTTGGTGTAACGATTACAGTACACACCCTTTCCGTCGGCCCACAGTGCCCCCAACTTCTTAGGGTCCGTCCCTCGATGGGCCACGACCACCTGCTGCTCTGAAGGATTCCACAATGCACACCCGAAGTATGCATTAGTCCAGGAGTTGCTCCGTGCCGTGGTAAGAAGTTGCCATCCTTTGGGCAGGTGAAGCTCTCCCGTACAATCAGTGTATGCTAACTTCGCGAAGGCCACCAGTACCTTTTCATCAGGGAATGGTTCCAGAAGCAATTTTTTATTGTTATCTTTAATGGTTTCGAATAATTGAAGGGTTTCCTGCCAGTTGGGTTTGCAATAACGCAATCCCGTGTCCGCCTGCATGTTGAGGAGATGGAGAACAATGAATTGGAGATTGAAGCTGTAAAATGACAACAACAGCCGGAATTGGTATTATATTCACACAAGTCATTAACAGACAGAGACAGAGAGCATAATAATATGTAATATGTCTTTTTATTATTATTGGAATGGTAAATAAATAACGTAATCTCACAAATCGGCACCATATATACAGGGTGTTAAGGATCATACTTGATATATTTTAATAATGTATGATATACATATATAAAAAAATTAAATATTATAATTTTCATTATCCTTACTACACATTTTAAAAATATATGTTGAATTGTTTTTCGCTGCTCCACCTTTTTTACACGAGCATTGCTCAAAAAAAAGGTGAATCACAATATTTAAAAAATGTATTAAAAATATATATATACAATGTATAATAACTGTATTTGTAAAAAAAAAATTAAAAAAATATATATATATATTTGATGTATCCATGGTGAGGGGTTGGTTGGTTTACTCGGCTATGTGACCAGTGACAAGAAGTTTTTTTTTTTTTTGATTTTGAAGAAAAAAAAAGACATCCAAAAAGTCACCAGAGATCAAAATTTCATTTACATTTTTTAGTGCAAATAATGTCAGAAATCACTGGTTAGAGTGTGTCAAGTACGATCCTTAACACAATGTATATATAATAAAAAAAAATCTATCACAGTGAAAATTATGATCTATTCAGTGAAAAAAGGGAAAAGGAAAAGATTCAGTGCATCCATAACATATTTTTCATATTCATAATGTAAACTGATTGGTAGTAAAGATTATTTGGCGTATAACTTCATCTTAAGACTGCTCCCGCGTGAAATGACTTTAGATGCTTCCGTCATTCTATCCAAGTATCTAAAGTGATTTGGCGTATAACTTCATCTTAAGACTGCTCCCGCGTGAGAGGCAAGAGCAGTGAAATGACTTTAGATGCTTCCGTCATTCTATCCAAGTATCTAAAGTGATTTGGCGTATAACTTCATCTTAAGACTGCTCCCGCGTGAGAGGCAAGAGCAGTGAAATGACTTTAGATGCTTCCGTCATTCTATCCAAGTATCTAAAGTGATTTGGCGTATAACTTCGTCTTAAGACTGCTCCCGTGTGAGAGGCAAGAGCAGTGAAATGACTTTAGATGCTTCCGTCATTTTATCCAAATATCTAAAGTCATTTCACAATTTCATTTGACCTTATTTTTGAGGAACAAATATAAGTTGGTTATTCAAATGTTTAATATAAACACGCATTAGAGTTTTTAACCTAAAAAATACATTTCTCTTTTGAGATTTGCTTTCAGTTTCTGTTATATTGCATTTTGTTTCGTGTTTTAGAGAATTTATGTGCATCTAAAAAACAATTTGAACTTTGATGGTGCCCAGAAACCTGAATTTTAAATTGATTAAAAAAAATTATATGTGATTGTTCAAAGAGAAAAAAAAATAATACGAGTGTGCTTTAGACCACAAGACTGAAGTAAATGCTTCTTTAGTAATCTAATCTAATTTTCTTTCTGGTATCGAATAAAACCATTCCAATCATCAGTGTATAAGAATCTATATTGAAGATTCGTTTGGATTGTTACCAATCATCGTGACAAATCAGTCGTTTAAATGAGTTTATAATTACGCTTAGAATGGGATTGTTGATTTAGTTCTTAGTTGCCAGCACCCATTCCAAACGTCATTACTATGGATTTGAGCACTGTTGTTAAGATTAGATTGTGAGCAATGAACCTAAAAGTTAATTTTAATTTATTATCGTTCGCCTCCGTAACATTCGTAACGCCCAATATTACGCCTCTCGTAACGCTGTAATTTCCGTAACGCATTCGCCAGTTTACCCCTCAAGTCAAGCATGCGTAAAGAAGTATTTACTTCAAAAATGACATCTTTATTCTCAAAGTCTAAAAAGAAAAATTTTTGTGACAACACCCATACATTGGAATGCAGCCTAAAGGTTAAAATATACAATGATTTTATATACTTACAGCTGTATGTTTCCTAAATAAACCTAAATAAAAATAAAGAATGTATGTTTCTTGCCTTTTCGTGCCGTTGCCGTGCCATAACCAGTGGAATAATAAAAATGCCCAACGTGTTTTTCAATATAAATACTTAGGCTGGAATCAGACGGTTCACTAATCGTTCATTTCTGTATTTCATTCCACCTATTTCATTCGGAATGATAGGTCTGAACAAGAAATTAAACAAAAGTGAAACGAAGATGGGAACATTCGCTCTAGTAACCATAGTGTAAACCTTCACTCGAGTGAACCGTCTGATTCCAGCCTTAGGAAGTTGGGTCGACGACAAATGGGATTAAGAAGTGCGGGTTCGCGTTTCTGTAATGTTGCCACCCTTTAACATATTCTGTCAGAAGGTCAAAATATTTCCGCCTTGCAATAAAATCCAAATAAATGGAATATTTCTGAATTTACCTGAAAACTCAAATCTGTTTTTGAAAGGTGATAAAATATGCTTTCAAATTTTTTTATTAAAAGTAAATTAAATTTTATTATTTAAATAAAGTAATGTTTTTAAATGGAAAATTTTTTCATAATTTCAACATAAAAAAGTTTTAAAAATGGCTTACCTCACATACCTTCAAACTAAAATTACTGATCACGAAAAAAAATTTAAATAAATACATATTTTATTAGACAAACGTTATCATCAGCTTTTTTTTGTCATTCCATGTAAAAATCTATAATATAAAAATTAATGTTTGTTTGTACGTTCGGCGATATTGTTCATCCGATTGCGATGAAACTTTGGGAATATAATGTGCGCATACCTGGAATGGTTATAGGATAGTGGGCTCCAGCGATATGAAATTATTTCCCATACTATTCATACGATTGCGATTAAAATTTCATCCGATTGCTATTAAATTTTTTGAATTGTTGTGAACATGCCCGTGATTACTTCTATATATACTGGTGAGCTCTGACATTATGAAATTTGTATAAAAAATTTAAATAGGTCACGCAAGTTGTTGGAAAAATGGGTGTATTTTATGGAGTTAGGCGGCAGGGAAAAAAGGCTGGAAGGCGAAGAAGGTGGGGGGGGGTTGCGAGAGGGGAGAGCGGGAGAGGGAAGGGGGAATGCGGGAAGGTGAAAAAGGAATGCGGGAGGAGAAGGGGTAGAGGAAGAGGAGTCTGAAGGGGAACGGGGACGAATGGTAAATGAGAAACAATTTATTTATTTAATTGGCATTGCATCGCATGCCGGGTATCAGCTAGAAATTAATAAAATTCCATAAATTTTTTTTCAAATTTAGTCGGAAACTTTGGTTTCATAAAGGTGTACATTTTATTTCTTTTGCGGTTAAATTTTAAATTTGAACCCAACTTTTACTGTTTCCTCTTTCTAAATCTGTTTAGATCATATTTTTCACCGTGATAGTAAGGGAGACACACGAGTTTCTATGAGACCTATAAGAATTTTTCTCAAAAGCGAACAAATTAGCTGGAGGAGTCAACATATTAAACGCAATGAACTTCCACGACATCATTCCATGACACATCCACCATTTCCTGTCTACTACACCGCCAAGTCCAATAAAAGCAGGTTGACAGTAAGAAGAAAAGACTTACCTGAAGTGGTTTTTCTTGTTGCGAGTATTAGCACTAACACTAATCAGTTTTAATAAAATAAGTGACTTGTAAAGCACCAATTAATATAAGTTATGAATTTTTTTTACAGAATTACTTGAATGTTCAACGGTTTGGTGAGACTATTTCCAACGCCTCAGGGGCTATCTTATCAGTTCTGATAAATAATCCATTATCTGTAAGAAAAACTCACAGCCGATAAAGATTTTGAGATAAGGATTAAAGCAAATATAAATTTATCTTTATCATGTTCTCCGTAAAACGGTTATACACCAATATATCAAGGAGAAGATTACCATTTAAATTATGGGGGCAGTTTTACTATTTTATGACATGCTGAACTGTCTGTAAGTGACATTGAAAATGTCGATTTTCAATGGAGAATCGTTAAGCAGTTGAGTCGCTCTGTTTATTGGCGCGTTCTGATAGGCAGAAGTCCTCACTTAGGTGGATTGAGTATAGTTGCAGACATTTAAAAAAAAAGTTTACCTAAATATATTTTTCGGCAGGCTTCTTCTAAGGCGCGGTTGTCAACCTTTTTGAGCCTGCGTACCCCTTGACTCATAGTACAAATTTGTTGTACTCCGTACCTTCTATCTATCTTGTGTACACGTGTAATGAAAGACATGTTTCATTTGAAATTTTTTAATGCTCTCATTATCAAGTCACACAAATACAATTAATAACTCAGGTACGGGACATATGTCATTCCTATGTCTACCTACGTTAAATTATCGTGAAAACACACGTGTCCAAGCGGTTAATGCAATTTTATACACAGTGTAACATGACTTAGGGCATTTTTAAGCAGTGATTCTAAAAGCGAAATTGAACAAATTTTGATTCTACGTCAAAAAAAATCCATGTACTACATACACAACTCCAAACTGTATCGTGAGGATGAATTTTTTTTTAAACTTTCTTATGCATCAGTAGTTAATATAAAAAGCCTGATTTCCTGTTACAACCTGTATAATCAATCATACAATGTTAACGTACAGTCAATCTGGCCCTTGAACTTGATTGGCAAAGTTTGGTCCAATTCATATAGGTAGCGCCTCAAGTCTTGTGCAGTATTCAGGCGATTGCGATATTTATTTTTAATAAACGCGTAGCGTAAACTAACGAAATTTAAAAACATTGAGCTGAGTTTTAAGGGGCCGCTCTGCCAATTTCTACCGATTTCTTACATGTTTTGCTTTAAGTTCTTAAAAAAATATATGTTATTCTTTAAGATAGTATCTATACATTCCCCAAGCCGAAATGATAATTATTTGAAATTCCCTCGATAGAAATAAATCGCAAAGTATGCTCCGAAAATTACGATTTACATGTTTGTTTTTGTTATTTTACAAGTTCTTGTATGAAAAAATTCATAATGTTTCTTGAAATGCTACTTGACAAGAGATTTTTGCCCCCACGAGATTTTTGCTCTTTCTCAAATGAGTCGTCTTTTATTAAACATTTTCACATGAATTTTATGGTTTTAAATGTTAGCGCGCTCGCTCCCACGTTCGTATTATCGTATGTCTCCATCTTCTTCTTTTTGAGTGGGGTAGCGCGGCCTTAAAACCTACATTCGTGCCATAATATTGCGTACCCCCAATTTTTGCTTTGCATACCACAGGTTGAAAACCGCTGTTCTAAGGTGTTGAAATTGAGCATTCCTGTTAAGAACAAGAATGGATACAGGAATGGATAGTATGTATATTTCCTCATGTACAGGTAACGCATAAACCTCTTTTATACTTTTTCTGTTTCTAGGATATGGTTTTGTTCAGGGACCACATGATAAACCCATATTCCAGAGTGCTGCGAACAAGTGCTTCATATGTTCTCAATTCACTCACACTATAGTCGTATATTGACTGTTCCCAGGTCTGATATAGCCTCAGGAACGCTGAACATCTGAAGGTTAGGTTAGATAGATAGCAGGGGCGGTTCATGACTTGAGCGTAGAACTTTCTATTTTGAGGAAGCACAGGATCCACAAGAAAGAATCCCGAAAATCTTCATACAAAAATCGAAATTTTGAAAAAAAGAAATATTATTTTCAGGTCCAAAAATACAAAAAAATGTGCACGCCGGGATTTGAACCCACTACCTTCGCAGTGCAAGTCGAGAGCCTTACCCTTCAACCACGGAGGTTGAGGGGTAAGTGTGATTTTTTTATATTAGTACATATGTAACAGCTGTATAGTCCCAGGGAGAGATAGATCATACTAAAAACCTTCCTTCTCACACGTCTTGTATGAAAATGAGTATTATTCTGAATATTTGAATTAGTTTTTTATTGGTAAAAATAAGGATGAAAAAACAATTTATGTATTTGTTTTAAAGAAGGATTATTCCAGCTCCATTTATGTAAGTTTAGATGGTTTTTGAAGTAATTAAAGATACACTTATATAATGTTGGCCAAATAATCCCTGATGTGAGTAGGCTCCAGGCGTCTGAAACCGTTAGCGTCACAAATGCCGATCTGTAAACAAAAAATTGCAACATCAGAATATTTAACATTTACGTAATCAATATCTAATATGTATATAAAAATTAATGTTTATTTGTTAGTATTTTATGCGCTGCCATACCGTTCATCCGATTGCGATGAAACTTTAGGGATTTGATGTGAGCATGCCCGCGATGGTTGTAAGATAGTGAGCTCTGGCATTATGAAACTATTTCCGTTACTATTCATACGATTGCGATGAAACTTTAGAGATTTGATGTGAGCATGCCCGCGATGGTTATAAGATAGTGAGCTCTGGCATTATGAAACTATTTCTGTTACTATTCATACGATTGCGATGAAAATTTGGTGAGTTGTTGTAAACACGCCCGCGAAGGTTTCTATATAGCGATATTTCTATATTGTTGAACTCTGGCATTATAAAATTTTCAAAAAAAATCAATAGGTCACAAGCGAGTTGTTTGAAAAATGGAGGTATTTTATGAAGTTTAGTGGCAGGGAAAACAGTGGGGAGGGGGAAGGGAATCCAGGAGAGGAAAGTAGGTGGATAAGCTGTGCTGTGGGAAGTATGTTTACGAGAGATAGAAAGGCTGATAAAGATATTGAAAAAAGGGTAAAGCAGGTAACTGCATTATTGAAGGACTGAAACAAAGCTACCAGTAAAGCTATAAATAAATAATAATAATAAAGCTACGAATAAATAATAAAACTTCTCAGATTTTTTTAACTATAGTATCACACTTTAACTCCACCCAATAAAGGAAAATATTTTCCCTCAGGGCCTATTTCACCTTTGGGGATGGTGTGTGGAAGATTTTTATATAAAAAGGAAGGGGAGGAAGTTCTGGGAACCCGTAGCCCGTCCACCGCTAAAACCCGTAGCTTTACTGGTAGCTTTGTTTCAGTCCACAATGGAGTGTCAGTACCAGCCCTGATGTATGACAGGGAAGCATGGAAGCAGCAGAGGAAGGATGAAAGTTGACTGAATACCGTAGAAATGAGATCTCGTGTATACACAGTTTAAAAATAAAAAAACAGTACCTGGATATTATCTGCCGTCATTTGTCCTTCGAATCCCTCCTTGAGAGTAAGAATGGCGGTGTGAACAGCATCATCCAGCTCTAGATCTTCGCTGTACCTGAAATCAACCAAAAACAACTATCACCACCCGTGGAACACAGATTTTAAGCTTCTAACACCTGCTAAGCGCCTTTGTTAACCTCTTGTAGGCTGCAGTCCCCCCGGCGGGTCCGGATGTTTGAAGCGATTTTGCCCCTTATGTATAAAGAAATTGTATGAAGAACAAGGTCACAATCGCTTGGGCCATTCTCGTTCTTGACATTACGAATTACTGGATAGCATTTAGCCACTCCGAATAATTCATATTAATTGGTAAAGACGCGCCGGGCACCAAAGATGGCGAACAAAATGGCTGCCGCTTGATAATATGAACGCTGTCATATTCGAAGTCTATATTTATTCATTGTTTTTTTATATAAATCCATTGTGGAAAGCATAGATTTGAGTGATTATTAGGAAGTTCGTTTTATCTACATTATTTTGATGTAATTTTTGTGAGAACTGTCAAATATTTTACGTCGTATTGAAAAAATATATTTTTTGTATGCTGGCTTTCAACAAGTTAAGCCTAAAATTCCAGATGAAGTGTTTGTCTGACAAATTAATCAAAGAATCTGTACTCTGATGGATTCTTGTTGGTTTCAAGTAGTCCTGTTGGAGCAAAGATGCTACTCTAAAATTCTTTATTTTTGTTGCTTTTTCGTGTCCATAATTTATTTATTTCCATATGACTAATATATTCATCTCTTCTAAAATAAGCATTAAAATCAGAATTAACGTATTTACTTTGTTGCGTCGGAGCCCGTTCATCTTGCAACGCGCCGATTATTAATGTACTCTACTCGACCGTAGAGCAAACACATTTTGGTCAGTCAAGTAGCGAGTCAATCGACTCAAAGACTTGTCAAGTGAGAACAAGCCATTAGGACTGTGATAATGGATAATGGAATGCTGGGAATAGATGGTCTAGACCAAGGGTGGCCAACCCGCGGCCCGCGGGCCGCATGCGGCCCGCTGGGTGTCTACTTGTGGCCCGCGGGGCATTTGCACACATTTTTTTTCTTTTCGTGTACATAAAACCACCAAAAAATATTCCAACGTGCGTAGTTTGCCGATTTTTATCAGGGATGTTGATATCCTTTCTAACAAAATAGCGGCACGGACACTACTTGCTCGCGAGATTTGTTAGGAGCTGTTACCTCGATATTGAATTTTTAGTTACAACTCAACAATCAATCGGGCTTAAGATGATCCACTAGTCCTTGACTCATTCGGAATCGAGCGGAGCGTACGATTTTTGGGCGTTTACCAATAAAAACCCTAATCTCTAGCAAACAACAGTGTTTTGTTATTCCGCAAGTATATTTTTAAAGATCGAAGCGCCGCGTAGGCTAAGGCATGTCCGTTGGCCCCGGGCCCTGGGCGTAGAATGAGCGACGGGCTAAAATCCTTCTGTACATGGCATAAGGATGAAATTCGCACTTACAAACTCGTTGGGTACCGCCTATTTTTATTCACTGAAAAGAAACGTCGCCAAAATGCACGTTTTATTTTATTTTGTGAAGTCCAGATACAAATATTAAAATGTTTTCCGATCACTCTATAAGAAACTTAATTAGCTACATTATTCAATAAAACAACACCAGTAAAGGGATTTGTAAGTAGGAGATTTTTTACTTTTAACCATTTTTTATAGGTCAGGCGCATAATTTTTTTCTAAGCTTATTAAAAAGCTTATCAAAAAAATACTCGATCACTTCAAAGGCCAAGATGTGTTCTAATCGCAGTATTTAATTGAAGCATCTATATTATTTCTAAGCGATCAAATTTTCAAAACTAATACACAAGATTTTATACGTTTTTGCATTTTTCCGCGTGTCTTCACCTTAACAGATGGTGCTCCAATGGTTGGGAAATACGAAGGTTTAGTAAAATTGATTAAAATTTATGTTTGCAAAGTTGGTAATACTTCGATGTAAAATTTTCATTGCATTATTTATTCATCAGGAGAATTTATGTTCTAAGTCCCTTAAAATGGATCACGTCACGAAGGCGGTCATCAAAACATTGAACAAGTTGACAAAGGGTTGAATCACCGTGTCAGTTCCAAGAGTTTCTTAAGTCTTTGGACGTTACATTTTATGCAGAAGTAAAATGGCTGACCCGTGCCAAAATGTTGAAAAGAGTGTTTGATTTAAAAAAATACAATCATTCTTCTCAAGCAGGTCAAAAAGTATCCCAGAATTTGAAGACAAGGACTAGGTTAGCTACACTGAATTTCTGGTCGATATAGTTAGCCACCTAAATGTTGTTAATACTCGCCTACAAGGGATATATCAACTAATTTATTATAAACATGTATGATCTCATTTCCGCATTCCAAATGAAACATGGGCTTTGGGAACAACAGTTAAGGACAAAAACCTATTTTTAGTACCCTTTCCTACATTGTTATTGCAGCCGGAAGTCACACAAATAGGTTTCGTTGATATCCAACTTGAACCTGGAATTTGAAAACCGATTTCAAGATTTTAAAAAGCATCATGTGCTTTGTGCTGCGTTTGCATCTCCATTCTCCGTAGACGTGAATTTATTGCCAGGAATTTTACAAATGGAACATTGTGAAATGTGTTGTTATGCACAGTAGAGGAGAAATTCAATGATTTTGGTTTGGAAGAGGGTTACAAAACATATTTGGACAAGAAGAAATATCCTGCATTTTACAAACATTCACTATCGATTTTCGTTGTTTAACACCCCAAAAACAAACAACGAAAATGCTTTTGGCCGTGAAAATCTAAAAACGTATCATTCTCTATCGATGATTTCCATAGACGTGAATTTTACAAATTGCCAGAATTTTTACCAATGGAACATTATGAAATGTGTTGTAATGCACAGTTAAAGGAGAAATTCAAATGGTTGGTTTGGAAGAGGTTTACAAAACATATTTGGACAAGGAGAAATATCCTGTATTTTACAAACATGCTCTATCGATGATTTCGCTATTTGGAAACACTTTCACGTGTGAACAGCATTTTAGTCGAATGAAGCATATTAAATCTCAAATGAGAACACGAATTACTGATGAGCATTTGGAATACTGTTTGCGTGTTAGCAACAATATTAATCGTTATCATTTGTTATCAACATTGATGCACTTAGTTCTGACAAATAAAATCGGACGTCTCACAAAAATTTATTATATTTTGTTTATTTTTATCATTATTTTTTTATTGCCTAACTCTAATCTAAAAAATAAATTTGATTCTCATTTTTGTTGTATCTTCTTAAAAATACAATATATTTCTGGTTTGCTTTGAATAATACAAGAAATTTTGTTGTGCGGCCCGGTAGGAAATCTCGTTTCTAAAATCTGGCCCGGCTGCTGATAAGGTTGGCCACCCGTGGTCTAGACGTTAGGAGAAAATTTTCAAAGGTGTTAGTGGCACATAAGCTGCTAAATGGGCACATTTGCAATTCTGATATTCTGGAACGAATTTCACTTTATGTCCCTGATAACTTCATCAGAGTTAGACAGCACAGACTGTTTATTTTTCCAAGAGGCAGGACCAATGATCATGCCTTTGGGGAGAATGACTTTTCTGTTAAACCATATTTCTTCTGAGTTAGACATTTTTAATTTAAACTAAAGTGACTTTAAGATCGCAATAAATATTTATTTTAACAAAAGGCTCCATCTCATCTGATATTATTAACTTGTTGAAAGCCAGCATAGGAAAAATGTATTTTTTCAATATGACATAAAATATTTGACATTTCTCACCTTTCTTACAAACTCAATTTTTATAACATTTCTTTTGTGATATATTGCAAAAATTAGATCAAAATAATGTAGATAAAACGAACTTCCTAATAATCACTCAAATCTATGCTTTCCACAATGGATTTATATCGAAAACAATGAAAAAAATATAGACTTCGAATACGACTCCGTTCATATTATTAAGCGGCAGCCATTTTGTCCGCCATCTTTGATGCCCGGCGTGTCATTGGGAATTAATTTGAATTATTCGGAGTGGCTAGACGCTATCCAGTATTTCGTTACGTCAAGAATGAGAATGGCCCAAGCGATTCTGACCTTGTTCTTCATACAATTTCTTTATACATAAGGGGCAAAATCGCTTCAAAAATCTGGACCCGCCAGGAGGACTGCGGCCTGCGAGAGGTTAAACCACATTTCTTCTGATATAGACATTTATAATTTTTATTTTTTTTATTTATCTAAGTAAAGTTTTTTTTTTACATGCGATTTTTCGATGCCTGTCTCACTAGGATATACCTGTGTCGAGACAGACATAGAGGTACATAAATGTATACACAATAGTTACATGAATATTTGTTTGGTTTTGAAATGATAATATGCATGGTTCCTACCTCGATGTCATTTTACCCAGTACCTACCTCTCCCCATCCTTACCACATCACTTGCTGAAAGAAATTTTGAGCTTGGAACAGTGATTGGAAAATTAGAGGGCTTTAGTTCTGAAAAATCCAGAAAAAGGAAGAGGAATTTAGCAAGAGGTTTTGAAGCAAGTTTCGTTTTGTTCTGTTAATATAATCGTGTATTAACTAAAAAGATCATTTAAAAGTAGACTATATCGTGTTTACTTGTTTGTGTTGTTGGGCAATAATACCTCGAGGTATCTCAGTGAAATAAACCTACTTGTAAGTTTTGTGTCGTGTTCCCGAGAGGTAAGTGATTGGTTTCCTTTTCCTTGTTTCGCATTTTTGTTCCCAACACATATTATCACCCAATTCCAACAAATACCATTTCGTTTAGTTAGTTTTACGTTTCGTATTATTTACAGTCCATTTTACCAAATGCATCTGAAGCAAACAGTTTCGGATGCAACAATATTATTAAGGTGAAATACATATTGATTTCTGTATAATCAAAACGGAAATTGAAAGTGTATGTTAATCCTATAAAGAGGGTTATCTTAGAAACTAGGTGAAGAGATGATGTGTAATTGATATTAATATTATAGTTATATACGTTGGATTTACAAAATTCTCTTATTTTATTTCATTTATAGGTTTGGGGTCATGTGTAAATTGTATTTCTTGTCTATATGCAATGTGGTTTACAGATGTTTGCAATAGTGGGGCATCCTGTACTAGTAATCCATTTCTTTATTTCGTATTTGAATTTGGTCAATGTATCTGTTTGTCTAATCGTAGCTGGTACGCCGTTCTTCCATGGAGCTACCTTCAAGCGACGCGATCGCCGCTCGTCTGTGTTTTCCATACTATTATTAGTGTTTGAAAACGCCGCTAGGTGCTACACTAGCAAATTTGTATGACAGGTAGCGTTAGCGTCGCTTGTGAATAGCTACGTGGAAGAATGGCGGTAGTGTATTGTATAGTTTGCAAGTTATGTTTTTAAAATGTCTCCAAAGATGGTTTTAACAAAAGGAGTTTGAAGAAGGTCTTTGTTTTTGGATCGGGTATTGTGTAACCAGAGTGACTTCAAGATCAGAATAAATATATTTTTTTTACATAAGTACCGTATAGATATTATTAATGTACCTACATATTTAAATGTAAATGTATGTATGTTATTAACTGTAATTTGTGAAATGTAATTGGATATACTGTTTTTCACAATAAATAAATAAGTGAGGTTATGTGGGCTCACCTCTTCTCGAGGAAGGTCTTGCCGTTGACGTGGTTCTTTCCCATGGCGGTGGCCTTCCAGGAGAAGTAGGATCCGGAGGGGTCGCACTGGAAGAGGTAAGGACGCCCACTGTCCCAGCCGCAGATCAGCAATGACACTCCAAATGGCCGCACACCCCTGGAACAATACACAAACATTGTCGTTACCAACCAATATTTTACAATAAACATCACCTTTTCAGACAGTCGTATCCATAAAGTCAAAAACTTTACACTTTCACTGCTCACGACATTGTAAATAACTACAGTAGAATCCGGATATAAAGACCTTCAAGGGACCAGCGATACCTTGTCTTACTAACCGGATGACGCACAAATCGGCCAGATTTTAAGCTTGTTTTATATGATACATATTAACCTGTTTAATCACAGGAGACCATGTTTGTCCCACCTCACATAGGTCTCACAGAAATCGTTGTTTCTCCCTTACTATCATAGTCAGAAATGTGATCTAAACGGTATTAGAAAGAGAATACAATAAACTATATATTCAAATTTAAAGGAAAACCACAAAAAAAAAAAAAATTTATCCTTTTCTGAAACCAATGTTTCCGATAGCAATTTGAAAAAAAATTAGGGAACTTTTTAAGATTTTTTTTTTACATGAAACAACAAAAAGTGAGGTGACAGTAAGGTTTATAATTCATTTATCTAATGCAATAAGTATGTGTTTTATTAAAAAAATACATAGTAATTTTTAATATAGAAATTTGAAAGCCTATTTCATCACCTTTCGAAAACAGTTTTTAGTTTTCGAATACGTATTAAAAACAAAAATTAAAAAATGGTTAATAGATCAAGCTTTTTTAAATTGATAGTTTTTTGTAATCTTATCTTATGTATAAATATGAGTAATTTGCCTGTGTTAAAACTGTCTGTATTTAAAACTCTAAATATTTTATGCCATTGTATTGTAGTTACTTAAAAGTTATTCCTCTGTATGTTTTTTCCATATGCCTTTGTATTGTGTTTATATCATAAGTTATTCTTCTGTACTTATTTTGCATATTGTGGTTTCTTGTAATATGTGTACTTTAGCATTATATTATAAATATTGTTAAATTGACCTGCTGACAAACTGCTTTGGCAGTTCAGCGGGTGTTCAAATAAAGAATAAAAAAAAATTTAAAAAAAAAAATTGGTTTCACGGAACTCATTGTGTGGAGCGATTGTCTCAACAGATGATATACACTGAGTGTGATTTACGCATGCTAATAAGGATAGGTGTGGGGAGTGGCCGGGCACGGGGATTAGACGAGGCGCGAGGCGGTGAGGTATTGGTGCGTAGGTTTTGTAAACAAAACACTGCGCGTCGTTCTAACCGGACGAATTATCATTAAAATAGGTTGCATGAGTGGTTTATTTATGGGTCGCTTTAAGCAGTTGGTCGCTTAAAACGGAGTCGTACTAAAAAGAGTTTTCATTGTCGTCGCTAAAACGGTTAGCCGTTATAAGCGAAGTCGTTATATACGGATTCTACTGTAATTGTGTAAAAATGTAAGCAAATTTGTAAGCTATTCTCCAGTCCTAAAGAGTCAGATTGTATTTTATCAAAGTGGGGGAGGATGGGGAGGAACGCGTGAAGAAGAAGATAACACCAATAATCTAAACGAAAATATGAAAATCTGTTATCTTTTATTTTTCTGTGTCTTGTTCAATTTCAAATTTTCGTTACGATTATTAGTGAGGGGGGGAAGGCGGGGAAGGTGGAGGAGGAATGCGAAAGGGGAAGCGGAAGGTAAACGGGGACAGATGTGAAAGGACACGCAAAGAGAAACAATTTTCATATTTAACTTCTTGAATGTGGGATGACATTTGGTTACATGATGGCCGTTCTCCATAGAAAATTAATTTTAAATCATTCCGAGAAGCTAAATTACTCAAATTAAAAGCAACTTCTGAAATGATATTGGCGCAAGCGAATTCTGACCTTGTCCTTGTACAGTTATGATTTAAGATTTTCACGGCCAAAAGTATTTTTATTTAGTTTTGCGGTTGTATGCCGTGTTGCGCTACCGCCTTCTCTAGCCAACGTTTCCGACAAAGTTACAGTGTGCATCATCATCTGCCCTGACGATGGACACTGTAAATAATTAAAATTGTAAGCTATTTAAAGTTTCATATCTGCATTTTTACTGTTTTGGAGATCAAGAATTATAGCATGTAAAAAAAATATAAAAATTTCATTACATCCAAAATTCCCAAATTTCACACTTTTAAATCAACAAAAAGAGCGATTCTTCGGGACCATTGTACATAAGGGTTTTTTTTATAAGTTTTTATTGCAGTAAAAAAAGAAAATAACATTTTCACTTACTTAACTAGGATTTAAGTTATATTACATAATATTACGATGCGAAATTATTCACTTTTTTGTTCATTTATTCATCATGTTTATTCACATTATGACTATTTTGTTGTTTGTGAATAAAAATGAATATATTTTTTAAGAATTTACATATTTACCCTTTTTTGGTTTTAATATCATTTGGAAGGCAATTATATAAGTTGACTCCCTCGTAACTAATGGATTGCTTACCGTAGTTAGTACGAATCGTGTTTAAATATATTTTGTCGTGTAAAATGTTTGTGTACTTGGGACGTTTTAATGAATTCTGTGTTGCTATGTATGAGTTTTTTGTATATAAGAAGACATATACAGTGGTGCCAACGAACTTAATTCGTTCCAGGAGCAAGTTCGTTATGCGAAAAGTTCGTTATGTGAAACGCGTTTTCCCATAACAATACATGTTAAAAAAAATTATTCGTTCTGTAGCATAAAATATGGTAAGATGACATAAAAAAAAGATAAATTTTTTGTTATTATTTTTATTTAGATACATCTAAAAACATAATGAAAAAAAAACACATTTTTTAATTTTAAGAAATAATCAAATCTTGCACACCTTCATCCATTTTCCGCTTTTTGGCCGATGGTGCAGTGAAAAACCTGTCCTGTTTTGATACTCCTTTGGCTACTTTGGCTGATTTTATTGCATCCTTGTTTGTCAAAATGGTGAAAATGGTGGTCTTGTTGAGGCCAAACTCTTTGACGAAGTCACACTGTTTTACCCCACATTCACTCCTTCTAATTATTTCCTGTTTCATTTCAAGAGAAATCACCTTCCTGCTTTTTTTAGAACCCATCATATAAAAAAAATGTTGAGTTTATCTTAAAAGGACGACTGCCGTGATACGTGTGCGATTTAATTCGTAATGAAGAACGATTGCTGCGATACGTGCGTAAGTTAAGCGTACTACGCAGTGACTAACGAGTCTAACGACTGCCTGCGCGGGAGGATGCAATTAATCGGCAGTGATCGTAGAAGATCGGGCGACTTCGTTGTAATGATGAACGATTGCTGCGACACGTGCGTAAGTTAAGCGTACTGCTCAGTGACTAACGACTGCCTGCGCGGAAGGATGCAATAAATCGGCAGTGATCGTGTGAAGTGGGCGACTTCGTTGTGTGAAGCGAAGTTCGTTGTGTGAAGCGAAGTTCGTTGTATGAATCGTGAAATGAACGAAAAGGAAGTTCGTTGTGTGCAGCGTTCGCTGTGCGAGGCGTTCGTTATGCGAGGCACCACTGTATTGTATTCGTATAGTTTTCTTAATTAATTTTGTTTCCGAATTTAATTTAATTGTGGAAGTTTTGGATTCTTAGTGAAATAGTTTTTTGATTACCTTATTTTGAATTACCTGTAACTACCGGGTTAAAATCATATTAAAAAAATATATTAAAATTGTTGCTCCGACGCCGGCGTCCGATGCCCAGACGACAGGTTAAGTGGCATTGCAAAGCTTGCCGGGTACTCGCTAGTATGATATAAATCTCACCCCGTTTGCGTGTATTCCTGCATGACGGCTGCGACACGCTGGACCAGCTGCGCTGTGGGGATGGTATGACCGTACATGAGCTTGTACTGCTGCGCCATTTTGCGCGCTCGCTTCACCAGCAGCCTATAGTCGGGACCCATGCCCGAGTACACGGCGCCCGCGCACTCTGTTATGGTCTCCACCTTGTTGACGGACTGCGGACAGTACAGCAGGCTCTTGTGCTTGTTCTCCGTTGCAATTACCACCCCGTTGGAAGCTGGAACCAATCAACACCAAAATTTATTAAAATCAATAACTGGGCGTTTTCCAAAAAAGATGTCGGTGACGTAATAGGAATTCCACTTAAGTGAGATGCTGCATTTCGATTAAAAATATACGTAAATTTATTAAAGAAAGTATGAACTTCATGACAAAAAGTATTTAAATAGAAAATGTCAAAAAACTTCGAAAATAATTGCAATTTAAGTTTAATACTATTGGTAAGAAATTCTTTTACGTCACTTTTATCATAAAGTTTATAAAGAAAATTAAAAGAAATTCATTATTTCAGATTTTTATTTACGAATTGAAAACACAATCAGTCTCCTAAAAAATATGAATAATCAAGGTTATTGAATTAAATATTAAGTTTTTCAATAAAAATATTCTTTTACGCTACTTTTGGACACTTTGTACTGTATATTTTGCGTTCTAGAAAGACGAATATAAGTTTTTGTTTTACGAATGTTTAATTATAACAAATTTAAAATTAATCATGAACTATATCAATAAAAAAAAGAACAAATTTCTTTGAGATATAATAATTGATCTTAGAAAATAAATCACAGCAATAACAGGACAGTGGCGTAAGGGGAAAAATTTGGTAACGTTTAGGAATTCTAAGGCCTCGGCCAGACTGAGAGGCTTGCCCGGTAGCGACAGCGGGCGCGAAATATCAGTCGCATGTGTACGCACGTTGTGGCTACACTGCTGAAGGCGCGACAAGCGACTGGTATGGGAAGAGTGGAAGATACTCTCAGTATCACCCTGGTGTAAGACCACCATTCAGAATTGAAACGTTGCTTAATAATGACTTAGTGACTAGATCTGAATAGCCAGGTACTTCCCCACCTTCCTCTTCCCCACCTTCCTCTTCCCCACCTTCCTCTTCCCCACCTTCCTCTTCCCCACCTTCCTCTTCCCCATTTCCTTCCTGTCCCCACTTACCTTCAGCCTCAAACGTACCCCAATTGGGGATGCCATAGTCTCACTGGCTCCAGACGGGAGCAGTTAAGACTCATGTGAGGTATTCTCTATAAAAAAGGGCGATTTTACGTACTACCGCCACCGTGGAAGGCCCCCCGCGCAAGTACTTTTTCTTCCACTTGTTCTTTTTTCTTTTCTTTTTATTTTCGTTTCTGTTCTCTCCAACGTCTTCTTTTTTCTATTCTTCTTTGGTTAGCTCTCTGATTATATTTTGATGTTATTTTTGTCTTTGTAACTCTTTTTTCATAAAGGCTTCATATTTTTCAGGGTCGTTTTTAATTTTGTCTCTGTACCTTTTTGATTTTTCTGCAGCTTTCAACGGCATATTTGAACATAAAATTAAAATAAATTATTTATAAAAATGCACAAATAATTAGATAGGTAATAATGGGCTACACGTGCATACCGTGTATAGCCTAAAATAGGTAACTAAGCTGAAAGGGTATTAAGGTACTTGTTAATGTACACAACTTTAATTAGGTACAGGATTAACTAAAACACACAGGAACATAAATCATGCTACATTTTATACTTACTTAATCAAAATTGTATGAACCAGCTGATTTTATACTGAATTTCAGAGTTGCCTCTACAGTAATAGTTGCTCATATTGCTGTCTATATTAGTACTTCGACACCATTTCGACTCTTTCAGAATTAGTCTTTAATAATCTTAATTAATAAAAAAAAGAAAAAAAATTATACACATAAAAATCAAATAATTTTTTCTTTTTAGCTATGCTCTTCTTTTTTTTCAATGCTACATATATCACTCAACCCACATATCTACATGTAATAGTTACATTTTGAAGATACATGCAAAATATAAATTTAATTAGAAAATTGTAACACACCCAAATACACTAAAAGACAGACAGAGTGAACCGACCTTTAGAATTCCATTACGTCACTTTCAAGTTCCATTCACGAGACCGTTGCGTAAGAGAAGTAGCGTAATCGCGTCAATATTTTTTCGAAATGTATTTATCAATAAATTATGAAACTTCTGTTTGTTCTAACTAAACATTTCATAAAACAATAAATTAATCAATTTAATACAAAGTAGAGTCTAATACATTCTGGTAAATTACCTGGAGAAATACGGAAGCGTTGGTGGAACACTTTTTTAGTACAGCCGAGAACGACCACTTTTGTTACGATTTATTGGCAAACTGGCTGTAAAAAAACAAGCATGGCCGCCCTTCATAGACTAAATATGGTTGCTATTTTCGAAAATATTCATCAATTTGGTCATATTTTTATTGGAAGACGTCAATAATGTGGTGGCGTAGGCGGAAATTCCACCATACGCTATTTCGTAGGACAACTCAATATCTGATATTTAAATTATTTTGCACGATAATTAATCTATATTATGGTTGCAAATCGAAAATATTATCATATACTATTAGTAGAATTAGAAATAAATACTGGGATAACATTAAATAACATTAATTTTTGAACTCTTACTGGTAGTGGTAGGTGTAGGACATACCAGAAACAGTGACCTGTAGTCTTACTTATTTTAAAATAATATCGAAATTTAATAGATTTATTCATTATTTTTAGTCCATAAAGGTATTTATTTGTTATTATATTGGTAAAATATATGGTTGGTCATTAAAACCGACACAACAAAAGTTACTGATCCTGAAAGTGGTGGGACACTGACTTTTATCTATGTACACTTTTTTTGAAAAACGCCCAACTAACTATTACTGCCATCTGTGGCAGACAGCAATAAGCTGGAATATACAGGGGTCAGTTAAAAAGTAAATGCCTTCTATCTTTTCCTACTTTAACTGCTCGCAGGCTGCAGTCCCCTCGGCGGGTTCGAATTTTTTAAGCGATTTTGCCCATTATGTATAAAGAAATTGTATGAAGAAAAAGGTCAGAATCGCTTGGGCCATTCTCGTTCTTGACATAACTAAATACTGGATAGCATTTAGCCACTCCGAAAAATTCAAATTAATTGCCAATGACGCGCCGGGCACCAAAGATGGCGGACAAAATGGCTGCCGCTTGGAAAGCATAGATTTGAGTGATTATTAGGAAGTTCGTTTTTTCTAAGTAAATTAGTTTGATGTAATTTTTGTAATATATCACAAAAGAAATGTTATAAAAATTGAATTCGTAAGAAAGGTGAGAACTGTCAAATATTTTACGTCGTATTGAAAAAATATATATTTTGTATGCTGGCTTTCAACAAGTTCATAAAATAAGTTAAATGAAAATTTTGAATTTGACGCTATTTCTCCAACCTTCTTCTACAATCTACTGCAAATCAATTTTACTGCAATCAACACCAAATTCATTCAACTTTTTTTCACGTTACTTTACACGGTAGATACAAGCTACAACACAAAATGGCGGACAAACTTTATTACCAAATGTTCACGACATGTGTTGTCGTGTATCAGTTGTTAAACTCTGTTTACATGTTTAAATTGTCAGGTCTATTTATCGGTTTTCGGAACAACCCTAAGGTCTTATAGAAATCGTTGTGTCTCCCTTACTATCATGGTTAGAAATATCGTCTAAACCAAGGGTGCCCAACCCCAGACCCGCGAACGAATTATAAATGGCACGCGTGAGCAAGTTTAAAAATTCCTACCAATTTTTGTAAACCCTTAGTTCAGTTTTGACTGAAATAATAAATGAATAATGTTTTTAAATAATCAATTACAATTTTGTGTGTAACGGAAATTACAGGATGACGGACTTGGCAAAATCTAATAAAATGAAAAAAACTAAATAATTCATCCCCCCCCGGATGGAAAATTGCTAACCCCCCCCCATATCAGTAAATAAATCCGTATCAGTGGCCCGCGAGTGATTTTAAACCGTCAATTTGGCCCGAGAGTTTTGGTATTATTTTTACATGAAACAACGAAAAAGCGTGACAATACTGTTTATAATACATTTGTCTAATAAATTATGTACCTGTGTGTTTTTTTTTTCATTTTATCAGTAATTTCGGTTAGAAAAAAACGTAAGGTGAGCCATTTTTAAAACTTTATATTTGCGTGCATGCTTTAATGGTGGTCTCACACCAGGGCGATACTGAGAGCATCTTTCACTTTTGAACGTGCCGCAAATATACCATATATTATTTTTAATGAATTAATTGTTTAATAACAAAAATTAATCAAATAAAATTTTTTTGCAAACGCTGGGTTTCGAACCGGCGACTTTTGAATTGGGAGTCGAGAGCCTTGCCTCTCAGAAAATTGTTAAATAAAAATAAATAAATAAATAGACCCAACTTCTCCCGACGGTTGGAAATTGTAAGATTTGACTATGGGCAATGGATTGTCCTCGAGAATCCCACTTGTATATTACTCCTGAACCACTGGAGTGACAGAACAATTAAAATAATTTTTCTCGGATTGCTAAAGGAAATTTTTCCACCCACATTAAAAAAATCATACCTCCGAATTTGAATATGGAGACATACAAACTGATTATAGTTCTATGTAGCCAATGAATTCCCCTATCTTTTGTCTATTATCACATATTTATAGGATTTATAATAATTAATCTTTAACCTTAAAACTTTTTAAAGAATCTAGAGAATATTTATTTTGTGCATAGACATATTATGTATAGACCTGTCCTAAGTGATAAAAGCGTATTATTTCCCCCTCCTTAGTTCTGGGTTCCATGGAACCGGCCGGGCTGGCATATAGGTTCGCGTGAATCTAGAAAATGTGACGTCATCATTCTTGTGCGGACTAGCGTCGAGCTCTCATCTCAAAATGGTAACTTGTGCTATTAAAACGTCTAAAAATAGAAGTGAAAAAGAGTATAAACCCAATTGTCGTATTACCTTCCATATGCAGTCATTATTTGTCTTTATTTTAAGCTTATTCACATCATATGATCAGTTTTATCACACCGAGATACATGAAGCGTTGGCAACCGAAATTCCCGGTCCCGTCGTGTGCACGTTGCTGTTTACTGGGATAAGTAAATTATGAAACATTTGTAAAAGTGTCTTAACTAAACACGGTAACAAAATATTCGACTCTCAAAACAAGCGAACCTTTCTTCATTTTATATGGATTACACAAGTTTGTTCAAACCGGGCGAACAATTCGCGCTCCCATGTAAAAAGGTATATTCATTCAAAAGCAGATTTTACTTTTAAAAGCTAAATGGTGATATTATAATGCGTGATGCCTATATACTGTCATATTGAAGTATTAACGAATCACATATCGTTACAATCAACTCATCCCTCTGCGCCCGCTACAGTTGGTTTTTACCCCTCTCCCTGATTCTCTGGTCTATGAATATTCATATGTCTATGAATTTGTTATATTTTGAATGTACAATATATTATATAGTCGTTTTAATAAAAAAAAAAATTTGAAAATTTGACACATTTTGGCAAGAAAGCAATCCGAGGTTTTGGAAATAGTGCCATAATGTGGCAAAAAGCGCTCGAGTGGTTAAAATGGGTCCAATATCTCAAAATATCAGATGGTTATTTATAATGACAACACTTAACTTTATTGTAAATATAATTGATACAACTTAGTACTTAGCTACTGCTAGTAGGAGGCAGTACGCCGATGAAGTGGCGTTACTCGGTCAGACACTCGGACAATATGAAAATGCTCGGCTGTTTCCACTAGCAATCGTGAGTAGGAAGTTTGAAGTAGTTTTAATTACCTTTAATTCCAACAGAGGGCGCTCCCGCTGCCACAGCTGCCAGGGCATATTCAATTTGAACCAGTTTTCCAGACGGACTAGAACAAAAAAAATATATATTACACATCAGTCATTTTTGATGAAATTGAAGGTAAAGTTTCTGTACTCCACTTATTTAAATATGATCAAAACAAGTAGTAAGTCAAGAAGATGAAAATAAATAAACTATGGACACAAAAAAGAGATTAACTTGTTGAAGGCCAGCATACAAAAAATATATTTTTTCAATAAGACGTAAAATATTTGATAGTTCTCACCTTTCTTACGAATTAAATTTTTTTTGTGATATAACCACTGGAGCGATTTTTGGCGTATTTATGCGCCTTTTTAAAAGTCTAAGATTGCTTTACGGCTTTAAAAAGCCAATTATCTCTTGATTCGGCAAAAAAATATTTGTAGCTTCCACGTTTGTTATTTCAGTCTTAAAACTAAGCTATTGAAATGCTTTATCTATTATAGCCGTAGATGTCGCAAATTCGAACTTCGTAGATGATTTTAGAACGATGTTAAAAATAGTCTTTTTAAATATTTTTTTGGCGCAAAATTTATGATCAGCTGTTTATGGTTAAAATTAAGTCCCTTTTTCAAAGATATGTACCTTTCATTATCAAGTATACCACAGAGAACATACAGATATCGAAAATATTCTATATTGACTCGAATAAGTACCTCTGACGGCAGATTCAAAGTATGAAAGCAGGAACCGCGCGGTTATAAACTTTACGATTTTTTAATATTTTTTTTATACATCCTACAAATATGAGATAAACGGTATAATAGAGGTCAATTCATTGGCTATATAGCATTTTAATAAGTTTTTATGTCTTTATGTTAAAATTCGAAGATATGATTTTATTTAATGTTGGCGAAAAATTTTAAAAATGATCGTCTGGAAATCTCGAGCAATCGAGGCAAATTTATTTATTTCGCGTGGTCGCTCCAGTGGTTTATACAAAATAATTACATCAAAATAATGTAGATAAAACGAACTTCCTAATAATTACTCAAATCTATGCTTTCCACAATGGATTTATATCAAAAACAATGAATAAATATAGACTTCGAATATGACAGCGTTCATATTATCAAGCGGCAACCATTCTGTCCGCCATCTTTGGTGCCCGGCGTGTCATTAGCAATTAATATTAATTATTCGGAGTGGCTAAATACTATCCAGAATTTCGTTATGTCAAGATCGAGAATGGCCCAAGCGATTCTGACCTTGTTCTTCGTACAATTTCTTTATGCATAAGGGGCAAAATCGCTTCAAAAATCCGGACCCGCCGGGGGGGACTGCGGCCTACAAGAGGTTAATAGCAGCAAAATAAAGAATTTTAGAATAGCATCTTCGCTCCAACGGGACGACATATTGCCCGTTTCTGCATCTACTAATGAACTCTACTAAAACGACAGGTTTGCGCATGTCAGTGCGCAAGGACGCGTGGTGGGGGACGCTACTCGCTTGAAATAATAGAACGAAATGGATTGACTCTACTAAAGTTTAGTTACTTAATATATTTGCTACTCTACTAAAATACTTGCTCAGTGCGAACGGAACTTTTTATTTTTAAATAAAACAACAAAAAAGTGAGTTGATAAAATTTGGCCTGAAGAAGGTTATAATGAGAACTGAATGTAACAACTGAAAACCTACTAAAACCGGCTGTTTTCTCTGTCTTGATTGGTCAAAAAGCTTGTTTAACCATAGAAGAATAACAATCAGCTGACAGCTCGCAACTAGCAACGGCCGCCCAGGGCAATGAGCAGTGACAGTCGCAAGTCACCGCTTGCGTTACCATTGACAACGGGGTTTTGTGTGATTGTGTAGTGTGCGGGCCATCACATTGTCATACAAAGACAGTTGGCAGTTGAGAGTTTTCAGTTGCCTGAGTGGGTGGAGGCGCTAAGTCTGTCACTTTAAATACTTTTAAAATCGGAATGGATCACAAAAAAACACATCTCCGGTTCCAATAGTAAAAAATACCCAAATAAATTAATATTTTCAAAATCATGACGAAGCAAAATTCTTGGAAAAATAACTAACATTTAATGAATCCAAATACTGTAACTTATAACCTTTACTTAAAACATAAATACAAATAAATTTAACACTTAAATTGTTGCACTAACAAAAAAATTGCTATAAACGAAATTGCACAATTTTGAGGTTATCCGGTCAATGACAACTAAATCGTAAAAAAACGTTTTAAAACCATCTGAATATGTATTTAAAAATTCACAAACATAATATTATAATACATATGACTGTAAATTATGCAGTCAACGAGTTAATAACGCCATTATCAACAAAATAACATCGATGTCAAATGTCAACTGCAAAATTTTAACCCTTAGAAAAAAAAGCGAATTTTTGTATTTATTTTAACAAATATAATAAAATAGAGTGATTAGAATCGATTGACAAGTCAATATTTGATAAAATTACATTAATATTACCTGAAAGTTGTAAGGGAAAAACTGTAACGCTCAGACGCCATGATTACAAGCAAGTTGTCTTTTCAATTTCTATGTACTTTTTGCTGTCATCAATAGAGATTGTCCATAATGCCAGTCCGGTTACTTGGAACCGGTTCCGCCGGTCACTGGAACCGTCGTTAATGTTTCTCTGAGAAAACGGCTCTTTATGAGCGCCAATCAATGCAGTATTTGGGGGCATTTGGGGGTGTCTGCTAGCCGAGCGATATTTGAAAAAAATATGCCATTTATATACTTCTACGTATTTACAATGGCTAGAATTCATAGCCTTAGGCTGGAATCAGACGGTTCACTCGAGTGAAGGTTTCCGCCATGTTTTTTCGGCCTAATCGTCCATTTTGTTTCATTCCATGTTCACACGGCGCTATAGAAATAAGCGTTCACTCAGATACGTTTTTAGATTTTCACGGCCAAAAGCATTTTCGTTGTTTGTTTTTGGGATGTTATGCCGTGTTGTGCTACCTCCTTCTTTAGCCGACGTTTCGGACAGCGTTGCAGTGTCCATCATCAGGGCAGATCCGGCAGATCCGTCGATGATCACATCGACGGATCTGCCGGATCTGCCCTGATGATGGACACTGCAACGCTGTCCGAAACGTCGGCTAAAGAAGGAGGTAGCACAACACGGCATAACACCCCAAAAACAAACAACGAAAAAGCGTTCACTCGTCCATTCCGACCACAACGTCGCCGAGCGAGGTCAACCGCGCTGGAATTCGTTTGTTTTCCAGCGCGGTCCGGCCCCGAATTTTAAGGAAAAACATGTCAGATGCATCGATTTTTACGCAATTTTGTTGACACAATTAAATAAAAATAAATAAAAAAACAGTATTTTGTCGTCTTAGAAACCTTTTTATTTTTTATGGCATAATAACACAATTTGATTTCACTTTTTTTATTACGAACATTTTCCTACAAATTAATAATCTTACATATATTAAAAAACATATAAAATACATGGATAATAAGGGAGACCCAAAAATTTATATGAGAGGTGTTCCCAAAAGCAAACAAATTAGCCGAACGAATACCATTTTGACGTTTTGCGTGCGATTTGATATCGTCCTTTCATGGTCCTTCCCGTACAGGACGCGAGACAAACTGATTGAGAGTTCACTCGGTGTTCAGACGATTCACTTTGCTCTCTTCCGCGCGCATGCGCGCGCGAGTGAAGGATGCCGAAGGAAAATATCCAACATTGTTGGATCGGTTCACTTGAAGATTTCATTCGGCAGTGTTCGGCACTTTCGATTCATTTCATGTTCAGACGTGTCATTCCGAGTAAACTAGGCCGAATGAAGTGCGGAAATGAGCGATTAGTGAAACGTCTGATTGGCGCTTTACGACCAGACATGGAACAATTTCTTTGTGTTTTGTAGTTTCCTTTTTTGCCTACTGGCTATAAAATTTATTGGCACACCGTATTAATTTTTTTTTATACATGTCATTGTTTTTCATCTTGCGAGCTTTGATTATTGAGTTGTAAACTATTTTTTAATCCTACATTTTGTATGTAATAATATATTTTAATCCTGTCACGCCCTTCGTTCACACAGCTACTTACAAGCGACTCAATCGCCACTACCCGCTACCTGTCATACTATTTTGCTAGTGCAGTGCGTAGCGGCGTTTACAAACACTAATAATAGTATGGAAGGTACAGACGAGCGGAGATCGCGTCGCTTGAAAGTAGGTCCATGGAAGAACGGCATTAATGTTCAAAATATAAATAAATCAATAGAAAACGCAATTTCAATAGAGCTTAGTTTTTTCGGCTAAATAATACGGGCATGTATCTAACATAATAGCGTTATTGGTTTATTTATGATAATAGCCCATCTTTGTGTTAGTCGAAAAGCACGTTAAAAACTACATACATAAACATTTCATGAATAAAGAAAAAAAAAATTATGGCAAGAGGAGCTTGTGGGGAATTTTCGGTGAATTTGATATTTTGTTCTCCCGAATTTCGAGATTTTGAACATCTATTATGAGTATTTTAGAAAATATGCATTGGCAACCCCGTTACAAAGTCGATGCCGGACTGGGGGGGGTATAACTCCGATCCAAAATTTCAACATTAACGAAGATGAGAAATATCTATGACTGTGTGACGACAAGAAGGCGGCGACCATGCTGCGACCAATAGAACACGAGTATATTTTATATATAAACAGTATTGTTCTATGGTTTATTTATGTTTGACACAGCATGGCGCGCGACCACGCGCTACTATTCTGACGTAAATATTTGGATTATTTTTTGTGAAATGCCACCTAAATATCGTCCCAGTGTGAAAGGCTGTGTAGACGTAAATTCAATTCGGCATAAGTTTCCGTCCTGGGAAAGAAAGGAGAATCGGGAATGGTCGATGAGAATTGGCAGACTCGAATATGGTGATCGAATGCAAAATGCGTATTAAAAAATAACTCATTGTCTACTTTTAAACTTCCTGAAATGAGACAATATCCTCGTGAAAGAGGATGCATTGTAACCAAAATACAGGTACACATAATTATATTGATTACTTATATGAAATTCTAAGCTCATTTCGTACGGTTATTTTTCTAGTTGACGAGTGATGAAATATAATTTTTTTTATGCATTTGTCTTGTTTTGATCTGTCAGTTGTGTCATGATAGTGAAGTTGTTTTAATTAATCTTTTCAGCTCGATCATACAATGCCTATGTTTGTTTTGAACACCAAATCGTGACACACTGTTCTGCACTAGTTCAACTACCAGTTCTGGAGTTATAAAGAGAAATTCGTTTCCTTCACAGGACTGTCTTGGTATGTGTTTGAATTTTACTATATTATTATAAATTATCACCCATGTAAAAATATTAATATAGCGACGATTAGCTTGCTTAATGGTGAACTTTATCCACCGAATGTAGTACGTTTCTACTAATGTTTTAAATTTTCTTAAATCTTTTGTTGTGAAGGTCAATTGACTTATTTTGATGCACACCCAAATATATTGATTTAGCATCTTAATGATGTTATGATTGTTTGTTGCAGGTATGTAGAACAGTAACGTTGTGGTGTCACGTCAGGATATGACGGCCAGTACATCTGGGGTGTTGACGTGTTCCACCACTCTGTGGTGCCTCTATCCTTGAGAGAACACAGAACTCCAGGACTGGAGCATCAAATATCTTGTTCGAACGAAGTCTTTATGGACCTTGGTTATATCTACCCTCGGTAATATGGTAAATTTATTTTAGACCTGATAAAAGTTATAATCTGTTCAATAGAAGAGTTTACCTTTAAAACAACGCCTTCGTATATTCGGAATTGGTGTGATGGTTAGTTTTTCTTGTATTATCTGTTTATACGCGCTTATAATAAAATACCAAAACATATAACTGAGTTTTTTATTTTTCTGTTTAACCAATCATTTTTTTTTTTAAATAATATTTTTGGCATATGAGTTGGGTAGGTACCGAAAGATAATTATATTGTCTATGGTCGCACCTTTTTTTAGTTTCCTCTATCCTAGTCGATGGTGTGTGTGACGTCAAGAAGTCGGGGCGAAAAAAAAGTGATAAAATACTCTATATTTATCCAATATCTATGGTCAAATAGTGTCGAAAATTTCTCTATAGTAAAAGCACGAAGTTATCAATCTAGTGATTGGTTTATTTATGATGCCGGATGACAGCCGACAGCGCCGAAAACAACAATAAATTACCATAATATTAAAATCTGGGTCCAAACCATCCCGCCACCTGCCATACTTCGTCAGAAGTTGGCTGTACCATTGTCGTTTAGGTATGGTTACATTTTTTGTCGTTTCAATTTATTATTTGCTTTCGTTCCGACATTTAACTTCAGTCAACTTTCGTTCACATAATCTACCCGTCCGTTCCGTTAATAACCTTCCCATTTCTATGTTAAAAAGTCATAGCAAATCGCTATATTTAATTATAGTTCAAGTTAAAATGATAATTCTTCTGTTTCTTCAATGGCGCTACAGTCCATTTCGAGCCTTGGCCTCCTTCAACATAAGCCTGTGTCCTCGGCTGTCGTCTTCCAATCTGCAACATGGAGTAGTCTTCTGGCATCCTTCCTGACAACATCCTCCCATCTCAGCCTAGGTCTGCCCGCCTGTTAACGTCAAAGTTAACATGGGGGGGCAAATTAATTGGACGCCACCTGTTTTTTATTTAAAAGAAGGAAACAGGAAACCATTATGTTGGAATTTCAGGGATTGTGTGGACACTTTTGTGCTGGCATTCATAGGTTAGGTTTTGCAATAAAAGATGTTTAAATTGATTAGTACATAGATGATTGTAATTGGAAAAGTCAGGCAAAGAACAGGTTTAATCAATATATCCTAAGCTAGCTTTGGGCGAGAGGTTAGAATCATGATTAGGGCATTTTGAATCTTCATTATAATATAACAAATTGCGACGCCTTCCGGGTGTTTTGACAACAGTCAAAAGTTATGTAGCTCGGGGTGAGCAATGGGCTCAAATGCGGTCATCCTTGTAAATCGACTCCATTAGTAGCAAATATAGTTTATTTCTGAAGTTAGGAAGGATTACACCTTACTTGAATGCTTGTAGATTATTTCCATGAATCCATTGATCTTCCCATGTCGGAATTATCCTCGCCGGGATATTTTATCTGCTTATTTAATCCATCTTTCTTTTAATATTGTGAATCTGGCGATCAGACTTTGATTCGTCATTTCATAGTTCACGGGTGCTCCAAGCCGTGGAACTTTAAAATAAGGAATGACCTGCTTCCTTGTAACTTCTTGCTCATCAAATCTGCCCGGTCATCCTCCATAGAAAAATCTCTCAACCTTTCAGAAAGGTGTTGCCAGTCACATCCCACAATGTTCCATATATGTGGGGAAGGAGAAGTACCTGCTTAGTTACGATTATATACGTAACACGCCTTTTTACTGCATACCTTCCGGGTGTCCTGCTAGAACCTTCTTCGTTACTCGTGTGCTTGGCAATCGGTGCACATGTCCGGCCCATCTTAGTCTTTGGAGCCTTAAATGTATAGAGAGTCTGGGAGCTTAGTAGATATCATAGAGCTCTTTATTGTGGGGGATTCTCCATGCTTCTCTCTCTCGCACCGCTCCTAACATTGTTCCAAGTACCTTTCTTTCGAAGGTGTCCAGCCGTTCCGCAGATTTTGCTGTCAGTGTCCATAGGTCAAGACCGTTCTAATAATTGTTTTTTAATCTAAATCTAAAAATGATAATAATTGATATTTAATTGTATAAAACATGAAAAAACCACCGGTAGATGCTCACGAAATGGGCCAGGGAACCACTCAGAATGAATGCCGATGGCTGCGGCCAGTCAGCGCTTGTATACGGATCAAGCACGAATGACCACAACGGTTCTTTTTCTAGCGCTCACTTACAGCGGAGTGAGACCTGAATGTGTCACACTTTTTTATTTATTTTTATGTGAACACCGCACAAGAGTCCCAAACTGCTCCCGTCTGGAGCCAGTGAGACTATGTCATCCCCGATTGGGGTATGTCTTTGTGAGGCTGAAGGTAGTGGAGAGGGGAAGAGGAAGGTGGGAACCTGGCTATTCAGATATAGTCATCAAACAATAAAGCCATTTCAACAGTAGGCGTTAAGCGACTATGAATGCATTTGCAATGATTTATTTAGGAATATTTACAGTTTTATTATGCATTGGTGATGTAGCATCGAGGATATTAGCTCCTTGTATAAATTGCCTTTAACGGCTGCTGTTCCCAATCCTACTAATCAATTACTAAGCCAAAATTTTGCCTTAGTATTTGATTAGTGCACAACTACGCTTTTTCCAACACACAAGTATCGCTTAAGCATATATCTTAACCTAAGGAAACCGGACTAGTGGATTAAACTCGTTCCGGCCGCCTCAGTTTTGGACTAGTTCTTAAAAGTGTCACCAGAGTAGAAAAAATACCGCGAACACAATGTATGGTCGATGAAATATCACTTTGACAGAAGACACAGTTTCGCGCTCATTTCACTTCTGTTGTATTGCGTTTATCAATTATCATTTTAATTAATATGGATTGAGAAGTTCGGATGCGTGCGGAGCAGAGACGAAAAACAGTTAATTTATGCGAAAAACTATGTCGTTTTCGAATATTCGCCAAGCCAAGTGTCAAGTCCAGTACCTACGGTCAAGCTGACACTTTATTTTATATACGTTTGTTTAAAAAAATATAAAATGTCAGTTTATGGATAAAAATATTTTAAATAAATTACGTGTATTAATAATAAATCCAACAATTAACTCTATAATATTAATTTAACTTCGAAAGTTCTTACTTTGATGTCATTTTATTGTCTATGAAAGTGGGCGAGGCCAGATAACATAAGATGTTTGGGGACAACATAAATCGAGCGCTACCCTACAAAATGCTTGGCTGATAGCGGCCTCAGATGAATCGATGTAAAAGTTAGAAACAGCGGCCGTAAGACATTTACTGTCCAAAGAAGTGAAGCTAGCAGTCCACAATGGATTGCTTGTATCTATCCTGATGTATGGCAGTGAGGAACTGGCAGAAAAAGGATAAAAGTGGACAGATTTTTATGAGACATGACGATGTTTGATTACAATCACCCAGTTCAAACGAATCGACGCCGTCGTCCAAAATCGCTAAGGTCATGCGCAGTAGATTCTCGTAAAGCGCGCAAGAGTTTAAATTAGTTACGTAATTAACGGAATATTCACACATTTGCTTATTATAAGAATTTAACATATGTTTAGCTGAAAAATTGACAGATATTGCGAAGGAGAATATATAGACGGTCCCGAAAAACAATGTCGGATCTGACAAAAATTAAAAATCGTTCTGTTGGTTCATTTATTGGCTTATTTTGTTGATTTAAAAGTCTATATTTTCGGATTTTTTAATGCAACTAGATGGAATGCCAAAGATCAAACCAACACTATGTTTCTTGATACCGAAAACAGTAAAAATGCAGAAACGATATTTTAAAAACTCTACTACAAAACTATAAAATCGCACATCCGACATTGCTCTTCGGGACCGTCGATAAGCACACAGTGTTAGTACGATTTTCGTCTCAATCGAGTGTGAATTTACCGAGATATTAAGGTACAAAATTCAGTTAAACGTACGCGATAGGTTGGCATGTTGGGTTTAACCGCCGCTCATCTCAAATAGGTTAAAAATAAAAAATAAAAAATATTAGTCAAACATAATATTGTTAATTCTGAAATTGAAATATAAGATTGGCAAAATGGCTTTTTATATTTCTGTGTCTTGTTCTTTTTTATATTTTTGTGTAGATTTATTTGTATTATGTTCTTCAATGAACATTGATGGGAATAACCTTCATTAATTATATACTTTAATACCTTCATTAATAACCTTCTTAATTGTTACATTGATGGGAATAACCTTCAAAAGTTATTCTAATAAAATTGATTATATGTATCACTTTTTTTTCCAGTTTATAAATTGATATGGCGAACAAAAAGGTTTCCAAAAATCGTCCGCGCTCCGTCAGACGCCGAATGAAAAAGTAAGATTTTTTTTATCTCTTTATAACATGACTACTATATTCAGGTTTTTCAAAATGTACCCACCGAATTTAACTAGCGATTCTTGAGCTTATTTGGAATAGATATGTAGATTTACCTCTTTATAACATAACTACTATAATATAAAATTAAGGCGATCCGCTCACTGAGGCAACTGAAAACTGTCAACTGGCAACTTATATGACAATTTGATGGCCTGCACACTTTACTATCACTCAAAAACCCGTTGTCTAGGGTAACGCAAGCAGTGACTCGCGACTCGCACTGCTAATTGCCGATGGGACTCGAACCCGCACCCCTTGGTCAAGAGCTCTACCATTAAGCTACGGCGATATGTATCTTTTCTCGGAAGATTTTTTCAATATGGATGAGTGTTTCAGGCTAATAATTATTGCTTATAATAATTGTTACCCTTTGTGCTATGCATTAAAAATCTTGTCTTAAACATTAGTTTATCAATTAAAAATAATCAAAATTTGAAGAGTTAAATTATTTCACCAAAAAATGTCTCGACGCCAACTAGTGGGAGAGTTAGCACTTACGTGCCTTTCCCATATAAAAATAAAGTTTGTTGTTTGCAGGTGAAAAAATGTAATAAGAAGTAATTGTTGAATGAAACACTAGGTATATACTGAATCATTTGGCGGGTAGGAGGTAACCCGCCGTAGCTTAATGGTAGAGCTCTTGACCGGCAATCAAAGGGGTGCGGGTTCGAGTCCCGTCGTCGACATGTATCTTTTCTCGGAAATTTTTTTCAATATGGATGAGTGTTTCAGGCTAATAATTATTGCTTATAATAATTATTCTATGTTGACTCGAATAATTACCTCTGACGGCAGTTTCAAAGTATCAAACACGCAGGATCTGCGCGGTTATAAACTTTATGATTTTTACAAATCCTACAAATATGAGATAAACGGTAAAATACAGGTTAATTCATTGGCTGTACAGCACTTTAATAAGTTTTTGTGTCTCCATGTTAAAATTGAAAGGTATGATTTTTTTAATTTTAGCGAAAAATTTAAAAAATGATCGTCTGGAAATCTCGAGCAATCGAGGAAAATTTATTTATCAAAGAAAGCAAATACTTTGGGGTGTGACATTATATATTTAAATGAAAAAACACACTTTCTATTTCTATCTCCTTCACTTATTATTTTATTTCTTATATATATATATGTGTCTGTATGTAATTATTTTAGTTGATATATGATGACGAAGCTTGAGCTAAGCAAAACCTGGTTGACTGTTGAATATTAATTCAAAAATTAAAGTGGTGTTTTTTAATTTAAATACAAATTTATTTATTTCGCTTGGTCGCTCCAGTGCATATTATGGGTGACTTATGGAAACACCTTTTAAACACCTTATAATGCAGACTTTATTATTTTCGAATTGACACGATTGATATTATTCCGAAAGAGACCATAGACCATAATTATATTGTAATTAGTTCATCACTAGTGATGTGCAACACATAACAATAGTGATGTGACACAAACGAGCCCAGAATTTGTCTTGTCACTGTTTTTACACCCTTGATATGTTGTTTTTGTTGAAATTTAACTATTTTGTGATTAAATTATTTAGAATAAGTTCTCAAAAATCTCTGGAAAAGAAAGAAACTAACGTTTTACGGGAAAGCTGCTCTGAAAGTTTCAGTACTGATCTACCCATGAATACAATTCCCACGGCTGGTATAACTGATCTAGAGGTAAGCAATTATATCTTACTTCTTTCTATCAAATGTTCATTAAATGTTTGTTATGGGACAATGATTTCAAATTATTTCTAAGTTCCATAAGTTTCTTACAGATGGCGGTGTGAGTTAATTTATTGACACTTGGTTATCTAGGTTAGGTAACCATTCAGTATATGGCGTTGTAGTTCGTTAGCCACAGCAGTGCGTGGCCGGGACAGCTAGTCATATTATATGAATCGCAAGAATTTTGGATAGGGATGGGATCGCCGCGATGTACCAAAGATTTTTGTATGAAAAAAATATCGCAAATCACAGACAATTTTATTAAGTTAACTTAACCATGGACTACGTACATGAAATATAAAGCTGCATCCACATTAAGCGACTCTAATTTAATTGTCTATATGGGACTCCAAGCGTTTGAGTTGTAAATCACATCTCAAGTGGAATCGTGTCTAGATTCTGTCAGATTTTCATAGATAGAATTTGTCTACCGTCGCCCCTCTAGATTTCCTTAACGACCCCTAATTTTCTTTGAGCCTTATACTGCCCCTTCTGAAAGCCTCCAGCGCCCACAAGGGGGCATTATCGCCCACTTTGAGAAAGACTGATCTAAACGGTGTTAGAAATAGAAAACATCACGCTTTATATTAAAATCTCAAAGTCAAACACCGAAAAATTAAAATGTGCACATTTATGAAACCATTTTGTTGTTGTTGTTGTTTGTTATTAATTGTTTCCTATCGCAATTTGGGAAAAAAATATGAAACTTTGTGAATTTTTTATTAATTATTTTTTTATGAAACAACAAAAAAACTGAGGTGATGATAACGCATATTATACGCTTGTGTATTAAATAATGACAGTTTTTTTTTTTCGTTATCAGAAAACGTAAGATGAGCCATTTTTAAAACTTTTATATGTTTGCATAAAAAATTTTGTATTTCAAATATTATGGTTTTATTTCTAATAATAACACTTGAAAGTGTATTCCATCAGCTTTCAAAAACAATGATGAATAGTTGGAACAGGGTAGTATGTTTACGAGAGATGGGAAGGCTGATAGAGATATTGAAAGAAGGGTGAATGTAGGTAATTCCATTAATGGAGGACTGAATGCCGTTGGCGCCAACAAAAAGCTGTCCAAAGAAGGGAAGCTAGCAGTCCATAATGGAGTGCTTGTACCTACTCTGATGTATGGCAGTAAGGCATGGAACTGGCAGAGGAAGGATGAAAGTAGAATAATAATAGTATTAATACTGTTGAAATGGGATCCCCGAAGCGTATGTGTGGTAAAACCATGTATGATGATGTGAGAAATACGGAGATCCGCAAAGAATGCAAGGCTGATGCAATGAGTAAAATGAAGAAAGAGACCCTCAGATGGTTTGGGCATGTAAATAGGCGAATAAACGAAGAAAGGAGAATATATGACGCAGGTGTGAATCAGATACTTGAGTCCGGCCATGTCAAGGTCAGAAAAATAGAAGAGTATTTATGAGATAAGGTATGAATATTGATGAGGCAAAGAGAGTGTGCCAAGACCGAGTTGTTTGGCGTCCTCTCTGCCTACCCCTGCGGAGAAATGGCGTGATGGTTAGTTAGTTTTAGAAATATTAGATTTATTTGGATTTTATTGCAAAGCGGAAGATGAGAGGCTAAGCCACCCCAATTAATAATATTTACACATTTCAGGAAGATACCGTGATGGATACAACAATACACAATGTGGCGGTGCCATGCAAGTGTCGATTATGTCTGAGAGAAATAACTTCATTAGCTACTCCGATATGGGGAGACTCGGGAATTTCTGATATAGTTCTCAGATGTTCTGCTGTCAATGTTCTTGAAACTGATGAGTTCCAGTTTGTGTGTTTAAGTTGCAAACGTCACCTGGACTGCGCTAATAAGTTTCAACAAATGTGTCTAAAGAGTAATGAGATATTTCTCAAAATTACCTTTATTAAAAATGAAGACCCTTTCTCAGACTCGTTATATCAACATGAAATTAAGATTGAACCGCTGAACGAAATTAAGATTGAATGGTGTGATGAAGATACATTAGAAGATTTCCATTCTCATGAAGAGGACGGCATTGAAACTGGTACAATATTTGATAGAGAAGGTAAGTTTATTAATACATAATATATCACTTATGACAAAACAATAACTTGTGTCCTTCGACCAAGTATATGAAGAAAAGCCGTGTGGGTCTTAAAAATGTCACCGGAACCATAAATATTGGTTTACGAAAACATTTATCAAAAAGAAAGTGCATTATCTCACAGTCAAAAGATCGCACAAAGAATTGGTTTGTACCTTTTGTTGGTTTGCGTGGAGAAAATTTGTTCGCAGCAACGGAATGACTGGCTTTGTAAAAATCATTTTTAAAACACAACATTGAGTCAGTTAGAAATATTTAGAAATGGGCTGTCACCATTTTTTTTTTTAAAACGTAAGGTGAGGCATTTTTAAAACTTTTTACGTTTGCATTCAAAATTTTAACATAACTTGACATTTTGAAGCATTTTTTATTAACTTTCCAAAACAGTTTTTAGTTTTCAAATACATTCAGAAATATTCAATTTATTTGGATTTTATTGCAAAATGGAATTATATTGACCTTCAGATAAAATAGGGGTTAAGGTGTTTTGAAAGAATATTTATAGTTCGAAAACAGATACAAGTTTATTATATGAAACTTATGAACAATGATTAATTAGTCAGTCACAAACAACTGATCTCTAAGCCTACTGGAATGGCTCTGAGCACTGACAGTGAAATGAGAGTGGCGCGCGCTCCACTCCCTCTCCGCTCCCGCATACAGCTACGCCCGGGAGCACTTGTAAGTGTTAGTTTAATCACTGAACCAGCACCATCTATGAATGTTCCTCAACACTATACACACAATAATGTACATGGCTTTAAAACACAACTGTTTTGCAGATGAAAAGGAAAAGGAATATCCTTGTGAGAAGTGTCCCATGATTTCTTATAAGGAAGACGACCATTTAATCCATCTGACATCTCATAGAGTTCCTAGATCTAAAGTAAGTTATTATCATTATTGGTATTTAATTAGTTTACTTCTTCTTCAATGGCGCTACAGCCCATTTCCAGCCTTGGCCTCCTTCAACATGTGTCTCCACGACTCTCTGTCCTCGGCTGTCATCTTCCAATCTGCAACATCCTCTGGCATCCTTCCTGATCCCATCTCAGCCTAGGTCTGCCCGCCTTTCGTTTACCTCCCGGGTGTCCTGCTAGAACCTTCTTCGTTACCATGTCCGGCCCATCTTAGTCTTTGGAGCCTTTAAATGTGTAGAGTCTGTTGTAGAGCTTGGTAGATATCATAGAGTTCAATAAATTGTGGCAGATTCTCCACGCCTCTCCCTCTCGCACTGCTCGTAAGATTGTTCCAAGTACCTTTCTTTCGAAAGTGTCCAGCCGTTCCGAAGATTTTGCTGTCAGTGTTCCCGCCTCACATCCATAGGTTAAGACCATTCTAATAATTGTTTTGTACAGGTTTATTTTGGTTTTCCTATGGATGTTACGGGGTTTGAACACTGGCAGCAAAGCGATGTAGGTGTTGTTAGCGGCTGTGATGCGCTTTCTTACTTTTACTGGGTCTTGGTTGTCCCGCTTTATGATGGAGCCGAGGTAGGTTAACTCTTTGACCACTTTGAAGTTATAAATGTCTTTAGATTTCACTTTGTATTTTATTCTGCGGTGTGGGATTCTGGTTTGCATCATGATTTAAATTTTACTCTCATTGTTTTGCAAACCCACCTCCTCGCCGCAGTCTCCCAAGGGTCAAACATCTCTCTTATAGTCTGTAGGGATCTTCCGACAATATTAAGGTCGACTATTTAATAGTTTCTGTAGCAAATGTTTGAGTCGGTAGTGATCATTGTCTTCTAGCCGTAAATTAGTCTACTAATTTCACAATAAGTCAATTCTTCTCTATAACCACTCGAGCGCTTTTTGCCACATTATGGCACTATTTCCAAAACCTCGGATTGCTTTGTTGCCAAAATGTAACAAATTTTCAAAAAAAAAATTTTTATTAAAAGACTATTTAATATACTGTACATTAAAAATATAACAAAATAAATATTCTCTAGATTCTTTAAAATGTTTTAAGGTTATAGATGTAATTATATTTTTTTTATAAATCCTACAAATATGTGATATTAGACAAAAGATAGGGGAATTCGTTGGCTACATAGAACTATAATCAGTTTGTATGTCTCCATATTCAAATTCGGAGGTATGATTTTTTTTAATGTGTTTCGAAAAATTTCCTTTAGCAATCAGAGAAAAAATATTTTAACTGCTCTGTCGCTCCAGTGGTTAACACACTTCAGATATATCTTTGAAGATAATTAGTTCATTTGAATGATTTATTTTTAACCTACTTTGAACCTAATTGGACTCCATAAACAGTACATATTATGTATTTGTCATGTCCGTAAGTCTTTTTATCGGTCAAGATATCACTTACAGTGGATCTTTAGCCATTATTGCTTGGAATATCTATTACTTTTCTAATGATAAGCTTTTATTCCCCACTACATTATTGGTACATTTGTCCGTAAGGTATTTTTCCTCTCCTATTAAAACTTGTTGAAAGCCAGCATACAAAATTTTTTTTTTCAATACGACGTAAAATATTTGACAGTTCTAACCTTTCTTACGAATTAAATTTTTATAACATTTCTTTTGTGATATAATACAAAAATTACATCAAAATAATGTAGATAAAACGAACTTCCTAATAATCACTCAAATCTATGCTTTCCACAATGGTTTATATCAAAAACAATGAATATGACAGCGTTCATATTATCAAGCGCCAGCCATTTTGTCCGCCATCTTTGGTGCCCGGCGTGTCATTAGCAATTAATATGAATTATTCGGAGTGGCTAAATGCTATCCAGTAATTCGTAATGTCAAGAACGAGAATGGCCTAAGCGATTCTGACCTTGTTCTTCATACAATTTCTTTATACATAAGGGGCAAAATCGCTTTAAAAATCCGGACCCGCCGGGGGATTGCGGCCTATAAGAGATTAATGTGTAGTACAAAGAATTTAGTTATTCATCCTCACGTGAAAATAACGTAAACCTGCACATTAGGCATTTTTCCTGCCAAAATTTTTAGGCCCTTTTGATTAAAGCGCCATTATCTTCGGAATTATTAATATTATTAAAAAACTATGTATAACAATTGATTAGGTTTGATAAATGCATTCGTAATTTTCAAACGGCAACAAAATCAGATAATCATTTTTAAATTTATGTTTTTTTTAAACTTTTAAACAGCTCTCCTAAACATTTAGCATAATGGCGCTTTAGCCATTTATCCTTTCCAGCGTCGATATATATATTTTTCTTAAATTCACATCATGAAATTGGCTACTCGCCAAGAGATAGCGCATCTAGGTCGAAAATTGAAAATAGATATATTATAGTAAAAGAACTTTGTTTTTTCGGCTTGATTTTTCAATGAAATAAATAATGCCACCACAAAGTGAAAACTGGTTAGAAGGCTATGTTGGCTATGTTTTATATGTATTGGTCATTATTATAGTGAGTCGCTAACTACTCTTGTTCATTATTATACTGAGTCGCTAACTACTCTTGTATGTTATTATAGTGAGTCGCTAACTACTCTTGTTTGTTATTATAGTGAGTCGCTAACTACTCTTGTATGTTATTATAGTGAGTCGCTAACTACTCTTGTTCATTATTATAGTGAGTCGCTAACTACTCTTGTATGTTATTATAGTGAGTCGCTAACTACTCTTGTTCATTATTATAGTGAGTCGCTAACTACTCTTGTTTGTTATTATAGTGAGTCGCTAACTACTCTTGTTTGTTATTATAGTGAGTCGCTAACTACTCTTGTTTGTTATTATAGTGAGTCGCTAACTACTCTTGTTTGTTATTATAGTGAGTCGCTAACTACTCTTGTTTGTTATTATAGTGAGTCGCTAACTACTCTTGTTTGTTATTATAGTGAGTCGCTAACTCTCTTTTTCATTACAGATTTCTAATGAATGTGAGTTGTGTCCAATCTGTGGAAAGATTTTAAGATATAACGACATTACGAAGCACATTCAGTTGCACACGCAACAACCTTTAGAGTGTGACGAGTGTGGCAAGATGCTCTCTTCAAAGGAATCTCTCCAGCAACATAAACGACGCCACCGGCCGCAAGTGCTACTCGATTGCACTTTATGCGGGTGCAAAGTCACAAGACACGCTCTTGTACGTCATATGGAGTGTGTACATAAAAAATTGGAAACCAGCTGTTCTTTTTGCGGCAGGAAATTCAACTGTCGCTACAATTTGACAGTCCATCTGCGTACACACACAGGTACCTAACCACTGAAGAGATTGAGATCCAAATTCGGACCGTTTTTATTTTTCTGCGATCAGTCCAAAATTGGACCTCATTTTCCTACCATTTCGTAAAACATTTATTGTAATTATTTAAAACATTTTCATGGCCAGCAATTTATTCTATCAAATAGGTCTTATAGATTGTCTTTGAATTCTTCTAGAATGAATTTTGAGTGTAATTTTCAAACCAAACTTTTGATTTGATGTACACAAATAAAAAAAAAAGTTTTCTACTATATATTTGCATCTGTGGTTATCAAACAGGCCATAGAGATCATAAAACGTAGACCAATATGCAATATAGATATTAAAAATATCCACTGGCAATTTCAAATCTTCAAATCACTAAAGGACAAATTTCACGCATTTATAAAGTTAAAGATTTTTTTAATAATTTTTCTATCAATCTTAAAACAATAGGATTATTAGTGAATCATCGGCTGAATAGCACTTTAATTTGTTTATATGTTTACATGCATAAATGTGGAGTAATGATTTTTTTAATGTGAACGGGAAATTTTCAAAATTAATTTTTAAAAGTGGCGAGCACTCAAGGCGATTTTTTAATAATTCTCTGTGTTGCTCCATTGGCTAACATACAATGTAACCTCGTTATACAAGTATTGATACTGATAGCCCCCTGTTGATATGCTTGGTGTAACTAAGTGACCAGCTCAGGTACGGGGGCTCCATCGAAGCCAGAGTCAAGCTAGCCTCTCAAAAACTGGGTGTACTGTACAGGGCCTGCAGATAGTATACAACTGCTAACCCCGTACAAATCGCAAGTGCGCCCTGTGGTTGAATTTAGCAGCCACCTCTGGTCTGAAGCTTTACAATACCTGAAAAAAAAATGGTTGACTCTGTGCAGAAACAGGCTGTCCGTTTGATAGATTCTTCCGTCTTAACAAACGTATTGCAATCCTTAGAGCACAGGCGTCGGGTGGGAATGCTGTACTTGTCCTATTGGTATTTTAATGGAAGGTGCTTCGAGGAACTAGCATCATTGATCCCCTCGGCACCGGTGCATAGTCGGGAACACGCCAAACACGCGCCCAACATACGTACACGGTTGACATTTGTCACATGAGAACGGATTGTTTTTATGACTCGTTCTTGAGTTCAACGGCTCGGCTGTAGAACGATTTGCCTGCCTCTGTGTTTCCTCCCTTATACAACATGGGTCTCTTCAAGACCGAAGTTCACTCCTTCCTCTCCTTAAAAAGACCCTCCACACAGCATCCTCATAGATGACGTAGGCCCTGAGGAACTGAGGAAAATAATTTCCCTCAGTTCCTCCTGTCTTCTTGTTAATGTTAAAAAAAAATCAATGTTCGTATTAGACAGCGTTCTGTCATTGAATTCTTGAATGCGGAAGGTGAAACGCCCATTCGCAATCATGAACGACTGAAAAATGTGTACGGTGATGCAACAGTGGATGTCAGCACTGTTAGATGACGGGTTATTGTAACGAAGTTGAACGACAAACGCCGTTGGTTGACGAAAAACAGAGGTTTACACCAAGCATATCAATGGAGGGCCTGTTTGGAAGATTTCTTCCATTGAAGGAAACTAGATTTTCATTTCGATCCCTTTTTGACATAATCAGACATGATTGGGTCTTTGAAACATTAAATTCGACGAGGTTATTCTTACTCCAAGAGAAGACTCTCTAAAGGTAACCGTCCATTCTTTGCTCCAAAGCCCTCCGAGCTATTGGAGTTTGTGTGCCCTTTGGGGGCTTGTCAAACAAAAAGCTATGATGTCGGCCATTTTGCAACTACCACTACAGTAGGTTGTAGAAGAAGGTTGGAGGAATAGTGCCAAATTACCTTAACTAACTATATTTAAGTAGAAAAAAATAGGAGGCGTTAGTTTTTGACTGACCCTCGTACGTCAAAAATTTTATGAATAGCTTGAAAATTCATATTCGTAATACTGGCTTGTCATCTTGGGAGCGGATGGAGGTTTATAAAGTACAGGGTAGTTCAAGATGGTTTGTTGTTTGCATTTTAGGAGAAATGCCGTACTCGTGCCCGGACTGTGGGAAAAGTTTTGCGCACCGCGTCACCATGAAGCTGCACCGGCTGAAGGAGCACAAGGTCAATATGTTCGACCCTCTCACGGAAGCCCAAAAAGAAGGACACAAGAGAAAAAGAAAAAAAACCAACAAAGAAGACAATTCGGCCTCTGTGTTCTATGAGTAAGGCTTTAACACAAGACTACGAAATGCTGCGAAAGACTACGAATTAAGATAAGCTATGAATCTGGAAGGATCAAATCCCGGCGTGCTAAAGGAAATTTAATTGAATTAATTTTGTTAAAATAATGTATCGTAAATGTTAATTCGATACCGCGTACGAGCCAACAATTTCAAATTTCCTTTTTTACTGACTGTCCTGAATTATTAAACAGAATGTAACGAGAGAAAACGTGCGAGCTCGAATATTTTCTTGCTTCCACGTAATACGGCATCCTTGTCTACGAACGCATGCCGCCGCTGCCATCATATTGGTTATGCAATTAATAAATCAGCCAATCAGTGGGCAGGCCCCCCTTTCCGCTGTCTACCGAAGGATGTACCACAACTGATCCTATAAAAGCAGATGCACGGCCTTGAACAACCAGAGATCCAGAACAACCAGAGATCCTGAAAAAGCCCCAGGTTCAGTACCTGAACTAATGATGAGTTGTGTTGTCCGTGTTAGTAAGGTGAAAGAGTTCTTAGAGATTTTCTGCCCTCCGAATACAGTTGAAGATAATGCGCCGCATCGATCACGCGAACTGTAGTTATATTTGCAGATATATATCTTTATATTTATATTTTTTTGTAACTTTACCTTTAATAAAGTCTTTGTTCCAAACTCACTCTAACGGTGTTATTAATAAAAAAACACTTAACGACCGTTAAACTGTGTTTCTGTAGCACGTCGTGTAAATTCTGTAGATTTCGTTGTTCAAATTCTTACTAAAAAAAAATATATGGTTTTGATCTGGCAACATTGTATTTTACCAGCCTTACTAATAAACTTTTTGAAAAATTTTAACAATGGTTAAACGACTATGTACAAAGAATCCTTACTAATTAAAAACTGAAAAATTTTTTTTGTTATTTATTTTTGGGGTGTTATGCCGTGTTACGCTATCTCCTTCTTTAGCCAAAGTTTCGGATCACTAAACACGCCCACATGGCAATTCTTGTGTTCTTCTTTATTGTATGGCACACGCCAATAATGAATGTCACATATCAGCTATCTTCAGCAGCTTTGCGTTGACAACTTTTTTTGTTATTATAAATTTCTTGTTGTAGTAAAAAATAATAAATAATTTGGTTTACAATGAAACCCAGCGTTACATACCATACAATTATTTATTTATTCATTGTTTCTTCACATTTTAGGTACATATAACAGTTTACAATACAATTTTTAACCTCACTAGGACAAGCCTGTGTTGAGGTTAACAATTATTTACTTAACAAAAACAACACAAAAGGAAAATCAAAATTAATACTTCAAAAAACCTTTGATTATATCAAAGCAAAAAACACAAAATAATATAGATAAAATAAAAATGATACTTTAAAGAACAATATTGTTACACAGATAATGGGTAAGCTAAAGGCGCTTGGCACATTACAATGTAAACAAAGTAGGGTGACCATAGTTGATTTGATTTTTGAAGGACTAAGATAAAATAATAAATATATGTATATAATATATTATGCTATTAATTTAGCAGGACAAAGATGAAAAAATGATTTAGACAATAGAATATACTTTTAATTTATGAAGGACAAAGATGAAAAAATTAATTGGCAATCCTCGGCAAACCAAAATAGTTTAAGATTTTTTTTGTGTACAAGGAATTAGATGACTTTATATATTCTGGAAGGCTATTAAATAAGAGTGGAGACTGATAAAAATAATTTTTTTGACCAAAAGAAGATTTAGTTTTAATTGCCATAAAGTTCAGACCAGAGCCAATGCTCGTAGTACGAATTTGGTGCATTCTTTCTGCAATATTAATACTATTAAAAAATCTACAAAGCGTTTGTGTAATATATAACTGTTTTACATTCATGACATTACACTCCTTAAAAAGTACATGCCCCTGCTGTGTTGACTGGGAGGTTGCATATCTCCAGATCATGTTTTACGCCGGCCGGGTGAAGAGAGTTGCCAGTAGGGATTACTCTAGAGCACTCCTTCCTCAGAGACTCTCTGCATTTTTGTCTGAAATGTTGAAAAACGTACCAACTAATTGATTTATCCAGTAAGAACAAATGCACCATTACTTTTTGCAACAAATACACAAAGAGCAAATCAATGTAAATATATTTTTTTAAAATTCATCAAAACACAGGAACTAAAGGAAAAAAAATCATCAGGGCCTATGTCATCTTTGGAAATCTGTGGGTAGGGTCTTTTTAGGTAAAGGAATGATGGGAAATTCTGGGAAGGAAAAAGTATCTATAAGAAGAGAATCTGGGGGTCAATGTGTCAAGGAGTAACGGACGTATGAATCCATCCCTCCCATTCGCGGTGCAAGGCGATGGGTCGAGAGAGTCCAGCTGGAAGGTTCAAAAGTTTTCCCTCAACCAGTCTCTCCCGATCTGGCCCGCCAAGCATAGGCGGGCAAACGGATTCGCAGACAAACTTCACCCCATGAGCCCGGGCACCCCTGCTAAATCACCAAACGTAGCGAACCACTTGGGGTGACCTATGGCAGAAGTGCTGGTTATTCAATAAATGGTTCTCAGGGCGGCGGTACCCATAATATACCGGTAATAATTAATTTGTTTTTAGCTCTATTAGTTATTTTGCAACGAGTGATGTGGGCTTTCTGGCACTTTCTTCTAATCAACCCAGAATTGTTGTACTTATAAAGAATAAAAAAGCAAAAACAACTAAAACAATGTTTCTACCGCGCTATCCCTTGTACATACATACTACAATATGAAGTGAGATATTAAAGAAATATGTTTTTATTGTGAACACAGCACAAGTCTCCCAACTGCTCCTGACCGTCTAGAGTCTAGAGCCAGTGGGACTATGTCATCCCCATGTTGTTAAGCTGAAGAGAGTGGCGGGAGGAAGGAGATGGGGAGGAGCAAGGTGGGGAATTACCGACTAATTAGATCCGGTCACCGAACAAAAGACTAGAGCCATTATTTTTTCAGTCTTTCACCAGGGCGATACTGAGAGTATCTTCCACTCTGGAACGTACCACCAATATACATTACTTTTGACGAATTAATAATTAATTCTGAAATTATACGCTAGGATTTGAACCCGCTACCTGATCTTAACCACTGGACCACGGGGGCCTTCAAAATTCAACATTTAATTTATATATTTAAATAAAATAAAATATTTTTTTCATATATGCGCCACCTCTTTAGAGAGGAAAAATAAAACCTTAAACATGTGGAGATCGGGAAAGCAAGTAGTATAAGCATTTTTAAATTTAAATAATTCAGGAGGCGGGTTTGGGTACCGCCCGGGGAACCAACACCCCTGCAATAGGTCACCCAAAGTGGTTCGCCCTGTATCACAGTTGGTTTGCTACGTCCATCACTCCTGGACACAGTGACCCCCAGATTCCTACCCACCCTTCATTCCCTTTTCCTTCCCAGAACTTCCTCTCCTTCCTTTCCCTAAAACGACCCTTCACACAGCATCCCCAAAGACGACATAAACACTGAGTGAAATTTTTTCCTAAGGGCTTCCTGTGTGGAGCTACTGTAAAAAAAAAAAAATGTTTTAAAGTTTTAAAAAGGGACGCACAGATGGTTCTGACATGTAGAGCAGATGGGCAGAGAAGAGAGTGCCAGGAGAATGTAAGAGGGTTAATTAAATTGTTCAATTGTTCAATTCCTTACCCAATTCCATCAACACATGCCAAAACTTGAACTTATATAAAAAATATACTAAAAGTTGGTTAAAAAATAAGGAAGTAAATAATTTTTTCCTATAATTTTGTACTGTTTACATTTTAAATAACTAAAATATGCCATGTCTTTCCGAATCACTAGATTTAAAAAAAATATATATATAAAATTGCGTGTATGTGTATTACATGTGTGTGAGTATGTATACATGTATGTGAGTATGTATACATGTGTATATATGTATGAGTATGTATACATGTGTATATGTGTATGTACATGTGTGTACATATATATATATATATGTATATATATCCACATCTAAATATAAAAATACAATCACAGAAATTCCTGCAACATCAATTACCTCTGCACATATATGTACTACATTTTTAATTCTTAATTTATTTATTTATTTATTTATTTATTGACGCCCTATTGGGCTTTTACACATAGATACAAATTTATTTTATAACAACAATATAACCTAAATAAAAAAGATTACAAAATATATAAAAAAAGCATAAACACAATATAATAAATAAGAATATATCTAATGCTAAATCCACATGCATAACTTTAGAGAACTCGTAGGTACAATTCATATACCTACGAGCAACAAAAAAAAAGAAGAAAAAACAGTCACATAAAAAGTTTACAGTTTACAGTTGTAGAATATGAACAATTAAAAATAACAAAAGAAAATCGAAATAAAATAAAATGATTTCTCATTCATTATTAACATTTAAAAAGTGGTGAACTAATTTAGCTTTAAATGTGTCGAAGTTTAAATTAAATATGTCAGCGACATCTGTTAGTTCATTGCCCAACCTATGTATTCTTTCCATCACAGAATTTAAAGCGAAGTTATTGTTGTAGAATAAAATATTCCGTCTGGTATATTTTGGAGGTATATGTATAGATAGCAAATTTATAGCAACAGGGCAGTCCAACCTTGAATGAACAATTTTATATAATAAAAGGAGATCAGATATTTTTCGCCTTTCAGATAATTTCGATAAGTTAAGTTTACTGCGTAAATTGACATAATTGATTTCAATAATAGGATTACCAATTTTGAAATTTATAAAACGTAAAAATTTATTTTGAATTTTTTCAATCTGTAAACAATGAGAGTTGAAATGAGGACACCAAATGCTTGAATTGTATTCAACCTGACTTCTAACCAGAGACGTGTAAAGTAATTTTATGGTTTTTATGTTATTAAAGTCTTTGGCAATTCTGAGAATAAATCCAAGCATTTGTAATCCCTTACTGGTGATGCTAACAATGTGATTCAAGAAGCGTAATTTGGAGTCAAAGATAACTCCAAGGTCATTAAATTCAAAGACTCTTTTTAAAGTGGCATTATTAATTGAGTAGTCGAATAATAAAGGGGTTTTAGATCTATGGAAACTGATTGTTTGGCATTTGTTAATATTAAGATGTAATTTGTTTACAATGCACCATTCACAAAGTTTATTTAAGTTCCTTTGTAGAGTTAAACAATCAGAAGAATTTTCGATCAATTTAAACATCTTTAGATCGTCGGCGAATAGAAGAAAGTGAATATTATCGAAAATTTGTGAAATATCATTAATAAACAATAGGAAAAGAATTGGTCCTAGGTGGGAACCTTGGGGGACCCCACTTAAGGCAAAAAAAGTGTAAGAAGTTGTGGAGGTAATTTTTACAGATAGTTTTCTATTTGACAAGTAACTTCTAAGCCATTCGAGAAAGTTGCCGCTTATACCCAAGTGTTCTAATTTATCCATTAAAATGCGATGAGAAACAGTATCAAAGGCTTTGCTAAAGTCAGTATAAATTGTATCAACTTGCAGACCCTTGGATAGTGCATTTGAAATAAAATGTTCGTAGAGCAATAAGTTAGTTGACGTAGATCTGTCTGCCATAAAACCATGTTGAAATGTTGTTATAATTGGTTTAATTTGATGCATGATTTTACTTAATATAACCTTTTCAAAAAGTTTAGGCAGTGAAGACATAATACATATGGGTCTATAATTTTCAATTTGACATTTATCTCCTTTTTTAAAAATGGGTGTTATAAAGCTACTTTTCCAAATTTCAGGAAAACAACCTGTAGATAAAGATAAATTGAAAATTATAGTAATAGGAAGAGCTAGAACATGAATACAGTTTTTAAGTAATATTGAGGGAATCATATCTGGCCCCGAATTCGACCTGATATCTAGCTGTTTGATAAAAGACACAACATCATTAACTTCCAAGTGGATATTATGCAAGTTGAGTGAGCTTTCGGTAAATTGGGGTTTATCAGATAGAATGTTGTCATTGTCTTCAACGTATACACTCTTGAAGAAATCTGCAAATAGATTTACAATATCGTTTTTGTTATTACCCACCTTTTTCCCGTAAAACATTGTACCGGGAAAGTTAGAGGAATTTTTTCGAAAGGAGTTAGCGTAATTCCAAAATTTATTAATATTTGTTAAAATAGAATTTTCAACACTATTGGTGTATTTCTTGAAACATACTTTCGATTTCCTGGTACAATCTTTACGCAGAAAGGAGAATGCGATATAATTATCTAGCGTTCTATTTGTTTTATAACGTTTGTGGGCAATTTTTTTATCGTAAGTTAGATTAATTAATTCAGAATCGAACCATTTAGGGAATTTAGAAGTGTAATATTTTTGTAGGGGTACAAAGCTATCGATTGCTTGATAAATTGCATTGTAAAAATATTCTAAGGCCTCATTTAAACTTGAGCTTTTACAAGTGAGATCATAAGCCCAGTTATAAGTAGATAAAAATTCTATAATCTTTGGGTAATCTGCTTTTTCAAAATTACGCTTGACAATTGTGGGATCTATTACATTAACATAAGTATTGAGGTAAATGATTATTAGAGGGGGGTGGTATTTATCGATTGGAAGAATCGTTTCATCAGAAGCATACACATTAATACTAGAAGAATTTGTAAAGACAAGATCGAGAAGACGAGAATTGATGTTGTACACATGGTTTTTTTGATGCAAATTTAAAAAGTTAGACATTTCTATGATTTCATGAGAGCCATGATTGATGTTGTCCGGGCTCGAGGACGCGATATTCTCAATGTCCCATATAATATTTGGAAGGTTGTAGTCACCCATCAGAATAAATGTAGAATCAGGAAATTTTCTTCGCATAGTTTCAATTTCAAGGTGGTGCTCTTTATATGTTTGCAGGCTGGAAGATGGTGGTATATATGTGCAACCGATTATTAGTTTTTCTTTTTTTAAGGAAACCATTACAAACACTTGTTCAAGATGTTTGTGAAGGCATTTCAGTTTCCTCGAATTCAGTTTGGTTGATACTGACAATAGTACGCCGCCACCTCTTGTTTTATTGCCGGAGTTTTGATGTCTGTCATTTCTGTAAATGAAATGGTCAAAAAACCCCAGTTCTTGATCGTTTATATTAGCAATTAACCATGTTTCAGTAAGGGCATAAATTTCGTAATTCATCGTTGGTATTGTAGATTTTAGTTCTTGAAGTTTTGTTCTCAGTCCTCTTACATTTTGATAGTATATTTTGAGTTTTTGGGTCAGTTTTTTGGATTTAATTTTACAATTGTTGGGTGATTATTGATATACTTTATTGTAATGTCTTTCTCACCCGATGATTGCCTATTTTTTAGTTCGATTCGTAAGTTATTTAGATAGTTCCTTTGAGCAACTGATTGGTCAGGGTATATGCGGATGTTTTTCTTGAGCGAGTGTTTTTTGCCGAGTAGGATTTTTGGCCATTTAGAATCAGGGAACTCGACTTTTACACCCCTCGGTTTGTTATTATCCTTTTTCCCGATATTTTTATTTTAACCACCACTGTTTTATACACACATATTATAATGCCCACGCACAGGCTTCGCCTTTGTGGGATTTTTTTTGTTACCTTTTCATTTATGTTATTATGTATGTATCTACTTGTAAATGTATGTATCAAAAAATTTTGCCAATAAAAAAAAAAAAAAAAAAAAAAAAAATGGTAAAAGAAACATGGGATGCCCATGGAGACAACGAGGAAGACATGGCAAGACCAAGTGAATCAACTTCCTACTTGAGTTGGGTCATCTCAATATTCAGAATAACAGAATAGTGCCTATGTATGAGACGATGTACGAAAGTGAACGAAGTTTGTGTCAAGGAGTGTGTGTCTAAACAGAGTTGTGTGGGGATTCACGTCTCTGCTTACCCCCATAGGGAAACAGCGTGATTTTTAGTCATCTTTATTTAATATGTACATTTAGTGCCAGCGACAGCTGTCAATCTTGTCGTTATCACATCATTGCTCAATGCATTGTTCATCATGAAGGCAGAGAAAAGTGTTCTTACCTTGTGTTCAGTGGATGACCTATCCCGCGCAGTAAGTACGAAGCCACTGTTGGGAAGAGGGGTGCCAGTGTGGAGACAGGCTAGTAGAATTCTGCCTGTGAAGGTTACCCTGAAATTGAAAAATGATAAATTATAGTTTTTTTGTATTAACCGTTTTAGTGCTAAGCAATTTTGGCAAAAATAAATGAAAATTGCTATACCTACACATATTGATTAATTTAGAGGAAAAAATAATGGTGTCAAATAAAACACTCTAACTTAGACAAATATCAATCAATTTTATTAATTATTTTTGCATTATAAAGATAAAATGTTTATTGTTTATTAATGTTTATTAAACATAAAGTGATATCAATATTATTGTATTTTATTTCTTTTAGAAAATAAAAAATCAAAAAAAAATAGCTCAACAATTATGTTTTGCGTGTAGGCCTTTCCTACAGCGTACGCAAATAAGGCGGGATCGCTTTATCCCACTCCCTCTGTTGCTACACACCTCGCACTGGCGTAAGTTACGTCCCGGTAATTTTTCCAGCGCAAATTTTTTCTTTGATGAAGATGGTTGTGTTGACACGCTATTTTTATGATTCATCCACTCCTTTTCGAGATCCTCAATAATTTTCGATGTGAATTGGAGCCGGGTCATTTTTTTTTCGGTAGTGTTGGAAACATACAAAATATAAGAGTTGAGTACCATTCTTCCAAAAATATTGAATACTACTTTTTTCCAATATTTTAGGGTTCTTCGCTCGTCCAAATACACGTACAACATTTTGTCAGATTCGTCCACACCTCCCATGTATTTGTTGTAGTCATCTATCATGCTTGGTTTCACTTTTTCGTATTCAAAATTCCCTTTCTTTTTCTTGATCGTCACACTATTAGTATCTGCATTGGATGAAATCAATATGACTGGCTTTGGTTTGGACTTTTTGTCTCTGAATGAACACATCAAAACATTTTCATGTGCTAGGTATTTGGCTTCTCCTACGATTGCTTTCTTAGCTTCTGGAGGAATCTCTTTTCTGTTACGTCTTATTGTTCCAGTTATATATGTATTTTGTTCCAAAAGGGCTTTGGCCAATCGTAAGCTTGTGTAAAAATTATCTGTAAACAAATGATAACCTTTGTTCAGGTAATTTCCAATTGAAAGCAATTTTTGCACTACCGTAAATCCAAGACCATATTTTTCTACCGAATCTCTGTCATCTGTATTTTTAGCTCCTTTGTAGCAGAAAAAACCCAAGCAATATTTGGAAACCGAGTCGCACAGCATCCAAAATTTGATTTCCCATTTATGGTGTTTTTTGTTTGGAATATATTGTTTTATCGAAGAATGGCAGTGAGTACCAACTAACGACTCGTCGATGGATAGTTGTTGATTTGGTACATAATGCTGATGAAATACGGTATTTGCATGTTTGACAAGCACATCAAACCTGCCACATGGGTCATAATTCGGATGGCCTGGTTCAAATAATAATCTGTTATCAACCAAGTGAAAAAACTTCAAAATCAGTTGGAACCTATCCCTTGAAAACATTGTCCCAAACCATGGTATGTGTCGGGAATTTTTTATCCAATAACTACTAATTGTTGGCCTTCTCGTTATTCCCATTTCGAGTATGACAGCAATAAAGGCTTTCATTTCGTATATTGTTGTCGGCGTCCACTTTTTTGCTCGAGAATTATCCAATACAGTGTGCGAGGCCAAAAACTGTGCAGCATATCGATTTGTTTCCCTTACGATGGTTTCGAGCAGTGATATGGTAAAGAATAAGTTGAAATAGGTTATGGGTGTGCCATCGGGAGGAGGCGCCCGCCTAGGTCCAGGAGTCGATACGATACGATACGATACGATTGTACCACCCCAGCCAGGAGCAATCCTGTCCCGGTGAGACCGGTACACCAGGGGGCACTGATTTGTTAGGACTAGGAACAAGTGCTCTGAGGATAGGAAGGAGGTTGGAGTTTAATCGACCGGTATACATGGCAACCTAATAAGCCAATATTGGAATTTAGGATGGGCAGGAAGAAAGGAATGGATTGAGCGTTATGATTTTGTATTTCCTTTCTTTATATCTTCCTTCTTCTTGCCTCTTCTCGGCTCTTCTTGGATCTTCCTGTCCCTTCGTAGTTTTTCTTGTATCTTATTTTCTATTCTTGCTTCTTTTTGTCTCTTCTGGGATCCTTTCGTCTCTCCTTAGCCCTTTTTACTTATTCTTGTCTCTTCTTGCCTCTTCTTGATTCTTCTCATCTCATGTGGGCTCTGCTTGGCTCTTCCTGCTATTTCTTGTATCTTAATGTCTCTTCTTGGCTCTTCATGCATCTTGGATCAACCCATCTCTCTTCTTGGCTCTTCATGCATTTGGATCTTTTCGTCTCTTCTTGCCTCTACTTGTCTTTTCTTGCCACCTCTTGGATAAACCCTTCTCTCTTCTTGGCTCTTCTTGCTTCTTCTTGTCTTTTACTTGATTCTTATCATCTCTTTCGGGCTCTGTTTGTATCTTCTTGCCACTTTTTGTCTCTTATTTCTCTTCTTGTCTCATTTTGCATCTTCTTGCAACTTCTTGGATCTTCTCGTCTCTTCTTGACTCTACTTGTATTTTCTTGCCTCTTATTAGATATTCTCGTCTCTTCTCGGCTCTTATGATCTCTCCTTAGCTCATCTTGTCTCAATCCATCTTCTCGCCCTTCTTGGCTTGTCTTGTCTCCTCCAGGCTCTTCTTGAATCTTCTAACTGCTTACCGACCCTTGTTGTCTCTTCTTGGCACTTATTAGCTCATAATGCGTCTTTCCGTATCACTATTCAAATCCTATGTATGTTTGAACATGTACACGGATATATATGTACACAGAGAAAGGAATAGCTTCTGAAATACACTAAAAATGCCGAAATTAAACTGAATAGAAAAAATTAAAACCGACTGAAAATAAACAATTAGTAAAATTAGGTGAAATGAAGAAATTAAATTAAAATTAAGATATACATTTAATAAAATAATACTGCCAAGATCCTTTGTTCCCTTGTACGTCAATTAGGCGAGGGCATTTGCATTTACTAGGTGAGTATGAGTCAAAAAACGTCATTAAATATGACGAACTCTGAACACTACCCATATCAATCAACGCCATTCAATCCGAGTTCAGTGCCTCCCAACCTTTTCTTACCAGGAGTAGGTAATAGTAAATGCTAAATGAAAAATAGCTAAAATTCGGGCCAGTTGTGGCCCAGCAATTGTACAATAGTTGAACACCGCTGTTACAGACCGTGGAGATGGGAACATAATTATGTTAAAATAAACAAAACGTCAAGCCATAAACAAAACTGTAATATGAGTAAATCTTATCTTATTGGATGTCTTCGTGTGGTGTTTCTGTCCATGTCGATCACTTGCTAACCAATTTCCAACTTTTAATCGGATTAAAACTTTCAAACAATTGCAAATTGCGGCCAAACGACAAACACTACGTACATTTCGCGACGTGACAAGATACGCACTATGTAAAACACGTGTATTTAACACTTTTCAGGAATCTATCAGCAAGTTAAACCACATAAAAGGGTTAAACACACAGGAGCTTTTAAAAAGCGTCTTCGAAAAAATCATTTGTTGATTAAGAAAACACTTTTGTCGGAGGAATTTTGGCAAAAGTTGGTGTTTCTTCTGTTTCTGTAGATGAAGAGGAGGTAGAAGACTCACTTTCAATCCTCAATCTTTTTCTTCGATGCGTTATAATACTGCGCTATCATCACTATTTGTATCTGTCGTTTCACTCCCCGTAGAATCACTAGGAATCGAATCAACGTTCGAAATAATAGCACGTGACATGGTTATTTTTTTAAAATAATATAAAAAAACGATAAAAGTTATTTTTAAATGTATAAGAATGCACTCTCATTACAAATTACGCGCGAGGTTAGCGTACGTGCACTCCCGCGGAGCACCGAAAACACACTGAAACTCGCAGCGCTTTTGCGCTGCGCCGCAATTTTCGATACAAACGATCGCAGCGCTTTTGCGCCGCGTAGCTTTCTAACGGTTAAACAATAATTATTTTTTGAAAAAACTATGAATTGCATAATTTTCCTTAACCCTTTAGGTGCGGTATGCCAATATTCCAGCATGACGCAAGACACACGTGAACATTCCACTCGTGTCCCTGTCACCTGTTAATTTGACATTTAAAATATTGGCAATATTTTTTTTTGAAAATAAAAAAAAATAACAAGAATTAATTTAATAATAAATACTTTACATTTCCACGGAACATTGAAATATTAATAAAAAAATATATGCTTATTTCGGTTATGACTCTGTGTGTAACTCTAGTTCAATGAACTCTAGAGCATCTATTTTGAATTTAAGTGCCATCATTTTCAAAATATCAAGTGTTTTTTTGGAGAATTCAGACAATGGATAAAATAACCTACCTAGATTATATTTTTAACAGAAACTAATTTAAATTGTCAAAATAAAAAATTGTAACTGTTTATCGAGAATTCAGACAATTTTTGATTTTTCACGGGTCTGCGCTAAGTATCTATCTTTTTATATAAAGAAGATTGTCTGTGACGGATTTTTTAATCTAAAGTTTTATTTTGATATTGATGAAATTTTGCACACTCCACCATCAAAACAAAAGTAAAGTCACTGTCTATATTAGATTTGGAAATACTCTGCATAAAGCTCGGGCAAGGCCGGGGACTGCTCCCAACTGTCTGGAGCCAGTGAAACTATGGTATCCCCAATTGGGGTATGTTGTGAGGCTAAAGGCAGTGGGGAGGGGGAGGAGGAGGGTGAGAAAGTTCCTGACTATTTAGATCTGGACATCAAATACGGATTTAAAGCCATGTTTCATTTCTGAATGGTGGTCTTACACTAGGGCGATACTGAGAGTATCTTCCACTCTGGAACATGACGTAAATAGACTAAATAACATTTAAAATTAATAATATTGTGAAATAACACAAAATAATTGTAATGTTTGCTTTATTAACATTCAAACACACTGTTGGGAACTTCTCAATATATCCTTGGATCGTCTTCAAACTTTTTCGTTGTTTGTTTTTGGGGTGTTATGCCGTGTTGTGCTACCTCCTTCTTTAGCCGACGTTTCGGACAGCGTTGCAGTGTCCATCATCAGGGCAGATCCGGCATCGACGGACACTGCAACACTGTCCGAAACGTCGGCTAAAGAAGGAGGTAGCACAACACGGCATAACACCCCAAAAACAAACAACGAAAATGCTTTTGGCCGTGAAAATCTAAAAACGTATCTGTCTTTCAAACTGTTTATTTAAATAATATAGTAATAATAGCCCTGAGCTTAGGCAACTAGTTTCAACTGACTGGTAGGTAAATCTGCAAGCACAGAGCTCTACACATCGACTATATGCTTTCCTAGGGACAACTCTATCCACCCGCCATCTGACGGAAACTAGTGGAAGCTTTATGACTCCTGCCATCTATTGCTAACCCACTAATCTACTAGTCAATATACTACAATAATCAAATAAAATTTACTTACACATGCCGAGATTCGAATCCGTGACATCTAGATTGCTAGTCGAGAGCCTTACCCCTTGACCACGAAGGCCATCAGAATATTAAAATTGATAAAATAAGTACTTGAATACTTAAAAGTTTATAAAATGGAATGGAGAAATACAAAAGTGTGAAGGTTCGGGAGATAGCTCCGTTGCTATAGTAAACGCCCGAACAGCATATGATCTGGAATTCCCATTTTACCGTTCCACGTATGAGCATATTTATTTTCAGTTATTGTGTTGTTATTTTTACTTTAAACTATGTATTTAAATATATTATATAATTATGAAATACTTACTCTCTGTCCAGTTGAAGAAGGGCGATGTCGTTGTACACTATAGAGTAACCCCTGTTGTTCAGCGGGTGGATATATTGTTTTGTCACTTCATATGTCTCATCTGGATTACACGAGGGTGTAAAGGTCCCACCCAATCCGACAAACTGTACTTTATTGGAGCTGAAACAAAAGACGCTTCTGTAATGCAAAATATGTTCATATCTGTATTATTATCGTGTACTGTACATTTTCGATTGGAAGTGACTTTCTCTGTTATTTTCAAAAAGAACGGTTGAAGTTTCAAACAGTATCCCGGACAAGAAAATGTCAAAAATTTATTTAACAAAACTTTGAATTAATCAGTTTCAAAAAACTTTTACATGATATCCGGACCCATTTAAATTTTAAATGGAATAATTTTACATTTTGTTCAAGGAAACGTAACTATCTCAATGACAATTCTTTTTTTAGACTTTTTTTGGTAGGTAGGTACCATAATATTGAACGGATGGCGATTTCATATTTCAAAATTTAATATTTTAAAAACCATTAATACAGCCACCATATTGAACCGGAAACGGAACGTACAAACAAACGTAGACTTCAGGCTCAGTCAAAAATTATTTGAAGTGGATTCACCAGCTACTTCAAAACTTATTTGAAGTAGATTCGCCAGCTGCCCGCTTATACCACGAGTTTCCATTATATTTCCAGTATATTAACAGTTTTTTGAAATAACACCTCAAAGATACTTAAATCTTTTAAGCTTGATCGTTCAAATATCAAATTAATATATTTGTCTATGTTCATCGTTGAGGTCATTATTTCGAGGACGAGTTGAATTTTAAAATAAAGAAACAATAAACTCACTCAATGGCTGTAATGGCTTCTGTAGAACACAATACCCACCGGTCACTCACTAGACTTATAGGATACGCCGTCCAGGTAAAGGCACCTCTCTGACCTGATCCAATATGTCCCTGGGAATACAACATCTTCATATTATTCTCTAAGCAAGTGTTGTTTTAATTATTGCTCTAAAAATGTTCTTTCATTTTCTTATTTCATCTTCTTTTTTTATGTTCTCATTCTTCTTTTTTTACTGCACAAGAGTTCAAACTGCACCCAACCATCTGGTTCCAGTGAGACTATGGTATACCAAATTGGGGTTCTTTGTGTGATTGAAGGTAGTGGGGAGGGGGAGAAGATGGGGAAGTACATGGTTATTCAGATCTAGTCACCAAACGCGGTTAAAGCCATTTCAAGCAACATATCCATTTTGAGTAATGGGCTTACACCAGGACAATACTGAGAATATCTTCCACTTTGGAACATGTCGCAAATGTAATTAAATACATATTTTTAAAAAGAAATTTACATTATCTCCAGATATCATCTTTGAGGATGCTGTGTGGAGGGTCTTTTCAGGGTAAGGGAGGAGAGGAAGATCTGCGAAGGAAAAGGTATGAGGCTTGGGTAGGATCCCGGGGGTTATTGTGTTCAAAAGTGACGAACGTGTGAATCCATCCCTCCCACTGCGGTGCAAGGCTGGGTCGAAAGAATCCGGCTGGAGAGGTCAAAAGGTCGCCCTCAACCAGTCTCACCCGATCCGGCCCGCCACGTAGTAGTTGGGCAAAAGCACCCGCCGCCAAGACCTAGACAAACCTCACCCTACAAACCCGGGCAGCCCTGCAAAATTACCGAACGTAGCCAACCAATTGCGGTGACTTATGGCGGAGGACGGTTTGGGAAAACCCTCTGACTTCTCGTTCTGGTGTATCTCGACCCATCGTCCTACACCTGCAACGAGAGGGATGGATTCATATGTCCTACCCACTCTTCATATTTTTCCTTCCCAGAACTTTCTCTCCTTCCTTTCCCTAAAAAGAGCCTCCAAACAGTATCCCCGAATATGACATGGGCCCCGAGGAAAATTATTTTCCTCATGGGCCTCCTGCGTGGGATTAATGTAAAAAAACGTTATTTCCACAAATAAATTAATATTTTACCTAATGTCTGTAACTTAGATAGTACGGGGCCTCTGCTGTATTTGTTCTAGGAGTCGTGTGACATTCTATATTAGAGTCTGGTGTGAGTAGAGGACACATACCCCCTCGAGTCGAAGCGGAGGGTGTTTCTTGGCACGGGTGAATCTTCCCTGCCAGCTCTATGCAGTCTGTGGAGAAAACAAAACATTACAAATAAACTTTTCAAGTGCCTAGAGTTATTTATGGGACTAAGTAACTTATAGAGTGGAATATATTTCTAGAATTTATAACAGATGTGAATAGCCAGGTAGTTTCTCTTCACTTCGTTACCCCTGTTAGTCTCACAATTTTACACAATACGGAAGTCCAGTGGAAATAATTGAAAACAATTTATAAAACTTGCTGATTTGAATATTTTTTTAAAATAATTTGCTCATGTAAATAAGTGTTTTTATTTTTTTATAAAATTATCTTTTATTACCCTTACAATAAAGGGAATACATAAATTTAATATGACTACTGCATGGTTTAGTCTGAGGTCTCGAGAGAAAAAATGTAACATAACATTATTAGAACATTTCAGCTCAGGTTTAGTGAAACTCACAGTCGGCGGCCTTGGAGCCAGTTGGTTGTTGAGTGACAAGTCCTTTCGGCAGCGGCGGACAGTCAGCCTTCGTGCAGCACATCAACTCCGACTCGTTATCAGTTAAGTCACATCTCTGTAAGCAAATGTAGGTAATGTTAGGTTGGATTAGGTTAGGTAGTTAGGTTAGAGGTGTGTAAGTTAAAAATATTGTAATTTTTAGAGACACATAAAGGGATGATGTACCTGTGGTAAAATGTCTTTACAGGCAAGCCCCTGCGCTGTCCGGCAGTTGGCGAATGGTCTGCACACTTCCGCTATTCCTGTATGCTTTAGTGTGCAGTAACTTACTGCAAACAAACAGACGCACCAGAGTTACACACCACAACACGTCATGACAATGAATATTCTACCCACAATCCAGAAGTAATGTGCGTCAGTGGAATACTTGAGGGTTGATGTTTGCCGGTCTACTGTGTGAGGTATCTTCAAGAATTCCTGTTGATAAAGGTTGATCGGTCGGTGGCTGAGCTGGCATCGCCATCCAGGTGTCGCGCATTCGATTCCTCATCTGGCTAAGTCCTCCATCCCGACACAAGCAACATTTTCCGCTTACTGTGGTGGTAGTAGGAGATTTTCAAATATTGTCAAGTTATTCATAACCAGGGAATGGTTGTCGTTCTTTAAAAAAAAAGTTGTAAACACTCAGAGCCGTTGGTATTCCGCTTCAACGACACATTGCCTTGGAACACAGGGTGTCCGGGCGGGGGTAAAGTGCATTAACTTCGGATAACTACATGATAGTATAAGTAAAAAAGATAATAACTTTTTTCAAAATTCCAACTTTGAAGGGTATTTATTTGTTAAAATAACTACTATTTTCCGCTATTACGATGCGGGCAATCACAACCTTCCAACTTCCAATTGATCGGTAAGTTTGTACCTTACACAAAGGATTTTTAATAGGAACGTCTTTTTGTATGGGGAAAAAAGTTGGAATTTCGTAAAAAGTTATTAAACTTTTTTACTCCTAATATCATGTAATATCATCCCCTTAAGTTAATTCACTAGACCCCCGGACAACTTGTATATAACAGTTTTGCGTTGATGAGTAAGCCTTGACAACCAATCTTTCCATCGCCTATTGGATTTGTAATGAATAATGAATGATGACTATACCTTCAACAACCCCCTCGCAGCAAACAAACGGAACGAAGCCATCTAAAATGCAAAACTGAAAACAAAAAAAAAAAAAAGTAAAAAAGTACACTTTTATTTTATATTTAATTTACTTATTAAAGTTGTAAGCTCCAATGTGATATTTATGAAGGGTACAATGTAAGTGAGAATTAAATAATATAAAAGAAAGAAGAGAGAGCAAAGGTTACTTTAAGAGTGTCAAGTTGCAGCTTCACCTGAGGAGTTATTCCCTTCAGAGCTGCCTTCACGGCGACGGGGCACTTTGATATCCGAAGGCACTTGCCGGCCTGCGCTGTTTCAGCTACCGTGCATTGATCACCTGCAAAAGCAACATGACCATTATACAAGAACAGAGAAATGTTATTGAGAGAATGATGATTAAGTTCTGGGTACTATACCTTCAGAAACTGTCACCCGAGGGCAGCAAACATTCTGAAAAGTGCCCACTACTGCGCAAATCTGAAAAATAAAAGTCTTGAACAAAAATGAAATGAAAGAACATGCGATAATAATAATAAAATAAGCGATAAGATCAAGTGGCTTGCAACAAGCACCTAGTTTTATGCTTGAGCCAAGCATTTTGATTGTTTACGATGTTTGAGTCCAGTATCTTCGTGCTTGCCCCACCAACTTGATAAATTTTTTTATTTATGACGCACGGTTTGACCGTGTTTGTGACCGGCTGGATCAAGCATGAGTATACTTGTGCCATTCTTGGCATCAAATTCGTTTCTTTTTATATAAACTCAAAGCTAAAGTTATGAAAGCTTTACCTTAATTATATTCCATTTCATACAAATTAATATTAATTTGATGTTGGTTTTACATAGGTGTACATGTATGTGAAAATGTTCCATGCTAATTTCGTTTTGTATTTTAAATATTAATAAATAAAGACTACAACATGTATTTATTACTGATTGTGAAATTATACACCATTTTCTTGAAATTAATAATTTCAGTGATATTTCAATCAATCTGATACTCCTATTTTAAGTAAATTGATTTCAAACCGGTCCGTTTGATAGACTCTCCCATCTTAACAAATGGATTGCAATCTTTAGAGCACAGGCGTCGGGTGGGAATGCTCTCCTTGTTCTACCGGTATTTCAATGGAAGATGCTCCGAGGAACTAGCGTCATTGATCCACTCGGCACCGGTGCGTAGTCAGGAAACACGCAAAACATATGTACACGGTTGAAATTTGTCACATGAGAACGGGTCGTTTCTACTCGTTCTTGAGTTCAACAGCTCGTCTGTGAATCGATTTGACGGCCTCTGTGTTTCCTCCCTCCTACAAAATGGATCTCTTCAAGACCTATGATCACTCACCAACAACAGGCATCCTGTGTGGAGTTAATATTAAAAAAAAAAAAAACAGTTGTATCATTGTAAGTGTAAATATTATTGATAGTAGGTAAAATTGTCGCAACTGAGAAAACATTTTTTTTTAATGTATAAATGAATAGAAAAATAATTTCCCTCGGGCCTATGTCATCTACGAAGATGCTGTGTGGAAGGTATTTTTGAGGAGAGGAAGAAGTGAACATGGGTCTTGAAGGGACCTATGTTGTAGAAGGGAGGAAACAAAGAGGCCGGCAAATCTTTCCACAGCCGAGCTCTTGAACTCAAAAACGAGTCGTAGGAACGACCCATTCTCACAGGGCATTATTCCCACCTGACGCCTGCACTCTAAAGATTGCAATCTGTTCGTTAAGACGGAAGAATCTATCAAACGGACCGCCTGTTTCTGCGCAGAGTCGAGGGTTTATTCAGCTACTGTGGAGCACCAGACCAGAGGTGGCTGGCACATTCAAAATGTTGGTATTTTACAAAGGAAGGGATAGTACCTGTGGGGATATGCCTTGACTGGCGGCCTTTATCGCTGTCTGGCAGTTGGCGAATCGACTGCACACTCCCGCCTTTCTTGTGTCCACCATAGTACAGTTATCACCTTCAAACAAACAGACACATCAGGGTTACACAACACAAGAGGTGAAGATGAGTAAACTGTATGAAATGAAAGTAAAGTACCTTCTCTAGGGGTAGCTGCGTTTGCCTGGCGTCTAACTTCCAGCCAGTACAGTTTGGTACCCAGGGGCAGCACACTATTATCTGGGTTGGCGCACACCTGAAAACACACCACATTGTATTACTTATTCATTTATACATCAGAAAAATAGACAAGTAGTTTTATCCTTGATGCATTTATATAATAATAAGATTGTACCACCCCAGTCAGGAGCACTCCTGTCCCGGTGAGACCGGTGCACCAGGGGGCACTGATTTGTTAGGACATGGTACACATGCTCTGAGGATAGGAAGGAGGTTGGAATTTAATCGACCGGTATACATGGTAACCTAATAAATAATAATAAATATTGGACTTGAGGATGGGCAGGAATAAAGGAATGGAATGAGTGTTATTTTATTCCTTTCTTTATGCATTCCTTCTTCTTGCCTCTTCTCGGCTCTTCTTGGATCTTCTCGTTTTTTCTTAATTCTTCTTGGCTCTTCTTGCTACTTTTGGATGTTATTGCCTCTTTCTGTCTCTCATTGATTCTTCTCAACATTCTTCTAACATTTTCATACCCGCCGTACACGAGAAGTCGTGTACGTAACGTAGAAACTGAAATTGACATGTAATCTTTGAGAAAAAGAAACTATTTGAATCTGGCGATTTTGTCTGGTTTTGTCCCCCTGCCTCAAACATACAAATGTTTATTACCTATACAAATCATCTCAAACGTAAACATAAACAAACATATATGTATTACCTAAACAAAATATCATAGCTTATATTTATGTTCCCAGCTCAGCTGAAGAGGTCCCATAAATTTTCAGGCTAATGACAGATGACACTTGAACTGTTTATACAATCCAGTTTCATTGATAGTTTTTTTGTTCAATAGCTACAATTTCAATTCAAATTCACACAAAGAAATAATACACAGGTATTTAAATCGGGCATAAATTTTTTCCTGAGAAAGGTTAAATTATTTCGTGAACTAGAACAGATTTAACTAATTATTAGGCGTGTGGTGACAAATTTTTAGCCTGATTGAGCATGGTTAGATACGTTTTTAGATTTTCACGGCCAAAAGCATTTTCTTTGTTTGTTTTTGGGGTGTTATGCCGTGTTGTGCTACCTCCTTCTTTAGCCGACGTTTCGGACAGCGTTGCAGTGTCCATCATCAGGGCAGATCCGGCAGATTAACATCGTCGGATCTGCCGGATCTGCCCTGATGATGGACACTGCAACGCTGTCCGAAACGTCGGCTAATGATTGAGCATGATTTAACACGGTTAATCACAAAAAACCCGAGAGATCGTCAAAACACGTCAAGCCCTGATTGTGACCCGGCAGTTCCTTCGTTTTATCCTTGATGCATTTGAAGAAAAATATGTTTTATACTTTTGTTATTCAGCGCAATATCTCTGCAAACACCTTCGGGGACACTTAGTTATATTTTGTGTAATTAGGTATACCGTATTTTCCCTAAACCGTATTGCATATTGTGCATAAGTATGCCGGGGGGCCAACTGTCCGGGAATCAACTGTCGTGGATTGAGTGAGAACAATAGGAATGCTTTGTAATACAATAACTGGTTTCGTTAATAATATGATGAATTCGTTAATTTGTATCTTGTGCTGCAGTTTTTTTATTGTAAGAAAATCCACAGAAAAAACCATAACATGATAGTAACTTTGATTGGTAAAATGATTTACGAATTAACTTGACATGCAGAGAGATTATATCTATGTGATTTCACCTGATGTGGTATTCCATTAAATGCCGCTTCCAAGGCAACGGGGCACCTCCATATGTGTCGGCAGACACCTGGCTGGATCATCCCCGCGAAGACACACAGATCTCCTGCAACATAATACCAGAACAAAGTGAGAGAAAGGACAAACACCCGTGACCTCTAGATTCCTAGTCAAAGATCTTACTCCTCGACCACGGAGGCCATCACAGTTAGTCATTAGTTCACGTTTTTTTTTTTACTTATCCCAACTGCTCCCGTCTGGAGCCAGTGAGACTATGGCATCCCCAATTGGGGTATGTTGTGAGGCTGAAGGTAGTGGTGAGGAAAAGGAGATGGGGAAGAGGAAAGTGGAGAAGTACCTGGCTATTCAGATCTGGTCACCAAACATGGCTAAAGCCATTTCAAGCAACGTTTCAATTCTGAATGGTGGTCTTACACCAGGGCGATACTGAGAGTATCTTCCACTCTGGAGCGTGCCGCAAATATACTATATATTATTTTTAATAAATTAATTGTGAAATGACACGTATTAATCAAATAAAATTTATCTGCACATGCCGGGTTTGAACCCGCGACCTTCAGATTGGGAGTCGAGATCCTTACCGCTCGACCAACCGATTTATAAAGAAACTGGGAGGATTTTGGAAATAATAACAACAGATTTACATTCCTGGTTAGAATATGTGTGTCGGCAGACACCTGGCTGGATCATCCCCGCGAAGACACACAGATCTAATATATTATGCTATATGTTTTTACTTTCATCTACATATTATATGGATGATTATACCTAATATTTTATACTTAATATAACATCTTATGAATTTCGACTACCATAATATGGGCATTTGCCTTGCTTGGTAGTCAAAAAGCCATGTAAAATAAACCTGTAACAAAGAAAATGAATAAAGAAAATTAATAAAAAAAAATAAAAAAACACAAAATATGGCATTCACAGGATATTGCACTGGGAGGATATTGGAACTCAACGATTCAATTATAAGTGATATTATATATTTTTAACAATAATTTCTTAAAAATATATAATATTCAATGGAGCAATTGCATTGCTGTTTACACGGACGGCTCTGCGGCCATGACGGGTAGTAAAAAAGGTTTTTACTCTTGTATAAAACCAAAAATCTGTTATTACAATTTACAAACTGCTGCTTACATCGAGAAGCATTGATAGTCAAGAATTTGCCGTAGGAATTTTAGAACACGATGAACGAATGCATTAAAATCGTAAACATAATTAAATTGAAAGTCCTAAATTTGCGAATCTTTGAAATACTGTGTGCACAAATGGGAACCGAATATGAATCCTTATTGTTTAATACCGAAGTTCTTTGGATATCCCGATGCAAAGTTTTGGCTAGATGGTTTGAGCTTCGCTACGAGGTGCGTCAGTTTCTTTTAAATCAAAATATGCGCGAACTATACAGTTACCTAAATGATGAGTACTGGATAGCCAAACTTGCAAACATGGCTGATATTTTTTTATTTTCTATTTGTAACATAATATGTTATATATAATATGTTATATTATAATATCATTCACAATTATAATATCATTTCATTACATATCATTCATCAATATTTTATATTCGAGCATCTGAAGGTAGCGACAGACTCGCAGTTCACATCAAAAAGATACTGCGTTATAAGTATCTTTTCTACCGACACACTACGTTATAAAATATTCCTTCCTACGGCAGGAGAAGGGGTCAGTTGAAATCGGAAGCGGTCGAGAGAATATCATTTCTTTGTACTGGATATGTCAACTTGACAGCTCCGTGACTGTTCCGTGTATTAAAAATGACCCCCTCTCCTGTTTACGGCGAAGGGGGGGTTGCATAACTTTTCTCATATCGCGATCGTAGCGGTCACGAAAAATAACGCGAATTAGCGAAGATTCAAACCGCGATCACAGCACATCATATTTTTACGTCTGGCGGGTCTGTATGGGATTGTATGGCGAACGCTACTGTGTTATAAGTATTTTTTTTATGTGAACTTTGCGTTTGTCGCCCGCTTTAATGAACTTAATAAAAACAATGCAAGATCGGAATGAGAATATATTGAGAGACGTGCTTCGACTTTATTATTTTTAGATTAGAAAATTAGAAATTAAAAATATTAATTTGTAGATTTATACCTTTTTGGCTATTCGATCATTGGATGTGACAGCTCGAACGATGCTTGAAAAACGTATGTCGGGGGAATAAGACGTTTGCTTGAAGAACGACTGGAAAAACAATAAAAATATATTAACTATTGTGTATGAATTTTATGAAACATTGCCAACTGTTTTGTAATAAGGACATTTTAATAAATTAAGACTTTGACATTAGAAATCTTTTGGAAAGAGACCATAGATAACATAACAACCCAATCACAACTAGTGATGTGCAACATAATATAACGGTAGTGATGTGACTCCCCTTCTTATAATATAAAAATTAATGTTTGTTTGTTTGTTTGTTCGTACGTTATGCGCGGCTATACCGTTCATTTGATTGCGATGAAACTTTAGGAATATTATGTGCGCATACCTGGGATTGTTATACGATAGTGAGCTCTGGGGTTACGAAATTATTTCTTATACTACTCATACGATTGCGTTTAACATTTCATCCAATTGCTATAATTTTTTTTGAATTGTTGTGAAAATGCCTGTGAATACTTCTATATCTATATGAGCTCTGGCATTATGAAATTTGCATAAAACAATAAACAGGTCACCCGAGTTGTTGGAAAAATGGGTATATTTTATGGAGTTAGGCGGCAGGGAAAAAAGGCTGGTGGGAGGGGTATGCGGGAAGTCAGTTCAGGAATTAAGGAGGGGGGCTTCGCGGGAGGGGTGACGCGGGAGAGGGGAAGGCGATGAAGGTGGAAGCGGAATGCGTGAGGGGGGGGGGGGGGTCGCGAGAAAGGGGTGAGCGGGAGAGGGGAGGGGAATCGCGGGAAGGGGAAAAGGGAAAGCGGGAGGAGAAGGGGACGCAGGAGTGGAAGAGGAAGAGTTCCCAACGTTTTGATCTTTGGTACTGTCCAATTGCTCGTGTGTGTAGCCGTCTTTTTTCATAGACAATAAAATGACGTCAAAGTAAAAACTTTTCATGTTAAATTAACATTGAAGCGTTAATAATTGTATTTATTGTTTATACAAATAATTTATTTTAAATAGTGTAATACATAAACCGACATTTAATATTTTTTAAACAAACGCATTTAATATATTAAAAATAAAGTGTTAACTTGACTTTCTTTATCCTTCACTTGACGGATAACGGTCGGATTGGTTTGTTTTTGCGTATAACTTTGAAAATGGACAAAGCGAAATGTTCGAATAATTTTACACAGAATGACAAAATGCGGCTTATCGAGCTGATTACGTCGTCAAAAGTAATCCTATCTAGAGCGACAAGTGCTCTGAGTTATTCAGTCCTTTTAAAATCGAAGGAAACTGCTTGGAATGAAGTTGTCCTCGACTTTAATAGTGGCAGCTCGGCTAACCGGTAAGTGATTATATTGATTATCGTGTATAATAATGTGTTATTCACAAGCCATTAACAAGCTGATACTATCGTACGGATGGTGGTAGAAGTCGGGGACGCCCGAGGAAGACATGGCAGGATCAAGAAAACCTGTTACTTAAGTTAGGCCATGTCAATAGTTTGAATAAACAAAGAGGATATATGAGTATAATATACAATGTATGATTGTGTGTGCCAAGACCAAGTGGTTTGACGTACCGTCCTCTCTGCATAAAGCGGGCGACAAACGCGAAGTTCACATCAAAAAGATACTTATAACACAATAGCGCTCGCCATACAATACCATACAGACCCGCCAGACCTAAAAATATCATGTTTTATTTGCGCGGTTTGAATTTTCGCTAATCGGTGTTATTTTTCGTATCTGCTAACATCGCGATATCAGAAAAGTTATGCGACCCCCCCCCTTGGCCGTAAACAGAAGAGGGGGTCATTTTGAATAAACGGAGCCGTCAAGTTGACATATCCAGTACAAAGAAATGATGTTCTCTCGACCGCCTCCGAATTCAACTGACCCCTTCTCCTGCCGTAGAAAGAAATCTTTTATAACGTAGTGTGTCAGTAGAAAAGATACTTTATAACACAGTATCTTTTTATGTGAGCTTCGAGTCTGTACCGTGCTTAATCTTTCCGGAAAGGGTGTGATGTTTAGTTAACGAGAATTTCTATACATCCAAATTGATTTCTCGTGATATTTTATACGTGATTGCAGGTCCCTCGCAGCTTTAAAAAATGAGTGGGACAATCTAAAACGAGATGCCCAAATGCAGAGGGCGAGCATTCGTTGCCAGTTATTTGGAACTGGCGGAGGGCACAGCCAAGATGTGGAAGATCCAGTGCTGCTAAAGGTCGAAGCGGCAATTGGATTAAGCTGTTCCGGGCTGGCAAATCCGTAAGTTAAAATGTTTTGTATTTTATTAAATGGTGTTATTATTAACGTCCTTTAAGGTGAAACGTAAGCGGCAATTCTCATACAATCTGTTCGAATGCCCCATTCGAAATCTACAGATAGTATTTTATTTATTTTAGTACCAAAAAATAATACTAAAAATAAGATACTAGCGAACGCAAATTTCACTGTTATATCACTTATAATAACCAAGTAATTACATTAACAAAAGTATTTATTTTCCATCCGATTTGCGTAGATCTTTATGCACGGCGGGCGCATCCGTTTATTAAAAAGAGAGATACTTTATGTGTGAGCAGTGCCGATGTACGTTTATCGATCAAGTTTGAAGTACATTCCCATTATGCAAAGAGTTTGTTAGTTTGTAGTAAAAAGGTTAAAACAATTGCATGGAATGATTTGTTATCCAAAGTGTTCGTTTTGCTTTTTAATGAATGTTCCAGTATTGTTCGACCATATTACGATAACGCGACTCTAATTTACAACTTTCTTGCAGATGTGATTACAAAAGACACGTGTGCCTAGTTTGGTGAACGAAATAATAATATTCATAGATCGAGTTAGGTAGGTAGGTACTCAGATATCAATTCTCTTGAACTTGAAATGAGTGTGTTTTGTTCGTTCAGAGAAATCGATAATAAAAATAACAACATTGATAAAACGGCGCTAAACAAGTCATCCAAATAATGTCCGTCGTCCGTCAAAATAAAACGACCGTCCGTGGTCGAGTGGTAAGACACTTGACTCCCAATCGGAAGGTTGCGGGTTCGAACCCGGCGTGCGCAAATAAATTTTATTTGATTAATTTGTGTTATTTCACAATTAATTAATAAAAATAATATATATTATTATATTTGCGGCACGTTCCAGAGTGGAAGATACTCTCAGTATCGCCCTGGTGTAAGACCACCATTCAGAATTGAAACTTTGCTTATTAATGGCTCTAGCCGTGTTTAGTGACTAGATCTGAATAGCCAGGTACTTTCCCACCTTCCTCTTCCCCATCTCCTTCCCTTCCCCACTTACCTTCAGCCTCACAACATACTCCAATTGGGGATGCCATAGTCTCACTGGCTCCAGACGGGAGCAGTTGGGACTCTTGTGAGGTTTCTCTATAAAAAAAATAAAAAAATTATGATAACATTTGGATGACCTCAAAAATCACCTCAAGGGTGGATGTACACAATACATCAATGAATTTGAATATGGGAGGCGGTTATAGGTACCGCCGCCCCGGGAACAATTTAGTGGATGACCAACATTTCTGCCATAAGTCACCCCTAGTGTTTTCTACGTTTGGTGACTTAGCAGGAGTGCCCGGTTTCACGGGGTGAGGTTTCTCGAGATCTTGGTGGCTGATGCGTCTGCCCACTTACTGCCGACCGGATCAGGAGGGCTGGTTGAAGGAGACCATTCGGCCTCTCCTGTAGAATTATCTTGACCCATCCCCTTGTACCGCAGTGGGGGGGAAGGATTTATATGTCTGTCACTCCTGGACCCTTTGACCCTCTGATTCCTACCCACGCCACAAACCATTTTCCTTCCCATAACATCCTCTCCTTTATTTCCTATAAAAGCCCCTTCACACAGCATTCCCAAAGATGTCAGAGGTCCTGGAGGAAATAATTTTCCTCGGGGCCTCCTGTGAGGAGCCATATATTTTTTTTACATTAGCTCCACACAGGAGGCCCTGAGGAAAATAATTTCCCTCAGGGCCTAAGTCATATTCGGTTTTTTAAGGAAAGGAAGGAGAGGAAGTTCTGGGAAGGAAAAAGGTATGAGGGTTGGGTAGGAATCTGGGGCGGATTATATAAGTGTATCCAGAAAATCCGCCTCCAAGACCTAGACAAACCTCACTCCATGAACCCGGGCACTCCTGCTCAGTCACCAAACGTAGCGCACCACTCGGGGTGACCTATGGCAGAGGTGTTGGTTATCCAATAAATGATTCCCGGGGCGGCGGTACCCATTCCCGCCTCCCGAATTGATATTCATTTACTATCTAACCGACACGATGTGTTCCCTTACCCGGGCTACCCTGCTAAGTCACCAAACGTAATGAACCACTTGAGGTGACGTATGGCAGAGGTGTTGGTTATCCAATAAATGGTTCCCGGGCAGCGGTACCAAAACCCCACCCAAGTTGAAGTGTATTCCTCAGGCTCCGACTTATTTTACCTAAATGCTATCGTGTCATATTCACATAATATTATTTGATAATAATACTATTATTACCTATTTCAAAACTGATCTCATAATCCATACTGATTTTTTATTGTTATATTAGCACGTGTGGTCTGGTTTGGGCACACGAGAAATCATTTTTAGTTTCGAGTAATTCTCACCACTAAGTTTATTTGATAGATTTACTGCGTACAGCCATAGGAATAGATCTGATTTTTTGCCGAAAACATCATTCCCTTACACATTTTTACACGTCAAGCAAGATAGGAATCTCGATTGTCCGGAGATAGTACATAAATGTTACTTGGCATAGTACGTGGTATAAGCGGTTTTTTAAAAAAGGTCCAGTTAACTTCGCAAACCGCTACACACGCCCTTGTTACCAGACCGGCGATTTTGATAAATCAATAAATCTCCCCGAGCGATGACTTAATTTACTGAATTCAACAATCCTTTTATCATCCGTCTCTTTTGGACTAGTCTGTTTTACCGTTGACACTTGGAAAAGCACTATTTTTACAGATGCCTCTTGATTTTGTAGTAAAAATTTTCAGCGGCAAATTTCTTTCGTACGTGTTGGTTTTACAAAAAAATTATTGTTTTTCAGCCGTTCTCCAAAATTATAAAAGTATAGGTATGAAAAATAATTTATACAGATAAACATATTTTATGTACATTCGCGAACCAATAATTTATCTCAGTATTAAAAAGCATAACGCGTTAAAAGTGCATTATTCGACAATATTGAAAATAACGCCATCTATCGGTGAAAAGTTTCTAAATAAATTTTAAGAATGCCCTTAAGGGGCATTTACGTAAGAATATTAAGGGGTTTCTCACTATCCTCCCAATAGCATATCTACACTAATAATGAATATTTTTGATTTACGGTTCATTTATTTATTATCTTGTTGAAAGCCAGCATACAAAAAATATATTTTTTCAATACGACATAAAATATTTGACAGTTCTCACCTTTCTTACGAATTCAATTTTTATAACATTTCTTTTGTGATATATTACAAAAATTACATCAAAATAATGTAGATAAAACGCAATTCCTAATAATCACTCAAATCTATGCTTGCTTTCCACAATGGATTTATATAAAAAACAATGAATAAATATAGACTTCAAATGTGACAGCTATCATATTATCAAGCGGCAGCCATTTTGTCCGCTATCTTTGGTGCCCGGCGCGTCTTTAGCAATTAATATGAATTATTCGGAGTGGCTAAATGCTATCCAGTAATTTGTAATGACAAGAACGAGAATGGCCCAAGCGATTCTGACCTTGTTCTTCATACAATTTCTTTATACATAATGAGCAAAATCGCTTCAAACATCCGGACCCGCCGGGGGGACTGCGGCCTACAAGATGTTAAACTTGCATCCGTATGGTGCAAAAGTCCACCGTCAGCCGGTCGTTCTGCGACGATCTCGGGAACTTAGGAGTCATCGGTGAGACTCTTCTATGTTCGGAGGTCACGTGACGTCATGACTTGAGATCGGCGCACCAAAATATAGCTTAATTCTGCCTAGTTTTGTTATGCCACCGTCAGAGGGATTGTACTAGCAAGGCTATTTTTGGGAAAGGCGGAATATTAATGGCGCGCAATGTATAATGTGCTAATATTATTATAAAGTACGTTTATATTTGTATATTATTATAAAACAAGTTTATTTTTTATTTTCTCATCTTTTTAATGGGGGTTCACCGCACAAATGCACTTTAGAGAAAACCGCCACTGCATTAGGGGCAATGAGGTATATGGCAGTAGTCCCAGAATTGGTGCACTCAAATAACCCTAAATTGTAGCAGGTACTACCATTATGTAGTGGGTACCGGAATCCAAAAAATTATCAATGCGTTGGCGTTGTAATTCAACAATAATAGCTGGAATGCGTTATGTTATTTATGACTTCTTCACATGTATTTCTATTGTATTTTGAAAGGTTTGATTCAAATGGTCCTGCCGTCCAAGATGATGCATCCGCTAGCCGGGAGGAAGTAGTGCAGCCGACACAGGAATCAGCAGAGACTGAGGAATGGACATTGGTAATTTTTATTTCACTTATCCTAATTCTCAATAATCTCATTGTAGTCCCGACCGTCCGGAGTCAGTGCGGCAATACTGCGACATCTCCAATAGAGAAGTTGAGTGAAAAATATTTTGACTTATAGAAAATATGTTCATGTAGATGATATTCAAACTTAAATACCAGTACTTTAAAGTTCGTTTTCCTAATATTAATTCTACAAGTTTGAATTTTATTAAAGCCCGCGAAAACGGCGGCAAGAGCATAATACCGTGCGGCAGAGTCCGTGACGTAACCCGGTCCTTGCTTGTGTGAAATATAAGGGAAATATTTACAAAACCGGGACATGCTTAATACGGACGAAAAAATAAATTTAAAAAGTTGTAGTAGTTAGATATTTACTAGTACTAATTAATTCAGTTACCGGAATTTCAAATAAAGTGCATTTCAATGGTTATTTTTTAAATTTAAAAACACGAAATGTCATTTTTCACCCACCGCCATGTTAGGAACTGTTGCAAGTTTCGTTGAAAAATTACATTTCGTGTTTTTAAATTTAAAAAATAACCATTAAAATGCACTTTTTCTAAATTCCAATAACTCAATTGATTAGTACTAGTAAATATCTAACTACTACAACTTTTTAAATTTAAGCTTGTCCCGGTTTTGTAAACATTTTCCCCTATATTTCACACAAGCAAGGGCCGGGTTACGTCACGAACTCTGCCGCACGATATTATGCTCTTGCCGCCGTTTTCGCGGGGTTAATAAAATTCAAACTTGTAGAATTAATTTAATTATGAAAACGAACTTTAAAAAAAAAAATACTGGTATTTAAGTTTGCCTGTGAACATTGATAAAAAAAATAACAAAAAAGGAATCAACTTCCTTATTGGGGTGTGTTGTGAAACTGAAGGTACTAGGGAGGGGAAGGGGAAGATGGGGAAGTACTTGGCTATTCAAATCTGGGACCAAGCATGGCTAAAACCATTTCATTCAACGTTTCAATTCTGAATGGTGGTCTTACACCAGGACGATACTAAGAGTATCTTCCACTCTGGAGTGTGCTGCAAGAATACTATTTACTATTTTAAATGAATAGATTGTGGAACAACACAAAGTATTCAAAATAAAATTTACTTGCACACGTCGGGAATTGAACATGCAACCTCCGGATTGCTAGTCGAGAGCCTTACTGCTCTACCACGGAGGCTGACAATAACTAATAACTTGAAATAACTAATCTACAAAATATTATAATTTCTTTATTTTCCCATACTTATGTAAAATGTTCTTTTGAAAGGTTTACACATTATTTGTTTTTAAATTGCTTGTTGCTGGTTATATAACTTGATATTCTTCTTGTGTTTTGTTCAGGATGAAAATCCAATTTTCACATTTCCTGAGAGTCCGTTGGTGCCGGTGCCAAATGTTCGACCTTTGATTCCGCGGAAGTCATTCAAGAGGCGACTATGTTTGAACAAAACAGCAAAGGACTCGCTGTTTTGTGACTTGCGAAAAGTTTCTGCTGCCAAACTTGAGGCAGTAAGAGTGGCAAAAGACATCCTGGCTGAAAACCGTCAATTACAAAAGGTCCAGTCGATTTTGCAATGCGACCTCCTCAGTATGAAGACCGCCCTAGTGAAACTCCAACTAGAGATGCTTGATGAGGAGAGAGTCTCAAAAGCAGCCCAATCGGATATGCGACTGCGAATCCTTGATGATGACAGGAAGCAGAGGATCATAGAGGCAGCCCAATCACAAATCCGACGGGAAATCCAATTAGATATATTGCAGTTGGAGAGGAAAGCCAAGGAGGCCATTGCAAAGAAATTACAAAGTGGTAATTGTTAATATTATATTAATCATATATACATATTATTAGCAATAGTGTCCCTATTTAAATGTGCAATGTTCCCTGCATTGTTCATTAACCTGTCATTGGCCGTACGTACTCCGGTGTAACATCGATTTTGGAAGCGATTTTGTCCCTTATGTATAAAGAAATTGTATGAAGAACAAGGTCATAATCGCTTGACGTAACGAAATACTGGATAGCGTCTAGCCACTCCGAATAATTCACAATGACGCGCCGGGCACCAAAGATGGTGGACAAAATGGCTGCCGCTTGATAATATGAACGAAATCGTATTCGAAGTCTATATTTTTTCATTGTTTTTGTATAAATCCATTGTGGAAAGCATAGATTTGAGTGATTATTAGGAAGTTCGTTTTCTCTACATTATTTTGATGTAATTTTTGTAATATATCACAAAAGAAATGTTATAAAAATTGAGTTCGTAAGAAAGATGAGAACTGTTCTTCATACAATTTCTTTATACATGAGGGGCAAAATCGCTTCAAAAATCCGGACCCGCCGGGAGGACTGCGGCCTGCAAGAGGTTAATGTCTAATTTTTCCTTTATCCCGCTCAAGAAATTAACCTTTTTTCGCTATTTTTTTTTAGGTAATACTTCAATGCTGGTGTTAAATTTTAACTTGTTATCATTTAATTTCAATTTGTTTATGTTTAACCACTTAGATATTTCATTAAGTTCATTTTGTATTAATCTTATGGATATTCCTCCCCACGATTGATACATATTATAATGTTTTAGGATTCACTCAGAGGTTAGAAAGCAGACTCTTTTAATAATACACTTTGTTTTTTAGCAAACAAGTATAAGATTTTTATTGACACCGAAATAATACAACCCAAGGAATTTAATTTCCTCCCAACGGAACTGATATATGTTTCTTTCTAGGTAGTTTGATGCAGAAGAGACTAATAATCAATTTTACAAAGAATATATTATTAATTTCAGTTCTGTTGAGAGGGGTAAAACTTACTGGCCTGCCATCTATCTTAATAATCACAAACTAAATCTAAATCTTATGCTAAATTCTAACCTAGATCCAAACCAAATTTCATTTTTGTTTGAATCTTCACTTAATTTCGGACACATGTATTATGCAAAACTCCACATGCGGCTATAACTGCCATCATTGTGTCGAGGTTCAATCGAAGGCCATTAGATAAGACGGGAAATCGTCTTTTCCACAAACCTTACTGCCTTTCTACAACGTTTCTTGTTTTAACGTGTATTTGATTGTAATTTAGCTGGACGGGTGTTCCCGGATTCCTGTACGGTGTCAGCAGATATGTCTGAAATAAAACATACGTTTGTAATAATGTACTGTTTTCTTTTGCAGAATGTCCTTGAAATCAAGTAAATCCACGTTCAACCGGAACACCTGAGCATGGTACATGCGCTAAGTATTTCCGCCTTATATTATACCTATATCATTAAAATCTGATGACATTTTTGGCAATACATAGCTCACTAAAGGATTATGATTTTATTTATTTTTTTACTTGTTTATAATATTCTTCAACCTGTAATCTGGACTATTAAGAGCCATTGACCAGCGGCTGAGAATAAAAGTTTAAAAATGTTTGCAACTGTACATATATGGTTCCAATGAGAAAGAATGATTATTTTTTAAATTAAAAATTTAATGTCGATTTATTTCATTCAAAACTTGCTTTAATATATACCTACATTCAAGTAAGCAATAAAAATGCTCAAAACGCACAATGATAAATTATTAAATATCGTGTACTTCTTGTAAGCATTTTTTAATCATAAGTATTTATGATTTTTCAATAATGTCTAAACAAAATAAGTGTGCAAAAAAAATCTTAAATATTTTAGTTTGTAGACCTTAAATAAATAGAAAAATTGAGTTATTTTTGTCACAAAACACGTTCTCAGATTTATTTTTAATGATTTTAATTTAACTAAAATTAAAATTCTGAAAACTGTCTTTACTAGATTATGTATTGATTTATTTTGCTGTATGATTATATGATTTGAAATTTGTGTTGTATAATATACAATATTTCGTTTGAAAATTGAACAGATCTGCCAACGACCAACGGTATAACCTTATTATATTAAAAATAAACTTAGTTTTCAAAATTTTAAAACTGCATTTACCAGATAAAATAACAATCTTTCAAAGTCAATTTATATTTTTTTGTAAAAAAGCATCAATACATCTAGAATTTGATTTAAAAAGGACTAATTTCCGGTTGTGTCTTGGTTATACCCTCTTAAAAGGTAGACACTGACTATTTGGAACCACATATACACCATTAAAAGGTGGATAATAATCTCTGTGTGTTATTATAATGTGCATATATATGTATGTCACATTAATAATAAAAAATTCTCCCTATATTCTGTTGTCTATAAAATTTTGTGGGAACTCTTTTCTTCCATATGATGATTCTTGTTCATTGGTTATCGTTCATTAGATTCACAGATCAATATTAATATGAATGCCTTTTATGTGTACTTTTTAATGTTTCTTTTATTTTGCTTTCATGTTGCCGCTTCTTCTTGAGTCATTTCCTCTGTTGCCGAGGGTTCACGACTCCCACTCCAAACGCCCTGATGAGCAAGAATCCTCCACTAGGTGCGGTCCTTCATGCGAACAACAACCTTCCGGATGCCTATGATTGGTCACTCCGATATATTGATGTTGTTACTTACTGTTATGATTATAATACCATGTTCCTATAAACTGTGAACCATTCTATTATTTATGTAAAATATGTAACTTTTTGCCTAGGTTTTTAACGCTGAATCTTTATGTGGATGACGTTTTTCTATAGTTTTGTCAAAGGTTAGAGTTAAGAGTTTAAATTCAAAAAAACCTTCATTAAAAAAGCAGTATTTTCTTTGTTTTTTTTTTTAATTTCCTGAATAAGATATTTTACGTCGAGTACTGAATATGTAATATTTGCTCGTCAAAACTAACAAAACCTCTCGCATTTTCATTGGTCGACAGTTAAGTGCAAAAATAGATTTAAAATCCTGTTATTGTACCATGTATGCTGTCCATCAGCATACAATGTTGCCTGTTGTATGCTGATGATGCGGTGCTGATTGCTAACAGTATAGAAGATCTGCAGTCTCTCGTGTCTAGAATGAACGAAGTATGTGTGAAGAATGAATTAAGAGGCTAGACTTTGAATCACACGCGGAACACCCGCGTCTGTCGTTCTGTCCCGCTCACGATAAGCTCACGCACACTTACAATACATGCGAATGCGAAATGTGCGAATGAGACAACGCTCAAATTTACCTACAGAAATCGCTCGAAAAGGGGTTTATGGAGAATACACTTTTCTACACCAAAACTTTCACAAAATTGAAATTTTAACAAATATATGTTTTTTAGAAAGAAGAAGCTACGTCGGTAGCTTTTTATAATTTTTTAATTCTTTATGAGAGTTGAGTTAGCAGCACTTTTTCCCTAAATAATATTTTTTGATAAATCGTACATGTTTGACAGTGAATGTTTACTTTAATACGAAACGCATCGAAAATTCGAAAACATACCGACATAGTTTTCACCCTCTAGAAGGCAGTATAAAAAAAATATATTCATTTTGTGCAATTTTCGATGTAGAAAAGTGTTTTTTCCCGGGCGTCCTTTTTGTGTGGGCCGAAAAGCGAAGTCTATCGTCTCAATGATGAATGTAAGTAAGTCTAAAGTCATGGTGTTTGAAAGAGAGAGTCAGAAAACGGTGTGCAATATAGTTGTGAATAATGAATACTTGGAGCAGGTGGATGAGTTTGTATATTTGGGAAGTATGTTTACGAGAGATGGGAAGGCTGATAGGGATATCGAAAGAAGGGTGAATGCAGGTAACTCCATTAATGGAGGATTGACCGCCGTTGGAGCCAACAAAAAGTTGTCCACAGAAGCGAAGCTAGCAGTCCACAATGGAATACTGGTACCTACCCTGATGTATAGCAGTGAAGCGTGGAAATGGCAGAGAAAGGATGAAAGTAGACTGAATGCTTTAGAAATAAGATCCCTGAGGCGTATGTGTGGTAAAACCATGTATGATCGTGTGAGGAATGTGGAGATCTGAAAAGAATGCAAGGCTGATGTGAGCGTAGTAAGTAAGATTAAGAAAGGGACGCTTAGATGGTTTGGGCATGTTGAGCAAATGAATGAAGAAAGGAGTGTAAAGAGAATTTATGACGCGAATGTGAACGGTAGAAGAAGCCGAGGACGCCCAAGGTAGACGTGGCACGATCAAGTAAATCAGATACTTGAGTCGGGCCATGTCAAGAGTCAGAATAATAGAAGAGTATGTATGAGAAGATGTATGAATGTGAATGAGGCAAGGAGTGTGTGCCAAGACCGAGTTGTTTGGCGGTCCGTCCTCTCTGCCTACCCCTGCGTAGAAACGCCGTGATGGTTAGTTAGTTAGTTTAGATTTAAAATCAGTAAATTAACTGCCAAATCCATCCACAAAGGAGATTAAAGCTTTTTTCTAGTAGCGTTGATTCATTTCCTGCAATATACAAGACATTTGTATAGCAAGAGATTGTTTAATTTATAAATGTACCTATCCTTCCATTTCCTAAACCTTATGAAACGGTGGTTGACCAACAACCAGCTGAAAACATGACAAATGACTCTCCGAATGAATGGGAGAAGAGTTTGGACAATTTTTTGTTCACCGCGTATGATTACGAGAGAGATTTCTAAACGTATCCGAAAACTAAAAACTGTTTTCGAAAGGTGATGAAATATGCAATCACATATGATTACGAGAGAGAAAACAAAAAATTAAGTATTGAAATTTTTAATACAAAAATAAAAAAAGTTTAAAAAATTGCTCACCTTACTTTTTTCTAACTAAAATTACTGGTAACGAAAGAAAATAAAGACACATACATATTTTATTAGACGGAAGTATTAAACATGTTGCTGTCACCTCACTTTTTTGTCATTCCATGTAAAAATATCAAATAAAAAAATTCCCAAAGTTTCATAATTTTTTTTTTTTAAATTGCGGTACGAAACTTTGGTTTCAAAGAGGTGCAAATTTGAATTTGTCTTTATTTACATATATTTTTTAAGAAACTTAAAAACTGAAAGTGTTCGAGAGAAATATGTTATAAATCGGTAGAAATGCGGGCTTTAATACCTTTTGGTTATAGCCCATTTAGCACGCGCTCTGTCTCTCTTACACTTGCCTCACACAGTGTATGTTGTCATCCCATTTGAATTTCATAATGATTTAAAACATTGTTCTGTATTTGAAATAAGACCCAATTGATTTTTGGAATGGTTTTCGGGCAATTTTGAATTTTGGAATTTAACTGAAGTAAACATAAATCTTACTAATATTATAAATGCGAAAGTTTTTATGGATGTATGTGTGTTTGTTACTCTTTAAATCAAAATTCAATTAATGGATTTTAATGAAACTTTACAATAATATAGCTCATACATCATAATAACATAACATATAGGCTATAATTTATAAAGCTAGCTACTTATTTTCAATATATTGAAAATAATAATTATTGTTTAATAGAAAACGTCAAAATTTGAGAATGACATTTTGCAAAACAATGATTGTTAAATCAAAATTCTATTTTGAAAAATATTAAAATTAGTGAATTTATTTGAAGTACTCGCCTAATACTTTGAATCGAATCAAAAATTATAGATATTTTAAATAAATAGGTTAAGAATTTTGGTATAAACGTAGGTGGGACCTAGGAAAAGAAAATAGATTACTCAAAGTACTAATCCTACGCAGACGAAGTCGCGGGCAGAAGCTTGTCTAATATATAAAAATCTCGTGTCACGGTGTTTGTGGTCTCACTCCTCCGAAACGCCTGGACCGATTTTTATGAATTTTTTAATGTATATTTGGTAGGTACGAGAATAGTTCGTAAAGTATATTTCATACTCATACCGCGAGCTCTGGCTTTATGAAATTTGCATAAAAATTTGAAATAGGTCAAAGAGTTTAGCGGCAGGGAAAAAAGTCGTAAAAAGCGTAAGTCGTAAAAAAATCTAGGAAAGCGAATGCGTGAGGGAGGTCGCAAGGGGGACAGCGGGAGAGCGGAGGGGGAAGGTAAAAGTGGAACGCGGGAGGGGAAGGAGTTGCGAAAGGGGAAGAGGTTGCGGAAGTTGAAAGCGAAGAATGGGAAAGGACACGCAGGGAGAAACAATTTATTTATTTAAATGGCATTGCAACGCATTTTACAAGTTATGCTTTGAAATATTAAGAAAAATTAATTGTTTGTACACATACACAAGCAATATGAACATGAATAGATAGTTTTCTCAATAAAAAAACTAAATAAAATTGGATTGAATCACCAATACAATATTGAATTTATTAGCCTTTCTTGAATGATTTGTATTTTTTAATTGACAAAACTATTTATTCATTTTCATTTTGCATATGTATTGACGACCGTCCGTGGTCGAGTGGTAAGACACTTGACTCACAATCGGAAGGTTGCGGGTTCGAACCCGGCGTGAGCAAATAAATTTTATTCGATTAATTTGTGTTATTTCACAATTAATTAATAAAAATAATACATATATACTATATTTGCGGCACGTTCCAGAGTGGAAGATACTCTCAGTATCGCCCTGGTGTAAGACCACCATTCAGAATTGAAACGTTGCTTAATAATGGCTCTAGCCGTGTTTAGTGACTAGATCTGAATAGCCAGGTACTTTCCCACCTTCCTCTTCCCCATCTCCTTTCCTTCCCCACTTAACTTCAGCCTCACAACATACTCCAATTGGGGATGCCATAGTCTCACTGGCTCTAGAAGGGAGCAGTTGGTACTCTTGTGAGGTTTCTCTATAAAAAAAAAAAATATTATAATAATAATTTAAAGCATTACTCGTAAAACGCGTATTTCCGTAAAATAATAATTTACGCGCCATCTACGGTAGAGTAGAATATAATTTCTTTTGAGTACAATATTTCAAATTTTCAAAATATGGCGCTAAATACCAATTTACAGAGCATACTTTGATTAATTTTTAATTATAATAAACATTGAAAAAATATTTGGGTGTTATTTTTACTGTAGGTTCTAATAACCTGTTTAACCAGACATAATATCCAAAACTTGCCGAACCGGTTTTCTTAATAATATTCGCAAGGTCTTCCAAAACATCACAAATGTTACTAAACTTCAATTTATGCAAACAATAAATTAAAACCAACAATTTATGAAAACAATAAATTCCCAAAGTTGTTGATCAAAATGCTAATAATAGGGAAGTTGAGTGAAAAATATTTTATAAAAAATATATTCATGTAGGTGACATGCAAAGTTATACATTACCATGGTCATAATAAGGAAGTTGAGTCCTTTTTTTATTTATTCTTATCAATGTTCACATGCAAACTTAAATACTAGTTTGACCGGTCAGTGGTTCAGTGGGCATCGCGTTTGGGTCCCACCCAGGCGTTCCGTGTTCGATTCATCGGCTGGCTAAGTCCTCCATCACAACACAAGCAACATCTTCCGCTTAGTGTGGTGGTAGTAGGAGATTTAAAAATGTTGTTGGGTTATTCATAACCTGGGAATGTTAGTCTTTCTTTTAAAAAAAAAAAGTTTTTTTTTTAGTTCGTTTTCATAATTAAATTAATTCTACAAATTTGAATTTTATTAAAGCCAGCGAAAACACCAGCAAGAGTATAATACGCTGTCACCCGGTCCTTGATTGTGTGAAAAATAAGAAAAATATGTAAAAATGAAATTTCGTGTTTTTAAATTTAAAAAATTACCATTAAAATGCATTTCTTCGAAATTACGGTAACTGAATTGATTAGTACTAGTTAATATCTAACTACCATAACTTTTTAAATTTATTTTTTTCGTCTATATTAAGCGTGTCCCGGTTTTGTAAAAGTTTTCCTTATTTTTCACACAATCAAGGACCGGGTGACGTCACGAACTCTCCCGCACGGTATTATACTCTTGCCGGCGTTTTCGCGGGCTTAATAAAATTCAAACTTGTTGAATTAATTTAATTATGAAAACGAACTTAAAAAAATACTAGTGTTTAAGTTTGCATGTGAACATTGATAAAAATAATTTTAAAAAAAGGACTCAACTTCCTTATTATGACCATGGTCATGTATGTAGGTTTGTGTCCCAGTTTTTATTTTTCTGTATCTTGTTATTTTTCATATTTTCGTTTAGATTATTAGTTTTATCTTCTTCTTCAATGATATATTACATTGATGGGAATAACCTTCAAATGTTATAAACAGATATCCATGTACATAAAAATATAGAAATTTTTAATAAAATTGATCACAAATACAATACAAGAAGTCACAACAGAAAGGATCTCTTCGTCCCAGGGAGCAATACGGCAAAGTATCAAAAGACGTATGCGTATCTGGGACCGAAATTATACAATAAAATCCCCCCAGACTTAAATATTAAAAATTGCAAAATGTCCTGCATTGGTTCAATAATAACTAAATGGTTGATTGGCTTGGGTAGGGAGGAGTCTGAAAAACTATTATATAATGTGACTTAAAACGATACATGGTTACCTATGAATGGCACATTTAGTAAAAACTTAGTACATAGGTATTAATTAAAAAAAAATAATAATAATTTAAATTGCATTTGGCACTTTACACACTTTGGTTCCTTAGAACAGGCAATCTGCCTAGCTAGGAACTAATATTGACCTAAAACAACGTAATAACACTTGTATTCATTTTAAATATATTCTCTTACTATGTAATATTATTTTTTATTTTGGCTTTAAATGTATCAAATGTAAATAAATAAATAAAAATAAAAGATAGTTTTTCTATTATGGAGGAGAGAGGAAATTGTCGAAGGGGAAAAGTGAGGGACCAGCGGCTGAGAATTAAATTCCCAAAAGGCTTGCAACTGTACAGGGAGGTTCCGACGAGAAAGATCGATTATTCCCTGTATCAAATTTTTTAAACCAAAAATTTAATATCAATTTATTTCATTCAAAACTTGCTTTAATATATACCTACATTCAAGTAAGCAATAAAACTGCTCAAAACACATGATGATAAATTATTAAATATAATGTACTTAATGTAAGTATTTTTTGATCATAAGTATTTATGATTTTTTAATAATGTCTAAACAAAATAAGGGTGTAAAAAAAATCTGAAATATTTTAGTTTGTAAGACCTTAAATAAATAGACAAATTGAAGTATTTTTGTGACAAAACTTGTTTTTTCAAAATTTAAAAACTGTATTTACCAGATAAAATAACAATCTTTCAAAATCAATTTATATTTCTTTGTAAAAAAAGTCAATACGCCAAGAATTTGATTTAAAAAGGACAAATTTCCGGTATTGTCTGGTTATACCCTCTTAAGGGAATTGTATTTAGGGGAAATTTTAGGGGAGATGTTAATGAGATATTTGTGAGATGTTGTATTTGGGAGGAAGGTGGATTTTGGGAGAGGAGGATATGGGGGGAGGGGAGTATTTAGGTATAGTGGGAGGGGATAATGGAATTTTTGGGTAGGGTGGATTCGAGGCGAAATGTTATGAATGTGTTGATTTTTAATGTTAATATTACTTTTTCGTTAATAAATTACCACAAAATATTTTACCACAAAATGTTATACCACAAAATGTTATACCACAAAATGTTACACCACAAAATGTTACACCACAAAATGTTATACCAAAAAATTGTTATAATTACCACAAAATGTTATACCACAAAATGTTACACCACAAATTGTTATACTTACCACAAAATGTTATACCACAAAATTTTATACCACAAAATTTTAAAACACAAAATTTTATACCACAAAATATTATACCACTAAATGTTATACCACAAATTGTTATACCACAAAATGTTATACATACCACAAAGTGTTATATCACAAAATGTTATATCACAAAATGTTAAACCACAAATTGTTATACTTACCACAAAATTGCTTCCAAATGTGATGTAGAATCACAAATTTCCCGCTTATACTAAAGTTTCCGGACACCATGTATACAATATTATTATGTTTCTCAGCTGATATTAAAAACCAGTTTTTGATAAACTCGTTTTTGGCGTGGTTTTTTTCGCCTATTACAATATTATTTATTACCTTAATTTAAATATTTTTTAAGCAAAAAACCAGTATTGTCTTAGTATGGAGTTATAAGTGGTACCCGTCAGGTGTTTTTTGTGTATTTTCCCTCATTTTTGTGTCTAGAAAATTCTGGTAAATATTACAAATTTTTCTGTTAATTTTGAACATAAATCATTAACATTTTGATGGCCTCCGAGGTCGAGGGGTAATAATCTCGACCAGTAAATCAGGGATAGTTGGTTTAAATCCCAACGTGCGCAAGTAAATTTTATTTGATTAATTTGTGTTATTTAACATTTTATTAGTTGAATTGCGCCACAGAAGTGAAAGATATTCTCAGTATCGCCCTGGTGTGTGACCACCATTTTCAGTTAAAACATTGGCTTGAGCTGTTTTGATGACCAGATCTGAATAGTCAGGTATATCCTCACTTTTTATTTATTTAACCCATTTCATACCTACCCCCACTACCGTCAGCCTCAAAACATAACCCAATTGGAGATGCCATGGTCTCACTGGCTCCAGACGGTTGGGAGTAGTTGGTTTTCTTGTGAAAAAAAAAATTTAAGTATGAATTTGAAAGAAATCTAGTGTCAACAATTTTCATAAGACATTTCAACTATTAAGATCTAAAAAAAATCAATTTCTTAGAGTTTAATTTTCAAAATTTTAAATGTTTGGTGTTGTATCGGCTAATTTATTATTATAACCATAGAATAAAGAATAACACAAGAAGTGCCTTGTGGGCTTGTTTCATAATCGAAATCAGGGTTGTTGCGGATGCAAAAATTTTGACATCCGCGGATGCAGATTATTAAAGGTTCACATCCGCGGATGCAGATTATTAAAGGTTCACATCCGCGGATGCGGATTTCAGGATTTTTTAAAGATAATTCAATTTTTATACATAATTAAATGAAAATCGATTTAATTTTATTATGTTTTATTTTGAGAACAAAAGTAAAACAGTTTTTAGTCTTATTTATTAGCATTTAAAGTCTAAAGCTTTATAATGAAAAAATAATTAATTTTAAAATTTGTGAAATATATTTAATAAATAGTAATACAAAAAAATCCAGATACTGCTTTTTGTTAGAGGCGGCATTTTTATTTACTTTTTCACTTAATATTTAAATCGAAATTTTCATCAACCACGCAAAACACTTAGATAAACACAGTGAACAAACACACTGTAATTGATTCACAATGGGAATCACATAGATAACTAAAACAAAACTAACAAAACCTGTAGGATCTTGTCACCAACGTGTGCCTTCCTATTGTCAGTTAGAGAACGAACTTCGTGCTAGTTGCTATCTTCATTCAACGTTCAGCTATCTTCATTCAACGAAGATAGCAACTAGCAAGCACGCGCGCGGCACGCGCCACTCTGGCCCCGCCTTTCTTTACATGTCGTTATTTGTTGCAGATATAAATCCGCATCCGTAAAAGCTCCGCATTAATTGATGCAGATGTAGATGAAGATGTCTGAATTAATGCGAATAATCCGCATTTGCGGATGCGGATGTAACTATCTGTAACACCCCTGATCCAAATTTTTGGCTAAACGAGGCTTAAATTTCCAATAGAAAACTGTGTTTATGAAACTCAATGGAATGATTTCAAGTTCAAAGTTAGTACGATTGAGTGAATTTTTTTAGTCGAGCCAAGTACCTAAAGGGTCAGAATAACAGAAGAATAAGTATGAGATAATGTATTTTTTTCGCACTAGCTCCGCACAGGAGGCCCTGAGGAAAATAATGTCATCTCAACCCTTTGGAATAATAAGGTTCCATCTGTTATTAATGAAAAGTAATTTATGTGTTTTAGAGCACATAAATTACTTTTCATTAATGAATATTTTAAATATTCCAACTTTAGAAAACAGACGAAAAATAACTGACATAACCTTTTTATTAAAATTATTAAACTCTAAATTTGATTGCTGTGAACTCTTGCATTTAACAAATCTACATGTACCTACACGAACTACTAGACAAACATTAACATTTTATATACACACATCTCATTCTAACTATAAATTGCATTCCCCAATACAACTATTACATAGTCTTGGTAACCAATATTTAAACAATATTGATGTTTTTGACAATAATTTAAATTTGGCAAACTTTAAACGCCGTATGTGCGAACAATTTTTACATAATTCATAAATTATTGTAAATACCAATTTTATACATTTTTATTAATACCTATTATTATTGATTTGGAGGATATTGGCAGGCTATCTATTTTTACTTTATTTATATTATTTATTACCTACATTTTGTCAACTCATATTTTATCTAACCTATATTATGTGTCTTTACATTTTCTGTTACTTACCTCTATTTTATTCACTTCTAACTCTTCACTCTAATTAATCGAAACATGTATTGCTTTATGTATGTAAAAGCCCTATGGGCGTTTAAATATAAATAAATCTGTTGTTGTGAAGTTGTGCAATAATGAACTCTAAAGTAGCTTCCTATAGTATTTTAATTAATGAAGATAATATTAGCGAAAGTCAATCGAAAAAACGAAACAGAAAAATCAGAAAAAGATACGGATACATCTGGGACTCGAACCCAGGACCTCTGGCAATCCGGGCCAATGCGCTATCCACTGCGCTTTCTATAGGTCTCATTATTGCATGACATTACCGCGAGAGATGTAACCTTACAATTCCAAAGCTGAGGTAATGCTGTATGGAGGGTTATTTATGAAAAAAAAACAGAGAGAAAGTTCTGAAACGAGACGAGGTGAAAGAATTTTCCTAAACCAGCCTCTAGCAATCCGGCCCGCCACGCATCCTCCGCCAAGACCTGAACACACCTCACCCCATGAACCCGGGTACCCCTACTAAATCACCAAACCTAGCAAACTACTTGGCGCAGAGGTGAAGGTTATCAAATAACTGGTTCGCCGGGCGGCGGTAAATTGTTTGGTGGTCTGTCTTCTCTGCCTACCCCTGCGAAGAAACGGGGTGATGGTCAGTTAGATAGTTAGTTATTTATGTAACCTTTAAAACTTATACAAAACGTTAATAACTATAAAAGATCCTTCAGGCACTTGGCATTTTTATTTTATTTTTATGTTGACGAATAAATTTTTTTCAGCGAGTCAAAGTTTCCCATTTTTATAATACCGCCAAAATGACATTTTGGACGTGTCGTGTCATAAGCGTTGCCCGGCTTTAAAAAAATTCTGACAGTAGTACTTTGTTTGTTTGTTGACTTGCGTATGTAGCGTCGTTGCCAACCAGGGGTTTTGTCAGTTTTTGATGGTTTTTAAAACCAATAAATTTGAATGAAAACATAAAAAAACAAACATTGTTAGTAGGATGATTAAAATCAGAAAAATGATCTTTAAAATATTCCCTATATTTTCAACAGAATTCCTCGTTTGTGAAAATACCCTATTTTGTTTTTGTTTTGTTTTTGTTATGTTTATTTAGATGTATGCACATTTTTTTCATACATCTAGTAAGAAAATACGATAATACAATTTAATAAATACAGTTTAAGATATACAAATTAAAAAATACAATTTAAGAGATTAATTTAAGAAATACAGTTAACTACAATTTAAGAAATACAGTATAATATTTGTAATCTAATCAAAGATTGCTTTTAACATATATAGCACATGTCCTACGAAAAGTGCTAAGGTTTGAGGCTTCCTTAAGGGCATTCGGTAGGTTATTATACAGTTTTTGTCCTTTATAAAACACGCTATTTTGGGTGCACGAAAGCTTAGTTTTGGGAAGCCTAAAATTTCTGCATCTTCTCGTAGGATAATTATGAACATTTTCGTGATACATAATATTGCGTTAATAGTGCGAAATTAGGTCCATAATTCTATCATTATTTTGAGAATTAATTAACATTTCAATTCTAATGACGCATGAGAATATCAATAAATATTCTATAAAGTTGTTGAACTTCAAACCTGTATTTATAAACCTTTCCATTGAGGAAAATATACACAAAATCAAATGCATTCTTCATCACAAATTTATCACTCGACTTGAGCGAATGAACGAAGAAAGGAGTGTAAGAGGGGTATACGACGCAAAAGTGAATGGAAAAAAAAGTTGTGGACGTCCGAGGAAGACATGGCACGATTAAGTGAACCAGGTGTGCTAGCATGGTCGATCGATATGAAGTTACCAACCGATTGTCGGTAACTTCTCATCGTTCCCTGGGACAACTGCAGATCGCTAACGTACAAACGACAGTTGATATCGAATATATTAAGGACACTTAGTCATTGTGAACTGTCTCCTATTCCTAAGAGTATACAAATAAACTAACTTAATGAAAATCAGAAAATTGTACGAATACAACATATGCTTATTAATCTACAAAATTCAAAATGGCTTTATACACACAAATACTACATTTATGAAAACATCACAAGTACATGAACACCACACAAGACAACGTAATAAATTATACACAAATTCAACAAAGACAGAGTGTGGCAAAAGAAACATAGGCTATGAGGGTATAAACATATATAATCTCCTTCCTGATAGCCTGACAACCGAAAAAAAATTAAGTATATTTAAAAAAAAACTGTTTGCTCTCAAAATTAATGAGCAAAACCAAAATGTTCTCACTTAAAAAAATGTGTTACTTGGTGTTAGGTAGTAAACCATCATTATTAATATTATTTGTATCAATGTATTAAGTTAACAAAGCGAAATATGTATATTTCTTTTAACTTACTAAAAAAAAAAAAAGGAGTCGGAATAAAAGAAGAGCATGTATGAGATGTGAATGAAGCAAGTACTGTGTGCCAAGACCGAGTTGTTTGGCGGTCCATCCTCCTGCAGAAAAACGGCGTGATGGTTAGTTAGTTTGTTAGACTTGTAAACCAGTATTTTATTCCTTTTTGATGCGTGTCTTTGGACCGATTCTAGAAAATGGATTTTGGCGTAGACATTACAACGATGAGCTCTACACTCTGTTTAAGGAACCAAAAGTGACAATTTATAAAGTTGGGAAGACTTCGGTGGCTGGGTCATGTGGAAAGAATGACAGAGCATCAAGCACAAAAGTCCCTGCTAAAATCTAGACCTGTAGGGCGACGGAGCCTGGGAAGACCAAAATTAAGATGGAACGACAACGTCCTCAAAGACCTACGTACCTTGAAGATTCCAAACTGGAGAGAACTAGTACAAAACAGAGATGAGTGGAGGAAGACCCACCACGGGGTGTAGAGCCAATTGAGATGATGATGATGATTTTATTCCTTCATAAATATAATTTTGCGATTTATTAACTTAAAATTGCACATATCTGTTCAACGCATGAATTATACATTATTACTTTTAAATGCACAACCAAGAAAATGGAAGAAAAATAAACAATTTATTTTTTCCCATTTTTTTACATTTTGACATTACAGTTCATTAATAATAAGAAAGGGAGACCCACTAAGGCGCAGCCAGTGCGTGGGTAATATAAGTGTTTACATTTTATTTTTGTACCTAAAAATAACAGAGTGCATCTAAAGAATAAAATAACCACTGGAGCGACAGAGCACTTAAAATATTTTTTCTCGGATTGCTAAAATAAATTTTTCCACCCACCTTAAAAAAATCATACCTCCGAATTTGAATATGGAGACAAACAAACTGATTATAGTTCTATGTAGCCAATGAATTCCCCTATCTTTTGTCTATTATCACATATTTGTAGGATTTATAAAAAAAATATAATTAAATCTTTAACATTAAAACATTTTTAAAAATCTAGAGAATATTTATTTTCTTATATTTTGAATGTACAATATATTATATAGTAGTTTTAATAATTTTTTTTTTTTTTAATTTGCCACATTTTGGCAACAAAGCAATCCGTGGTTTTGTAAATAGTACCATAATGTGGCAAAAAGCGCTCGAGTTGCTAAGATTAAAATCTAAAAGAAGTGAATACTTAAGATACATCAAAGAAAAAAAAAAAAAAAAGAATTGTAAGATATTAAAAATGTAGTGAAAGAAAAGAAAGTAAAATAATAATATTAATATATAAACAAAATTAATACAGAAACAAAAATGAAAAATTAGAATAAAGTAAAAATTAAATTAATAATGCTTGAATATCTACATTTCTCAGCCACAATTTTAACTCTTTTAGGTATTGAGCTGGTTTAGTTGCTACTTGAATTTTTTTAAATTATTCATTCTCAATTAGACTCAATTAACTTAGGTACCGAATCTAGCAATTAGGCAAAAAATATTCTTCTTCTTCTTCTTCCCCTTGTCCTATTCAGGTCGGGGACCCACTGCATCGACAAGGCTCCTCCATACGTCCCTGTCTTGCGCCGATTGATCGGCCTCCGTCCATGGCAGATCCATCCTCTCCTCGCACAGTTTTTGGATTTGCCTCGCCCAACTGTGCCTGGGGCGGCCCACTGGACGTCTACCCTCTGGAATGGCACTCAGTATTTTCTTCGGAATTCGGTCATCAGACATTCTTAGTACATGTCCAAGCCACCTCAGTTGCGATTTTTCTACGAAGAGTAGCAGCGGTTCAATGTTTAGATCATCTCGGATCGTAGAATTTCTTATATGATCCCATTTCATAACCCCTGCCACTCCTCTCAGGTACCTCGTTTCGGCAGCTTGGACTCTAGAGCGTGTTTGTTCGTTTAGCATCCATATCTGGTGGCCAAAAAATATAATGCAACAATAATTCCGGGACCAACTACCACATTCATGCACTTATTCCTCGATTTCACACATTTATTTATTATTTTCCTGTGTCTTGTTCTGTTTCATGTTTCATTAAGATATTATATTATATTATATACTATTGGAGGCACTGCTGAAAACCAGCTGCATTCCAGGAGAAATCCTGAATTGCAGCTGAGCAGTGACCTTTTCGTCAATAGAACCAATGTTTAATCAAAAATGTATATATGTATATGTAAAAAAAATCTATTGATTTTATTATTATTATTATATTAGTATTATCTTCATCTTTCTTTGAGTAATTTAAGGAATAATCACTGAATACTCATGTTTGTATTCCAGGCAATATGCAGCACTGCAGGTTGAAATTTGTTTGGATATTGCTGACAGTAGTTTTGGCGGTTGTGAAATCTGCAAGAGGTAAGTCGGACAGTTTATTTATTTTTAAAGAGAAACAAACTTTACCGGCTTTAAAAATTACAATCCCTAAATTTACGGGAACTACTATTTTTTTTAAGCGCGTTGAAACAAGAAGTACTAGAGAACTCTGAGAAACGCCTTCTGGTCTCAGGTTTGAGGAAAGGAAAATCCTGATCTATTTCCTTCTCGTGGTGGGGAGTGAGCAACGACCTCATGTCGGCAAATATAGACAGGGACCGAGCGCTGGCCGGAATAAGCTAACCACCAACTTTCGCCCTACCAGGCGTCTGTTGTCTAGGGCACCCTCTTGTCCTGGAGAAGTAAATAATCTCCAAAGGCGGAAGAACCTTCGAGGTCAACGGCATAGGATGTGGAAAGAAACGGGAAACTACCACATTAAAGGTCCAAGTGGCATCCCAAGAACCAGCAAAACATGACCCAATCTCAAGTAAAATTCTCCGGAGGTAAAATAGTCCCCCGTTCGGATCTCCGGGTGGGGACTGCTCGAGATGCTAGAAACACAAAGTCAATAGCGAAACCAAAGACAAATACAAAACACCAAATAGCGAGATGGGCAACGTGGAATGTCCGCACATTATTGCAAAACAGCAAACTGGATAATCTGAAAGCTGAGATGCAAAACGTAAACCTGAATGCCCTAGGTATAGCAGAGATGAGATGGCCCAATTGTGGAGACTTCTGGAGTGGCGACTACAGAATCATCCACACAGGATGCATAAAGGATAAACCTGGCCAAGGAGGAGTAGGCGTTGTGCTGTGCAAGGAGTGGGGAAGACGGGTTAAGGGATACGTGCAATATAGCGGAAGAATTATTCTAGTTAAAATAGAAACTAAGCCTGTAGACACTGTAATTATCCAAGTATATATGCCAACATCTAGTCATAGCGACGAAGAAGTGGAGGAGGTATACAGTTCGCTGGATAAACTTATATTAGAGTTAAAAGCAGGTGAAAATCTGATTCTCCTAGGAGATTGGAATGCTGTTGTAGGAGAAGGACGTGAAGGAAATTGCGTTGGGCCCTTTGGGCTGGGTGCAAGAAATGACAGAGGAAACAGATTGTCAGAATTCTGCGAAAAACACAAATTAGTGATAGCAAACACTTGTTTCCAACACCACCCAAGACAGCGATACACCTGGAAATCCCCTGGAGACAGACAAAGACTGCAAATAGACTATATAATGGTTAGACATAGATTTAAAAACCAAATAAAAGATTGTAGAAGCTATTCCGGTCCAGATATAGATAGTGACCATAATATGGTAATGGCCAAAAGTCTTCTAAAACTGAAAAAATTAAAAAAGAGAAAAAATTTCAAATGGGATACAAAAGTATTAAAGATAAAAGAGATCAGCGACAGTTTTAGGGAAAAGACGCAAGAGTGCAACCTAATGGAAGAGGAGAATGTGAATGCGATCTGGAAAGTGATAAAGACGAAGATTGTAACTACGGCAGAGGAAACTATAGGTAAGGAAAGACCTCAAGCAAGGAAGGAATGGATAACCGATGAGATCCTAAATATGATAAAGAATAGAAGAGAGCTCAAAAATGATAAAAGAGCTGAATCACAAAAGAATTACAAAGTGCTGAGAAACAAAATAAATAGAGAGTCAAGAATAGCCAAAGAAACATTCTACCAGAAAAAGTGCGATGAGATAAATAACGACCTTAAGAGAGGAAATGTAGAAAGAGCTCACGCTGCGGTGAAAGACTTCTTTGGGATGAGAGTTGGAAAGGGTAATGCAATAGAAGGAGAAGACGGCAAAATACTTTTCGAAAATGACCAAATAGGAGAGAGATGGAAAAGATATCTCGAAATGCTGTACAATGGAAAGGGAAATAGTGACAACGAAACATTGATAGAAAGAGAAAATGAGGTAGACGCAGATGATTTGGGAGACCCAATCATTAGAGAAGAGTTTGACCTTGCACTCAAAAACCTCAAAAACGGGAAAGCACCCGGAATCGATGACGTTCCAGCTGAACTAATTAAGCCAGCAGGAAAAGGAACTACAGATGCCCTGTTTAAAATGGTGCAGATAATGTATAAGACTGGAAACATACCAGAGGATTTCGAGAAATGCCTAATTGTCGCATTACCAAAGAAGGCAGGCACGACGAAATGTGAACAACACAGAACTCTTAGCCTAATATCCCATGCCTCAAAAATATTGACTAATATCATTCTAAAAAGAATCGAACCAAAAGTAGAGAACATCCTTTCCGGAGACCAGTATGGCTTTAGAAGAGGTGTAGGAACCAGAGAAGCAATATTGTCGCTACGCATACTGCTAGAAAAAAGAATAAAAAGAAACCAAAACACATTCATCGCATTCATAGACCTGGAGAAGGCTTTTGACAAAGTAGAATGGAAAAGGCTCTTCGAGATTCTGAAGAGAATTGACATCAAATATAGAGATAGACGAATAATCCAGGCGCTATACAAGAATGAGGCCGCTATAATTAGATGTGACAATGGTACAAAGGAAGCCAGTATAAGACAAGGGGTGAGACAGGGATGCTCTTTGTCACCTGTTCTTTTTAATGCCTATATACAGAGTGCGATTGATGACTTGAGAGAGAGAATGAGTCACAGAGAAGGTGTAAAGATACACGGACAAAAGGTGGATATGATAAGGTTTGCTGACGATATTGCTATGGTTGCTGAAAGCGAAGAAGAACTGCAAGAGGCCTTAACAATCATGCAAAGCATTCTTCAAAACAACTACAACATGAAGATAAATAAAGACAAAACAAAGCTGCTGACTGTAGGCCGAACGCAACATCAGATGAGAGTAGAGATGTCAGGAGTTTCACTAAAGAACACCAAGGAGTTTGTCTACCTCGGGAGCAAAATAACATGGGACGGTCGGTCTAAGAGCGAGGTCGACAGCCGTATACACCAGGCTAGGCTTGCATTCAATAAAAGGTCGAAAATAATAGAATCAAATAATATAGACCTAAAACTGAGAATACTCCTCATCAAGACCTATGTATGGAGTATCTTGATGTACGGCTGCGAAACATGGTGCCTATCCGAAAGAGATAAACGGAGACTAGAGGCTTTTGAGATGTGGTCCTATAGAAGAATATTAGGAATTTCCTGGAGAGACCACATTACAAATGAGGAGGTTCTCCAAAGAATCGAAGGAGGAAGGCACCTGCTCAGAACCTTGTCCGAAAGGCGTGCAAGATGGATCGGTCATATAATACGACAAGAAGGCCTCTTGCATGCCATAATGGAGGGTATGACCGAGGGGACAAACTCTAGGGGACGCCCACGCCGAGAGTACCTGGAGGACCTGCTGGTGGACATGCGCTGCTCATCATATGCAGACCTCAAAAGAGCCGCACAAGACAGGGAAGAATGGAAGAAAAAAATAAAGGAAATTGCTGCAAACCAATCCCAGGATTGAAACCAGAGAGAGAGAAACAAAGACGGCAATCTCCAACTTTAGTCTAAAATGAGTTAGATATGGCGATGGATAGAGAAACAAAAATACTATCGACAGCTAAAAAAGATTTGGAGCATAATGACAATAAGGCGATCCGCTCACTGAGGCAACTGAAACCAAACTAAGGCGCTCCATTGACGAGGCAACTGAAAACAAACTAAAACCGGCTGTTTTCTCTGTCTTGATTGGTCAAAAAGCTTGTTTAACCATAGACGAAGAACAATCAGCTGACAGCTGACAACTAGCAATGGCCGGCCGCGGCATTCAGCAGTGCAAGTCGTGAGTCACCGCTTGCGTTACCATTGACAACGGGGTTTTGTGTGATTGTGAAGTGTGCGGGCCATCACATTGTCATACAAAGACAGTTGCCAGTTGGCAGTTTTCAGTTACCTTAGGCGATCCGGTCACTGAAGCAACTGAAACCAAACTAAAACTTGCTGGTTGCTAAGGTGTCCAACCAAACTTCCTACTCAATACCCACTACCGCACACTACACAATTTTTCAAAAAACCGTTGTCAATGGTAACTCAAGCAGTGACTCGCGACTCGACCTGCTAATTGCTGCGATGACAGCTGATTGTTCTTCGTCTATAGTCAAAATTTGAGATACCTGCAGAAAACTTAAAAATTAATATCTCATTTTATCTCCCATTTATATGTATATAGAATTTTTTATTATTCCAAAATTTTTAAAATATTTTATTATATAATAAATTTATTGCTGTACAAAAAAATTGGAGGGTGCAGCACAAAATGGCAGTCTCCGTTTGGGCCAATCAGAGAGACAGAACAAAAGTGGCAATCTCCATCTATTAATTGAAGATAACTAAATAATTTACCATTTAATCGCAATAAAGTATATGCAGAGTGTAACTAATGGGAATAATTAATAATAAAAATTATGCTTTATTGTTCATAACACAGCAAAAGAACTAAAATAATTAGAGATCGTCATCTTTGTTTCAACACACCTCATTTTTACCATTAATTCCCATAGAATAAAATAAAGAGGTCACTGAAGTAGCCCAGGAAAGGGACACCTGGAGGTGCCTTATCGAGGCGATGAGTTCTCTGATCCAAATAGTAAATGGAGGGAAGATGAAGCGTATTAATATATATTCAATAAATATTTCAGTAGGTGATAATTGCACCATAAGACGCGGAGGAGTGTCCGGGACATGCAAACTGATCAACAATTGTCCCTCAGTCCAACGAAATATTGAAAATGGAATCGCCCCAACCAACTGTGGATTTAGTGGCAAGTATCTTACTAATGTTATAAACTCGAAAGTTTGAATGGATGTATGTATGTTTGTTACTCTTTAAATCAAAATTTAATGAATGGGTTTAAATGAAACTTTACAATAATATAGCTCATACATCAGAATAACATGTAGGCTATAATTTATAAAGCTAGCTATTTATTTTCAACATATTGAAAATAATACATCGTCAAAATTTGAGAATGACATTTTGCAAAACAATGATTGTTAAACCAAAATTCTATTTTGGAAAATATTTAAACTAGTGAATTTATTTGAAGTACTCGCCTAATACTTTGAATCGAATCAAGAATTATACATATTTTAAATAAATAGGTTAAGAATTTTGGTATAAACGTAGATGGGAACTAGGTAAAGAAAATAGATTACTCGAAGTCATAAATAAACCAATAACCTCGAAGTACTAATCCTACGCAGACAAAGTCGCGGGCAGAAGCTTGTTAATAATAATATATCTTACATAGGATCAACAACTGTCCCTCAGTCCAACGAAATATTGATAAAGGAATCGCCCCAACCAACTGTGGGTTTAGTGGCAAGTATCTTACTAATATTATAAACGCGAAAGTTTGTATGGATGTATGTATGTTTGTTACTCTTTAAATCAAAATATAATTTATTTTGCCAATAAATAGTAGGTAGAGCTATCGAACAAGCAAGGCTGATGCCGGCTCCAGAGTGAGGCGAGCGAGGCCGCGCTGCGCCGACGAATGCGAGTCGAGTGAATGAGCGAGACACAATAAGCGTTGGGAGGGCGTCGAGGGGTACAGAGTGGTGCGGTCGATGACGGACGGCGGGAACAATGTGACCCTGTCAGTCGGTGATTCGGTGTCATTTGGCACACTTTGTTTTGTGTTGAACTCACGCATTTGAATTTATTGAAGTAATTGAAGTAACTTGTAGTGATGAATAGTGAAAAGTTGATAAATTTATAAAAAGATCGACACAACTGTCAACTTCTAGTTCTAGTGAGAGTAGTGAAACGAAATCAAAGAAAAAACGCCTGTATGACTACATCTATTTAAAATTCGGATTTACAGTGATTGAAAATAAACCGCAGTGCGTTATTTGCTTCGAAACTTTATAACGAGAAAGCATGAAGCCATCAAAACTAGTGCGCCACCTCAACACAAAACATCAAAATTAAGAAAATTGAAGGTTTTTGAACATAAAAAAACAGCTTTGGTACAAATGTCCCACTCACAGGATTTTTGAATCATAGAAATTTAATAATATACATTTCATTTTAACTTTAAAATGTCCTTTAAATAATATTTTGTTAATAAAAATATTTTTGAGCTTTATTGTTTTTTTATATTTTACTTTGGACCCCCTGCCCCCCTATAGAAGTTTGGCGACCCCCCAGGGGATCGCGACCCACAGGTTGAAAACACTGTTATATAGGATCAACAACTGTCCCTCAGTCCAACAAAATATTGACAAAGGAATCGCCCCAAACAATTGTGGATTTAGTGGCAAGTATTATTAATTACATAGTCTAGTGTTCTTCAATGACATATAGTTTTAGTTGTTTTTGATAGATGTCGGTACGCTTAATGGTAGATTCAGACTGGGTCGACGTACGTATGCATCGCTACGCCTAGCAATATCTGGGCTACTTAGCAACCATAGATTTTCAATGAAAATTTATGTTTTAGAATCACATTGGCCACACGCATCGCGAAGTGCGATGTCTGTGACCATTTTCATAGAAAATGTATGGTTGCTAAGCATTGTTTGGCGTAGCGATGCGTACGTACGTCGACCCAGTCTGAATCTACCTTAAAGCTTACGTCAGGTTCCGACAGATGTCGGGCCATTAGATTAGATTCACCTGGCGAGTACTCCAAGAGCTCATGCTCTCAGATTCAATTTCTAGACAGTTATAGCTGGTCGTTAGACCCAGAAGTATAATACAATTGTAAACACGTGAATATCAATAATAAATCAGTTTTGTACAAGGATCTATTATTCTTAAAGAGATCAACACGATTACTAATGTCTGCTTGTGGATAAGGCAAACCCTACACCATAAATAAACCAATCACACTACACGGCCGGCGTAGTCCAGCGGTAGAGCGTTTGACTGCCATTCCGAAGGTCGCGGGTTCGAACCCGGTTTGCGCAAATAAATTTTATTTAATTGATTTGTGTTATTTCACAATTAATTACTTAAAATAATAAATAGTGTATTTGCGGCACGTTCCATAGTGGAAGATATTCTTAGTATCGCCCTGGTGTATGACCACCATTCAGAATTGAAACGTTGCTTGAAATGGCTTTAGCCGTGTTTAGTGACTAGATCTGAATAGCCAGGTACTTCCCCACCTTCCTCTTCCTCGTCTCCTTCCCTTACCCACTTACTTTCAGCCTCATAACATACCCCAATTAAGGATGCCATAGTCTCACTGGCTCCAGACGGGAGCAAATGGGACTCTTGTGAGGTATTCACTATAAAAAAAAAAAATTACTAATAATAGGTATATTTGTTTGTTTTATTATTACGCATCTCGGCAATGGAATGAGATACAAAGTCAAATTAACAACTCGGTTATTATTTTGAATTTATACAGAAACTAGCTGACCGCCCACGCGTTGCTGCGGCTAAAGAAGCACAACGCCATCTACTCGTTGGTTACCTAACCTAGATAACCAAGTGTTGTATCAATAAATTAACTCAGACCGCCATCTGTCAGAATCTTACAAATAATGTCAAATAATTGTCCACAAAAACATTTAATTCGCAATAATAAATATTGAGGTCAATGATCGAGATAAAAACTATCATATCTTTTAAGTTGGACCAAATTACATACAGTAAGCCAAATTTCGTCAAAATCGATAAGTAGTTTCGGAGTTTACCTTGGACAAACATTGTGAAGCGAGATTTTTATATATAAAGAAGAAGATATTTCCCGGTGACATTTTCAAATAGATTATTTGTTTTTGAATATGCACTAAAATGAAATACTGTTTTTGAAAGCAGATGCTAGATTCTTTCAGATTTCAGATTTACAAATCGACATAAAATGCAATTAAACATACAAAAATTTCGAAAGCAAACATGGACTATGATGGCCGTCCGTGGTCGAGTGACTTGACTTCCAATCGGAAGGTTGCGGGTTCGAACCCGGCATGTGCAAATAAATTTTATTTGATTAATTTGTGTTATTTCACAATTAATTAATAAAAATATATATATATATATACTATATTTGAGGCACGTTCCAGAGTGGAAGATACTCTCAGTATCGCCCTGGTGTAAGATTAATTATTAAATAACATGTCTAAACAAAATAAGTGTGTAAAACCTTAAATAAATAGAAAAATTGAGATATTTTTGTCACAAAACACGTCCGCGAATTTATTTTTTAATGATTTTAATTGAACTAAAATTAAAAAGAATTAAAACTGTGTTGACTAGATTATGTATTGATTTATTTTGTTGTATGATTATATGATTTGAAATTTGTGCTGTAATAGAATCTATCATTTGAAAATTGAACAAATCTGCCAGTGACCAACGGTATAACTGCATGTACCAGATAAAATAATAATCTTTCAAAAACAATTTATGTTTTTTTGTAAAAAAGTGTCAATTCGTCTAGAATTTGATTTAAAAAGGACAAATTTCCGGTATTCTCTGGTAATACCCTTTTAAACAGGGGTTCAAGGAGAATTTAAAAAGAAGAGGAAGCGAATGATAAAAGAATTCAGGGATGCAGGAGAAAGACCTGGCACGATCAAATGAATCACATACTCATGAATGGTAAAATGAGGCGTATCTATTAACGATTCAAATAATAGACATATTTTATTTATTTATTACTAAAAAAAATAAATGGTTATGTAAAATCAGCAGGTACCAGGGTATTAACAATAAAAAATCTTTACAGATGATTTTTCCATCAGTGTCTCAGTTCCCTACAAAAACTTAAATCCAGTCCTCTTCTTCATCCTGATGATCACTTTGTATGTCTTATTCGAGTGCTGATAGCCTCCATTCAAAGCTCTGGAAAAACCGTAACCCTGATTTGGATTCCTGGACATGTTGGCGTAATGGGTAATGATATTGCAGATGCCTTGGCAAAACAAGGAGCGTCCAACCCTGTTGTTACCCTCGTAAACCACATTCCCCTATCTGACATTTTTTCTATCATCAAAGACAGATCCCGCAATATTGGCACATTGCTAGTCAATCCAAGGGAGCCTGCTACGCCTCAATACAAAGGACTATCCCATCAAAACCATGGTTTCAACAATTCCCCAATTTTTCCAAAAAAGAAATTTCCTCACTTATTCGAATGAGAATCGGACATTGTTGTGTTCCTTCTTACCTTTTTAAAATTCACACCCTATTGTACATTCTGTGGTCTAGAAGTGGGAACTTTAGATCACATATTTTTTGGCTGTCACTCTCTAAACAGGTATCCTCTCTTCTATCAGGCCTTGTCGAAAATTGCCTCGCCTCCATTCGATACCTCATCTCTTCTAAGTCTGAACTCAACTCCAATCTTCATTATAATTTTGAAATTTCTCCATTTAAATAAAATTAATATTTAAATTCGCCTTTCTCTTCTTCATAATTTTAAATGATGGCCTAGAACCCTTGAAGGGTGAAAGCCAGAAATAATTATTAAAAAAAAAACAAATAACTCAAATATATTTATGATATTATTTCCAGGTGGAGTAGCTATAGTTTGCTGCCCACAATCAAAAGTACGACAGGGGTCAGGAATCAGCGAATCAAGTAAGACAACTGACTAACTATGATAACTGTGGTAACTAACGATAACTGCATAGCTAACTATAGTAATTATACAGAGCATTAAGGGAATACTTGACTTACTATAACCTAACCTGAATTCCGTTACATATAGGCGCTCCGCTGACAAGGCAACTGAAAACCATCTTGATTGGTCAAAAAGCTTGTTTAACCATAGATGAAGAACAATCAGCTGAAAGCTGGCAACTAGCAACGGCCGCCCAGGGCAATCAGCAGTGACAGTCGCGCGTCACCGCTTGCGTTACTATTGACAACGGGGTTTTCTGTGATTGTGAAGTGTGCGGGCCATCACATTGTCATACAAAGACAGTTGGCAGTTGAGAGTTTTCAGTTGCCTCAGTGGGCGGAGGCGCATATACTGTTAGCAACGTATTTGAATATTGCCGCCAGAGGTACTGCTAGCGCCTCTGGCGGACAACTGGGAAACTACTGCCCCTGCGTCGGTAAAGAAGGGATTGACACTGTGGGTTGGCAAGACTGCTCGGACCTGCAACTGGACAGCTACCAACTCCCCGAACGGAAGGCAACGGCTGTTATTCGAATGGCGAGATGTAGTCTTGTTGAGAATTGGATATTATTATTGTCATTTACCATGGAGACAATATATTTTATTATAAACATTTTACTTAGCGTTTCATTATTGCTAACAATACATATATAAGTAGTTTTATTAAAAAATCCTATGACTATTTAAAGATAAAACTTTAAAAAAATATATAATGTCTGACACAGACCAGACAAACATTCAACATCTTTGACATATTAGAAATGCGTTAATTTTTTTTCTTCAAAATTAAAAATTAAATTTTCCACATGCCGCCGCTGGTCACTCTGCCGTGTAACCACGCAATCCTCACCCAGACCCTAACTAACCAATACCTTCTTATGTTTTTAGTTGAAAAAAAACATCAAAAATATCGCCGGAGAACCAAATTTTATTTACATTTTTTATTCCAAATAATCTCAGGAATCACTCGTTAAATTGACTTATTAAGTACGCCTCTTAACACCCTGTAAAACTGATTAATTTAAATTCAGGAATAACTTTACTTAACCACTGGAGTGACAGAGCAATTTAAAACTTTTTTTCTCGGATTGCTAAAGGAATTTTTACCACCAACATTAAAAAAATCATGCCTTCAAATTTGACTATGGAGGCATACAAACTGATTATAGTTCTATATAGCCAATGAATTCACCTATTTTTATCACATATTCTTAGGATTTATAAAAAAAATATTATTTAATCTTTAAACTTAAAACATTTTAAAGAATCTAGAGAATATTTATTTTTTATAAGAAAAACTCTCTTTTTAACTTTTGAAGGTTATTCCCATCAATGGAATATATCATTGAAGAAGAAGATAACAATAATAATCCATTTTAATTAAATATGAAAATAAACAAGACACAGAAAAACAATAAAATATAATGGCTGCAACTGGGACTCAAACCCAGAACCTAATATATTTAATAAAAATGGATTATTATTGTTATCTCCTTCTTCAATGATATATTACATTGATGGGAATAACCTTCAAAAGTTAAAAAGAGAGTTTTTCTTATAAAAAATGAATATTCATTTAGACTTTTACAAAAAGTCAATAGGTGTTCCATAAAAATAAACTCGGATATATTTATCCGAGACACTATCTAGGTAACAAATACATTCTTTGAATACTTGTTTTCAATAATAAAGGTAGCTGCCAATAATATGGAAAAAAACATTAGTCGCAGATAATATTGTTAATTCTGAAATTTGAAATATGAAGTTGACAAATACGACAGTCTCATAATAGGGTGCAATAGCAAAATTGGTTAATGCGTATGTCCCGGTTAGACGTGAGGTTCTGGGTTCGAGTCCCAGTTGCAGTCATTATATTTTATTATTTTTCTGTGTCTTGTTTATTTTCATATTTTATTTTCATAAAATGGATTATTATTGTTATCTTCTTCTTCAATGATAGAGAATATTTATTTTGTTATATTTTGAACCTGTAATATATTAGATTTAATACAAAAATTAAAAAAAATTGCCACATTTTGGCATTAAAGCAATCGGTGGTTTTAGAAATAGTGCCATATTGTGGCAAAAAGCGTCCGAGTGGTTAATATGGAGTAGATTAACAATTTATTTTTATTTTTCAGAGTGTGCTGAATACGCTAGTATTTCTAAGACGTGCCAAGCAAGTCTTATAGTGGGCGGGGTGGGGGCCAGACCTGGCGAGTTCCCTTACATGGTGAGTATTAGAAATATATTATTTAGTTTATTAAATACTTCTATGAAAACTATTTTAAAGTAAATACTTAGTCTGATGCAGATCAAAAATATTCAACATGTTTGACGTGCTTTCGAACGAGGAAAATTTCGGGATTTTTGGAGGATCTTAACTCCCAAGAGAAATAATTTATCAAAAAAAAAAGAAAAATGTTGAGACATGCCTATATCGGACGTGCTGGATCAGATATGCTTTATGTCAGTAAGAGATAACAAATCTTTGCTACACATTGTTAAAATCATTATCACATCTGTGTAGTTACTGTGAATAAATCGACGTACAGAGCTAAAGACATGAAGAGAGAACAAGATCTCAAGTTTTTACGATGCCGTTAAATATTTTTGATAAAACCATTAACATATCTGCATGCTGGAAACATGATACTATAATATCATACCATTGGATCACTCCAAGTCCCGCATCCTTAATGTGGGACTGCTATAATTAATATTAATGGTTTTCGGAGGGGGAACAGTGGCGTATCCGGCACAACAAAGAACTGTATGATATATATCAGGCCCCCAATATCTCAGCCCATATGAGACTCCTCAGGTTGAGATGGGCTGGACATGTACAGAGAATGCCGGACACACGCGTCCCAAAAAGAATTATGGCTGGACACCCAGGTGGAAAGAGAAAAGTGGGAAGACCCAGACTGAGGTGGGAAGACGAAGTAAGAGGGGATGTAGCACAGCTTCTCCAGATAACAAACTGGAAGTCAGCCGCTGAGGACAGGAGGAGTTGGAGGCGAATGTTGCGGGAGGCCAAAGCTCGATATGGGCTGTAGCGCCATCGAAGAAGAAGAAGAATGGTTTTCGGCCTCATCAGACATTTAAAAAATAATGTTTTCCTTTGTTCAACACTGTGAAGAGATAAGGATGATCACCACTGTTAAAACAATTACTCCCCATTGAAGTCACATGTGAAATTTAATGTACATTTTTTGTCCAATAAATATAGAAGTAACTGGTACAAACAGACACTCATCATTCGATACTACTCCGGAAAAGTATAAATTGTTTTATTTCATTGACAATAATTCCCCTGTTCCTGCAAAGGTCTCGCTACTTTTACAAGCTGGACTATACCTGAGAAACTCAGGAATCAAGTTTTCCGTGTGTGCCGGTGCCCTATTTATTTATTTATTTATACTGGGTTTTTACAGATGTTTGCATTTACATGAGAACAATCCAGTTATAAAAACTCAGTTATTGTACAAATAGGGACATACAATTACAAAAAATCTACAATTACATACAATTAAATACAGATACAAACAATTCGAAAAACAGAAACATCATCAATAAAAAATATACAAAATTATATACAAGCTCACTCAAGTACCAGATATTACAATGAGAGGCTAGAGACATATGAAACACGAGAGGCATGCATACAGAGACAAATGACACAATTTAATTAGTTTAGCATATTTTTTAACAACGCCAGAAATTTTTTTCTGAATCCGTACAAATTATCGACAAAAATATCTACTTCAGCACACTCTATCTTGTTATATAGTCGACACATCTGGGTCAGAGGGCTAAAGTGAGCGATATTATTTTTAAATGTATTCAGGTGAAAAATGTTATGACGTCTTAAACAATGGGAATTGGGAACATTTATTTCAATATTGCCAAGACATAGTGTAGTATCAAGATGGCCGTGGATGATTTTATGTAAACATATTAGATCAGTCAATTGCCTTCTAGTTTTAAGTGTATCAATCTTGAAGTAAGTTCGATGATCTAAGTACGTCGTATGATCTAAGATGGTCATGTAGTCCACATAAAGGACAACATTCTTAGCATTTTTTTTTGGACTGACTATTGAATTTATAGTATTTGTGTGGGCTCCACTAACTTGGTCTCATACAATGCCGTTGGTTAATGTTATCTATATTTTATAATAAAAAGTAATACTAAAGTAATACTATACACCAACATAAATTATTAAAAAAAAAACAGATATTAGTCATGTAATTACTATATCAACTTTCATTGATTTGGAGAAAACTGCAAAAAACTATCTCTAGCGTAAATAAGTGATTGCATTCAATTTTGTTATGCAATGAATTGGAGTAATATAATTTCGAAAAGCGTTCATTTTTTATGTATGTATATCTAGCAATATTTTGGTAATTTCGCTAAATAAAATGGATAGAGCGGATTTTGATACTCACTTCGTGATATAGAGGCTTTTGAAACTCAACTGACCTGACATGGCAGTTAAATACTGACTTGATGTATGTAAACACTATGGTCAAGCGTTGCGTCAAAGTGGCGGCCATATTGTATTTTGGCAAAATAACTGCTTGTGATTGGTTGAATCTGATACAGTGGGTTTTGATAGTAACTTCTTGTATGATATAGCGGATTTCATTTCTCACTTGCAGTTTTAACATGAATTTTAGTCGTGATTTGGTTTTGAAACTCAATTCTAGGTTCCTCTTGTTCCTCGCAAAAATGTAAACAAGATGTCACACTCAGATAATTTTGTCAAAAAATTGGATAAAGCCGGTTTAGAAATTATAGGGTTCATATGAAACCACTAGACATCGGATTATATGCACTAACAAAATATGCATGCAAATATGCACTAAAAAAGGCCGAAATATGCACTAAAAACTCTTGAAATGCCCAAAATACGCAATGCTAAATCAAAAAACCATTTTTATTTTTATATATTTTAACCCTTAGAAGACGGGTAATATTTTGGAAATATCTCAAAACCAAAAACAATAATGAAATCTAGATTTAAAATAATTGACAGGCTTCTACAATATTAACTTTTTTACTTTGGAAATATGATGGACAGTAACAAAATGCGTCCAAAACTTCTAAAACATAGCTCTACATGCGCAAATTGCAGTGCATTTGTAGGTAGAGTCAAGATTTTACTGCACTACCATTGTAGTTGGTCGTTTCCTAGGGGTTAATAACTCAGGTATGGGGCATACGTCATTCCTACGTCTACCCAGGTTAAATTATCGTGAAAACAAGCTTATGTGTCCAAGCGGTTAATTAAAGACGGTACAAAAACAGCGAAATTTTCTTAAAGTTGTGCATAGTTTTTTGACAATATACAATTAAGTATTTTTTCTAAATTTTCGATCGCAAATTTGTGATATTTGTCACCCAGTATTAATTTTGTACGCCGATAACGATCTCTCTACGTTAACTGACGTCATTATACAAAACTTAAAATTTGGCGCCATTTCCGGAGATAACTATTTAGGCAGGGTATCTGTGCCTTTGATGTATGTTCTTCATGTATCAAGACTCGGGTTTTTAAGCAAAATAGGTCTAACTTTTTACGAATCTTTTCTGATATTGAATTCGGAAAAGCGTTATGCGTTCGATCATTGTTTCCAGTATTTCTATTGATTTAAATAGGGGAAGGTTTTTTGTTTCCAATTTTTCTATGGCATCTGGTAACTTGTGGAAATGTGTTGAGATGATGAGGGCGATATTCTGTTTAATGGATGCGTCTTCAAATGCTAGCTTGCTTGACTGAATTGCAATGGCCTCAGAACTGTCAAATTGATCAACGAAATATGCACGATTGGGAAAAAAGGGTAAAATATGCATTAACGCCGTAATTAGAGAGTTATATGCATTTGCATATGCAAATATGCAAATGCATATTATCCAATGTCTAGAAATCACATATTTGACACTTTTATCAGTTTTTTGCTATTTCCCAACAAAACGCTAAAGTGGAATACTTAAGTCAGTTTTGTAAAAATACCTCTAAATTATAATTTGTCAAAAATTGTTGAAATATTGTCTGTAGGTGGCCCTAGGATGGACTTCAGGTGATGAGGTGGACTATGCATGTGGAGGAACTCTGGTCAGTGACTCTTACGTTTTGTCAGCAGCACACTGTCTAATAGACAGAAGAAAAGGGTGGGTAGTTTTTTCTTATTGACCTGAATATTCTGCATTATTTTCTACAAATTCGCATTAATTTTTTCGAAATTCCCTTTATTTTTTGTAAAAAAGCTATGGTGTAACAACATTTTTGTCCACTTTTGTAAAAATCTTCTTCCTTTGCACTGTCCCAACTCATTGCCTAGGTAGGCTGTTGGGGTCGGCTCTTCTCGTTATAGTTTCTTCGGTTCTGGGTATCGCTTTTATCCAGGTCGTTTCTCTGTAGAATTTTGGAGGTTTGATCCATCCAGGAGTTCTTTGGTCTTCCTCTAGATGGCTGTCGATGGCTCCATAGACAAAGCCTGCTTCACTGAGTGTTCTGGTGGTCTCCGTCTTATAAATCGTATATATAAATCGGACTTTCTCGGTGAAATCGCGCTGTTTACTATGATCGCTCTTTTCGTGTATCTGGCCCACTCATTTGGAATAAACTTCCCTCAGCTCTTACTAATATCGAAAATTTGACTGAATTAAACGGGCTTTAAAAACCTAATTATTTAAAAAATTAAATAATTCATGAATTTCAATATACTAATAAGCCAGGTTCTCAAGTTTCCGGTAATTGTTTGGTTACGGTTTCCTTCTTATTGTACTTTTAAGTAATGTCCACTTTTTATATTATAATATTTTTGTGTTTTCCTGATTTATATAATAGTTTAGTTTTAAAGTTCTTGTTTTGTCCTGCACCGTTATTGTCTATTATTGTTGTCCTGTGCTATAATAGCACTGTTATTGTTAAATTTTGTTCTCTGCTTTTATTTTGTTTTGTGTATATTCTTTATTTCTGTTTTGTAATGGACTTTATTAATAATAAAATTTTATTAATATTTTGTAATGGACTCTTTTGTAATGAGCACTATAGAATTATTTGTATGTTTGTTTACTGATGGCATATGTGTGGTAAAATCATGTATGATCGTGTGAGGAACGTGGAGATCTGAAAAAGAATGCAAGGCTGATGTGAGCGTAATGAGTAAGATTAAGAAAGGGACGCTTAGATGGTTTGGGCATGTTGAGCGAATGAATGAAGAAAGGAGTGTAAATAGAATTTATGACGCGAATGTGAATGGTAGAAGAAGCCGAGGACGCCTGAGGAAGACTTGGCACGATCAAGTGAATCAGATACTTGAGTCGGGCCATGTCAGGAGTCAGAATAATAGAAGAGTATGTATGAGAAGTCGTATGAGTGTGTGCCAAGACCGAGTTGTTTGGCGGTCTGTCCTCTCTGCCTACTCCTGCGGAGAAACGGCGTGATGGTTAGTTAGTTTTAGGTATTATGTACCCATACCACCTCAACTGTCGTTCCTCCAGCTTACTGTTTATGTCCGTGACACCCAGGCTACCACGAATGCGTGAACTTTTAATCTTATATGCCTACCAAGATTTTGTAAGAAAGTGGCAGATCGCTGTTTTTTTGTTTTTTTTAGTATGAAAATAATAGAATATACTTCTGTTGTATGTTACAGCCGCCCGGACCATGTAAATGTTGGTGCCCATAATATAATGGAAAATGATGGGGAGAAGGTCCCCATTGCGAGGTTCATCACACATCCCAAGTACAACCCCGTACTGAAAACCAATGATATCACCCTATTACAACTCGCACGACGCGTTACGTAAGCAATCTTCTGTATAGCTATTTATTATTATTTCATCTCGTCATAATTAAACTGGGCGTACTGTACAGGGCCTGCAGATACTTTAATAACTCAGGTCCGGGTCATACGTCATTCCTATGTCTACCTACGTTAAATTGTCGTGAAAACAAGCTTATGTGCCCATGCGGTTAATAGTATACAACTGCTAACACTGTACAAACCGCAAGTGCGCCACGTGGTTGAATTAGGCTGGTTTACACTCTGGTCTGGAGCTCCACAACACCTGAAAAAAAAAACCCTCGACTCTGTGCAGAAACGTGCATGTGCTAGATTCTCCCGTCTTAACAAACGAATTGCAATCTTTAGAGCACAGGCATCGGGTAGGAATGATGTCCTTGTTCTACCGGTATATTCTTATTTTTCCTATTTATTAGCTTACAATAATATAATAAAATCTCAACTTGAAGTTTTAATGCTTAATACATACTAATTACTTAAAAGTTTAATACTTAATATTAAAATATTTAACTAGCATCATTGATTTCCGAGACTGAGGGACTTTGACGATTTGCTGCCATCTGTGTTTCCTCCCTCCTACAACATGGATCTCTTAACTACTGGAGCGACAGAGCAATTAAAATATTTTTTCTCAGATTGCTAAAGGAAATTTTTCCGCCCACATTAAAAAAAATCATACCTTCGAATTTGAATATGGAGACTTACAAACTGATTATAGTTCTATATAGCCAATAAATTCCCCTATCATTTGTCTATTATCACAGTTTGTAGGATTTATAAAAAATATATAATTAAATCTTTAACCTTAAAACATTTTAAAGAATCTAGAGAATATTTATTTTGTTATATTTATAATGTACAATATATTATATAGTCATGTTAGTAAAAATTTTTTTTTGAAAATTTTCCATATTTTGGCAACAAAGCAATCCGAGGTTTTGGAAATAGTGCCATAATATGGCAAAAAGCGCTCGCGTGGTTAAAGACCCATGTTCACTCCTTCCTCTCCTCAAAAAGACCCTCCACAAAGCATCTTCATGGATGACAAAGGCCTCCTTTGTAGAAGTAATGTAAAAAAAAAAAATTACATCTTGTTCTGATTTGGGTCTTCTACAACTTATATAGGATTTCTCAATATGGACGCTCGATTTAAAAATGTACATAAAACAAGTTGTGTGTGAGATATCCACTCATTTTTTAAATTTTAAAGTATATTTTATGGCATAAGTGTGGAATACAACATCTTTCAAATGTACGCCGCGGCTTTGCTTGGTGGCACGTATTCGGAAGGTCCAATTTTCAATGATTGTCGCATAAATCTGGCTGGATTTGCTGGATGGCATTTGTTATGTTGACTTTGAGGGCGTCACTTGTTTGCGGTTTATTTGTATACACTTGCAATTTAAGATAGCTCTAAAGAATGAAGTCTAAAGGCATTAAATCGCACGATCTCGGTAGCCAGTTCACGTCGCTGCCGCAAAAGATAACCATACCCTCAAATCGCTAATGCACCACCAAGCTAAGCCACGGCGGACATTGATAAATGGACAATGATAGGATGTTTCACGCACAACTTGTTTTACTTGCATATTAAGATCGAACGTCCTTATTGAAAGAACCTATTTAATATGTTTAACAGAAAAATATTTTAACCTCTCGAAGGCCGCAGTCCCCGGCGGGTCCGGATTTTTGAAGCGATTTTTCCCCTTATGTATAAAGAAATTGTATGAAGAACAAGGTCAGAATCGCTTGGGCCATTCTCGATCTTGACATAACAAAACACTGGATAGCATTTAGCCACTCCGAAATATTCAAATTAATTGCCAATGACGCGCCGGGCACCAAAGATGGCGGACAAAATGGCTGCCACTTGATAATATGAACGATGTCATATTCGAAGTCTATATTTATTCATTGTTTTTTTATATAAATCCACTGTGGAAAGCATAGATTTGAGTGATAGTTAGGAAGTTATTTTTATCTACATTATTTTGATGTAATTTTTGTAATATATCACAAAAGAAATGTTATAAAAATTGATTTCGTAAGAAAGGTGAGAACTGTCAAATATTCTACGTCGTATTGATAAAATATATTTTTTGTATGCTGGCTTTCAACAAGTTAATTGCCATTTAAATCCATTTTCAATTTGGGATACGGGTTTGAGAACCACCACTCTAGGAAACATTCATTGCAATACCAACACCTCTCTCTCAGGTCACTTCAAATGTCAAGCTACGGCTATGAATGTGACCTGCGCCGGATCTGCCATACGTTCAAAAACGTGCAAAAAACCTGGCGCCCACTACGAAGGGGCGCCGTGATAAAATAAATATTGTTTTAAAATTCAATTAAAATATTCCCCGAATCGTTTAAAAATTACTCGTAATACGGAATTATTAGTTCGCGCTGGCAACACTCACTTTCCATATGCGTGAACCTAATGCGCGCGCATCGATGGTTAAAATTTAACGAAATACGGATTTGACTTACGTCAAGGAATTTTTTTCCAAATACAATATATTTCATACGAACGTAAGACCTATTTTTCCTTGTTGCTCTTACGACCATTGTATCGTTCGAAATTCAACAAACATTGTGATTGGTTCATTAATCGCTTCTCGTACGCATCTCCCTTCGTTGATTACAAGTTGCTCTTTGATGATAGTTCGTCGCTTTCGCCGCGTTATTGGTTTATTTATGTTGCCATTCGCGCGCGATTTGGCACCTTATTAAACAAACTGATCAGAATATTATTATTTCTGAACTAAACTGCCTCATGTTTTATATTATATTTTGTTATGATGTTATTATTTTGTCCAGTGTCATAGATAGCTACCGCCAGGTCACTTGGAAAAGTTACTCTTGATTCTTGTTGGCGGAATATTAATTTATTTTAAACGTATTGCATAATTTTTTTTTTTTTTTTATATGTATATAAATTTTTTATCTGAATTATAAAAAAATGTTGGGGGGGGGGGGGGGGGCGCCATCGGTACTTCCTGCACAGGGCGCCAGATTTCGTAGAACCGGCGCTGAATGTGACTCTCCAGGGGTGCCCGGGTTCACGGGGTGACGTTTATCCAAGTCTTGCCTTGGATGCGTCTGCCAGATAAAAAGAGAATGGTTGAGGGAGACCTTTTCTAATATGATTTACACTTATCAGTTCCAATTTTTTAAATTAAAATTTTCAATAAACTATTATTCAAGATTAATAACTTGAATAATTTTACGCATTACCTAGGAATATTTCATATCACTTCGCTTGACGTACATATTCACGCACAGACAACCGAATTTAGTAATTTTACTTACTTGAAAATAAATTTTTATATTTTTTATATTTTCAGTTTTGATAAATTTGTCCTTCCGGCTTGCTTGTGGACTAACAGGAACCTAAATGTCAACCGGGTGACTGCAACTGGCTGGGGACTAACATCAGATGGTAAGTCGTCAAATCATCCTCCTCACAGCATTCCCAACGATGATTCCTATTCAGGCAGTTGGAGAATGATGGGTGTTCTATTTCCTTTTGGTGAGATATTTGATTTAACCCTTAGCCACCTGATATACTTTTCAGTTGCATTACCATCTGAAGTCGGTCTTGCAGACCGCTTGCGAATTTTCCATGTTATCAAATCAAATATTAAACTTTTATAATAAATAAAAGTCATATCTGTATTTTCATTATATTTTTATTCCTAAAAAAGTTATAAAAATAAGCAAAAGTATATATTAACTTATAAAAACTCAACCCTTATCTAAATATACTAATTTTAGGAAAAAATCTAGGTACTTTGAAAATCTGAGATCAGACTGAGAATAATCACTATAACTTTATAGTTTTACTTATTTCCAATAAGTTCGTTATGTGATCTAAAACATAAAACAATTTTTGGCACAAATAAGGCACGATTATTAGAAAATCACAACCCACAAACTTTTACAAGTTGCGGTGAAAATCTACGCTGTTATACGTTTCTTTTTAGGAAAGAAAGTGGAACATGTCGTAGTTTTTCAAATTTTTCAGAATTTTCAGTTGCTGAAGTACTGGGTATTTACACAAAATACACATTAAAAAAAGTAACATAACTATCTGACGTCGGTCACAGAGACTGAACGCAAAATATACTTACCTATTATTTATAAACGTGGGCACTTCTGGAACTACCCCATGACGAGTACTGGCGGTGGCGAGGGAAAAGTACATTGGCTCACAGTTGCGTCGCGTACCTAGTAACGGAATAATTTGAAAAAAAAATCGCCGGAGTCTCTGAGACCGACATCATGTGGTTAAGGGTTAAAAATGCGAATTTAAAAACTAAAAAGGCAAATATGGAAATCATCATGGCTATTTATTTATTGATGCAATATTTTTACATTTTATAATAAAATTTAATAATGTTGGCCTCACTAGGTGGTTTACCCGTGCTGAGGCCTCCATTTTATCTACAAAAAATTTTTACACAATACATTTAAAAATATATGAAAAACATAAAATTAAGATAAACTACACTTAAAAACAGAGTTTTGAAATTAAAGTAAAATTAAAAATAAATAAGATTTAAATAGGTAGGTATATTTATATTGTGAGTTGTGAGTTGTGTGTTGGGAGTAACCTTATGTGTAAAGATGATATTTTGCTCACTTTTATGTTTTATTTTTTTTAATTTTTTTTTTTTTTAATAGTGAATACCTCACAAGAGTCCCAACTGCTCCCGTCTGGAGCCAGTGAGACTATGGCATCCCCAATTGGGGTATGTTGTGAGGCTGAAGGTAAGTGGGGAAGGAAAGGAGACGCGGAAGAGGAAGGTGGGGAAGTAACTGGCTATTCAGATCTAGTCACTAAACACGGCTAAAGCCATTTCAAGCAACGTTTCAATTCTGAATGGTGGCCTTACACCAGGACGATACTGAGAGTATCTTCCACTCTTTAAATAAATACAATCGTCTCCCTCATTATGTAATATCTGCAAGTATTCATAGTTATATTATTTGCTATACTGCTTTTATAGTGATAGGTATTCACTATGAAAAATTACTTAAAATCTGAAAATTCGTTTTATTGCTGTAACCAATTACTGTTTGTTTCTACAATATAAATAATAAAAAACAGGCAGGTGGCAGGTATTATTAAAACAATACAATTACTGCCATCTGTGTTTGTTCTTATTTGTTAAAGGGTTCTCGCCTTCGCTAGAACATTTTTATTATTTATTTATTTATTAAAGAATTTTATACATAGTGTACATATTGTGTTATTTCGCCCGCCATGCTAGGGATGTCCCTGTGTTATGGCGGGTGAAGTATGCAGATTATATGGGTAATGAAGTACGTTTACTGATAATATAATAATTATAATAATGAGGTTTACAGTTAATGCAGCAATGAATTTATGATAATGAAATTTTCATATAATATAGTAATTGATGATAATGATGTTTACAGGTAATAAATATAACAAGGAATTTATGACAATGAAATTTACAGATAAAATAATATTATAATCCGAAACTTAGATGTAAAATGAAGAGCGAATCTATTTTCATAATTTTTATTGCATTTCTCAATACAAGCGACCAAAGTCAACAGCCCGTGGTGTAGCTGTGTAACATTTATCTGTAAACATGAATTGTTTTGAGAAATGCAATAAAAATTATGAATATTTCACTCTTCATTTTTCATTTAAGTTTCGAAAAAAAAAAAAAATAATAGCGAAAGTGAGAACACTTTAAAAAAAAATTGAGTGCTTCTAACCTTAACGCGCGGTTAAAGTAAAACTTCTATGACTAAAAACTTATATTTTTTAGGCGGCGGAATATGATTAGGTTGTTAATTTTTTCATTTATAATTATTTATAGACGAAGGGGTAAAATTTTCCTGCGATCAGCCATTTGAATTCTAAACAAGACTATTTTTATTGTCACACTACTGCCACTTTTTGCTTCAATAGCTAGAATTCACAAGAATCAGAGAGAAAAAAGGGTTAATATTCATTGTAAAAAATAATACAAATCAAAAGGTTCAACTAAAATCTTTAGTTAAATCATGTAATAAACAACAAAACAACAAAAACCTGATGAACTTACCTTATACATTAGTAAACACTTTCCCACCTTCCTCTTCCCCATCTCCTTCCCTTCCCCACTTACCTTCAGCCTCACAACATACTCCAATTGGGGATGCCATAATCTCACTGGCTCCAGAAAGGAGCAGTTGTGATTCTTGTGAGGTTTCTCTATAGATAAAAAATAAAAAATAAACGGGTGACGTCTGAAGTTTTAGTTTGCTTTTTTATTCGTTGCTAGGCTTCGGACTCACTGTTGCCATACCTACAACGTTAATATGATGAAATATAAATCGAACGTCATTTCCGTTAACGTTACTTTCGTTCAATAAAGACTTGAGTTACCCGTCGTAGTGCCCCTAAAGAAGTCTTACTTCAATAAAAACAAACACTGATAACGAATTTTCGTTGTTTGCTTTTGGGGTGTTATGCCGTGTTGTGCTACCTCCTTCTTTAGCCGACGTTTCGGACAGCGTTGCAAAAGACAGCGTATTTGTATCATAATGTCCGGAGTTTAATTTCAACAGAGTAATCGGAACAGTAAGTTTATTTTCAGGTGGTGTTCAATCTAACAGTCTGCAGAAACTGGGATTGGACATTGTGTCTAAAGAAGTTTGTGACCAGAGCTACGATGGGTTGAAGGGGACCCAAATTTGTGCATTGGGAGAAAATGGAGGGGACACCTGTCAGGTAAGATCTTTGTAGTTGTATTATTTTGAAATAGTTACCATTAGTGACATCTATGTTTTTTGTTTCTTATTAATTATCAAAGGTTCATGCTCTCGCTAAGGAAGTTTGGTTTTTGACCTGCAGGGAGCGTCGATAAGGCTGTAAGGCTGGAATCAGACGGTTCACTAATCGTTCATTTCTGTATTTCATTCGGCCTATTTACTCGGAATGACACGTCTGAACATGAAATGAAACAAAAGGGAAACGAAGTTGGGAACATTTGCTCGAGCAACCATAGACTAAAGCTTCACTCGAGTGAAACGTCTGATTCCAGCCTAATCAGACGGTTCACTCGAGTGAAGGTTTACTCTATGGTTACTTGAGCGAATGTTCCCGTCTTCGTTTCATTTCATGTCCAGACGTATCATTCCGAGTGAAATAGGTGGAATGAAAAACAGAAATGGACGATTAGTGAACTGTCTGATTCCGCCTTAAGTTAGCTTTTTAAAATTTATTTAATTTCAACGGCATAAACATACCATAAATAATATTTACAGGTCTCATTAAAAAACAAAAGCAAATATTAGGAATAATAAAAAAAGAAAGAAGAGAATTACAATTGATTGTGGCATTTGATTGTGAAATGACATAAGAGATATGAGCAAGAGATACAAGTACATACAAATTTTATAGTATAAATAAGGTAAACTTAGATTAAATTAATATTGGTTGAAAATTTATGATAGCCATATACATATGAATATTCATAGACCAGAGAATCAGGGAGAGGGGTAAAAACCAACTGTAGCGGGCGCAGAGGGATGAGTTGACTGTAACGATATGTGATTCGTTAATACTTCAATCTGACAGTATATAGGCATCTCGCATTATAATATCACCATTTAGTTCTTAAAAGTAAAATCTGCTTTTGAATGAATAGACCTTTTTACATGGGAGCGCGAATTGTTCGCCCGGTTTGAACAAACTTGTGTAATCCATATAAAGTGTAGAAAGGTTCGCTTGTTTTGAGAGTCGAATATTTTGTTACCGTGTTTAGTTAAGACACTTTTACAAATGTTTCATAATTTACTTACCCCAGTAAACAGCAACGTGCACACGACGGGACAGGGAATTTCGGTTGCCAACGCTTCATGTTTCTCGGTGTGATAAAACTGATCATATTATATGATGTGAATAAGCTTAAAATAAAGACAAATAATGCCTACCTATGGAAGGTAATACGACAATTGGGTTTATACTCTTTTTCACTTCTATTTTTACACATTTTAATAGCACAAGTTACCATTTTTGCCGTGTTATTTCGTAAAATGTACCGATCAGAGCTCGACGCTAGTCCGCACAAGAATGATGAGGCCACATTTTCTAGATTCACGCGAACGTATACGCCAGCCCGGCCGGTTCCATGGAACCCAGAATTAAGGAGAGGGAAATAATACGCTTTTATCACTTAGGGCAGGTCTATACATAATATGTCTATGATGATAGCATAGCCCTCTTGTACCTACTTTTCGTGAAGTTAAATATATCCGCCACATCTGCGTAAAAATAAATGTCCGTGTATGTTATCGTTTGATCGTTTATTTGTATTGTTTTATATAAAAGCACTGATATCCCTCTAAAATCTCTCTCTCAATTCAGCTAGCAAGTGAACCAAGCCTTGAGCCTTTTTAAGTTAGATCGAGGAATCCGGCTACAATAAAAAAAAATTGTCCTGTCTCGTGAATCTATGTGAAATAAAGAGTTTGAAAGTAGCGAGTCCAGTGTTTTTATTGAAATGATCCTAAGAAGTTTAAACAATAGTCGCATATATTCTCCGCGAATCAATTTGTGAACTGTAAACAATAATTATCATCTTTTTCAGGTTGACACAACTATATGGGAGTTAGTAAACATTTTGGTATTTGTAAAGGACTGATTGACCTCCTGTCTTCTAATGTTGTCTATGGTCTTTCATTAACCTCTCATTGGCCGCAGTCCTCCCGGCGGGTCCGGGTTTTTGAAGCGATTTTGTCCCTTATGTATAAAGAAATTGTATGAAGAACAAGGTGAGAATCGCTTGGGCCATTCTCGTTCTTAACGTAATGAAATACTGGATAGCGCCTAGCCTCTCCGAATAATTCAAATTAATTCACGATGACGCGCCGGGCATCAAAGATGGCCGACAAAATGGCTGCCGCTTGATAATATGAACGGTAATTTTTGTAATATATCACGAAAGAAATGTTATAAAAATGAGTTCGTAAGAAAGGTGAGAAATGTCATTGAGATATCCACTCAATTTTTTTTTATTTAAAAGTATATTCTATGACAATAAGTGTGAAATGTTACGTCATTCAAATGTTCGCCGCGGCTTTGCTTGGTGGCACGTATTCGAGACGTCCAATTTTCAATGACTTTTAGCATAAACCTGACTGAATTTGCTAGATGGCGTTTGTTATGTTGACTTTGAGGGAGTCAATTGTTTGCGGTTTATTCGCGTTTACCTGCCAAAGTACTGCTACAGAAATTATATTTTCGTATTCCAGGGCGATTCCGGTGGTCCAATATTCGCTCCGTACCCGAACAACAACTGCATGAAGTACCTGGTGGGAGTGACGTCATACGGCATGAAGTGTGCAGAACAAGTTCCTGCTGTCTACACCCGCGTGGCTTCCTATATCCCTTGGATAGAGTCCGTGGTGTGGGCCAACTGATATTGTAACTAATTTAGGTATCGCCGCTCCGGGAACCATTCACTGGATAACCAATATTCGCTCCTTACTCGAACAACAATTGCATGAAGTATCTTTGTTTTTTTGTTTTTGTTTTGTTTATTTAGATGTATGCATATTTTTTTCATACATCTAGTAAGAAAATACAATAATACAATTTAATTAATACAGTTTAAAAAATACAAATTAAAAAATACAAATAAAAAAATGCAAATTAAAAAATACAAATTAAAAAATACAATTTAAGAGATTAATTTAAGATTATTAATTTAATTATTATTATTTTTTTTTTTTTGTAATCTAATCAATGATTGTTTTTAATATATGTAGCACATGTCCTACGAAAAGTGCTAAGGTTTGAGGCTTCCTTAACGGCATTCGGCAGGTTATTATACAGTTTTTGTCCTTTATAAAACACGCTATTTTGGGTGCACGAAAGCTTAGTTTTGGGAAGCCTAAAATCTCTGCATCTTCTCGTAGGATAATTATGAACATTTTCGTGATACATAATATTACTATTCAGATAACTTGGCAGCATATTATTTTTGAGTTTGTACAACATTGTTAAGGTATTATATATTATATGTTGTTTGGTTGTCATCATATTTAAATTTTGTAACATAATTTTGACTCTAGTATAAATGTTGCACTTTAAAATGATCCTCATTCCCCTATTCTGTATAACCTGCAGTTTGTTATTTTGTGCTTCGTTACATAGGAATAAAACACTAGAACAATAATTTAAATGCGGAGTTACAATAGAATTGTAAACAAGGCGCGTTGTCTTGAGATCCAAGTTATTTCTGATCCTTCTAAGGAATCCAACCTTTTTAGCAATTTTCTTTGTTATGTATTCTAAGTGTTCGTCGAATTTCAATTTGTCGTCTAATATTACACCCAGATATTTAATACTGCTAACCCTTTCTATATTTACGTTATCAATTTTTAGTACTATTTGCTCGTTTCCTCCCAGGCTATCCACAATTAAAAATTTGGTTTTCATAACATTTAATTTTAGTTTATTTTGGTTTAACCAGAGAGTTACATAATTTAAGTCAATTTGTATTTTCTCAATGGCGTCCTGTAAATTTTTGTTGGCTATGTATAACAGTGTATCATCAGCAAAGAGTTTAATTGAACAATGCTTTAACACTTTGATAATGTCATTTATATATATAATGAACAACAATGGACCTAAGACAGAACCCTGCGGAACACCTTTATTAGTACTATGTGGTTCAGATGTTATCCCACCATATTTGGTGACTTGTGTTCTTTCTGACAGGTAATCAGCAAACCACTTAATTTCTTTGCCATTAATTCCAATATTACTTAATTTTTTTATTAATCTATCTCTATCGATTGTTTCAAATGCCCGTTTTAAATCTAGAAATACTGCAATAATTTTACTTTTTTTATCTCTAAAATTTTTCCACTCATCTATAACATAGTTGATAGCGGTTTCACAAGAATATTTGTTTCTAAAACCAGATTGTTGTCGAACTAATATCTGCTTGGCATCAATATATTCAGTCAATTGCTCCTTTACAATGTATTCCAATATTTGTTCATATTTGGGTAAACAATTTATTGGTCTAAAGTCGTCAAATTTTTTTGGGTTGTCAATTTTTGGAATAGGAGTTATTACAGATGTCTTCCAAGTTTTGGGAAAAACTCCACTATTCAAAGACTCATTGATTATTTCGACCATCGATTCGCCAATAACATTTATAGAGTTTTTGATTATATTTATTGTAATACCATCTTGGGATTCCTTTGACTTCATATTACTCAGCACCCTCTTTAAGTACGCTAAATCTATATTTTTAAACTTAAATTCTTCATCGGTGCATATTGGCTTGTCTAGTTGGTTCTCGGGATGCTGTGGAATACTTTCAATTATAAGATCTATGCTCGAAATAAAATGCTTGTTAAATTTAGTCGTTATCTTCTCTACTTCTTCTTCAGTTCCATCTGGGAATTCAATTGACTTTACTACTTCTTTTTGCTTACCCTTTATGATTTCTTTTAGTGTAATCCAAAGTTTTCTTGGCTCATTCTGTTGTGTTTCTAATTTTTGCTTATAATAATCGCATTTATGTTGTTTGATTTGTTTGGAATAAATATTACGAATTTTTTTATATGCATTCCATTTTTCGTCTGATGGTTCCAATTTTGCCGCTTTATACGCATTATCTCTTTGTTGCTGAAGGTTGTGTAATGGTTTTGAATACCATTTATTCGTATTTTTGTATCTGGTGGGAGTGACGTCATACGGCATGAAGTGTGCAGAACAAGTTCCTGCTGTCTACACCCGCGTGGCTTCCTATATCCCTTGGATAGAGTCCGTGGTGTGGGCCAACTGATATTGTAACTAATTTAGGTATCGCCGCTCCGGGAACCATTCACTGGATAACCAATATTCGCTCCGTACTCGAACAATAATTGCATGATGTACCTGGTGAGAGTGCCGTCATACGGCATGAAGTGTTCAGAGCAAATTCCTGCTTATATGAATCCATTTGTTTTTTTTTTTAACATTAATAATTAGTCCTACATCATATGCCCATTTAAGTAGTTCTTTAAATGATTAACATGATTTCTGTATTAGCATACCAACTTCAGCAAGGATGAAATCTTTATATCCCAATTTGGCATGAATATTTTTCATTTTGTTTGTTTCAAGATTTTTAAGTAAGTTTATATTTCGGTACTATTAGTTTTTTTGTGGTTTCAGCATTTTTGTAGAAGAATTTTTGAGATTTGCCATATAAAACAACATCCATATTCAGTGCAACGTTTCCTTTTGCAGTATTAGAGTTTTTATTAGATTACAAGGTTTATAATGGATAAATCATTTCAATAGCTTCGTTTTAAGACCAAAATAACAAGCGTGGGAGCTACAACTGTTTTTTTAATTTTTTTTTTAATTTGCCGAATCAAGAAATAATTGGCTTTCTTCTATCCGAAAATCAATCGTAGACATTTAAAATGACGCATATATAAGCCAAAAATTGCTCCAGTGGTTAAAAGATTCTGAACAAGGACAAAAAAATTATGAAGTCCCATCAGCTCCCAACCATCTGGATACAGTGAGACTATGGCATCCCTGTTTTGAGGTGGTTTGTTGTGAGGCTAAAGGTAGAGGGTAAGATAAAGAGATGGGGAAGAGGATGATGGGTGCCCGGTTATTTACATATGGTCTAAGCGTTGGCGAATCCAAAATCAAACATCCGGAAACCTCCATCACCCCAAAAGAAAACATTTTATTTTTTATTTTATCCAATTGTAAGCCATATAAACATAATAATAATAGTAAAAACATTTATTTGTCAATACATTATTAGTTGTTACCCATTTTTTACATCATATTTGGTTTATTAATTGGTTGGGCCTTTACACAATACACACCTACACTTATCTACATATCTACATATATTTATCATGAACCTATGTACTTGGTAGTTAGTATTGTTACATGTTTCCTTTCTACGTCCTGTTTACACCTGTCATTTTTCATTACCCACATTATCAGTCATAAATTGATCCTCTCACTATAAACATCTCCGCATCAATATTCCGCTAATCGCTCTCTGCCAGTGTAAATTCGCCGCCTCTACAAAGTGCATCAAATATCGAACTAATACTATACAAACATTCCACTAAAAATACAGTGTAATATATACCAGCTCGACAAGAAGAAGTGTTCCTCAGTAAGTTATTTATTTACTTTCCTTTACCTGTATATACATACTAGCTTCTGCCCGCGACTTCGTCTGCGCAGGATTAGTACTTCGATTAACTTATTTTCTTTTCCTAGGTCCCATCTATGTTTATACCAAAATTCTTAACCTATTTATTTAAAATGTTTATAATTCTTGATTCGATTCAAGGGTGAGTACTTCAAATAAATTCACTAATTTAAATATTTTCGAAAAAAGAATTTTGGTTTTACTATCATCGTTTTTCAAAATATTATTCTCAAATTTTGACATTTTCTATTAAAAAATAATGATTATTTGTAATACATGGAAAAGAGCAAGCTTTGGGTATAAATTAAAACCTATATGTTATTCTGATGTATGAGCTATTGTAAAGTTTCATTAAAGTCCATTCAGTGGTTTTTGCGTGAAAGAGTAACAAACATACATATATCCATACAAACATTCGCGTTTATAATTTTAGTAAGATAAGATTTTCTCCAAATGCAGTGTTTTCATCACACACATCACTCAATGGTCCTTCAATTAAACAAATTATACCACAATAATATTGATATAAAGGTCAATGCTCAGCTGTGTTTTCCGAACCCGGAATGCAGCTGGTTTCCAACATCGCCCGCTCATAACTAACTCTTATTTAAAAAAAAAAAACTGTATGTACCAAACGTAAAAGTCCAATGTGTGAATAAAAGAAAAGTAAATAAATAAAATAAAAAATACACAACAATTCTCCATTCAAAAGCTTAGCATGTGGTGGTACATAATAATATTATATATTATAATAGGTGTGATGCATTTGACGTTTGGGTTTTGGAAAGCGCAAAAATCTGTGTTTAGCCCAGTCAATCTAGACAAAAAGAAGTAGGCCCTAACTGGAACAAATTGGGGGAAAGCTGACTTCTGTGAAAAATACTCCCTGTGGTTGATGCTACTCACCTGCAAAAATTCAGCTTTCCCCTAATTTGTTCCGGCTCAATGCGTTCAATGACTGGGCTAGTTGGGCGAGTAATAACAAATAATTTTTTACTATATCTATATTGAATTAGATGCAAATATGTTTTTTGAATAATATAGTGTGTATTAATAATTATATTATATTCAATAAGGTGGTGTCAAAAACAGTTTTCTTTTTCAAATTGAATTATGTCAAACGTTACCAAACAAAAGGAAAAAATAATCAAAATATGTTCAAATTTGGTTAAAAATTTTAAAAATATTGCAGGAATATTTAAAAAAAAATAATTTAATAACAACAAATTTTCATTCGTTTAAAAAAGTAAGTTTATTACGGTAAGCTAATATTTTTTACACAAAATTGCAACGAAAAATAGCACAAAGGGAAACAAACACGCAAAAGGGCTTAAATTAAAGCGATTGCAGTCTTACTGGTGTTAATTGAAAACATATTTGGGACCTTGCGCCTACTGATTATGGTTTTTTTTTATTATTTTCCTAAGAAAAGGGCCATATAGAAATGATCCAATAATTTTTTTTTCGAGCAGAGTAAAACTTTGGTGAGCGACATAATATGAACACATGTTGTAATAATATATCCTCCATACAGCATCTCCAAAGATGATAAAGACTTTGAAGATAATTTTCCTCAGGAAGTCCAATGTTTATAAAAAGAGCCGTTTTCTTGAGAAATTCGCCACAAGGGAGCAAAAGGTGCAGTGACTTAATGCTTTTTTAAGTATCACCAGAGCGTTATCGCCAAGACTATGCCTTTTGCAGATGATGTAGTACTGATAGCAGATAATCATTGTGACTTACAGAATAGCCTGGAAAGGTGGAGAAAAATCCTAGAGGATAATGGCCTAAAAATTAGCAGGAAAAGACTGAATATTGAAAACACAAATGCTGTAACTCCTTCGATGCAACTGGATGGAGTAACATTAGCCAACTGTGACACATTTAAGTATCTCGGCTCACTCATCCACAAAGATGGAGGATGTGCAGCAGGTGTTAACCACAGAATAGGTGTGGGATGGTAAATTTAGATCCGTAACAGGAATCTTGTGTGACACAAAAATGCCTATAAAACTAAAAGGAAAGGTATACCAGACTATTGTTAGACCCGCGATAATGTATGGCTCCGAATGCTGGACCATGTACAACTCCTACACCAGGCAATTGAATCAGCAGAAATGCGAATGCTTAGATGGTCGGCAGGAGTGTCACTAAAAGATAAAATTAAAAGTTCAAGCATTCGTAGTAGCCTGGGTGTCACGGACATAAACAATAAGCTAGAGGAACGACAGTTGAGATGGTATGGTCACATAAAACGGAGACCACCAGACCACACAGTGAAGCAGGCAATGTCTATGGAGCTTCATCTACAGTCATCCAGAGGAAAACCAAAGAACTCCTGGATGACTCAATACTCCAAAATCCTAAGTAGAAACGGCCTGGAAGAGAGCGATACCCAGAACCGAAGAAGCTATAACCTGAGAACGAGGAGAGCCGACCCCAACAGCCTACCTATGCAATGAGTTGGGACAGTGCAAGGAAGAAGAAGAGACCAGAGCGTTGCTCGATTGGCAAGAATATCGAGCAGAGAATCCACTAGTTTCATGCCAGTATATTCTGCGAATGAGTCCACAAATGACTCTTTAGGCGATCCTTTATAGAACATAAATAGTTGCAGTTGGTACAAGAAAAAGGTTTTGCACCGTGACTATACATATGACCTCTAAGATCACACTTCTGAGAACATGAATATTGCAGTGGGCACACGAAAATGGTTTTACTTCATTGTGGGTAAACATATGGATTCTTAGTTCGCTCTTTGAAGTACATAAATAGTTGCAGTCGGCACAAGAAAATGGTTTTTCTCCACTATGGGTAAACATGTGAATAATTAGTTTTCTCTTCTGACAGCATGAATAGTTACAGTCGGGACACGAAAAAGATTTTTCTCCACTATGGGTCAACATGTGCATTCTTAAATTTTCCTTTGAATAACATGAATAGTTGCAGTCGGGACAGGATAAAGGTTTTTGCCCACTATGGGTATACACGTGATTTTTTAAGATTTCCTTTTCTAGAACATGAATAGTTGCAGTCGGGACAAGAAAAAGGATTTTCTCCACTATGGGCATACATGTGACTTTTGAGATCTATCTCCCGTGAACATGAATAGTTACAGTCGCGACATGAAAAAGGTTTTTCTGCACCGTGGGTATACAAGTGAGTTTTTAGATTGCCCTTTCTATAACATGAATAGTTGCAGTCAGGACAAGAGTATCGCTTTTCCTTAGTATGCGTCTCAAGGTTTGACAGCGAGTCTGAAGAAGATTACTTACAGAAAAGATTAAAAAATGTAAGTAAAATATCACTGAAAAAGAAGATAACACTTATAATCTAAATGAAAATATGAAACATTGATATATTACATTGATGGGAATAACCTTCAAGAAAGTATTTCTTATGTAAATTGAGTAAGTAAGAAAATATCATCATACAAATAAGAGAGCTGATGTTAAGAGAGCACGAATTCTTAACTTTAATAAACTAGAAATCACTTTTACCTGCTGTCTGGGTCAATCCTTCGGAGTGCTCTAAGTATTCCTTTTTAACATCCGGGAGGTCTATGTCAATATCCGTATAAGGAATCTCCCCTCTGACTTTATCTCGGGGTCCTGGTTCTAGCATGATGATAACAATCTCCACGTTAATACGACCTGGAGAAACAAAACACAGTATTTGCATTGATATGCCGAGACTGAGAAGTTCTTTAAAATATAGGTAAGTCTCTGAAGTTCTTTTTCGTTGTTTTTTTAACCCGTTTAATCACAGGAGACCATATTTGTCCCAGTTCACATAGGTCTGATAGAAATCGTTGTATATCCCCTACTACCGTAGTGAGAAGTATGATCTAAACTATTTTGGAAAGAGAATATAACACCATATACTCAAATCTAAAAGTTAGCCACAAAAAATTAAAATGTACACCTTTATGAAATCAAAGTTTCCGATCACAATTTGAAAAAAAATTATGAAACTTTGTGAATTTTTAAAGTTTTTTTTAATATAAAATGACAAAAAAGTGAGATGACATTAACTAATTCATTTGTCTAATGAAATATGTATGTGTTTTTTTTTTCATTATCAGTAATTTTAGTTAGAAAAAACGTAAAGTGAGCCATTTTTAAAACTTTTTAAAGTTTTCATCCAAAATTTTTATGTTTAAAAAATTACATGGTTATTTCTAATAATTAAATTTGAAAGCTTGTTTCATCACCTTTCGAAAACATTTTTTAGTTTTTGGATACGTTAACAAATATTTAATTTTATTGCAAAGCGGGATTATTTTTCACCTTTGAAAAAATACGTCAAATTATTGAAGGGTGGTTAATTCATTACTCTTTTATTCATCGCTCTTTCATTTGAGAAAATAATTCAATGACACGATTATTAAAGTCTGGTATGGAAGAAATCAAACTTTTTTCGATGCTCATCATTGACAAAGCATTGAGCCGATCTTGGGACATAGTGTTCCTCAGAAATGTTTTTACACGTTTCAGTGTAGAAAAACACCGTTCGCACTCAACAGTTGTCATTGGAATAGTACAAATTATTTTTAAAAGTTTCACTGTTTCACTAAAACACTCCACTAAGTTGCACTTGTAAAATAATTGTAAAATTGATATTGCTCCGTCAGCATTCGCAAAATCATCTCTGGAATAAAGCACACGTAATTCGTTTCGAAGTTTCACTTTATCCAAAAAATCGTACACACTCGTAGTCACGGAAAACTCTTCCTCCGGGAAATAATTTTTGTACACAGGGAACATTTCGGTGAAAAATAATTTTGCGGCTAGCAAGTGCTGTGTAAATTTGAAACGGTCAATAATTCCGGCTGTTATAAGGTCACAAACTTCGGCACATAATGCAGAAAATGGTCGGTCTAGTCGTTTCCTTTTTGCTGGTGGCTCTACTCTATTATCCAAGGAATTCCTAACGTTTTGAATGCACTTTTCAAAGTTTTCAATGAACGATTTTACCTGGATTGTATCGATTGATCGCCCCTGCAATTGCTTGAAAAGTACTTCACAGTGCGGTAATATATCATTAAAAAAAGATAGCCAAAAGTTGAACTCTTCATCGTTAAGATAATGTAATAGCATTTCAGCTTGATTTAGAGTATTCGTATCTGTTGCCAATGAGTTCGTTATATTTTCCATGCATTGTATTAATGAAAGTCTGTGACCGAATATAGTAGAAACAGTTCGAATGTTGTAGTTCCATCGTGTTTGGGGGATAGATTCTATTTTTTTGGACACGATTTCATTTAAAATAGCAGTGCGTTTTGCTGAGCGCGAAAAAAAATTTGGAAAGCTGTGTAAATGAGCAAAAAAGTTCTTCACGTGAATATTTGTCGAAACAGCTTTCTCAAGAATCAAATTGAGTTGATGTGCATAGCAATGTGTGAAATGTGCATATGGGTAGATCTCTCTTACTTTTGCCTGGACTCCATTTAGATGTCCACTCATTACACTCGCCCCATCATAGCTTTGTGCAATAAATTTATGTTTAATATTTTCCTTATTGAACTGCTTTACTTCGTTCAAAATGACTTGGCTTAACCCCGATGCACTTTGGTCACTGGGCGATAGGTATTTCCAGAAACGTTCGTATATCACTCCTTTCATTTCGTATCGTACAATTAAAACCAGCTGGGTTGATACAGACACATCGGTGGTTTCATCAGCTTCGATCGAAAAAAAATCGGCTTCCGAAATTTCTTGCAATATTTTCTGGTGACAAACGTGTAATATTGCATCTAATAAATCATTTTGAATGGTCTTAGAAACTCCTTTAAACACAGTTGCTTTTTCCAGATGATCCTTCATAGACGAATCAATTTCAGCTACAAAATCTATCAGACCGCGAAACACTCCCCTATTCGTAGAATCTTCAGCCTCATTATGCCCTCTTAAAGCAAGTTCAAATGCGCCACAAAATCTAACAGAGTCTATAATTCTGGACAAAATTAATCTGTTTTGGCGAACTTTCTCATTGAATTGTTTTACAGATTCGCGAAAACCAACATCAAGTTGTAATCGTATATCAACTCGACCTAACAAACTAAATTGTAACACGTTATTTATGTGTGCTTGGGACAATGAATGTTTATTTACTTTTTCAGTAAAATGAGCAATATCACTTACACCACTCTCACTCCACGGTTTATCACCACCAAAAATTGTACATGGAAAACAAAAGAATGAATTTAAACGATTACACCCACACAGCCAAGATGCCTTCGCATAAAGTTCTTTTTTAAATGCTCTATTTACAGTTTTTTCTTTAACCTTACAAACTTGTATTATATTCAGCAATGGTTTTGGAGGGCCCTTATTCTTCAAAAACATTTTATTCTCAAATGAACTTCGGTTATTTTTAATGAAATCGACGTTAATCACATTACCACTCATTTTATAAGATTTTTACAGAGCAAAACTCGCGAAAACCGTTACACAATGCTGTCAAAACTGAATTCATCAATCTGCCAATAGTGCCAATAGCTTAATTTCGCCAGGAGTGCTAAAATATAACATTGTTAATTAGTTACAAATTCGGTTATACTAATTCATTCCATTGGTACATTCGGTAGGTACCTACCATAATACGCATGTTTAAAGTATTGTCTCAGATCAGAATGCTGCTGCGCGCGCATGTCCGCCGCTAGTGCACGCGGTGGACATATATCTCCACTGCTCTAACACATCAATTCCCAAAGGGTTTCTCTACCTGTCTTGCTCATTTCACGGTTCCAGCGTCTAGAGACAGTTCCTATAGAAATACCACTTTATGTGGCATCGCGTCTTGGGCATAACGAATTATGCACGCGTTTATACATAGGTACCTACTACAATACTGTATTGTTTTTCGCATGCGCGGGAAGCGCGGGAATATACTAGAAAAGTCAGTTGGTAAGGATATTATAATGCATTGGCGGGAATTCTTCATGGGTGGATGTACGAATTTACACTTCTAACGTACATCAATATTTTTTAGTAGTGCAGTGCACAAATGCACTCAAGAAGGAACCGCCTCTGGCTGATACCCGACATGCGTTGCGATGCCAGATACGAGGAGGTCCCAAAAGAAACGGCGGTGGAGGGGAGGAGTGGAGGCGGAACGGGTTTTTTGTGGTCGGCTTGTTTCGGACGTACGGAAACTCTTTTTCAGTCAGCGTGCGAACTGCGAAGCTGCGTCGCTATCAGACCAAGCATTCAATGCAAATCAATATTTTCTCTTTCGGTGAAAATGCGATTTTCACCTTTAAAAAGTGGGAAACGTCGGTTGAAGACCAACCTCGTTCTGGACGCCACTCAACCTCAAGCACCGGTAAAAATATTGATAAAATTAACACTCTTGTCCATGAAGATTGTCGCCGAACAATTGATCAACCATCAGATATGACTGGAATAACATGGATTTGCACATGACAAGAGTTGCAGCCTCTTGTGCCTCGTGCCCTATCTGAGGATCGAAGAGAGGGTCTCCTTTAAGCTTGCTGCGAATTGAAAAATCAGCTGGAAGAGTACCCGGATTTATTTGAGAAGAAGGTTAGTATAAAATGTATAAGCCCGACTCACGGATAATACGGAATATTTCTTGTCGAAGTTCAATACACGGGTAATACGGAGCGTTCCTTTTTGAATAGACAATCAAACACAATCAAAAATGACATTTGCCGAATGCATTAACCTTATAAACTAAATTCTAGTCAACCGGTGTAGATACAGCACCTATCTACTTCCTGGTTGAGCATTAATACAATATAATCGTAAAATTAAACTCTTATAACCTGACCTAGATTTTGTGTTCTCAAATAGTTTAGCGGCTACGCTAGGTTTGTGTAAGATGCCTTGTAATACAAAAGAAAGTGCTCCCCTTATAGCGCCTGCTCACGCCAAGGCAAGAAAAGCATCCCAATTTCAAGTAGTTTAGCGGCTACGCTAGGTTCGTGTAACATGGTTTGTGATACAAAAGAAAGTACCCCTTTCCTAGCGCCTGCTCGCGTCAACACAAGAAAAACATCCCAGTTTTCAAGTGGTATAGCGGCTACGCTAGGTTTGTGTAACATGATTTGTGATACAAAAGAAAGTTCTTTAAGCTGCAAACGCAACGTTACGTTATGCCAATATGCTATACATAATTGCAAATCCAACTTCTGCCAGTACTGTAGATATTCGTCTACATCACCTGTTCCGTAGATATTAGTCAGCAGTATGAGCTGTAGATATTCGTCATCACTTGGGTTCCCATAGATATTGTTCCAACATACCTCGTATAGATATTAAGGTCAACAATATAAATAAAAATAATGTAAAATGATACAGTTTGGGAGCCAAGCGTGGTGACATAACTCGCCCTATTAAGATGGAATTTGCAGAACCGTCACAAGGGAAACTAATATTACAAAACAGACGTGATGTTCCTGGTCAAATAAAGATGAAATGCGATCAGACCTTATTACAGAGAAAGCAATTGTCAGACCTAAGAAAGGAATTGGAAGACCGTATGAAAAATGGTGAAGTGAATTTAACCATTAAATATATAAACTCCTCAATAAAAATAGTAATTACAACGCCAAAAAACTAAGGTCACAACAGACAAAAAGAAGTGTTTATCAAAACGTACGTGGGGTGCGTACTTTTAACTTTATCAATTTTCAAAAACCGCACCGACTCTTCCATATGATGTGTGGTGGTGTTTTGTTAGCAATCTCTAAGACATTAGTCTCCAGGAAGCTTATTACAACTTACAAAAACGTTGAAAATATTTTTAGTGTGATTAACAACAAAAAAAAAATCGTTCTAGGTTGTGTTTATATTCTTCCGTCATCTGATCAAATAATCTACAGAAACCATATTGAGAAATACCCGAAATGTCCAACTTTTTAAACTTAAATCAATTAAATGATAACAAAAATAGCAATGACCGAACTCTGGATCTAGTTTTTTGTAATGTAAAATCTGTTACTGTAACTAAAACCTCAGAAATTCTTCTTCCTTTGGACAATAAGGAAGTTGTGTCCTTTTTTTCTTTTCTTTATCAATGTTCACAGGCAAACTTAAATACCAGTATTTTTTTTTAAAAAGTTTGTTTTCATAATTAAATTAATTCTACAAGTTTGAATTTTATTAAGCCCGCGAAAACGGCGGCAAGAGCATAATACCGTGCGGCAGAGTTCGTGACGTAACCCGGTCCTTGCTTGTGTGTAATATAAAGGAAAATATTTACAAAACCGGGACACGCTTAATATGGACGAAAAAAATAAATTTAAAAAGTTGTAGTAGTTTAGATATTTACTAGTACTAATCAATTCAGTTACCAGAATTTCGAAAAAATTGCTTTTGTAAATATTTTCCCTACATTTTTTATAGGTATATACACTTGATAACAGAGGATTAAAACAAACAAACATTAAAAACAATCTGGTGTATGCATATCATCTTATAGTTCGGTTAGGAAATTGTATATAAATATTTAATTAAAAGATAATATTAAAAAAATAATAATATTAAAAAATAATATTAAAAACATATTAAAAAAATAATATTAAAAACATAGTATAAGTTATTATTGGTACAACTCTTATCATTTTAATTTTTTAGCTTATACGCACATTAACATAATAAGGAAGTTGAGTGTTTTTCTTTTTTTTTTTTTTATGAATGTTCACAGGCAAAGTTAAATATTAGTATTTTTTTTATCAATAACTATATTATATGTAAATTTCATTATCATAAATTCATTGCTGCATTAACTGTAAACCTCATTATCATTAATTATTATATTATCACTAAACGTACTTCATTACCTTAAATTATATAATCTGCATACTTCACCCGCCATAACACAGGGACATCCCTAGCATGGCGGGCGAAATAACACAATATCTACACTTGTGCATGGTTCTAACTTAGCGATGGGAATGATCGAAACTTTTATATAATCGATTTTTTTTAATCGAGACATCACAATAATCGAATGATTAATCGATTTTTTGCTCGGAGTTTGGGAGCAATAGCTACGGTCAGGGGCAGGATTTTTGTCTGTGGGGGGGGGGGGGGGGGTAGGAAGCCGAACATTATTATGGTGCATCATGTATGGCAACGCTTATTTTTTGTAGTAATTTTATTTGTTGTTTTTTGGTATGCATTTCATAAAATAACAATTATTGTTAAGCTACTTAGTTTAGCCCTTTGGTAAAAATTTCCATTAAAAATATTTATGTATGTTTAATAATATGTCAATAATTATAATTATATGACATTTTTGTCCAAAAACAATCTCTAAATAACATGTTTAAATAACGCAACATTAGTAAGTAAGTACTGCAACAACATTTCAATCACCGTTTTTCTTTCCTGGCAATGGCAAATTGGCAAATTCCTTTTTATTTGATGGCAACATTAGTGTTATTCCTTTTTTCACGAATTTCAAATATGTGGGCATCTCACAACAAATAAAATTACTAATAAGATATTTAGTTTCGCCGGTAGGTACAAATTCCCATTAATAATATTGACAGTGTGTCTGTGTTTAACACGAAGATAATAATTTTATGTCGTTTTTGTTAAAAAAAATAACCTCTAAATAACATGTAGGTTATGGACACCTTTTCGTATCAAACAAATTATCATTAAATATATAAATATTATCATTAAATATATAAATAAAGTTTTCTTACTATAGAAATCGTTTCATTTTTATTACAAACTAAGAAACACCTGTTAATTTCAAATAAATTAAATATATTTGGATACGTCCATATGAAAACATATTACTTGCTGATTTTGGTAGAGTATTATTTACTGCCCTGAAGAAACTACGGTTTTAACGAAACCCGGTCGGCATTAAATATAAAAATGGTATATACTAAGTTATTGTTTTATTTTAAATTAAATATACAATACCCAAATAGATGATACATAACCTCATAATAGACATTTTTAAATTGTTGAAAGCTATCACCATCGCAATCTTTTACGTATAAAGTATACTGAAAACGTAAATCGTTACCTAAAAGTATTCATTCATAATTTAAAATTCACACATCAGGTTGTTTATAACATGTACATATAAAATATTTAGTTTGTCAAGCAAAATCACTTTCGATGACGTTTCAAGACTATGCATTCGAATTCTGACATCGAGAAGCGAGAATCGATTCCAAGTTCGATGACGTTTAAAACCGATTGTCTCGGACTGTGCATTCGAATGGATTCTGACATCGAGAAGCGAGAATCGATTTCAAGTTCGATGACGTTTCAAACCGATTCTCTCGGCCGTGCATTCGAAAGAATTTTGACATCGAGAAGCGAGAATCGATTCCAAGTTCGATGACGTTTCAAACCGATTCTCTCGGACTGTGCATTCGAATGAATTTGACATCGAGAAGCGAGAATCGATTTTTCTATGGAAATGAATCGAAATCATTCGATGGTAAAAAAGATCGAGTAAATCATCGATTATTCATCGATTGTGCCCATCGCTATTCTAACTTGATGATGGTGGAATCCCTAGTTGTAGAAGTTGAACGAGACATCACAATAATCGAATGATTAATCGATTTTTTGCTCGGAGTTTGGGAGCAATAGCTACGGTCAGGGACAGGATTTTTGTCTGTGGGGGGGGGGGGGGGGGGTAGGAAGCCGAAAATTATTATGGTGCATCATGTATGGCAACGCTTATTTTTTGTTGTAATTTTATTTGTTGTTTTTTGGTATGCATTTCACAAAATAACAATTATTGTTAAGCTACTTAGTTTAGCCCGTTGGTAAAAATTTCCATTAAAAATATTTATGTATGTTTAATAATATGTCAATAATTATAATTATATGACATTTTTGTTCAAAAACAATCTCTAAATAACATGTTTAAATAACGCAACATTAGTAAGTAAGTACTGCAACAATAATTCAATCACCGTTTTTATTTCCTGGCAATGGCAAATTCCTTTTTGTTTGATGGCAACATTAGTGTTATTCCATTTTCCACGAATTTCAAATATGTGGGCATCTCACAACAATAAAATTACTAATAAGATATTTAGTTTAGCCGGTTGGTATAAATTCCCATTAATAATATTGACAGTGTGTCTGTGTTTAATACGAAGATAATAATTTTATGTCGTTTTTGTTAAAAAAATAACCTCTAAATAACATGTAGGTTATGGACACCTTTTCGTATGCAATTATTTGTATTTATATTTTTATATTTGTAGTTTATCATTAAATAAAGTTTTCTTACTATAGAAATCGTTTCATTTTTATTACAAACTAAGAAACACCTGTTAATTTCAAATAAATTAAATATATTTGGTCATATAAAGCAGATATGAAAACATATTACCTACTTGCTGATTTTAGTAGAGTATTATTTACTGCCCTGAAGAAACTACGGTTTTAGCGAAACGTCGGCATTAAATATAAAAATGGTATATACTAAGTTATTGTTTTATTTTAAATTAAATATACAATACCCAAATAGATGATACATAACCTCATACTAAACATTTTTAAATTGTTGAAAGCTATCACCATCGCAATCTTTTCAATAAACTATACTGAAAACGTAAATCGTTACCTAAAAGTATTCATTCATAATATAAAATTCACACATCAGGTTGATTATAACATGTACCTATAAAATATTTCGTTTGACAAGCAAAATCACTTTCGATGACGTTTCAAGACTATGCATTCGAATTCTGACATCGAGAAGCGAGAATCGATTCCAAGTTCGATGACGTTTAAAACCGATTGTCTCGGACTGTGCATTCGAATGGATTCTGACATCGAGAAGCGAGAATCGATTTCAAGTTCGATGACGTTTCAAACCGATTGTCTCGGCCGTGCATTCGAAAGAATTTTGACATCGAGAAGCGAGAATCGATTCCAAGTTCGATGACGTTTCAAACCGATTCTCTCGGACTGTGCATTCGAATGAATTTGACATCGAGAAGCGAGAATCGATTTTTCTATGGAAATGAATCGAAATCATTCAATGGTAAAAAAGATCGAGTAAATAATCGATTATTCATCGATTGTGCCCATCGCTAAATCGGACTATGAGATCTCAGCGTCTGAAATGTTTTTCTTAATTTTGTAATATCTATGGTTAAATCTGCGCACGCTGCTGTCACTTTTCTCGTTTATATTATTTCAGCTCTACTCATTTCGTTGATTTGTACACCTTGAACATAAACATTAGTCTCATCTCTCAAGAAACCCTTCAACTTCATTACAAAGTTAAAATTTAACACAACTACGTAATAGTATGGATTCCACCGTTATCAAGTTAGAACCAGGCACAGGTGCGGATGCGGGTGTTTGCGTAAAACTTACGGAAATCGATATAGATTATCCTGCTATCAAAAAAGAATGTCCGGAATCCATTTCTGAAAACAATTCAAGTATGTCATTATTCTTTTTTGGTTCATAACCGTGATAAGGGCGCAAAATAAAACGAACAATGTATTAAATGTGCAGATTTTTGCTTGGCTGTAACGACATGCTTATTCCTACATACCCTCTTCTGTTTGGTTTTGTTACATTTATTTATTATTTTTGGTAAATATTGGATATCGCTGGCATCGGTTAATACGCACTTTTTTTGAAAAAATCTTTTGAGACACCTATATTACAATAAAAGACAACTATTTGCATTGAGGAAAGTGGAAAATATGTCATTCTAAATTTCATTTACGTAAAATTAAAAGGTAAATATTGGATATAGATGGAAACGGTTAATACGCACTTTTTTTTAAAAAACTCTTTTGACTCGCCTTAATTACATTAAAAGACAACTATTTGCATCGGGGGCAGTGGAAAATATTTAATTTTAAATTTCAATTACGTAAAATTAAAATTAGCTTTCGTTCTGTGAAATGTGACCGACATTTTCAAAATTTTTTGTCAAATGTCATTTTGTTATGTTAGTATTCTTGATACTATACGAAAAACAACGAGCGGCTAGATTTTTTTTTTTTTTAGTGTTAAAAAAATAACATTCCGCCTAATTAGTACCTACCTAATACGCATGCATTGTGATTAAAATTTATTAGCTTGCATTTTTTCTTACCCCAAATTTTTTTTTTTTTTATGACTATTTCTGTGATGATATAGCGCCTGCTCGTGTCAAGGCAAGAAAAGCATCCCAGTTTTCAAGTATTTTAGCGGCTACGCTAGGTTTGTGTGACATGGTTTGTGATACAAAAGAAAGTACCCCCTTTACAGCGCCTGCTCACGTCAAGGCAAGAAAAACATCCCAGTTTTCAAGTAGTTTAGTGGCTACGCTAGGTTTGTGTAACATGGTTTGTGATACAAAAGAAAGTTCTCCCTTTACAGTGCCTGATCACGTTAAGGCAAGAAAAACGTCCATGGTTTGTGATACAAAAGTTAATGTATTATTTAAAAAAAAAATATTACTAAAGAAAAAAGCATGTTATTTTTACTTCATTTTATTTCCAAAACTCCGGTTCCTAAATTAGTGCTTACCTAATACGACCAGATTTCGTTTATCTTCAAAATCTTCTAGCCTCTCGTTATATATAAAAATGTATCAGGAATTCCAACATACCAAAGTTACAGTTATTACAAAATGGGCAACATTTCTCAAGACGAAGCTAATTTTAATTTTACGTAATTGAAATTTAAAATTAAATATTTTCCACTGCCCCCAATGCAAATAGTTGTATTTTAATGTCATTAAGGTGAATCAAAAGAGTGTTTTAAAAAAAGTGCGTATTAACCGTTTCCATCTATATCCAATAATTACCAATTAAAATTAGCTTTCCTCTTGTGAGATTTTTCCCATATTTTTTTTTGCTAATTCGCTGTAACTGTGATATGTTGGTATTCCTGATACACTATTATGTATACGAACGGCTAGAAGATATCACGAAATCTGGGCGTATTAGGTAAACACTAATTTACCGGTGTTTTGGAACGACGTAAAAAAACATGTTTTTTTCAGTAATTATTTTTTATAAATAATACATTCACTTTTGTATCACAAACCATGTTACACAAACCTAGCGTGGCCGCTAAACTACTTGAAAACTGGGATGTTTTTCTTGACATGAGCAAGCGCTATAAAGGGGGCATTTTCTTTTGTATCACAAACCATGTTACACGACCTAGCGTAGCCGCTAAACTACTTGAAAACTGGGTGTTTTTCTTGCCTTGACGCGAGCAGGCGCTATAAAGGGGGCACTTTCTTTTGTATCACAAACCATGTTACACAAACCTAACGTAGCCGCTAAACTTCTTGATAACTGTGATGTTTTGCCTTGACGCGAGAAGACTTCCCATGAAGTCTGCTACGCTTCGCTCTAGCGTCTCTTCGTATAGTATCAAGAATACCAACATAACAAAATGACATTTGACAATAAATGTGTGAAAATGGACGGTCTAAAAATTTACAAAATAAGTACAGGCTTAATATGCTTCTTCTTCTTCTTCCCCTTGTCCTATTCGGGTCGGGACCCACTGCATCGACAAGGCTCCTCCATGCGTCACTGTCTTGCGCCGATCGTTCGGCCTCCGTCCATGGCAGACATCCTCTCCTCGCACAGTTTTTGGAGTTGCTTCGACCGACTGTGTCTGGGGCGGCCCACTAGACGTCTCTCTGGAATGGCACTCAGTATTTTCCTTGGAATTCGGTCATCAGACATTCTTAGTACATGCTCAAACCACCTCAGCTGTGATTTTTCTATGAAGAATAGCAGTGGTTCAACGCTTATATCATCTCGGATTGTATAATTTCTTATTTGATCTCATTTCGTAACCCCTGCCACTCCTCTCAAGTACCTCATTTTGGCAGCTTGGACTCTAGAGCGTGTTTGTTCGTTTAGCATTACAATGGAATTAAGGGAAACTTGTTACGTTGGTTTGTCTCATATTTAACAAAAAGACAACAAGCTGTGTACTTTTAGTAGAAAATTCGAGGGCCGTTTTCCTACAAAGTACAACTTAAACATACTTAGTTTATTATTTTAAATACTTTTTTTTTTAATTTCTGCATAATATTATTTTTTATCTACATATTTTTTTTTGCCCTACCCTCGAAATTTTTTTCAAAAATAATTTGTAAACTTTTATAAGGATATTGCGCATTTCTCTCAGCTGTCTATTTGTAAAATAATATTCTAATGTATATATTGTCTTCCTTATTTATAAGTTAAATATTTGTATAATGTTTTTTGTTTTTATCTGCTGTATGTAATATGTAATTCGTGAGAAATAGTTTGGATGCAGTTGAGTTCTCTAGTTGTTGCTTTGTATATTCTTGTCAATTGACATATGTAAGTATCTGTATTTTCTACTTTAAAAAAAAAGTTTCTTTTCGACAGTCGAATACTCAAGAGTCAAACAACATAACAAGCATCGCTTTTAGCGTAAGTATCCAAATGGTAATTAAGTTTTTCTGTTATCAGGTGATGTTAGTTCAGCGGAGCATTCTTATTTAGAGGGAGTCACCATCAAACTAGAACCAGGAACTAAAGAAGGAGAAGACATTGAAATTTCTTTTACAGAAATTGGCATCGAACTGCCAGATATTAAAAAGGAAGTCTTTGAGAACTCTCAAAGCATTATCCAAACGACGGGTAAAATATTACATTTACTTTCATTTTTACAAATGAAGTCACATATGGCGTGCATTTCAAACAAAATGCACATGACAAAGGAAGGTTGCTATGTTTTTTGTAATTTTTTAATTATTTTTATATGCATATCGCACTCTAGTCTTAACTATTCTTGTCTGAGGCCACTGAGACTGTTGCATCCCCAATCGTGAGTATGTTGTGAGGCTGAAGGTAGTGGGGAGGGGAAGAAAATGGGGAGGAGGAAGGTGCGGAAGAATCTGGCTATTCAGATCTGACCACACACGGCTGAAGTCATTTTAAGCAACATTGACGTAGCTATATTTATTTTGAGGCTTTTTTTCGAAATAATTATAAAACCAATCAACTATTGTTTTTTCAATTAGGGCTTAACCTAATATAACAGCGCTTATCTTCTTTTTATTTATCCCTTACTTGACAGCCGGCGTGGTCGAGAGGCAAGACTCTCGATTCCCAATTCGAATCAAATTTTGTTTGACGAATTTGTGTTATTTCACAATTAATTAAGTAATTAAAAATAATTTTAATATATTTGCGGCACGTTCCGGAGTGAAAGTTATTCTCAGTATCGCCCTGGTGTGAGACCACCATTCAGAATTGAAACCTTGCTTGAAATGGCTTTAGCCATTTTTAGTGACCAGATGTGAATAGGCAGGTACTTCCCCACCTTCCTCTCCCCAATATCCTTCCCCTCCCTACTACCTTCAGCCTCATGTATATATGAGTGAGTTAATATATATTTATTTTGCTTAATTGTATTAGTTTTTTTATTGGTACAACTCTTATTATATTCATTTTTAAGCTTTTACGCACATTTATATAATTGTTAGAATTAACGCACAATTTAACTTGTGTTTTTATGTTATATTTTCTTTTACCTACTATTTCAGACTTATTTTACTATTATATTTTTAATCATTGTTTTATTATTTTGCTACATTGCACAAAATTGTATTGTACACATATGTGTTGTTTTATTACAAAATTCAACAACTATCTTTATCGTGTTATACTTACATATTATGTAATGTAAGGTTTTCTTGTAAAGGCCCACTAGGGCGTTAATGAATGATAGATAAAAAAAACAACAACAAAAAAAAACTTTATGATGCTTACCTATGTTTTTAAAGAACTTCTCAGTCTCGACATGTCAATACAAGTATTGTGTTTTGCTTCTCCAGGTTGTATTAAAGTGGGGATTGTTACCATCAAGGCAGAACCAGGACCCCCAGATATAGTCAGAGGGGAGATTCCTTATATGGATATTGACATAGACCTCCCGGGTGTTAAAAAGGAATGCTTAGAGCGCTCTGAAGGATTGACCCAGACAGCAGATAAAAGTGATTTTGAGTTTATTAAAATTGACAATTCGTGCTCTCTCAATTTCATGAGGCTATTTTACTTACATTTATTAATATTTTCTGTAATCTTTTTCAGATTCAATGACATACCTTAAGTCAAATCCTGAGGAAAAGCGGTACTCTTGTCCCCATTGTAACTATTCCTGCCTTCGAGCGTCGATTTTAGAAGTGCACTTACGCACCCATTCCGGAGAAAAATCTTTTTCATGTCCCAACTGCAACTATTCATGTTCTCAAAAGTCGTCTTTAAATCGTCACATGCTGACTCACAGTGGAAAAAAACCTTTTTCATGTACCGACTGCAACTATTCATGTTCTCAAAAGTCGTCCTTAAATCGTCACAAGCTGACTCATGGGACAAAACCTTTTTCATGTCCCTACTGCAACTATTCATGTTTTCGGAAGAGATGTCTAAAAATTCACATGTTTACTCACGGTGGAGAAAAATTCTTATCATGTCCCGATTGCAACTATTCATGTTCTCGGAAGGCAGATCTTAATAGGCACATGTATACCCACGGTGGAAAAAAACCTCTTTTGTGTCTCATCTGTAACTTTTCATGTTCTACAAAGGGACATTTAAAAATTCACACGTTTAGTCACAGTGGAGAAAAACTCTTTTCATGTACCGACTGCAACTATTCATGTTCCACAAAAGGACAACTAAAAACTCACATCTATACCCATAGTGGAGAAAAACCTTTTTTATGTCCCGACTGTAACTATTCATGTTCTCGGAAGGCAGATCTCAAAAGCCACATGTATACTCACGGTGGAGAAAAACCTTTTTCGTGTTTTGACTGTAACTTTTCATGTTCTACAAAGGGACATCTAAAAATTCACATGCTTACACACAGCGGAGAAAAACCTTTTTCATGCGCAGTCTGTAACTATTCATGTTATCAGAAGGGACATCTGAAAAGCCACATGTTTACTCACAGTGGAGAAAAACCTTTTTTATGTCCCGACTGTAACTTTTCATGCTGTCGGAAGAGAAATCTAATTATTCACATGTTTACCCACAGTGGAAAAAAACCCTTTTCATGTACCGAGTGCAATTATTTATGTTCTACAAAGAGCATACTAAAAATTCATATGTTTACCCACAAGGAAGAAAAACCTTTTTCGTGTGCCGACTGCAACTATTCAAGTTCTCGGAAGGGAGATCTTAAAAGTCATATGTATACCCACGGTGCAGAAAAACCCTTTTCTTGTCCCAACTGTAACTACGTGTGTTCTAGGAAGGAACGCCTACAGAATCATTTGCGGACTCATTTGCAGAATAGACTTCCTTGAACGCTCTGGTGATACTTAAAAAACATAATTTAGTCACCATACCTTTTGCCATGAAAATGCCTCTTATTATAAAAATGGGACAGCCTGAGGAAAATTTCTACTCACCACGAAAAACCATTTTCGTTTGCTTGAAAATGGTTTTTATTTATTCTTACAGCACATGTGTAGTCTGCAACTAGAATTTTGTAACTGCGATGTGTCTTAACTAAACACGGTAACAAAATATTCGACTCTCAAAACAAGCGAACCTTTCTTCATTTTATATGGATTACACAAGTTTGTTCAAACCGGGCGAACAATTCGCGCTCCCATGTAAAAAGGTCTATTCATTCAAAAGCAGATTTTACTTTTAAGAACTAAATGGTGATATTATAATGCGTGATGCCTATATACTGTCAGATTGAAGTATTAACGAATCACATATCGTTACCGTTAACTCATCCCTCTCCGCCCCGCTACAGTTGGTTATTACCCCTCTCCCTGATTCTCTAGTCTATGTTATATTCATATGTCTCTGGGTTTAACCAATTACCCCTTAACTTAAAATCGGAAAAAAATTATAAAAAATCAAAAGTTCAATAAAAACACCACATCAATAGTATATTATACTTAATAATACAATATTATATCTCTCAATTTTTAAATTGGAAATTCTTAGTCTTGCATTTCTTTTTATTTTCACTCTTCTTCTTTTATATCCATATTTTTTTCTTTTCTATTCTATTTCATGTATTACTTGTTAGATACATAAAAAAATCTTGATCCTTACACATACTAAAAATATTTTTCTATTTTTGAAACTGAAAATTATTATCAAATATATATATAAAAATGGATCCCTGTTTCCCTTGGTCACGCCATAACTTAAGAACGACTTTAACTATTTCATTAATCTCTTTTTTTAAATTTAAAATAAAACAATAACTTTGTATACACCACTTTTTTTTATTTATATACTTAATGCCGACCGGGTTTCGCTACAACCGTAGCTTCTTCAGGGCAGTATAATCTCTACTAATATCTAATATCTAACATGTGTTATATTCAGGGGATTGAAGAAATGGGCTGGGTTCCGCCGGTGCAGGACGTAATTGGAGTAAGGGACTGGGGGTTGGAAAGTGAATGTTCTTTGTCAATGGGGAACAACCTAAATATCTTTTTTTTAAGTTCTCTAATACTTTGTAGAAGGTTATTACTTGTTATATGGAAATAAATGGAAAAATAATACATGGAAAAATTATGAAAATTTGACAATTTCGAAAACTTAACGACTATTTTAACTTAGTACGTTTGACAGTTCGCGCGTTTGATATATTAGGTCCTTACATATGAAGTTGGCGTTTTGTATGGGAGGAACATAAAGTCGTTTTTTAAAATATAATATATTTATTTAATCAAAGTACGTACCATTGCTATCTATGCACTTTTGCCATCTCACAGGTAGTTCATCGATCCCTTTACTAAAAAAACCATTCGGAGGGGAATCAATAAAATCTTTGAAGGCGGTTTGGACTGCCCCATCGAAGTTGAATTTTTTCCCTTGCAAGAAGTTATCCAAATTTCGAAAAAAAATAGTAATCTGTTGGGGCAAGGTCCGGAGAGTACGGTGAATGTCTTAGACATTCCAATTGAATTTCCTCTAATCTGGTAGCCGTCTGTTGTGGATTGTGTGGTCTAGCGTTATCATGAAGCAGCAGTGGTTTAGAGCGATTATCCAGCCTCGGTTGTTTAGCAAGTAGCTTTACCATCATGGTTTGCAGTTGCTGACAATAGACATCTGCCGTAATCGTCTGGCCAGATTTAAGAAAGCTGTAGTGAACGACAACAGCCCTAGTCCACCAAACGCTCACAAGTAACTTTTTTGGAGTCAATTTTCGCTTGAGGCATGGTTTGGCTGGTTCGGCAGGGTTCAGCCATTGCGATGAGCGCTTCTGACTAACGTAAAGGATCCACTTTTCATCACAGGTAATGATTCGGTTTAAAATCCCTTCATTATTGTGCCGGTTGAGTAATGCAACGCAGCAAACAACGCGCGTTTGTTGATTTGCTTCACTCAATTCTTCCCAATTTGCTTCAAGTGGATTAAAACAGTTTTATCACTAACACCGCAGCCTGCAGCTAACTCGGACGTGGTTTGCGATGAATTTGCTTCCACAATAGCCTTCAATTCTTCATTATCAACTTTGGTCTCCGGCCGTCCACGGGGCTTGTTCTGCAGGTCGAAATTTCCTGAACGAAAACGTTGGAACCAAAAACGCACTGTGTTTTCATTTGCGGCACCGTCGCCATACACATCATTAATCCTTCGAGTCGTTTCTGCAGCACTGGTGCCACGGTGGAACTCGTCCTCGTAAATGACGCGATATTTCTAGTTTTCCATTTTGTAAACTAAGTGACGCAAGGAAAAAAAACAATTAAGGAAAAAACAAATGAATTATAATTTTCGAAATACAAATACATGAGTAAATAGCTGTATAAATTTGAATTTGGAATTCTTAACCAAAGAGAAGATATTTGAGATCAAAGTTGCCAGTACGGCAAAACGCCAATTTCATATGTAAGGACCTAATATTTAGAAATATTTCCTATACTATTCATCCGATTGCGATTAAAATTTGGTGAGTTGCTGTGAACATGCCCATAAAGGTTTCTATATATAGCAATATATCTATGTTGGTATGTTCTGGAGTTATAATATTGGTAAAAGTAACATTGTGGCTAATTAGAGATGACTTCTGTGAACAAGAATAGTTACAGTAAAAACATGAGAATGATTTTTTTCGTATGAGTGCGAATGTGTGTAATTAAGTGTGATTTCTGTGAAAACGAAAAGTTAAGGTAAGAGCACAAGAAAGGTTTTTCTTTTGTATGAGTGCGCGTATGCCTAACTAAGTTAAGTGAACAAATATAGTTACATTTAGAACATGAGAATGGTTTTTTCTTTGGTAAAAGTAACATTGTGGCTAGTTAGAGATGACTTCTTTGAACAAGAATAGTTACAGTAAAAACATGAGAATGGTTTTTATTTCGTATGAGTGCGAATGTGTGTAATTAAGTGTGATTTCTGTGAAAAGGAAAAGTTACAGTAAGAGCACAAGAAAGGTTTTTCTTTTGTATGAGTGCGCATGTGCCTAACTAAGTTTGACTTAAGTGAACAAATGTAGTTACATTTAGAGCACGAGAATGGTTTTTCTTTCGTATGAGTGTGAAAGTGTTTAATAAGGGTTGATTTTTTAAAACATGAATAGTTGCAGAAAGAGCATGAGAATCGTTTTTCTTCAGTATGGGTACGCTCGTGCCTAGTTAAGTGTGACTCCCGTAAACACGAATAGTTACAGTAAGAGCATGATAATGGTTTTTCTTTAGTATGAGTTAGCATATGGCTAGTTAAGTGTGACTTTTGTGAACCTGAATAGCTACATAAAGAGCATGCAAATAGTTTTTCTTTAGTATGAGTAAGCATATGTCTAGTTAAGTGTGTTTTACGTGAAAATAAAGAGTTACAGTAAGAGCATGCAAATGGTTTTTCTTTAGTATGAGTGCGAATGTGAAGAATTAAGTAAGACTTATGTGAACATGAATAGTCACAGAAAATGCATGAGAATGGTTTTTCTTTAGTATGAATGCGAATGTGCGAAATTAAACGCGCTTTTTCTGAACATGAATAGTTACAATAAAGGCATGAGAATGGCTTTTCATTAATATGAGTAAGCCTATGTCTAGTTAAGTTTGATTTACGTGAAAATGAAGAGTCACAGTATGAACATGAGAATGGTCTTTCCATAGTATGAGTGGGCAAATGAGGCATTACGCTAGGCTTCGAAGAAAGTTGCCTGTCATATTTAGAACAAGGGAAAGATTTTGAATTTTTAGATTTATTTCCACTGCTTCTTTGGTGAACTGAAATAATCTCATTTACTGCGCCAATAATGTTATTGAGTGCCGCGCCTGAAAAAAAAATTAGAGCATAATAAATCTAAACTTTTAATTATATCTAAACAATATCTTTGATTGTGTACAGGTCAGTGTGAATAAAGGAAGTTTTTTTAAAGGTTTAACATATATATATATATTTTAGATACAATAACATTACTTTATAGAAATGGTTATACCGGGGGCTTTACTTGTGCTAATTTTTTTTTTTTATAGAGCATACCTCACAAAAGTCCCTACTGCTCCCATCTGGAGCCAGTGAGACTATGGCATCTCCAATTGGGGTATGTTGTGAGGCTGAAGATAAGTGGCAATGCGATGAGCGAATGCGGTGCGGTGCAGACCACCGTACATGTGGTCAACGAATGCCCGCTCCATTCATTCCCCGGCGGGATTGATAAGGTCCACAGGGCGACGCCTGAGGCCCTGGACTGGCTCGCAGACCTAGATGTCCCCCTCTGACCCCCCCACCATACGAAAGAAGAAGAAGTGGGAAAGGGAAGGAGATAAGGAGGAGGAAGGTGGGAAAGTACTTGGCTATTCAGATCTAGTCACTAAACACGGCTAAAGCTATTATTAAGCAACGTTTCAATTCTGAATGGTGGTCTTACACCAGGGCGATGCTAATGCCAAATATTTAGACAATAGGATTCGTCAACTACGTGCTGGAATGTAATTTTTTGTAAGCCGAATACTAACTAACTAACTAACCATCACGCCGTTTCCCCGCAGAGAGGACGGACCGCCAAACACCTCGGTCTTGGCACACACTCTTTGCCTCATTCACATTCATACATCGTCTCATACATACTCTTCTATTTTTCTGACTCTTGACATGGCCCGACTCAAGTATCTGATTCACTTGATCGTGCCGAATACAAATTTCAATACCGAGCGAGAGGAGGGGTCATTGAGGAAAGTGGACCGAAGACCGACGAGTACTAAAAAGGGAAGAAGATCTTGGAATTTTATCCACTCATTTAGTTTCCCAAATCGTCATAGCGTCAGGTGTATCATTGTTCCTTTGTAAAAATCTTTGGTGAAATTTAGAGAACGTTACTTCTTATCATATTCCACCGCCTTCCTCCTGTCTTGTTATATATATTAAATTTTAAATATTTTTTTTAAAAGAAAGACAAACATTCACGGGTTACGAATAACCCAACAACATTTGAAAATCTCCTACTACCACCACACTAAGCGCAAGATGTTGGTTGTGTTGTGATGGAGCACTTAGCCTGCCGAGGAATCGAACACGGAACGCCTGGGTGGGACCCAACAACTCAACCACTGAACCACAGGTCTATATTAAAGGGAAGATAAAGAAGGATGGGTGTAGTTATAAGATATATTATACGGTTACGTCACAGGCTATGGAGACATTATCCTTTCATTTTGAGGGAATCATACGTACAAAAATATTTGAATGTATACATTAGAACACTAATACTCAAGACATTTAAAAAATATGAATTAAAATAAATTTCATTTTACCTTTCGTTTGGTGAATTCTTTCGTAGTGCTCCAAGCATTCATTTTTAATATCTGGGAGTTCGATATCAATTTCCGAAACTGAAATTTCAGTTTTTTCTCTTCCATTATTCCCTGGTTCTATTTTGATAGTGACTTCCTCTAGTTTAGAATGCTCCGTTGGACTTGTTTCACCTGATAACAGAAAAATCAGATTTAAATAATAATATTATTAAACGGAAAGATTATTATACTGATTGACTTTACATTACGTCTAATTATAAAAATAATATTGAAAAAACCAAGAGATTATCCAACACACCTTATTTTTGAAGAATTTAAAGTGTTAAAATTCAATAATCTAGTCCGAAAAATATATTAATTCAATTAATAAATGAAAAACCAAATAACAACTTTTTAACTGAAAGCCGCACTCGTCAAAAACATATATTTCCATCACAAAAATGTAACACCACATTTGCACAATAGCATTACATATACCTAGGAAAAAAATACTTTAACAGTTTACCGGAAAAGATAAGAAAAATTGAAGACGATAAATGTCTAATAAAAGCGATTAAAGAGCAATTCAATGTAAAAACAGATTAATGATGAATTTATCTTCATAATTAATTTATCTATTTATCCACGTATTTTTAAGTTCAAAATTCCTTTTTAATAATTTTATACATCATAATTAATTATAGGTACAAAATATTTTTCATTCTGACACTCGCTCCTCTTCTAAACACAAGCGTCCGCTTCTATAGGAGAGATACAAACAAAAATAAATAAATAAATCTGTGAAAACTTATTTTAAGTAATTTATTGTTATCAACATTGTTATACCTTGTAAACTTATAATTTAATAAAAAAAAATAAATAAAAAAAATTACATGATTATAGTGACACAAACTTCAAATTACAATGATGAATCATTATTAAATACTTTACGGTTTTGATTGGTTGTTTCGACATTTTCTTAATTGCATTGGGTACACCGTATGTCTCCTTTGCTAACCTAAATCATGTATTTTGAGAGAGCGTATCTCGGAATCGGCCAAAACGAGCAATATACAAAAAGAGGAACGATATTGTAATACATTAAATTAAAAGTGGTATACACAACGTGATGGTAAGCATCTTTAAGAAGCCAAAAACCTGCCATATTTCTCTTCGACAGCATTTTGCGTCTGTGTAGTAAGTACATTATTGAAATTTTTGGGCATGAATTTATTTTGGTGAGAAATATTATCACCAGTTCGAAGAATCCAAGAAATGAACAATAAAAAGACGGTTGAAATACATTGCTTATCGTTGATCAACAAGTTCGATTATAATAAATAAAATACCTGAATTATTTTCGGAAATGGATTCCGAGCATTCGTTTTTGATGAATGGATAATTTATATCAGTTTCCATAGAGATCACACCAGCACTCTCTTCCGTACTTGTGCCTGGTTCTAACTTGATGGAGGTGGAATCCATGATTCTACGTAAGGGGTGGTTCTGTTTATCTGAAACCAATAAAACATTTAATTTAACAATTGTATGCAACAGGTTTATTAGAACAGTGAATTAAATGGCAGACTGCAATATACAGATCTAATACAAAACTAAATTAATACTGCCAGTTTTACTGCGGCTTCAAAGCCTTGCTGAAGATCGTAATGTGAATGCATTTAACCTAACAAAACAGAAATCAGCTTTTTATAAATTGCCCCATTTGACAGATTATATCTACGTTACACATGTGTAGCGAGGATGTGTTAGGTTAAAGGAGGCCTGTATAATGCGATAGTAAACTTGTTGATAGTTGATACATCTGCGTGCTAACTTTTACGCATGTCAAAACAATTTAAAACCGTTTGGAACGGCGCAGTGAAGAAAACAAAGAATTTCACACAACAATCTAGAATAACCAGTCAAATGTGTGTTAAGATGAAGTTATTCGCCAAATCACTATTTAGATTTATCTTTACTACGAATCAGTTTACATTATGAATATGAAAAATATGTTTTGGATACATAGAAGCTTTTTCTACCTTTTCGACGAATGGTATTGAATTAAGTAAAATTATCAATTACATTACAAAAAATATAAGGTCAAAGTACTAAATAATTTGCTTTTTCATTAGATAAATATGAAATTATGAAACAACTTTTTTAAAATACCGCTTTATGGCTAAGATTATTTTTGACATTATTGATTGACTAAATTTTTTCGTTCTTGCAAAATTATTCGTAAAAAAAATAAAAACAACTTTGGCGCTACTTTACTCGCGCAGATAATACCAAAAATACGCGGGAGTTTTCAAAGGAGTTAGAATTCGAATATTTCTGGCGTTTATATTCCTCTTAAGGGTAAGATGATGAAGCGAAATAAATCGATAATAATATTAGTTGCAAATCAGTTTTCAATTGTCATACCCAAATGGCAGCTGTTTTACTTCGAAACAACACAATTTTCCGTGGTATTGTAAAATATAAAAAAAATATAGGCCTTACTTTGTTGATAAGAAGTCGAACTTCAAAAACGAAGTTAAAGGATTTCTTGCTGGAAGATTTGAGCGCTTTATCAAAGGTTTACGAATTGACGGAAATATCCTAACCAATAAAAAAGTGACAACCAGCGGCAGTGTTGCCAACAGAGCTTGGCCTAATATCGCCGTTTCTCATACATTTAGAGCTCGTACGCACTAGCTATCACTAATTTGTGTTTTTCGCAGAATTCTGACAATCTGTTTCCTCTGTCGTTTCTTGCACCCAGCCCAAAGGGCCCAACGCAAGTTCCTTCACGTCCTTCTCCTACAACAGCATTCCAATCTCCTAGGAGAATCAGATTTTCACCTGCTTTTATCTCTAATATAAGTTTATCCAGCGAACTGTATACCTCCTCCACTTCTTCGTCGCTATGACTAGATGTTGGCATATATACTTGGATAATTACAGTGTCTACAGGCTTAGTTTCTATTTTAACTAGAATAATTCTTCCGCTATATTGCACGTATCCCTTAACCCGTCTTCCCCACTCCTTGCACAGCACAACGCCTACTCCTCCTTGGCCAGGTTTATCCTTTATGCATCCTGTGTGGATGATTCTGTAGTCGCCACTCCAGAAGTCTCCACAATTGGGCCATCTCATCTCTGCTATACCTCGGGCATTCACGTTTACGTTTTGCATCTCAGTTGAGCAGGGGTCAGTTGAAATCGGAAGCGGTCGAGACAATATCATTTCTTTGTACTGGATATGTCAACTTGACAGCTCCGTGCATGCTCCGTGTATTAAAAATGACCCCCTCTCCTGTTCACGGAGAAGGGGGGGTCGCATAACTTCTGATATCGCGATCGTAGCGGTCACGAAAAATAACGCCGATTAGCGAAGATTCAAAACCGCGATCACAGCACATCATCTTTTTACGTGTGGCGGGTCTCTATGGGATTGTATTACTGTCGTTACCTTAAAATAGGCCGAATGAAATACAGAAATGAACGATTAGTGAACTGTCTGATTCCGCCCTTATGCTGGATGGATGAATTTTATGGGTGAAAAATGTACAACCTGAAGATCACTAGCCAACCCCTCCTCCCCCCATGGATGGATGGTTTATAGATCCGTCAAGTTTATAGGAATCTTTTTCCTGGTTCCATGACAGAATCAGTATCAGAATCAACACAACTCAACACCTCTTAAAAAGTCGTTTAAAGCTATGACTAAAAATAATTTTAAAATAGCCCATACCCTGACCTCACATAACCTATTTAACCAATTTTTTATATAACTCTTAATGACTTTTCAAAAGAGGTGTTGAGTTGAATTAATTCTGAATTATTCGGTCACCCTTTTTGCTATGTCGGGATTTTAGAGGAAAACTCATTTTCGGATCTGGTAACCCTTATTTTAAGCTGTAAGCTCGACAAATGGCGCCTATCAAGGAGTGCGCAGTGACGTCACAAGCCAAATCGCGCGAAAGAAGGCGTTTTGGTCCTAATTCGAAATGTGAATATTCAAAACGTTGTTCAAAGACTAATCGTATCCTAAAAAGAAAAAGGTTTGAATACTCCAGTTTGTAATTTTTTTCTTTAATTTTTGGTAAAAAAGGGATTGTAATCTAGCGATGGGAATGATCGAAACTTTTATATGATCGATTTTTTTTAATCGAGACATCACAATAATCGAATGATTAATCGATTTTTTGCTCGGAGTTTGGGAGCAATAGCTACGGTCAGGGGCAGGATTTTTGTCTGTGAGGGGGGGGGGGTGTAGGAAGCCGAAAATTATTATGGTGCATCATGTATGGCAACGCTTATTTTTTGTTGTAATTTTATTTGTTGTTTTTTGGTATGCATTTCACCAAATAACAATTATTGTTAAGCTACTTAGTTTAGCCCGTTGGTAAAAATTTCCATTAAAAATATTTATGTATGTTTAATAATATGTCAATAATAATTATATGACATTTTTGTTCAAAAACAATCTCTAAATAACATGTTTAAATAACGCAACATTAGTAAGTAAGTACTGCAACAACATTTCAATCACCGTTTTTCTTTCCTGGCAATGGCAAATTGGCAAATTCCTTTTTGTTTGATGGCAACATTAGTGTTATTCCTTTTTTTCACGAATTTCAAATATGTGGGCATCTCACAACAATAAAATTACTAATAAGATATTTAGTTTAGCCGGTAGGTACAAATTCCCATTAATAATATTGACAGTGTGTCTGTGTTTAACACGAAGATAATAATTTTATGTCGTTTTTGTTAAAAAAAAATAACCTCTAAATAACATGTAGGTTATGGACACCTTTTCGTATGCAATTATTAACAAATTTTCATTAAATATATAAATATTAACATTAAATATATAAATAAAGTTTTCTTACTATAGAAATCGTTTCATTTTTATTACAAACTAAGAAACACCTGTTAATTTCAAATAAATTAAATATATTTGGATATGTCCATATGAAAACATATTACTTGCTGATTTTGGTAGAGTATTATTTACTGCCCTGAAGAAACTACGGTTTTAGCGAAACCCGGTCGGCATTAAATATAAAAATGGTATATACTAAGTTATTGTTTTATTTTAAATTAAATATACAATACCCAAATAGATGATACATAACCTCATAATAAACATTTTTAAATTGTTGAAAGCTATCACCATCGCAATCTTTTACGTATAAACTATACTGAAAACGTAAATCGTTACCTAAAAGTATTCATTCATAATTTAAAATTCACACATCAGGTTGTTTATAACATGTACCTATAAAATATTTCGTTTATCAAGCAAAATCACTTTCGATGACGTTTCAAGACTATGCATTCGAATTCTGACATCGAGAAGCGAGAATCGATTCCAAGTTCGATGACGTTTAAAACCGATTGTCTCGGACTGTGCATTCGAATGGATTCTGACATCGAGGAGCGAGAATCGATTTCAAGTTCGATGACGTTTCAAACCGATTGTCTCGGCCGTGCATTCGAAAGAATTTTGACATCGATAAGCGAGAATCGATTCCAAGTTCGATGACGTTTCAAACCGATTGTCTCGGACTGTGCATTCGAATGAATTTGACATCGAGAAGCGAGAATCGATTTTTCTATGGAAATGAATCGAAATCATTCGATGGTAAAAAAGATCGAGTAAATCATCGATTATTCATCGATTGTGCCCATCGCTATTGTAATCTATTATCAAAAGTAGGAACTGCCATTCATTATTATTTTCTTCGTTAGTTCGATGTCTATGGAAATGTCGTTGAAACGAAACTATGGTAAATAGCCGGTTCCCACGGGGCGACTTTTGTCGGTCAACTCGACAGTTGAAAGCTAATCGACACGTGTGAACACTTTGTCAACAAAGTTATCAACTTTTTTTGTTGCTAGCGAAAGTTGATAGCCCGTCTACTTTTGTCGTTCAAGTATGACTATCGCCATTTTGGTTTTACTAATCGTTCGAGTTTTACATCGAATCGTCGCGTCTGAACACATGTTTCAAGTCGCTTATGGGGCGTTCAGACGTTTCGATTTTTGTTGACCAACTTTTATTTTACGAAAAAAGTTGAGCAACATTTTGTTCACACGTTTCAATTTAAGTTGAACCGATTTTGACATTCAAAATGGCGTCAACTGAAATTGTTAGTGCGTGCGTCTATCTAATTTCTGATGTTCTGTGAGAGGAGCTGGAGATTATGAAAAAATATAAAAAACGTCGTACTTGGATGAGAAAATGGATCATGAGAAGGAGTGAATTAGGCGCATCCAACACAATTTTTTTCAAAATAATATTATTTACATTTCAAAAATAATATTCTATTTTTGTATACTTCTTGTTTTTGATCCGAAAGACAGGGATGGCTTTGGTACAATTTATAAATCTGAACATTAAATCGTCCGACCATTTCAGATATTTTTTGGTTGAAACGGATTCCATGACGGTAGGAAATAGTACCGAATAAATGAAACGCCTGACGTTTACTTTTTCCCGCGAGCAACTAAAAATGATAAGCGACTTGAAACATGTGTTCAGACGCGACGATTCGATGTAAAACTCGAACGATTAGTAAAACCAAAATGGCGATAGTCATACTTGAACGACAAAAGTAGACGGGCTATCAACTTTCGCTAGCAACAAAAAAAGTTGATTACTTTGTTGACAAAGTGTTCACACGTGTCGATTAGCTTTCAACTGTCGAGTTGACCGACAAAAGTCGCCCCGTGGGAACCGGCTATTATCGTTTTTAGTTACTCGCGGGAAAAAGTAAACGTCAGGCGTTTCATTTATTCGGTACTATTTCCTACCGTCATGGAATCCGTTTCAACCAAAAAATATCTGAAATGGTCGGACGATTTAATGTTCAGATTTATGGATCTGTACCAAAGCCATCCCTGTCTTTCGGATCAAAAACAAGAAGTATACAAAAATAGATTATTATTTTTGAAATGTAAATAATATTATTTTGAAAAAAATTGTGTTGGATGCGCCTAATTCACTCCTTCTCATGATCCATTTTCTCATCCAAGTACGACGTTTTTTATATTTTTTCATAATCTCCAGCTCCTCTCACAGAACATCAGAAATTAGATAGACGCACGCACTAACAATTTCAGTTGACGCCATTTTGAATCTCAAAATCGGTTCAACTTAAATTGAAACGTGGGAACAAAATGTTGCTCAACTTTTTTCGTAAAATAAAAGTTGGTCAACAAAAATCGAAACGTCTGAACGCCCCATAAACTAGCGATGGGCACAATCGATGAATAATCGATTATTTACTCGATCTTTTTTACCATCGAATGATTTCGATTCATTTCCATAGAAAAATCGATTCTCGCTTCTCGATGTCAAATTCATTCGAATGCCAGTCCGAGAGAATCGGGTTGGAAACGTCATCGAACTTGAAATCGATTCTCGCTTCTCGATGTCAGAATCCATTCGAATGCACAGTCCGAGACAATCGGTTTTAAACGTCATCGAACTTGGAATCGATTCTCGCTTCTCGATGTCAGAATCAATTCGAATGCATAGTCTTGAAACGTCATCGAAACTGATTTTGCTTGACAAACGAAATATTTTATACGTACATGTTATAATCAATTTTAAATTATGAATTATGAATGAATACTTTTAGGTAACGATTTACGTTTTCAGTATAGTTTATACTTATACGTAAAAGATTGCGATGGTAATAGCTTTCAACAATTTAAAAATGTTTATTAAGAGGTTATGTATCATCTATTTGGGTATTGTATATTTAATTTAAAATAAAACAATAACTTAGTATATACCATTTTTATATTTAATGCCGACCGGGTTTCGCTAAAACCGTAGTTTCTTCAGGACAGTAAATAATACTCTACTAAAATCAGCAAGTAATATGTTTTCATATGGACATATGTGCTTATTATAACCAAATATATTAAATTTATTTGAAATTAACAGGTGTTTCGTAGTTTGTAATAAAAATGAAACGATTTCTATAGTAAGAAAACTTTATTTAATGATAATCTCTTAATAATTGCACACGAAAAGGTGTCCATAACCTACATGTTATTTAGAGGTTATTTTTTCACAAATACGACATAAAATTATTATCTTCGTATTAAACACAGACACACTGTCAATATTATTAATGGGAATTTGTACCTACCGGCTAAACTAAATATCTTATTAGTAATTTTATTGTTGTGAGATGCCCACATATTTGAAATTCGTGGAAAAAAGGAATAACACTAATGTTGCCATCAAACAAAAAGGAATTTGCCAATTTGCCATTGCCAGGAAAGAAAAACGGTGATTGAAATATTGTTGCAGTACTTACTTACTAATGTTGCGTTATTTAAACATGTTATTTAGAGATTGTTTTTGAACAAAAATGTCATATAATTATAATTATTGACATATTATTAAACATACATAAATATTTTTAATGGAAATTTTTACCAATGGGCTAAACTTAGTAGCTTAACAATAATTGTTATGTTGTGAAATGCATATAAAAAAACAACAACCCCCCCCCCCCCCCCCCCCCCGTCACAGACAAAAATCCTGCCCCTGACCGTAGCTATTGCTCCCGAACTCCGAGCAAAAAATCGATTAATCATTCGATTATTGTGATGTCTCGATTAAAAAAAATCGATTATTTAAAAGTTTCGATCATTCCCATCGCTAGTTAAAACTTGTGACGTTTAAATCGCATCTAGCGTCTTTGCAAAATACCACTGTTGCTCCGTTTTTCCGTAGTAATATTGTATTAAGTGGACATATTTGCGTTCAATTCATACAGTTTTATGTCACTTTAGTGATCATCACATTTCTATCCCGAAGTTATTTACATTCTTGCACAATTACTTTTCGACTGACGTTTCTTTTACACATTGGTATTGACCGCCGCGGTTCGCCTTTTATGCCTTGTACGTAAGTAGGCTCATGTTGTATTGACTAAGTAATACCTGAGCCCCTTTATTTGTGCGTGTTCATTATTTATTTAATGCCCAGAGGGCTTTTACATGTTGGTACAGTATATTTGTTACATTTGACAAACTACTTAAAAGTAGTTTATTGGGACTTTTTCTCTGTTTGGTAAATGTTTACTACTCCGCTTACCGGATAATACGGAATTCGAATTTCGATACACGGATACGCACGGATAATAGGGAGCGGAACATTTCCTTTGCCGCCATTTCTTTGGATTTGATATTTGCGATTTTTTTCAATCTAAATACGCACGAATTACTTAGGTTACCCAGCCTAAGAACCTAATAACTAGTAGGAGGCTAGGCGGTGGCAAAACGAAGAATTCCAAGTTGAAAACTCGCAAAAACATCATTCGGAGATATTGAGGTTTGAAGTTTAGAATTGATTCGTTATTACAAAAACATATCATTTCAAAAATTCAAATTTCAATATCTCCGAATGATGTTTTTGCGGTTTCGTGACTTGGAATTCTTCGTTTTGCCACCGCTTAGCCGCCTTCTACTAATAACCTATTTTGTGCACGTAAATAGTTGTAATTGTAGTAATTGAAGTTGTATAAGTCCCGTTTCACTTTGCCGGGTAAAGGTCGGTACTTGGGAAGCACTCCGAAAAAATAAATTGAATTATTTTTATACTAACTTTGGGCTGGAAAATCCGAATCTGAAGGAATTAGGTCGGGGAGGTCAATATCAACTGAGTTACAGGACTTTAAAGTTTCGTACACAGGAACAAATCCGCAATACATTTTTGACACAATTTGTATAGAAAAAGTCAAAGTAATGCAATGTTCGTATTCGCTGCTGCCAACCTAAGAAAATTAAGTGTTGCTATTAAGCAATAATATCAATATTATTATGTGAATAGAATGTGTCAAAACACGAGAAAAAGAAATAAAAGATAAAAATAAATCTGGATGTATTAGGTAAACACTAATTTAGGTACCGGAGTTTTGGAAATAAAATGACGTAAAAAATCATGCTTTTTTTCTAGTAATTTTTTTTTTTTTATATAATACATATAATACACTTTTGTATCACAAACCATGTTACACAAACCTAGCGTAGCCGCTTAACTACTTGAAAACTGGGATGTTTTTCTTGCCTTGACGTGAGCAGGCGCTATAAAGGGGGAACATCCTTTTGTATCATAAACCATGTTACACAAACCTAGCGTAGCCGCTAAACTACTTGAAAACTGGGATGTTTTTCTTGCCTTGACGTGAGCAGGCGCTATTAAGGGGGAACTTTCTTTTGTATCACAAACCATGTTAGACAAACCGAGCGTAGCCGCTAAACTACTTGAAAACTGGGATGTTTTTCTTGCCTTGACGTGAGCAGGCGCTATAAAGGGGGAACATCCTTTTGTATCACAAACCATGTTACACAAACCTAGCGTAGCCGCTAAACTACTTGAAAACTGGGATGTTTTTCTTGCCTTGACGTGAGCAGGCGCTATTAAGGGGGAACTTTCTTTTGTATCACAAACCATGTTACTTATTATATTTTTATTGTTTAATTATATATAGGTACTTTGAAATTATTATTTCACATAGCAAAAAGTGTTTTATTTGGAAAATCACAGTTTTTTTTATATAAAGATACGGACCAAGTAATATAATATCAAACCAAAAACTAATACAAAAAATAATAAAACTAAAAAATAATACAAAAAGACATAAAAGTCCCAAGTAATTCTACTGTTATCTTATGTTTTGACACATTCACATAATAACATTGATATTATTGCTCAATGGCAACACTTGGCAATTTTCTGAGGTTGGCAGCAACGAATATGAACATTGAATTACTTTGACTTTTTCTATACAATATGTCAAAAATGCATTGCGGATTTGTTCCTGTGTACGAAACTTTAAAGTCCTGTAACTCAGTTGATATTGACCTCCCCAACCTAATTCCTTCAGATTCGGATTTTCCAGCCCAAAGTTAGTATAAAAATAATTCAATTTATTTTTTCGGAGTGCTTCCCAAGTACCGATTTTTTTCCACTTTGCCAAACGTGGCTGTCAAATACTTCGCGTAAGTGAAATAATCTTATAAAATTGAAATATAAAATGCATGTTTTTTCGTCTCCCCCGACATAAATACTCAATTTTCGTAATAATAAAGGAAAATCTAACTGTTTGAATAAAAAATATTCCGTATTAACCAGTAGGCGGAGTATGAAACTATTAATCTCTGTTTTTGTATTATGTTTTTATTTGATATGTATGTATTATTCTTTGTTTTAAATGTTTCTTTAAATAATAAAAAAAAAAATAAATAAAAAAATTGTTGGTGGTACATTTCTTTGGTACATTTTGTTGGTTGTAAAAAATACCAAACCACGAGCCATCAAAATACAAAAACAAAAACTGAAAAATACAGTGATTAGACAGATTTACAAAAACACAAGATCAGTTTAGGAATAGTGTTGGAATAAATATTTTACATGATCCACAAAACTCGCTAAGTTGATATTAAATGTGTCACATCACCTAAGTATTGATTTCCCATAGTGTGATATCGTTGTATCGGAGAGTGGACAATGCTGCAGTAGAACAGTGCATTTTATCGTGTTGCTATTGTGGGTATTCGTAAGTTTATGAGTTGCAGGAGTTCGCAACAATCGAATTTATAGTTTAGTATTTTGAACAAAAAGATTAATGGTAGATACTTACTGGTCGACGTACGTACGCTACGCTACGCCTAACAATATGGACTAGTTACCAACCTTTTTGTATTAAAAATAAAATTTTGTATTAAAAAGGTTGGTAGGAAGTCTTAAAATTTTTCGAAATAAATGCTTTAGAATGACTGGCCACACGTTGCGATGCGTGTGACTGGTGTGATTCTGAAGCCTCATTTTCCATAGGAAATGTGTAGTTTCTAAGTAGTCCAGATATTGTTATGCGTAGCCCAGCAAACGTATGTCGACCCAGTATGTATCTACCTTAAGTCGTTTATTTTACGGCTGTCTTCTAATGTATGTATTTTCAAAATATTCAATAAAAAAGTTATATTTTAACTATTCTAGTTTACTCTACGTTATAATTTATGGGGATGTTTAATCTAAAATTTATAAAACGCAGAATTTTTTTTTGTATTCGCTCAATGATATTAATGTTAATTTTGTAAGATAGAGACCAAACTCCTGAATTATATTTAATTAGACTTCTGACTAAAGATACGTATAACAGTTTAATGGCTTCTAAGGAATTAAAGTTTTTAGTTGTTCTTAATACGAAGCCTAGTGTTTTCATACCTTTGTTCACAATTTGGAAGATGTGATTGGCGAAACTTAGTTTTTCATCCAAAATAATTCAGAGATCTCTCATTTCCGTGATTCTTTCTGAAGCTTAAACAAATGCTTATTAATCTATAAAATTCAAAATGGCTTTATACACACAAATACTACATTTATGAAAACATCACTAGTACATGAACACCACACAAGACAACGTAATAAATTATACACAAATTCAACAGAGACAGAGTGTGGCAAAAGAAACATAGGCTATGAGGGTACAAACATATATAATCTCCTTCCTGATAGCCTGACAACCGAAAATAAAATAAATATATTTAAAAAAAACTGTTTGCTCTCAAAATGAATGAGCAAAACCAAATTTGTTAACGTTATTAACGTATTCGAAAAATAAAAACTGTTTTCGAAAGGTGATGGAAATAGGCTTTCAAATTTCTATATTAAAAATTACTATGTATTTTTTAAGTAAATTTTTTTTTTGTGAAAACTTTAAAAAGTGTTCAAAATGGCTCACTTTACTTTTTTTTCTAACTAAAATTACTGATGACGAAAAAAAAAATACAACACTTACTTATTTCATAGATAAATGAATTATAAACCATACTGTCACCTCACTTTTTTTCGTTTCATATAAAAAAAATCTTAAAAAAATCACAAAGTTCAATAATTTATTTTCAAATTGCTATCGGAAACTTTGGTTTCAGAAAGGGGTAAATTTTAATTTTTGTGTCGTTTTCTTTTAGATTTGAATATATAGTTTGTTGTATTCTCTTTCCAATACCGTTTAGATCAATTAAAAAAATGTGTTACTTGGTGTTAGGTAGTAAACCATCATTATTAATATTATTTGTATCAATGTATTAAGTTAACAAAGCGAAATATGTATATTTCTTTTGACTTAATAAAAATAAAAAAAAGCTGTGTTGTTGATGGAATATTCGAATAAAACAGAATTTTTATTTCTGAAGAAAGTCAAGGTTTTGCACTTTTCTACATTTAAAAATAGATTATTTTGTACACACCAATCTTTAAACTTACTAATAAGATTAATAATAATGTTTTATTCCAGGATGTTAGGAGGATAGTGCAATCCCACACTTCTTTGAACCACAAGCAGAAATACACAAAATAATTTGCAAGGCAGATAGAAACATTACACCTTTAAATTTATACGACGAGAATGCCAACATTTTTATAAATACCGATTAGGAATCATTAGATTCCTGGTCAATTTTTATCCAATAAATAAACCTTTTAAGATCTGTAAGCGATGCGTTCAAAATTTCAGTATTTTGTTGTCCCTTTTCTGGGAGTAAAAAGCAACTTCAAATTGTTAAAATATTTTCTATTTTTATCTGGCTATGTTTTTGAATTTTCTTAACTTTTGTTTATCAAATGTATAAAATAGTTTATTAGTGAGGCTGTTATTATTTAACGTTCACGCCTAACTTGTAAAACTTTTTATATATCTGCCCTCCAACTTAAAGGTAGCGACAGACTCGCAGCTCACATCCAAAAGTTATTTATAACACAATAGCGCTCGCCATACAATCCCATGAGACCCGCCAGACGTAAAAAGATGATGCGCGGTGATCGCGGTTTGAATCTTCGCTAATCGGAATTATTTTTCGTATTCGCTACAGTGGCGATATCAGAAAAGTTATGCGACCCCCTCTCTACCGTAAACAGGAGAGGGGGTCATTTTTAATACACGGAGCATGCACGGAGCTGTCAAGTTAACATATCCAGTACAAAGAAATGATATTCTCTCGACCGCTTCCGATTTCAACTGACCCCCTTCTCCTGCCGTAGGAAGGAATATTTTATAACGTAGTGTGTCGGTAGAAAAGATACTTTAACGCACTATCTTTTTGATGTGAACTTCGCGTTTGTCGCCCTGCTTAATGTTTCGCATATTCGAAGTCAAATAACGGTCTATTATATTTAATTTATTGTGTTGTGGTCCAAAGTCACCTCCAAAACATGTAGAATTACTACTAGAAATATTACCACTTTAACTTCTATAAAACAGCTCGTAAAGTGGATTAATTAATGAATGTTCTGTTGCAGGTTTTAATTTGAGTTGGGACTAATAACCACCATTATTTTAATTTTGAACGCTATCATAGAAGGCCATGGACCTTCCCAACCCAGAGAGTGTTTCCATCAAGGTGGAACCAGGGTCCCAGGAAGAGAGTGGAGGTGAAATTTCATTGGATATAGATATCTACCACCCGGATGTGAAGAAGGAATGTTTGCAGTATGCGGCAAGTACAGCCAGTAAGTTAAATTTAAAAATTAAGAAAATTTTGTTTTCAGATTTGGGCTCTTTTGAACTCCCTCTTTTTCCCTTTTTCTTTCATCCCATTTTGTGTCCCATTTTAAAGCCACGTCATCATCGCCGATTTGGATTTTTCGTAGTTTTCTTTGACTTTTTCTTAGAGCTGTCACGATATATTGTCCATGTTTTGTATATGATCACATTTGTCACACGTTGAATCAGAAATACCCAAGGATTCTTAGTGTTTTTGATAAGCTATACTGAGTAATTGCTTCTGCAACAGACTTATTGCAGAAGCATTAGCAGAAGCATAATCAGAAGACTTATTCATCCCTGAGGAAGGTTTCAGGTTGAACCGAAACCGGTTGGATAAAGAAATAATGAATCGGAATTAAAACAAAGTATTATTGTGTTTATTAGACTTATATTCATTCATTTTCTTGTTAGTATTCCTTCTCCAAATTATATTATTAGGCTGTTGTGGGGCATTAAAGGTGGATGAGGGTAGGTTTTCAGCAGCGATTATGAAAGATGTCGGTCAGAGATGTATCAATATACATTTGACATTATTTTTTGTAATAGTCCTGATGATGGTACGGAGGTACCGAAACCGGTAGTCGAAAAAATAAAAATAAAGTGACTTAAAACAAAGTATTTTCTATTCATTTATTTAAATACCTAAGTGTTGGAAGGACAACCACAATGATAGTCCATTGTACTCTACTACGCTGACGGCTTGGTGACCATAAACTGTCTTTATATTTATTTAATCTACGTTTTTTTCTAAGGCATCGGTCCCCGAAACGAACTTCTACGATCCTTTTTACGTCTCAAACTTAATGTCTGTTTTCCAAATTCCAGCATTTTTATTGATGAAGATTTTTGTTGCATTGCAATGGTTGTAAAATACAGGGTAATGAAATTAAAATATATATATATAAAAAATACAAGAAATGAAAAAAGTTAAAAAAATTTATTCCACAAAGGCTATGTCTGTACGTGGGTGTTATAATAATTTTATAGACATTTTCAAGATTTACGATTTTAAGATTTTTAATAAACTATTAAGAATTACACAAAGACTTAGTTTTCTTGTAAAAATTATGTAAAATGGATGAATAAGCGAGATAAAATTAAATAAAAGAAAAAGGTAAAATTCTGTCTTGGATAATTCCTAGTATACAGGGTGTTAATGCACGTACTTGACTTACAAATTCTTTTGCATGTCGTCGTTGGTCAGTAAGCTAGGCAGTCGGCAACCTCTTACCCCATCCCTAACTGTCTAAAATATATTACCTATATGTTTTTATAGAAAAAAAACATGAAAAGCTTCACTGGATACCAAAATTCATCAAAAATTTTACTGGAGACCAAAATTTCAGTTACATGTTTTAATCGAAATAATGTTAAATCAATAAAATAATGGAATCATCTAGTTAAAGTAAGTCAAGTATGTACCTTCATACTCTGTATGTACATATAATAAATATTTTATATATAAAAATAATGTTTTTTAATTTAATTAAATGAAACAAATCACTATGTGTACACCACTATATAATAACAATTATCGACATGTCACCATTTCTCTTTTATTTATATTATAAAAACATATATTTTATTGCACCTGTACACCTACCTCTACTTATACACATTTTTGTATTTTTTCTGTTACCTAAATCTTTTCTTGATCTGTCATAAAATATGTTTTACCCATTAACAGTAATCTGTCATAAAATATGTTTTACCCATTACCCAGTAACAATACTGTTGTTGAGTGAGGACGTCCGCTTTGTGATACTCTACTATTTAACCACTCGTAGTTTTCACAACAATAAGTTTTTACCTACTATATTACATTTTGTTTACCAGTGAGCATAAAGTGTGTAGGGTGACCATCGTTCATCTATCAATTGTGAGTCACATTATTTCTTTAAGTTAATAATATACAATGCCTAACAATCAGAATCCAGTGCAAACTAGGTCTAAGGCATTGGATCCTCCAGCAGTAAACGAAGATCAATTTGGAAAAATTGTAAAATATATGGATAAAAAAATGGAAGAATTTAAGCAACAAGTTTTTGCAAAAATTGAACTAGAATCGTCAACATTGAAAAAAAATCTTGAATCTGAGTTATCAGATATGAAAAAAAGCATTGAATTCATCAGTCAACAATATGATGAAATTACTAACAATATTGGAAACATGTTGCAATTAAAAAAAAATGTGGATAATCTAGAAAATGCAAATTCTATCAAAGATTTAAAAATAAAAAATTTTGAAATTCGTCTAGCTTATATGGAACAACAAAATGTTAGCTATAATTGTGCTGAATTGTCTGGTGTAGAAATTTTAATAAATGAAAATTCTGTGGAAACTGTGGAAAGATTCATGAAGAAATTTGACATTCAGATTGAACCAGGTAAAATAAATAAAGTTATTCAATATCCTGATAAATCGACTAATAAACCCGGAGCTCAGAGGATGATCATCCATTTTAAAGATGAAAAGTCCCAATCTGAATTTCTCAACGCGCGCAAAAGCATAAAGCAATTGAAGGACAGGAACATCTTCATTGGTGAAGTTTTGTCACCATATTACAAAAACCTTCTTTGGAAAACTAAACAAAAAGCTAAAGAAGCTAAATTTCAATTTGTGTGGTTTCGGAACAATAAAATTTGTGTCAAAAAGAACCCTGAACTCTCTTCAAGAGTTCAAATCGTCAAACACGAAGATGATCTGAATCAATTGTCGTAAACTTCATCCAAAGTCTGGCACTTTTATCTTTTGAAAAAAAAAATAAAATGGATGAATTAGAAAACATAATTAATTTGACCGACAATATTGAACCAAATATAAATTTTTTGAAAGACTCAAAATTTTCTTTACTGTGCATGAATATTAGAAGTATAAGCAAAAATTTTGATGAAACTGTTACTATGCTGGATTGCATTAATCATCGTCCGGAAGTATTAGTCTTTACAGAAGCTTGGCTGAGCAGTGTGATTAATATGCCTAGCATTCCAGAGTACGTAGTCTACAAAACAAAGTTTAACAATTTGCAAAATGATGGAGTAGTTATCTATCTAAGGCAAAACATTCAGGTAACTGTCGAGGAAATTGCTCTCCCCAGTGCAAACTGCATGAAAATGCAATTATCCAACACCATATGTTTAATAGCAGTATATCGATCTCCATCCCAGGCTAATATAGACAACTTTCTCGACTCATTGAATGAATTCCTTGAGTCTGAATCCTTGCAAAATAAGGAAATTATCTTATGTGGGGACTTAAATATTGATACTCTAGATTTGAAGAACATAAAAACACAAAAATACCTATCACTTCTGGCATTTCATGGTATTAAGCCCATAATAAACACACCAACAAGAGTAACTCCTAACAAATCAAGCTGCATTGATCATATTATGGCAAAATCAAAATTTAAACCACAGGGAGCAGTTTTTAATACTGGCATAACAGACCATTGTGCAATTTTGATGAAGTTTATGAGCTTAAATCTTAATCATATTTCAAGTAATAATGGAAAACCTAAATTTGTTGTTGACAACAACCTTTTGAAGACCAAATTAGAGGAAGAATCCTGGGATATTGTACTGTCTACAAATGACGTCAATCTGGCAACTGATAATTTCATAAAATGTTTGAAAACTCATGTACAAAATTGTATGTCAGTACAAAAAGAGAAACATAACCCAAAATATCTAAAACCATGGATAAATAATGGAATAATCAAATGCCTCAGAACACGTGATAAATTGCACAACAAATGTAGAAGAGAAATCTATAACTTAGAACTGTTTGAATATTATAAACGATATCGGAACTGGTGTTCTAAAATAATACGAGCAACAAAGCAAGCATATTACAGAAGAAAATTAGATGACGCCAATGGTAACATTAAACAACAGTGGAACATTATAAAGGAGGCTATTAATCTTCAAAAGGAACAAACTACCATAAAAAAATTGAAACTGAATAATATTATTACTTCAATGGAAGAAAATCCAAATATAATTACTAATCATATCAATAACTTCTTCAGTGACATTGGTCCAAGTTTCGCAAAAAAATTGTGCAGTGCTAATAAAACTAGTGAGATGTGTCTTGTGAATGATTTTAAATCTGAAAATCACATTACAGGGGACAATTTTGATTTTAAGCCAACTAGCATTTCCGAAGTGACAAATGTGATAAATGATTTAAAAATGTCTTTCTCCTGTGGGATGGATTCTATAAGTGTTATGATATATAAACTCTTTGTATCCGAATTAGCTGGTCCCATATCTCATATTATTAATATTAGCTTCAAGAGCGGGATGTTTCCTTCTCACTGTAAGAAAGCTAAAGTGATTCCTCTCTTTAAAGGAGGAGATCAACTAGAAGTCAATAATTACAGACCTATATCCTTACTCAACACGCTTTCAAAAGTAATAGAGAGATTAGCCAAGTCGAGATTGGTATCATTCTTAGAAACAAATAAATTACTCTCTGGCAATCAGTTTGGTTTCAGAGAAAATAAAGGAACGAGTGATGCAGTGTTAAGGGTATTGTCCATAGTCACTAGTGCCCTGGATTATGGAAATAAAGCTTTAGCTGTGTTCTTAGATCTGTCAAAGGCATTTGACACTGTTTCCCATGGATTACTCCTCAAAAAATTATCTTCTCTTGGCATTCATAGTACAGCATTAGGTTGGTTCAAATCCTATCTTAGAGATAGAACACAACAAGTAGATATAAATAATCATTTAAGCGAAAGCAAACCAATTTCTTTTGGGGTTCCACAAGGTAGTGTACTTGGACCAATATTGTTTTTAATCTACATTAATGATTTGTGTAATTTAGACATTCCAGGTAACATTGTTAGTTTCGCAGACGACACTGCTTTAATATTTGAGGGTAAAACTTGGAAAGATGTTTTTGACAAATGCGATTCAGGATTAAGAATAGTAAAGAGTTGGCTAAATAATAACATCTTAACTTTGAATACATCAAAAACGAAATATGTGACTTTTAGTATTTCTTCAAAAAGTCAGCCTTCCGACACTCTTAACCTAATTATACACAATTGTCTGCAAAATTGTAATTGCCACCCTTTAGAAAGAGTAGACTGTATTAGGTACCTAGGTGTAAATATTGATAAATTTTTGAGATGGAACGACCATATTGATATATTGACTAAAAATATCAGGAGACTTACCTATATTTTTAAAGAACTTCGCCATATATTGGATAAGGAGAAATTAAAATCTGTGTACTATGCTTTAGTCCAATCTCGACTTTCTTACAATATAGTATGCTGGGGATCCTGTCTAAAGTCCATTATAGAGCCACTAAATATTGCTCACAAATTGATTCTTAAAGTTATGTACAAAAAAAAATTCCGTTATCCAACGAAACTACTTTACAAGGAAACCAACGTTATGTGTATAAAACAGCTATATATCACTAAAATAATTTGTAGATTTTTTAGCAATACTAAATCTGCAGAAAGAACCCAACAAATCCATACCACTAGAATTGGTTCTACAATGAATTTTGTGGCAGTACATACTAAAACATCCTTTGGCCAAAGAAACTATTTATATCAGGCTCCACTTATGTTTAATATTCTTCCAGATTATATTAAGTCTTCCAATTCATTGGCTATATTTAAAAATAATGTTAAGCTATTTATGTTGACAGAAGATTGGCATACCATTTTTTCATCATTGTCCTTTTTTAAATAATAAGATTTTTTTTTTTTTAAGTAGTAAGATTTTAATAAAATTTCATCTGCCAAAATCAGAGTGTCACCCTAGTTGTGTTGAACTGTCACTTTGCTTCTCAATGGGTATAGTCACGGCCGACTTTAGACAGGCCACGCTGTTAGACTTGGCAACATTGCATTTTGTAAGTTGTGTGAACCTGTGTCATTTTTGACAAACGAAAGACTAATAATGTTTTTAAGCGTTTATAGTAGGATTTTGACCTAGAAATGTATTTATATATTTTTTACTTTAAAATTATTATTCATAGTAATCGAAATTAAACAAATTGTCTTATAAAACAGATAATTTATCTATTTTATTTTTATTTATTAAACTTAAAAAACTTTCCATCTTCCGTCTAATAAAAACATGAAACGAGAGTGTATTATTTTTGATAAATACGTTTACTTTAAAATCTCTATTTAAAGTAACACTTGTCACTACTTCTAATGCAACATCTGAACAAAATACGTCATTATTAACTAAGTCTGCATTTTAAGTATAAAATAAAATGTAATCATGGCTTGTTTTTATATTCCACACCGAGTCCACAGTCAATTTAGTTTTTAAATTATCTAAAAAGTCACCATAATTTTTAATAATATCACTTTTCAAAAACTCTTCAATTTGTTGATTTTGGCGTTTGATTACATTTTCTTGTCGCACTGAAGGATCTTGTCTTCTTTTAATCGTTTTGCTACTTAAATATTTGGGCAGATTAGGAAATATGTGTGGAATTGCTTCAGGGATTAACTTTGGACGACTTAGTTGGACTCCCATCTGCCATGTTCCATCTGCGTTCTTAAAATTTTCTAGTCTAATCACTTCACTAGTATCAAAATGTTTGCTGCATACAAAGAAACCTTTTGTCGGCACCCAATTTGCTCGAGGTATCGCTTTAATCCAGGAATTTCGAAGATCACCAGCTCTGGGAAACGAGAAGGTGGTCACAGATTCATCTCCTTTTTTCAGGCTAGCGTCAGAGTTTGATTTACAACATGGCACGCAGCATCTCCTTGGCATCTAAACATGAAATAAAACATAGCCTATGTTACTAAGAAATTACTCTTTAAAACTTGAAAGTTATCTTTTATAGTAATTTAGGTGAATGTTCGTTTTGGGAGTTGAGTGTGGGTACCGCCACCCCGGGAACCATTTATTGGATTACCAACATCTCTGCCATATGTCACCCCAAGTGCTTCGTTACGTTTGGTGGCTAAACAGGGGTGCTCGGGTTCATGAGGTGATGTATGTCCGGACCTTAGCTCCGGATGCGTCTACCCACCAATTGCGTAGCAGGCCGGATCGGGAGAGACTGGTTGAGTGAGACTTTTCTCCTTCGGAACATCGCCTTGCTCGCAGTGCAATTTTTTAATTTGGGATGCGTAGCTACGTTTGGTGACTTAGCAGGGGTGCCCGAGTTCACAGGGCGAGGTTTGTCTGGGACCTGACGACGAATGCGTTTGCCCACCTACTGCTTGGCGAGCCGGATCGGAAGAGACCGATTGAGGGAGACCTAATTTAGACCTTTCCAGCCAGACTCATTTGACCCATCACCTTGCATCGCAGTGGGAGAGATGGATTCGTACATTCGTCACTACTGGACACATTGACCCCAGATTCTTACCCACTTCTCTAACATTTTTCCTTCTCAGAACTTCCACTCCTTCCTTTCCCTTAAAATACCCACCACACAGCATCCCCAAAGATGACGTAAAAAATAAAAGTGATAGTAAAAAAAAAGTGGGAAGGATAGATTTATACGTCTATATGGCATTGTCGATCGGTAAGACTCTTGACTCCCAATCCGGAGGTCGCGGTAATGTGTGTTATGATCACATTTAATTAATTCAAAATAATATATAGTATGTTTGCGGCACGTTCCAGAGTGGAACATACTCTCAGTATAAGACCACCATTCAGAATTGAAACGTTGCTTGAAATGGCTTTAGCCGTGATTAGTGACCAGGTCTTAGTAGCCAGGTACATCCCCCCCCTCCTATTCTCCATCTCCTGCCTGTCCCCACTACATTCAGCCTCACACCAACCCCGATCGGGGATACCATAGTCTCACTGAGACGGGAGCAGTTGGGATTCTTATAACTCCTAATAACTCCTGGACACATTGACCCCCAGATTCTTACCCACCTCTAATACCTTTTTTCTTCCGAGAATTTCCTCTCCTTCCTTTCCTAAAAAAACCCTCCACCCAGCATCCCCAAGGATGACCTAGGCCCTGAGGGTATTATTTTCATCGGGGTCTATTATTAAAAAAAAAAGAATTTAGCGTGTTCATTGATTTCGAAATTTTACGATTTTTTATTTTATAAAACTAAAATTGGGGCCTCAGCAGTGAGACCTATATTTACGAATGATTCCAAAAAAAAATTATTATATCCATTTAAAAAGTACATTAAAAATATTCTTTGAATAGTTTAAAGATTGATGATACTATGAATTAAATACGATTGCAAACAAAATCAATAAGGAACGACGTAGTTGCTACCTTTAGAGGTTATGTTGCGCCACGCGTAAACGATAGTTTGCAAAATGTAATATTAACTGTAAAAAGGTGAATAAACTTTACCTTGATGTTTTATTCAATGATGATTATAAGCTCTAAATAGAATCACAGTATTTTGTGACGTAAATCTTTACACAACGTGTATTTCGCAAAGAATCTGAAAAACAACATTAGCAATTTTGTAGGTTATGCGCTGACAATTGAGAAATGTAAATCGATTAAACATAAAATTTATTGTAATAAAACGAGAATAAACATTACAGTGGTGTTTTTTTCAACGATGATTCAAAACAGAGTTAAGTCCGAACATAATCAGAATATTTTTTTATCAAAAACCATGTATTTCGTAAAGAATTTGTAAAAAACAACACTGCAATTATTGGCGGTAACGCGATGACACTTGTAACGTGTAAAACGTTGTTTTACATCATTTTAAATGTAATAATTACTGTAAAATGTCTATAAACGTTACCTTGATCCTTTATTCAACAATGATTATAAATTCAGAACAGAATCGCAACATTTTTAATCAAAATTCATTATCACAATATCAACAATGCGTACATGTCAAACGGAAAACTTGGGAAAACTGTTCGAACGAATAGAAAATTCACGACTACACGCAACGTTGCAAGATCTCCAACAGCGCAGCTTTCTATTTCCAGAGAGCTTTGGTATAGTGTTTAATAATGTATTTATGGTTTAAACATTGTTACAATTTCATCCTCAAGTTCTACCCATCTGGCCACAATGTAATATTTCTTTCTTTCTCCATGTAATATTTTAGTATTTTGTTTTTTTTTTGCAGTTTTTGTGTTTTTTTTAAATTTAACTTATGTGTTGAATTTAACTTATGTGTGTAAAACATTAACGTATGCTTCTTCACTTAAATGTACTAAAGTTAACCTCAATACAGGCTATTATAGTCCTAGTGAGGTTAATTTCTATGTAAAAAAAAATTATATTAATAACATGTGAGAAGATTAATAAATAAATAAATAAAATAAATAAAATTAGGCGTTGATGATTAATAAAATAAAATATGATAAAATAAATGTTTCGAAATCGGTAGTTGTTTCGTTAGGATAATAAGAACATGAAATTATAAATATGAAGGGGTTTACACAAAGTTATTTGTTTCATTTAATTAAAAATGACGCCAAAAAGTGATTTTGAAACGTTTGAATGTTTGTTTCTTCGTATTTAATGCGCTGCCATACCGTTGATCCGATTGCGATGAAACTTTGGGGATTTGATGTGCACATGTCCGCGACGGTTATAGGATAGTGGCCTCTGGCGTTATGTAATTATTTCCTATACTATTCATCCGATTGCATTGAAAATTGAAATAGGTCACAGGCGAGCAGAAGTGTGGGTGTATTTTATGGAGTTTACCGGCAGGTAAAAGGTGGAAGGGCGGTAGGGCGGGAATACAGTGGGGGGGGGGGGGGAATCCGGGAGATGGGGTTACTAGGAGAGGGGGTCGAGGGTGGGGGAAGGAGGAGAAAGGGGAGGGGAATGCGTGAGCGGGTGGTTCGCGAAAAGAGAGACAGCACCATCTCTTCAACGGTTGCACGTAGTTAATTATGCGTTTTAGGGACAATAAAATTAAAAAATTAATATGCCTTATGGCTTATCTGGTTTCGCAATGGGTACTGCTTATACACAGGCGCCATGTCTTTGGCTAAAACAGTTTGATTGTTTCATTGGAATTTTTAATTATTATTATATTTATTAAAGGATTTTTAAACTGAAACAATGTTTTGTTATCGCACTTTATCCTTAATTTTTAATGTTACACGCTGATCGCCTCGACATTATAATGTATTTATTGTATGTTGTTTATCTAGGTAGCATTAACGTGGAGCTGGTTTCCATCAGGGTAGAACCAGAACCTGGAGAAGAAGTTAAAGGTGGAATTTTTTATACGGATATTGGCATAGACCTCCCAGATGATATGAAGTTCTCTGAAGGATTGACCCAGGCAGCAGGTAATACTGGATTTTTGTTGGTTCAAGTGGACAATTCCGTGCACTCCTAATTTTTGCAACTTTATAAAGTTATTGTCTTAAATTTGTTCAATTTTGTCCATAAACTTTTTCAGACTTGCTGACCACCCACCCCAAGGGAAAGCTACTCTCTTGTCCCCATTGTTACTACATCTACACTTGTAAGTCGGCGTTAAAATTGCACTTGCGCAGACATACTGGAGAAAAATTATATTCTTGTTCCGATTGCATCTTTTCATGTTATCAAAAGGGAGATTTAAAGAAACACATGGTGATTCACAGCGGAGTAAAATCTTTTTCATGTCCCGACTGCAACCATTCATGTTATAGGAAAGCTGCTCTAAAAAGTCACATGTTTACCCACAGGGGAGAAAGAGCCTTTTCGTGTCCCGTCTGCAAGTATTCGTGTTATCGAAAGGGAGATCTGAAGAGACACATGTTAACCCACGGGGGAGAAAAACCTTTTTCGTGTCCCAACTGTAACTATTCATGTTTTCGGAAGGAAGTTCTGAAACTTCACATGTATATCCACGGTGGGGAAAAACCTTTTTCATGTCCTGATTGCAACTATTCGTGTACTACAAACAGATATCTAAAAATTCACATGTTTACCCACACTAACGAAATACCATTTTCATGTTCCGACTGCAACTATTCATGTTCTCGGAAGGGTAATCTAAAACGTCACATGTATACCCACAGTGGAGAAAAAGCTTTTTCATGTCCCGATTGCAACTATTCGTGTTGTCGGAAGAAATATCTTAAAAATCACATGTTTACCCACGGTGGAGAAAAACCTTTTTCGTGTCCCGACTGCAACTTTTCATGTTTTCGGAAGGAAGATCTGAAAAAACACATGGAAGTTCACAGTAAAGAAATCCTATTCCTAGTTCCGACATGAATAGTTATGTTATAGGAAGACAGATGCGAAACGTCATATTTACACCCACACTGGATAAAAACCTTTATTATGTCCCGATAGCAACTATTTATGTTCTACCAAGGAACATAAATAAATAAATTCACCTCAAAGTAATGGTGTAATGACAAGATTTTTTTTGTATAACGCCAGTAAGTTAATTGCAATATTTTGATCGTAACTTAATTTTCTTATCTTTTATATAATTTTCCCATCGGCAGCCCATGTTCTGTGTCCATTCTCCATTTTATAATTTTTCGTTTAATTATTCTGTATAATGCACATATTATTATAATGTTCATTTTAAAATATCATTAAACTGCATTTATACACATTAGATTCCGAATAGTTTAAACTATACTTTTGAAGAATTGATGCCAATGTGCCTCTGTATTTTTATATTGAATAAGGATATTATCCCTAATAACTGAAATAAAACGGTTCTCTGATTATCTGTCAAATTCAAATGTGTCAATAATATTATACTGGTGTCGACAATATACTGGTACATAATAACCAACTGTCCGCCCTGCCACCCTATAACCGTGCAGGGCTGTTCAATATATATATATTTTAAATCTTTAAATCAACATGAGCTCGCAACGACGACTATCTGCAGAACTTGTCCAATGCCAATGACTTTGTGAATTTGTTTAAACTCTGGCAATTATGTACCCAAACAACAGATTCCTTAAAGAGAGAAATGGCAAAAAGATTTCCCCAACTATCGGAGCTGCTACGGTACTGCTATGTACGGTAGCTGGTGGGTACCATAGTTCAAATTGGTTGGTATTATTTTTAGTTGGTAAGGTGGAGCGTTCCCTTAGCCCTGGTTGGCCGATGCATGACCCCTGGGGTTTCGACCAAGTCGCGTTTTCAATTTTACAGCATTTCATTGGATGGTATTATTCTTCTCCCGTTAAAATCCTTTGTATTCATAGAACCTAAAGCATAAATATGTTGTTACCTGTGAAATTGAACTCAGATACATACTATCAAAAGTACTATAACTCGCGCTCAGTGTATTGCTGAGAACACAAATCTGATATATTTTCTTACTTTATCAAATACTAGCTGACCCGGCAGACTTCGTACCGCCTCAGAAACAATAAATGTTGTGTTTAATTTATTAGAAGTTCGAAATGATTCAAATTATCTCGACCAACGCACATTTTTGAAAAGCTGTTCCATACAAAATATATGAAAAAAAAAACTTTCTTCGTAATTATTTTTCCCGTGATTTTTTCCGATGTTTTAATAGTTATTCTGTTAATCGGGACGGAGAAAAATCCAACAAATCAAAGATCATAAAAATCGGTTGAGCCGTTCTTGAGTTATAAATGGTGTAACTAACCCGACTTTGTTTTATATATTAGATAGATATAAAAATCTCGTGTCACGGTGTTTGTGGTCGCACACCTACGAAACGGCTCGATCGATTTTTATGTATATTTATTTGGTAGGTATGAGAATGGATCGTAAAGTAAATCCCTTATCCAGATTTTTTTTCAACTTTTTTGACCTTTTTTTTTTTTTAGTCTCAAAAAATACCTATAACCCCAAATTTTTACCCTCCTACCCCCACTCTCCCACTTTTTAGTGTAGACAATTTTTTTAAACACGATTTTAGTATTTACATATGAACAAATTTAACCGTCAGGTACGTTTTTTAGATTTTCACGGCCAAAACCATTTTTTTGTTTTTGGGGTGTTATGCCGTGTTGCGCTACCTCCTTCTTTAGCCGACGTTTCGGACAGCGTTGCAGTGTCCATCATCAGGGCAGATCCGGCAGATTCGGCAGATCCGGCAGATCCGACGATGTGCAACAACGAAAAAAAAAATAAAAAATTTAACCGTCGTTCGAATTTTAAATATAACAAAATTATTGATGTTGTTGAATGACAGGCGTCGCGTCATTTTGACTTTTCACTCGGGATTTGTTATGTATCACTCACTGCGTGCAAAATTTTGTACGATTTATTTTAATGTATCTATTTATGTGAGCGTATTAAAGTAAACAATGCCAGCAAGACGCAAGGGAGCCATTTGGGCCGTCGAACGAATAAAGCAACAGACATGCGAAATAGTAGAGCAGAAAGAAGAGACGAACCAAGAACCAATCCAAAAACAACGACAAACTACTCGGCGGTACTCTGTTACTCCTCTCAGTTGTTGTTTTTGTTTTTATCTGCGGTCATCGTCTACAGCACTCCATTCCTCTTTCTGTCATAGATCCCATCCCCATACACTTAAAATAAATACTTTTTTTTTTTAAATTTAAAAACCAAAATATTCATTGGAAATGTCTCATATATAAAAATCTCGCTTTACGATGTTAGTCCAAAGTAAACTCCGAAACTACTTAACCGATTACTATTGATCTTTATATTTATTATTGGGAATTAAATGTTCATTAAATGTTTGTTATGGGACAATGGTTTGAATTTACAATTAATACTACTTTTTTACAATTAATATAACAATAGTATCAATTTCTGAAAATTCCGTTTTTCTCTTTTCCTTCTCTCCCTCCCTCTAGATTAGAAACCTCAATTGGACTTGTTTCGTCTGAAAACATAATTCATAATATGTGAATTAAACACATTTATATAAGTAGGTAAAAAAACTTCAAAATCAACTTCAGAATCATAATATAAATGCATATTTTACCATCAATCCCTACTAGTAATAGTTAAGTTGAATCGTAGTGTTATTTTTTTTTTTTTACAGTGAATAATAATTCACAAGAGTCCCAACTGCTCCCGTCTGGAGCCAGTGAGTCTTTGGAATCCCCAATTGGGATATGGCATTAGGCTGAAGGTAAGTGGGAAAGGGAAGGAGACGAGGAAGAGGAAGGTGGGGGAAGTACCTGGCTTTTCAGATCTAGTCACTAAACACGGCTAAAGCCATTTCAAGCAACGTTTCAATTTTCAATGGTGGTCTTGCATCAGGGCGATACTAAGAGTATCTTCCACTCTGGAACGTGCCGCAAATATACTATATATTATTTTAAATAATTAATTGTGAAATAGCACAAATCAATTAAATAAAAATTGTTTGCGCACGCCGGGTTCGAACCCGCGACCTTCGGAATAGAAGTTCAACGCTCTACCGCTGGACTACGCCGGCCGTCATATCAGATGTGCTTAGGCTGGAATCAGACGGTTTACTAATCGTTCATTTCTGTATTTCATTCGGCCGATTTTACTCGGAATGACACGTCTGAACATGAAATGAAACAAAAGTGAAACGAGGATGGGAACATTTGCTCGAGTAACCATAGAGTAAACCTTCACTCGACTGAACCGTCTGATTCCAGCCTTAAGCGCCATTCAGACGGTTCACTAATCGCTCATTTCCGCATTTCATTCGGCCTTGTTTACTCGGAATGACACGTCTGAACATGAAATGAAACGAAAGTGCCGAATACTGCCGAATGAAATCTTCAAGTGAACCGATCCAACGATGTTGGATATTTTCATTCGGCATCCTTCACTTGCGCGCGGAAGAGAACAATGTGAAACGTCTGAACACCGAGTGAAATCTCAATCAGTTTGTCTCGCGTCCTGTACGGGAAGGACCATGGAAGGACGCTATCACATCGCATGCAAAACGTCAAAATGGTATTCGTTCGGCTAATTTGTTTGCTTATGGGAACACCTCTCATGTAAATTTTTGGGTCTCCCTTATAATCCATGTATTTTATATGTTTTTTAATGTATGTAAGATTATTAATTTGTATGGAAATGTTCATAATAAAAAAAGTAAAATCAAATTGTGTTATTATGTCATAAAAAATAAAAAGGTTTATAAGACGAAACAATACTGTTTTATTTATTTATTTTTATTTAATTGTGTCAACAAAAATTCGTAATAACCGATGCATCTGACATGTTTTTCCTTAAAATTAGGGACCGGACCGCGCTGGAAATCAAACGAATTCCAGCGCGGTTGACCTCGCTCGGCGACGCTGTGGTGGGAATGGACGAGTGAACGCTTATTTCTATAGCGCCGTCTGAACACGGAATGAAACGAAGAAATTGAAAGGAAGATTAGGCCGAAAAAACATGGCGTAAACCTTCACTCGAGTGAACTGTCTGATTCCAGCTTCAATAAGTACGGCGGTTGGGAGAATATATGCCAAGGATTGTATGTCTATATTATATCGGTTTCCATAAAGGTAGCGACAGACTCGCAGCTCACATTAAAAAGATACTGCTTTATTTCATGTTCAGACCTGTCATTCCGAGAAAAGCGGGCGACAAACGCGAAGCTCACATCAAAAGATACTGCGTTATAAATTTATTTATTTTCTACCGACACACTACGTTATAAAATATTCCTTCCTACGGGTCGAAACACGTAGAACGCGGGTAAAGCAGTCGGCGCATGGGCAGCCGACGGCCGACAAGAATATTTGTATGTAAACGTACTAAAGCGCACACAGTGAAGCCAGATTGTCCGCAACTCGGTACAAAATATCGCCGGCGCGCTCGGGCGCTGTGCGCGGGTAGTCCGAAATACGAAACACGCTTTCTACGTGTTTAGACCCTACGGCAGGAGAAGGGGTCAGTTGAAATACGGAAGCGGTCGAGAGAATATAATTTCTTTGTACTGGATCTGTCAACTTGACAGCTCCGTGTATTAAAAATGACCCCCCCTCTCCTGTTTTCGGCGAAGGGGGGGTCGCATAACTTTTCTGATATCGCGATCGTAGCGGTCAGGAAAAATAACGCCAATTAGCGAAGATTCAAACCGCGATCACAGCACATAATATTTTTACGTCTGGCGGGTCTGTATGGGATTGTATGGCGAGCGCTACTGTGTAATAAGTATCTTTTTGATGTGAACTTCGCGTTTGTCGCCCGCAAATATCGCAGCAACGCTCTCTTTCGCATTTGCGCCTGCTTCTAATTTGATAGTGGTAGAATCCACGGATAACGGAAGGGGATACGGTAGTTTTTTTGACTTTAACTTTGTAACGAGGTGGAAGGATTTCTGAGAGAGGATCTCTGCTGACGAAGTTAGTGGGGAAACAATATTGCAAAAATTTCAAATTCTATGCATTCAAGACTTTATAAATACCTACAGGAAATTTAAACTGGCTGGAATCAGACGGTTCACTCGAGTGAAGCTTTAGTCTATGGTTGCTCGAGCAAATGTTCCCAACTTCGTTTCACTTTTGTTTCATTTCATGTTCAGACGTGTCATTCCGAGTAAAATAGGACGAATGAAATACAGAAATGAACGATTAGTGAACCGTCTGATTCCAGCCTAATCGGACGGTTCACTCGGATGAAGTTTTATTCGAGCAAATGTTCCATCTTCGTTTTATTCCATGTTCAGACGGCGCTATAGAAATGAGCATCCACTCGTCCATTCCCGATACAGCGTCACCGAGCGAGGTTGTGCACGTTAAAATCAAATAAATAAATAGAATTAGGGCTGCCACCTTTCAAAAACAGTAGTCCCGGAGATTTTTGAAATAATAATGGTAATGTTTTTTAAAAAATATAAATGACCTAGTTAGTGCTAGGCTGACTTGGACCAGCTTGACACTTAAAACCATATTTTTCATTCTGAAGGGATTGTTTAAGCATCTTTTCTTTCTCAGGTTTCTTCAAAAACTTCAAAAATTCTTTGCAATTCATTTTGTAATTAAGTTCACAATTAACTCTGCCTTCACTAGGTCCACTGACAAGCAGTTTCGCTCGTCTGTCCACGAATTTCCCAAGAAAAGACGCGTTCAACAAAAGCATTGAAGTTCAAACAGGCAATGCTGAATCACTAGATTGTACGAACTGAGAAAATACTTGGTTTATTTTTCGGGTCTCGTCATAAAGTTTATCTTCGTCGACATTTTTCAAACCAAGCGAGTGATTCGACAGCTTCCACTGTATCTTCGTAACTTACTGCACTTATTAAATCGAATTTGGTAAAGATTTTGAATACAGATCATCAAAATCATAATATTTCGCTGCCACCGCCGGGTCTGACCCGGAGATATTGATGTTAAACCCGTAGCCCGGATATGCACCGTGCAAACCCGTAGACTCCGGGTCAAACCCGGAGAGGTGGCGGCCCTAGTTGGAATTGGTTTGATTTGTAATAATTTGTTCGAGGAATTGACAAATAAGAAGTAAAGAAAACGCCGACGGCATTGGATCCGGCCGTGAATTTTTAGGAAAAACATGTTAGGAGCTTCAGATGCATCGTTTTTTGCAATTAGATGAAAAAAAACCGTATTCTTGCGTCTTATTTTTTATGACATAATAATACAATTTTAATTAACTTTTTTTATTACGAACATTTATATACAGATTAATAATTTTATATATATTTAAAAAAAATATATATGTTAGAACCTATCGTATATATATATATATTATTTTTTAATTTATTAAGTTAAAAGAAATTTATATTTCACTTTCTTAACATAAGTAGATATAAAGTAATAATATTAATTTTGTTCTTTTAACTTACGGTTATATAGTTTTCTTTATATATATTTACTTTTTCTCCGTTTTTAGGGAGTCTTGATGGAGATTATACATTTTTCCTTCTTGTCTCTTACGACTATTGTATCGTTCGAAATTTAACAAACATTGTGATTGGTTCATTGATCGCTGCTCGCGAAGGATACCCTTCGTTACAATTTATGCCTTCGTTGTTCGTTGGCGTTCGCCGCGTTATTTTATGTTCGCGCGCGATTTGGCACCATACAGCTCTGTCAAGTCAAGGTAAGAATTTTAGGTTATAATTCGATTTATATTCATGCATTTAAAGATAAAAAGGAATCCAATTAAACAAACTGATTGGAATATTGTTATTTCTGAACTTAAACTGCTTCCTGTTTTATATTATATTTTGTTATGATGTTCTTATTTTGTCCAGAGTCATAGATATTGCCTGGTCACTTGGAAAAGTTACTCTTGATTCTTGTTGGCGGGATATTAATTTATTTTGAACGTATTGCATAATTTTTTATTTTTTTTTATAGATATGTATATCTATATATGTATATAAATTTTTTATCTAATTTTAAAAAAATTGTTGGGGGGGGGGGGGGTGCCATCGGTACTTCCTGCACAGATTTCGTAGAACCGGCGCTGATGTCCCGTACCTGAGTTATTAAATAATTTAGGTGGGACTGTACTAAGCTAAAGTATAAACCCCTCTTTATCTCTGTTGGTAGAAGATGAGCAATTCTATTAAATACACCAATTAGTGGGTTGCTTTTAGTTTTTCTATATGCTGTTATGCCAAATGTTTATCGATATATAAGCCCAGATATTTTTCTGAATATGATATCTATATATATTCTGCTATCCAGAATATGTAGGTCTCTTTCTTCTATTTGTAATGGTTTATACGACGGTATGATTCTTTTAGGTGAACTTAGGATCATGTAATCGGTTTTGTTAATATTTATTGTTAATATATTTTTTATTAGCCAACTGTTTAGTATCTCAAGGTCCGTTTGAGATTGTTCTAACATAATTTATAAGTTTTTGCCGAAGTAAAATATTGCCGTGTCATCTGCGTATAGGAAGATTTCACCATCATAGTATTTGGAATAAAAGTGGCCCCAGTATGGATCCTTGCGGAACTCCATAGTTTATACTCTCGAGCTGACTGTTTTTATCTCCTATGTTGACATCTTGTTTTCTGTTGGATAGATAGGATTTGATTAGTTTAAGAGCTGGACCGGGTACGCCTGATTTTTAAAAATTTTTTAACAGTATTTCATGACTCACGGTGTAAAAAGGCTTTTTGAAGGTCTATGAGAATTGCTATGACATAGTTTCTATTATCTATGCTAGTTCTAAGTTTATTTATAAGATCAAAATAAATATATATATATATTTAGATATATTATATAGATATATTATACATTTATATATATATTATATAGATATACTACACATTTATATATTGATATATTATATTAAAGCTACTTAGTTAAGCCGGTAGGTACAAATTCCCATTAATAATATTGACAAATTGTCTATGTTTAATAATAAGATAATAATTATTTGCCGTTTTTGTTAAAATGACCTCTAAATAACATGCAGGTTGTAGGCACCTTTTCGTATGCAATTATTAACAGATTATCATTAAATAAAGTTTTCTTTCTACAAAAATTGTTTCATTTTTATTACAAACTAAGAAACACCTGTTAATTTGAAAAAAATTAAATTTATTTGGTCATATGAAGCAGATACGTCCATAAATGAAAACATAATACTTACTGATTTTAGTAGAGTATTGTTTACTGCCCTGAAGAAACTACGGTTTTAGCGAAACCCAGTCGGCATTAAATATAAAAATGGTGTTTATTAAGTTATTGTATTATTTTACATTAAATATACACTACCCAAATAGATGATACATAACCTCATTAAAAACCTTTTTAAATTGTGAAAATCGAATCTTTTAAAATCACCATCGCAATCTTTTACGCATAAACTATACTGAAAACGTAAATCGTTACCTAAAAGTATTCATTCGTAATTTACAATTCATACATCAGGTTGATTATAACATCAACATTCTTCAGTAGGCAGCAAAAAATGTACCTATAAAATACTTCGTTTGTCAAGCAATCGGATCTGAGAATTGATGTCTACGTCATCGAACCACTTTCGATGACGTTTCAAAACGATTGTCTCAGACTGTGCATTCGAATGGATTCCGAAATCGAGAAGCGAGAATCGATTCCAAGTTCGATGATGTTTCAAACCCATTGTCTCGTGTCGTTTCAAACCAATGACAACGGTTATCTCACTTCGATGAATTCTGACTAATCACAGCAAAGACTTTCGATGACGTCTCAAACCGAATGTCTCGGACTGTGTATGTGTATTCGAATGGATTTGACATCGAGAAGCGAGGATCGATTGATCTGTGAAAATAAATCGAAATATTTCGATGGTAAAAAAGATCGAGTAAAGCGGGCGACAAACGCGAAGTTCACATCAAAAAGATACTGCGTTATAAGTATCTTTTCTACCGACACGCTACGTTATAAAATATTCCTTCCTACGGCAGGAGAAGGGGTCAGTTGAAATCGGAAGCGGTCGAGAGAATATCATTTCTTTGTACTGGATATGTTAACTTGACAGCTCCGTGCATGCTCCGTGTATTAAAAATGACCCCCTCTCCTGTTTACGGTAGAGAGGGGGTCGCATAACTTTTCTGATATCGCCACTGTAGCGAATACGAAAAATAATTCCGATTAGCGAAAATTCAAACCGCGATCACAGCGCATCATCTTTTTACGTCTGGCGGGTCTCATGGGATTGTATGGCGAGCGCTATTGTGTTATAAATAACTTGTTGATGTGAGCTGCGAGTCTGTCGCTACCTTAAATCTTTGATGATTTATCTTCAATCGTTTTTATACTTTTATTGATTATTTTCTTCAATTGTTCATTGTCTATGGAAATGTCAATTCGATGTCGGTGACGTTTCCATTGCACCTTGCGTAGTAACGTTATACTGATCTTGCTCCGATTTGCTGAAATAATATTGTATTGACTCTACAATATTTGTGTTATATTTATACAGTTTTGGGTTATTTTAATAGTCGTCACAATTTTTTCCCGAAGTCATTCGAGTTCTTGCACTTCTACTTTTCAATGACGTTTCCTTACACCCATTTGAATTGATCGCAGCGTTTCGCCTTGTACGTATGTTATATTGACTAATAATTAAGACCTAAGCTCCCTTACTTGGTATATGTATTATAAGATTGTATCATAATTTACATCAGACTATTGGGTAAATATTTTCCTAATCGGGACACGCTTAATATGCACTAAAAAAATATTTGGATTGTAGTAGTTAGATAATAACTACTAGTAAGCAATACAACAACCGGAATTGAAAAATAATGCGTTTTAATTGTTATTTTTTAACTTTAAAATCACGAAATGTCATTTTTCACCGACCTCCATGTTACGAATTACAACGTTAAATACGAACTTTTAAAATAAAAAAAACTCATCGTATCAGTTAGATAATAATGAGAAGCTGGTACTGCAATTTAGGAAATGATAAATATTGCGTAATAATCATTATTTTGCTCGATAGCAAACACGTAAACTCATCGATCGCCATATTTGATCTGCGCAAATACCAACAAGGTATACCAACAAAACTTTCCTATTTTCTTTTGCATTTGTTTTATACCTATATGACACATATTTTCATGTATTAGTTTAATATATTTTATAATGAGTTCCTCTGACAGTAGTATTTTTTTCTTGCTTTCTTATCCTGTTATAATATATATTGTATTTATATATTAACTTGTTCTTGTATTTTTTTATATCTTTATTTTTTTCTTGATCTGTTAATATATTATTCAATGTTACTAAGTTTATTATTTTCAACTGTTCATGTTCATCTTTTTTAGCTTCTAATACTGGATTTCTGCTCAAACAATCTGCCTCTAAATTATTCTTTCCTGGTACATATTTTATTTTGAAGTCATATTGCGATAGGTAACAGGTTAAATCTCCTAATTCTTCGTCCGTTCTAGATTTAATGTTTAAATTTTCCAATGGTTTGTGGTCGGAATATACTGTGAAATGTTTTCCTATTAGCCAGTACTGCCAGTATCTTATGGCCTCTTTAATAGCTAAGCATTCTAAATATATAGCCTTTTTTTTCTTTTGGACTTCATTTAATTTTTTTGAAAAATATGCCACAGGTTTTTCTTTTCCATCAGATTGAGTCTGTTTTAAAATAGCTCCAACACCTTCTAGAGAAGCATCTGTATATATATTAATTTGTAAATCTTGATCAAAAATTTCCAGGATAGGTTGTGAACATAGCAGGTTCTTCATCGTTTCAAAGGCTTTTTGGCATTTATCAGTTCAAATAAACTTTTGGTTTTTCCTTAGTAAATTATGCAAAGGATCTAGTATTATTGCGCTCTAATAACTATAAAAACCAAAACTCATCTTCCAATCCGGCTGGTCACCGTGGACCAAAAGCCTCTGAAGAAGAAATTCTAAACTTACTCAAAAATACAAGAAGTTACACAAACACAAAAAAATGCTTAACCCTACGAACAAAACAAGAGACAAATGAAATGTTTGGAGGAGGCCTTCACCTTCGGCTGAGAGAAGGGTTCTTGCTGATGAAGAACTTGAGATATCTATATTACATTTTTCGCAAATAGCATTAATTACACTATTTCTTACTTTTCACAACTCTGTAACATACTTAATTGCAAGAAATAAAAGGCTTTTTTATTTATTTATTTATTTAATAATAATCATACCAAGCTTACCACGCGGATTGCAGAAACCAATATTGTGTAATTATTTACACATCAGATCTGGTCGCGAAACACGAATTAACCTATTCATTTAAAACATATTCCGCTTTGGGGGGCAAGTATGGGTACCGCCGGAACCCATTATTTCATAACTTACACCCTTTTCATAGGTCACCCCAAGTAGTCCGCTATGTTTGATGACTTAGCAGGGTCTGGGCGATGGATGCGCCTGCCCACCAGCTGAAAGATCGAAAGAGGCTGGTTTTTTGAGACAATTTGACGTCTTCGGCTGGTATCTGGTTCATGGGGTGAGGTTTTTCTAGTTCTTAATGGCGAATGCGTTTGCGCACCTACTGCTTGGCGGGCCGGAACGGGAGAGACCGGTAGACGTAGTACGTAATATAGGGAGACCTAACCTAGACCTTTTCAGCCGGACTTTCTCGACCCATCGTATCTCACCGCAGTAGGAGTGATGGATTCATCCGTCTGTCACTTCTGGACCCACCCAAATTCTTACCTATCCCTCATACTCTTTTCTTTTCCATAATTTCCTCTACTTCCTTTTCCTGAAAAGCCCCCTACTCTCCCCAGAACCCCCCCCAAAGATGATATAGGTCTGGAGGGATTTTCTTCCTCAGGATCTCCTTTATTGTAAAAAAGTCTTCTCTATTCTGGATAGTGATGTTTTTGCTAGGGTGACACTGAGAGTACATACCATACAGATGACAGAAACTATCTGGTTCGATCCACGCAAATATTCATTAGGTTTTCCATAGTAAATTTAACAGTTCAACCTTTTGGTTGCAGAAAATTACTCGTTTAAGTTCGTGTTTAACGGATTTAGTATGTTTAAGTCATGTTTGCGGTGCCAATATTGCATTTTGTCCTAAACTGCGCGGTCTCTCTTTTGTCATTTCAGTAATGTAAGCGGCTGTGAGATATTTTACATTCCACTCATCATTGTAACGCCTAGTTTTTGTCGCACGTTTAATTGCAAACATAGTTTCTTTTGTTGCGAAATTGTAACTGCATTAGTAAGCATCTATAACTGTTTAATGCGATATATTTAAAACTTATTTTCCCCACTGATAAATCGGCTCTGAACCTTGATTTTCACTTCATGTCTTTGATGCAAGAGGTCAAAAAATCATCTGTGATATTTCTCGTAGAGTGGTCCTGATCACCTCAAAGGCATTAGATATTTCGTTACAACTGAAAGTAATTACATACTTTAATAGTCGCTTGTATACAAGAATTATAAATGAATGTTTTGTTTCAGGTCTAATTTATTATGAGCTTGGACCAACTACCGTCATTTTAAAATTTAACCAGAACGCTATATCAGAAGGCCATGGATCTTCCCAACCCAGAGAGTGTTTCCATGAAGGTGGAACCAGAGTCCCAGGAAGAGGGTGGAGGTGAAATGACGTATACGGATAAAGATATCTATCTCCCAGATGTGAAGAAGGAATGCTTGCAGTATGCGGCGAGTACTCCGGCAGACAATAAGTTGCATTGTAAAAGTTAGAATATTTTTGATGTTGATTTCAGATATTCAAATTCTTGTAAATTTTCAACCGTTATCGCAAACGGGACATCTTATGCTTATTCGATACTTATTCTCTTGCCGTTCATTAAATTTTTTGTTATTTACTTTAAAACTGGCAGTTAAAAACCCGCTGCGCAGGTTTTTGCTGCTAGGCCCTGTGGGCAGCGGGGTTTGCGGCGCTGCCTTTGTAACAAACTTCACGTACGAATTTTTGTGCTATGAATTGACATAGGCCATAAGGAATATTATTTTTCTCAGGGCCTCCTATTTATTATTTCCTTGTGGAGCTAATGTAACAAAATAATTGTTTCCCTTAGGACATTAATTTCGTCCAATCGGACATTTCTTTGTCCAATTGGACATTCATTTGTCAAATCGGACGTTTGTTTTGCACAATCAAACAACCGTACCGTCGCTAATTTCATAACGCAAGAGCTTACAATTTTGTATAGAAATCATCACTGGCATGCAAACATCAAAACTAATTTAAACATCCAACAACCTGTCACGTAAATCCCATATAAAATTTTGTCGAAAATTTTCATACAAAATCGGGTTGAAAGAAAAGCGTATCGATTTGACACGTTCCATGGTTACTGAAAATGAGCCTTGCGGTCGATTAAACTTAAAGGGCAGAGTGGCCGTATTTCACCTGTTGGACCCCAACTGAAAATTTCTTGCGATGGACATTACTGATAAACTAATGTTTATGACAAGATTTTATGCATAGCATATTTGGCGGGTAAGAGGTAACCCGCCGTAGCTCAGTGGATTAAGAGCACCCGACCGGACATGAGAAGGGGTTCGGGTTCGAGTCCCGTCTGCGGCATGTATCTTTTCTCGGAAGATTGTTTCAATGTAGATGAGCGTTTCAGGCTGATATTTATTGCTTATAATAATTATTATCCTTCCTGTATCTTAAATTAAAGTTTCTTTCCAAATTCCCGCTTCTGTAAAGTATTTCAATATTAATAACTTTAATTTTCAAATTGATTTTTAATAAATGTATACGGAAACAATATAATTCGTTAAAGTATTATTTCGGAGAAGTGCGACCGTTATGAATGTAATAAACTGTTCTGCTCGACAGATTAATGTATGTTTTATGTTTCATTTCTTATGTTTTGTTTCTCCAGGTAGCATTCATGTGGAGACTGTTACCATCAAGACAGAACCAGGACCCCGAGAAGAATCCGGAGGAGGATTTACTTTTACGGAAATTGACATTGATATCCCGGATGTTAAAAAGGATTGCTCAGAGCGTTCTGAAAGTAATAACCAGACGGAAGGTGATATATTTTTTTTTGTTTGTTTTTAAAAGTAAATAATTCGTGCTCTCCTAAAGCTGCGTTTTTTAATTAGTTGGCGTGCCTTCTAACACTAAATATATCTTTATAAGCTTTGTCTGTAATCTTTTTAGACGGAGTCCTGAGGACGCATTCTGGGGAGAATAAATATTCTTGTCCTCATTGTGACTATTTCTGCAATCTTAAGCCAATATTAGAACTGCATATACGAACTCATACTGGAGAAAAACCTTTTAAATGTACCGACTGCAATTATTCATTTTCTGCAAAGGGTATTCTAAATAGACACATGTTAATCCACAGTGAAGAAAAACCTTTTTCATGTCCCGACTGCAACTATTCATCTTTTCGGAAGGCAGATCTAAAAAACCACATGTACACCCATGGTGGAATAAAACCTTTTTCATGTCCCGACTGCAACTATTCGTGTATCCAGAAGGGATTTCTAAAAAGTCACATGTCAATCCACAGGGGAGAAAAACCTTTTACATGCTCTGACTGCAATTATTCACTTTCTTCAAAAGGTAGTCTAAAACGTCACATGTTAACTCACAGTGTAGATAAACCTTTTACATGTACAGACTGTAATTATTCATGTATCCAGAAGGCAGTTCTAAAAACTCACATGTTAAACCACAGTGGAGAAAAACCTTTTACATGTTCCGACTGCAACTATTCCTATTCTACAAAGCCTCATCTAAAAATCCACATCCTAACCCACAGTGGAGTAAAACCTTTTTCATGTAACGACTGCAACTATTCATGTTTTCAGAAGGGAGTTCTAAAAAATCACATGTTTACCCACAGTGGAGAAAAACCTTTTACATGCGCTGACTGCAATTATTCATTTTATTCAAAAGGTAATCTAAAAAGGCACATGTTAACCCACAGTGGAGAAAAACCTTTTTCATGTCCAGACTGCAACTATTCTTGTTTTCGGAAGGGAGTTCTAAAAAATCACATCCTTACCCACAGGGCGGAAAAACCTTTTTCGTGTCCTGACTGCAACTTTTCATGTTATCAGAAAGGAGATCTAAAACGACACATGTTTACCCACGCGGCAGAAAAACCGTTTTCGTGTCCTGACTGCAACTACTCATGTTATCGGAATGGAGATCTAAAAAGACACATGTTTACTCATAGTGAAACAAAACCTTTTTCATGTCCAGACTGCAACTATTCATGTTCTCGGAAGGCAGATCTAAAAACCCACAAGTATACTCATGGTGGAATAAAACCTTTTTCATGTACGGTGTGCAATTACTCATGTTCTCGGAAGGATCATCTGAAAATCCACATGTTAACCCACAGTTGACAAAGACCTTTTTAATGTACCGACTGCAATTATTCATTTTCTTCAAAGGGTTTTCTAAAAAGACACATGAAAACCCACAGTGAAGAAAAGCCTTTTTTATGTCCCGACTGCAACTATTCATGTTCTCGGAAGGCAGATCTATACCACATGCATACCCATGGTGGAATAAAACCTTTTTCATGTCCCGACTGCAACTATTCGTGTATCCAGGAGGGAGTTCTAAAAAGTCACATGTCAACCCACAGTGGAGAAAAACCTTTTACATGCGCTGACTGCAATTATTCATTTTATTCAAAAGGTAATTTAAAAAGGCACATGTTAACCCACAGTGGAGAAAAACCTTTTTCATGTCCAGACTGCAACTATTCTTGTATCCAGAAGGCAGTTCTAACTATCCACATGTTAAATCACAGTGGAGAAAAACCTTTTACATATGCCGACTGCAACCATTCCTATTCTACAAAGAGTTATCTAAAAATTCACACGATAACCCACGGTTAAGTAAAACCTTTTACATGTCCCGACTGCAACAATTTATTTTCACGAATGTCATTATTAAAGCATCACATGCTGAATCATGGTAGTCTATTACATGTTTAATTCCAACTATTCATCTTCGGTAAGGTTTGCGGTCGTACGTACTTCTTATAATTTGGTAGGAGAGTTTAAGTTAGGAATTGCTAAGTGTAGTGTATAGCTATAAGCGTGTACCTATTTAATAGTCCACGTTCATTCGGGGATGATCGGTACAGCCGAAGATTCCCGAATGAGCGCATTGGCAAGCAGTCGCGGTCGGAGCGCGTTGCGGCCGGCCAGACCAAAATAGAACATACCTGTGATCAGACGTTACGTACAATACCATTGTCTTTACGATCATTCGCAAGAAAAAGAAAAAAAACGTGGATAGTGAGCCACGACACAAATAAGCAGAACATAACAACTGGCGCAGCCAAAGGATTAATAAGTGAATCGTAAAAAACGATTGTTGAAATCGTAAAGAACATACCTGTGATCAGACGTTACGTACAATACCATTGTCTTTACGATCATTCGCAAGAAAAAGAAAAAAAACTTACGTTGTTATTAATTAGAAGACACCGTGGGATAGTGAGCCACGACACAAATAAGCAGAACATAACAACTGGCGCAGCCAAAGGATTTATAAGTGAATCGTAAAAAACGATTGTTGAAATCGTAAAGAAATTTTTTTTTTACCGAAATTACAAGGAGGGCTAAGTCACCCCGATTTTTTAAGGCTACCTACAGCCTGGAGAACTATCTTTGGAGCCACAGTCAAAGTTCCAGAGTGCCGAGGAAAGGGCACTCGGAAATAATGAAGCAGTGGTCGTTTTTTGGGGCTTTTGCAGACCGAACTGCAGAGCCTATCCACGGAAATCAAAGTTCCAGAGTGCCGAGGAAAGGGCACTCGGAAATAAGGAAGCAGTGGTCGTCTTGGGGCTTTACAGACCGATTAGCAGATCCAGCAGCTATCCACGGAAGTCAAAGTCCAGAGTATCGAGAAAAGGGCACTCAAACACAAGAAGGAAGGACGGTCTTGAGACGTTGCAGCCACGCAGCTTCAAAGATAAGATTTTGTTTTTCTCTTGTGGAGGATTTGTCGGATTTGTGTAATTTTTTTTTTGTAGGGAATTGTTGTCGTTTGTCGTAGCTTCGGGCGTTATGGTTATTTCCTTTCCGTGAGAATGGAATCAGGGAGAATCCAACCGTTTTCTCACATAGGCGGGGTCTATGATATATTTCGTCTCAGGTTAGAGCAGTTCCTCGTATTGCATGATGACATTACCGGGATTAAGAAAAAGGCTTATCTGATAAACTCGCTACATCCTCGCTACTCGCTATATCTGATAAGCTGAAACCTTGACCCTTCTGACTAATTTATGTTTCCCAAGTAAAATCACGGATGTTACGTTTGAGAAATTAATTGAGTTGCTTGAAAGACATTGTGTAAAATGCAGATCACTTTTTCAAGAGCGCGAATCGTTTTTTTTGGCTAAACAAGATCAAAACGAATCGATTAAAGAGTTTGAAGCGAGACTCAGAGGTTTAAGTACTTATTGTCAATTTGGGACTAGATTAGAAGCTAATCTTGTAGATGTTTTTGCAATTGGTCTACTTCCGGCTCCAGTACGTTTAAAATTATTTATTGAAGACCCTAAGCTAAATTTTAATCAGCTAGTTGAATTGGCACTAACCGCGAAAGGTCCTGAGACCGAACCAACAAAATTTAAGTTGGAAGTAAATTCGATGAGAAAGGTCGTAAAATCATCATCGCCAGCGCGCTCGTCGGGAAATCGTGCAAGTAGTAACGATTCACGTGGATATTTTAAACAGTTTAAAACCGTTTCATCTCAAAAGAAATGCAGTTTTTGCGGAAAAATAAATCATGATACGCGTAATTGTAGATTTAAAGAAGCAAAATGCTATTCTTGCGGCAAAATAGGCCATTTACAAAAAAATTGCAAAACGGGGTTATGAACTGTAATAATAATAACATTGATAATGTAGCATTTGTTAAGGCAATCAAGGCACAGTTAAAATTAAATGGTAAATTTTTCGAAGCAATGATTGATTCAGGATCTTCTGATTGTGTGATTCCAGAAGTTTTGTTTTGTAAACATTTCAGTAATTTAGAATTGTCACCCGCAACACGGAAGATTTCAGGTTATGACGGGAATATGTTGAATGTTGTAGGTAGTGTTAATTTCAAGGTCGAGTATAATAATCTAGTTAGATTCTTAACTTTTATTATTGTAACTAATGGGTCAGAACTCATAGTCGGGAGAGATTTCATGGAAGTCTTCAACCTCAATATTATTCCGGGACAAAATTCTATAAATTTAGTTTCGTCAGAAAAGGAGAAACCAGATTTTATAAATAAAAATTTCCAGAAGTTTTTGACCCGAAACTGGGACGTTTTAATAAATTCAAAGTGAATTTTAAAGTGAAAGAAGGAGCGAATCCATTTTTCTGTAATGCTAGGCTAGTACCATTCTCTATCAGAGATAAGATCGAACGTGAACTTAAATCCATGATGGAATTATTTAGCCCGTTAAAAGTAGCGAATTTGCGTCGCCGATCGTACTGGTAATTAAGAAAAACGGCGAGATACGTATTTGTGTAGATTATAAACGCAGCTTAAATCTGGCCACACAATTAGAAAAATACCCTCTACCTAGGATCGAAGAAGTTATTCACAAGGTTAGTTCGGGAAATTTTTTTGCTAAGCTAGATTTAAAACAAGCTTATTCACAGTTAGAATTACAGGATAGTTGTAAAAAATTCACAACCATTAATACGCATTTAGGGTTGTTTGTTTATAACAGACTTGTGTTTGGCTTAAAGTCTTCGCCGGCAATTTTCGCACGAACGATCGCGAGTTGCTTACAAGGGATAAAGGTGTAGCGTTTTATTTGAATGATATTATCATCTCAGAGATTAACGAAAGGGATTTGATTAACAATATCATGGCAGTCTGCAAACGATTACAAGAATACGGATTATGTGTCAATACGGAAAATTTCAATTTTTTGTAAAAGAGATAGATTTTTTGGGTTACATCATTTCTGAAAAGGGAATACGACCTCAAACGGATAAATTAGAAGCTATAAAAAGGCCCCTTATCCTACGGATACGCATCAACTAAAAAGTTTGTTAGGATTTTTCAGTTTTTACAGGAATTTCATACCTAATATGTCGTCAATTCTCCAGCCACTTCATAATCTATTAAAAAAATATGTCAAATGGGTTTTTTCTAGAGAATGCTCTAACGCTGTAGATACGATAAAAAGTTTGAGGATTAAAAATACGATATTGACGAATTACCTACATCATCTTCCGGTAAAACTGTATACAGATGCAAGTACTTCCGGGCTCGGAGCTTGCTTAGTTCACAGCTTCGTTAACGGAACATTGAGACCTATAGGATTTGCATCTAGAAGCTTAACCAACGCGGAAAAGAAATATAGCATTTTAGACGGAGGCTTTAGCTATAGTTTTCGGTTTGAATAATTTTTTTCAATATTTGTATGGCAGAGAATTCACGCAGTGCGTAGATAATTTGTCTCTGATGAGAATTCTCGGTGAACATAAAAACATTCCAGTCCTAGCGGCAAACAGACTTCAAAGGTGCGGAATTATTCTAGCAGGTTTTTCTTATAAAACAGAATTCGTGAGATCCTGCACGAATCAGGCAGATTTTCTGTCTCGACTACCGTTAGAAACTACGGTAGAAGAATTTAAGGAAGATTACGGGTCGGATTTCGTAAATTTTGTTAGCAATTGTGAACATCTAGACGTCAGTTCAATCACGGAAGCCTCAAAAACAAATACGGAAATTCAAATGACTTGTTTGAGACTGGGGTTGCCCAAACGGATTAATCGCGATGATAATTTATGGAAATATTGGATAAAAAGAAATGAACTTTCGATTGTTAAGGATTGTTTATTTTGCCAACATAGGATTATAGTTCCAAGTTCGTTATATAAAAAGTTTTAGAGCTTGTGCACCGTTCTCACTTAGGAATCGTTAAGATGAAAGGGTATTTTTGGTGGACGTCGCTGACCAAGGATTTAGAGAAAATTGATCAGGAATGTCCAGACTGCGCTTTGACGAAACAATCACCCCCAAAGAGTCAATTATCTGTATGGCCAAATTCGGGAAAGGTCTGGAGTTCGTTGCACATAGACTATAGTGGGCCATTGGCAGGAAAAATGTTTTTGGTCGTGTGCGATTCATTCACTAAATGGGTCGAATGTATCGAAGTGCAAAGGGCAGATTCAGCTAATACTATATTTGAATTGAGAAAATTATTCGCAAATTTTGGCAACCCTGAACTCATAGTTTCAGATAACGGAACAACTTTTACGAGTGAGATTTTCAAACAATTCCTTCGGGAAAACAATATAAAATTCATGACAACTCCTGTTACGCACCCAAAAAGCAATGGTTTCGCTGAGAACTCTGTAAAAAATACAAAGGGTTTTCTAAAAAAAACTTATGGTCGGAAATAAATTTCAGTTTGGTTATAGGGATAAATTGTTATAATTTTTGTCCGATTATAGGAATACACCACATTGTACAACTGGAGTCGAGCCAGCAGTTTTACTGTTCGGTAGAAAATTAAGATCTACCTTTGACAGTCTCATTCCGAGAGAAAACGAGCCATTTCTGTCTAAACAACATGAATTGGCGAATAAAAACATTGAGTCTAGTCAACGTAAACAAGCTAAATATTATGGTGGTGTCAAAACCAGAAATTTTGTTGTGGGACAAAAATGTCTAGTTAAGGATTTCAGAAAAAATAATAAATTTACATGGGTAAAGGGAATAATTACACATAAAATTGGAAAAAAAATTGTATTTGATTGAAACTTGTGATTCACAATTGGTATGGAAGCGTCACGTTGATCAGATGAGGGGATTGTCTGTCAGCTGGAGCGATGATATCTCAGATTTGCCAGATTCCGCGTCTGATGATTCGAGGGCTGAGCTTTCTGAGAGGGAATTGTCCAACCTGTGGAGTGAGATAACGGGTTTGTCTCCTGATTTCAGGCTGGCAGGAGGAGAGGAGACGACACTGGAAGAAGCCGGAACAGACCAGACAATACCGAGTACAGTAGACGCGGATGTACCCAGTACATCGTTTCAACCAGGTTCACGGGCGGGAAGACTCCGTCCAAGGTAATCCTCCACAGGAAAGAAACAAAATCTATCGAATATATAAATGTGTGAATAATCTAATAATTAAGGAAAATATGTACATGTTTGTAATATATAAATGAATATGTAAATAATGAAATAATTAAGAAATAATGTTGTACATGAAATACTTAACGTCAAGAATGAGATACTTAAGTTGTCTATGTAATGGTAGCGCTTGATTACAGAGGGGAAGGTTGTAGTGTATAGCTATAAGTGTGTACCTATTTAATAGTCCACGTTCATTCGGGGATGATCGGTACAGCCGAAGATTCCCGAATGAGCGCATTGGCAAGCAGTCGCGGTCGGAGCGCGTCGCGGCCGGCCAGAACAAAATAGAGCATACCTGTGATCAGACGTTACGTATTATACCATTGTCTTGACGATCATTCGCAATAAACAGTAAGCGAACTTACATTGTTATTAATTAGAAGACATCGCGGGCTAGTGAGCCACGACACAAATAAGCAGAACATAACACTAAGTAAGGTACACGCATTCTGGTTGTTGACCAAACACACACGACTAATTCACAGAATAATTTTAAACTAACGGATTCTCGTTTTCAAAGATGTGACAGCAGACCAGAAAGCTTCCATTATGGAAAATAAATATTGGTAAAAATGGCAGCAGCTTTTGAATTCCTAGAAGTTATAAATTGAAGGTGAAAATAATATTATTAAATCTGACATAAAAAGGCACGGAAATTATAAGGTAACGGTTGCAACCGGGTTTCGAACCAGGATCTCGGTCTTACCGATACCTTCTTTCAGAGGAGAGACACCACCAGCCCTGGGATTTAATATCCTCCGTAAATCAATGATAGCTTAAAAATAGAACAGAGCTTAGGTGCAATTTCAAGAAAGCTTATTATGCTCATATTTAACAGCCGAAGAAGCAGTAGATAGATTCTATGTAATAATTAACAATGTAATTGAAAAATTAATTCCATTATTGGCGCGACTAAATGAGAAATTTCCCATATGGTTTACTCCCGAATTTATGTTATCACGTAAAAAAGATAAAGTCTGGGTCAAATGGAAGACATATGAAGGTCTATCTGTCGTGAATTTTCTTTCTTACGTGCTATATACAAAAAAATGACTAGTGAATTCCGAAAGTTATTTTTCGACAACATCGAAAGTTCTTGCAAAAGATTTATTTTATTTCAAAAGTTTTTGGTCATATATATTCCTCTGACTATAATCGTCTGACGGATACCTTGCAGCTATGTCCTTCGAAGGGCACAAATCTAACGATGCCCAGGAAATCTGTAACATGTTCTCTGAATTCCACGTCAACATTTGAACCCTCTATCAATAACACAATCCAACTTGAATCAGTTCAGGATTTTACACTTGTGCATATTCACACCATTGAACAAAAATCTCAAAATTATGGTTGGAGCGGATTGAACCTTTTTTACTCTTACCTAACTCTTAGCAACTTTAGCCTACTAAGATTAATACGGCACCTGACTCTCTCTATAATGAATCTCAAGGGTTTTAAGTATTATAAGCGCCTAGGCTTCTTAGCTCCTTGGCAAATCGGCACCCAGAGGCCCGGAGCGGTGTGCTCCAATTGGGCAACTCGTATTGTGCTTTTACCGTAAATCTAGATGATGGTAGGTACTGAACTCGAGTCTTTCGAAATAAGAGTTCAAATAATAAGGAATATAAACACATACATTTGTTTAAAACCACTGTATTTTACGAGTTTCGGATATAACTATCCTTTATCAGGACAATATCAAAACTAATAAAAAGTTAAATTAAGATATCGCAATGGAATATGTACTAATAGCCGGTTCCCACGGGGCGACTTTTGTCGGTCAACTCGACAGTTGAAAGCTAATCGACACGTGTGAACACTTTGTCAACAAAGTTATCAACTTTTTTTGTTGCTAGCGAAAGTTGATAGCCCGTCTACTTATAAGTTGACCGACAAAAGTCGCCCCGTGGGAACCGGCTATAAGGCAAAAGGGTAAGTCAATTTTACGATTTCGGTAATTATCTCAGCTTGATTAACCATAGACGATGAACACTTCAGCTGTCATCTCACTCATCTGTCGCTATCATATTGGTGCTGGCGATTAAAAAAAACCTCGAAAACTGACAACAAAACTGGCGCAACCATGGCAACCGGGAAACTTGGCAACGACCGACCACGGTAAGCGCCTCCGCCCACTCAGGCAACTGAAAACTCTCAACTGCCAACTGTCTTTGTATGAAAATGTGATGGCCCGCACATACACAATCACACAAAACCCGTTGTCAATGGTAACGCAAGCGGTGACTTGCGACTTGCTCTACTGGTTGCCCTGGGCGGCCATTGATAGTTGCCAACTGTCAGCTGATTGTTCTTCTTCTATGGTTAACCAAGCTTTTTGACCAATCAAGACAGAGAAACAGACGGTTTTAGTTGGTTTTCAGTTGCCTCAGTGGGCGGAGTACTAGCACGGCGAGTTGCGAGTTAGCGTTGCCGTTGACAACGGGTTTTTCAGAAGTTGTGTAGTGTGCGGACCATCACATTCACATACTTACATAGGGTAGCGAGTTGAGTTGCAAACTGTTTTTGGTAAATATTTCCCTAACCGGGACACGCTTAATATGCACTAAAAAAAATTATATTGTAGTAGTTAGATAATAACTAGTTCAGCAACCGGAATTTAAAAATAATGCATTTTAATTGTTATTTTTTAACTTTCAAAATACGAAATATCATTTTTCACCGACCGCCATGTTACGAATTACGACGGTAAATACGAACTTTTAAAAGAAAAAAACACTACTTTTTAAAGGAAAAAAAACACTTCGTATCAGTTAGACAATAATAAATAACTAGCTGTTTTGCCCGTTGCAAGCAACTAATTGGTTATAGCACTAAGCGATTTGACGTTTGAATGTAAATTAAGCAAGAAGTGTGTGCCTACATTTTTTAAATTAAATATTTGAAGAAAAAAAAAACGATGTAAGAATGTTGATGAAGCAAGGATTGTGATCCTTCACAGGGTTTCTGAAAATTGAAATGTTATTGTCCATATATTTTTTTTCAATTATCGACGAACCGGTGGATGCAATCTTTTAGCCAAAGTTGTTATAATAAGTTGTCTAGTCTGCAGTTAGAAGCAAGATTAAAAAAATATCTTCCTAATATTATAAACGTGAAAGTTTGTATGATGTATGAATGTTTGTTACTCTTTCCTGCAAAAACCACTGAATGTACTTTAATGAAACCTTAAAATAATATAGCTCATACATCAGAATAACATATAGGCTATAATTTATACCCAAAGCTTGCTTTTTTCCATGTATTACAAATAATATTTATTGTTTAACTAGCTTCTGCCCGCGACTTCGTCTGCGTAGGATTAGTACTTCGAGTAATCTAATTTCTTTTTCTAGGTCCCACCTACGTTTGTACCAAAATTCTTAACCTATGTAACTAAAATATTTATAATTCTTAATTCGATTCAAAGTATTAGGCGATTACTTCAAATATATTAACTAATTTAAATATTTTCTAAATAGAATATAGATTTAACAATCATTGTTTTGCAAAATGTCATTCTCAAATTTTGACATTTTCTATTAAACAATCATTATTATTTTCATTATATTGAAAATAAATAGCTAGCTTTATATATTATAGCCTATATGTTATTCTGATGTATGAGCTATATTATTGTAAAGTTTCATTAAAATCCATTCAGTAGTTTTTGCGTGAAAGAGTAACAAACACACATACATCCATACAAACTTTCGCATTTATAATATTAGTAAGATAAGATAGAAAATGTCTAAATTTGAGAATGACATTTTGAAAAACAATGATTGTAAAACCAATATTCTATTTTAGAAAATATTTAAATAATTAGTGAATTTATTTGAAGTACTCACCCTTGAATCAAATAAAGAATTATAGATATTTTAAATAAATAGGTTAAGAATTTTGGTAGGTATAACACAGATGGACCTACGAAAAGATAATGGGCTAATCGAAGTACTAATCCTGCGCAGACGAAGTCGCAGGCAGAAGCTAGTATATTATGTATCTATACAGCGCCCTTGGGGTGATTTTTCGCAAAAACGGCGCTATACAAGCCATCCAAATATTTGTACATATTAATTATTTATTTATTTATTAACGGCCCTTTTAGGGGCATTCTAAAACTTATAAAATATTGTGTCAAAATGACATGAAAATGTAATTTAGTCTAACATCACGATTTTTAAAATAACGTATCAGCGTTAAAAATCAAAAGCATCGATTTAATCGAATGAAAACTAGACTCTTATTCCTAAAATAAATCACACCATCTTTATAAAACGAAAACACCCTCAGCGTTTATGTCCAGGGAATTAACTCGAAATAATATAATATAAAATTGTTGTAGTTATCCGAGCTATAGCTTTTATGGTGGAAAAAATGAACCTGCACATTAGTAAGTGCATCTCTAAAGATAATGCCTGAGTTCTCAGTGAAGAAGACCTTTTTGTATGATCCAGATGCCTTCAATTACCCGGCTTACTGTTTCGAATAGCCGAAAAGCATCATCTCGTGAACGGGCCCAGAGTAATTACGCGTCATTTGCAAGTATTTAGTGTGTACCAGACTTGAAACTGCATTGTTTAGGCTTCAACTCCAGAGAACGCCAACTTTGGTAGGCGAACGCATGTTTTGAATGTGAGAAACTGAGGTTTAAACCTAATTAACACTAAAATTCAATCTATTACTTCTCTAATACCCCGATAAAACGATTAACTACTTTATTATTGGACAACCAACATCCTTGCCATAGGTCACCCCAATTGGTTTGCTACGTTTGGTAACTTAGGAGGGTTTCCCGGGTTTATGTATTTTGAAAATTGAAGTTTTTTGAAAATTGAAGTTTTTTGAAAATTGAAGTTTTTTGAAAATTGAAGTTTTTTGAAAATTGAAGTTTTTTGAAACATGAAGGTTTTTGAAACATGAAGGTTTTTGAAAATTGAATATTTTTGAAATTTGAATATTTAGAAATTTATGGTTTTTGAATATCTACATGGCGACCAAACTTTTAACTAATATGAAATCCCCATCTTCGCTTTGTCAGAATCGTGTTTTTTTTTTTTTTTAAAGAAAGACAAACATTCCCGGGTTACGAATAACCCAACAACATTTGAAAATCTCCTATCACCACCACACTAAGCGGAAGATGTTGCTTGTGTTGTGATGGAGGACTTTTAGCCAGCCGAGGAATCGAACACGGAACGCCTGGGTGGGACCCAAACGCAATGCCCACTCAACCACTGACCGGTCAATATGTCACATGACTAACCTAAGAAAAGTCTTTAAAAACAACATGGCGACCGCAATTTTGACTAATATGAAATCCCCATCCTCGCTTTGTCAGAATCGATATGTCACATGACTAACCTGAGAAAAGTCTTTAAAACAACATGGAGACCAACATTTTGACTAATATGAAATGCCCATCCTCGGTTTTTCAGAATCGATATGTCACATGACCCAATTAATAAGAGTCTTAAAAAACTTTTTTTTTCTCATTTAGGGCCAATTGCATCGAAAATAATTAAAGTAAAGTTTAAAGTTAAATATTTAAACTGAGTTTAAGCCCTAACTAAAGTTAAGCTGCAATTCTACACAATTGAGTTGCATCAACATCAACAAAAATCGGCGCTCTCCGGTGCTGTGTAATCACTACACAAGCAGAAATGGTCAATTTAAAAGCCGAAAAAAAATAATATTCATAGCAAATCGCTATATTTCATTACAGTTGAAGTCAAAAATGAAAATAATTGATGTTTAATTGCTGAAAACACGAACAAAAACATCGGTAGCTCAAAGAAACGATGCTCCTACAACATGTGAAGAGACCACTTCGAATGAATGCCGAGCGCATAAATAAACCAATCACTAGATTGATAACTTCGTGCTTTTACTATAGAGAAATTTTCGACACTATTTGACCATAGATATAGGGTAAATATAGATTATTTTATCACTTTTTTTTCGCCCCGACTTCTTGACGTCACACACACCATCGACTAGGATAGAGGAAACTAAAAAAAGGTGCGACCATAGACAATATAATTATCTTTCGGTACCTACCCAACTCATATGCCAAAAATATTATTTAAAAAAAAAAATGATTGGTTAAACAGAAAAATAAAAAACTCAGCTATGTTTTGGTATTTTATTATAAGCACGTATAAACAGATAATACAAGAAAAACTAACCATCACACCAATTCCGAATATACGAAGGCGTTGTTTTAAAGGTAAACTCTTCTATTGAACAGATTATAACTTTTATCAGGTCTAAAATAAATTTACCATATTACCGAGGGTAGATATAACCAAGGTCCATAGACACTTCGTTTGAACAAGATGTTTGATGCTCCAGTCCTGAAGTTCTGTGTTCTCTCAAGGATAGCGGCGCCACAGAGTGGTGGAACACGTCAACACCCCAGATGTACTGGCCTCCATATCCTGACGTGACACCACCAAAGTTACTGTTCTACATACCTGCAACAAACAATCATGTGTCATCATTAAGATGCTAAATCAATACTTTTGGGTATGCATCAAAATTGGTCAATTGACCTTCACAAAAAAGATTTAAGAAAACTTAAAACATTAGTAGAAACCTCATACTACGTTCGGTGGATAAAGTTCAGTACCATCAAGCAAGCTAATCATCTCTATATTAATATTTTTACCTAGGTAATAATTTATAATAATATAGTAAAATGCAAATACATACCCAGACAGTCCTGTGAAGGAAACGAGTTTCTCTTTATAAACCCAGCACTAGTAGCCACCACCAGCAGTGTAGAAGGAATGAGACACTATATGTGTGACAATTTGGTGTTCAAAACAAACACAGGCATTGTATGATCGAGCTGAAAAGATTAATTAAAACAACTTTACTATCATGACACATCTGACAGATCAAAACACAACAAGATAAATGCATGAAAACAGGATTAAATTGTGCAAATGAATGTACCTTTGACATTATGAAATGGCTTGAATTATTCGTATTATGAAAAAAAAAATTATATTTCATCACTCTTCAACTAGAAAAATGACAGTTCGGAATGAGCTTAGAATTTCATATAAATAATCAATATAAATATTTGTACCTGCATTTTGGTTACAATGCACCCTGTTTCACGAGAATATTGCCTCATTTTAGGAAGTTTAAAAGTAGACAAAACGTTATTTTATTACGCATTTTGCATTCGATCTGCCAATTCTCATCGGACATTCCCGAAACAGATTCTCCTTTCTTTCCCAGGACGGAAACTTATGCCGAATTGAATTTACGTCTACACAGCCTTCCACACTCAACGATATTTAGGTGGCATTTCACAAAAAATAACCCAAACATTTACGTTAGAACAGTCTGCAACAGCCGCGCGCCAAGTTGCGTCAAACATAAATACACCATAGAACAATACTGTTTATATATAAAATATACTCGTGTTCTATTGGTCGCAGCATGGTCGCTGCCTTCTTGTCGTCACACAGTCATAGATATTTCTCATCTTCGTTCCTGTTGAAATTTTGGATCGGAGTTATACCCCCGATACGGCGACTTATACGGCGACTGGCGGCGGGTGCGCACCGTCCGCGGGGGACAGTCGGCGCACATATATCCAGAGGTATCAAAACTATTAATATATTTGTTTTATGAAATAGAAAGAAAGATAGTTTGTGGACTGAAATAATATATTGATGAGCAAATCAAAACATTAATAATTTTATAATCTATTATCAGTAAGATCATTAAAAAAAATTACGAAAGTTAACACAAAAAAATAGTATGTAAAAAACATAAGAACGGAATGTCGAAAGCCAAAATAAATTTGAAAACTTTTCACAATTGCTGCAACAATTGTTTTTTTTTTCTGTGGCTTGTACACAAATTTTTTTGTCAAATGTGACAAACTATTGTGCTTCTCTTTCTTGTTGTGGGCCTGATCGGTAAAAATTGGTTGAGAGAGACATTTTTATCTCTCCAGCAAGACTCTCTCGACTCATCGCTTTGCACCGCAGTGGGAGGTATATCCACCCCCGTATCTTTTTCCTTACCAGAACTTCCTCTAATCCCTTTCCAAAAAGGACCCTCCACACAGCATCCCTAAAGATGACACAGGCCTTAAGGGATATTTTTCTTCGTGGCTTCATGTGTGGATCTAATGAAAAAATGTAGCTTTACAGAAGACTTTTGATTGAGTTTCGGAATTATCAATGATACCACACCTAACATCGATGTTCTAAAGCAAGGGTGGGAAATCTGTACCTACTGAACTTAGTATAGTTTTAATTCCGGCATACAGATATTTAAACCAGTTTTGTGTTCATAACGATAAAATAAAAAACATGTTGCAGGTTCATTAAAGAAAGACATTCACATGTACCGAGTGAAACTGTACGTTTGAGTTATACACCATATAATTCAAAATCTTCAAAAAAATATTTCTTCAAAATTGACTGTTCCGTATTATTATTACTATTATTTAAGCTTGTGGACTCTTACGCAGAATCTATCTTAAGTTAAAAGCTGTGATTGTGTTGTCTTGTATTTTGTGCCGTTCGTTTTGTCAAGTTGGACGTTCATTTGTCTAATTGGACGTTCTTTTTGTCCAATTGGACATTCATTTGTCCAAAGAGACATTTCACACCTTGGTCCAAGTTAACATTCGTTTGTCAAATCAGACATTCGTTCTGTAAAATTAGACATTCATTCATCTAATTGGAAATTGATTTGTCCCTTCGGACATTTTTTTTGTCAAATTGGATATTCGTTTGTCCAAATAGACATTTCACACCTCGGTCCAAGTGAACATTCGTTTGTCAAATCAGATATTCGTTCTGTCAAATTAGACATTCATTCGTCTAATTGGAATTTGATTTGTCCAATTGAACATTTGTTTTGTCAAATTTTACATTCGTTTGTCCTATTGGATGTTCGCTATTTGGACATTCATTTGTCCAAATAGACATTTCACACCTTGGTCCAAGTGAACATTCGTTTGTCAAATCAGACATTCGTTCTGTCAAATTAGACATTCATTCATCTAATTGGAAATTGATTTGTCCAATTTAACATTTGTTTTGTCAAATTTGACATTCGTTTGTCCTATTGGACGTTCGTTATGTCCAATTGGACGTTCGTTATGTCCAATTGGACTTTCATTTGTCCAAATAGACATTTCACACCTTTTTTTTATAGAGAAACCTCACAAGGTCCCAACTGCTCCCTTCTGGAGCCAGTGAGACTATGGTATCCCCAATTGTGGAGTATGTTGTGAGGCTGAAGGTAAGTGTGGAAGGGAAGGAGATGGGGAAGAGGAAGGTGGGAAAGTACCTGGCTATTCAGATCTAGTCACTAAACACGGCTAAAGCCATTATTAAGCAATGTTTCAATTCTGAATGGTGGTCTTACACCAGGGCGATACTGAGAGTATCTTCCACTCTGGAACGTGCCGCAAATATAACATATATTATTTTTATTAAATCATTGTGAAATAACACAAATTAATCAAATTATTTGCGCACGCCGGGTTCGAACCCGCGACCTTCCGAATGGGAGTCAAGTGTCTTACCACTCGACCACGGACGGTCCAAGTGAACATTCGTTTGTCAAATCAGACATTCGTTCATCTAATTGGAAATTGATTTGTCCAATTGGACATTTGTTTAATCAAATTGGACATTTGTTTGTCCTATTGGACGTTCGTTTTGTCCAATTGGACATTCGTTTGTCCAAATAGATATTTCACCCCTTGGTCCAAGTGAAAAATCGTTTGTCTAATCATAAATTCGTTCTGTCGAATTAGACATTCATTCATCTAATTGGAAATTGATTTGTCCAATTGGACATTTGTTTAATCAAATTGGACATTTGTTTGTCCTATTGGACGTTCGTTTTGTCCAATTGGACATTCGTTTGTCCAAATAGATATTTCACCCCTTGGTCCAAGTGAAAAATCGTTTGTCTAATCATAAATTCGTTCTGTCGAATTAGACATTCATTCATCTAATTGGAAATTGATTTGTCCAATTGAACATTTGTTTTATCAAATTTGACATTCGTTTGTCCTATTGGATGTTCGTTACGTCCAATTGGACTTTCATTTGTCCAAATAGACATTTCACACCTTTTTTTTATAGAGAAACCTCACAAGAGTCCCAACTGCTCCCTTCTGGAGCAGTGAGACTATGGTATCCCCAATTGTGGAGTATGTTGTGAGGCTGAAGGTAAGTGAAATGTATGCGCTAAGCGCCTCCGCCCACTGAGGCAACTGAAAACTCTCAACTGCCAACTGTCTTTGTATGACAATGTGATGTCCCGCACACTACACAATCACACAAAACCCCGTTGTCAATGGTAACGCAAGCGGTGATTCGCGACTGACACTGCTCATCGCCGTGGGCGGCCGTTGCTAGTTGCCAGCTGTCAGCTGATTGTTCTTCGTCTATGGTTAAACAAGCTTTTTGACCAATCAAGACAGAGAAAACAGCCGGTTTTAGTTGGTTTTCAGTTGCCTTGGTGCGCGGAGCGCCTTAGATGTATTAATAATCGTTCGAATTTTTTAAAGTACCTACCTACCAAATATTTAAAATTATGAAGCTTATGAAGCTGGCTGGTAATATTTAAACTGTTCTTTTTTGCATTTCTTCATAAACGTCAGAAATTACCAACGTTTGACGATATATCCTGAGACAATTTCCTTGAAAAGTCATAAATATAATATATTATTGTCGAAATAATACAAAAATATCTAAGCCATGTATCTTTTTTAAGCCGTAATTTTGATTTACTTGAGGCTCGTCAAAATGTAAAATTTTGAGGTGAGACGCCTTCTATTTAAAAAAATATACATCTCACGATATCAGTACTGATGCTGTTTGTTCAGAAATTTGTCGTGAAGGTTTTACTTCGCACAGGAGGCCCTGAGGAAAATTGTCTTGAAGAGACCCATATTGTATGAAGGAGGAAACACAGAGGCCGGCAAATCGTTTCATAGCTGAGCTGTTGAACTCAAGAACGAGTGATAGAAGCGACCCGTTCTCATGTGACAAATTTCGACCGTGTATATATGTTAGGCGCGCGTTTGGCGTGTTTCCCGACTTTGCACCGGTGCAGAAGGGATCAATGACGCTAGTTCCTCGGAGCATCTTCCATATCTGAAATACCGGTAGAACAAGGATTCCATCGCGGTAGACGACCATGAATAATTCTTGAAGCACATGTGCTCCTGAGCCTGTCCCTTCTTATTAGCAGCTCGTGTACAAATTACCAAAATTTATTTGACTCTCTCGACTCATCGCCTTGCCCCGCTGTGGGAGAGATGGATTCATACGTCTGCCACTCCTTTTTTTATATGAATTCCTCACAAAAGTCCCACCTGCTCCCGTCTGGAGTCAGTGAGACTATGTATGGCATCCCCAATTGGGGTATGTTGTGTGGCTGAAAGTGAATGGGGATGAGAAGGAAATATTGTAATTATTTCTACAAATCTCATGACGTCAGAGCTCACCACTATATGTATATAGAATCCTTCGCGGGCGTGTGCACAACAAATCACCTATTGTTTCAGCGCAATCGAATGAATGGTATAGGAAATATTTTTATAACGCCAGAGCTCAGTACTACATATAGAAACCATTACAGATATGTGCACAACAAATCACCAAAGTTTCTTTGCAATCGGAGTAATGCTTTAGGTACCGTATAAGGAATTACGAAGGTGTGCATTTAACAACTCAACAACAAAAGTTTCATCACAATCGGATAAATGGTATAGGAAATAATTTCATACACGATAAATCGCTATCAATTTAGGTTCCGCACGAGGAACAAACAAAGAAACATTCATTTTTATACGATAAAATAATTAATGATTTAATTTCTACTGGCTGGTTGATTGCTTGTATAACACCCATTTCCCCATTCATTCCTTGTATAAAATACGTGAATCATATTTTCGATCACCGGACGGAACTGCAGTGCGAGCGCGCGACCTCTCCCCTCAAATGTCCACTCATTACTGAATAAATTCAAAAATGTTACCGTGAAACCTGGCTCTTAATTAAACTTATATAATACACTTGCATAGCGTGGATTTACTAGATGATCATTTTTATGGAAAAGTGTGTGAAAGGGTTTAGTTTTTCCTATGGGGAAAACTAAACCCGGACCTAAAAGTCTGGTGCGTAAAAAAAAAATAACTCTCTTTCAATACACGATTTTCAAGAAGCTTCCTCAACCGACGAACAGCATCATCTAGGGACCAAATCCATCCGCGATTATGATAGATTCCATAACTTAAATCAAATTCGATTAGAAAATCATGCTAACTATAAGAGTAGACAGCTTGCGATAGGTTCCTGGAATGCGCAATCCCTCAATAACAAATTAGAAGTGGTGGACGATATTTTCAGAGATCAAAAACTCCACATCCTTACCGTCACGGAAACTTGGCACGAGAATAGTGACTCGTACTCAATTAAGAGACTCCAAGCTCTAGGGTATGTGGTGCTAGAGGAGGCCCGACCTAGCGCGGAGGAACCATCAAATAACATCTCTCACGTGAACCACGGGGGAGTAGTGATTACAGCCCGACAAGGATTGCGGCTAACTAAAGTTGCTCTTGGTACATTTAGCACGTTTGAATATATTGGTTGTAGGGTTTCTTCCTCTGGTACGTCGTTTCTGCTATGCACTTTGTACAGGCCCGGATCGAAACCAATCTCTGTCGAATTTTATAATGAGTTTTCACGTTTTTTGGAACTCTCAGTCAGATTTTCTGACACACTAATTATAACAGGTGATATTAATATTCGTCTCGAACGCGTTTCATTCACAAAGAGAGATTTGCTTCAAAAATCACGCCAAGTGCCCTCATTTAATTTTTGCGTGTTAACATATTTTTATTGATGTGGTAGGGGAATAGAAATGTATTTTTGGATCTTGTAAATGTAAATGAAAAAATTGGGCGATATTTTTTTGAAAATGAGTATGGTTTTTCTTTAGTGTGAATTATAGTTAACGACGACTTATATGAAAATGAATACTTGCAATAAGAACATGTATGCAAATGACGAATAATAAAAGTTCAAAATATATTATGTAGGAATATTAATAATTAGGTAAACACTGTAAATAGTAAATAGAAATAAATAAGTTTAAAAAATGTGAAAAATTATGCTTGCTTTTTCTGACCATGAATAGCAACAGTGCGAATGGTTTTTTTTTTAATTATGAGTACGCTCATGTATAGGTAAATATGACTTCCGTGAACATGAATAGTTACAGTAAGAGCACGCGAATGGTTTTTATTTAGTATGAGAACGCTCGTGAATAGTTAAGTGTGGCTTTTGTGAACATGAAAAGTCACAGTAAGAACATGAGAATGGCTTTTCTTTAGAATGAGTACGACTGTGTCTGGTTAATGACGGCTTATGTGAACAAGAAAAGTTACAATAAGAGCAAGCAAATGGTTTTTCTTTAGTATGAGTTCGTACGTGTTCAGTTAAGTGTGACTTTTGTGAACATGAATAGTTACAGTAAGAGCAAGAAAATGTTTTTTCTTTAGCATGAGTAAGCTTGTGGTTAATAAAGTGTGACCTCAGAGAACATGAATAGTCACAGTAAGAACATGAGAATCGTTTTTCTTTAGTATGGGTTCGCAAGTGTTTAACTAACGATGACTTTGCCGAACATACATAATTACAATAAGAGCACGAGAATGGTTTTTCTTTAGTATGTGTGCGAACGTGTAGAGTTAAGTGTGACTTGTGTGAACAGGAATAGTTACATAATGAGCATGAGAATGGTTTTTCTTTAGTATGAGTGCGAATATGTTCGGTTAACGTTGAATTATGTGAACGTGAATAGTTACAATAAGAGCATGAAAAAGGTTTTTCTTTAGTATGAGTGCGAACGTGCACAGTTAAGTGCGACTTATATTTAAATGAATGATTACAGTATGAGCATGAGAATGGTCTTTCCATAGTATGAGTGTGCAAATGAGCCTTTAAGCTTGGCTTTGAAGCAAGTTTCCTGTCACATTTAGAACAAGGGAAGAATTTCGAATTTTTAGATTGTTTTTCATCGCATTTTTGATGAACCGGAATTATGTTATCAATTCTCAGTGCTGCACCTGAAACAACAAAAAAACAGTATAAAAAACTTTATTGCTATATCTTAACACTGCTTTTGTTTGTGAAGAGTTACGTGAGAAAAAAAGACGATTTATTTTATTAGGTTTAACATGGCGAAGTGGCTACCAGCAAGACGAGTATCCAGAGAGAAGAAAAACTTGGAATATTTCCATATGTTATTAGTTTCGCGAAATATCTTAGCGTCGGGTGTGTCATTTTTAAGATAAAAGAAATAGATGATCCTTTGGGTGAAATTTTGAGTAACGAAGCTACTTTTTATCTAAATCCGTTGCCTTACTCCTAACAAATTCTAGAGAATCTAGAGCATTGAATTTACAAGAAGCTAAATGTTATTTTGTATTCTGTAGCCCGGCGTTTCCCGTACTTTATTCTGCTTTAAGGGGTGCGAAAAAGAGATTGGGTGGTTATTCGAAATCTCATGCAGCCAGTTATAAAAGTCAAATGAGCAATTTTCTCAATCTTGGGATGAAACTGTAGATTTCTATAACAAAACAAACTCACAGACACTCATTAAATTCACAATATATACATATATTGTTGTTTAAGAGCCGTAAGTTTCTAACATACCAAGCCAAATTTAGTTTTTAATAGCGAAGAAGTGTTCTTTACAATGTTATTCTATCTTTAAAAATTGACACCGTTCTTTACAATGTCCTTTATTTCTTTATTTACCATTGAAAGAGGATATTGTAAAGAACACTATTTTTAATCAAAAGGAATTTCAAATAGTAATAGTACGGATAAGTGCTATTTTATGTATTTGTGTTTTAAATTATGATATAAAAGAAGGCAATAAAGAATTCTACATTGCATGATTTCAAAGGTAACTTTGGCATTTTTCATGATCATCAAAAAATAAACTTACCCTTTATCTACGGTGTTAATAAAAGAAATATATCAAATAAAATAATAAAACATCAGCAAAACGCATCATAAACATTATTGAATCTTAAACTGTGCAATATTTAAAACAACAAACATAAATAAATATTTGAAAGTAATTATCGACAACAATACAGAAAAAATAAAATAAAATATATTATATTACAGAAAATTGGTTTTACCCGCCGTTTGGTCAATTCCTTGAGAGTGCTTTAAGCATTCGTTTTTAATATCTGGGAGCTCGATAATAACTTCTGAATGTGAAATTTCAGTTTCTTCTCCTTCTTTATTCCCTGGTTCTGTTTTGATGGTGACTCCCTCTAGATTGAAATGCTCCATTGGACTTGTTTCACCTGAACGGAAAAACTTCATAAAAAAATGAAATTAATAAACGCGATGCTTGATAGGCAGTTTGAATTTGATTGCTTAAAGCGGGCGACAAACGCGAAGTTCACATCAAAGAGATACTGCGTTATAAGTATCTTTTCTACCGACACACTACGTTAAGGTACTGACACATTTGCTTATTACAAGCCGGCTTATGAGTATGCTCTTTAATGAGCATGCTCACACAACTGTACACACTTGCTCATAAATGAACAGGCTTGGCTTGAGCTTTCTAATGTATGAGCATGCTCAAAGCCAACAATTGAACACACATGCTCTTTAAAGAGCATGCTCATGTCAAATAATAACTGTCATCGTATCTATAGTGACAATTCCGTTCGCCCAGAACATCTTATTGCTTGCAACGCAATTATTAATTATTTAAGAAAATTATAAGGATTATAAAAGATTTTATTTTATTTACGCGGTTAATCACAGGATACCATATTATTTGTCCCAGCTCTCAAAGGTCTCATAGAAATCGTTGTATCTCCCTTACTATCATAGTGAGAAGTATGATTTAAATGGTATTGGAAAGATAATACAACACGCTATATATTCAAATCTAAAAGTAAACTACAAAAAAATAAAATGTACACCTTTTTGAAACCAAACTTTCCGATCAGAATTTGAATAAAAATTATGAAACTTTGTGAATTTTTAAAGTTTTTTTTTAAATGAAATGACAAAAAAGTGAGGTTACCATTTTTAAAACTTTTTAAAGTTTTCATCCAAAAATGTTATATTTATAAAATTACATGGTTATTTCCAATAATATAATTTAAAAGCATATTTCATCACCTTTCGAAAACAGTTTTTAGTTTTCGGATACGTTAACAAATATTCCATTTATTTGGATTTTATCTCAAAGCGGGAATATTTTTAGCCTCTGACAAAAATCGCCAAATTTTTGAAGGGATAAGAAAATTAAAAGATCGATTTGGGTTCGTAATCGGATCACTAGAAGAGCAAACCTTGGAGCAAGTATTCATTTGTTAGTAGAAATGCGAGATGTCAACGGATATAAAAATCATTACGAATGCTTCCGCAGTATTTGACGAGCTACTCTCTAAAATTGCATACAAAAACGAGATACTCAAATGCGGAATGCTATTCCGAAATGAGATCGGATTGAAATGAGCATGCTCATAAGCCAGCCTGTCGACACATGCTTAGAGGCTTCCCCTTCCATCCGATAATCCAATGAGCATGCTCACAAATCAAACGTCTGTCGATTTGAGAATATGCTCTTTTGGCTTCAAATGAGCATGCTCATTACTAGCAACGTCACTGACACACATGCTACTAGGTAGCATGCTCTTTGGCTTCAAATGAGCATGTGTGTCTGTAGCTTAAGTATCTTTTCTACCGACACACTACGTTATAAAATATTCCTTCCTACGGCAGGAGAAGGGGTCAGTTGAAATCGGAAGCGGTCGAGACAATATCATTTCTTTGTACTGGATATGTCAACTTGACAGCTCCGTGCATGCTCCGTGTATTAAAAATGACCCCCTCTCCTGTTTACGGCGAAGGGGGGTCGCATAACTTTTCTGATATCGCGATCGTAGCGGTCACGAAAAATAACGCGAATTAGCGAAGATTCAAACCGCGATCACAGCACATCATATTTTTACGTCTGGCGGGTCTGTATGGGATTGTATGGCGATCGCTACTGTGTTATAAGTATTTTTTAATGTGAACTTCGCGTTTATCGCCCGCTTAAGAGGCTAGACTTTGAACCACACGCGGAACACCCGCGACTGTCATTCTGTCCCGCTCACAATAAGCTCACGCACACTTACAATACATGCGAATGCAAAATGTGCGAATGACACAACGCTCAAATTTACCTACAGAAATCGCTCGAAAAGGGGTTTATGGAGAATACACTTTTCTACACCGAAACTTTCACGAAATTGAAATTTTAAAAAATATATATTTTTTAGAAAGAAGAAGCTACGTCGGTAGCTTTTAATAATTTTATAATTCTTTATGAGAGTTGAGTTAGCAGCACTTTTTCTTTAAATAATATTTTTTGATAAATCGTACATGTTTGACAGTGAATGTTTACGTTAATACGAAACGCATCGAAAATTCGAAAACATACCGACATAGTTTTCACCCTCGAAAAGGCAGTACAAAAAAAAATATTAATTTTGTGCAATTTTCGATGTACAAAAGTGTTTTTTCCCGGGCGTCCTTTTTGTATGGGCCGAAAAGCGAAGTCTATCGTCTTAACTGTTATACAGGCATAACATACAAATGACAATGATGCACTATTATTAAATACGTAACAGTTTTGGATGGTTGTTTCGACGTGCTAACATTAATATTGTTTGATGCGTCTTTTAACATAACGCCGTTTGCTCTCCCCCAAACTTAAAGCATTTGATAGAGCATATACGGATTCTTTAAATTCTAAGAGCTTCGCTAGTTCACCTCCATTCATCAATAAGCCAGTTATTTTTCACATCGAACGACGTTTTCAAAAAGTTTCTGGTCATTTGGGAACGGAAAAGGAGAATTACAAAATAAGAGGGACTCCTTTTTCTAATATGTATTAATATGATACCCGGTGGAGCAGAAATAGATTTTACTAAAATATTGATGTCACTGTTGCTGCTCCACCGGATATTGAGCGAAAGGGACAATGCACTGACACCTAACTAAAATGGAGGTTTTGTATTCCCCACTTTTCTCCTCCAAAAGTGGACTGATTTTCAATTTTTTTTTACCAACTACATAAGAAAAAACTATTCTATGTCTGTACGTTTTGCTTTTTTTAAAAAAACATTGTCTGGTTTGTATACTGAACATCTTTTGACGGCGTTTAAACCAGTCAATTTTATTGATTTTTGGAAGGTCATAACTTCTATAAAAAGTAACTTATCAAAAAAAACAAAAAGTACCGACACGCTAGTAGTTGATATCTATTTTATGCAAACACAATATTTTCTCTAGGGTTAAAATCCAGAGAGATAAATAGGGAATACGTTTGTATGGAAAAATCACCGCCGGGTATCCTCTTAAGCTGCGGCACCCGAATTTCTGCCGATTTCCTATATATATTATTTACCTTAAACATTTGAAGTTTTTAAGCTATTAAAAAATGTTATTCTTTAACCACTCGAGCGCTTTTTACCACAATATGGCACTATTTCCGAAACCAAGGATTGCTTTGTTGCCAAAATATGGCAATTTTTTAAAATTATTATTAATTTTTTTTAAATTATATATTACATTATACATTCAAAATATAACAATATAAATATTCTCTAGATTCTTTAAAATGTTTTAAAGTTAACGATTTAATCATATTTTTTTTTTATATCCTACGAATATGTGATAATAGACAAAAGATATGAATTCATTGGCTATATAGAACTATAATCAGTTTGTATGTCTCGGTATTCGAATTCGGAAGTATAATTTATTTATAATATGGGTGAAAAAATTTCCTTTAGCAATCCGAGAAAAAAGTTGTAAATTGCTCTGTCGCTCCAGTGGTTAAGATAGTATCTATACATTCCCCAAGCCAAAACGGTAATTTTTTAAATTTCCCTAGATAGAAAGAAATCGCCAAGTATGCTCCAAAAATTATTATTTACACGTTTGTTTCTGTTGTTTTACAAGTTAAATGTATGATATTCACAATGTTTCTTAAAATGCTATTTAACACAACCCCCACGAGATTTTTGCCTTTTTTTTTTTAAAATACATTTATACTTTTTTAATAGAGTCATGTTTTATTAAACATTTTCACAATTTTCGGTTTTAATATTAGCTCAACTCCTTCTTATGCTATGTCCAGACTGCGGCCAACATCCAACTTCCAACGTTTGGACGATTGTGTGGAGGGGTAGTTCGTGCGTTGGATGATTGAGTTCGAAGGTTGGAGTTCGAGTTGGCCCGGGATCGCCTCCGGGGCGATCGCGACGGCCAACTCACACGAACCAGCCTGCCGCAGCCGTCCACACATCAGTCTGTGAACGGCCGGCGATTAAGACACGTGTGCCGCGTACCATTAATATGAAAATATTATTACGGGAGAGTGGTATAACAATTGTTTGAAAACATATCGTGTATATACTTGTACGTAATAATTGTAGGCAACTGATAAGATAAGCGCCGAATCAGCTGTTCGACATCCGCCATGTTGAAATTCGGAGTTTGGAGTTGGAAGGTTGGCCGCAGCCACCACACACGATCGGCCAACCTTACAACTCCAAACTAAGTTCGGAGTTGGAAGGTTGGCTTTGGTGTGCAAGTACCTTTTCGTTCCGGCCGGAACGAATCCAATGAATATGGCTCCGAACGCGTTTGAATCGCTCCGAGTTCTCAAAATGTAATGAATCCGGAACTGATTCACCGCAGCTTGAACAGTTGGCTCCTTCTTCTTCCTTTGTAATAATGAGCGGGTAATACCGGGCCTTAAAAGTTTCACACACAATGTGAGTAAGTTTGTCGACACAGTTACGCCAAAACCTGCAGTAATTTTATCAACTAATTTTGCACCTGTATTAACTGAAGTAAGTCAAGCAAAGTCTTTTAAATGATAAGATAAATAAGCTTAAATTGACTGAAAGAAACAAATAAAAATCAAAAAGATGCCTTTGATTGTCCAGAAGTGCTTGTAATACTAGAAGTAGGGATTTATTTCAGTGCAGAAATTTAAGGACTAACACCATATGTATTCCTCATCGCCAAGAATACTAATAGAGGAAAATTAGTGGACATCTTCAATAGTGTATTTCCACGTGTTTTTAATGCTTAAATATATCAAAAAATTACGATTATTATGGCATCCTAATTTTATTTTTATGTTGGCGAATAAATTTTCTACAGCGAGTCAAAGTTTCCCATTTTTATAATACCGCCAAAAAGACATTTTGGACGTGTGTCGTCATAAGCGTTGCCCGGCTTTGAAAAAATTCGGACAGTAGTGCTTTCTTGTATGAGCGTCGTTGCTAACCAGGGGCCGTTTTGGTTCTGTCAGATTTTGAACGTTTTTAAAACCAATAATTTGAATAAAAACATTTAAAAAAAACAAACATTTAGTAGGATGACTAAAATCAGAAAAAAGATCTTTAATTATTTAATACATTTTCAACAGAATCCCTCGTTGTGAAAATACCTTGAATAATTGGTGATAAAATACAAAAACTTGTTACTGAGGCAGTCCAGTCATGTGTAATATGACTGGACTGGATGACTGAATGTCCAATTTATTAGGGCGTTTTTCAAAAAAAGTGTACATAGATAAAAGTCAGTGTCCCATCACTTTCAGGATCAGTAACTTTTGTTGTGTCGGTTTTAATGACCAACCATATATTTTACCAATATAATAACAAATAAATACCTTTATGGACTAAAAATAATGAATAAATCTATTAAATTTCGATATTATTTTAAAATAAGTAAGACTACAGGTCACTGTTTCTGGTATGTCCTACACCTACCACTACCAGTAAGAGTTCAAAAATTAATGTTATTTAATGTTATCCCAGTATTTATTTCTAATTCTACTAATAGTATATGATAATATTTTCGATTTGCAACCATAATATAGATTAATTATTATCGTGCAAAATAATTTAAATACCAGATATTGAGTTGTCCTACGAAATAGCGTATGGTAGAATTTCCGCCTACGCTACCACATTATTGACGTCTACCAATAAAAATATTACCAAATTGATGAATATTTTCGAAAATAGCAACCCTATTTAGTCTATGAAGGGCGGCCATGCTTGGTTTGCCAAGAAATCGTAACAAAAGTGGTCGTTCTCGGCTGTACTAAAAAAGTGTTCCACCAACGCTTCCGTATTTCTCCAGGTAATTTACCAGAATGTATTAGACTCTACTTTGTATTAAATTGATTCATTTATTGTTTTATGAAATGTTTAGTTAGAACAAACAGAAGTTTCATAATTTATTGATAAATACATTTCGAAAAAATATTGACGCGATTACGCTACTTCTCTTACGCAACGGTCTCGTGAATGGAACTTAAAAGTGACGTAATGGAATTCTAAAGGTCGGTTCACTCTGTCCGTCTTTTAGTGTATTTGGGTGTGTTACAATTTTCTAATTAAATTTATATTTTGCATGTATCTTCAAAATGTAACCATTACATGTAGATATGTGGGTTGAGTGATATATGTAGCATTGAAAAAAAAGAACAGCATAGCTAAAAAGAAAAAATTATTTGATTTTTATGTGTATAATTTTTTTTCTTTTTTTTATTAATTAAGATTATTAAAGATTAATTCTGAAAGAGTCGAAATGGTGTCGAAGTACTAATATAGACAGCAATATGAGCAACTATTACTGTAGAGGCAACTCTGAAATTCAGTATAAAATCAGCTGGTTCATACAATTTTGATTAAGTAAGTATAAAATGTAGCATGATTTATGTTCCTGTGTGTTTTAGTTAATCCTGTACCTAATTAAAGTTGTGTACATTAACAAGTACTTTAATACCCTTTCAGCTTAGTTACCTATTTCAGGCTATACACGGTATGCACGTGTAGCCCATTATTACATATCTAATTATTTGTGCATTTTTATAAATAATTTATTTTAATTTTATGTTCAAATATGCCGTTGAAAGCTGCAGAAAAATCAAAACGGTACAGAGACAAAATTAAAAACGACCCTGAAAAATATGAAGCCTTTATGAAAAAAGAGTTACAAAGACAAAAATAACATCAAAATATAATCAGAGAGCTAACCAAAGAAGAAAAGAAAAAAGAAGACGTTGTAGAGAACAGAAACGAAAATAAAAAGAAAAGAAAAAAGAACAAGTGGAAGAAAAAGTACTTGCGCGGGGGGCCTTCCACGGTGGCGGTAGTACGTAAAATCGCCCTTTTTTATAGAGAATACCTCACATGAGTCTTAACTGCTCCCGTCTGGAGCCAGTGAGACTATGGCATCCCCAATTGGGGTACGTTTGAGGCTGAAGGTAAGTGGGGAAAGGAAGGAGATGGGGAAGAGGAAGGTGGGGAAGAGGAAGGTGGGGAAGTACCTGGCTATTCAGATCTAGTCACTAAACACGGTTAAAGTCATTATTAAGCAACGTTTCAATTCTGAATGGTGGTCTTACACCAGGGTGATACTGAGAGTATCTTCAACTCTTCCCATACCAGTCGCTTGTCGCGCCTTCAGCAGTGTAGCCACAACGTGCGTACACATGCGACTGATATTTCGCGCCCGCTGTCGCTACCGGGCAAGCCTCTCAGTCTGGCCGAGGCCTTAGAATTCCTAAACGTTACCAAATTTTTCCCCTTACGCCACTGTCCTGTTATTGCTGTGATTTATTTTCTAAGATCAATTATTATATCTCAAAGAAATTTGTTCTTTTTTTATTGACATAGTTCATGATTAATTTTAAATTTGTTATAATTAAACATTCGTAAAACAAAAACTTATATTCGTCTTTCTAGAACGCAAAATATACAGTACAAAGTGTCCAAAAGTAGCGTAAAAGAATATTTTTATTGAAAAACTTAATATTTAATTCAATAAGCTTGATTATTCATATTTTTTAGGAGACTTATTGTGTTTTCAATTCGTAAATAAAAATCTGAAATAATGAATTTCTTTTAATTTTCTTTATAAACTTTATGATAAAAGTGACGTAAAAGAATTTCTTACAAGTACTATTAAACTTAAATTGCAATTATTTTCGAAGTTTATTGACATTATCTATTTAAATACTTTTTGTCATGAAGTTCATACTTTCTTTAATAAATTTACGTATATTTTTAATCGAAATGCAGCATCTCACTTAAGTGGAATTCCTATTACGTCACCGACATCTTTTTTGGAAAACGCCCATTAGTCAGACATCTCCGAAAAGCTGAAATTTGAGTTGGATATTCGTGAAGCCTTATATAAAAGTGTACCTACCTTCATTCTGGTACAATACTCAAATTACTCATAACCACCAATAAATGTTCTGAATTTTAAAAAAAATGTTATGTTTTTCTGTTAGGATTTCTGGTAGGTTTTTTCAAAATTTCATACCAATGTAATGTACTGGAACGTTATGCCTCCCGGGTTATTTCTCAGCAAATTTAAAAGTCGAATATAGCTTTTCCTAATTTTCTCAAAACTAAGAATTTGAAGATATCTGTCTAATCAACTGCTAATTTTACAGTTGTTACGTTAAAGCCCCTAAAAAAGGCGCCAATAAAAAATAAAGCATTGAAATTCAGTAAGATTAACACAAATGGATAGGATTTAATTTTTTTTTAATTTTGTCACTGGCGAAAAATCAAAACATTAAAATAAAAAAAACACTGGCGAGTACCCGGCATGCGTTGATATGCCACGCAAAGAAAGCGTTTGTGTTTTAACTCTGTCTATCGAAGTCCTTATGAATAAACAATATTTTATGTTTTTCCGTCTGGTGCGTACACGAATAAATCAGAAGGTTTTCTGATATATTGTAACAACTTGCTTGCTGAGGGTTGGTTTGTACTATGTCCATTAATGGTTTTTTTTTAACTGTAAGTACAGTAATATTAATCTGATTTTTATCTACTAAATCTACTTACAAAACAAATAAATTTTCGGTAGGAACTTACATTTTGAACATCAATTTTTGTTCTATCTCCATAGTAATTACAAAAAAAATAGGATTAGAATATACTATGTCCATTGGCCAATACATTTTTTTTACTATTATTTATTAAAACGTTATGTACGTCTATGTAAAAATTACCAATGTTTTATTACTTCGTACATTTTATTTATTCATACGACAATAATACTAAATTTTTGAATTTCTAATGAAGAATTTTTTATATTTTTTATTTTATTATTATTTAATTAAACCATATGCATGTGAATATTAAATTATTATTGTTTGATGTGCCATGGGATGAAATTACTGTTGTGGTTTATCTTCGTCCAGAGTATGGATATAGTATAAACCAACATTAAATATGGTCATGGTACAAACCAACATTCATTTTTTAATTAATGAAGATAATATTAGCGAAAGTCAATCGAAAATCTGAAACAGAAAAATCATAAAAAGATACGGATACATCTGGGACTCGAACCCAGGTCCTCCGGCAATCCGGGCCGACGCGCTAACCAACTGCGCCACACATAAAGGTAGCAGCCAATAAAAATATGCGATAAGAAAAATGAAAATAATGTTGGTGGTTCTCAGTCGAAGTATGATACAGTTAAAAATGACCGAATCGGATAGGGATACGTTGGCGCAGTTGGTTAGCGCGTCGGCCCGGATTGCCGGAGGACCTGGGTTCGAGTCCCAGATGTATCCGTATCTTTTTCTGATTTTTCTGTTTCAGATTTTCGATTGACTTTCGCTAATATTATCTTCATTAATTAAAATATTATAATTTGAGGTTTAACTCTTTAAGTTAAAAAGTTAAAAATAAAAATATAAATATTAATTTTTTAGCTATTCTGTTTAAAATAAGATGTCTTTTTATGTGCGTTATTGATTATGCTTTTATTGAAATAAAAATTCAACCAATTATGTTGTTTTTTTTTTTTACTTATATGTAGATTAACCCTAATATTTTATATTATTATTTTTTAATTGATAAACTAACGTTCAAGACAAGTTTTTTATGCATAGCGCAAAGGGTAACAATTATTATAAGCAATAATTATTAGCCTGAAACACTCATCCATATTGAAGAAATCTTACGAGAAAAGATACATATCGCCGACGGGACTCGAACCCGCACCCTTTTGATTTCCGGTCAAGTGCTCTACCATTAAGCTACGGCGGGTTACCTCCTACCTGCCAAATGATTCAATATATACCTAGTGTTTCATTCAACAATTACCGCTTATTGCATTTTTTCACCTGCAAACAACCAACTTTATTTTTATATGGGAAAGGCATGTAAGTGCTAACTCTCCCACTAGATGGCATCGAGACATATTATGCCTACATTTTTTGGTGAAATAATTTGACTTGTCCATATAGGTATATATTGAATCATTTGGCGGGTAGGAGGTAACCCGCCGTAGCTTAATGGTAGAGCACTTGATCGGCAATCAAAAGGGTGCGGGTTCGAGTCCCGTCGGCAATATGTATCTTTTCTCGGAAGATTTTTTCAATATGGATGAGTGTTTCAGGCTAATAATTATTGCTTATAATAATTGTTATCCTTTGTGCTATGCATAAAAAATCACGTCTTAAACATTAGTTTATCAATTTAAATTTAAAGTAAAACTTATTTGACTAAAAACTGAACAAAAAATTATATGTTTTAGGCGGCGGAACTTGAAAGGTTGTTGATAAACGGATGACGTCTGACGTTTGAATTTGATTTGACGTTTTTTTTTATCCGTTGCTAGGCGTCACACTCATTATTGTTCATCTCATTACAAATTAAGGAACCCGACTCCGAGTAAATCTTCAACGCCACACTGTATGGACACCCTTTTGAGCCGTCCGTGAACGTGCATTTTTCCACGGAATGCTGCTGCCGTAATATGCACACTTATTACTCGCTCACATGCGATTTTCAAACGGAAGTGGCGCCTATATTTAAGGAAAAAAGTTTTTTTTTATATGGAAACCTCACAAGAGTCCAGCCTGTTCTGGAGCCAGTGAGACTATGGCATCCCCAATTGGAGTATGTTGTGAGGCTGGAGGTAAGTGGGGAAGGGAAGGAGATCGGGGAAGAGGAAGGTGAGGAAGTACCTGGCTATTCAGATCTAGTCACTAAACATGGCTAAAGCCATTATTAACCAACGTTTCAATTCTGAATGGTGGTTCTTACACCAGGGCGATATTGAGAGTATCTTCCACTCTGGAACGTGCCGCAAATATAGTATATATATTATTTTTATTAATTAATTGTGAAATAACACAAATTAATCAAATAAAATTTATTTGCGCACGCCGGGTTCGAACCCGCGACCTTTCAATTGGGAGTCAAGAGTCTTACAACTCGACCACGGACGGCCGTATACGGATGGCTTTATAAAGAGAACAGTTCGTTTTCGTTTCTTAAAAAGAACAAAAACGCCCAACTCTAGGGAAAGCTGCGAGTCTGTCGCTACCATAAATGTGGCAGTCCATCCCAGGCTTTAGGCCCTGACACTCCGTGCTCTTGATGGCTGATGACGCTGAATACACATTTCCGATAAGTAAGCAGGAGCCATTCCACTTAAATAAGGGACTTAAGATGATACCCGGTGGTGCAGAAATAGATTTTACTAAAATATTGCTGTCACTGTTGCTCTTACTCCACCGGATATTGAGCGAAAGGGACAATGCACTGACACCTAACTAAAATGGAGGTTTTGTATTCCCCACTTTTCTCCTCCAAAAGTGGACTGATTTTCAATTTTTTTTTTTACCAACTACATAAGAAAAAACTATTCTATGTCTGTACGTTTTGCTTTTTTTAAAAAAACATTGTCTGGTTTGTATACTGAACATCTTTTGACGGCGTTTAAACCAGTCAATTTTATTGATTTTTGGAAGGTCATAACTTCTATAAAAAGTAACTTATCAAAAAAACAAAAAGTACCGAGACGCTAGTAGTTGATATCTGTTTTATGCAAAAATAATATTTTCTCTAGGGTTAAAATCCAGAGAGATAAATAGGGAATACGTTTGTATGGAAAAATCACCGCCGGGTATCCTCTTAAATACCATCCAGCAGAGCTTGAACTGGATTTTTTCAGGGTATTTGAGCCAGTGAAGATTTTTGAGATGCTCTGAAATATGGGCATAATTAGATACGCCGGTAATAAGTCTTGCCACAGCGTTTAAAACGGATTGTAATTAGTTGGTTTGATATTTTATTTTGTTTAATTTAAATTGTTGTCAAATACAATTAGGAACAGTGTGATTTTTAAATCGACAATTTAGCCCGACTGTAAAAAAGGTTGCGCACCCTTGACATAACAATTAATCAGAATTGTCATGAATTATATCATTAAATACTGGGGCTTTAGCTCTGTTTTGATAATTGCTAAATGTAATTTAGATATTAATCCGATAATGTTAATCCTAGGATCTAACTATGTGATATCATTAATAGAATCAGAGACTAACGTCATGTGATATCATTTATGAGAGCTTTGGTTAATGTGTACATTACTGTACATTTCAAAGTTATCTAGTGAACAAGTAACGAACTTGTTATCACACCTCAACATGATTACGAAATTCTAGGAAATGTTTTTTTTTTAAATTTATTTACTTTAATCTTTTGTATAGATATTCCGTTCGTGGTATCAGCGACGACCGCCGTGGTCCAGGGGCAAGACTCTTGACCAGAGATCGGGTCGAAACACGTAGAACGCGGGTAAAGCAGTCGGCGCATGGGCAGCCGACGGCCGACAAGAATGTTTGTATGTAAACGTACTAAAGCGCACACAGTAAAGCCAGATTCAGGGGGCCTAGTCTCGATCTTTCGGTTTCACAAACAAGCACGTTTGCCGTTTAACCTTTCTTGACGGTGCTGCCAACTAAGCGGTAACGGTTTGTATTTACTAAATTATCTTTGTAAATATACTAAACATAGAGTTAAAATTTTAGGTATTCCTCCACAATACATTTATGTATTGGATTAAATAAATACATTACACTAATATTTACTGAGTGTACAGCATCGGAGCGCGAGAAAGTTTTTAGCACGGTCAGAGGAGGGTTATACGGATACGTGACGTAGCTAAACCTGCGTTACGGGCGCTGTGAGAGATATAGACTAGGCCCCCAGATGTCCGCAACTCGGTACAAAATACCGCCGGCGCGCTCGGGCGCTGTGCGCCGGTAGTCCGAAATACGAAACACGCTTTCTACGTGTTTAGACCCATCCGCAGGTCGCAGGTTCAGAACCCGGCGTGCGCAGACAAATTTTATTTGATTGATTTCTGTTTTCACAAAATAATCATTTAAAAAAATATGCAGGTGTCCGGGGGTAAACTACATTAATTTCGGCTGGTGATTCTACATAATGGTAGGGTAAAAAAAATTAACATTTTAATGAAAAGACTAAATAACTTTTTTTTACATCACTCTTATTAATACACGATCGCTCACTTACGGCCACTAGATACGGATGCTAAGAGAACAAACACGCCCTAGATTCCAAGCTGTCGAAATGAGGTACTTGAGAGGTTTGGCAGTGGTTACTAAATGAGATCATATAAGAAACTCGACGATCTAAGCATTGAACCACTGCTACTCTTCATAGAAAAATCGCAACTAAGGTGGCTTGGGAATGTGCTAAGAATGTCTGATGACCAAATTCGGGGGTAGACGTCCAGTGGGCCTTTCCAGACACAGTTGGGCGAGGCAAGTCCAGAAACTGTGCGAGGAGAGGATGGGTCTGTCATGGATGGAGGCTGAACAATCAGCGCAAGACGTATATAGGGGCGTATGGAGGAGCCTTGTCGATGCAATGGGTCCCCGACCCGAATAGGACAAGGGGAAGAAGATGATGATGATATCTTCTTAAAATGACAAAATTATGTTACAGCAATTAAAAGTATTATATATAGTATCGATCGTCCAGTTGAAGAGATGAGTATGCAGTTTATTGATTTGTTTATAAGATTTACACAGTACATTAAATATAATTTGAAGGGTATTTTAAATAAATTACATGGTTTTGTACCTATTATTAAATCTGCAAAATATCAATAGGTTATTTCGCCTGGGTTTTAAAACTAAATTATGATGAAACTAATGAAAATAATCAAACATTGGTTGACTAATAAAACATAAATAAAAAAGTATGGGTGGAGAAAATTTTACATTTTAAATCAAAAATTTTTTGCTCACTAAAGTTTAATAAAACGACAAGAAATTTAATATTTTTTATTTTGTATGTTCGCAATGAATCGTGAAAAATGTCTAATTGTAATAATTTTTCATAATGGGTATAAATTGTGATTGCCCGAGTGATTGGTGAGTTATTTGCTGCATTGGTGTTGTGGGCTTCTATATGAAGAAGAGAAGTGTGCCTGGTACGCCGCATTGGAGCATTTAAACCAATGACGGATAGTAATTCGGGACTATCAATATTATTATTTAGCAGGTTATACAGAAACAATATATGTAAAATATAAAAAAATATGTAAAATATATGCGAAAGTGTACCCTCTATCTGATACAATACTTAGATTACTCATAAACACCACCAAATCAATTATAATGCAGAAATACTTTGAATTTGTGAATTAAACAAAAAGTTGAAGTTTTCTGGGTCACTAATAATAGGATATTTCAAAATGTCATACTAATGTACCGGACCATTATGCCTCCAGATTTTATTTTATGTAAAACATAAACATCACAATTGGCTCTACAACCCGTGGTGGGTCTTGGCCTCCTCAAGAGTCTTCATCCACTCATCTCTGTTTTGTACCAGATCTCTCCAATTTGAAAGCTTCAAGGTATGTAGGTCTTTGAGGACGTTGTCGTTCCATCTTAATTTTGGTCTTCCCAGGCTCCTTCGCCCTACAGGTCTAGATTTTAGCGGGGACTTTGGTGCTTGATGCTCTGTCATTCTTTCCACATGACCCAGTCACCGAAGTCTTCCAACTTTATAAATTGTGTCACTTTTGGTTCCTTAAACAGAGTGTAGAGCTCATCGCTGTAACGTCTACGCCAAAATTCATTTTCTAGAATCGGTCCAAAGATACACCTCAACATTTTTCTTTCAAAAATGTCCAGTGCTCGCTCATTCCTCTTAGTAAGTACCCATGTCTCTCACTGGTCTAATAAGAGTTTTGTACACTATTATTTTGGGGTTTTTGGATAACAGTCTGGATTTTATCTGCTGTAAAACATAAACACGTGTAAATGATATTTGATATTAGGTCATTACATATGAAATTGGCGTTTTGCCGTACTGGCAACTTTGATATCAAATATCTTCTGTTTGGTTAGGAATTCCAAATTAAAATTTATACTCATGTATTTGTGTTTCGAAAATTATAATTCATTTGTTTTTTCCTTAATTGTTTTTTTTCTTTGCGTCACTTAGTTTACAAAATTGAAAACTTGAAATACCGATTTATTTACGAATACGAGTTCCACCGTGGCACCAGTGCTGCAGAAACGGCTCGAAGGATTAATAATGTGTATGGCGACGGTGCCACAGAAGAAAACCCAGTGCGATTTTGGTTCCAACGTTTTCGTTCTGCAGAACAAGCCCCGTGGACGGCCGGAGACCAAAGTTGATAATGAAGAATTGAAGGCTATTGTGGAAGCGGATCCATCGCAAACCTCGTCCGACTTAGCTGCAGGCTGCGGTGTTAGTGATAAAACTGTTTTAATCCACTTGAAGCAAATTGGGAAGGTAAAAAAACTTGAAAGGTGGGTACCTCACGAATTGAGTGAAGCAAATCAACAAACGCACGTTGACTGCTGAGTTGCATTACTCAACCGGCACAATAATGAAGGGATTTTAAATCGAATCATTACCTGTGATGAAAAGTGGATCCTATACGATAATCGGAAGCGTTCATCGCAATGGCTGAACCCTGCCGAACCAGCCAAACCATGCCCCAAGCGAAAATTGACTCCAAAAAAGTTACTTGTGAGCGTTTGGTGACGCAAAGAAAAAAAAATTAAGGAAAAAACAAATGAATTATAATTTTCTAAACACAAATACATGAGTAAATAGCTGTATAAATTTGAATTTGGAATTCCTAACCAAAGAGAAGGTATTTGAGATCATAGTTGCCAGTACGGCAAAACGCCAATTTCATGGGTAAGGACCTAATATATACGTATACACCAGGCTAGGCTTGCATTCAATAAAAGGTCGAAAATAATAGAATCGAATAATATAGACCTAAAACGGAGAATACTCCTCATCAAGACCTATGTATGGAGTATCTTGATGTACGGCTGCGAAACATGGTGCCTATCCGAAAGAGATAAACGGAGACTAGAGGCTTTTGAGATGTGGTCCTATAGAAGACTATTAGGAATTTCCTGGAGAGACCACATTACAAATGAGGAGGTTCTCCAAAGAATCGAGGGAGGAAGGCACCTGCTCAGGACCTTGTCCGAAAGGCGTGCAAGATGGATCGGCCATATAATACGACAAGAAGGCCTCTTGCATGCCATAATGGAGGGTATGACCGAGGGGACAAACTCTAGGGGACGCCCACGCCGAGAGTACCTGGAGGACCTGCTGGTGGACATGCGCTGCTCATCATATGCAGACTTCAAAAGAGCCGCACAAGACAGGGAAGAATGGAAGAAAAAAATAAAGGAAATTGCTGCAAACCAATCGCAGGATTGAAACCACAGACGACCTAATATAATATGGAGAGCATGCGAATATTGATTTTCTCTCATTATCTTAAAGCTTAGTATTTGGAGATGTTTGACTAATCAAGCGTACGATCTATATATATAAAACTTATATAACGTGGATTTTGTTAATCCAGTTTTCATTGATTTATCTAAGAAATCTGTTATTAATTTCAATGGAGGAAATAACAGATTAAATATTAAATCCCAACTTGTTTTCAATAAAAGTAATTCATCATAATTTGATATCTCTAAAACAAGAGTATGCACTTTAAATAAATGTGGCTTAGAACAAAAAGATAATTTTTGAAGTAAAACTTCTTTACGCACGCTTGATTTGGGGAGTAAACTGGCGAATGCTTGACGAGAGCGTTACGAAAAGTGTGATCGGGCGAGGCGAACGATAATAAATTTAAATATTTTTTTGTAGAAAATTAATATATGTATATGTATATACAGATATATATATATAATACATATATATTTTTTTATTTTTTTTATTTGTATTTCACGCCCTGCTGGGCTTTTACATGTTTTTTTTTTTTAATTTTAACAAAGTATATCTAAATCAACATTAGATACAATTCTCACAAAATCAAAAAATAAAATTAAAAAGCAAAGTACATCTTGATAAGCATTACAAACAATTCAAACAAAAGCAAAAAATAAAATTATAAAACTGAATCTAAAACAAAATCCAAAACAAAATCATAAACAAATTCAAAGTGAAAATCAAAATCAACAACATAATCAAAAACAAAATCAAATACGAGTTAGATAAAAGCAGGATACCCTACCATGCAAGGTAGAGAAACAACAGAATGGGAAAAGTACAATTCGTAGATTGAGTCAAGGAGAACTATGTGGTATATTCAATTAAATATTATTGATCTTTTTTCCGATAAACATCTTAATATGAAATGTTTATATTTAATAAATGATGTGTCAAACATATCCGCAATGTCCTTATATTCATTTCCCAAATTCTGAATTCGTATGGACATACATATAGATGGAGCTAAAGAAGTTTTACTGACTTAGCAGGGGTGCCCATGTTTATGGAGTGAGGTTTATCTAGGTCTTGGCGGCGTATGCATTTGCCCAGCTATTGCGTGGCGGGTCGGATCCATATTATTGCGGGTTTGTTATTTAAACAAATCTAGAGTTTTATTCTGAACTTAATGAAAGTGTGCACACTTGGCCTTTAAAACGCGGTCACTGCCTACATGACATTTCGAAAAATCATCCCAACCCCACTGTTTAAAGCAATATTTTGATAATTTTTTTTAATTGATATACTAATGTGTGACTCGAGCGCTTTTTGCCACATTATGGCACTATTTCCAAAACCTCGGATTGCTTTGTTGCCAAAATGTGGCAAATTTTCAAAAAAAAATTTTTTATTAAAATGACTATAATGTTTTGTACATTCAAAATATAACAAAATAAATATTCTCTGGATTTTTTAAAATGTTTTAAGGTTAAAGATTTAATTATATTTTTTTTATAAATCTTACAAATATGTGATAATAAACAAAAGATAGGGGAATTCATTGGCTGCATTGAACTATATACATATTGTATATCTCCATATTTGAAATTCGGAGGTATGATTTTTTTAATGTGGGCGGAAAGTCCTTTAGCAATCCGAGAAAAAATATTATAATTGCTCTGTCGCTCCAGATTTTATGCATAGCACAAAGGGTAACAATTATACAATTATTATAAGCAATAATCGTTAGTCTGAAACAATCATCATGTATCAGACATGTATCTTTTCTCGGGAGGTTTTTTCAATATGGATGAGTGTTTCAGGCTAATAATCATCGCTTATAATAAAATTTTGATACTTTTTGATGAAATTTTGCACGCTTGACGTTCAAAACAAGAGGAAATTTCTGACTACAACTGATTCTGACAAAATATGTAAAAAAAAACCCGGGCAACACTTCATCTAGCAGAAAAAAAAAAAAATAACAACTTAATAAATTCGACGCCATCTAGTGGGAGAGTTAGCACTTACATGCCTTTCCCATATAAAAATAAAGTTGGTTGTTTCCAGGTGAAAAAAATGTAATTAGCAGTAATTGTTGAATGAAACACTAGGTATATATTGAATCATTTGGCGGGTAGGAGGCAACCCGCCGTAGCTTAATGGTAGAGCACTAGACCGGCAATCAAAAGGGTGCGGGTTCGAGTCCCGTCGGCGATATGTATCTTTTTTCGGAAGATTTTTTCAATATGGATGAGTGTTTCAGGCTAATAATTATTGCTTATAATTATTAATAAATTACTCTTTTTATTCTGAACGAAAACTGTTTTATCTCTATAATCCTAAAGATAAGAAACATTGTTTCATATAAATATTTCCTATTTTTACTCAAGTCAAGTTAAGTTTTGTATGTGAGTCCAAAAAAGTCACATTGCATCAAATTTGATATTTTCAAAATGTGGAAAATGAACTGTGCCTTGTTTTTGGCGTTATTGGTTACTGTGCAAGCTGTAAGTTCAGAAGAAAAGTCTTCATTTGAACCCTCAGAGTTGTACGGTGAAGATTTTAGTCCTAGAGGTAACTATGAATATTTTTTTAAAATTATTTATGTTGAGGGCCCTAGGCCAATAGTGTTTAGTGCAGCGGTTGTCAACCTTTGTACCCCGTAACCTCTATCTATCTTCTGTACACTTGTAATGAAAGACATGTTTCATTTGTAATTTTTGTATTACTCTCATTACTACATGAATTCAACCATTACAAATTCAATTAATGCAATTTTATACAGAATGTAACACGATTTCGAGCATTTTTAATATGTCGTCGCTTCAGTTCGTTTTTATCCAACAGACCAAAACGCGAATCGGGAGAAAAGACACTTAAAACTTCTTTTACGATAGAAGCACACACATTTTGGAAGACGTAAGACAAAGTGCGTTTTGAAAACCCCTTAAATAATTGTTTATAATTTTTTTTTTTGAACGAGTATCGTATAAATAAAGGCTTTTTGAGAACATTTGCATACCTACTAAATTCAATTTCACAAAAAATGGTCTGTTGGATAAAAACGAACTAGAGCGACGATGTGATTGTACGTGCAAAATTGAACAAATTTTTTCCCACTTCTTTTTATTTCGACGAAAAAAATGGAAAACCCTCGGGAGGAGGTTCGCTGGAGGGGGAAGGGGGGGGGGAGTAGAGTGAGGAGAGGGAAAGTGGATGAGGAGGAGTGGGAGCGCGAGAGGGGAAGGGGACGCGGGAGAGGAAGGGGAGGAGGAAGGTGAACGGGACGAATGGGAAAGAACCCGCAGGGAGAAACTATTTCTTTATTAAATGGCATAGCAACGCATGCCGGGTACCAGCTAGTTAAATATATTATTATGTATGTTTAAGTTTTTATGTTTTACTTTGTTATGTATTTTGATTTTGTAAATTATGTGTTAAGTATCTACTTGCATTGTATTATTATTTTATGTTAGGTATTTGCAGTTCAAAAAAAAAAACATTCTTACTCTTTTATTGCATATTATTATTTATTTATTTATTATTTATTTATTTATTTATTTACATTTGATACATTTAAAGCCAAAATAACAGAAATAATATTACATAATAAGAGAATATATTTAAAATGAATACAAGTGTTATTACGTTGTTGTTTTTTTTTTTTTTTTTCATGTTCTCCATAAAACAGTTATACACCAATATATTTAGGTCGATATTAGTTCCTAGCTAGGCAGATTGCCTGTTTTAAGGAACCAAAGTTTGTAAAGTGCCAAATGCAATTTAAATTATTATTTTTTTTTTTTAATTAATACTTATTTATTTTTTTACTAAATGTGCCATTCATAGGTAACCATGTATAGTTTTAAGTCACATTACAAATTAGTTTTTCAGACTCCTCCCTACCCAAGCAATTAAAATATACATTCAATTGCAACTCTTCACCTACATCGTGTTATACCCATTTTGTATTTTTTTCTATTATCTAAACCTTTAAAACCTTTTTTTTATCTGTATGCACTAAATCAAAGAAACTTTTTATACGTAAAAGCCCATTGATGATTAATAAAAATAAAATTATTAACACGAACGCTCAAGTGGATAACGATTAACTGCAGTGAATCCAAGCAACATTCAGCAAGTCGATGATATCATTCGTGGCGACCACCGGATAAATACAGATGAATTGTAACGCATTCACATAATATTCAAATAAGTTTGAAAATTTAAAAAATATAATTATCAAACGTTTGTTCCAGCCGTATGTTCCGTGGACATATCCAGTCTAAGCGAGGATGCTCCAGCAATTGTGGCTCTACCCGGAGAAGTCCTGCTGACACCAAACGGGACAACAGGATTTCTGGACTTGGCGGCGGGAGCGCAGATAAAATTACTTTGTATGGGAAGCGAACTAAGACCGGCCTACAATGACGAGAGACCTGAAACGGCGGTGAGAAACAAAAAAAAAACATTTAATTAATTCATTAGGGTTAATTTTTAACCACTCGAGCGCTTTTTGCCACATTATAACACAATTTCCAAAACCTCGAATTGCTTTGTTGTCAAAATGTAGCAAATTTTCAAAAATTTTATTTATCTTAAAACGACCATATAATATATTGTAGATACATTAAAAATATAACAAAATAAATATTCTCTAGATTCTTTAAAATATTTTAAGGTTAAAGATTTAATTTTTTTTTTTTTTATAAATCCTACAAATATGTGATGATAATAGACAAAAGATAGGGGAATTCATTGGCTACATAGAACTATAATCAGTTTGTATGTCTCCATATTCAAATTCGTAGGTATGATTTTTTTAATGTGGGCGGAAAAAATTCTTTTAGCAATCCGACAAAAAATATTTAAATTGCTCTGTTGCTCCAATGGTTAATTACTTGGGTAACTGTAGTCTCAGAATATATTGACTGCGAATCAAAGGACTGTAAACAATGATTTTTAAATAAACTATTTCAATTTTATAATAAACTTTATCAACTATTGGATATTTGTAAGGAACTGACTTGTCCCTTTATTATGGTACGCTGTATTAAAGTAAATTTTGAATGAAATAAAGTCGATATTGGGTTATTAGTTAAAAAATTGATACGAATAGGAATAATTATATAATAAGAATAATTATTTTCGGTACCAATTTTTTTTTATTATAATCAATCTTTCTCATCGGAACCGCCATATACAGTTACAAGGGCACGATCGCTAGTCGAAATTTGAAATCTCGGCCGCTGATTAATGGGCCGTAAGTAACATTTATTAAGAAGGTTAGTGGTTGACATAATTACAGAGAGTGTCTGTTTCCGGATCAGAACATAGACAAATGTAATAGACATTTTTACACAACATTTATTTCTTTTATTTCTTACTAATTTGATATGGTTCCTTCTTGTGCATGTGTTTGATTTGTGTGTTTGATTCCAGATCCTTGTGTGTAACGAGACCTCCAAGTTCACCAGCACAAACTGGTTCCAGGGCAGCGATGACCTGTACCACATTACTTGCTCCTGTCCTAGTCGCATCAACATCGTGGAATCCCCGGTAACATGACATCATTTGTTGGGTATAACCATGGATGAAAGAAGGAAGAGGAGATGGCACATCGTCAAATTTGCGTTTAAAATTAAATAGGTCACGCGAGTTGTTTTAAAATGGGGGTATTTTATGGAGTTAAGCGGAAGGGAAAAAAGGCTGAGGGGAGGGGTATGCGGGAGGGTCGGATGGGGAATTAAGGAGGGGAGCTAACGAAGGAGAGGGGAAGGCGGAAGCGGAATGCTTGAGGGGGGTGGGTCGTGAAAAAGGGGAGAGCGAGAGAGGGGTAAGGGGATGGGGTGAAGGTGAAAAGGTAAGGCGGGAGGGGAAGAGGAAGAGGAGGCGGAAGGGGAACGGGGACGAGCGGGAAATGATACGAAGGGATAAACATATTTATTTATTTAATTATATTGGGTTTTTACAGATGTTCGCACTTCATGAGAACAATCCAGTTATAAAAACTCAGTTATTGTACAAATAGGGACATACAATTACAAAAAATCTACAATTACATCCAAATAAATACAGATACATACAATTAGAAAAACAGAAACATCACAAATAAAAAATATACAAAATTATATACAAGCTCACTCAAGTAACACATTACAATGAGAGGCTAGAGACATATGAAATACGAGAGGCATGCACAGAGAGACAAATGACACAATATAATTTATTAGTTTCATATTTTTTAACAGCGCCAGACCTTTTTTCTGAATCCGTACAAATTATCGACAAAAATATCTACTTCAGCGCACTCTATCTTGTTATATAGTCGACACATCTGGGTCAGAGGGCTAAAGTGAGCTATATTATTTTTAAATGTATTCAGGTGAAAAATGTTATGACGTCTTAAACAATGGGAATTGGGAACATTTATTTCAATATTGCTAAGACATAGTGTAGTGTCAAGATGGCCGTGAATGATTTTATGTAAACATATTAGATCAGTCAATTGCCTTCTAGTTTTAAGTGTATCAATCTTGAAGTAATCACGACGTACGTCGTATGATCTAATGAAATTAAAATCATTAAAAAATAAATTCAAGAACGTGTTTTGTGACGAAAATACATCAGTTTTTCCATTTATTTAAGGTGTTAAAAACCAAATTATTTCTTTTTTTTACACTCTTATTTTGTTTGGACATTATTGAAAAAATATAAATACTTATAATCAAAAAATACTTACAAGAAGTAAGTACACGATATTTAATAATTTATCATCGTGCGTTTTGAGCATTATTATTGCTGCTTGAATGTAGGTATATATTAAAGCGAGTTTTGAATGAAAGAAATCAATATGAAATTTTTAATTTAAGAAATTTAATACTGGGAATAATCGATCTTTCTCATCGGAACCTCAGTTGTACAGTTGCAAGCATTTTTAAACTTTTATTCTCACCCGCTGGTCAATCACTCTCAACACGTTTATTTCTGTTATTTTACAAGTTATATGTATGAAATTTTTTCATAATGTTTCTTTAAATGCTACTTAACACAACTCCCACGAGATTTTTGATATTTTTTAAACGAGTATAACATATCTTAGATAGCCCATACAAAACAATGGTGGATCACGTGTACAATACTAGGCTTACACAAAATGAAGGGTTGATAGTACCTAGATTTTCTAATAAACATGGCCAGAGAACTTTTGAATACATTGTACCACTTATATTTAATATGCTGCCATATGATTTGAAAAAATGTTACTCGACACCTAAATTTGCGCTATTGTTAAAAACATGGCTATTGGAATCAGATTTTCTGTATTGAATGACTGTACCTCTTAGACTTAGTATTCTATTATTTTTTATACTTATTTATGTTTTTATTATGTATTTTATTAAATTGCAAATTTTTTTCTTATTGTATTATACTTGAGACATTTAAATTGTACAATGTTTTGTTCACACTGTTTTCCTGCAGACAAGCTACTTGCAGTAGCTTTGCAGGTATATTGTTAACATGAAAAAAAAATCTGTTTTTCTGTAATAAAAAAAAAATAAAAAAAGTCGTGTTTTATTAAACATGTTCACAATTTTCGCTTGAATTTAATCGTTTTTAATATTAGCTTGCTCCCTCCAACATTCGTACTGTCGTATCTCTCCTTATTCTCTTTGAGCGGGTAAAACCTTGCCTTAATAATTGAGATAAACGTACACAACACTCTAATTTTTGACTTAATACATTAAAGTATTCGTGATGCGACATATCCATGGGTTAGATGGTTTGAACGTATGTTTTTTCTTGCAGACTGTTTGCTCAACAGGCGTGACCCGAATCCTGCTAGGCGTGCAGGGAGTCGGCAAGCAGTACCAGACCATCAACAGCTGTCTGCGCAAGGCCACTGGCAGGGTGGAGTGGGTGTCATACCCTCAATCTGCTGTGAACGTGCTACCGCAGGAGTTGACCTTGCCTCCCACCTTCCAACGTAAGTATCATTCCCAGCCCACCAATACATACCCCCCCCCCCACCCCTAATATAAAAAAATATAAAAATTAAGAGATGGCAATTTTTTTAAAAATATTTGGTTATTTATATTATTTATTTTACTGTTACCATTATTTCGAATTTCTTAAAATTTTTTCAGTTTGCTAATTGTAAATCTGTTGTGTTTGTGTGTAAATTTTTTAACCCTTTATACAGGATGTTAAGATACGTACTTGAATTACTTTAAACAGTGATTCCTGACATTATTTGGTATAAAAATGAAAATAAAATTTTGGTCTGCGGTGACATTTTTCCCACAAAAACATAAATAATAGTAGGAGCTAGACAGCTAGAGGCGGGGTAAGAGGCTGGTTGTTTACTCGGCTGAGTGACCAGTGACGACATGCGGAAGATTTTTGTTTGTTTGATTTTAAAGAAAAAATTTCGAAAAAAAAATCACTGGAATTTCATTTAAGTACATTTTTTACTCGAAATAATGTCAGGAATCACTGGTTAAAGTGAGTCAAGTACGTACCTTAGCACCCTGTATATATCAAAAGAATGATTGGTTTCTAAAATATGGTTGGCAAATTCAGAATTATTATTATTACAACTTGATTATCTTTTGTTAATTTTCTAAAAAATTATTTTAATATATAATAATATAATGTAATTTTTACATATTCGAAAATATTTTTTATATTTAATTTTAATAATTTTTTTTTTATGATATTTTTGTCTATAGTGTTTTTTAGTATATACTTGTTTGTTTCTTTTGTTATTCAAAGGGGCGACAAACGCGAAGCTCACATCAAAAAGATACTTATAACACAATAGCGCTCGTCATACTATCCCATACAGACCTGCCAGACATAAAAAGATGATGTGTTATAAGCACGTTTCGAATCTTCGCTATTTGGCGTTATTCTCCGTAACCGCAGGCGGCGTAACCCCCTCCGCCGTAAACAGGATAGGACATTTTTAATAAACGGAGCGCTGTGCTGGGATTGGTTTATTTATGGCTGTGCTCAAGCCGCTGTCAGCCGGCAAGTTGACATATCCTGTACAAAGAAATGATATTCCCTCGACCGCTTGCGAATTCAACTGACCCCCTCTCCTGCCACAGGAAGAAATCTTTTATAACGTAGTGTGTCGGTAGAAAAGATACTTTATAACACAGTATCTTTTGATGTGAGCTTCGTGTCTGTCCCTACCATTAATGTTATTATCCTGACGAAGAAACCATTGGTTTCGAAACTTATCGGTAATTGTGATATTATAGTGGTGTACCTACACAAAGTTATCTGTTTCATTTAATTTAAATAAAAGATTTGTTCATTGAACGCGCACGAGAAAATACTTTAAAAAAATGCATGTCTAAAATTATCTGTTATATTTATTAATTATTTTTTTTCCGATTTTTCACCATATATTTAACCTTATTCACAGAATTACATTGCTTTATAGTGTCTGGTAATAAATTAAATATTTTCGGTATGTTGTATTCAAACGTTCTCTGTCCGTACTTATTATTAAATTTCGGAACTATTAACCCGTCGTTGCGCGTGAATCTAGTGCTGTATTTATGTTCTAATGTCTCTTTATGCTGCGGGGTAAATATATGCTGAATTATTATTTTGTGCCATAGTAAACCTTGAAAGAAAGTGCCTTAACAGGTAAAATTTTGGCTCCCTGAAACAACAACGGTGTATTATGTTTAAGTTTGAAAATATTAGGGACAACTAATAATTTTACAATTGCATTTTGTACCACTTGGACTTGTTTCATAATAATTAACTAAATTGTTTCCCTTGATTAACTTTTTTGCTTTCTTATAAAACCATTAACAAAATACATAAACACCACTTTTACGCTGTAATCTACGGTTTCTAGACTCCGTGGCTATATAAGGTACAGGGCCCGCAGATACTTTAATAGTACACAACTGCTAACCCTGTACAAATCGCAAGTGCGCCCCACGGTTGAATTTGGCAGCCACCTCTGGTCTGGAGCCCCAAAGTACCTGAAAAACACCCTCGACTCTGTGCAGAAACGGGCGGTCCGTTTGATAGATTCTCCCGTCTTAACAAACGGATTGCAATCTTTAGAGCACAGGCGTCGGGTAGGAATGCTATCCTTGTTCTACCGGTATTTCAATGGAAGATGCTCCGAGGAACTAGCCTCATTGATCCCCTCGGCACCGGTGCATAGTCGGGAAACATGCCAAACGCTCGCCCAACATATGTACACGGTTGACATTTGTCACATGAGAACGGGATGCTTCTACGACTCGTTCTTGTGTTCAACAGCTCGGCTGTGGAACGATTTGCCGGCCTCTGTGTTTCCTCCTTCCTATAACATGGGTCTCTTCAAGACCCACGTTCTCTCCTCAAAAAGACCCTCCTCAAAGCATCTTCAAAGATGACATAGGCCCTGAGGGAAATTATTTTCCTCAGGGCCTCCTGTGTAGAGTTAATGTAAAAAAAATAAAATAAAGCACACTAAGAATATAATCATTTTCGGATTGTGAATTCCTCTAAATTTCATTTATGTTTTATTCAGAGGGCGTGTACTTTCCGGGAATGAGCATGCAGAACCTATACCTCCTCGAAACTCAGCTGGAAAACTTCATAGCGACTCTCGGGCAGACCATGGGCGCACTGCATCTTAAAGATGACTTCCTGGTACCTGGTCAGCTAGCGGCCAGTGCAGGCTTCACGCTGGTCCCGGCTCAGAGGACCACATTTAACTACGTGAACACCGCTCCCCAGTGGAAGGGTTTGAACGGAGGAAACTGGGATATTTTGGAAAAGGTAAATTGTTTATTAATTCATTTTGAATTTCAAACCCAGGTTTGCTCTCAATTCTGAATGGTGGTCTTACACCAGGTGTGCTAGCACGGTCGCTCGATATGAAGTTACCGACCGATTGTCGGTAATTTCTCATCGTTCCCTAGGACAACTGCAGATCGCAAACGAATAGTTGACAGTTCACAATGACTAAGTGTTCTTAACATATTCGACATCAACTGTTGTTTGTACGTTAGAGATGTGCAGTTGTCCTAGGGAACGATGAGAAGTTACCGATAGTTATCCTATCGATCGATATAGAGCAAGCGTGCTAGGGCCTCAGGTGTGCTAGCACGGTCGCTCGATATGAAGTCACCGACCGATTGTCGGTAACTTCTCATCGTTCCCTTGAACAACTGCAGATCTCAAACGTACAAACGACAGTTGATATCGAATATATTAAGGACACTTAGTCATTGTGAACTGTCACCTATTCGTTTGCGATCTTCAGTTGTCGTAGGGAACGATGAGAAGTTACCGATAGTTATCCTATCGATCGTTATAGAGCAAACGTGCTAGGGCCTCTGGGGGCCTAGTATATATCTCTCACAACGTCCGTAACGCGGGTTTAGCTACGTCACGAATCCGTATTACCTCTCCTCTTGCGGTGCTAAAAACTTCCTCGTGCTCCGGTGCTGTACACTCAGATAATATTTATATATTGTATTTATTTAATCTAATACATAAATGTATTGTGGAGGAATACCTAAAACATTAACTCTATGTTTAGTATATTTACGAAGATATTTCAGTAAATACAAACCGTGGCCTCTTAGTTGACAGCACCGTCAAGAAAGGTTAAATGGCAAACGTGCTTGTTTGTCAAACCGAAAGGTAGAGACTAGACCCCGGTCATCAAAATAATACGACAAACGGATAGTAAATTGGGATTAAAACTAATAAATAGTATTTTAAGTAGGTATTTAATACACCACAGGCATATACAAGCCATTGGAAGCCGTAGGAAATCACAAAAAATTGACAGCCCGTAACGCACGACGGACGCCTTCTGATATCTGATGGATTTTGCCTTAATTATCTCGTTATGAATACTGTTATTTTGTGTTTTTTTTTTTCATTTTGTTTTACTTAAAGTTTTATTTAACAAAATAATAGCAGCCTGTAAATCACCCCTTTTGAAAATGTTCCCATATAATCACCTCTTCCACTACCCCCACCAAATAACATCTAATCATTTCTGTAAGTACTTGTATAAATTTTAAGTTAGTTTCAAGTTTGCTTGTGAATGACACAGATATGTCTAAACCGGTAGCAGAAAATGTTTAATTTAATCACTCGAACGCTTTTCGCAACATTATGGGACTTTTTCCAAAGCCTCCGATTGCTTTGTTGCCACAATGTGGCAATAATGATATTGTAAAAGTTTTTAATGGAGTAAACATACTCCTGTTTGCCGATGATTTAAAAATTTACAAAACGATTACCTGTATTAATGATTGTAATATCCTTCAATCCAATCTCGATCGTTTACAAAATTGGTGTAATCATAATGAACTGTTTTTAAATATTGATAAGTGTCAATTCATATCTTTCTGTAGAAACAAAAATCCTATTATGTTTCATTATAGTATCAATAATATTTCTCTTAAAAAGATGTCACATATCAAGGATCTGGGTATCGTATTTGATGAAAAATTAACGTTTGTTCCACACATTAATGAAGTTACTAATAAGGCTATGAAATGTTTGGGATTTATTTTAAGAACAGTCAAAGATTTTACGTCACTTTATTCATTTAAAATACTCTTCACTGCCTTAGTTAGAAGTAATTTAGAATATAATTCTACTATTTGGTCCCCATACTATAAAGCACATCAAGTAAAAATTGAGAGAGTTCAACATAAATTTTTAAGATTCATTAATTTCAAACTCTCCATACCCATTGAACAAATTAATTATGATATATTATTGAAACGACTTAATTTAACTGACTTATCTTCTAGAAGAACCAAGAGCGATATGGTACTTTTATTTAAATTAGTAAATGGCACAATTGACGCACCTGATTTAACTAAACTAATAACATTCAGAGTACCAAATTGTAACACGAGGCTTCAAGAGCTGTTCTTTGTTTATCCTTCGAAAACTAATTATTTCAATAACTCCCCAATCCAAAGACTACATAGGCTTGGAAATAAATTTAGTTCAGTTGATATTTTCGTTTATTCCTTATCAAAATTTATTTCTGAAATTTCAAAAATTCTGTTTCCCACTTACTAAACAATGATGTAACATAATTTGTATATTATTGTTTATTTTTCTGTTATTTTTGTATTATGATTGTTGTAAAAGCTCTATGGGCGTGAATAAATAAATAAATAAATAAATAAATAAGTATTCCCCAGATTCGTAAAAAAAAAGAGATTTTTTTTAACGTTCCCGCGTCCTGTAAAAATTATTATTTGATAAATGAAAGCTAACTTCAAGTAATGACCAACAGATGCCAGTCTTCTTCGTTATTTATAAGCATGCACAAGCAAATGCTTCCAATGGAAGAGTAGTAAATAACTCTGAGATGTAAAATTATTAAAATGTATCATGTAAAACGTATTGTTATAAAAATAATAATTATAAAAAAAAAAGATTAAAAAAAATTGTCGGCCAGTATAAGATCGACATTGTTTCAAATGGCGGGCAGTCAGACTCTTATCGTCTAAAATATCATTATTTCCGTGTTTGAGTCGATTTTTCTAACATATCTGTAAACCAGTGAAACAGTGATAGAATTATGAATGTATTTAAAGTGTTTAAAAATCGTAACAGTTCAAAATCAAGTTAATATTCTCAAAATAGTGTTTGTTGGTTAACAGTTTGTTCGAGATGTCTATTTTTTCAAATGCATTACTTTAAAAAAATAAAGCATTAATCGAGTTAATTGTTGTTGTGTATTATAGTTAAAGCGGGCGACAAACCCGAAGTTCACATCAAAAAGATACTGCGTTATAAGTATCTTTTCTACCGACACACTACGTTATAAAATATTCCTTCCTACGGCAGGAGAAGGGGTCAGTTGAAATCGGAAGCGGTCGAGAGAATATCATTTCTTTGTACTGAATATGTCAACTTGACAGCTCCGTGCATGCTCCGTGTATTAAAAATGACCCCCTCTCCTGTTTACGGCGAAGGGGGGGTCGCATAACTTTTCTGATATTCGCGATCGTAGCGGTCACGAAAAATAACGCGAATTAGCGAAGATTCAAACCGCGATCACAGCGCATCATCTTTTTACGTCTGGCGGGTCTCATGGGATTGTATGGCGAGCGCTATTGTGTTATAAATAACTTTTTGATGTGAGCTGCGAGTTTGTCGCTACCTTTATGCATGTGTTTATGTGATGTGGTGTGAGTTATTCTTGGTAAGTGCTTTAATAAGTACATTTTAGTACAATGAAGTGTATGCATTCCACGGCCAAAATTTGAGACGAATTTTTTTTCATACGAAACATTTAAACTCTTCATAACTTATAAAATTCAGTTTTATTATAGATTTTTGTATATGTGTTCATCAATTAGAAAATTTACATAAAATTTCATATAAAATATTCAGTGTGGACGCAAATATGAACCTCTCACAACAGTTTATAACTAAAAAAACCAGAGAATATATCCTTTTCTAATGTTTACGATTTTTTTATAGATCCTAGAGACATGAGATGGTTATTAATATATAGGTGAATTTATTGGCTATAAAGCACTTTATTCGGTTCATGTAGCTCCATATTAAAATTCCGAGGAATGATTTTTTTTTAATTTGGGCGCAAAATTTTCAAAATGGTCACCAAAAAATCTCGAGCAATCGGAGAAAAATGTTTTAAATTTGCGCTGTCGCTCCAGTAGATATGTAACAAATAATGTACACGGAAAATAAAAATCTTCAAAACAAAATATCTAGAAATTGTTTCATAGTTAATGCCCAAGAAATACAAAAAAAGGGGTTTTTTCATTTGCATTATTTTTTCACAGAGTATCAGGGTTAGAATTGGAGAACTCGCAGCGGTGACCACGATCTACGGCGGTACATGGGGTAACCTCGAGTTGGAGAACGACACTGGAGAAAAGAAGATCGTCTATCTGAATCCTACCGCGCTGCAGGTTCCTGTCCCTCTCTACTTCTACAAGGTACTTATTATATATCTATAGTAAAAAACTTCTTGAAAAGACGACAAAAACATTAGTCAACATCAAACGCCTAAACAAATATAACCTTAATCGACAGATCAACTCTAAAATGTCATCAATATATCAAGAATAGTGGCAACCACAGTTCAAAGTAACAATGGTCATGCCGGTAAGGTCGAGTGGTACAAACCTTATTACGCCGAGAGATGATGATTTGTCTAAAACTACATTATTTCGACTCCGTATCTCTTTCCAGTACTGAGATAACGCGTAATATTGAAACAAACATCGAGAAATATTTATATAAGATTTCCGGGAAACATTCAGTACATTTTATTCTTTCAGATTGTCTATGAGACCGTCACAAAGAAGGCCACCGCCTTCGTGAGTATCAACAACCCACACCTGACTCTGGAAGAGGCCAAGGAGTTGACCTTCTGCATGGACTTCTGTGAAGGATCCGCCGCCTTTAAGTGGGTCGGGTGGCAGCAAAATGACATCTCCAAGGGGTACTCCTTCTGCTGCCAAGTGGACGACTTCCAGAAGACAGTCACAAATATTGGAGCTCTGGCGAACACTGGACTGTTTGCATAGATTTATAGATATAAATTTTATAAATAAAGAACACTGGATGTGATTTGAGGTTTTCCGGCCAAAAAATTTTTTTATTCTTTATCCACTTACGCGTTTTTGGCTACATATTGGCCTAATTATAATTAACTATAATTTATTTATGAATACTAAACACTTTTATTTATATAATTTGTACATTTATTTATAACAATTACAGGCAATATAGCCTAAGACGTTATAATTGTACCATTTATGCAGTGTACAAGCAATGCCAAAAATCTCACAAATGCGCTATAGGACACAAAAATAAATCTATTTTTTTATCTACCGCATTCAAAAAGCACGTAGCTCTCCCCACAGGTGAGTTCATAAATAAATTAGTGCGCATTGCTCTACTATATAGAAGATTGTGATGACGTCCTCAAGAGTGAGACTCTGGTACAAAAAAATTAATTGGGCCAGTATCTCATTATTAGATAATTGACTGTATATTAGTTGAAAAAATATTTAAGCAAAAGAGTGGTAATTGGTCATGCCTAATATATAAATCGATGGGTAAAGCCAAGGGTGACGTTCATAGAGCCGCGAGAATAAAAACCTTAAAAATTTCTTATGGACTCTTTCAATGCGTAAAGTGTATGTTAATTCGTGTGGGGCCTAGATGATCGAATTTGACTCAAATACACTCAGGACGAGTGTGTTATATAATAACGTCAGTGTTTTTGTGTTACGAAACGGATATGAGTTTCTAATTACGAAGCCGAGAAGCCTGTATGCTTTGCTTATTCAATCATCGATGTGTTGGTGAAAAGTTAGTTTGCTGTCGTAAATAACTCCTAGATCTTTGATTTGGTTTAAGTGTTGGAGAATAATTTCATTAATTGTATATTCAAATACATGCGGTTTCTTTTATATCTTGTATAGATGGGATAAATGGTTAAATAAAGTTACATTCAATGGCTCTCTAACACTGTAAGCGATTTATATGTCACCATATTAAAATTTCGGAGGTATGATTTTTTGAAAGAGGGCTGGAAAAATTACAAGCCAAAGGATTAAAAATAAAAAGTGATTTAAAATTTCCCCTTTGAGAACAGGAATATGCGCAGTCAGCTCTTATAAAAATGTTTTCCTCCACTGTGAGTGAGCAAATGCTTTTTTAAATTTCACTAATGAGAACATTAAAATGTGCAGTCAAAACATGAAAAGGGTTTTTCTCCACTGTGAGTCAGTGACTTTTTAAATTTCTCTTATGCTTTTTCTTCGCTGTGAGTAAGCTTATGGAAATTTAAAGTTCTCTTTGTAGAACATGAATACGAGCAATTGGAACATGAAAAACGTTTTTCTTTACTATGAGTGAGCATGTGTGCGGTCAAATATCCTCTTTGAGAACATGAATATGTGCAGTCGGAACATGAAAAGGGTTTTTCTCCGCTGTGAGTCAACATGTGACGTTTCAAATTATTTTTTAATGAACATGAATAGCTGCAGCAGGAGCATGAAAATGGTTTTTTTCCACTGTGAGTCCGTTTGTGGATTTTTAAATACTGCTTTCTTGAACATGAATAGTTACAGTCGGAACATATAAAGGGTTTTTCTATGATGTGAGTCAGCATGTGCTTCTCCAAATATTCCATAGGAAAACATGAAAACGTACATTCAGAACATGAATAAGGTGTTTCTCCACTGTGAGTAAGCTTGTGAAATTTTAAAGTTTTCTTTGTAGAACATGAATACGTGCAATCAGAACACGAAAAAGGTTTTGCTCTTCTGTGAGTGAGCATGTGTGTCGTCAAATTTCCCCTTTGAGAACATGAATATGTGCAGTCAGAACAAGAAAAGGGCTTTTCTCCACTATGGGTCAACATGTGAGTTTTCAAATAACTTTTTTGTGAACATGAGTAGCTGCAGTCGGAACAAAAAAAAGGTTTTGCAACACTGTGCGTCAGCAAGTGATTTCTTAAAGTACTTTTCGTAGAACATGAATAGTTGCAGTTGTAACATGAAAAAGGTTTTTCTCTGCTATGAGTGAGCATATGTGTCGTTAAATTTCCTCTTTGAGAACATGAATATGTGCAGTCGGAACAGGAAAAGGGTTTTTCTCCGCTGTGAGTCAGCATGTGACTTTTCAAATGACTTTTTTGTGAACATGAATAGCTGCAGTCGGAACAAGAAAGGGGTTTTACAACACTGGCAACACTGTGCGTCAGCAAGTGATTTTTAAAATTACTCTTCGTAGAACATGAATAGTTGCAGTCGTAACATGAAAAAGGTTTTTCTCCAGTGTGGGTGCGCGTGTGTTCGTCTAACCTTGATTTACGAGAACAGGAGTAGTCACAATGGTGACAAGAGAATCTTTTTTTCCACGAATGCGTCTTCACATCTTTCAGTAAGTCTGAAAAAGATTACGGAAAAAGCGTAAGTAATTAGTGTAAGTACAGTAAATTTTAAAAAAGCGCAAGAAGTAGGAAAGCAAAAATTGTGGATGTTGCCGCAATTACATACATCTCCCTACTACCTACTTATCCTCTACCTATCCTATCTAACAATATGTGCCAATATTACCTACATGCTAAATGTGAAATTTTGGAATAATCAGTCTATCGAAATAACCCATACTTTTATCACCCCCTATGGTATCTCCGTGACTTTTATATTGATTCTGAAAAAAAATTGTGCGTTGCAGTTTGTGCGTTGCGTTTGCAGTGATTCCTATCAAATGTGATATCTATTCAAAATGTCGAATCTCACAAGAACGTGCTGTGTATAATAAAGTTTAGTCAGATTCCTTCTCATTGTTCACTATTCGCCAAGCTATTCCCATAGTCGTGTCACACTGAAAAACCATATTTTTACTACTCTCCATTGATTCGCAGTCTACTTATCTGCGACTACAGAGAATTTTAACAAATAAAAATCATTTTTACCTGTTTTAATTCTTTCAGATCGCTCTAAGCATTCTTTTTTAACATCTGGGAGGTCTACGACAATTTCCGTGTAACAAATTCCCTCTCCATCTTTTTCTCGGGGTGATGGGTCTGCCTTAATGATAACAGTATCTTCAGTAATGATACCTGGAATAATAAATTAAAAATATAGTGATATGTCAAGTTTATTTTACAATAAAACATTTACGTGATGATTTTGCTATTTTTATTTCTACGTGGCAGTTATTAGGTTTTGAAGGAACTGCTTGTCCCGCATACCTAGCTATAAAAGTTCAAGCGTTATATGGTTTGGCGTATTTCGGCAAATCGGTTGCCGTTCATTCCCAATGGGAATGTATGACGAGCGATATGCTGAAGTAGGCTAAGCCAAATAACGCTTGAGCTTTTATAGCTAGGCCCCATTAGAAAGAATAAAGATTCAAGAAATTCTAATGCGTGTAAAAAAACAACTGTCTTAAAAAAACTAACACCACAATAAAATCAACTGTCAGTGTGTTTATAATAACTCACAATAACACTCTACATTACCGGCTAAAAGAGAATTGCTTAATTATACAGTGGAACCTATCATAACGAGCACCTTCCATAACGAGTAATTCTCATAACGAGCAAAACAGATCGTGAAAAAAATGCTCCCTAACAAGCGATATTTCGCATAACGAGTGACGCAAGAGGAAGTCCCATCTTCATGTTACTCACTTGTGAACTCACTTGTGGACCACTTCCGAGTCAGTGCTTCAGTCTATGGTTAGCAGTGGCGTACTAAACTTGAAAGTTTTTAAAAACTCCATTCTAGAACATGAATAATGCAAGCGGAACATACATCAGCGTGTGTTTCGCCAAATGTTCCTTTGTAGTTAAGCACTCGGAATATGAAAAAGGTTTTTCTCTACTGTGAGTCAACTTTTAAATATTCCTTTTCAGAATACGAATAGTTGCAGTCAAAACATGAACATGGTTTTTTCCCACATTTTTTTCTTCTTTAACTTGTGGGTTTAAGTATCCTAAAGCATTTAATTAACATAAATGACAGTAGGTTTTAGTTAAGCTTCGAACCTAATGCTTTTGAGTTTTTACCCTACAGATAACAATGGTACTAATTAGTTTTAAGCATATCGCTTTTTAAACATAAGTATTTATTTGTTATGTTATTTCTTAAAACCATTAAACTTATTGTAGTGCAGCACTTTGTCGATAGGGAACGTGAAATGAATTCTTATTGAATATCTATATGAATATTCCTGTTAGCAAATATTATAAAGGTACAAATAAAAGTAACTAATGGACAATAATAGTAAACAAGCATTTGTCTTGACTGCAAATCTTGTAACAAAAACTTGTACTTAAAATTTTTCATATATATGTAAAGTAACTTACTGGCTGTCAGAGTGGTATCAAAACATTCCTTTTTCACATTCGTGAGGCCGATAGCTATATCTGTATTCGGCATTTCAACTTCACCTTCTTCCTGGGACCCTGGTTCCACCTTGATGGAAACACTCCCTGGGATGAGGAGATCCATAGCACCCCTGTGATAGCGTTCTATTTGATGGAAAATGGTTCCAGCTCAAAAAAATTGACCTGAAAACGAATATTGTTTTAGCAGAAGTCTATTTTACGTGTACCTCCACATTATGCATATTTAATTTAAATTGAAATATCACGTCAAAACAAGTCATAACAAGCTTTCTAAATAAAAGAGTAAGTATATAGTTTCGACCGTATTTTTTTTCGTATTAGACCAGTGCTCACGTACGCAGCTGAGACATGGGTACTTACTAAGAGGAATCAGCGAGCACTGGACATTTTTGAAAGAAAAATTTTAAGGCGTATCTTTGGACCGATTCTAGAAAATGGATTTTGGCGTAGACGTTACAACGATGAGCTCTACACTCTGTTTAAGGAACCAAAAGTGACACAATTTATAAAGTTGGGCAGACTTCGGTGGCTGGGTCATGTGGAAAGAATGACAGAGCATCAAGCACCAAAGCCCCTGCTAAAATCTAGACCTGTAGGGTGAAGGAGCCTGGGAAGACCAAAATTAAGATGGAACGACAACGTCCTCAAAGACCTACGTACCTTGGAACTTCCAAACTGGAGAGAACTAGTACAAGACAAAGATAAAAACGGAGAATGGTCAATGATGTTATATATAGGGTCTTTCAATAGGAACGCTCGAACTTTGTAAGGTTCTAGCAACCATTTTGTTAAAGTGACATCTGTAAAGTTTGTTGTTAATTGTTCAGTACTGTACGGCAAATCACATGGGAGGTTTACAGCGTTGTACAACGTGTTCAAATCATCAAATTTGAGATTTTATCAAAAAAGGGATGACTTCTTCCTTTGGGGCTATCTTAAATGCGAATAAACAGCAAACAATTGACGCCCTCAAAGTCAACATAACAAACGCCATTCCGCAAATTCACCCATATTTATGCGACAGTCATTGAAAATTGGACCTCTTGAATACATGTCATAAAGCCGCGGCGGAGTTTTGAACGACGTTATATTTCACATATCTTACCATAAAATATATTTGCAAATGATAAAAAAGTGTACTATACATATATATATATATATAGATATCTCATACACAACTTGTTTTATTTATATTTTAAAATCGAGCGTCCTTATTGGAAGACCCTATATAATATATAGACTCGCCATTGTCTCACAAACTTAAGACAGAATGTAGCAAGGAAGAAACACTACTTGTGTTTTCAGTAAATTCCTCATTGAAAAGTTATACACCTATGATAAAGATAGACGACTAAGAATGTGAATATATGAATAATGAACGATGATATAGGACCGGAAGGCATAATAATTGTATTTTTTTATAATAATAAATAATTGGCGTGTATTTACGAATGAAATGGTATTCCTTGGCTTTTACTAGTGCTTGCCGTGTAATGGAAACATTTTCTCACCACACACAAAGGAATTTTGGCGCTTTTTTTAACGCACTTTACTTACTGATAAGACACGACCATGAGTACTAAAACTACGAAATCCAAGACAAATACAATTGCCTTGTCTTTGGCTTCTACTTCTTCTTCTACCACGCATCTATACGGAGACGTCTACTAATATCTGCAGGAATTTCAAAAACTGAAGAAATCGGACTAATATCTATGAGAATCCGTGTGTTGACTAATATCTATGCGAGGTATGTTGGAACAATATCTATGGGAACCAAAGTGAGGACGAATATCTACAGCTCAAACTGCTGACTAATATCTACGCAACAGATGTAGACGAATATCTACAGTAATGGCAGAGGTTGGATTTGCAATTATGTATAGCATATTGGCTTAACGTTATATTGCGATTGCAGTTTAAAGAACTTTCTTTTGTATCACAGACCATGTTACACAAACCTAGTATAGCCGCTAAACTACTTGAATACTGGGATGTTTTTCTTGCCTTGACGCGAGCAGGCCCTATGCCAATTCAACATTACAGCAAAATACGTAATATTATGCGAAAACTTCATGTACGTACTTTAAACGTTTAAGCCTTTACGTAATTGAAGTAATTTATGCTTTTCCGTACAACCTCTTGCTCAGCTGCCCTCTGTAGATATTAGTCCCACATACGCTCCATAGATATTCGTCACCACTGGGACCATCATAGATATTAATCCGACCTTAGCTCTGTAGATATTAGTCTTCATTCTGAAGGTCATATATATTTTTCCAACATATGAGCCGTAGATATTCGTCCGACATACAGGCTGTAGATATTAGTATCTGGAGTCATCTATACATTATTATAACGTCATTGAGAATGGTCGTCATTATTGCAACTAATATGAACAGTGTGATCAATACTCAGGTAAAAAAATAACAGCATTAGAACATACCGATAACTATCGTGATTAAAAACTGCGTTGGTTAGACAGCCTTTACAATATTATGTAGAATAAGAGTTTTGAAACAGGACAGAACGAGAAGATTCGAATTGACTAGAGCACGTGTCAACACTGTCAACATTAATACTGAACATATAGCGAGAATAAATAAACCAATCCCTAGATCGATATCTTCGAGCCTTTTCGTAGATATTTTATCATCTACTGTCATCAACTTAACCACAGATACATTGAAAAATGAATCATAATGCAGACGGCATTGATTGTAGAAAAAGTTCGTTGCCATTTGTCACCATAGACAATATATTTGCAGTCGACCTACTCCATTATTTCATTAGCCCAAGAAATTATTTAAAAAATAATGTTCTTCAAGCAGAAAAATATCAAAACTCTTCCCCAGGACAAGTCAACAAGGTTCCATCTAAAATAGCGTTCTCCTGAAGAAATGAGCTTTACCTACATGGTTTTTTACAGCTCATTTTCTCAGAATGGAGCTTTGGAAACAGAAACTTGTTATCCTGAGATAAAAATCAAGCGGTAGTAAAAAACCTAAAATTACTTGAAAAATTAATTCTTTATAAAAGGAAAACATTTTCAAGTAATGATTGTGGTTCATATTACAGTAACGAATTTAAATATTTTTCTGCTTACATAAGAAAAATGAAAAACTCACAGGTAAATGTTTAAATATATTTATATTTCCAGAAAAACATTCGATAAATCAAAATGACATACCTATAATTCAGCTTCATCTATAAAAATAGTGTGGTTATGTGAGCATAGAATGGAATATGGAAATAGACTAAGAAAAATTAAATATGTATATTTTCTTTCTTTAAATCACTCTGTGGCGTCATTTTTAAATTACATGAAACAAATAACGTTGTGTACATCAAGCGGCGTCTCCTCCGACGAAAATGTTTACACACTTTGTGGATAGCTAAGTCGGGGCCACAATGTTTTTACTTTCCGTGGCCCATGGAAAACAACATGTTGTGGCCCTGCCCATGTTTATGGTAATGTTTGACGTATTGTTTGTGAAATTGGTTGCAAGAGACCGGCCTTATCATAATTATCGACATGTATTGTTTCGAAACCGATGGTTTCTTCGTCATTATAATAATAACATGAAAAATAATTGCTGAATTGGTTTAAGGGCCAAGTTTCACAGTAACATTTTGTGAATTTATTCAGTAATGGGTGGACATTTGAGGGGAGAGGTCACGCGCTCTCATTGCAGTTCCGTCCGCTGAACGAAAATATTATCCACGTATTTTATAGAAGGAATGAATGGGGAAATGGGTGTTATACAAGCAATCAACCAACCAGTAGAAATTAAATAATTAATTATTTTATCGTATAAAAATGAATGTTTCTTTGTTTGTTCCTCGTGCGGAACCTAAAGCATTTATCCGATAGCGATTTGTCGTGTACATGCTCTTGAAGGTTAAGTTATAGATAAAGCGAGTGGGCTCTAGCGTTATGAAATTTTTTTCTATACCATTTATCCGATTGTGATGAAACTCTGGTGAGTTGTTTTGTGCACACCCGCCAATGTTTTTATAAATAATAGTGAGCTGTAATGGTTATGAAATTTTTTTCTATACCATTTATCCGATTGTAATGAAACTCTGGTGAGTTGTTTTGTGCACACCCGCCAATGTTTTTATAAATAATAGTGAGCTCTGGCGTCATGAAATTTGTAACAAAAATACATCAAAAAAATAATGTTTCTTTGTTTGTCCCTTATTCGGTACCTAAAGCATTCATCTGAGTGCGATGAAACTTTGGCGGATTTTTCGTGTACGTGTACATGCCCTTGAAGGTTTCTATATATATTATAGTGCAAGTGAGCTCTAGCGTTATGAATTTATTTTCTGTACTATTTATCCGATTGTGATGAAACTTTTGTGAGTTGTTAAATGCACACCTTCGTAATTCCCCTTTAGCATTACTCCGATTGCAAAGAAACTTTGGTGATTTGTTGTGCCCATACCTGTAATGGTTTCTATATGTAGTGCAGAGCTCTGGCGTTATAAAAATATTTCCTATACCATTCATTCGATTGCGCTGAAACAATAGGTGATTTGTTGTGCACACGCCCGCGAAGGATTCTATATACATATAGTGGTGAGCTCTGATGTCATGAGATTTGTAGAAATAATTACAATATTTCCTTCTCATCCCCATTTACCTTCAGCCACACAACATACCCCAATTGGGGATGCCATAGTCTCACTGACTCCAGACGGGAGCAGGTGGGACTTTTGTGAGGTATTCATATAAAAAAGGAGTGGCGGACATATGAATCCATCTCTCCCACAGCGGGGCAAGGCGATGAGTCGAGAGAGTCAAATAATTTTTGGGTAATTTGTACACGAGCTGCCAATAAGAAGGAACAGCCTCAGGAGCACGCGTGCTTCAAGAATTATTCAGGGTCGTCTACCGCGATGGAATCCTTGTTCTACTGGTATTTCAGATATGGAAGATGCTCCGAGGAACTAGCGTCATTGATCCCTTCGGCACCGGTGCAAAGTCGGGAAACACGCTAAACGCGCGCCCAACATATATACACGGTCGAAATTTGTCACAAGAGAACGGGTCGCTTCTACCACTCGTTCTTGAGTTCAACATCTCAGCTATGAAACGATTTTCCGGCCTCTGTGTTTCCTCCTTCATACAATATGGGTCTCTTCAAGACAATTTTCCTTAGAACCTCATGTGCGAAGTTATTTAATTTAAAAAAAGATTCGACTATTATTGTTGAGAGGTTTAAAAATTCCGTACGACTAACACTGTACACAAGTACTAAAGATAAAATTAATATCATTCTAAAATCCACAAGTCTTGGCAATTTTTGTAGGATATTATGCTGAATATTTGCATACCAAGTTTACATTTAGTTGATTTTATATCAATTTGTATTAAATTCTGTGTTTTTTCGTTTATGTGCGTCATTCTACTTTTTGTTTATCTAAGCTAATATTTTGAAATATATTCTTTCTTGAGTACGAAAAAAATTGTCTAAATAATCTTTCAAAAACAAAACCATCTTTTGTCATTTCTATCGCAAGTACTTAAAAATATTTGTCCCAACTTTATTTTATGATCTCCCTTTATTCACGCCATTATTTTCCGGTAATATTATAAATACAGTTAATACCATTATATAAACCATACAATCCACGTCAAAACACCATTAGATTCTAAGTCACATTGAGTAAAAAACTGAGACGTCAAAAAAGGTTCAGGGCGTAAAAGATGTCTCTATGTATCCATTCCATTGCTAATATGATTTTTAGTCTATCAAGCTGTATCCATTATCTAGTAAACAAATTTAAATTTTATACAGCAAGTGTATTTTTTATTTCGTACTTTATCAAAATGCTGAATGGTTTATCAATTTGGTGTCAATCTTACCCGAGTCGGCCCGTGCAAGTACCAAAAATACCTATCTGCAGTGAAGCCGAGTTTTGATACCCCCCCCCCCCCCCCCCCTTCCCCCCTTTAGCTGATTATATTTATAAATTACATCGAATATATTTATCCGAGACACTATCTAGGTAACAAATACGTTATTTGATCACTTATTTCCAATGAAAAAGGTAGCTGCCGATAATATGGAAAAAAAATAGTCGAAGATAATATTGTTAATTCTAAAATTTGAAATATGAATTGACAAATATGACGGTTTATAAAATATGGCAATGGCCGAATTGGTTAAAGCGCCGTCCTTGTAAGACGAGAGGTTCTGGGTTCAAGTCCCAATTGTGACCGTTATCTTTTATTATTTTTTTGAGTCTTGTTCATTTTCACATTTTAATTTAGATTATTATTGTTGTCTTCATCTTCAATGAAATCTTAACTGCATTTTAACTTACAATTCTAATACTATAACTTTTACACTGGTCGTAATGTCTAAAAGACCTTTATTTTTCGCATCGACCAACAAAATGCCAAGAGATCCATTTCAATTTTATTAATGGGCGAATAACGTCAGCCATTACTAAACGTCATGTGAAATGTCGGCGAAGTTTTAGGTTTTATTTTCATAATTATACCATAGGTATTTATGATGATGCAACTATTTACATCTACCTTCCTCCATCCAACCAACTCCCTTTTTCATACTTACCATGTACCTTTCCTATCTGAAAATATGTGCCAATATTACCTGCATTGTGACATTTTGAAATAATATCTCCAAGGAACAATCTACTGAAGTAAATCGTGCAATTATCACCTCTTATGGTATCTCGGTCACTACAATAACGATGCTTAGGCTGGAATCAGACATTTCACTCGAGTGAAGGTTTACTCTATGGTTACTCGAGCGAATGTTCCCATCTTCGTTTCACTTTTGTTTAATTTCTTGTTCAGACGTGTCATTCCGAGTGAAATAGGTGGAATGAAATAGAGAAATGAACGATTAGTGAACCATCTGATTCCAGCCTTACGGAAACTTGTGCAATGTTCAACCAGAGGATCCCTCGGTGACGTTATATCGAACCTCACAACCTGCTGTGCGAAATTAGGGTAAGTCGAATCCTTTTCAGTGTCCACTGTTCACCAAGCTATTCCCATAGTTTTGTGTCCTTTTGAAAACCCATAATTTTTTATATTCTTAGTCCAATTGATTCGCAGTCAATCTATCTACGACTACAGGTTGCAATGTTTGTTCCATTTGCTTTGAGCGTACTTTGACTAGGTGTCAATCAGAAAGTGTATTCGTGAGTTCTCGACGGTATTAAACTTTTGTTGCTGGCCGTTACTAGTGACTGCCCACGGGCTTTTCCTGCTAGAAATTGCATGGTTTTTATACATTTATTGGCATTTTTACCAAAGCGTTGATGGTACCAGAATTGTCCAGATCCGTCGTTAGAAATTATTTGACGTTAGAGCGAGGGCTACCTGCTAGGGGTACCTTTGATTTTGTGGGGCTTGAAATGGTGCACTTCGGTGTACATCCATTGAGCCAATCTCTTGCCGAATTGATGTTGAAATTTCCTGGCTCTTGGTGAGGGCCATCTGTTACATCTGTGTTGAGATTGTTGCCTTCATGTACAATTGTCTTGTTCACATTTCAGCGCGCAGATGAGTCTGCTGTGGCGTTCACCAGGTCGGCTACTTTATCATGTGGGGTATCTTTCCGTATCGCCAGGACTCTTTGTGTGATGTGGGGAAGCGTCCCATCCAGTGTCTTTCGTCCCATCACAGTATGAAATCGTACGAGGTTCCTCAGAAGTTGATACGACTTTCGATCTCAAATTTCTTCGTGCTCGAGAAGGCATGTCTTCTATTCCTTGGACGAGCTCATCTTCTTGATCAATTCGATTTTCAACTTTTTGTGAGGATTTTTAGATAAAAATTAAAATCGTTAGAAAATTCTTTGTTTGTCATTGTGTCTACTTCCTTCTTTACATTCACTTGAGGATTGCTGAAGGATAAACTACCTATGCTTCTTTTTTAATTGTAAATTCGTTACTCTAGTGTTGCGAACTTCAGAGTCTAGTCAATTTAAGATTACTACTCGAAACAATAGGCGTAAGGACTTATTTCATTGTTAACATTCACCAACAAATTATGCAGCAAACTCGTCAATACTTCGCCTATATAGTTTAGAAAATGAATATACAAATGATATCGACAAAATATCAAGATATTAATTCTGGTAATTTCAGTTCATTATCTTCTTCTTTATATATAAAAATCTCGCGGACGATGTTTGTCCAAGATAAACTCCTAAAATTAGCCTACTGCTGCTAAAACTACTGTGGCCCAACATATATCTCTATGGGCCCAACTTAAAAGGTAGGGTAGTTTTTATCTCGATTATTGACCTCAATATTTATTATTGCGAATTAAATTTTTATTGAATGTTTGTTATGGGACAATGCTTTGAAATTATTTTAAATTCCATAAGTTTCTGACAGATGGCGGTGTGAGTTAATTTGCATTTTTTGGTTACCTAGGTAATGGTATTGGTTACTTAGTTAATGGTTTTGTGTTTTGATTTCACAACGTCATAGAGTTGTGTTTCGTAAGCCACAGCAACGCGTGGCCGGTTTATCTAGTTATTTATGTATATTTTTTCCAATTGTGAACCACCGTAATGTGAGATTTATTTATGCAGCCGTTGTCACACGGGGTATTGTGTAAAAAAAATTACATTTCAATCCACCCAATGAATTTAAAAGCCCACTGGGCGTTTAAAAATAGTAAATAAAAAAATATATTACTAGGCCACCAGGGTATCTAGCACAGTCGATCGATAAAGATTGTGTCGATAGTATCGGTAACTTCTCATCGTTCCCTATCACAACGAATAAACAACAGTTCACAGTGACTACGTGTTCTTAATTTATTCGAAGTCAACTGTTTTGTGTACGTTAGCGATCTGCAGTCGTCCTCATCATCTATAAAATCTATGCTACATACCCTGGTGTTGATGTATATCAAAAATATAAGTGGGCCTAACACTGCCTTGGGGCACACCACAAGTGTAAACTTTTTGCAGAATTGATAATGTATGACTTTGGCATCCCGTGTTTTTTTCTCTTTTTCCAATGTTCCTAGAATAAAAGTCAAGATTGACGGCCTGTGTGCCCAAGTGGTAAAGATCCTCGATCACGAATCCGGAGGTCGCAGTCAATAATTATTATCGTAATCAATAATATTGTGTAACAACAATCGAAAGCACAGAGCAAAGCAATTTCGTCAATCGTCACTTTTTTAGGTTATATCACAGGGTGGGCGATTCAGTCAATTTTCGATGAGCAATTTTAATTTTATTAAAATTTTGTGAATCAAAATTAACAGATCTAATATTAGGTTCGTGATTATTTATATGTTTTTTTAAATTATGATATTTTTACAGAATAAAATATTATGTTGCAGCGGATGCGATGACTTTCATGTGGACTGTAATTTTTTTTATGTTAGCTTCATGCAGGTGGCCCTGAGAAAAATAATTCCCCTCATGGGCTACGACATTTTTGGGGATGGGGTGTGGAGGTTATTTTTTGGGGGGGAGTGAGAGGAAGTTCTGGGAAGAAAAATAGTATGAGGGGTTGGTAGAAATCTGGGGGTCACTGTCTCCAGGAATCTCGGACATATAATCCTTCCCCCCACTGTGATGTCCGAGAGAGTCCTACAGGAGAAATCAAAACAGTCTCTCCTGATCCGGATTGCCACTCATTTGGTGAGCAGCCAAGATCAGGACAAATCTCACCACAAGAAACCGAGCACTGCTGCTAAGTCACCAAACGTTGCGAATCACTTAGGATGACTGGCAGAGGTGTTGGTTATAACGCCCAAATTGAAACAAACCCCACCCTAAGTCACCAAACGTAGATAATATTAGCCTCTTTTCGCTCCTAACCGTCCGTATATGAATGTGAATGAAGCAAGGAGTGTGTACATAGTATCTAGACGGAGTGTGTTGTATAATTTTGTGCAATCTGTCATATCTGCTTACCTCTTCGGAGAAACTGCATTACGTCACCCGAGCGCTTAGTTGTCCAAACGACAATCAGCAAAATTTACAGTAGGAGGAGGTTTTCTTTCATTATTTATATTGAACATTATGATAGGTGTTTAAGATGAAGCTATTTCCGTAAAGGTTCTCATTAGTTTAAATAATTCTTAGTAAAGTAATTAATTAACATATTTTTATTAGAAAAATTCTCTTTTTAACTTTTGAAGGTTATTCCCATCAATGTAATATATCATTGAAGAAGAAGATAAGAATAATAATAAAATAAACAAGACACAGAAAAATAATAAAAGATAACGGTCGCAACTGGGACTCGAACCCAGAACCTTACGTCTTACCGGGACATACACCTCTACCAATTGGGCTACTGCGATCTTATATGAGACTGTCGTAATTGTCAACTTCATAAAGGTAGCTGACAATAATATGGTGAAAAACATTAGTCGAAGATAATATTGTTAATTCTGAAATTTGAAATATGAAGTTGACAATTACGACAGTCTCATATAAGATCGCAGTAGCCCAATTGGTAGAGGTGTATGTCCCGGTAAGACGTAAGGTTCTGGGTTCGAGTCCTAGTTGCGACCGTTATCTTTTATTATTTTTCTGTGTCTTGTTTATTTTCATATTTTAAAAAATTTGATTATTATTGTTATCTTCTTCTTCAATAATCAATTAACGTTTTTGAACCTTTATTTTTAATTTTAAATTGGTCAAAAACTAAAATGGACCTTTGGACAATTAAGTACTGAGGCGACGATTAGTTATATAGTTAGTTGTAGTGAATCGGCCCCCAGTAAGCAATAATAGCAAGGAAAGCGAACAACACGGCTAGCATTTGGTGGCCGCAGCGGGCAGATTGCATTCGGTGCACTGATCTCAGGACGCAAATAGACGCCTCGGCTGGCTGGGGAAGTAGTGCCTGACGTGCCAGAGGATGCAGCACGAGTTTTGAGCAGCATGTACATCTCCATGGCGACCGAAATATTGGAAATATGATAAATGAATCATGCGGTTGAAACGTGGTTAGATTCAAACAATAAAAAAAAACTCCTTTTTACCAAGCTAACATTGAAAGAATCGAAAGAATTCTAAAAAAAAATTTTAAACACATAGATTATAAAAAAAAACATTAACTTCTCAAATTACACCGAATCTATTAATTACCATAACTTCGACTCCCTTCATATACGACGTTTAATTTTTGACCAAATCTTATTATTTTATTATTTAAAATTCTTAATGGCGTGGACTCGCCAGAACTAACCAACTTAATAAATATTCATATTCCGACAAGACCAACACGGCAATCCCATTTGTTTCATTTGCCTACACATAGAACTAACTTTAGAAAAAAATCACCAATTCCCCGTATATGTGCACAATATAACACAAAATTTCAAAATATTGACATATTTAACAATACACTTCACAAATATCGATTAGAAGTAAAACGTACGATCGAAAATTAATACAAGAGTGTGGAATGTATTCGGAGCATCTCCTATCCTCATCCTATATTCTTCTTCCTCTCCTTCTCACCCAAAACTAATTGTATGTAATAAAACTCCATCTCCATTCAACTTTAACATACTTAGGAGACTTTTTTGGATTGACTTCATTTAACAATGTATCTATATATTTATCTTTATATTTTATGTATAAGCTGTTTGTCTCTTACCAATAAATAAATAAATAAATAATAAATAAATAAATTCTGTTAAATCTGAAAATAAAATCTGTTTACAAATAATAAGTACTTCTTTTTACAAAAGCGCGCAAATTCTTGACTGTTAAAAGTCTAAACTCCAAATCCAAATCAGTAAACAAAAGTTGTGATTCTTTCAAAAATCAAACATTTTGTTACACCATTTAGTTATTTGGGAGTGGGTGGGTGCCGCCGCTGCAGGAACAATTTATTGGATGACTGTTACCTCTGAAAATAGGACATCCCACATGTTTCGCTGTATTTGGTGATTTAGCAGGGGTGCCCGGGTTCAAAATTGGGAGATATTGGTTGAGGACTCTTTCAGAACATCGCATTGAACCGCAGTGGTAGGGATGGATTCACACATTTGTCTTTCCTAACACTAACTCCTAGATTCCTACCTACCCCTTATACCTTCTTCCTTCCCAAAATTTCCACTCCTTATCTTCCTAAAAAGACCCTCCACAGAGCATCCCCAAAGTTGACATAGGTCTTGACACATTCACAAATGTGTAATAATTGTTGGCCCTTCCATATTTTTGCGCCGCTACGCAACCCGATTTGTAGACGGTTCGGTTAAAAATTAACAAATGTAAAAATGAAATTAAAAAAAAAACTGTTATCAAATTCATTATTTTATTTTATTTTTTCCGCAAACAATATTGTCGAAATATCCCATTGGTAGTGAAAATTGTTTTTGTGAAAACAATTTGGTCATTGACCAGTCCACCGACTTCTCTAAATTTATTTTACATTTGCCTAGGAGAGAATACTGAAAAACGCATCCAACGACATTAGAAGACATTGCCCCTATGGGCAGTCAGTGTGCAATCCTAAAAACAAACACAATATAGTCCAACTTCAATGAATGTATTAAATAATGTGTTCAAAATTGTTTGTAAATTGTGCAAGCGTTGATTTGAAAAATTACAAATGATTCTAATGTTTTTCATGTCTGTTTTCATCCATGATATTAAATAAGTGTTCGTTAACAGTGCAATTTAAATTTGATTTGGGTTAAAAACAAAGTACAGTGTTGTGTATTTATTATTGTATGGATAATCTATCTTCATGTACAAGTTGTTTCGTTATAATAAAAGATAAAAGTGTTGTTTAAATTTAATGCCTGAAAATATCTGCTCGAAAAATTGTTTCCATAATATTATTTTAAAGTCCACTTTTAAAGATTTATTTTATATTTTTGAGTGCTTTATAAAGTCTTTATTGATTGATCAGTAAAATTTAAGATTAAAATAATAAAAAAAATATTAAACATGGATGGAAATGACAAATTTGAGAGTGTTCAAGAAATAAACAATAACGCACTAAACGAAGAAGAAATTAATTGCATGGATGAAGATAAGATGAAAATGCAATTGGAAGTAGAAAAATATTGCCACAATGAAAATATGAATTCGGAAATGGACAAAATGCCACAAGAAGAAGAAAAAAACCAGAAAAACGAAACAACGCTTTCAGAAATGGATAAATCTCAAAAGGAAGAACAAGACAAAATCAGACTAAATGAAAAAAATTATTCTGAAATCAACCAAATGAAATACGAACAAGAAAAATCTAAACGAAACGAATCAATTAAACCAGAAATTGACAAAATACAACACGAAGAAATGGAAGCAGTAAAAAACCTGGCTAATAAGCTAGAAGATTTCGCTGATATGGATCCAGAAATCAGATATAATGGAAGTGACTCTTCCAGGAGTCCAGCGAGGGAAGACATCATAGACGGAGACAGCTCTGGCAGTTCGGATGGGGAAGAAGACGTGGACAGTGGAATAGCTGAGGAACCGCTTCCAGTGAGAAGACCATTTGACTGCTATGACCTAGCCAACTTTTTCAGTTATTGGTGAGTCAAAATTTCTCTTTTTTAAGGTCTTGAATTTTCTCAAACATGTCGACAAAATTGTTCCTCTTCTTAGTCAACCAAAACTTCTTTCCAAACTTCCTGTTAGCCTTCCAATTTATTTTTTAAGACATTCACTATCGATATCGATAGGTAGATACTATCAGTATAGCTCTGATGAAAGACCGACATTCAGAATCAAAACTTTGCTTTTTTGTTTTTTACATGAATACCTCACAAGTCTCTTAACTGCTCTAAAACTTCTGGAGCCAGTGAGACTATGGCATCCCCAAATGGGGTATGTTGTAAGGCTTACGGTTGGGAGTGGAAGGATACGGGAAGAGGAAGGTGGGCTATTCTGGCTATTCAGATCAGGCCACCTAGCACACTCAGTCGATAAGGATTGTATCTATAACTTTCGGTAACTTCTCATCGTTCCCTAGGACAACTGCACATGGCTAACGAACAAACAACAGTTGATGTCGAATATGTTAAGTACACTTAGGCATTGTGAACTGTCACTTATTCGTTGGCAATCTGCAGTCATGCCAGGAAACGATGAGAAGTTACCGAAAGTTATCCTGTCAATCATTATCGATCTAGTGTGCTAGGGCCTCTGGCCCACACAGTACAGAAAATCGTCATTTAATAAAAAATCTAATATTTAAAAACCAGTGTGTGCAATAGTTCCAATGACTACAGACATACGTTGGGAGCAGTTGGGGCTCTTGTGCAGTATTCATATATATATATATAAATATGAATGTTTCTTTGTTTGTCCCTTATTATTTCCTATACCATTCATCCAACTGCGATGAAACTTTGGTGTAAAGTTTTCTATATAATAAAACCAGAGCTCACCATTATATTATAATAATGAGCTCTGGCGTTATGAAATTTGTATAAAAAATTACAATAGTTAGGAGGCGGAAGATGAAGGGGAAAGGCGGGTAAAGTGAAAGAGGAATCAAAAGATTTTTATTTCCATATTTATTACTCTTCTTCACAAAGAATTAAAGTAATGCTCTGTGCTTTTTTAAATCACAGATATTCTTCTTATTATAAAAAAACTAGCTGATAGCGCGTTGCATTGCCACTTAAATAAAGAAACTGCTCTCCCTGCGTGTCCTTTCCCATTCGTCCCGTTCCCCTTCCACCTACACTTCCTCTTCCTCGACTCCTTCCCCTCCCTTGTTCCACTTTCACTTTTCCCCTCCGCTCTCCGCTGTCCCCTTCTCGCGACCCCCCTCACGCTTCCCCTTCCACCTTTTCCGCCTTCCCTCCCCTTTTTTTTCCCCTCCCGCGAACCCCCTTTCCTTAAGATGATACCCGGTGGTGCAGAAATAGATTTTAATAAAATATTGCTGTCACTGTTGCTCTTACTCCACCGGATATTGAGCGAAAGGGACAATGCACTGACACCTAACTAAAATGGAGGTTTTGTATTCCCCACTTTTCTCCTCCAAAAGTGGACTGATTTTCAATTTTTTTTTTGCCAACTACATAAGAAAAAACTATTCTATGTCTGTACGTTTTGCTTTTTTTAAAAAAACATTGTCTGGTTTGTATACTGAACATCTTTTGACGGCGTTTAAACCAGTCAATTTTATTGATTTTTGGAAGGTCATAACTTCTATAAAAAGTAACTTATCAAAAAAAAACAAAAAGTACCGACACGCTAGTAGTTGATATCTATTTTATGCAAAAACAATATTTTCTCTAGGGTTAAAATCCAGAGAGATAAATAGGGAATACGTTTGTATGGAAAAATCACCGCCGGGTATTCTCTTCCTCCTGGATTTCTCTTCCCCCTCATGTCTTTTTTCCCTGCCGCTAACCTATTTCAATTTTTTTATGCAATTTTCATAAAACCAGAGCTTGCGATATGAAATATACTTTACGACCTATTATCATACCTAACAAGTAATATACATGCAAAATTTCATAAAAATCTGTTGAGTCGTTTCGGAGGAGTGCGACCACAAACACGGTGACACGAGATTTTTATATATTTATTAGAGATTGATCTCGAAAGATAAAAAATAAATTTTTCGTTTTCAGCTAATGCCATCTATATATTAATTTTAAAGCTATTTAGATTATAGTTTCTCTTTAAAACTATAGATGGCAGTATAATTACAATATTTTCGTTTTTGCTTATTTTTAGCAAAACAAATCGACTGTCCGAAGAACAATGTCGGTCATGCTAAAAATTGAAAATCGTTTTGTTGGACTATCTATTGGTTTATTTTATTGATTTAAAATTCCCCGCGCTGTGAATGGTGGTCTATCATAGCAACATAGATAATGGTACATTTGAATTATTTGCAATAATTCATTTCACCTTAATATTTTAAGTAAAAGGTACCTACCTGCCTGAAGAAACTTTGAACAAAAAATCGTCATTGGGATGGTGACTTTTTTGAACAAATTGTATATGCATAATTCCTACCTAAAAAAAATGTACCCACCTGCCTGAAGATAGTTTGAAAAAAGAATCGTCATTGAGATGGTGACTTTTTTTAACAAATTGAATAAGGCGCTCCGCTCACTGAGGCAACTGAAAACTGTCAACTGGCAACTGTCTTTGTATGACAATGTGATGGCCCGCACACTACAAAATCACTCAACAACCCGTTGTCAAAGGTAACGCAAGCGTTGACTCGTGACTTGCACTGCTGATTGCCGCGGCCGGCCGTTGCTAGTTGCCAGCTGCCAGCTGATTGTTCTTCGTCTATGGTTAAACAAGCTTTTTGACTAATCAAGACATAGAAAGCAGCCGGTTTTAGTTTGGTTTTAGTTGCCTCGTCAGCAGAGCGCCTATTCCTACATTAAAAAAAATGTACCTCCTCCGTAAATAAAGTTTGAAAAAAGAATCGTCTTTGAGATTGTGCCTTTTTTGAACAAATTGTATATTTCCTTATTTGAAATTTAACGAAAACATTACATGAAATTTAGACTTTATACGTATCTATTTAAGTAAGTACCTTATTTATAAATCTTATGACTTCAGAGAAAATTTGGCTTTGATTTATTAAATAAGAAAATACCCCGATCCCAATCTAAATGTTTACAAATTTTTAAACCAGATGCGTGAATGCAGCTTTTACGGCGATGAAAGAAACGCTTTCATATTAGGATCTGTTACTCGTTTTATGGTAGACTAGCAATCAGAATCAAAACATTCTTTGAATTGGCTTTATCGATGTTTAGTCAGTTATATTAATATTATAACCTTTCCTTTCTACTTCTCATTTCCCTTTCCATAACTTTGGGAATGCAATCGTCCCCTTGGCTCTAATAAATAGTGCATACAGTACCTACAGACACAGTTTTCATCCGTGCTAACTGAAACCCACATATTTTCTTAAAACCGGTGGGCAGGTCGGATGTGTGTGACAAAAACATCAGCAGAAAACATGAATTAAATTCCTTCCCACTGGAGCGACAGAGCAATTAAAATATTTTTTCTCGGATTGCTAAAGGAAATTTTTCCGCCCACATTAAAAAAATCATACCTGCGAATTTGAATATGGAGACATACAAACTGATTATAGTTCTATGTAGCCAATGAATTCCCCTATAGTTTTGTCTGTTACTACATATTTGTAGGTTTTATATTAAAAAAATTAAATCTTTAACCTTAAAACATTCTAAACAATCTAGAGAATATTTATTTTGTTATATTTTGAATGTACAATATATATATACAGCGCCCTTGAGGTGATTTCTCACAAAAACGGCGCTATACAAATTATCCAATTTATTATTTATTATTATTATTTAGGTAGTCGTTTTAATTCAATTTTTTTTTTTAAATTTGCCACATTTTGGCAACAAAGCAATCCGAGGTTTTGGAAATAGTGCCTTCATGTGGCAAAAAGCGGTCGAGTAGTTAATAGCGTTTTATTTTGCCTACTCGCGCTTATCATTGGGTACATAAAATTTCACACTACTTTATCAGATTGAGAAATTTCCATTGTTTTTGTTTTTTTTTTTTTTTAATTAAAAGAATTATACATATTTCGCTTTGTTAACTTAATACATTGATACAAATAATATTAATAATGATGGTTTACTACCTAACACCAAGTAACACATTTTTTTAAGTGAGAACATTTTGGTTTTGCTCATTAATTTTGAGAGCAAACAGTTTTTTTCTAAATATACTTATTTTATTTTCGGTTGTCAGGCTATCAGGAAGGAGATTATATATGTTTATACCCTCATAGCCTATGTTTCTTTTGCCACACGCTGTCTTTGTTGAATTTGTGTATAATTTATTACGTTGTCTTGTGTGGTGTTCATGTACTTGTGATGTTTTCATAAATGTAGTATTTGTGGGTATAAAGCCATTTTGAATTTTGTAGATTAATAAGCATATGTTGTATTCATACAGTTTTCTGATTTTCATTAAGTTAGTTTCTTTGTATACTCTTTTGGTGGGGGAATCTGGTCGATAGTTAAAAAGTTTTTTTATAACTTTATTCTGAATTATTTGAATTTCGTTTAAGAATGTGAATTAAGATGGGAATGAATTAAACTAAAGTATAATCCCCTATTTACTTGTATTGGTAGAAGATGGGCTATTCTACCAAATACACCAATTAGTGGGATATTTTTTTCTTTTACTTTTTGTATGTGGTGTTTAAAAGACAAGTGTTTATCGATATAAAGTCCCAGGTATTTTTCATTATCTGAAATTTGTAGGTTTATTCCTTCTATTTGCAAAGGTTTATGAGACGGCGTTTTTCTTTTTTGTGAACTTAAGATCATGTAATTAGTTAATTGTAATTTATAGTTTTCCATGCCTTTGTAAGTTCTGCTGTGGCCACCTTGTTCGATTGGTGATTTGCTATTTAATTGTGTTTTGTGTAGTATTATCAAATATCGATTGTTTTACAATCAATCTGTTTATATATATATTGACTAGCTGGTACCCGGCATGCGTTGCTATGCCATTTAATAAAGCAATTGTTTCTCCCTGCGCATCCTCTCCCATTCGTCCCATTCACCTTCCTCCTTCCCTTCCTCTCCGGCGTTCCCACTCCTCCTCCTCCACCTTCCCTCTCCTCACTCTACTCCCCCCCTTCCCTCGTTTCTCGAACTCCCCTCCCCAGTTCCCCTCCCCACCCGCGTTCCCCTCCGCTATCCCGGGTTCCCCTCCCCCCTAAGGGACGAACGTCAAATGTTTGACAGGTAAATAGGTGGAACAGTTTATATGGGAAAATGAAATTGTTGTTTTTACTATCCTCCGATTTAAAATCCGTTCATTATTGTGCCGGTTGAGTAATGCAACGCAGCAGTCAACGCGCGTTTGTTGATTTGCTTCACTCAATTCGTGAGGTACCCACCTTTCAAGCTTTTTCACCTTCACAATCTGCTTCAAGTGGATTAAAATAGTTTTATCAATAACACCGCAGCCTGCAGCTAACTCGGACGTGGTTTGCGATGGATCAGCTTCCACAATAGCCTTCAATTCTTCATTGTCAACTTTGGTCTCCGGCCGTCCACGGGGCTTGTTCTGCAGGTCGAAATTTCCAGAACGAAAACGTTGGAACCAAAAACGCACTGTGTTTTCTTTTGCGGCACCGTCGCCATACACATCATTAATCCTTCGAACCGTTTCTGCAGCACTGGTGCCACGGTGGAACTCGTACTCGTAAATAACGCGATATTTCAAGTTTTCCATTTTGTAAACTAAGTGACGAAAAGAAAAAAAACAATTAAGGAAAAAATAAATGCATTTTAATTTTCGAAACAGAAATACATGAGTAAATAGCTGTATAAATTTGAATTTGGAACTCCTAACCAAAGAGAAGATATTTGAGATCAAAGTTGCCAGTACGGCAAAACGCCAATTTCATATCTAAGGACCTAATAAAATAATAATAAACATTAATATGTTCTAGATTCTAGACCAATTAAGATCCATTGAGTTAAATATTGATTTAATATTTTTACGAACATAACATGTTAAATAACAAATAAAAATAAACATAACAAAGAAGAACATAAAATTAATAACAAACAGAAAAATACAATTTTTCGCATTGTTATACTATTTACTACGTATGATAATAATATAAGTTAATAATTTATTAGGCTGCATTTTATATGATTTCAAGTTCACGATTTTGTGTAAGAATAATGCATCAGAGATTTTTCTGCGTTTATATAATAGGGTCACATCGATGATCACTAAAACGATACGATAGGTGTTTTATAAATTCGTTCTGGATATTTTCAATGCGATGAATATATGTTTGATATTGAGGATTCCAAATTACTGAGGCGAACTCGAGTTGTAACCGTACATATGACATATATAACGGGAAAAAAAGGTGAAAGAAAGAAAGTTGTCGTTTTCACTCAGTATCAGGGGTGCTAGCATAGTCCATCGATAAGGATCGGTAGGATAATTGTCGGTAACTTCTCATCGTTCCCTAGAACAACTGCAGATCTCAAACGAATAGGTGACAGTTCACAATGACTAAGTGTCCCTAATATATTCGATATCAACTGTTGTTTGTACGTTAGCGATCTGCAGTTGTCCTAGGGAACGATGAGAAGTTACCGACAATTATCCTACCGATCCTTATCGATGGACTATGCTAGCACCCCAGGGGGAGTTAGGAGTCGCGAGGGATTGAATACTAAACTGTAAATATTTTGATCTGAGTTCTGCATCCTTTTGGATGATGTAAACTCATTTCCGTGACGCAAATTGGATGCATATCCATCAAATTGATATGACTTAATCGTTTTGCTTCTGGAACCATAAATGCTTTCTAATTTTAATATTCGTGGTTTATTTATGTTTTCTAACGAGGCCAGCACGAAAACACATTACTCAGGGGCGACCTCCGTAGCTCAGTGGTCTGTGCAGTATAGGATGGACCGTTCATTATTAATCGAAATTTGTTTATACATCGATCTCTAAGTAGCTCTAGCACGGTAAAAACGATGACTTTGCATCGGATCAATAGGCGTAACTTCCGATGATTTTATATCGACGTTCCGAGCACGGTTTAACCGTTGACCAGCCGAATTTAAAATTGAAGACAAACGTGATAAATAAATCCTTTGTTGTCTGGCGTCGACTTATTAAAATTTGTTGCTTTTGACATGTTTCAATTTTAACCCCTTGACTGGTAAAACTCTTTGAATACTTTATCAAATATTTATATATTAAACGAATTAAACGAATGAAACGAATGAAACGAATGAAACGAATGAAACGAATGAAACGAATGAAACGAATGAAACGAATGAAACGAATGAAACGAATGAAACGAATGAAACGAATGAAACGAATGAAACGAATGAAACGAATGAAACGAATGAAACGAATGAAACGAATGAAACGAATGAAACGAATGAAACGAATGAAACGAATGAAACGAATGAAACGAATGAAACGAATGAAACGAATGAAACGAATGAAACGAATGAAACGAATGAAACGAATGAAACGAATGAAACGAATGAAACGAATGAAACGAATGAAACGAATGAAACGAATGAAACGAATGAAACGAATGAAACGAATGAAACGAATGAAACGAATGAAACGAGTGAAACGAGTGAAACGAATGAAACGAATGAAACGACTGAAACGAGTGAAACGAATGAAAATAATGAAATGAATGAAACTAAAGAAATGAACGGAACGAATGAAACGAATGAAATCAATCAAACGAATGAAACGAATGAAGCGAAGTAAGCGAATGAAGCGAAAGGAGTAAATTTTGTGACTGAAGCGAACGATGAAGACAGTACAAACGATTGAAATTAATTATACAAATTAAACACATTCGTAATATTATGTGCACATAAGCGCATTTTTGGGTAAATGATGTCTGTGCGTAAGAAGTTAAGTAAAATTAAATAAACTCTCACTGACAAGTTTGCGGTCGGCGATGGGTTAAATTGCGTTGAAGTCAACGAAAAAACTCTAGTGTCGTAAAAATCGTGCGTTTTGGCAGATTATCAAAATAAAAGTATTCTTTATTGTTATGAGGGACTGTCTAAAACAGCCGAGATAATATTATACCAAATTATTATACGCCGATCACGGACATGATAAATAGTCCCAGATCTGAATAGCTAGGTACTTCTAAACCTTCCTCTACTCCATCTCCGCTCCTCTACTTCACCGCTTCATTCAGCCTCATAATATTAACCCAATTTTGGATGCCATAGTCCACCGTTCTATACGGTTGGGAGCAGTTGGGACTCTTGTGCGGTATTCACTTTTAGTTTTTATTGTGATGAATTCGAACCTTATAACACGTGTGTTCAATTCGGGAGACGAGTAAGGGTACGGTCGCCCCGGGAACCATTCATGTGTTTCGCTCTGTTTGTTGACTTAAGAGGCTAGACTTTGAACGACACGCGGAACACCCGCGTCTGTCATTCTGTCCCGCTCACAATAAGCTCACGCACACTTACAAAACATGCGAATGCGAAATGTGCGAATGAGAGAACGCTCAAATTTACCTACAGATATCGCTCGAAAAGGGGTTTATGGAGAATACACTTTTCTACACCGAAACTTTCACGAAATTGAAATTTTTAAAAATATATATTTTTTAGAAAGAAGAAGCTACGTCGATAGCTTTTTATAATTTTGTAATTCTTTATGAGAGTTGAGTTAGCAGCACTTTTTCCTTAAATAATATTTTTTGATAAATCTTACATGTTTGACAGTGAATGTTTACGTTAATACGAAACGCATCGAAAATTAGAAAACATACCGACATAGTTTTCACTCTCTAGAAGGCAGTATAAAAAAATATATTCATTTTGTGCAATTTTCGATGTAGAAAAGTGTTTTTTCCCGGGCGTCCTTTTTGTATGGGCCGAAAAGCGAAGTCTATTGTCTTAACAAGGGTGTCCGGATTCATGGGGTGATGATTGTCTAGGTGTTGGCGGCGGATGCGTTTGCCTACCTACTGCGTGAAGGGCCTACTGGTTGAGAGAGTCCTAACCTAGACCTCTCGACACTAGACACATTGATCCCCAGATTCCTACCCTCCCCTCGTGCCTTTTTCTTTCCCAGGACTTCATCTCCTTCCTTTTTCTTAATCGACCCTTCACACAGCATCTCCAGAGATGACATTCCAAGGCCTCCGGTGTGGAGCTAATGTTAAAAAAAACATATTACAAAATAAAATCAAGGTACAAGCGAGTGTTTGAAATGCTCTTAAGAGCGATAGATCAGCGGCTGAGAATAAAAGTTAAAAAATGCTTGCAACTGTAGAGGGAGGTTCCAATGAAAAATATCGATTATTCCCCGTATCAAATTTTAAAAATTAAAAATTTAATATCGATTTATTTCATTCAAAACTTGCTTTAAAATGTAAATACATTCAAGTAAGCAATAAAAATGCTCAAAACGCACGATGATAAATTATTAAATATCGTGTACTTCTTTTAAGTATTTTTTGATTATATGTATTATGATTTTTCAATAAGGTCTAAACAAAATTAGTGTGTAAAAAAATTTTGAAATATTTTAGTTTGTAAGACCTTAAATAAATAGAAAAACTCACAAAACACGTTCTCGAATTTTTAATTTAACTAAAATTAAAATTTTAAAAACTTTGTTTACTAGATTATGTATTGATTTATTTTGTTGTATATATGTTTTGAAATTTGTGTTGTTTAATAGAATCTATCGTTTGAAAATTGAACAAATATGCCAACGACCAACGGTATAACCTTAGTATATTAAAAATAAACCTTTTTTTTTTAATTTCAAAATGAATGTACCAAATAAAATAACAATCTTTCAAAATCAATTTATATATTTTTGTACAAAAGAGTCAATACGTCTAAAATTTGATTTAAAAATGACTAATTTCCGGTATTCTCTGGAATTGGATTCGTCACGCATCGCATGTTCCATCCTCTATTAGCCGAGTCCTCCACCACTGCACAAGCAAAATCTACCGCTTAAAATGGTGGCAGCAGCATGAAAACAAACTAATTTTGTTTGGTTATTCGTAGTCTGGGAAATTTCTTTATTTTCTTTTAAAAAACATTTACTGGAACAAATAATGACTGGTATATCAAGGAATTACACTGTGTACAGAATTATTAATAGATTTGTGTAAATAAATTGGTTCATAATAGATTGTTGGTGAATAACGAAAAACATAACACCAAATTGATTACTCCAAATAATATATAATACTCGTAAACAGTAACTGTTTGGTTTTGAAGTGAAAATATATATTGTTCCTACCGGGATCTCATTAATCCAGTTCCTGCCTCTCTTTAAGAGAAATATAAACGCTAGAAATATTTGACTTCTTACCCCTTTAAAACTCCGCGTATTTTTGGTATTATCTGCGCGAGGAAAGTAGCGCCAAAATTGTTTTTATTTTTTTATGAAAAATTTTACAAGAATGAAAAAATGTTAGCCAATGGATCGATTCAAAAATAATCTTAGCCATAAAGGTGTATCACTTTTTTTCTCGGATTGCAAAAGGAAAATTTTCCGCCCACATTAAAAAAATCATACCTCTGAATTTGAATATGGAGATATACAAACTGGTTATAGTTCTATGTAGCCAATGAATTCACCTATATTTTGGCTATCATCACATATTCGTAGGATGTATAATTTATTTTTTATTAAATCGTTAAATTTAAAATATTTTCAAGAATCTAGAGAATATTTGCCGTATTTTGGCAACAAAGCAATCCGTGGTTTTGGAAATGGTGCCATACTGTGGCAAAAAGCGCTCGAGTGGCTAATGAAATTATTTATTAATTACTTTGCGCTTAATTCGTAATTTTATTTTAATTCCATTAAAATAAAAAGGTAGGAAAAGCTTCAATGTATCCATACCATATTTTGTCACATTCATAATGTATACCGATTCGTAGTAAAGATAAATCTAAAAATTGATTTGGCGTATAGCTTCATAATTGCTGGAAAAGTATTTCAAATTTGGAACAATGGCAGAAAAAAGAGTGAATATTCGAGAGCATTTGTTTTGAAAAGAAAATATTCCTTGAAGTTCCTTGGAAGCAAGTTGTTGGTATTTTTCATGTATACAATCTAGGTCATCCCTTTTCCTTGCACACCTTGTTTTTCCTACACGTATTACCATCCAATTCCAGCAAACACCATTTTATCTCGATTCGTTTTTTAGTATTTACTGCCCATTACAAGTGCATCTAAAGCTGTAATTCATATGAAGGAACTACCTTGGAAGCAAGTTGTTGGTATTTTTCATGTATACAATCTAGGTTATCCCTTTTCCTTGCATACCTTGTTTTTCCTACACATATTACCATCCAATTCCAGCAAACACCATTTGGTTTCGATTCGTTTTTTTAGTATTTACGGCCCATTACAATTGCATCTAAAGCTGTAATTCATATGAAGAAGATTTGGAACTACCTTGGAAGGAAATATACAATCTCGTTTTTAAGTAAAAATGAGGAATTTGACCATCTCGGCACTCGGAAGTACATAAAATCGTTTTGTACTACTCATTCGTTTTGTTATGGAGATAATGTTATAAAAACAAACTTTGGCGCAGCTTTCCTCGTGAAGAAAATACAAAAATACGCGGAGTTCTAAAGGGGTAAGAAGTCAAATTTTTCTGGCGTTTATATTCCTCTTAAGCGTCCTTGTGGTGATTTTTTACAAAAACTGCCTACTATTTATTATTATTTCCTCTGCGTCTCGTACAAAATGACGAGTGTGGGAACGTGCGTCACAAGTTTTTAGTTCAAGTACCAAAACGTTAAAAAAAAAGTTAACAAAACTCGACGGCGAATGGCAGTCGTCCAACACTTCTCTTCCTTCCACTTCCCTCCGGCAACTCCAGAATTATCCTTGGAGATATCATTTAAATGTAGGGGATACGGTATGGCGATGAAATTCAAAATGAAAAAAAAATCACAAGTAAAATCAACTTTTTTTTATAAATATAAACTAGCTTCGGCCCGCGACGTCGTCTGTGTAGGATAAGTAAGTAATATCGAGTAATCTATTTTCTTTTCCTATGTCCCATTTACGTTTATACCAAAATTCTTAACCTATTTATTTAAAATATGTATTGATTCGATTAAAGGTATTAGGCGAGTACTTCAAATAAATTCACAAATTTAAATATTTTCTAAAATAGAATTTTGATAAAATACAATCATTGTTTTGCAAAATGTCATTCTCAAATTTTGACATTTTCTATTAAACAATTTTCAATGTATTGAAAATAAATAGCTAGCTTTATAAATTATAGCCTATATGTTATTCTGATGTATGATCTATATTATTGTAAAGTTTCATTAAAATCCATTCAGTAAATTTTGCGTGAAAGAGTAACAAACATACATACATCCATACAAACTTTATAAACATATTAGTAAGATATCGCACAACATACGAGTCCTAAATGCTCCCATCTGGAGCCAGTGATACCGTGGCATCCCCAATTGGGGTATGTTATGAGGCTGAAGGTAGTGGGGAGGAGAAGGAGGTGGGGAAGAGGTAGGTGGCTAAGTATCTGGCTATTCAGTTCTGGTCACCAAACACGGCTAAAGCGATTTCAAGCAACGTTTTAATTCTGAATGGTGGTCTTACATCAGGGTGATGCCGAGGCTCTCCACTCCCAATCTTAAGGTCGCAGGTTCGAACCCAGCGTGCGCAAATAAATTTTATTAATCATAATTTGTGTTATTTCACAATTAATTAATTAAAATAATATGTACTGTATTTGCGGCACGTTCTAGAGTGAAATATACTCTCAGTATCGCCCTGGTATAAGACTAGCATTCAGAATACAAAATTTGCTTAAAAATGGCTTAAGCCGTGTTTGGTAAGCCGATCTGCCTTCCCCTCCCCACTACCTTCAACCTCACAACAAAATCCAATTGCGGATGCCATACGCCGTTCTTCCACGTAGCTACTCACAAGCGATGCTACCGCTACCTGTCATACTATTTTGCTAGTGTAGCGCCTAGCGGCGTTTTCAAACACTAATGGAATAGTATGGAAAACACATACGAGCGGCGATCGCGTCGCTTGAATGTAGCTCCATGGAAGAACGGCGTAAGTCTCACTGGCTCCAGACGGGAGCTGTTGGGACTCTTGACGGTATTCATAAAAAAATTAAAAATTAAAAAAAAAAAATTTAAGTGTGTTTTACGGCGATCGACGTATAAATTCGTGTCGTTTTTCTTAGAACGGTCTTTTAATATTTTTTATCTTTTCATCGAGAAGTTTCCTATAACACATCCTCCATCTATTCTCCACCGAATCTCTTGTACACTTCTAAACAGTCGAAAAGTCGTTCAGTTTCAATCCAAGCACACCGGGTTCAACTCCGAACCGACCGCGAGAGAACTAACCTCTCTCTCTCTTCGGGTAAATCCGACAATATTCGGTAAAGTTCGGGAAATTTCGGAAAAAACGTGCATTATGAAAATATTGTGAATGTTTGACGCAACCCGTTTTTAAATCTCGTTTTTTTAACGATTGAGTTGAATTTTAGTTTTGTGTGTTGTGACAGCGTTTACGCCTTGAAATTTGAAAAAATTTTCGTTGTTTGTTTTTGGGGTGTTATGCCGTGTTGTGCTACCTCCTTCTTTAGCCGACGGATCTGCCGGATCTGCCCTGATGATGGACACTGCAACGCTGTCCGAAACGTCGGCTAAAGAAGGAGGTAGCACAACACGGCATAACACCCCAAAAACACACAACGAAAATGCTTTTGGCCGTGAAAATCTAAAAACGTATCTTTGAAAAAATTGTTTGAGAGCGTGTTTTTTGTTATCGTTTATCGTAACTTTTTTTTTTTACATTAGGTCCACACAGGAGGCCCTGAGGAAAATAATTTCCCTCAGGGCCTATGTCATCTTTGGGGATGCTGTGTGGGGGGTATATTTAAGGAAAGGAAGGAGAGGAAGTTCTGGGAAGGAAAAAAGGTATGAGTTTTGGATAGGAATCTGGGGTTCAGTGGGTCTAGATCATCCGCCGCCAAGACCTAGATAAACCTTACCCCTTGTAAGTGAACATAATTCTATTCTGTTCAGACAGCTGTTTTGCCTTTGAAGTTTTGTTGTGCGTAAAAACAAGTTTTATTTGTTTAGCGACTAGATATAAATAGCTAGGTTTCAATCCTTCATATATTCTCCGTGTCGCCCTATTAAAAAACCACCTGAATTCAGAATTTGAGTATTGTTTGAAATGGTTTTAGCCGTTTTTGGTGACCAGATCTGAATATCCAGGTATCTAACTACTTCCTAATCTAGCTTTTCCTCATTTCCTTCGCTTCCCCCATTCTTCATCTTCAAAACCTACCTCAATTGGAATGTTATAGTTCCACTGGCTCCGAGCAATTAGAACTCTTGTGCGGTATCCACATAAAAATCAATCCAAAGTGTCAGTGTCACTATGACATCCACATTTGAGAAAGTATGTTCTGTGGCTGAGGGGAGTGGGGTCGGGAAGGAGATGGGGAAGAGTAAGGTTGGGAAATACCTGGTATTCAAATCTGGTCACCTAACATGGATAAAGTCATTTCAAACAATTTTGAATGGTGGTCTTAACCAGTAGATAATGAGAGCATGTATCATGTCGAGGCTTAACATGAAACTACTATTTTAGATTCATCTCTACTACAAACCGGTTTCTGTTATGAAAACAAAAAAAATATTTTAAAATAAATTAAAGTTCCTCCCGTCGTTTCGCTTGAGTAAAACTTAAATATAATTCTTTATTACTTCATAAAAAATATAAGTGTAAACTACTAAAAACTGTAAATTATCACTAGAAAAGTATATGAACGCATTTATGAGTTACAAGCTTCTGCCCGCGACTTCGTCTGCGTAGGATTAGTACTTCGAGTAATCTATTTTCTTTTCCTAGATCCCATCTAGGTTTATATCAAAATTCTTAACCTCTTTATTTAAAATATCTATAATTCTTGATTCGATTCAAAGTATTAGGCGAGTACTTTAAATAAATTCACTAATTTAAATATTTTCCAAAATAGAATTTTGATTTAACAATCATTGTTTTGCAAAATGTCATTCTCAAATTTTGATATTTTCTATTAAACAATAATTATTATTTTCAATATATTGAAAATAAATGGCTAGCTTTATAAATTATAGCCTATATGTTATTCTGATGTGTGAGCTATATTATTGTAGAGTTTCATTAAAATCCATTCATTAAATTACGATTTAAAGAGTAACAAACATACATACATCCATACAAACTTTTGCGTTTATAATATTAGTAAGATGACAGAACTTTTAAAAAATACAATAGTATAGATAAGATTTTCACAGTTTTCCTTTTTTTCTTACTTCTGCCCTAAAATCGACCGTTTCTAACACCTCAGGCCTCGGGCCTATTTTGTCGGAAGATCAAAATATTTCCGCTTTGCAATAAAATCAAAATAAATGGAAAATTTCTGAACGCATCCGAAAACTAAAAACCGTTTTTTAAAGGTGAAAAAATATGCTTTCATATTTATAAATCGAAATAAACGTATACCTATATGACCAGTCAGTGGTTCAGTGGGCATCGCGTTTGGGTCCCACCCAGGCGTTCCGTGTTCGATTCCTCGGCTGGCTAAGTCCTCCACCACAACACAAGCAATATCTTCCGCTTAGTGTGGTGGTAGTAGGAGATTTTCAAATGTTGTTGGGTTATTCGTAACCCGGGAATGTTTGTCTTTCTTTTAAAAAAAAAAAAAAAAACCTAATAAAATTTAAAATAACAAAAATTTGAATGGAAATACAAAAAAGTTTTTATTGTATCAGGCAAATTTATTATAAATGATATCTTCATCTCACTTTTTTGTCGTTTTATGTAAAAATAAAAAAAATAAAAGTTCCCAAAGTTTCATAATTTTTTTTTTCAAATTGTGTTGAAAACATTGCATTCATAAAGGTGTAGTTACTTAGTTTTTGATTTTATACAAAGCGTAGTGTTTTCTCTTTCTAACACCGTTTAAATTATATTTCTAACCATGACAAAAAGAGAGACTTTTCAAAAAACACACTCGAGCGCAAATTGTGTCAAATTTTCAAAAAACATATTTTTATTAAAACGACCATATAATAATATAATATTGTACATTCAAAATATAACAAAATAAATATTCTCTAGATTCTTTAAAATGTTTTAAGGTTAAAGATTTAATAATATTTTTTTTATAAATCCTACAAATATTTGATAATAGACAAAAGATAGGGAAATTCATTGGCTACATAGAACTATAATCAGTTTGTATGTCTCTATATTCAAATTCGGAGGTATGATTTTTTTAATGTGGGCGGAAAAATTTCCTTTATCAATCCGAGAATTTTTTTTTTAATACTCTGTCGCTCCAGTGGTTAAAAGATCTAGTTGTTCCGAAAACCTAAACAAATTAAGCGATTTTAATACATATTACCTATATTCGTGGTGGTATAAGGTACAATAAGAATTTTTGACTTGTGTATTCTTCTTATAAACAAAACAAAAAACACCCGGATGCAAGTTGCGGGAACATAAAAAATATCGCATCCCAAAGAAATAAACAACCGAAGCTCATTTTAACGTCGCGTGTCGTTTATTTTCGTTCTTGTCGTCTCTACATCCGTCAGGGCGCATCGGGCGGAGTAAATCCGGCTTTAGGATAGGTCAAAGTTAAAGCGTGAGAAAACGGGACACATGTTGACGGTTTTGTTGATCCAACTAACCATCACGCCGCACAGTGGGCTGAAAATCGCCTTTCATAGTCACAGAGACTTGAATTTTCAAGGCTCTTTTTTGGCTAGAAATAGTTTTTGCTGATCATTACTATGCTATAAAATTTCGTATGAAGCAATTACGTGTACAAATGAAGGAGTTATCATTTTTTATAGAAAAAATTGTATGGCACTGACATTATAAATGAGGCTATCTCTGGAATCATAAGGTTGGCCATTATATCCTTACACACAGATATACTACTATTTATTTTTATTTTTTTGACATACTTCATATTGTGGCGCAATTAAAAAATGATAAATCCTTCATTTGTACACGCAATTACTTCATACGAAATTTTATAGCATAGTAATGATCAGCAGAATCCATTTCTAGCCAAAAAAAGACCCTTGAAAATTCAAGTCTCTATGTCTATGAAAGGCGATTTTCAGCCCACTGTGCGCCGATTCCCCTCAGGGGCAGGCACAGAGGATGACAGCCAAACAACTTCCTTCGTATTTACACACATTTAAAATTTTTTATTAGTTTCACACATTTTCAATTTTTCGATGCGGGTATGTGTACCGTCACCCCAAGTGGTTCGTTACGTTTGGTGACTTAGCAGTGGTGCCCGGGTTCATGGGTTTAGGTTTGTCCGGGACTTGGGGGCGGATGCGTCTGCCGACTATCTGCATGGCAGGCCGGATCGGAAGAGACTGGTTGAGGGAGACCTTTTGATCTCTCCAGCCGGACCCTCTCGACCAATCGCCTTGCGCCGCCGTGGGAGGGATGGCTTCACACGTCCTTCACTCCTGGACATATTTATCCCCAGATTCCTACCCACCCCTCAAATCTTATTCCTCCCCAGGAATTCCTCTCCTTCATTTTCTTTAAAAAACCCTCCACACAGCATCATCTCCAAAGATGACATAGGCCCTCAGAGCCTCCTGTGTGGAGCTAACGTTAACAAAAAACACAGGAGGCCCTGAGGAAAAAATAATTCTCTCAAGTCATCTTTGGGGATGCTGTGTGGAGGGTCTTGTTAGAGAAAGAAAGAAGTGGAAGTTCTGGTAAGGTAAAAGGTACGAGGGTGAGTAATCCCTCCCACTGTTCACATTTGTTATGACGACCTCCGTGGTCGAGGGGTAAGGCTCTTGACTCCCAATCGGAAGGTCGCGCGTTCGAACCCGGCGTGCGCAAATAAATTTGATTAATTTGTGTTATTTCACAATTAATTCATTAAAAATTATATTTAATATATTTGCGGCACGTTCCAGAGTGGAAGATACTCTCAGTATCGTCCTGGTGTAAGACCACCATTCAGAATTGAAACGTTGCTTGAAATGGCTTTAGTCGTGTTTAGTGACCAGATCTAAAGGGCCAGATACTTCCCCATCTCTTCCCCTTCCTTTCTCTCACAACTACCTACACCTCACAACATACCCCAATTGGGGATCCCATAGTCTCACTGGCTTCAGACTCTAAGCGTTATCACAATGGTTACTGTTTCAATCATTAAATGTTAACCCTCAGGCTAAATTGATCAGGTCTCAAATAAATCGTTCTACCCTTTCTATCGAGGTGAGAAATATGATCTAAAAGGTGTTGGGAAGAGAAAACGCCATGCCTTGTATTTAAATCTACAAGTTAAGATGATAGACTTCGCTTTTCGCATAATACAAAAAGGACGCCCGGGAAAAAACACTTTTCTACATCGAAAATTGCACAAAATGAATATATTTTTTTTATACTGCCTTCTAGAGGGTGAAAACTATGTTGGTATGTTTTCGAATTTTCGATGCGTTTCGTATTAACGTAAACATTCATTGTCAAACATGTACGATTTATCAAAAAATATTATTGAAGGAAAAGTGCTGCTAACTCAACTCTCATAAAGAATTATAAAATTATAAAAAGCTACCGGCGTAGCTTCTTCTTTCTAAAAAATATATATTTTTTAAAATTTCAATTTCGTGAAAGTTTCGGTGTAGAAAAGTGTATTCTCCATAAACCCCTTTTCGAGCGATTTCTGTAGGCAAATTTGAGCGTTGTCTCATTCGCACATTTCGCATTCGCATGTATTGTAAGTGTGCGTGAGCTTATTGTGAGCGGGACAGAATGACAGACGCGGGTGTTCCGCGTGTCGTTCAAATTCTAGCCTCTTAATTACAGAATAATGATAATATGTATATGAATCCAAAGTTTCCGAAGGAAATTTGAGAAAAATTTACATAATTTGGAGAATTTTTTATCAATTAATTTACAATTACGACAAAAAAGTGGGGTACCAATAACATTTGTAATACTTTTGTCTAATGAAATATCTGTCTGTTTTCAATTGTTTTCGTTGTCAGTATTTTAGTTACGTAAGGTGAGCTTTTTAAATTTATGTTTGCATTTACAATTTTTATATTTCTAAAAATAAAATTGTGTGCTAGGGCCTCTTGGAGCTTACTAGGAACTTCTGAGGCCCTAGCACGCTCGCTCTATAACGATCGATAGGATAACTATCGGTAACTTCTCATCGTTTCCTAGCATGACTACAGATCGCCAACGAATAAGTGACAGTTCACAATGACTAAGTGTCCTTAACATATTCGACATTTACTGTTGTTTGTACGTTTGAGATCTGCAGTTGTCCTAGGGAACGATGAGAAGTTACCGATAGTTATCCTATCGATCGTTATAGAGCGAGCGTGCTAGGGCCCCTGGGAGCTTACTGGGAACTTCTGACAACGTAAGTATGTAAGCTCAAGGTCTGAGGGGTTAAAAAATCGCAAAATAATAATAATAACACACGGGTTGCGTCTGTTATTAACTGTTTGTTTAGTGTTCGAATAACTTCTTGTTTATGTAAGCTCAGTATGCTTTATGGACATACATAACAGAAGTATTTAGTAGCCAAAGTGTGCGTAAAAAGTAGTCCGGTTAGCAAATTCACCAGTGTTCTTCTATTGCTTTCAATTCGCGCAGTAAATAACTCGAGAGTGCTTGAACATTGAGCAAGATCCTAGTTTAATGTTAAATATAAACCAGTCGGAAAGTTTACAAGTGTTTGGACTGAAATAGCCCACGTCTCCTCAGTACGAGGTACTCGAGTCCAGCATTCTCAAATAAACCACCTCCAGTTATGCTCAGTTTCTTTCGCAAGAAAGTCAGCTCGAAGTGGAGTCAAGATGGAAAAAACAACGCAGAAAGAGATGACAAGAAAACAGTCAAAACTTCGACAAGTGGCACTGAAAAACGTAAAGAATCTACCGAACAGGTGTTCGGGATATCCCAAAATACCAAGGACTTAACGCTAGACAAATCCACCAGTAGTTTAGATGAGAGTGCTCCGGATCCGCGAGGTTCAGTCGGAGTCACAAACGATACGAATACGAATGTTTGTCGCGATGTTTTAACACCTGTTATTAGTAAGAATCAAGTTGTTCAAGGAATTAATGGTGTAAACAGCGCGTGGAAAGGGAACGAACAAGCCGAAGACGCAGTTGTGTTTAGAAACGCACGTGACACTGCAGCTGACACGCGGCGAAGTGTTGTTGATTGTGGTTCGCTTGATCCTACTGTGAATGTCAGAGGTAAAAGAGAAGGAAGTCACACGTTGGATCGCTTTCAAAGATTGCCCAAGGGCGACTCAAACAAACAATCCAGAACGAGTAAGGAAGTTATTAATCTGCTTTTGCCTAAGGATAGTTTGAGCTATAAGAAGGACGATTCTTATCTTTCGAAAACTGGGGTTCAAAGTTTCTTAGATATCATGGCCGGAGGAAGAAAGAAACGGAACAAAGGCAAGAAGAACAAAAACGATAATAACAACAGGAGAAGTTGGTCGTTCAACGGACACAAGTCTAAGATAGACGCAGTTTTAGATGTCAATGATGACGAAGATAATGATTGCGGTGCGATTGAAGGCGAAGCGAAATTGAAACAAACAGATCTGCAAAGGTCCGCGAGTGTTTGCGAGGCTAATGAAACTTTAATTTTAAGGCAGGCCGTCCCGACAGCTGTTGTGTCGCAGGATTCACGTGAATGTCAGAAGGTGGACTGCGGTCAGGGTCCCGACTCCGCGGAGACACCTGCCTGTACGAGCGTCGTCTGGAGCGGGGCAGGGCTGCAGGGAGCGCGGGAAGACCCGTGTGACGCGGACACGGAGCCCGGGAGTCGTGCCAAGACTGGCGAGCCCGTGGGCAGCGAGGTAGAACTGCACGTCCGCGGCTCTCCGCTCCAGTCTAGTCGGGTTAGCGCGAAATGCGACACCGGACTGCCACCACAGAGCGTTGAAAGTCCCGCGGACTTCGTCAAATCACTCATTCTAGAAAAGTATAAGAATAACCCCCAAAGCCGGAGGAACTCAGACTCGCGACAAGATGTTGTAAATACACCGCAAATAGACAGCGCTCAATCCGAAATAGCAGATAGTTTGATCTGTATCGCGGATAATACAATTTTACACACGGTTTCAACAGCATCCATTCATTCTGAGAATAGAGACTGTTTATCAGATAGTTGCACTGATAACCCGGCGGCCGCGATGGGCGCTACGGACAGCAAGTCGGGAAGTGGCAGCGGGAGTGGGAGTGGTGACAGAGGGACACAAGACAATACACTTCGGAAAGCCGAAAATATACCTGGCGACAGTGATTACGTAGTTTCGTGTGGGGAGTCTCGTGAGCCTATAAATTTTACACAAACAGATTTCAAGGAGACACTTTGCGAAAGCGCGCAGTTCGGCGACGTCGCTCCGAGCGAACTATGTGAATCTACGATTTCTAGTGGTGAAAACTCTTCCGATTTCTGTGAACCGGTGCACGACAGTGAGTCACTCAGACCTGACCTAGACGATAGAGACCCTCCCTCAGAAATGCCGGAGTCAAAAGACGGTGAAACTACAAGACTGAAGAACATTCTGAGAGAGAGTGTCGCGGAAGATGGGAAAGTAGCCAATAAGAAACACGTAACATTCCACAGCGTTATCGATTTCGATGACGGTGAAAAGGTCAACGACGACATATTGCTCGATGATGATTCCGTTGTCGAAGACTCGTTCGCCTCGCTAGATGACGAAGATGATGACGAGGTAGAATTCGATTCGGACACAGCAGACAACGAAGAAGTTCCCGACCCAGTTTACAGAATCACAGACGCCAACAACAAAACGATAACGAACGAAATTGAGACAATTGGCAGAGACTGTCCCAGCTGTAAAAGCGATGACTCTACTGCGATCAAATGTTCGGAAGAGAGTGAAAAGCTTGTCACAGTTATTAATAGGCACGACGATGATAATGCAGACCTCTTCACAGACGCTGAAGACGAAATCGAAGTGGAAAACAATGAAAACTTAGGACTTGAAAATAGCAGTACTGAAGAACTCCCGGAATCCGTTGACGAACTAAGCTCAGAATCATCCGAACCGGCAGAACCTCTAAAAAAAGATGCATTTAATACCATCATCGAAGTAAAAGAAAGTGTTGCAGAAGTCCAGGAATCAAGTTCGGAATACGAAGATAGCAATAGTGATAACAGTGAAACGGAAGACGAAAGCAGTGTTGAGGGAGAAGCTAGTGAAAAGGAATCCATATTCGATAGTGAGAAGGTGATTGAGGAAGTTAGGAGCCAATACACGGCTAAGGTAGAAGAAGAAGACGATGATTCTGCGTACGCCGAACTGCTGAAGGTGGTGGAACGACAACTCATGTATGTATCAGTTCGTTTTAATATTACGTCACAAGATATTTGTACACAATTATTTTTTATTTATTGTTTTCGAGTTTAAATTGTAAACTTCATTAGTTTGACTTTTACATCAACAATATTATTTTTGGGGTGCTATACCATGTTGCGCTACTTCCTTCTTTAGTCAACGTTTCGGACAACGTTACAGTGTCCATCATCAGGGCAGATGTGTGATCAGGGAGATGTCCATAATTACACATCTGCCCTGATGAGGGACACTGTAACGTTGGCTAAATAAGGAGATAGAGCAACACGACATAACACCCCAAAAAATACACAACAAAAATTCTTTCGGCCGTGAAAATTTTAAATCATATCTAACAATATTATTATTTAACTTATAAAAATAAGGTATTTATGTATAAACAAATTCTGTTGTGTAATAAAATTATTATTATGCATAACAGCTGTTTCGCCGGTTGAAGAGGCATTATCAAACTGTGGTAAGGCCACTTACAGACCATATTACTTCGATATAAATATAAATAAACTTGAAATGTATCTTGTTATATATGTCGTTTCCATAATCAGTTCCCATTTCGAAAATTAAAGCAAATCTCAGTTGTAACAGTACTGAAATGGAGTAGCACAGAGACACAACAATCTATTTTTTTAAAGAAATACAAACATTCCGGGGTTACGAATAACCTGACAATATTTGAAATTGATTTATCCTGCTATTACAGTAAGCGGAAAATGTTGCTTGTGTTGTGATGAAGGAAGCCAGCCGAGGTGTTGAACACACGACGCCTGGGTGGGAACCAAACGCGATGCAAACTCAGTCACTCAATTCCTCAGGCAGTCAAACATAACCTAAAAAAAACTCTAAAATCGATGACGAAGAATATATATACATATTGTAATATAACATACAGGGGATATTCTTACCTTATTTTAACCAGAGATTCCTGACATTATTTGGAGTAAAAACTGTAAACGTAATTTTCATCTCCGGTAACATTTTCGATGTTTTTTTTTCATCTTAAAATATTTAAAAAATCAGTAGGTATTGGACAGATGGTGTCGGGGTGAGGGGTTGGTCGGTTACTCGGCTGAGTGACGAGCGATGACAAGTGGAAGAATTTTTTGTTTGTTTGGTTTTGAAAAAAAATAAAATCTAAAAGAAATGACCAAATAAAGTCTCTGAGGACCAAATTTCATTAACATTTTTTTCTCCAAATAATGTCAGGAATCAGTGGTTAACGTAAGTCAAGTACGTCCCTGTAAATAATCCTGTATATATCTTAGGACGTAGAAATTTATATTGATTTTTTTAATTTAAGGAAAGACAAATATTTTCATCTTACAAATAACCTGATTTTTTTTATATTTCTTCCTACAAACTTCAATGATAGTAAAATATATTGCTTGTGTAATGATAGAGTATGAGATGCTGATGATACGGTACTGATTGTTAACAGTATAGAAGATCTGCAGTCTCTCGTATCTAGGATGAACGAAGAATGAATTAATGATGAATGTAAGTAAGTCTAAAATCATGGTGTTTGAAAGAGAAAGTACGAAAAGAGTGTGCAATATAGTTGTGAATGATGAATACTTGCAGCAGGTGGATGAGTTTGTATATTTGGGAAGTATGTTTACGAGAGATGGGAAGGCTGATAGGGGTATTGAAAGAAGGGTAAATGCAGGTAACTCCATTAACGCTGTTGGAGCCAACAAAAAGCTTTCCACAAAAGCGAAGCTAGCAGTCCACAATGGAGTACGGTACCTACACGGAGAAAAATGTTATTCGAAAAAACGATCATTTTAATAGTAAAAACGGTTAAAAACGGGACTGAAGTTCTTACGAACAAATGAACAGTGTTTCAATGTTTATTGGCGGGAACATGCAAGAATAATTTGTTCGTATACGTAATTTCGTACGTATTCCAAAAAAATATTCTTACATTAACCCGCCAATAAACATTGAAACACTGTTAATTTGTTCGTAAGAACTTCAGTCCCGTTTAACCGTTTTTACTTAAAATTATCGTTTTTTCGAATAACATTTTTCTCCGTGTGCCCCGATGTATGGCAGTGAAGCATGGAACTGGCAGAGAAAGGATGAAAGTAGACTGGATGCTGTAGAAATGAGATCCCTGAGGCGTATCTGTGGTAATGAGATCCCTGAGGCGTATCTGTAGTAAAACAATGTATGATCGTGTGAGAAATGTGGAGATCCGAAAAGAATGCAAGGCTGATGTGAGCGTAATAAGTAAGATTAAGAAAGGGACGCTTAGATGGTTATGGGCATGTTGAGCGAATGAATGAAGAAAGGATAAATAGAATTTATGACGCGAATGTGAATGGTGAATTTATGACGTGATACTTGAGTCGGGCCATGTCAAGAGTCAGAATAACAGAAGAGTATGTATGAGAAGATGTATGAATGTGAATGAGGCAAGGAGTGTGTGCCAAGACCGAGTTGTTTGGCGGTCCGTCCTATCTGCCTACCTCTGTGGGAAAACGGCGTGATGGTTAATTAGTTAGTTTAATGATAGAAGGCCACCATAACACGGGCATGTGCCTAGTATGGCGGCCATAAATTCCACAAATGTTATATTTACTATTCAAAGAATAAAGAAACATAAAAAAAAAAACTTCGTGGGAACCAGACTCATTTGTCAACTCAGCCCCTACAATGTTAACATTATACATAAATTGTTCGATTGTCGGGTGTTTTTCGTTTTCTTATTATGCTATAGCCAACCTTTCCGATAGCCTTGCACTGTCCATCATATTTTGTGGCAGTTGACCTTGGCGTTCGCAAATCTGCGGAATGTTTGTAGATATGTAATTAGAATGGGAGATAGCATTGAGATTTACGTATACATTGTACATATAATTATATATAAATATATAATACATTTTTTTAAATGATCCCCACATATAAATATTCTGAACGACAGAGTAAGGAAACTAACATATATATTTAGATGTTTAAGAGATATTTTAAACGAAAAATTACTTAGAACCACATACTACGCGTTCTGTCAATCAATTATACAATACGGCATTATAGGATGGGGCGGTACAAAAACTAATAATAAAAACAATTTTTAAAAATCCCTATTCATATTCGTCAAAACTCTTATTCAAAGTATTTAAGGTCAGAAAATTAAGTGCATTATACTTCTACCATGCAACATTACAAATTTATAAAGATAATATTCAAAATAAAACTGCACCCTTTAAAAATAACAAAAATCTTAGACAAACATCAATACTTTCTACTCCAAAATGTAAAAAAAACAATAGGACAGTTAAATCATAAATATCTCGGAGTAAAATTCTTTAATTCATTACCAGAAAAAATTAGAAACATGAATACCAGTATAAAAGAATTTAAAACTCACCTTAAAAATAATACTCAAAACCTGAACTAAATCATAACAACCCCCATGGATAGTTTCTCGATAATCGACCCAAATATTTATTATTGCTAATTAAATATTCATTAAATGTTTGTTACGGGACAATGATTTAAAATTATTTGTAAGTTCCATAAGTTTCTGCCAGATGTCCGTGTGAGTTAATTTGCATTTTTTGGTTATCTAGGTAATGGCGTTGTATTGCGATTTTACATCAGTATATTCCACGTCATAGCGTCACAGCAAGCGTGACTGGTTCATCTAGTATATAGTAAAACGATCAATGATTTTTAAGAAAAAACAATTAAAAAATTTAAAAGTATTCAATGCGCGGGAACATTTGAAAAAATTCCAATATATGTTTCAAAATATCTCTTCAAATTTGCCACATTTTGGCCAGGAACGCTCGAGGGTGTTTGCAAATTGGGCAAAATGTGGCAAAAAACCCACCAGTGGTTAGTTACCTATTAGGTACGTTATTAGTTATTAGTTATGTATGCGTCTAAATTTTTTTTTATTTCAAATTGAAAGTTATTTTAAACTTGGCTAAAACTGTCGCAAAGAATTATCATAAAATTTATTTCTATTTTCCTACGTCTTCGGGAAACGTCATGACGTCTTAAATTAACCTCTTGGGCTAATTAGTTCGGTTTTCGGAACAACCAATATAGGTCTCATAGAAATTGTTGTGTCTCCCTTATTATCATGGTTACAAATACGATCTAAACCAGAGGTTCCCAAACTTTTTTTCGCGTAGACCACTTTCAAAATTTTACTGGTTTCGGTGGACCCCCTGCTGCTACATTTCTACCAAATTTACGCCAACCTAGACGATCATGCCAACGTAGACCCCATCGAGTCTCCCGTGGACCCCTGGGAGTCCTCCTAGACCACTTTGGGAAACACTGATCTAAAATATGTTAGAAAGAGAATACCGACTTATATTAAAATCTAAAAAATACCCGCAAAATGACTAAAATGTAAACCTTTATTGAAAAAAAAAAAAAAAAATTAATCTTTGGGATTTTTTTTATTAACTATGGCTGACCCGACTTCGCATTGCTGTGGCTAACGAAACACAACGCCATCTAATGGATGGTTACCTAACCTAGATAACCGAGTGTTGTGTCAATAAATTAATTCTCACCGCCATCTGTCAGAAACTTATGAACTTACAAATAATTTCAAATCATTGTCCCATCACAAACATTTAATTCGCAATAATAAACATTGAGATCAATAATTGAGATAAAACCATCCTATCTTTTGAGTTGGACCAAATTACACACAGTAAGCCAAATTTCATCAAAATCGGTTGAGTTGTTTCAGAGTTTATTTTGGACTAACATCGTGACGCGAGATTTTTATATATAAAGATTTTTACATGAAATTACAAAAAAGTGAGGTGACGATAACGTTTATAATATATTCAACTAATAAAAAATGACATGTATATGTTTTTTTTGTTGTTATCGGTAATTTTAGTTAGAAAAAACGTAAGGTGAACCATTTTTAAAACTTATTTATGTTTGCATTTAAAAAAAATGGTTTATTTAGAATTATATTTGGATTTGGATTCCTGGACATGTTGGCATAATGGGTAATGATATTGAGGATGCCTTGGCAAAACAAGGAGCGTCCAACCCTGTTGTTACCCTCGTAAACCACATTCCCCTATCTGACATTTTTTCTATCATCAAAGATAGATCCCACAATATTTGGGCAGAGTATTGGCACATTGCTAGTCAATCCAAGGGAGCCTTCTATGCCTCAATACAAAGGACTATCCCATCAAAACCATGGTTTCAACAATTCCTCACTTATTCGAATGAGAATCGGACATTGTTCTGTTCCTTTTCACCAAATTTAAAATTCATGTCCTTGACTCCCCAGATTGTACATTTTGTGGTCTAGAAGTGGGAACTTTAAATCACATTTTTTTGGTTGTCCCTCTCTAAACAAATATGCTCTCTTCTATCAAGCCTTTTAAAAAATTGCCTCCCCTCCATTCAATATATCATCTCTTCTAAGTCTGAACTACAATCTTCATTATAATTTTGAAATTTGTCCATTTAAATAAAATGAAATTCACCTTTCATTTCTCCACAATTTTAAATGATGGCCTAGAACAATCTTGAAGGGGGAAAGCCAGAAATAATTGAAAATTTGAAAGCATATTTCATCACCTTTGGATTTGGATTTTATTGCATGGCGGAAATATATTGCCTTCCGACAAAATAGGTCCGAGGCTTGAGGGGTTAATACTGTAATATTATGTTTGTGTTATATCTACGAAGGTATTAACAACAACGTAGCCTATGACACGTGGAAATATCTCGTACATTTTCACGCCCACGTTTCGGGAGAGTTGCCAAAATAGTACCGATTCTTCGTACATTTGAGTGCGCACAAATCTATAGCCGATACGCATATTATAGATATGTTTATTTGTTACTACCATAATAATAATATTAGCGGAGACTCGTCAATCACGGAATACAGAGAAGTTCTTGACAAATCAGTTCCAATTTTTAAAATGACAATTTATTCACATAATTTTATATTTGTAGATACTATATCGCTTGCCTGAATTCTTAATTGAAACAGTTGCAATTTTGAAATGAAACTTAAATTCAAAGCAAAGTTGAGTTTATTGAAACAGATTTACCGCGGGACTAACACACAGCATGGACAATCAAATTAGTATGCTTGATGAATGAAACAGTAGAAATATGGCAGTTACACATAAATATCTATAAATATACATAAATATCCTGACATACCCATAAATATCAAATAATATCTATTGATACCACGAATAATCAATAAACATTCTTAAATATTTATAAATATCCTGAAATATAAATAAATATTCCAAAAATTTATAAATATCACGTATTATCGATCAATATTTATAAATATCTATAAATATCCAGAAATATCTATCAATATCCCAAAATATCTATAAATATCCTGATATATCCATAAAAATCTATAAATATCTATAAATTTCTTTAAATATCCATAAATCTAAATGCAAAAATATCACTAAATATCCATAAAACGTATTCACAAATTTCCAAAAATATCCGTCCATATCTGTCCAGAGGTCCTAGCACGCTTGCTCTATATCGATCGGCAGGATAACTATCGGTAACTTCTCATCGTTCCCTAGCATGACTACAGATCGCCAACGAATAAGTGACAGTTCACAATGACTAAGTGTCCTTAACATATTCGACAACAACTGTTGTTTGTACGTTAGCGATGTGCAGTTGTCCTAGGGAACGATGAGAAGTTACCGATAGTTATCCTACCGATCGATATAGAGCAAGCGTGCTAGGGCCTCAGAAACACCCATACACATCTATAAAAATATCCAAAACTATGCGTAAATATCTACACATTTTTTTTTTTACATGAGGTCTACACAGGAGGCCCTGAGGAAAATAATTTCCCTCAGGGCTTATGTCATCTTTGGGGATGCTGTGGAGGGTATTTTTAAGGAAAGGAAGGAGAGGAAGTTCTAGGAAGGAAACATGTATGAGGGTTGGGTAGGAATATGGGGTTCAGTGTGTCTAGACCATACGCCGCCAAGACTTAGATAAATCTTACACCATGAACCCGGGCATCTCTGCTAAGTCACCAAACGTAGCGAACCACTATCAAAAATAACCAAAAATATTCATAAATATCCTTAAACATCAAAATATTTTATTATTTATTTATTTTATTTTATTGGCCACAAACATCTCTAAATATTCTGAAATACCCATAAATATCTATAAATATCCAGAAATAACATTCAACATCCCAAAATATCCAAAAAATATCCTGAAATATCGATAAAAATCTATAAATATCTATAAATTTCTTTAAATTTCCATAAACCTAAATTCAAAAGTATCACTAAATATCCATAAAAAAAATTCACAAATTTCCAAAAATATTCGTGCATATGTATAAATATCCAGAAACATCAATAAATATCTATAAAAATATCCAAAACTATCCGTAAATTTCTATAAATATCCTGAAACATCCATAAATATCTATAAAAATATCCAAAACTATCCGTAAATATCTACAAATATCCATAAATATTCATAAATATTGATGAACATCTAAATATTATATTATTTATTTATTTTATTTTATTGAAACAACTTTAGAAGATTATACTAAATGTAATACGTCATTGAAGAAGAAGATAATACTAATAAATCTAAACGAAACATGAAACAGAACAAGACACAGAAGTAAAATTTAAAAAATGCAACCGTTATCTTTCTATTTATCTTGTACTGTTATGTTTCGTTTAGATTTATTAGTTTTGTATTTTAGTTATTAGGAAGATCTGTAAAAAATATAAGCGGGATTTACATATTTTTTAGTGCGACTGTCTCCCTACTATTAACCTGTGGCGAGACAATGTAATTTACAATAAAAAAATAACAATAGGTACATTTTTCGATAAGGTTAATTTGGATAAATACATTCGTTTGATAAGTTGGAAGCAAAAATATTTGACAGAATTAAATCAGATTTGTAATGTTAATAATATTGTACTTAAAAAAAATATTTAGATTCGCGTGAGTTGAATTTTTAAACTAAAACTAAAAATATCCTTTCCCCCAAGATTGATATATTTTTTCTAAGACTCTGAAGAATACGTAAAAATGAAAATTGCAACATTTATTTACAAAATACACGACTTGCGAAATTTTTAATTGACGTTGGGCTTGTTTTTCGTGGTAATTCATACACAGAAATTCTCGAATATTTCGTCTACTCGTGAACGAATTTAGTTCCCCGTGTTAAATAAATAAATGCTACTGCGTGTATGCAGATTGCTGATTGATTGGCGAACTAATCATGTGGCAATTGCGAACTAAATAATATTAGAGTGTTAATTGAATAACAAAGGTAAAACGTGTGTTAAGATGGACTTTTGCGCGGATTTCAGCCTGTTTCATACAAATCTTAATTTTGGATTTGAGATCAAAATACCCAACCAAACTGAAAAATTATTTTTGTATTCAAAAGGTATATCAAATACCTAGTTCGGATAGTTACTGTTTTTTTTGGGTAAATGGTTGAGGATCTTATTGAGAACACTTTGATTTATATTTTATAATGAAGAATTATTCACGACTTGACATGGACCAGACTGGATCAGACTTAGACACAGAGAGAGCGTACACCATAGACATAATGATCACATGTACTTTCCACTAGTGATGTGACCTACTTTACAGTAGTGATGTGACAGTTACTACTTTATTTTTTTTAAATTATTTATTTAAAAATTAGGCCATTAAATATACATTCCTGAAAAATACCACCTGGTATTTTTCAGGAGTGACGGACGTATTAATCCATCCCTCACTCCGGGACACACTGACTCCTAGATTCCTACTCATCCCTTATACCCTTTTCCTTCACATAACTTTCTCTCTTTCCTTCCCTTAAAAATACCCTCTACACAGCAGTCCCGAGCGTTAGAAATAGAGAAAAATCACTTTTCCATCGTCATAAATGTTCTACCAATCTCCGACAAAATGCTTTTATATTCAGAGCCTATAATATATTTAATAAGAAATTTAATAATATGGACATATTCTCGTGTAATTTGAGAAACTTTAAAAAAAATTTCATAGCTAACATTAAATAATTTTAAAAATTCCTTTTGCAAGTTATTATGTTGTTGCTGTGAATCCTTTCCAGTTACTTGTCATCCAATTTATACAAATTTGTTCACTTTAGTTGTAGGTATAATATGAATTTTGTACATTTATTATTATTTATGTATTGTTATTATTGCTATTGTGTAGTGAAGATAAAGTTTATAATACGTTATGTTTTGAAATTTAGCTGGCTATTAGTATATTAGTTACATTTAAATTGTTATTTATTTGTGTTCTTACATCTTGTATTATTTTTTATCTAATATTTACAATGTTGTATTTTTTGTAAACATGTCAGCCCATGGGTACAGGACCCGTAGTTTTTTTAACTTTATTATTATTATTATTACAATTTTAAGTTATGTGAAAATCTGTTATTGGATTTTATTATTATTATTAAGTTCTTTGTAATAGATGTAAATAATCTGTTGATTATCCTTGAGCGCCCTTGAGGTGATTTTTCACGAAAACGGCGCTATATAAATTAGTCAAATATTATTATTATTATTATCCTAAATAAATAAGTAAACTATTCCACTACGGATCCAAAACATTAAAAAATATATATTTATTTTGAAACAAAACTGTTGACAATAAGAAAAATATACGAATACAATATGTCTCCTTATATATATATATATATACAAAATAAATAATAAACTTATATGTACATACAAACACAGAATTCAATCAAATTCAACACACAAAACGTCCCAAGTACACAAACATTTTACATGACAACACGATATCATACATTTAAATACCATTCATACTAACTACGGAAAGCAATCCATTAGTTACGATGGGGGCAATTTATGATGATATTAAAAACGAAAAAAGAACTTACTAGCATATTTAAAACATCGTCGTAGAAGTTTCTAGAAAACCTAACCCAAAAAATGATGACGAACCATAGAAGTCACTGAAAACTTATCCAAAATATAGTCCCCGTCAGCACATCAGGATCTCCTACTGAGGAGGACTACGAATATATACAATATCTATTTTACACATATATATCTTTAACATGTGTATATATATATATATATATATATATTTAACATGTATTTCTAGTTAAATAAGTGAAAATGTTTTTTTTTTTCTAGAATAAAAACTTATTAAAAAGAGGTAAAAAAAGTCAACGAAATCAGATGGGGAGTTTTATTATAAAATATGGCTGAATTATTCGACCAAAGTTGTAAGACGTGCCATATCTAGAGTAGTTGATAATATATCGATATATCGACCGAATTCACCGACATTATATATAGGTATGCGTCGATTGTCGATTGATTGATGGTTTCGTCACGTGGATCAACAAATCAAAATAACACGCTTTTATATTGGTGACCAAAATAGTAACGCGCTCATGTAGCATGTGCTTCTGAACACGTTTCAATCGATAAACAAAAACAATAAAGCATTATTTTTGGCTTGTCAGTCTCTTTTTATCGTCATGTTTGATCGGTTCACTAACGTCTTCAAGTAAGTGATTTTTTTTTTTTTTTAAATCAAAAATACTCATTTCGGTTGTGTGTCTGTCTGTAACTATTCCAGCCGCCGTAATCCGCACTTCTACCGATTTATAACATATTTCTCTAGAACACTTTAAGTTTTTAAGATCCTAAAAAAATATATATTATTTATAAAAGATAATATTATCTGTGCATTATCGAGCCGAAACGATAATTATATGAAATTCACACGATAGGAAAAAATCGAGAAATATGCCCTGAATATTATTAAAAACACATTTTATTCTGTTATTTAACGTGGTTCACGGAGAAAAATGTTATTCTAAAATACGATAATTTTATTCGTAAAAACGGTTAAAAACGGGACTGAAGTTCTTACGAACAAATTAACACTGTTTTAATGTTTATTGGCGGCAACATCTAATAATAAATTGTTGGTTATACGTAATTTCGTACGTATACCAACAAATTATTCTTACATTTTCCCGTCAATAAACACTGTTAATTTGTTCGTAAGAACTTCAGTCCCGTTTTTAACCGTTTTTACGAATAAAATGATTGTATTTTAGAATAACATTTTTCTCCGTGTTTAGTTATGATGCAACTTAACCATTTGTCGAGAGATTTTTGCTGTATTTTTAACTAGTCGTGTTTTATTAAACATCTTCTCATTTTTTTGCTTGAATTTTATCGTTTTTAATACTCTAACTTTTTCTTCTTTTTGATCGGGTATAACCCAGCTTTAATATTGTTTGTAATATTTTCAAACATGTTTCAAATATATAAATTATCTCTAGAAATCGGATTTGCTTTGAATTTAATGCCATATGATATGATATTTTCATTCTCAAAAGTATTACGGTTATTTATTTTTGGGGTATGATGCCGTGTTTGCCAACAGTTTGGATAACATTACACTGTCCATCATCAGGGCAGATGTGTATTCGAAGATTGTGTGTGTATATTTTATTTTTAATTTTTTTATATCCACTTGCGATTTGTACAGGTTTAGCAGTTGTGTACTGTCAAAGTATCTGCGGACCCTGTACAGTCCGCCCAGTTTCTGAAAGTCGATGGAGCCCCGTATCTGGGGTGCTAGCATGGTCGATCCCTAGGGCAACTGCATATCGCTAATGTACAAACGACAGTTGATATCGAATATATTAAGGACACTTAGTCATTGTGAACTGTCACATATTCGTTAGCGATCTGCAGTTGTCCTAGGGAACGATGAGAAGTTACCGACAATCGGTCGGTAACTTCATATCGATCGACCATGCTAGCACCCCTGAGCTGGTCACAATGTATCTACGTTGATGCAATACCGTGTTACCAGTTCCAATTATCTTAAGAGCTAGTATTACACAATTAATTAATTCATTTTAAATGGTTTTATGCGTTTAGTTTTGGTGTAGCTGTCAATTACCGGATACCACAAATTATTGAGCTTACCACGGTCGTCTTTATTTAGATAAATAAATGAATATTTGTGAATTTCAATTGCTTCCATAAAAACGCGTGCTCTATGCGTTTTGGGTCTTCCCAGGACTTCAGGAACAAATCCAAAGGAATGGTTGGTTTAACTTAAATTGTCTTTAACATTAGTTTATCAATTAAAAATAATAACAATTTTTTTTGTATTATAAAATGGAGGCCTTAGCACGGTTAAGCCACCCAGTGAAGTACTATAAATAACAGTTGACAATGACAAAGCGTTTTTAATATATTCGACGTCAACTGTTGTTTTGTACAAGTTATAAAGTAATCGATACAATCCTTATCGATCGATAGGATAACTATCGGTAACTTCTCATCGTTCTCTAGCATGACTACAGATCGCCAACGAATAAGAGACAGTTAACAATGACTAAGTGTCCTTAAAATATTCGACATCAACTGTTGTTTGTACGTTAGCGATATGCAGTTGTCCTAGGGAACGATGAGAAGTCACCGATAGTTATCCTATCGATCTTTATCGATCGAGTGTGCTAAAGCGCCATTCAGACGTTTCACTAATCGCTCATTTCCGCATTTCATTCGGCCTAGTTTACTCGGAATGACACGTCTGAACATGAAATGAATCGAAAGTGCCGAACACTGCCGAATGAAATCTTCAAGTGAACCGATCCAACAATGTTGGATATTTTCCTTCGGCATCCTTCACTCGCGCGCGCATGCGCGCGGATGAGAGCAAAGTGAATCGTCTGAACACCGAGTGAACTCTCAATCAGTTTGTCTCGCGTCCTGTACGGGAAGGACCATGAAAAAATCGCACGCAAAACGTCAAAATGGTATTCGTTCGGCTAATTTGTTTGCTTTTGGGAACAGCTCTCATATAAATTTTTGGGTCTCCCTTATTATCCATGTATTTTATATGTTTTTTAATATATGTAAGATTATTAATTTGTTGGAAAATGTTCGTAATAAAAAAAGTGAAATCAAATTGTGTTATTATGCCATAAAAAATAAAAAGGTTTATAAGACGACACAATACTGTTTTTTTTATTTTTTTTTATTTAATTGTATCAACAAAATTGCGTAAAAATCGATGCATCTGACATGTTTTTCCTTAAAATTCGGGGCCGGACCGCGCTGGAAAACAAACGAATTCCAGCGCGGTTGACCTCGCTCGGCGACGCTGTGGTCGGAATGGACGAGTGAACGCTTATTTCTATAGCGCCGTGTGAACATGGAATGAAACAAAATGGACGATTAGGCCGAAAAAACATGGCGGAAACCTTCCCTCGAGTGAACCGTCTGATTCCAGCTTAAGGCCTCAGATACATCTTTGAAACTTTTTATGGCCCGGTATATCAGTTGACTTTAAGCTCGGATTGGTTGGAATGTCGAGCTTAGCACAGCTAGGAGCATAATCCGTCTATAGGTCGAAAGCCTAGATGTCACCAATATTACTGTTATCCATGAATTTAATAGAGGAATGTGTGTATTTTTTACTAGAAAAATAAATCTACTGTCTAAGCTCTCTACTCTCATCTCTATTTATTTATTTATAGAATACATGGTAATATATTAAGACATTTTAATACATATGATACATTAGATCACTAGGCGACTGCCTGTTTCATGGTAACTAATGGAATATAGTTAATATGTGAGGTCTAGTGTTAACATGTGCATTAAGTATTTATACATGTTATGAGTATGAAAGATTATAGTAGAAAAATTATTATTGAAATTGCAAGTATAAAAATAGAAAACAGAAAACCGAAAAAAATAAAGTAAAACATTATAAAGGAGAATAAGACATGCTATTATGCAGGAAAAGATCGTATACGAGTACATAACTCTTTTTTCTAGTAGTGTAAGGGGGTTTCTCACCATTCTCCCAATAGCTTATCTACCCTAATAACGAATATTATAAAATATAAAAATAAAATACTTGCAGTGGTTAGAAAATTCAGCCAACTTATCCAATATATAGCCACTATTCATAGGTTCGAGTACCGAATTATAAACTCCAACTTAATAAATAAATAAACCGTAAATCGTAAATCGAAAATATTTGTCATTAGTGTACATAAGCTATTGGGAGGATGGTGAGAAACCCCCTAAGTGTACATGCATGCATGAGAGCGTAAATACGCGCCTACAGTCTACACACATGCATTCACATACAGACACGCTTATTCATATACATAGATGCATAAATATTCATACCTAGATATACAAATATATATGTACACATAGTTATATATATATATATATACACACATACTCATAGATATATAACTACATATACATAGTTGTTTATTCACACATATATTTTTCCGGGAAATCGCGTTATTATGATCGAGATCTTTAAAAAACGAAGAAAGTTTATTTTTAGGCGCGTTTAATTTACGAGGTAATTTTTGATAATGTTCCCCACTTCAATGAGCACGGAAATAATGAATTAATATGATATATATCAATTTATTTTATATGCGAGTACACCAATTTAAATCAATATTTTCTTTGCTAAAGTCAGTGCAATATTAATGAAATTAGTCGCTGAAAACAGACTGTCCTGATATTGAAACATTTAAAATACCTCATCAGACTATTTTTGATTGATTATCATATTATCAATTAATAACATCGTCTTTTCTCATCGCTCGATCAATATAATAGTCCATCCTTGTTACGTAAATTTCGGTGGGAAGTAAATGTCAGATTTAGTATACGACTGCTAGCGCCTCGGCGTCTAAAAAATGAACTATTCTGCGGTTATCGAAGCTTGAGTAGTAGATTTAGCAAGCTTAAATTGGAGCGAGGAATGTCGTAAATAGCAAGGATAAGGACTGGCTGTTATATCTTTGTTCCATTCTTGTTACGAGTCCTGTCGAACGGACCTCCTTAGTTGTACAAATCGTTTCAGGAATGCTCCATTATTAAAAAATTATTTTTGTCAAAAAATTCCCTCCCACACATTTCTGAGAACTCCTTGCGCGTATTTGCTTTAATATTTCTTGTTTATTTGTTTATCACCTGCTTTAATTCTTTCTGGCAATCATTCCTCTTTGGTTTCTTAAACATTATATTCCGTAAAATCAAGAGCATTACCCTCCTGCAATGATTTCTTTGTTCACCTCCTGAAATTCTTCGCCAGCTATTAATACTGCCAAATGTTTGTGCTCTTTTGGTGACAAAGGCGAACTCTCTTGATATTTCTGTATACGTAGCGTAATGTGTTTTTTTTGTTTTTGTTTTTATTTATTCACCTTTTTTAACATATTTATTACAATTTATTACATTTCTCTTGAATATCATTCTATAGTCTTGTCCGTACCATGGTAGTTTATAGTATAATAATACAGTGCTAGGAGTTAAAAACCCACTCCACGGGTTTTTTCTGCTAGGCCCTGCGGGCGGCTTTTGGTTCTGCTTCAGTTTAAGTGTTGGTGACCATTTATAAGGCTTCGCCTTTTTGCTAAACTGACAACTATCAGCATAAAACTACAGAACACTTACATTTAATTCCTAGATATTATAATATTAGACATTATGTACATTAAGACAGTGCACAATGAGAGGAACAGTCTTCATTCCAATATAAATCTTCTTATTAATGAATGAAAGAGAAAAATGGTTCTTCTCCCATACCATTTATTGGATAACCAACGCCCTTGTCATAGATTAACCCAAGTGTTTCGCTACGTTTGGTGACTTAGCAGGGGTGCCCGGGTTCATGGGGTTAGGTTTGTCTCCGACAGACGTTAGAGTAATAATATAGACGGGTTTTTGCTGCTAGGCCCTGCGGGCGGCTTTTCGTTCTGCTTCGCCCAGTTTAAGTGTTGGTGACTATTTATAAGGCATCACCCTTTTGCAAAACTAACTACGATTATTAACACCAAACTACAGAATACTTATATTTAATAGGTAGATATATAATAGTAGACATTCTTACATTAATACCGTGAATAATGAGAGCAACATAAATCTTCTTAATATTGAATGAAAGCGAAAAATGTTTCTACTTCTTCATACTTTTTTCCTTAAATATAGTATTATAGATGGCGCCACTTCCGTTTGCAAAACGCGTATGGGCGAGACCTAAATGTGTATATTACGGCAGCAGCTCCGTGGAAAAATGCATGTTCACGGACGGCTCAGAACGGTGTCCATGCAGTGTGACGTGGAGATTTACTCGGGAGTCGGGTTCCTTAATTTGAACCGTACGGGCATTACCGTATTAATATACTTCGATGATGATATAAAATTTAATTCCAAGGGAAAAATAATAATATGAAAACTTCACAATTATTTTACCTGATGGCGCCACTTCTGTTTGCAAAACGCGTATGGGCGAGACCTAAGTGTGTATATTACGGCAGCAGCTCCGTGGAAAAATGCACGTTCACGGAGGGCTCAGAACGGTGTCCATATAGTGTGGCGTTGGAGATTTACTCGGAGTCGGGTTCCTTAATTTGAACCGTACGGGCATTATCGTATTAATATACTCCGATACAGTAATAGCCATAATAATAAAGTTATTTATTTATTTATTGACGCCCTATTGGACTTTTACATATCGAAAACAAATTTCATTTATAACAACAGTATAACATAAATAAAAAGATTACAAAGTTTATAAATAATGCATAAACACAATATAATAATTAAGAATACATCTAATGCTAAATCCACATGGATGACTTTAGAGAACTCGTAGGTACAAAATGGAAGTTGAGTGAAAAATATTTTGATTTATAAAAAATATGTTCATGTAGGTGACATGCAAAACTTAAATACCAGTATTTTTTTTTTAAGTTCGTTTTCATAATTAAATTAATTATACAATTTTTATTTTAAAAAAATACTAACGAAATTACCTACGAACAACACAAATAAAATAAAATCAATACACATTAATTTTTACTTAATTACTCGTTGTTTGCATCTCGAATTTGAACAATAAAATAATAAAATAAAAATATATAAAAAATTAAAATAAAATCAATTTCACATTCATTATTTACATTTAAAAAGTTGTGGCTTTAAATGTGTCGAAGTTTAAATTAAATATGTCAGCGATATCGATTAGTTCATTGCCCAACCTATGTTTTCTTTCTATCACAAAATGCATAGCGAAGTTATTGTTGTAGAATGAAATATTCCGTCTGGTATATTTTGGTGGTATTTGTACAGACAGCAAATTTATAGCGTCAGGGCGCTTCAACCTATAATGAACAATTTTATATTATAAAAGAAGGTCAAATATACGTTTTTAGATTTTCACGGCCAAAAGCATTTTCGTTGTTTGTTTTGGGGTGTTATGCCGTGTTGTGCTACCTCCTTCTTTAGCCGACGTTTCGGACAGCGTTGCAGTGTCCATCATCAGGGCAGATCCGACGATGTCGTCGGATGACGTCGGATCTGCCGGATCTGCCTGATGATGGACACTGCAACACTGTCCGAAACGTCGGCTAAAGAAGGAGGTAGCACAACACGGCATAACACCCCAAAAACAAACAATGAAAAAGATCAAATATTGTTGTCTTTCAGATAATTTCGATAAGTTAAGTTTATTGCGTAAATTGACATAATTGGTTTCAACAATAAAAATACCTAATTTGAAATTAATAAAACGTTAAAATTTATTTTTAATTTTTTCAATGTGTACACAATGAGAGTTGAAATGAGGACACCAAATGCTTGAATTGTATTCAACCCGACTTCTACCCAGAGACGTGTATAGTTAATTTATGGTTTATATGTTAGTAAAGTCTTTAAATAATAAAACTAAATATCATAATAATATTTTTTAAATTGAGTGCGTCTTACCTTTACGCGCGGTTGAAATAAAACTTATTTGACTAAAAAATAAATAAAAACTTACATTGTTTAGGCGGCGGAACGTGATTAGGTTGTTAATTTTTTCATTTATAATTAATTATAGACGAAGGGGTAAAATTTTCTTGCGATTCAGCCATTTGCATTCTTAACAACACTATTTTTATTGTCACACACTGCCACTTTTTATTTCAACAGCTAGAATTCACAAGAATCAGAGAGAAAAATAGGTTAATATTCATCGTAAAAATAATACAAAGCAAAAGGTTTAACTAAAATCTTTAGTTTATAGACTCATTTGAGTGCTCCCCTCCACGGAAATCTTTAGTAAAAGGCGAAAGATTTATTCGTTATTGAAGGGAAACCAGAGTAAAATAATCAACAAAACATAACAAAAAGCTGTTGACCTTACCTTTTTAGTAAACAAAAATAAACGGGTGAAGTCTGACGTTTGAGTTTGCTTCAACGTTTTGTTATTCGTTGCTAGGCTTCGCACTCATTGTTGCCATACCTACATTTCTTTATTTAAGTGGCATTTCAATGCATGTCGGGTATTAGCTAGTTTAAAATAAAAATTTAAAATAGATATTTTATATAAAATAGAAATATTTAAATGATATTTTCCAAAAAACAAACTGTATAAATGGCACGCTATAAAAAGTGCTACGCTAAATATAGAATACCTATTTTATTATTAAATGAGATAAAAATGAAAAAACGTTATAACTTGTAAAATTAAATGGTGGGTTATTGTTATTAGCTACGAAAAAAGAAAAAAAAGAGTATATTAGATTTTTATTATTGTGACAGCTGTTTTGGCGTTCAAGGCCATTTTCAAACTGTGGTTATGCCACGTTGAGACGACTTATTTATATGATTCTATTTTCCCCGCCCAATTTCAATTGTTGATGAAATTGGGCGGGGAAATTTGATATATTACCGGTTAAACCGATATGAAGTTACCGAAGTCGGTAACTTCATATCGAGCGACCGTGCTCGCACACCAGGAAGTGTATAATTCTGAAATATCAGCCCACATTTCAAAGAAATATAGTCTTGGCGAGATCATTCTAAGAAATGTTTACAAATTCCTCTTTTGTATCACAATTATTACTGCCGGGTACACAGACAAACAAAGAAATGATTTTAACACCTTTGACGACATTTCGCAGTAATGACCATCTCCTTGACAGAAATATCCACGCAGACTTAAAAACAAGTACACATATTTAATAATCACATACTTAAGAATGGTGTGTTTTACTGAAACTTATATATTTACTAGCTGACCCTCCCATTTACTGGATGTTTACCTAACCTAGATAACCAAATGTTGTGTGAATAAATTAACTACAAATGATTTCAAATCATTAAGAATGGTGTGTTTTACTGAAACATATATTTACTAGCTGACCCTCCCATTTACTGGATGTTTACCTAACCTAGATAACCAAATGTTGTGTGAATAAATTAACTACAAATGATTTCAAATCATTAACAAACAAACGTAATCATAACAAACATTTAATTCGATAATAATAAAAATCGAGGTCAATAATCGAGATAAAAACTATACTACCTTTTAAGTTGGACCAAATTACACACAGTAAGAAAAACTTCAACAAAATCGGTTAAGTAGTTTCGGAGTTTATCTTGGACATCATCGTGACGCCGATTTTTATATATAAAGATTAAATAAATTTGTATACAGACGCACAATAATTAATAATACATTATTACTAGCAGGTAAAAACCAGCTTCCGCGGGAAATCTATAATTTAAAAACTCCAATAGATCTATTTGAATATTATAGATGGCCGCACTTCCATTCGTATTTCGGAGCGAGTGTGTACGACAAATCTGATGTTAGCGTATTAATACTAAAATTCAATTTAATTATATCACAGCACACTGCATATCATTATGCAAGAAGAAAAATTTATCGTTTAATTTGGAGAAAAGACATTATTTTCTCAGGAAATCGGTTTAACAGGTAATATATCAAATTTCCCCGCCCAATTTCATCAACAATTGAAATTGGGCGGGGAAAATAGAATCATATAAATAAGTCGTCTCAACGTGGCATAACCACAGTGGAGTAGCAGATACTCTCAGTATCGCCCTGGTGTAAGACCACCATTCAGAATTGAAACGTTGCTTAATAATGGCTTTATCCGTGTTTAGTGACTAGATCTAAATAGCCAGGTACTTCCTTACCTTCCTCTTCCCCATCGCCTTCACTTCCCCACTTACCTACAGCCTCACAACAAACTCCAATTGGGGGATGCCATAGTCTCACTGGCTCCAGACAGGAGCAGCTAAGACTCTTGTGAGGTATTCTCTATAAAAAAAAAACAGGGTTTCAATGTTTATTGGCGGGAACATGTAAGAATAATTTGTTGGTATACGTATACCAACAAATTATTCTTACATTTTGATAAACACTCTTAATTTGTTCGTATGAACTTCAGTCCCATTTTTAACCGTTTTTACTATTATATTAAAATGATCGTTTTTCGAATAACATTTTTCACCGTGCACGATGGAAATAGGAGTATTAGTCACGTTCCCGCTGCAGTGAAGCTGGAATCAGACAGTTCACTCGAGTGAAGGTTTACGCCATGTTTTTTCGGCCTAATCTTCCATCTTCGTTTCATTCCATGTTCAGACGGCACTATAGAAATAAGCGTTCACTCTTCCATTCCCACCACAGCGTCGCCGAGCGAGGTCAACCGCGCTGGAATTCGTTTGATTTCCAGCGCTGTCCGGTCCCGAATTTTAAGGAAAAACATGTCAGATTCACCGATTTTTACGCAATTTTGTTGACAAAATAAAATAAAAATAAATAAATAAAACAGTATTGTTTCGTCTTATAAACCTTTTTATTTTTTATGACATAATAACACAATTTGATTTTACTTTTTTTATTACGAACATTTTCCTACAAATTAATAATCTTACATTTATTAAAAAACATATAATATACATGGATAATAAGGGAGACCCAAAAATTTATATGAAAGGTGTTCCCAAAAGCAAACAAATTAGCCGAACGAATACCATTTTGACGTTTTGCGTGCGATATGATAGCGTCCTTTCATGGTCCTTCCCGTACAGGACGCGAGACAAACTGATTGAGATTTCACTCGGTGTTCAGACGTTTCACTTTGCTCTTTCCGGGCGCATGCGCGCGCAAGTGAAGGATGCCGAATGAAAATATCCAATATTGTTGGATCGGTTCACTTGAAGATTTCATTCGGCAGTATTCGGCACTTTCATTTCATTTCATGTTCAGACGTGTCATTCCGGGTAAACTAGGCCGAATGTAATGCGGAGATGAGCGATTAGTGAACCGCCTGAATGGCGCTTGAGGAACTGACTTGTTAAGTAAACAGGGTTGCCAATGCACATGTTCCAAAATACCCGCAACAAATGTTCAAAATCTCCGAATCGGGGAGAGCAAAATGGCAAAATCCCCGCAAATTCCCCAAACGTAGGGTTACCAGGTCCGAAAATGAGTTTTCCCGAAAAAATCCTAAATTATCCAACAGGGGGGGGCAAAGAATTTCAGGTTTTGCCTTGCTCCATTTTAACTTCACACTTCTTCAACCATTTATCCATTAAATAAAAGACTCTTACAAAGCTCACGTTATTACTTATTTATTATAAAATAACTTTCCAACAACAAGTCACCAATTTATAAAAACCACAACACGTACGTAAGGCTGGAATCAGACGGTTCACTCGAGTGAAGGTTTACTCTATGGTTGCTCGAGCAAATGTTCCCATCTTCATTTCACTTTTGTTTCATTTCTTGTTCAGACGTGTCATTCCGAGTGAAATAGGTGGAATGAAATACAGACATGAACGATTAGTGAACCGTCTGATTCCAGCCTCAGAAAAGAATCCTTCTATCATAGAAGTTCCATGACTAGCAAATTCGTGTGTCTTCGAGTTTGGGTCCCGAACTTCGGGAATCTCCCCCAAATTATCGTTTAGAAATAAATGCTACAGTGCTGCCATAAAATAAACTACGAAATCTTCCACCGAATGAGCTTATTTTTCAATATGATAGGGTAATCAATAAATGCCCAGAATCCCCGCATTTTCCCCACAAAAAGTCATTCCCCGCAAAATACCCAATTCTTAAAAAATCTGAAATATTCCCCGCAGTTTGGGGAATTCCCGGCAAATCGGCAACCCTGTAAGTAAGTGTATATTGCTTACCAAAACAAAGTTATAAGGCGTTCAATTTTCTCTGCCTACCCTGACGATAAATAGTTTGTTATGTTGAAACTTCTAGGCCAATATATAATATCTTCGCAAATTAACACGTTGACAACTCGCTTCCGTTGCTTTTCTTGCTTACTCAAAGGCCACTAATAAATGTGTCACTTTGTACAGAATTATTTCATAGACTTTTATAAATCAAGATACCAAATTGCAGACATCAACGTAAATTCAAAAATAATCTGACGGTTCTGTTGTAAGTAAAAAAGTAAAAATTAGTAGCAATTTATTTTACTTTTAACATGTCATATATTATTATTACGTAGTTATTCCTTTTAAATTTTATTTATTTAATTCACTTCATGTAACATCATTTTCTTTTCTTTTCTTTTCACTGCATTATATTTGTAAGTCCATATAACTTTATGATGACTAAAACACTACTACCTACCCTTGATCAACAATTTATCTAAAACTTGCGAACACCTCAGCGCAGGTTCTCTTACTGAGGTGTTTACAAGCCACTACTACGAACACTTCAGCTAAAACTTGAAAACATCTCAGCACAGGTTCTCCTAGTGAGGTGTTCACAAAACACTACTACTAACCCTTGATAAATACTTTATCTAAAACTTGCGAACACCTCAACACAGGTTCCCTATTGAGGTGTTCACAAAACACTACTACTAACCCTTGATGAAAACTTAACCTAAAACTTGCGAATACCTCAACACAGGTCCTCCTGGTGAGGTGTTCACAAAACACTACTACTAACCCATTTACGTATAGTTACTGAATATTAACAGTTTTTGATATTACTGGTGCTTATTATCTATGTGTACTGTAAACATCTATGAACTATATTTACAATAGAATAAAAATAAATAAATTAATACTAACAAATTTTTTTTCAGGAGAGGTGTGGCGGGACAGGAGGGAAGACTTCAAGATTTACAAGAAAGAGCAGCAGCCCTTCACAGTAAGTACTAATTTACCTTAATTAATTGTCAGCCGAAGGTTTTCCAAAGGTTTTTGGGAACCCATTGTTCTAAATAAAATGTTTGAATTAGCCAAAAACCATTGTTAACTCACGATTAAAATCACGTCATCAAATAATCCCGGTGATATTATTTTCAAATAGATTCGCTGTTTTGAACGTATCCCAAAGTGAAACAATATTTTTGAAAGCAGATGAACGAGTAGATATATCAGTTTTTTTGGATATTATGCCGTGTTACGCTAACTCCTTCTTTAGCCGACGTTTCGGACAGCATTACAGTGTCCATCATCAGGGTAGATGTGCCCTGCCAACACATCTGCCCTGATGATAGACACGTAACGAGTTAGGGTAACACCGCATAATATCCCAAAAATAAACAACAAAAACAGATTTTGGTTACAAACATATATTATGCAATTAAAAATATTTTTTTTTAATTACGTCTCTCTCTCTGGTTTCAATCCTGGGATTGGTTTGCAGCAATTTCCATTATTTTTCTCTTCCATTCTTCCCTGTCTTGTGCGGCTCTTTTGAAGTCTGCATAAGATGAGCAGCGCATGTCCTCCAGCAGGTCCTCCAGGTACTCTCGGCGTGGGCGTCCCCTAGAGTTTGTCCCCTCGGTCATACCCTCCATTGTGGCATGCAAGAGGCCTTCTTGTCGTATTATATGGCCGATCCATCTTGCACGCCTTTCGGACAAGGTCCTGAGCAGGTGCCTTCCTCCTTCGATTCTTTGCAGAACCTCCTCATTTGTAATGTGGTCTCTCCAGGAAATTCCTAATAGTCTTCTATAGGACCACATCTCAAAAGCCTCTAGTCTCCCTTTATCTCTTTCGGATAGGCACCATGTTTCTCAGCCGTACATCAAGATACTCCATACAATGGTCTTGATGAGAAGTTTTCTCAGTTTTAGGTCTATATTATTCGATTCTATTATTTTAGACCTTTTATTGAATGCAAGCCTAGCCTGGTGTATGCGGCTGTCGACCTCGCTCTTAGACCGACCGTCCCATATTATTTTGCTCCCGAGGTAGACATCCTTGGTGTTCTTTAGTGGAACTCCTGACATCTCTACTCTCATCTGATGTTGCGTTCAGCCTGCAGTCAGCAGAATTAAATTAAATTACGTAAACATGGCAAAAAAACGACTTTTATGACAACGTGTCATTTTGTGATAGATATTTTCAATTAAGGCGGCAGGTATGGGTACCGCCGCCCCAAAAACCAATTTTTGATAATCAACACCTCTTCCATAGATCACCCCAAACGGTTCGCTACGTTTGGTGACTGACACAGGGTTGCTCGAGTTTATGGGAAGAGATTTGTCTAAGTGAGTAAAAAAAAACATTTACAAGAATGAAAAAAAGTTAGTCAATGGATCGAATCAAAAATAATCTTAGCCATAAAGTGGTATTTTTAAAATGGTGTTTCTTATATAACTAATATTTATCTAATGTAAAAACAAATTATTTTAGTACTTTGCGCTTGTATTTTTTTGTAACGTAATTAATAATTTTATTTTAATTCCGTTAAAGAGAAAAGATAGGAAAAGCTTCAATGTATCCATTGCATATTTTTTCATATTCATAATGTAAACCGATTCGTAGTAAAGATAAATCTAAATAGTGATTTGGCGTATAGCTTCATCTTAAGGTAGACGTTTTGACCTCTACAGCCGGACTCTCTCGACTTATCGTCTTGCACAGCAGCGGGTGATATGGATTCATATGGCCATCATTCCTGGATGCACTGACCCCTAGATTCCTACCCACTCCATATACATTTTTAATTCCCAGAACTTCTTATCCTTCCTTTCCCAAAAATGATTTTTTTAAAATTATATTGTAAAACTAACCTCAAGTTTCCTGTCAGATTTCGAAAAAACCGACTTCGCTTCCTTGTACGCTCATAATTATTGTCATTTTCATAATTATTTATGTGCCTAGTTATTCAAATTATTTTTCAAAAAATTTTAACATAATAACTCAGGTGCGGGCCATACGTCATTCCTATGTCTACCTACGTTAAATTATCGTGAAAACAAGCTTATGTGTCCAAGCGGTTTTAAAAAAAGCGATTAAGTACCTAGGTATAATGTTCTCTATTTAATTTTCTTGTAAACGACGACCTCCGTGGTCGAGGGGTAAGGCTCTCGACCAGCTATCCAAAGGTCGCGGGTTCAAATCCCGACGTGCTCAAAGAAATTGTATTTGATTAATTTGTGTGAATTCACAATTTATTAAAAATAATACTCGTATATAGTATATTTTCGGCACGTTCCAGAGTGGAAGATACTCTCAGTATCGCCCTGGTGTAAGATCACCGTTCAGAATTGAAACATAGCATGAAATGGCTGTTGTTGGGTTTGGTGACCAGATCTGAATAGGCAAGTGCTACCTCACATTCCTCTTCGAATCTTTTTCCCCTGGCCCCTACATTCTGCAGCCTTACAATATTCTCCAATAATTGGCGAGGCCATAGTCTCATTGACTCCAGGCGGGAGCAGTTGGAACTCTTATGCGTAATTCACAAAAAACAACAAACTGAAACGCACTTTCCTTAAGAGGATATTATCAGAGAAAACCGAATATTAATCATTTTTAAATCAAACTCTAGACCTACTAACACTTTTTTACCAAAAAACATAAATTAATTTTGAAAGGTTGTTTTTTATCTGGTAGACACAGTTTTAAAAATTGGAAAAACTAAGTTTATTTTTAATATACTAAGGTTATACCGTTGGTCGTTGACAGATTTGTTCAATTTTCAAACGACTATTAAACAACACAAATTTCAAATCATATAATCATACAAAAAAATAAATCAATACATAATCTAGTCAACACAGGTTTAAAAGTTTTAATTTTAGTTAAATTAATTATTAAAAAAATCAATCCGAGAACGTGTTCTGTGACAAAAATACCTCAGTTATTCTAATTATTTAAGGTCTTACAAACTAAAACATTATTTTTTTTACACACTTATTTTGTTTAGACATTATTAAAAAATCAAAAATACTTATGATCAAATAATACTTACAAGAAGTACATGATTTTTAATAATTTATCATCGTACGTTTTGAGCATTTTTATTGCTTACTTGAATGTAGGTATATATTAAAGCAAGTTTTTGATGAAATAAATCGATATAAAATTTTTAATTTAAAAAATTTGATATGGGGAATAATCGATCTTTCTCATTGGAACCTCCCTGTACAGTTGCAAGCATTTTTAAACTTTTATTCTCAGCCGCTGGTCAATCGCACTTAACATTCGTCGTTCATAATATTTTCCTCAATATACACCCACGTCAAGGAAATGACGTCAACAATAAAATTTGTTTATAGATTGTTAATTTCATCTCCTACAGTTAATTCAAAAGAAATTCACATCAAATGTATTTATATAAATATTTTGGAATCAACTCAAAACATCATTTAAAGTTATTTGTAAACTTTATGTTTCTTTTGATTACTTTGACGCGGAAAATATTTTCCAATAATTTTGACAAATAATCATAACTCCAACTGAATAGGGAAGTTGAGTGAAAAATATTTGGACTTGTAAAAATATTTTCATGTAGATGACATGCAATCTTAAATACCAATATTTTTTTAATTTTTTTTAGAGTTCGTTTTCATAATTAAATTAATTCTACAAGTTTGAATTTTATTAAAGCCCGCGAAAACGGCCGGTAAGAAACGTCATCTGAGGCCCTAGCAAGCTCGCTCTATAACGATCGATAGGATAACTATCGGTAACTTCTCATCGTTCCCTAGCATGACTACAGATCGCCAACGAATAAGTGACAGTTCACAATGACTAAGTGTCCTTAACATATTCGACATCAACTGTTGTTTGTACGTTAGCGATGTGCAGTTGTCCTAGGGAACGATGAGAAGTTACCGATAGTTATCCTATCGATCGTTACAGAGCGAGCGTGCTAGGGCCTCTGAGGCCCTACCGACCAATAACGATCGATAGGATAACTTCTCATCGTTCCCTAGGACAACTGCACATCGCTAACGTACAAACAAAAGTTGATGTCAAATATGTTAAGGACACTTAGTCATTGTGAACTGTCACTTATTCGTTGGCGATCTGCAGTCATGCTAGGGAACGATGAGAAGTTACCGATAGTTATCCTATCGATCGTTACAGAGCGAGCGTGCTAGGGCCTCTGAGGCCCTACCGACCAATAACGATCGATAGGATAACTTCTCATCGTTCCCTAGGACAACTGCACATCGCTAACGTACAAACAAAAGTTGATGTCAAATATGTTAAGGACACTTAGTCATTGTGAACTGTCACTTATTCGTTGGCGATCTGCAGTCATGCTAGGGAACGATGAGAAGTTACCGATAGTTATCCTATCGATCGTTATAGAGTGAGCGTGCTAGGGCCTCTGAAGGGTTTCATGTCTAATCGGACTATGAGATCTCAGCGTCTCAATTCCCATAGTAAATTTATTCAGACACGATACTTCCTCACATGATAATTCATCACATCATAACTCACATTAACCTAACCTAACGTAACCTAACCTAACCTAACCTAACCTAACACTAACCTAACCTAAGGTTAAAAACCTTAATTATCAGTTTTCGACGCTTCGAGACATGATGAATTATCATGTGAGGAATTAACATCAGATGAAAAGTTTGTACTCAATATTCATACACTTAAAAAGTTTCTACTGAACATTCTGGTCACCCCCTAGAGGTCATGCATCGGCCAGTCAGGGGGTGGCCAACGTCCCACCTTACCCCACCGTGCCTACGCCCAATGCCCCATGTACGAGAGTTTTTCTTTATGATTGTGAAGAGCTTGATGAATACATTTAATATAATTGCATCACAGGCTTGGCGAATGCATCTATTTTTCGCAACAAGTGCACTAATTGTCCAATTACTTGCAATTAGCCGAGATTAGTGCGTAATTACCTCTGAGAGATATTAACGTCTTTCTGTAGTAGTTTTGATTTACGATCTAAAATTCAATGAGTCATCTAATATATTATTTGCTGGCTTTGTAAATAAATATGACATGTATAATCTTTGTTTAATTGACCAACAAACGTCACAAAGGTTTCAGAATCTACAGATTTTGGCCCGGTATATCAGTCAGTCTTCCTAACCTCCCTCTTCCCCATTTTCTTTCCCTTCTGACTCCAGCCTCACAACATACCCTAAATGAAAAATAATGAAGAATGAGAAAAATTAATGGCTTCCGTGGTCCAGGAGTGTCTTTCCACTAGCAAAACCCAGCTAGCGCAAATTAATTTTATTTGATTAATTTGTAATTAACGAGTCTTAACTACTCCAGACGGGAGCAGTTGGAACTCTTGTGCGGTATTCACATAAAAAAGGGCCGACTGACTATGTCTAGACATTGGAAACTCTTGTGCGGTATTCATATAAACCAGGATTGTTACGGATGCAAACATTTTGACATCCGCGGATGCGGATTCTTAGAAGTTCATATCCAAGGATGCGAGTGCGGATGCCGATGCGGATTTCAGGATTTTTAAAAAAGACATTTCAATTTTAATTACATAAATAAATAAAAATCGGTTTAATTTTAATATGTTTTATTTAATCATATTTTGAGAACAAAACTAAAACAGTTTTTAGTCTTAATTTTGAAATTAAAAATTAGTGGAGTATTTAATAAATATTAAATTGTAATTAGTTAAAGTATTCAATAAATACATATATTAATTTTCTACAAATATTTATTTAAATTTGTTCTCATTCGCCTCGCCCGATCATGCCGTGCGCATCGACGTCCACTCCCCCCCCCCCCCGCATTTGGCGCGTTACTGGTATTTCAAAATACTGACTGAAATATTTCATGCACTGGCTATGAGAGGAAGAGAGAAAGAAAATGTGCGCGCGCACTGCTCTCTCTATTGCTTCTACAGTGAGCCCGTTCGCCTCGCAACGCATTTCACTTTTCGTTACACATTCTCCAGTTTACCCCTCAAGTCAAGCGTGCGTAAAGAGGTATTTACTTCAATATTGCAGCCTTTTCAGCCTCCAATCTGTTTCTTAGTGGATCATATTTATTTATATATATTTATTTATATAGACCGGTCAGTGGTTGAGTGGGCATAGCGTTTGGGTTCCACCCAGGCGTTCCGTGTTCGATTCCTCGGCTGGCTAAGTCCTCCATCACAACACAAGCAACATCTTCCGCTTAGTGTGGTGGTAGTAGGAGATTTTCAAATGTTGTTGGGTTATTCGTAACCCGGGAATGTTTGTCTTTCTTTTAAAAAAAAAGAAAAAAATATATATATATTAACCTGGCTCCACTAAATAGTTGTTCGCTGGGAATACTGGCTGGTGGAGGTGATAAATATCTGCGTACAAATCTGGAGTTTAAAATTCACCATGATTAACCTTCCACCATTTAAGTGGATTTTCATCGAAATAAAGTCGTCACCATTGCCTTCCCATTGGTCAGTTAGCGAACGAACTTTGTGCTAGTTGCTATCTTCGTTCAACAAAGATAGCATCTAACAAACACGCGCGAGGCACGCGCCACTCTGACCCTGCCCACTTTCTTTACATGTCGTTACTTGTTGCAGATGCTTGTTCGCATCCGTAAAACATCCGCATTAATTGATGCGGATAAATATGTCTGAATTAATGCGAATATTCGCAAATATCCGCAACACCCCTGATATAAACAGTAAAATTAAACCGTTCTAGCGAACATTCATTCACTGGTATTGGAGCTTTCGGTGTTAGACAGCCGACGACTATAAATATACAGAGGCCACTCACCAAAAAACACGACGTATTTTGGCAAAATTCCTCAAAGAAAAAAAAACGAAGAAAAAATCGCGTCGTAAATAACTGCATGAGTTATACGCCGGAATGAGAGGGAGCGGGGGGGGGGAAGTCACCCAATGCCGCGCTCGTTTAGATTACAATACTGTAGGGGATTTTCTGTAGATGAAAATTACAAGAAAAATATATCATATTTCCAAAAAAAATTGTAGGCGGTTCTAGGTATCGCTCATTGGATAACCAACACCTCTACGTTTAATGACTTAGCAAGGGTGTTCGGGTTCATCGGGTTCTAAGTCTTGTTGGTGATTGCTAGACACCGGATTATATGCACTAACAAAATGCATAAATATACATGCAAATTGCACTAAAAAAAGCCAAAATATGCACTAAAAACTCTTGATATTCCCAAAATATGCACAATGCAAAATCAAAAAGAATTTTTATTTTTATGTATTTTAATTAAAGACAGCTAATTTTTTTTTCTTTTTACATTATGTCCACACAGAAGGCCCCTAGGAAAATGATTTCCCTCAGGGCCTATGTCATCTTTGGGGATGCTGTGTGGAGGGTATTTTTAAGGAAAGGAAGGAGAGAAAGTTCTGGGAAGGAAATAGGTATGAGGGTTGGGTAGGAATCTGGGGTTCAGTGTGTCTAGATCATCCGCTGCCAAGACCTAGATAAACCTTACCCCATGAACCCGGGCACCCCTGCTAAGTCACCAAACGTAGCGAACAAATATTATTAAAATTATGCACAGTTTTTGTGACAATATACAATTAAGTATTTGTCCAAATTTTCGATCGCAAATTTGTGACGTTTGCCACCCAGTATTAATTTGTACGCCAAAAACAACCACTCTACGTCAACTGACGTAATTGGGCAAAAATTAAAATTTGGCGCCTTTTCTGAAGATTGAAGTATGGACCTGTGCCGTTGATAAAGGCAATGTTCTTCACGTCTTCAAGACTAGTGTCTAACTTTTTACGAATCTTTTCTGATATTAAATTAGGAAGGGCGTTGGCAAGTTCGATCATTATTTCCTATTGATTTAAATAGAGGAAGGTTTTTTGTTTCCAATTATTCTATGGCATCTGGTAACTTGTGGAAATGTGTTGAGACGAGGGCGATATTCTGTTTAATGGATGCGTCTTCAAATGCTAGCTTGCTTGAATGAATTGCAATGGCCTCAGAACTATCAAATTGACCCACGAAATATGCCCGATTGGGAGAAAAGGCTAAAATATGCACTAACGCCGTAATTAGAGAGTTATATGCATACAATCCGATGTCTAGTGATTGCATTTCAAACTTTTTTAATATGAAATGCAGGGGGAGTGTGTAACAATATTTGCAACTTATTTTTGTTAGATAACTACTGCTGCTCATATCAGAACATACATCGTCTAGTGAGGCGGGTAACGTAGAAAATTGTACAAGTACTTAAAATTAGGTCTTTAAAAATGTTCTGTTTGTTCCGTTTTCGGAACAACTAATACCATAGAAATCATTATGTCTCCCTTACTATCACGGTTAGAAATATGGTGTAATCGGTGTTAGAAAGAGAAAATACCACGCTTTATATTTCAATCTTAACCCCACAAAATAATTCAAATGTACTCCTTTATGAATCCAAAGTTTCCGACCGCAATTAGAAGAAAAAAAAATTGAATCTTAGAGAATTTTTTATTAATAATTTTTACATTAAACATCAAAAATTAAGGTGATAATCAATTTTATAATGCATTTGTCTAATAAAATATGTACGTTTTATTTTTTTTTTTTTCATTATCATTAGTTTTGGTTACAAAAAACGTAAGGTGAGCCATTTTTAAAACTTTTTATGTTTGTTTATTTTGAATTATAAAATTTTAAAGCATATTTCATCACCTTTCCAATACAGTTTTTGGATTTCGGATAAATTCAGAAGTATTCCATTTATTTGGATTTTATTGCAATGCTGAAATATTTTCACCCTCTGACAAATAAATATTTTAAAATTGTTTGATTCTCGAAAGTAAAGGGAAAATTGGTAAAAAAGGGGATATTGATTTAGTAAGCATTTAAAAAGAAAAAAATATCAATACAATAGGTTCGACATATCCTCTTACCTTCTTTCGTCACTAATTACGACATTAATTTTCAGAAAATTCTTCAAAAATATTGTGCAATTTTTATGAATGCTTCATTTTGTAATACAAAATTAGACAATTTTTTTTGAAAATTCACGGTCGTTTAGATTTATGAGTGATTGTCCAGCGGCTGAGAATAAAAGTTTATTATTCCCCGTATCAAATTTTATCAATTAAAAATTTTAAATCGATTTATTTCATCAAAACTTGCTTTAATATATACCTACATTCAAGTAAGCAATAAAAATGCTCAAAACGCACGATGATAAATCATTAAATATCGTGTACTTCTTGTAAGTATTTTTTGATTATGAGTATTTATGATTTTTCAATAATATCTGAACAAAACAAGTGTGTAAAGAAAATCTGAACTATTTTAGTTTGTAAGACCTTAAATAAATAGAAAAACTGAGTTATTTTTTAATGATTTTAATTTAACTAAAATTTAAATTTTAAAACTGTGTTGACTATATTATGTATTGATTTATTTTGTTGTATGATTATATGATTTGAAATTTGGCTTGTTTTAAAATCTATCGTTTTGAAAATTGAACAAATCTGTAGGTATATATATATATGCATTATAATCAATTTGGTGGTGTTTATGAGTAATCTGAGTATTGTACCAGATAGAGGGAACACTTTTACATATAACTGCATACTCAACTCACATATCGAATTATCGGAGATCTCTGAGAAATCAACTTGACGATCGAATTGTTATTATTTAAATTTATTATTTTAATTATTGTTATTGAAATTTATTTTTGAAACCTTAGGCCAGATTCATGGCTGAAATTTTAGTGACCTGATAATTCAATTATAAACTATTAACTTATATTTAATTATCAATTAGTATTAGGTACTTATATTAAAAGGCAAGATAGAGGGTCACCAAGGGCCTGGTAGGAGACGAATGTCTTGGCTGCGAAATGTACGAGAGTATACCGGTCTAAGAAGTGTGGAGTGATCGCCGACGTCGGAGGGACTTGACGGCCGGTGTAGTCCACCGGTAGGGCGTTGGACTCCCATTCCAAAGGCCGCGGGTTCGAACCCGGCGTGCGCAAATAAAATTTATTTAATTGATTTCACAATTATTTAAAATATTATATAGTATATTTGCGGCACGTTCCAGAGTGGAACATACTCTTAGAATTGCCCTGGTGTGAGACCACCATTCAGAATTGAAACTTGTTGCTTGATTTGGCTTTAGCCGTGTTTAGTGACTAGATCTGAATAGCCAGGTACTTCCCCACCTTCCTCTTCCTCGTCTCCTTCCCTTCCCCACATACCTTCAGCCTCATAACATACCCCAATTGGGGATGTCATAGTCTTACTGGCTCCAGACGGGAGCAGGAGATACCTCTTGTGAGGTATTACTATAAAAAAAGGCACACGAAGAAGAAGAAGAACTTATATTTGTTTTAAACGGTGTATCATTGTTTTAAAACCCCGCGGCCAAATGTATTAACGACACCGGCTGCAGGCAAGGTTATACAACAATCAGTGGCTGGATGGGTGACCGCCAATTCTCCAATGTTTTGATAATATGTTTAGACTACACTTACATAAAATTACTTCATTTTTCAATGTCGGATCTTTCGATGTTACAAATTCTTTAAAAAATTTCTTCGTCTTCAGTTTTGGCACATTCCCCTTGCTCCATTCACATGTATACATCGTCTATGATGAAATTGAACCAACTCTAAACCATTCTCATTTAGAAGACTTTCTGAAAACAATTGATATCATTTGTTTCTCCAAAATTAACAATAGGGTATATCCACCTTTGTTTATTGCTTGAAAAATTACGATTATTATGGCATTTTTATTTTATTTTTATGTTGACGAATAAATTTTCTAAGGCGAGTCTAAGTTTCCCATTTTTGTTAAAACGATATTTTGGACGTGTGATGTCATAAGCGATGCCCGGCTTTGAAAAAATTCTGAAACATTTACTTTGTTGTTTGTTGACGTGGGTATTTGGCGTCGTTGCCAACCACGGGCCATTTTGGTTTTGTCGGTTTTTGATCGTTTTTAAAATTAATAAATTTGAATGAAAATATAAAAAACAAACATTTCTAGTAGGATAATTTTAAAATCAGAAAAATTATCATTATCTATTGACCAGCGGCTGAGAATAAAAGTTTTAAAATTCTTGCAACTGTACAGGGAGGTTCCGATCAGAAAGATCGATTATTCCCAGTATCAATTTTTTTAAATGAAAAATTCAATATCGATTTATTTAATTCAAAACATGCTTTAATATATACCTACATGCATTCAAGTAAGCAATAAAAATGCACAAAACGCACGATAATAAATTATATTAAATATCGTGTACTTCTTGTAAGTATTTTTTGATCATAAGTATTTATGATTTTTCAATTATGTCTAAACAAAATAAGTGTGTAAAAAAAAAATTTAATATTTTAGTTTGTAAGACCTTAAATAAATAGAAAAACTAAGATATTTTTGTCACAAAACACGTTCTCGAATTTAATTTTTAATGATTTTAATTTAACTAAAATTAAAATTCTAAAAATTGTGCTTACTAGATTATGTATTGATTTATTTTGTTGTATGATTATATGATTTAAAATTTGTGTTGTTTAATAGAATCTATCGTTTGAAAATTAAACAAATCTGCCACCGACCAACGGTATAACCTTAGTATATTAAAAATAAACTTAGTTTTTCAAAATTTTAAAACTGCGTGTACCAGATAAAATAACAATATTTCGAAATCAATTTTTTTTTTTTTGTAAAAAACAGTCAATACGTCTAGAATTTGATTTACAAAGGACTGATTTCCGGTATTCTCTGGTAATCTAACCTTTCCCATTCGTCCCCGTTTCCTTCCAGCACCCCTTTCCCACCCTCGTCCCCTTCCCCTCCCACGTTCCTTTTTAACCTTCCACGCTCTCCCCATCCTCTTTCCCCCCCTGGGATTGAAGAACGGGAAAGCGGACCTTCTAAAGTTAAAACAGTCGTTAAGTTTTCTGAAATTATCCATTTTTCTGCGCAATTTTCTTAATTATTCTTTCCGTAAGAACCTTCTACAGAGTATTAGAAACCTTAAAAAAATATGAATGAAATAGGTAAAGTCGTTCTGAAGAAATGGCGTGACCAAGGGATTCATTTTTATGTATATATATATTAAGTAATTTGGGGAGGTTAACTCAGTTAATTGTCGGGTCACCCAAATAATCAATTAAAAAACGCATATTATTGCATTATTGTGTAATTTTTCGACAAGACGTTCTTTTTTTTAATATGAATACCACACAAGAGTACCAACTACTCACGTCTGGAGCAAGTGAGATTATGGCATCCCCAATGTCGTGAGGCTGAAGGTTGTGGGAAGGGGAAGAAGATAGGGAAGAGGAAGGTGGGTAAGTACCTGGTTATTCAGATGTGGTCACCAAACACGGCTAAAGCCATTTCAAACAAAGTTTTAACTCTGAATGGTGGTCTTACACTAGGGTGACACTGAGAGTATCTTCAACTCTCGAACGTGCGTAAAATATGCAATGTATTATTTATATTACATAATTGTGAAATAACATGAAATTTATTTGCGTACGCCGGTTTCAAATCCACGACCTTCGGATTGGCAGTCGAGAGCCTTAAACCTCAACCACGCCAGCCGTCGTTCTGGTGCGTAGTTCCGTTTTTTTCTGTGTACCTTCCTACTGCAGTGTCGAATGACACACCGTAGATGAAGGGAGAGGAAGGAGATGGGAAGGGGGAAGGGGTACTTGCGTCAGAGTGTTTGAAAAACAACTTGGTCCAGCCGCTTAAAGACAGGAATAGTTCTGACAAACTCGTAGATATTTTGTTGAGAGATTATTTGTTGAAAATTCGTAAATACGTAATTATTTATGCATTATAATTAGCGAAAATAATGAACATATTTAATAAAACACTACTCGTTTAAGATAGAGCAAAAATCTCTCGACAAATACTTAAGTTGCATTTAAAGACACACCATAGCTTTAAGGGTGATTTTTCCATACAAACGTATTCCCTATTTATCTCTCTGGATTTTAACCCTAGAGAAAATATTGTTTTTGCATAAAATAGATATCAACTACTAGCGTGTCGGTACTTTTTGTTTTTTTGATAAGTTACTTTTTGTAGAAGTTATGACCTTCCAAAAATCAATAAAATTGACTGGTTTAAACGCCGTCAAAAGATGTTCAGTATACAAACTAGACAATGTTTTTTTTAAAAAAAGCAATACGTACAGATATAGAATAGTTTTTTTATGTAGTTGGTAAAAAGAAAATTGAAAATCAGTCCACTTTTGCAGGAGGAAGGTGGGGAATACAAAACCTCGATTTTAGTTAGGTATTAGTAGCCCGAGGTGCATTGTCCCTTTCGCTCAATATCCGGTGGAGTAAGAGCAACAGTGACAGCAACAATTTAGTAAAATCTATTTTTTAGATATCGTAGTTTAGATAGAAACTTATATGATAAAAAAACTTTTTTTTAAATACTTTCAATTTCACAAACCTTCTTCTTTTTCGTGTGCCCTATCGGGTCCCACCGACGTTGGCGATCACTCTGGTAAATATATCTTGCGCTGCCGGGAATAGCTCCTCCACACTTCTAATACCCGGTCCATTTATTAGCCAAGACTTTTGTCTCCTACCAGGCCCTCGGCGACCTTCTATCTTGAATTTTAATATTAGTTGGAGCAAGTGATATAATCTCCCCTCGAAGATGGAATTTTCCTGAATTTTACTAATGTAAGCAGTTCTCTACCTGCTCTAGCTCGCCTGAGAATTTCTGTGTTGGTGATCATGTCGGCCCATGGGACTTTGAGCATGAGAGTGACCTCACAAACCTTACAATTAATAATTATAATATCCCGTGATTTTTGAAGGATCTGCGCTAGTAAATAGTTCGATCATTGTGATTTGTAGGGATTTACAATCATTTAAAAATCCATTCAGTAATCTGAAAGCCGTGGTCTATTTACGAAACCGAATTTTGAAAACCGATTCTGTTTGGGACACGAGCCAAACTATTGAAACGCGTTTCTTTCTACGAGAGAGCTTAACCTATATTCGATACACTGGCACAGAATGCTTCGTTTACACTGTTTAAAAACAAAACAAACTTAATAATATTAAAGATACTTGCGAATTCCCGGCATGCGTTGCAATGCTACTTAAATAACGATATTGTTTCTCCCAGCGCGTCCTTCCCCATTCGTCCCCGCTCCCTTTCCGCTTCCCTTTACCCTCCTGCTTTCCCTATCACCTTCCCCGCGTTCCCCCTCCTCTATTCACTTTCCCGCATATCACAAACCCCTTCTCAAGTGTTCCTTTCCTGATCATTTTTTTAATACAAATTTCATAACGCCAGAGCTCACCAGTATGAATATAAATATATATACAGAAACCTTCGTGGGCATACCCACAACAACACACCAAAGTTTCATCACAATCGGATGAAAGGTATAGGAAAAAAATTTCATAACGCTAGAGCTTAGCACTATGTACAGAAACTATCTCGGGTACGTGTACGAAAACCTTCAAAGTTTCATTGCAATCGGAAGAATGATTTAGGTTGCGCATAAGGGACAAACAAAGATACAATCATTTTTATATGTTAAGGTGAAACGTAAGCGGCAATTCTCATACAATCTGTTCGAATGCCCCATTCGAAATCTACAGATAGTATTTTATTTATTTTAGTACCAAAAAATAATACTAAAAATGAGATACTAGCGAACGCAAATTTCACTGTTATATCACTTATAATAACCAAGTAATTACATTAACAAAAGTATTTATTTTTCATCCGATTTGCGTAGATCTTTGTGCACGGTGGGCATGCGTATATTAAAAAGAGATATACTTTATGTGTGAGCAGTGCCGATGTACGTTTATCGAGCAAGTTTAAAGTACATTCTCATTATGCAAAGAGTTTATTAGTTTGTAGTAAAAAGGTTAAAACAATTGCATGGAATGATTTGTTATCCGAAGTGTTCGTTTTGCTTTTTAATGAATGTTCCAGTATTGTTCGACTTGCAGCTGTCACAACAAAAAGACACGTGTGCCTAGTTATATTCATAGATCGAGTTACATTGATAAAACGGCGCGCTAAACAAGTCATCCAAATAATGTCCGTCGTCCGTCAAAATAAAACGACCGTCCGTGGTCGAGTGGTAAGACACTTGACTCCCAATCGGAAGGTTGCGGGTTCGAACCCGGCGTGCGCAAATAAATTTTATTTGATTAATATGTGTTGTTCACAATTAATTAATAAAAATAATATATATTATACTTGCGGCACGTTCCAGAGTGGAAGATACTCTCAGTATCGCCCTAGTGTAAGACCACCATTCAGAATTGAAACGTTGCTTAAAAATGGCTCGAGCCGTGTTTAGTGACTAGATCTGAATAGCCAGGTACTTTCCCACCTTCCTCTTCCCCATCTCCTTCCCTTCCCCACTTACCTTCAGCCTCACAACATACTCCAATTGGGGATGCCATAGTCTCACTGGCTCCAGAAGGGAGCAGTTGGGACTCTTGTGAGGTTTCTCTATAAAAAATAAAAAAAAATACGAGTATTTACGGAAGACCAAATTTATCCCAGCTCACATGGGTCTCGTATAAATCGTTTTATCTCCCTTACTGTCGTAGTGAGAAAAATGATCTAAACGGTGTTAGAAAGAGAAAACACCACGCTTTATATTCAGAATTTAACCATTGAGAAATTTAAATGTGTACCTCTATGAAACCAAAGTTTCCGGTAGCAACTTGAGAAAAATGTTAAAAATTTCGAGAATTTTTTTCATTGTTTTTTATAAAATGACAAAAACGTGAGGTGATAAAAATGTTTATAATACATTTGCCTAATAAAAATTTGTGTGTTTTTTTTTCATTATTTTAGATAGAACAAACGTCATTTGACCATTTAAAAAAAAAAATATAGTTTTATTTCTAATAACATTTGAAAGGATATTCTATGGCCTTTCAAAAACAGTTTTTAGTTTTCGGATACATTCAGAAATATTCCATTTATTTGGTTTTTATTGCAAAACGAAAAAGAAATTTTCTGACCTTGGCTCCACACAGGACGCCCTAAGGAAAATAATTTCCCTTAAGGCATATGTCATCTTTGGGGATGCTTCGTGGAGGGTATTTCTAAGGAAAGTAAGGAAAGAAAGTTCTGGGAAGAAAAAAGTATGAGGGGTCGGTAGGAATCTGAAGTTTAGTGTGTCCAGATCATCCGCCGCCTACACCAACCTCACCCCATGAACACAGAGACGTCTGCTAAATCATCAAACGTAGGGCAAACCACTTGACTTGACTAATAGCAGAGATGTTGGATATCAAAATGTTCCTAGGTTTCTGAACGAGTTTTTATGAGGCACTCAAATACTGATTTCCTTATGAATATTAAATATAATTTTTATCCTAGGGAGAGTTTTATAATCTAGATAATTTCAAATTTTCCAGAAATTTCCCCAGATCAGTTGAGAATTTCAGTTTTGTAGTAAAACTAAAATTTGTAAAATTTCCTTTGTGTTTTTCCATTTCACTAAAAAAATAATTTTTTCCTTTGATATAGGGAAATTTTCTTAGACATCAAATGTCCGATAAACCGAAATCCGCTTGTGTGTTGCTTTCCGCAGAGCAAATCAATGTGTGAATTATGCGCTATATGCGGGGTGAGGTTTGTCCAGGTCTTGGTGGCGGATGCGTCAGCCCACGATCGGCAGAAGCCAGTTAATACTCAGTAGTACCCGCTCAAAAGAAGGAGGAGAGATACGATAATACGAATGTTAGAAAGAGCGCGCTAATATTAAAAACGGTAAAATTCAAGCAAAAATTGGGAAAATGGAGCAAAAATCTCTCGACAATACCTTATGAAGCATGTAAAGAAACACTATGAATTTTTTCAAACCCATATGCGTTAAATAACAGAACCGTACGTGTTTTTTTTCGGAGCATTCTTTGCGAATTTTTTCTATCGAGGGAATTTTATGTGATTACCGTTCAGCTCGACAGTATCCAGAGATTATCTTAAAAAATAACATTTTTTTTTTAGAACTTAGAAACTTAAAATTTTCAATAGTTATATGATATAATTCAGTAGAAAATCGGAATGCCGAGCCTTAAGGGAGACCCTTTGACCGCTCCAGCAGGACTATCATGACCCATCGCCATAGTTTTTGACATCGATGAATTTCAGTCCTTTAAAAATACATTTTTTTTAAATTAATATTATGGTTTTTTGTTTCCAGGGGTCCAGAGCGAGGTATGCAGTGCCAGGAAGGAAGCGGAAATGGTCCGTCAGAAGCTGAAACACGTGGAAGGAGATCTGTCAGCCACACGTGAGAGGAATTGCGACCTCCTGGAGCAGTTTGAGGCTCGCGCTGGTAACAAAGAAACTCTCTAACTTACTCAATTTCATTTATGATTTTCGAGGATAGTTATCATATTGACAGCTAGTCAATCAATTAATTCAATATAAACAAATGTAAAATTATAACATTTACATGGAAAACACACTTCAGTACACAATATTTAAACATTTTACCCTTCCAAAGAATATGATAAAACAAGTGATCTTGGAGTATTACTAAATTCTAAAATGCTGTTTGAATGTAAGCAAATGGACTTTATTTTACGCATTGCAAAGCCCTTCAACATACCGCACAAGTTATTTTTACTGATATATCTGACATATGTTTTCATAGTTATGTTGTAATTTGATTTATGTAATTTCTAGTTTTTCCTCAAATATAACTCTGCGGTCTCTAATTTTAGTAAATATCAGCAGATGCATATGTGTCCATCGTGTAATTGAATAGTATTTGACGTTTTTTTTCGACAGATAATTATTATTTTACATTTTTTTATTTAGAAACAGATTGTTTGTAACACGTTAATTATACGTTTTTGCGATATAATATACTTTGCGATCATTAAGATGGGTAATTTCTCTGAAAATCTTTATGTCATCAGCAAAGAGTATAAACTTAAGATTGTTGAAGCATGACACTATGTCGTTAATAAAGACTGAGAAGAGTACAGGACCTAAATGGCTACCTTGTGGTACACCACTAAAGGCATGAATATTACGAATATATGGAGTAGCAGGGATCTACATTTGTTAAACCCATCTCTGACAGTACAACTAAGAATTCTACAAGTAAGAATATTATTTGGCAACGAAATATGTATTACTGACGGAAGATAAGGTAATATACTATTATATTTCAATTTTCAGATGAGATTCGCCAAGCAGAAAGAAGAGCAGACGAACTGGCTGAGGAGGTGGTGCGACTGCAGAAGAAGTTGGACATACTGCTGCCAGAGAGAGATCAGCTCAAGGAACTGGCAGCCACCTTGAGGAAGGAGAGAGACCAGGAGAAGAAAATCAATGAAGAGGTAAGATCAACGAAAATATAAAGATCGGTTGTTATAGAAGCAAAATCATTGAGTCGAACACTACTTGCGAAATGAAGACCCATGACAGAAATGGTAAAAGGTTGAGATCCGGAAAGACTGCAAAGCGAATATGCTTGGATGATTGAGAGATGAACCTAGAAAGGAGTGTAAGGAGAATATTTGACGCCATTTGAATGATATAAGAAGTCGAGGAAGCCCGGGGAAGACATTGGACGATTGAGTACATCAAATACAAGGGTAATTATGTATTGTCTTACGGAAATTGAGTAGTGAACGAAAGTAGTTGAACATAGTGTTATTTCAATAATTGACTAATTGAAGGTCCGTCCAGGACAAGTTGGCGTCTTCTGATTCCAAAAATCTCCTCAGAACGACATCCAGTCCATCTGTCGTACGTCAGTCGAGAGGATCACCCTAACGCTCTCGACTGCCGTACCAAGAATGAGCATTATGAGTTTTGCTGCATTTGAATTTTCAAGATTTGTACTGCCTGCAGGTTTGGCAACAGTTCAACTCCAAAATTTTCAAGGCTGGCAATCTGACCAATGCACAAGTACTGGAGTTACCACACACCGAGACGTAAATATGGTGAAAGTGTGCACACACCTTGCTACAAACCCTTTTATACAACAACTACTTTGCATATCGTATGCGCACAAGCTGTCAAATCGGAGTAATCAACTAACAGAAGTACTAGTCCATATGCAAAACTTTACCCGAAATTCAGCATATTTATATTTTATGTTTGTTTTTCTAGCACGCAGCCCGCCGGCAGACCGACAGCGCTGAGCGAGAGCGCAGTTGGCGGGCCGAATTCGAGCGGCTGCGGTCCCAGGGAGCCGAGCGCGAGGAACTGTTGCTTGCTGACTGCGAGTGGAAGCTGCGAGACGTGCAGCGAGCTGCAGCCGAGCGATGCCGCAAGGCCGAGGGCAAACTTCAGGAAATGCAACTGGCCGCAGACAAGCGATGCGAGCTGGCAGACAAACAGGTCGTCGAGGTAAGAAAACCTTTTCTTATGAAAGCATTTTTGTTGCACCCCTCATACCTTTTCCCTTCTCTCCTTCTCTTCCTTAAGAGACCCTTCACACAGTATCGCCAAAGATGACATAGGCCTCGTGGGAAATTGTTTTCCTCAGTGTGGAGCTAATGTAAAAAAAAAAATTATATAAATACCGGGCGAGACTCCCAATTACTCCCGTCTGGAGCCAGTGACACTATGGCATCCCCAATTGGGGTATTTTGTGAGGCTGAAGATAGTGGGGATGGATAGGAGACGGGAGAAGGTGGAGAAGTACCTGGCTATTCAGATCTGGTCACCAAACACGGCTAAAGCCATTTCATGCAACTTTTCAATTCTGAATGGTGGTTTTACACCAGGACGATACTCAGAATATGTTCCAATCTGGAACTTGCCGCAAATATGCTATATATAATTTTTAATGAATTAGTTGTGAAATAACACAAATTAATCAAATAAAAAAATTTTGCGCACGCCGGGTTCGAACTCGCGACCTTCGGATTATAAGTGGAGAGTCTTACCACTCGACCACGCCGGCCGTCATATATGTTATAAATATATTCTCTTTGTGTTGAGAATTAGTAAGAAAACCATCATTCACTTTTTATGCCGTTCGAACAATTAAAAAAAATTGTCTTTCAACTCTCAACGGAAAATTCCTCCAATTTGAAACAATTTATTTTTAGGATTTTATCCATGAAATCATATATATATTTGAGACAAATTGAGAAGAACAATTACATATATCTCTTTCCAACAACAATCAAATGACATATATCCACATTATAGAAAAAAAAATCTTGTATAATGTGTGGATGATCCGGTCAGATCTGTCCTTGAGATGTAAAGTAATGTTATCTAATTTAATTTGATACTATTTTGTGGCTAGTAATATCCTATCCGAGACTTGAATGGTCAATTTTAAATCTAAAAAGCGCTTTTGCTGGGCTCATGTTGTGGAGGAATGTGTAAATTTTATATTTATATTGTTTATTATTATTTGTAATAATTATTACATCTGGATTATATGCGAACTATTGCAGTTACGCGCTGAGATGGCTACCCTTCGCACCACTTCTCTTGAACAACAGAGAGCTCTCCGTCAACAAGCTCTGCAGTCCAGTTCGCTAGAGGCTGCTAAAGAGACCTTAGAGCAGGAAGCTCGGCGGCTGAGGAACATGCTGGTGATGGAGAAGGATGCAATGCAGACGGTGAAACAGCAACACGCTAAGGTAATTCAACAAACTACTATTTATCATTTTTTATAGATCTAGTCTCCTTCAACGGAAGCAATCTTGCGAACAGGACCACCATTGATATGCTTGGTGAAACTCTAAGTGACCAACTCAGGTACGGGGGCTCCATCGAATCCAGAGTCAAGTTAGCCTTTCATAAGCTGGGCGTAATCTACAGAGCCCGCAGATACTGCAGATAGTATACAACAGCTATATCTAACCCTGTACAAATAAGCTGGGCATAATGTACAGAGCCCACATATACTGCAGATAGTATACAACAGCTATATCTAACCCTGTACAAATAAGCTGGGCGTAATGTACAGAGCCCGCAGATACTGCAGATAGTATACAACAGCTATATCTAACCCTGTACAAATCACAAGTAACCTCCACAGTTGAATTTCGTAGCCGCCTCTGGTCTGAAGCCCCAAAATATCTGAAAAAACCCTCAATTCTGTGCAGAAACGGGCGGTCCATTTGATAGATTCTTCTGTCTTAACAAATGGATTGCAATCCATAGAGCACAGGAGTCAGGTGGGAATGCTGTCCTTGTATTTCATTGGAAGTGTTCCAAGGAACTAGCGTCATTGATCCCCTCGACACCGGTGCATAGTCGGAAAACACGCCAGACGAGCACCGAACATAATATGTACTCAGTTGATATTTGTCACATGAGAACGGGTTGCTTCTACCACTCGTTCTTGAGTTCAACAGCTCGGCTGTGCCCAATTAAATTTTATTGATTAAATTGTATTTTTTTCACAAATTCTTGACCAAATCATTTTGCAATTTCAAAAACACTGACTAAAATAATTTTTTCATATTGCTAACATTGCTACGAACTCATATCTGATTACTTTGATCTTCTAGGAACTAGACGAGAAAGAGCTTCGCCTGGTGGCTCGGCTAGCTGATGAAGCCAGAAGGGCAGAACAAGTAGGCAGACAGCACAGGAGACAAGAGGAATGCACGCAACACGAGAAACTGCTCAAAGAAACTCACCAAAAGGTTTGCAATTCTATTCAAATAACATTAATTTGACAAAGTGAAGTACAAAATGATGAATAAAATTAGATTGTAGTGTTTTACAAAAGTTTAAAAAATGTAACATGATCATTTTAGTGTTCTTGAATGACTTAGTTTCAGTGGGTTTTGATAGATGTCGGTAGGCTTAAAGCTTACGCCAGATACCGACAGATGTCGGGGAGTTGGAGTAGTTTCTCCCGGCGAGTAGAGCTGATCAAAGAGAGATACAATTTCTAGATAGTGGTAGACAGTCGCAATATTAAGAAGCTTTTAATTATTGTAAACATGTAACACTGTAAATTAACTAATATTGTACAAGGACCTTATAATTATCATTAAAGAAGTTTCAGCTTCTGAAATGCTGACTCGTACCTGGAGTTGCTTGGGGTTATGAATATTTTGGAATAAAGTTTTGAGGTTGTGATTACTAGTAACTTACTGAAAACTGAGTGGAATTAATATTACTGTTTAGGTTTTTGATTCAATTGATCGCACCATGTCTTCCTTGAACTTTTTCGCCATTTTTCTGCCATTCATTTTCAATTTGGGAGGCGGGAATGGGTACCGCCGCCCCGGGAACCATTTTTGGATGACTGACACCTCTGCCATAGGTCACCCCAAGTGGTTCGCTACGTTTGGTGACTTAGCAAGGGTGCCCGGGTTCATGGGGTAAGGTTTGTCTAGGTCTTGGCGGCGGATGATCTAGATACACTGAACCCCAGATTACTACCCAACCCTCATTTTTTTCTTCCCAGAACTTTCTCTCCTTCCTTTCCTTAAAAATACCCACCACACAGCATCTCCAAAGATGACATAGGCCCTGAGGGAAATTATTTTCCTCAGGGCCTCCTGTGTGGACCTAATGTAAAAAAAAAAAATTCACTACCGTAAACCAACGTTGTTACTGTTAAAAAATACATTTTAAGACTTTAATTTGACTCTGTATCTCATTTAAGTGTAGAGATAATGCGTAATAACGCACATATGACGTTACCAACAAACATTGAGAAATATATAAGATTGTGATCGGTGGAAAGGCACAACTGCCATGTTGTTATACTTGCTAGATTATAACGATTTGATATACATGGAGCTGAAACAGACTGACGCCCGTTGTTCCCAACTTTTCGATCGATCTGAGGATCAGCAACTTGATTTGTTTAGTAACTCTTGATTCGCCTGTTGGTCGGAGAGTTGCTTTGGAAAGACCGTATTTGTGCATTTGAGGAGTGTTGATCAGTAGAATTGGGAGCAATGGCCGCTAGTTTAATAGCCGCTGTAATAATATATCATTGTTTTCTCTATAGCTGGAAGAATTAAAATCCATCCTGAGCAAGAAGGAAGCCCAGTACGCAGCGAACCTAGACAAAGTCGAGGGAAAAGCGGATTGGCAGATCATGGAGATCAGAAGGTCTCTGGACAAGGCGGAACTCAAACATGCCGAAGCCATGGAGAAACTGGAGGAGCAGTACTCTACAGAAACAGGTGACTTTATCTTCTTTAGTAGTTTCCTCATTGCTAGGGATTCTGATCTAAATCCAATATCTCTGGTGGACAAGGCTTTTGCTTCCTCGCAGTCCGGGAGATAGAGCTGTAGACACCGACGTTCCAGGAGCCTGTGAGATTTGATCACTGAAACGCGTTGGTGATCTTCTACTGCTTCTCCTGCCTTCCACTCTTCCAGTTACCATGAGTTTCTCGGAGTTAAGTTCTTCATTTGGCGAACAACGTGTCCAGAGTGTCTTAGGATACGTTGACGGATTACACTATAAGCACTTGATCTTTCAATATTTTGGGAGGCAACCACTGCCATACTGCCACCCAGGAATCTTTCATTGGGTAACTAATATCTCTGCCATAGATCACCCTAAGTGGTTTGCTACGTTTGGTGACTTAGTAGAGGGGGTTAGCAACTGCGTGCAGGATGGATTGGGAAAGACCAGTTGAATGAGACCCTCTCCAGCTAGATTCTAATTAATCTACCTGTATAGATTCCTCTTAAATCAATGACAATCCAAGTCCAAATAGATGTATCCTTACATTAGAACTGTAATTTTAGATATCGCAGACTTCTGTGTTGTACTGTTTAACATGTGTGTGTTTTTGTAGAGCGCCTGACGGCAGAATCAGAGAAGCGCGTCAAGGAACTTGAGAACGCGCTCAGCTCTCAGGCCTGCTCAGCGCGGGCCACCCTAGAGCTGGTCAGGGGACAACTTCAAGCAGAGCACTCGGATACCCTACAGAGGATGAAGGAGCAGCATCGCAAAGATATGGGTAACTATCTCCCGCCAAGACATACAAATAAATAACAACTTATAACTGGTGACCCCAGGAGCTCTAGCATGGTTAAATTGAAAATTTTACAAGATTGGATCGATAGGTATAACTTCCGATAACTTTATATTGATGTCCTGGCTTCACCGTTTTTTTTTCCTCCCCCTCAGGGCCTATTTCATCTTAGGGGATGCTGTGTGGAGGGTATTTTTATGGAAAGGAAGGAGAGGAAGTTCTGGGAACGAAAAGGTACGAGGTGTGGGTAGGAATCTGGGGGTCAGTGTGTCCAGGAGTGACGGAAGCATAAATCCTCCAACCGCGATGCAAGGCGATGGGTTAAGATAGTCCGGTTGCAGAGGCCAAAAGGCATCCCTGCCTCTCTCAATCTGGCCCGCCATGCAATAAGTGTTTAGATGCATCCGCCACAAAGATCCGGACAAATCTCACCTCGTGACACGAATCCGGGTACTATTGCTAAGTCACCAAAAGTAGCAAATCACTTGTGGTGACTAATGGCAGAGGTGTTGGTTATCCAATAACCGTTGAACCGATATTGACAAGGAATAAATAAGAAATGGATGTACACTATAAATAGACCATTGTCGCAAATATTGATACTGACCATAGATGACGGATTTTGTCAATATCGTATTGGTATAGGGTTTTATCGATCCTCCATGCTGTACCTCCTGACAAGCCAATGAAATTGAATGAAATCTGTTTGCATTGCGAGATATCTATTAACAACTAACCGTAATATCCATAAGTAAAAAGATAAAGAACAAATAATTAAAACAGCTATTAAAGTCAAGTTTTAAACTCAAAAATAAACTACCGTTGCATTGGATGGGGGGTACAAGAAGAACAGTGGTAAAGCCGTTATTGATGGCACAGAAATCTTAATCTGTTAACGTGCTATTACGAAGAAGCCTTTAGTGATGCTCTTTTCAAGGAATTTAGTGTCATTGACGTTCAACAGTGTTATACAGGGTACGCTTTATGTTCCAGGTCTATTTTGTTTGGCCGCCATTTTGGTTTGGATGACGTATGTCGGTTGGCATTTGACAGTCGAGGAGAATGGTCGATAACAATTTATTATGGAGCATTTAACGCCGCAGCAATGTGACGAAATTATTAAAACATTATGTTCAATTGCGTACACGCAAAGAAAATTAATAATGAATAAATAATGTAAAATTGGTGATATCGACTGGCGCCCAAGATCCCCTGATTTGAACCCTCCCGATTTCTTCCTGTGGGGGTACTTAAAGGAATAGGTGTACACCACAATCTCCATACTTAAGGACAACATTCGAAATAAAATGAAATTTCTGATATAACTTAAGAAGTCTACAAAAAAATTATGAAAAAATTGTGCTTAAAAGTATTTGCCTTTGTGCCACGGTCAGAGGCGATCACTAGCCCGGCATCCTATTCCATACATAATGTTAAAAATCAAATAATAATTTAATAAAATATAAATTATAAAATTGTATTTCATTTAAAAGTTATTAAAAAAAACATTGACCTGGAACATAAAATGTACCTTGTATAAAAAGATATTAAAAATAATAATAAAAAAGGTAATTTTAATGGAGAGCAAAAAGAAACGAATGAATGCAAGCGGTCCCGTTGAAAAGAGATACTAGCGACATCTTGCAGAGATGGAGTGATCTAACTTTTAAATATGGTTTTTGTGTGGCATAGTTAATCACAATCACTTTAATTTTCAGAGATAAAATGTAAAATAGAAAATTTTATATTACGACAATTTTTTATGGGATGTGTGATTATTTGTCATTAGATTTTTACAATACAATGTTGTACTTTTTGTTTATTTAACATTGATTCTATAGCAGTGGTTCTTGACCTTGTTGGAGATACTGACCCCCACCAGTTTCATATGCGTTTATATATATTTCATATTCACCGGGTGTTTCAACACAACACCGGGTGTTTCATATGAGTCGGAGATGTGTCTTAACCTCACCGAACCCATGGGGTCTGATCGAACCCAGGTTAAGAACCACTGTTCTATAGTATATTCAGGATTTCTCCCGCGCTGCAGCTGGTTTTCAGCAGTGCCTTTAATATAATACAATATAGTATATTAAATAATTAAAATTAAAATGTAATCACAAATACAAATAGGTATACCTTCATTGGAATCCTGCTTCCTAAGCCATTGACGCATGGACATTTTCGCGGCCTCCTCCTTTGTCAAAGTGAATCTCCCGATGAGCTTCACATCACACTACCTTTTCTGAGGGAGATAATACATTCCATCTGTAGTTTTCATCATCACTTTTGTCATCACAAATGATGGCATCGACTCACTCAATGTTGCGTAAAGTCACTGTAGTCAACTGCTTGCAGCTTCGCTTTTCGTCAGCCAACGGCGTTTGTCCTTCAGCTTCGTTACATCGGCGAACCCATCGTCTGACATCCATTGTTGCATAACCATACACATTTCAAAAGTTAAAAAGAGAGTTTATCTTATAAAAAAATTTAAAAAAATTAATATTCATTTAGACTTTTACAAAAAGTCAATAGGTGTTCCATAAAAATAAAATCGGATATATTTATCCGGGACACTATCTAGGTAACAAATACATTCTCTGAATACTTGTTTCCAATGAAAAAGGTAGCTGCCAATAATTTGGAAAAAGAAAAAAAAAACATTAGTCGAAGATAATATTGTTTATTCTGACATTTGAAATATAAAATTGACAAATACGACAGTCTCGTAATAGGGTGCAATAGCAAAATCGGTTAATGTATTTCATGAATGCGAATGCGTGTTTCACCTTCTGCATTCAATTCAATCACAGAACGCTGTCTAATACGAACATCGATGTTCGCTATTTGGCAAGCGACTGCATTGCTGCCACCTGTTGACACAGAAAGTTACTACTGCAGTAGATTGTAGAAGAAGGTTTGAGGAATAGCGCTAAAACCAAAATTTTCACCTAACTAACTTTATTTGATTAGAAAAATAAGAGGCATTTATTATTTTTTGACTTACCCTCGATTATTAATTAAAATAAAAACGGTAGAACATTAACATCACACTAGAAGTAAGGGCAGAAATGTCCTTTCTGTCCCCACAACCAATACGGCGATATATCAAAAAGTATTCTCGTTCCACGGATCATAAATTTATAATAAAATCCCTTCACAACTACCTGTGTGAATTGTCATTCTTCGTTCCAAAAATAGAAAAATGATTATTAGATTTAGGCATCACAGATTCGGAAATATTATTAAAAAAATAGCAGTTCAAAACTCGCTCTGCGCAGAAATGTACTCGAAGTTAGGTTCTTAAATTTCAACCGTACAGGCTAGCGTATTAATACCATCTGGGGTGCTAGCAAGGTCGATCGATATGAAGTTACCGACCGATTGTCGGTAACTTCTCATCGTTCCCTAGGACAACTGCAGATCGCAAACGAATAGGTGACAGTTCACAATGACTAAGTATCCTTAATATATTCAATATCAACTGTCGTTTGTACGGTAGCGATCTGCAGTTGTCCTAGGGAACGATGAGAAGTTACCGACAATCGGTCGGTAACTTCATATCGATCGACCATGCTGGCACCCCAGATATCATCTGATAATTTATTGTGAAAGTCTAGATGTATCTTCGATTTTAATTCTTTTCTCTCAAAATTTTACTTTAGGTCCATATTTTTTCTTTTATTACCTATATAAAAAGATTATTATAGCGTAATTAAAATAACTTTACAATTTGATATTATGTACCAAACAACAAAAATTGATGTCATGATTAATTTCTTAAAACATGCAATGCCTAGTAAGAAACTAATATTGACTGGACCATAACGTATTCACGTCTATAATGCAGCTTCAAAACAATCTGAAAACTCATATATCTCATTGGAGAAGAAGATAATAAATCTAAACCAAAATATGAAAAAGAACGAGACACAGAAAAATAAAAAGTACTGGTCGCTACTGGGACTCAAACCCAGGATCTCTTGTCTTACCGTTACCGTTTTTCTGTGTCTTACTCTTTTTATTTATTTACCAATTTTGGAAGGCGATTATGAGTAGGTACTGCCTTTCCGGGAACCATTTTTGGATAACCCACACCTTTGGCATAGCTCACCCACGTAAGTTCGATATGTTTGCTGAGGGCTGCCCGGGTGAGGTTGCGTCTTGGCGGTGAATGTGTCAGTTCACCAGTTTCGTAGCGTATTGGATCGGGAGATGCTAATTGAGGAAGTCCTTTTCACCTCTCCAGCCAATCTCTCTCGACCCATCGCCTTTCATCGCATTTGGAAAGATGGACTCCTGAACACACTTAGCCCCAGATTCTGACCCACCCCTCGTACTTTTTACCTTCCCAGAATTTCCTCTCCTTCCTTTCCTTAAAAAGACCCTGAACATAGCATCCCCTAAGACCTGATAGAAAATATTTTCCTCGCTAATATAAAAAAAAACAACAACATATCACCCAGTAAAAATAAGAAATTCCGAGGAACCATATCAACACTGAAAAGGGAAAATAGCTTAAACACCTACAATATGTCTAATATAATATATAATGTCTATTAATACACAGTGCGAAATATTAATTACGTGTTATCCACTGGAGCGATTTGTGGTTTATTTATGTGCCATTTTTAATTTCTAGGATTGATTTGCGGTTTTAAAAAGCCAATTATTTCTTGATTCGGTAAAAATTAAAAAAAATAATAATTCTAGCTCCCACCTATGTTATTTTGGTCTATAAACGAAGATATTGAAATGCTTTACCATTTAGTTCATAGATGTCACAAATCCATATTTCGTGGAATGTTCCATAAATTACAGTGGTACACCACTTCCATAGCCATTGTCTAAGTATTGTTTTGTTTCTAACAATGAAAATAATAAAATTGACCAATTTGGAAAAAATCCTATGAATTTCTCATTGGTTGTTTGGTGTTGGGTTGCAGAAAAGCAATGGGAGGTGTTCGAGACGGACAAGGAGCAGTGCCTGGAGAGAATGAAGTCAGAGTGCATGATGGAGGGGGAAGAAGAAAGAGAGAAGAGAGACAAACTACTCCTCAGAAACATAGATGGTAAGTCACCGCTGTTAAATAATTATTTCAGTGGTAGCTTTTCACAAAGGTTAATTTTTTGGTTGACGGTGAAGAAATTACATAAATGGAATGCAGAGGTTCAGCACAGAAGTGAAAATTTCAAACAGGCAAATTATTTTAAGTGACAAATATAATCAGACTTAAAAACTATCCCCCTACAGTTGGCTCGCCATCATACTTATTTACTAGATATGAAATTAAACAATTTTTTCACTTTGTTCCACTTGTTTATTTACACCAGGACACCGGTTTCGTCCCACTACAGACATTTTCAGAGTGGTAGTTGAAATTCGCTACGGAATTTATTTCAATTTCAACTATCAGTCTGAAAATGTCCGTAGTAGCACGAAACCGGTCCTGAGGCCCTAGCACGCTTGCTCTATAACGATCGGTAGGATAACTATCGGTAACTTCTCATCGTTCCCTAGGACAACTGCACATCGCTAACGTACAAACAACAGTTGATGTCGAATATGTTAAGGACACTTAGTCATTGTGAACTGTCACTTATTCGTTGGCGATCTGTAGTCATGCTAGGGAACGATGAGAAGTTACCGATAGTTATCCTATCGATCGTAATAGAGCGAGCGTGCTAGGGCCTCTGGTGTAAATAAACAAGTGGAACAAAGTGAAAAAATTGTTTAATTTTGTATCTAATACAATGGAATTCCACCATGAATTAACAGTTGAAAAACTAGACTCATACTTAAAATATGCCTTCGGTCTAGTGAAAATACGATATACCTACTTTCACGATTATAACCAAGTGTCGCAGATGGGGTGTACAGAAAAAGTTGTAACGACAAATTACAAAATGTTTTCCTTCAAATGAATCCAAAATAAAACTACTTGTCTGTATATTGTATAGACCAGCGTATAAGAACCTAAAATCGACACTGTAAATAATTTTGTTTGATATCCATACCAATTGAAGTCCATTTCAGATTGGAAATTGGTAAAAATTGCACAAAAATCATAATTTTAATTTCGGGGGGTTAATTGTTGGTTACCACTTTTGTTATCGTCATTTTCTTTAAATACATATATTCTTGGCCCAAGGGTTGTGGCGCCGTGGCTAATTCTATAAATAGACTATTGGCCGTTGCTTATCAGTGCTCTTACATCATTGTGCGCCTACATCATCGAACGGCATGGGAGTCTAAGAGCCTCAAAATTCGAATCAGTCATTATTCCACAATGGAAAGGATTGAAGGAGTTATGCGTCATCGTGTAGATCTTGGGGTTCCCTAAAAATAAACTGAGCAGAAAAACATAATAAATTGTGTATGGAAGTGTAGACATGCTACACACCCCACTGTTTAATTCCAAATTTAGGAGTTTAGCGTAAATTACTCTCTGTTTCACTCTGTGAATCATATTTCTAACCTTCCAGCGGGCGCGCTGTCGTAAAATTTACAACAAATGCGCGTTATCCTTTCCCCCACGTTTACCTCTTATACGCAAGTTATTAGAGTGTCAGGATTATATTACGATTATATTACGAGCTATTCGAGGGTCAGGATCTCTCTAACCTACAGACATACCAAGTGTACTTAGAAGTTTTTGGTATTCATTGATATTTGGAAATTTCTGTTGAGCGTAAATTTTACGACACGCGCCTTAAAGTGTCCTAACACCAGAAAGCCTCAGGTAATACTGGGCTGCAACGAAACCAAAGGCCAAGTGGAAACAGTTGTCAAACTGTGTGCCGTTTACTCGGTCTCTAAAATAATAAAGAGATGGCCGTGAGTAGTTTTCTACACTCTGATGAATATTGGCGGTATAAATTTAATAAATTTGCCTGTCCAGAAAAGGCTTCAATGCATTCAAGAATTTTCCAAAAAAAATTGGCATTGACCATGATAAAAGAGCATCTTATCTTCCGATCAAATTTCAAACATTTACTTGACATTTATATAAAGAAATCACCATTTACATGGAGAAAACTTGATGACGCAAAATTTACGACAAGCAAGACACTTAAAGGAAATTACTCTGCACGCCCGCTGGAACGTTAAATTAAAGATAATCCAAAATTTCGAAAACCATAACTCATCTAGAGAAGATAGAAGAGCTATATATATATTTGTGAAATTAATTTTGCAGATCTCAAACATGAACTAGCTACCAGAGAAGGAGATACCAGTCACCTGCGCGTGGAAGCCAGGAAAGCAAATGACGCGCGCATGTCTGCTGAGAGACGACTCAGGTCAGAACATCAGAGCACGGTTTTGGCCCTCATACTCATATTCCTCTTCCAGGCCTATCTGAATTTAACTTAGATTTTTTTTTAAACTGGCTTAAATAAATTATCTGAACCTAAGGGTTTTTGAGCCTGGACTAAATTTAATTGCGATCCAGGCTTATCTAAGTCTAACTTAGATGAAGACCTTTGAATTGAAAATAATTGATCTAGGCATATCTGAGCCTAACTTAGATCCTCGTCTTTGAATCTGGACTAAGTTTAACAGTGATCCAGGCTTATCTAAGTCTAACTTAGATGAAGACCTTTGAATCGTTGATCCAGGCATATCTGAGCCTAACTTAGATCCTCGTTTTTGAATCTGGACTAAGTTTAACAGTGATCCAGGCTTATCTAAGTCTAACTTAGATGAAGACCTTTGAATCGTTGATCCAGGCATATCTGAGCCTAACTTAGATCCTCGACTTTGAATCTGGACTAAGTTTAACAGTGATCCAGGCTTAGAAGTCTAACTTAGATTTAAAAAAAGAGCCTAACTTAGATCAGGGTATTTGTATCTGGACTAAGTTTAATAGTGATCCAGTCTTATCAATGTTTAACTTAGATTTAAAAAAAAAACCTTGAATTATCGGTCCGTACTTATCTAAACCAAACGTAGATCGGGTTCCTTAAAATATCGTCTTAAGACGTCAGAACACAACTTATAGATGTGAACGCTAGCCATCACGGCAGAGGACATCATGACACAACACGCCTTACAAGTATAACTCCACCATTACTTAGAGGAAGGTGATCTGTACTTAGTTTAATATTGATTCAGGACTATATAAGTCTAACTTAGATAAAGGCCTTTGAATCATTGACCGCCACAGGTCGAAAAATCCTCAAATCATGTAACAATTCAATGAATAATGAAAAAATCCCTTGAGTCTTAAATCTTAAATCCAGGCGAGTTTATTGTCATTTAGAATCAATTTAGCAAATATTGTATTTAAATCATCTTATTTGGATTCAGGGGATTTTAAAATAAAGTACCTGGTGTGCTAGCATGGTCTACCGACCATGAAGAATGGTCTACCGACCACGAAGGTTACCGACCGATTGTCGGTAACTTCTCATCGTTTCCTAGGAAAACTGCAGATCGCAAACGAATAGGTGACAGTTCACAATGACTAAATGTCCTTAATATATTCGATATCAACTGTCTTTTGTACGTCAGCGATCTGCAGTTGTCCTAGAAAACGATGAGAAGTTACCGACAATCGGTCGGTAACTTCATATCGATCGACCATGCTAGCACACCTGGGGGTTAATGCTGGAAAGGCCTATTACATTTTTGGAAATTTGATGTAGGTACCAAAAAGTACTCTGAAATACCATTTGAAAGGAACTATTTTATTTCTAGATTAATGAAATTATAGCTTATCTAATGTACAAATCAAAATTTTGTTTCAGCGTTTTTTAACGCCAAGAAATCGATAAACAATCTTACTTCCTGATCAATTAACAAATTTGACAAAGCCGCTTTTAGCATTAAGGCTCGGATATATAGATCTTCTTCTTCAAATACCTTCTGGCGTCCAGATTTGGGCCTAGAACTCTATCGAAATTTCCTTGGTACCCTCTCATCCATAGCCATTCTCTTTAGGTAGTCATCCCATCCCATCAGGGGCGACCTATGTTTCGTTTCCCTTCCAATAAAGACATCCTATTGATTTTGTACTGGATTGGATATTTTTTAGTGCTATAATTTTAAACTATATATGTTTTTTATCATAATATCACAATCATATTTTTTCATCATTGTTGGTCGATGATCATTTCGCTTTAACACTTCATACCATCACGCTTCATCAGTCGATCATTTCATTTACTTACATCAAATTTCATGGCATCATCATTTCATCTTCACAGAATATAATTAACATCATGTCATTTCATAAAAGCATTATGTAAATTAAAACATTTTGCTTCTAACACTAAAACATCTCAAAATAACAGTTCATTAACCATCAAATCACTTTTTACATCTTTCTAAAATCAATATTAAACCCTTTCTGTGCTTTTGTGTTGCACGTTGCATGAGTTTAGTTTTCCTTTAGTTTGTCGCAAAATTTCAGGGGGTCTAGAAGAGATATATCGATATATAGAACAGAGTCCGAGGTATCGAGGTCTAGAACTGAGATTTACAATATTGGATCGATAGGCGTAACTTTCGACAATTTTATATAGATATCCAGAGCGCGGTTTAACTGTTAACAGCCGAATGCGAAATAAATAAGAAATCGATATACGCTGGCAACACTGGAGGCATTTTTTATGAATTGACATTCCGAAACGACAAACTATTACGTAAAAATATTACTAAATTGGCTAATGTTGACTTGAAATATCAACCTTAATAATATGTGTTGGCAGTCGGCATTTATTTTTTGACACTTAAAAGGGAGTTAATTGGTTAATGAAGTCTTTATTCAGATCTTGTTAGGAAAGTCGCATCATTGGCTCAAACGGATTCAACTCACAGCGCGTATGACTTCTTTCAATTCTAAGAGCTTCATTAGTTCAACTCCGTTCAAAGCCAGTAATTTTGCATAACGAATGACATTATTCAAAATATATATATTGACAGTTAGCTGAAACTTATCTGATATTAAAATTTACCAATCGTCGGTTGGCATATCTTTATACGTAAAAATCTTTGTAGGATAGTTTTTATCTCGATTATTGACCTCAATATTTATTATTGCGAATGAAATATTTACTACGGGACAATGATATGAAATAATTTGTAAGTTCCATAAATTTCTGACAGATGGCGGTGTGAGTTAATTTATTAACACGACACTTAGTTACCTAGGTTAGGTAACCATCCAGTAGATGCCGTTTTGTTTCGTTAGCCACAGCAACGCGTGGGCGATCAGCTATATCTTATAAATTTCTCTCAAATATTGTCAATGTCGTATTGATATTAAATGTAGCCTAATATAGCGATTTTTTACCAAATTTTTTACAAAGCTAGTAGTAGTATCTGTGTGATCAAGCTGTAAGAATGTATAATATACTGTTATGGGACCCATTGGTGAATATAATAAGATATAGAGAAAGAGGGGGGGAATATTTTTTATCGGATTGATCAGTTTTATGAGCTTCAAGCATGAATTGAATACACCAGACCAGCATGCATCAGATAGAAAAAAAACTGCAAAATTGCGGAAGATATTGACTAAGATAAAATTCGTTTAGCTGGCCCCTCGCTGCCGGAATGGGGCTCCTGGGCATTGGGGCTTGGGCGGCCAGTGGAGCCCCCGCCCCCGCCCTACTGCTGGCTCTGGCACTGCTTCTGCTGCTTCTATGGCCTGATAGTCGCCACCTGGCTGAGGATAGGCCTCTCATGGCTATAATGCCGCATAAGACATACATGCATTAGGAACAATCAGCCAATTTCCTTTAGATATTAGCATACCACCAACATTTTGCTTAAGAAAAACTCAGTTTCACAGAAATTCAAATCTGACATTGGACCGACATATTAATAAAATTTCGAAAGTTCTCAAAAATTGTGGCTTATATATTGCCTTCCCTAAAAATAATAATTTAGGATCATCTCTTAAAAACTCAAAAAGTTAAGAACCCAAACTAAAAAAAATCGGCATTTATAAACTCCAGTATGATGAATGCAACGCTATTTTTATTGGACAAACAGGCCGGTCATTTAATACAAGATTCAAAGAACACACACGATCGTTTAAAAATAATAATAAAATACAGTCACAATTTGCCAAACATCTTGACAATAATCACTCACTTATGCCTCGTTCGCACCTGACAAGTAGTAAGTCAATTGGCGAGTAACTCGCTACTTGACTCACTAAAAATTGTTCGCACTGCTGTCAAGTAGAGTTCATTCGTAAGCGACACGTCGCGACATGACGGGTTACAACGCAATAAAGTAAATATGCTAATTAAGCTCACTGTAATGCTTATTTTAGAAGAAGTGGAAGAATAAATTAGTCAGATAAAAATAAATAAACTATGGACACGAAATAGATTAATTAAAATAAAGAATTTTAGAGTAACATTTCTGCGTCCCATGTCCACGCGTAGTGGAGGGGATCTCTCCCGAAGTAATAGAACCAAATGGATTCAATCTACTAAAGAGCTGACTAGCCTACTCTACTAAAATTGTGGTGTTCAGACACGTTTAGTTACTAATATACTCGCTACGCGACTAAAATACTCGCCCGGTCAGAACGGGACATTAGTGATAATAAGCCAACTCTGTTACACATACAAAATAAAGGCCATAAACTCAATATTTTAGAGTAGTTGGAAAGTAACACTAATTATATTATAGTTTGATAAATGAACCAAAATATATAGTTGGCTTGCCACCCTTAGATATGTTACTTCAAATATGAGACCATAAAAATACTTAATTATGCTAGAAAAGAAACCCATTTGGGAATAACTCACTTAACGACATTTAGTCTGTAACCGTTTCTTTCGTTATTTATAATTTAAATGTAAACTGATTCGTAATACATATTGATCGAAAATAGTGATTTTGCATTAATCTTCGCCTTAAACGTTAAAAAGAACAGAATTTCGCTGATTGGGCATTTGAAGACAATGTTACATTTGAATTTCTGCAAAACAATCTAACCTTATTATGGTTTAGTTAGGTACATACCTTCGTAATAACTTTTGAGAGCTTTTCTATTACGTAACAAACATTATATTGTAATTTCCTTCTGTTGCATGTTTTTTGTGATTTAGTAACAAATATAACATTTTAGATTCGAATCTTTTATAGCTGGTGAAGCTAAGAATGTCACTGTCTAACTAATTACTTTCTTCTGCATTTACACCTACTAAATATCAGAGCCGTGACAAGGGACTGAAACCGGTTGGTAGCGTCGGACGCGATATCTCAGGCTGGAAACAGTGTAATGCGTCTCTTGCGGTTATATGTTGGTGAATGAATGAAGAGCTGAGCGCCACACGCTCTGTACGAGGATCATCAGTTCAGCTCGTCAGCGCTACATCATCGCTTGACCAACAGTAGCGTAGCACTATTTCCAGCTTGAAGGGATTTACATCCGACCAAAAAAAAAAAAAAAAAAATTGTACTAAAATCAATACCCAAAAATCAATAAAATTAATATACAGTTGGTAAAAAAAATATTAAAAGTCGGTCCAGTCTTGGACAACGAAAATGGGGAGTACAAAACCTCGTTATTAATGATTTTATTTAGTTATAATCAGCCTGAAGTGCAGTTGTCCCTTTCGCTCAGTATTCTAGGGATAACAGCGACAGTGATAGCAACAGTTCTGTAAAATACCTAAGTTTCAAATTTTTCTGCGACAGTGTTTCCTCTTAACAGTGTGGAGAAGGGAAAGAGAAGTGGAAGAGGAAGATTGTAAAAGTATAAATTATTGAATAAATAAATACCTCGTCGCGGCTTTGGTTAGTTTGTTTTGCATTTTTAAAGCATTTTGCATGTTTGTTATAACTACATTTTAACAATACACAAAATCACAATTTGTTAAAATTTTCTAATTTCATCAGCAAAATCAGAATTCTATTCAAAATTTCATCGCATTACATTTTCACGCACCGCCATCACATTTTCATCTTTCGGATTACTATTTTTTTTTTTTAAATATTATTATTATTGGTAGGATATATCTTACATAGATGATAGGTACATGATTTCCCAATTTTTTATGCAAAATAACATAGATTCGATAAAAAAAAAAAACTTTTTTGCTTACGTTGAAAATACAATAAAAATATTCAAAATAAAATTATCGGCACTTAAAAATACATTAAATAAACTTACTTAAATTAATCAAAGTATTTGGTATTTTAAGCTATGGTTATAAATAGTTATTATACCTATATATTTGATTTACTTTTAGTGCATTCGCTCATGGGGCAACTGAAAAAAAAAAACAGTTTGCAACTCAAGTCGCTATCCTATGTATTTTAATGTAATGGTCCAAATACTACACAACTTCTCAAAACTCGTTGTAAACGCCAAAGCAACCAGTCACTCGAAACTCACCGTGCTAGTTGCTAGTCGCCAGTTTTAGTTTGGTTTTTGGTTTCTCCACGAGCGAACGGCCTGAGATATAAAAAAAATTATTATTTATTATGGCCTCAAATCCAAATTTCAGTTCTGTATGAAGTATGTTTGTATGTCTTTTGAATTAACGTGTGTTTTCTCCCTTTCCCCATGCTTTTGCTGTGGCCGCTCGACTCACCATTGGAAAATGGACACCCATGGCCTATTTGTTGCTGTCTATGGTGTATGTGTCTATGGAAAACTCCAAACTCTGGAACATCTGTCGTTTTCCCTCGCAAATGTGACGTTTTCCCTGTTTGGATTGTGAACATGTGTTTAATTTTGAATCCTCGCTAAAATCTAAAAATAAACCAATAATATTAAATTATAATACACATTTACAACATCGAAACATTATAAAATATTGTGAAATTTGTGCTACGATTGAAAATTGTTATGTTGAAACTGTGAACTCGCTCGCCTTTGGTTGTCTATGGAACTCGTGCTAAAATGAAAACTTTTTGAAATGGATATTTGATATTCTGTTAAAATCAATTCTACAACATCATTATAAACACACAAACAACTGAACGATTTGACTGATGACATTACATGTTGGAACCTTGTACGAAATGTTGATTTCTTGGACTGAACACACCACAATCAATAAACACACATGTTGGAACTGTGAATTAATTATAATATATTCTGTGAATATCTTTGATTATGTCCGAAATGTTGATTTATGGACTGAACACATCAAAACACAATAAACACACATGTTGAAACTTTAAACAACTGAACTTTGTGAATATGTCTGAAATGTTGATGTCTTGAATTGAACACCCCACAAACAATAAACACATATGTTGGAACTGTGAATCAATTATCTGAAATGTTGATTTCTTGTACTGAACACACCGCAAACAATAAACACACATGTTGGAACCATGAACAAATTATAAAACAATGTGTTGTTATGTTGTGAATGACGCGCGCGGTTTGTGTGTTGATGTTGGTTGGACTGGACTACTGGACTGTGGACAATTGGATTATTGGTCTACTACAGCGAGGCTCAGGCAGCCCTAGTAGCTCGTGAGACAGCAGTACGAGCCGAAGCAGCCAGACAGGCCGAGGCAGAGAAAAGGGAAGCCAGAGACACAATCGATCACCTTACTAAGAAGTGCGCCTGCCTATCCAACCTGTGAGTAATTTTACTTACAAATATTTTTTTTATCTCTGATTATTTTTTCCCATTATATCAATATACAAGTAAATTTACATAATTAAAAATACAGTAAGATGTAAAACATAAGGTACAGGTAATGTAAAAGTTAACAATACGTAAATATATTATTAAATAATGAATGGGAACCTACTAAGACACTGCCTGTGTGTGTGTTATATAAACAAAAATGCTACATTACATCAATAGGTACAAGTAAAAAATGTAATGGTTAATACCTAGACCCCGGTGAATTTAAGACCCCGCAATACGAATTTCTATCAACACATAAGATTCTGAACACGTTAAGTTATTAGCTTTATATTTTAAGATAACATCTATTCAGATGTAGAATTGAAAAATTCATAGAAAAAATCCAAAAATTATTTTTAAAAAACACCCTATGGTTCTTTTATTTAACATGTTACAGATATGAAAAAAATCAGTGTTTCTTTAAATGCTACTTATCTCAGATCTCGAAAGATGTTTTCTCTGTTTTAAATAAGACGTGATTTAATAAATATTTTGACAACAAACAATTTTGTGGATTAGTATTGTTATTCAGGATATACTTACTGACTTTTATTTATTTTTATGTATATTACAGATTTATTAATCCTATTACGTAACAATTATGTAACAACTTGCGTAACTTAAATATAGGTGGCATATGTGAAATAACTGTATGTTTTACAGTTTTTGTTGTTGAGGACGTTAATTAAGAACTTGCATTGTAATCGAGGATTGATGTTGTAAATTAAGGGCATAAATGAGGACTTTGTTCTTTGTTCACGTTGAGGAAAATTATTTTCCTCTGGGCCTATATCATCTTAAGGGATGCTTTGTGGAGGGTCTTTTTCAGGAAATAAAGGAGAGGAAGTTCTGGGAAGGAAAAGGGTACGAGAGGTGGGTCGGAATCAATTGTGTCCGAGAGTGACAAACGTATAAATCCAAGGCAATGGGTCGAGAGAGTCTGGCTGGAGAAGTCAAAAGGTCTCCCTCAACTAGTCTCCCCGCAGTAGGTAGGCAAACGCATCCCATTGACCTAAATTAACCTCTGGGAGACCTAGATATACCTCATCCCATGAACCTGGGCGCCCCTGCTAAATCGCCAAACTTAACGAACCACTTGGAGTGACCTATAGCAGTGGTGTTGATTATCCAATAAATGGTTTCTCAGGGCAGCGGTACTCACACCCGCCTCCCAAATTGAAATTTAATGAGGTTATTGAGGTTAATTAAGAGCTCACATTGAAATTGAGGATTGATATTGCAAATTTAGGGCATAATTAAAAACTTTTTTTTACTGCGTTACATTAAATGCATTATAATTGAGGAAATAATTTAATTAATCTCCCACATTTCCAGTTTCGAGGACATGAGAACCCGCTGGAACCAGGCCCCCGGAGAAGCTGCCCAGCTGCGACGCGCCTTGCAAGACGAGAAGGCCCGCGCACAGGCCCTCCGTCGCCAGCTCGACGCGCTCTCACGGTAGGCCCCCACGCTGCACGGAACCACGAAAGCTGCTTTCCGTTACGCTACCAGACACCTACCCCCTACCCACCGCAAGCAGACTGACCCTGCCGTGCCTCACTGCGCTGTGTGCTTGAACTCATCATGCCTTATCATCATTGGTCGTTCATATATATAATATCGCAAGATGGATAACGTTGATTTTAGGTATATTAAACTGTATTTACCAGGGGCAGTCGTCTGATTCTGAAACAACTGTGAAAATTGCCAGAGAAAACGAAAATCATGGAACTACTTTATTTTTTTTTACATTTACTCCAAGCCGGAGGCCCTGAGGAAAACCATTTCCCTCGGGCATACGTCATCTTTTTGGATGCTGTGCGGAGTGTCTATTTAGGGAAAGGAAGAGGAGAGGAAGATCTGGGAAGTAGAAAGGTATGAGGGGTGTGTAGGAATCTGGGAGTCGGTGTGTCCAGAAGTGACGGACAAGGCGATGGAGTGGTCAAAAGGTCTCTCCCGATCCGGCCCGCTACGCAGTAGGTAGGCAAATGTATCAGCCGCCAAAACCTAGACAAACCTCACCCTATAAACCCGGGAACCCCTGCTAAGTCACCAAACGCAGCAAATGGGATTACCTATTGCAGGGGTTTTGGTTATCCAATAAATTGTTCCCGGGGTGGTGGTACCCATACCCGCCTCTTAAATTGAAAAACTATCGACTACTAAGCTGAATTGGTACGATAAACTAAGCTGCCAACGTTAGTTTATCAATATCACTAGCTTGTCCGGTTCTGGTTCATGTATCAATAATTGGCTTAACCGCTTGGGCACATAAGCTTGTTTTCACGACATTTGACATATGCCCCGGACCTGAGTTATCAGTTTAAAAATCACCCTAAACATTGACAATTTTTATCTATTGAATATACATATTTTATCATATTGAATAATCAATTTATTGTTATGGAAAATATTTGCTTTGGAAAATTGATTCATGCAAATATCTTAGGCAATTAAATTCCACTAAACACCGATAATGTAATTAAATAAAAACCTTTATCATGTGAAGTTGTGGATGATTTTAATGCAACATACAGGTCCGCCTGGAAACTGTTTAATAATTCTTGCATATACAGTCATTCAAAGTACATGCAGCTTACCTCTTCATTCACTGTTGGCAATATTAATAATGAATAGAAGCGTGAAAGTTTGAGGTCGATAGCATTCAAACCATACACCATTGATTCAATATAGATCGCATAGAAATATATATTTTAATGATTTACGATTTTAAGCAGAGTGTTTTTTGCTGGCAGTATCTTCCTTCAAAGCTTTCATAGACTGACCACCCCTGGTAATTACACTACAAAAATAAACCATAACTTTTAGATGGTACAGATAAAAATCAATCACCAAACTAATACTGTTTGTTGTCACTTCGCTGTGTGCTTGGGTTACCATCGTGCATTTTCACAAATCATTCATTTGCAAACTGGATATTATCATAAGATTCATCTGTACATTTAAACATTATTATCGTCACAGGAAAGTAATTATGTTGTAACAACGACTATTAAATAAAATAGGACTTAAAACTGTTCCTTGAGGAATTCCCCATTCTGATTATATAGATTTGCTCAAGCTTTTATTATTTTTTTATGCGCCTTTTATTGGGAAACTTTGAACCATTCTTTAATTTCTATTTTTATTTTGAAATGGGTGCAATTGTTTTCTGAGATTATGCTAGCATTGATTTTAAAATCATTATTCATTTTCAAAATTTTATCTGCTCCCTTATTTTTGTTGTCAATTAATAGCATTATTGCTTCCTTGTGATGATTTTTACAATATAACTCCACATTATGTTTAAGTACAGGTGAAATTTTATCAGAATACTTGATTTTTTCAATTTTCCGTTTTTTTTAAACTTATTTTTGTTGATTTTTCGTTGGTCCCCTTTTGGCGGCCTGCTTAGATAAATTTGTAATTTTTTTTCTTTAATTGAAATACGTATCAAACGTCTTCAGATTTGATTTTACCTGTGCAAAAATAAATCACGAATTAATATTAGCTTCAAATTTGACTAAGACAAAATGTTTAACTTTTAAAAATGAAAGTAGTTGCTAATTTTTTAAAGTAAGAACCAATATATATATACACATTATTAAAAATATTTATGTATTAATTAGTATGGATAGACTGTAATTTAACATAAAATAAACTAATAAAGACATAAATATAGCATTTATAATAGATCGTTAGTAATACGTTGTTATAAAGTGATTATTATTTTTAATTTAATTACACATTTTTATGTTATAAAAAAATAAATATGAAGTGTAAATAGTTGGTATTAAGTTGAGGATTTGAACAAATAACTAATTGCAAGATCATTTTTTCACAATCAAACTTTTGTAATTCAAATTTAAAAATCAAAAATATATTTGACCTGTTTTTTTCTTCTTTTCAAAATAGGTTCAATTGATTGAATTGGACATAATCGACAAGCTTATGTTAAAAAGAAGTATGGATGTAAATTATGCAAAGGATGTGTGTCAGGACTGTGATATATGGAGCGGTGTCCTATCTGCCTACCCTTTTGGGGACACTGCGTGATGGTGTGTTCATGTATGTAAATTTCAATCAAAAAAACATTGACTAACAAAAAACATTTCGTGTTGCTAATGCATCACTTTAAATCATTTTTTTCTATTCATACGCTAAGGCTTGCTTTTCTTTTTAAAATTAGGATTTATTCTGCTTTTAAGAATCATGATGTATAAACTGTTTTTCTTGTGTGCTAACGAAATCATGCTGTATACTGTATAACCTCAATTATTATTGTAAAATATTTTTTAACATTAATCCAAAATCGTTTAAGATAAAGTATTATGGATATACATCGTTTTCATTTTTAATTCATAAGTTTGTTTTGTAAATTACTTAACCATATGTAAATACACAATTTTATTATTAAATTATTGATACAAAATAACTACTTTTAATGAATTTCTGAGTACATTACTTATATCATAATATATTTTTTTGTGCATAAGCTGTAAATTAATGTTTACAAAAATAACAATAAAAATTAAAACAGTAAGTTTTTGAAAACTTCTTTTGTTATTTTCGATTGTATATTTTGCCTGTATATCAGATAACTACCGAAATAACTCTCATAATTGTTCGAAAATCAAACATATAGATAAATTTTACAAATTAATGAAACTGTAAAAAAACAATTCTCACAAATCAAAATAGTAACTTATTTATGTATAAGACAAATCATTTCTATCACAAACAACATTTGGGCATGTGGGCATGGATTCAACACAACATTTAAAAACAATTCATCTAAATACTGTCTCACAATAACATACAATAATTATATAATCATTTATGCATTTAAATTGTTAAGAAATACTTAAAAGCACTTGCTAAGGGCTGCTTAATCGATCCAAAAATAATGAAAAAATCACTTAAAAGCAGCACACAATCCTAATTCAGTTCTGAAAAGCAGACAAAACATCTCATTGATGCACTCATAACATATAAATGGTCTGATATTCCTTATAATTTTACCACTTCTTTAAATTCTCAACCTTGCAAACTCACTTGCACTATGTACATACAGAGGATTTATATATTTGCTTATTTTTCCTTAAAGTTCTTGAATATACATGTGTGACAGGGAGTACCCGACAAACTTTAACCAGCGATTCTTGAGCCATTTGTCTCAGAGGGCCAAATTGATGAGATAGAGATAATTTTAGGCATGTTGCTCACCAATCTGAGAGCTCAAACCTGTATAAACTCAGTCACTTGCAAATTTTTTGGTAGGAGAAGCATTGAAGATAACCGATGCGTTGGCATGATCAAGTTTCACCTATGTCCGAAGCGTCAGAGAAACGACGAGCCTTGTCTAACAGTGAAATTGGAGTGGAGTACACAACTCCCAGTATCCTCAGAAATGAGGAAACGACTCAAGAACTGGCTTTAGAATCGCTAATTAAGAAGAAACGCAGTCGTTTTGTTCATACAAATGCATTCCACTCTTACATTTCTGGTTTTGACGCTGTGCAAATATTTTTTGATATAATGTAGATATCAAACACTAACATTTTTCCTCGTTTTGCTTATTTTGATAAGTTACTTCTTACAAGAGTCAGGACCCTCCAAAAATCCTTATAACTGCTTAATTTGAACGCCATCAATAGATGTTCAGTATACAAACTTGTCAGTATATTTTTCAAAAAAGCAAAACGTACAGATATAGAATATTTTCTTCTAACACAGTTGGAGAAAAATAAATTAAAATAGGTTTTGTTTTGGAGGAGAAAACGGGGTAATACAAAACCTCGATGTTGACAATTATTTAGGTATAATTATTCATTTGCAAACTGGATATTATCATAAGATGATCATCTGTACATTTAAACATTATTATTATCACAGGAAAGTAATTCTACTGTAACAAACAACTATTTATGAGCAAATTCTTTTAGATACAAATAAAACAGGATTTAAAACTGTTCCTTGGGGAATTCCCGATTCTGATTGTAGAGATTTGCTCAATCTATTATTATTTCTTATTCTTCGTTTACAAATTTTAAAATTAAATCAGTCTGAGGTGCAGTTGTCTCTTTCGCTCAGTATTTTTTGTTTCTCGGTGCCTGCGTTTCCTCTTACAGTCTGTCGGGTGCATCTTATTACACAATATATAAATAACTTATTTCCATTAATGTTTTCTTACTTTCAAAGTCCGACAGTTCATTCTTGTTTTGTGTTGTGGTTCAGCCAACACGTGTCAAAGATCTGACCGTGTTCCGCCTACTAATCTAATAATTTTATGCTTTTATAATCTCGAACGGCAGACCGTTTGAACCCCAGAAGTTTCGCCTGTAGCGCGACTCCACACCATAGATCCGATAATCGAGAGAAAACATACTACTAGTGACTTTATATGTAAGTAATCTGCAAACGCTTGCTTCTTTGGCCAGCTTTGGTATCTTTTTTCCATGTCGCATTCGCAGTTCATCAGAAATCATATTGTAGAACATATGAAATCTTCGCATATTGTAAATATAAAAATATCGTTTCATACTGCAGAACATTAAAAAAAATCACATTTTACATGGTGTAGAACATAAGTCAAGTTGCGCATATTGTAGAACACGAGAAATAACCTTTTTTATACATTTTATACATTCGTAGAACATCAGAAACCATGTTGCAGAACACTAGATATCATATTTTACATAATGTAAAACAACGTAAATCATGATATACATAGTGCATAAAATAGAAAATTATGTTTTACATGGTTTAGGACAGAAAATCATGTTTTACATAGTGTAAAACATAATAAATCATGTTGCCCATATTGTAGAACACATGAAATAATGATTTTGTACATTTCGTAGAACATCAGAAATTGTTTTGCCGAATATAAGAAATCATGTAGTGCATATTGTCAAACATCAAAAATCATGTTGTGCATATTGCAGAACAAAAGAAATCATGTTGTAAATATTGTATAACATAAGAAAACATGTTTTTACATTAAGTTGAACATAATAAATCATGCTTTCCATATCGTGGAACTCAAAAACATTTTTTTTCCATTTTGTAAGAATATAAGAAACCATGTTGCACATCTTGTAGACTAAAATAAATCATTTTGTACAGATTGTGGAATTTAAGACATCGTGTTTTACGTATTGGAGAACATTAGAAATCACGCTGTATCTATTGTAGAACATATTTAATCATGCCCATGCATATTAAATTGTGTCATACATGTTGTAGAACATAAGAAATCATGTTGCACACATTCTAAACCTTTCTTTCATTTGTTTCATTAGTATAATAGAACTACCAACATTTTATGTACCTACAATTGACTTTTCGTTTCTTCTTCATTTAATCAATTATTTTCATTCCCTATATTGTATATGTATCTCAGAGGCCCTAGCACATTCGCTCTTTTACGATCGATAGGATAACTATCGGTAACTTCTCATCGTTCCCTAGGACAACTGCACATCGCTAACGTACAAACAACAGTTGATGTTGAATATGTTAAGGACACTTACTCATTGTGAACTGTCACTTTTTCGTTGGCAATCTGTCGTCATGCTAGCGAACGATGAGAAGTTACCGATAGTTATCCTACCGATTGTTATCGAGCGAGTGTGCTAGGGCCTCTCGTATAGTGTGAGCTCGAGGTGTCGTATTTTTACACAAATTAATTTGAGTTCTCCTTAGCAGAGTCTAATACAGAAATTCAAAAGTGGAGATACATTATTTCGGCTTTGTCGTCTATATATACAATAGTAAACTTAAACTGTTCAAATACCAACAGATTCAAATGGCGCTGTATTTCGATTTCTGAAGACGTCAAATGTGACGGCAGCTCAAGCAGCTAAAACGTAAAACTGACTGACTAACCATTACGTCGTTTCTTGACGTGTCCTGATTAAAGTATTACTTACTTGATCGTGCCATATCTTTCTAGAATGTCCCCAAGTTCTTCTACCATTCACTCTAACGTCACATTTTTATATTCTCTTTTCTTCGTAAATTCATTCTACACATCACAACATTCAAAGCGTCCCTTTCTTAATATTGTTCTTTACACTTACTTTCTTACATCAATCAGCCTTTCATTATTTCCTGATCTCTACATTTGTAATGTGGTCACACATGGTCTTACCATACATACGCCTCAGGGGTCTCATTTTAACAACATTCAATTATACATTTCTTTCAGAGTTTGTCATAAGTTGTAATATATGTTTAAATTGTTACGAAAAAATTGTTCAAAGTTTTAAATAAATTTAATGGTTAAAATATGTAAATCATTCAACTAAATGAATTATTTTTTGTTTTCTAATTTATGTATATAACCATTTTTGAAACTGATCATGTGTCAATAATATGTTATGTTTACAAAATTTTCAAAATTAATTTCATGATTTTGTGTTTAATGCATGCTTTTTCATATTAAACCAAAAACAAAAACCTAATCATAAAAAGTGTCTGGAAACTCGTAGTACAATCTTTTTTAATAAATTCATAAACCCATTTTTTTAACCTGACATTAACCCCCAAAAGGTAATTTTTTTCATTTGACCAAAAATTTGTTAAAAAATTCAAATTTTGAACTCGATAAATCAAAACTAGTATATGAAGTATGAAAACGAAAGCTAAAATAAATTTTAAAAAGTTGTACCACAAAATCGACCCCAAATTTGATGTAAATTCACCGGTTCTCCGCTTGCACTACAAGTTTCCGGACACCATGTATCTAAATGTAAATTTTGGAAAAAGGTATTCTTGGCTGAGAGTTGCGGAGCTTAATTAAAAAAAAAATAGAAAAAATTAAGTACTTATGTTTTTAAAATATCATAAGTTAAGGAATTTTTTTAGTCACGGCACAAATCTATACAAAAATTCTAAAATATACATTTTTTACTTTCATGGACGTCCTTAAAGAGGTTTTTTTAAATTATTATGTTTCTACAGCACGACAGAAAACCACTGCACTTTCTGTGGAATTGCAACGTTGTCGTCGAGTTGCATAAATTTCTTGTGCAATGCAATCATAACTTGGAGAAAAGTAAAAAAAAATGTATTTATCTAAAGCACGACAGAAAACCACTTCACTATGTAATGTTGTCGTCGAGTATAACTTTAAACTTGCAATATTTTCTTGTGCAATGCAATCGTAACTTGGAGAAATGTTTAAAAATATATATTTCTAAAGCACGACAGAAAACCACTGCGCTTTGTGTGCAATTGTAACACTGTCAACGACTATGAACTTGCATTCACTAATTTAACCTATTCCCACCACAATTTTTATTGTAGAAGGAATTAACATATTATTAAATTATTTATATTTTTTTGTATTTAATAAATCAAAACCAAAATTTCCTCTGAAAATCTTAAGATTTGTAAACAGATACTTAAATATTTACCTGCTTAATTATAAACAAATAAGGAATTGTACAATTTGTCCAAAGAAACGTCACTATATCAATGACAATTCTTTTTCCAAACATTCTTCAGGCAGATAAGTACCATGATATTAAAATCCTCAGTCAAAGTTATAAGGCTTGTTAAAGTGATAAAGTGGATGCAGCAGATTTTCTTAACCAGAAACGGAACGTACAAACAAATTTACAGACAGATGAAATTATTAAGTTAAAACAGGACTTCGCGATGCTCAGTCAATAATTATTATTGTTGTTTTTCATGTTTGACTAAAAAAAATTACCTTTGCACCATAAAATGAAACGCTTTTGTTTTTTTAATTATAGCAAAACAACTTCAGCAATAATAAACATAGTTATTTAAATAAACAAAGGAGAATGTACGGAACTTGGGCCCATCTCGCAATACTATTTATTAAATTGTGCGGTTTAATTTTAAATTTCTATACAAAATAATGATTATCGTAGAAAAGGTTCGAAGCTATGATATCAAGATTTGCGCAATAATAATGCAACAAATTGTCAATAGATGTCTCTGTTGGTACATTTGATTTATCAAAAGAGCGATGGTCGTGTGCCCGGGAGAGATGGACGTATGAATCCATCCCTCCATCTGCGGTAGAAAGCGATGGGTCGAGAGTCAGGCTGGAGAGGTCAAAAATCTCAACTAGTCTCTCGATCCGGCCTGCCACACAACGCATTCGCCGCCAAGATCCGAACAAACCTCACCCTATGAACTCAGTCTGGATGAACTAGGTCCAGTGGGCGTACTTTAGAAGCCCGTTCACATCCATATTGTTTGAACGACTATCCTTTTCATGAACGGGTCTACAATTTTTCGTTTAATGAATATGAATACAACGTGTCTTGTATTTTTGTAACGTTATTCGATAGATGCCGTAATTTTTCTAGTTTACTTTCTAACATTCAATAGATAAATTTCTTCTTTCGAAATACAATGATGATCCATGTCTTACATTTATAATAACCTGCAATTTTTCACAGATCAGCACTTGTTTTGTATAAATATCACAATATTCATTTTAGAACCCTGCTTTCAAGTTAGTGTAACTCCAAACAGACATAAACTATCTTGAGACCAGCCACAATAGTAACTTGGTTAATGTTTAGCTTAAAAATATCTTTATTAAAAATCGTATATGTATATATCGACACTGAAAAGCTCCATACAGCTGTTACTTTAAAGTTCAGCCTACATAATAAGCTAAGTATATTGTTTGTTTCTGCTTGTGTTCATCAAGGAAAGTTTTTTGCAATTTCCCACATGCTCAACAACATAACTGATTGTGTAGGATCATCTTTAATGTCACAGCTGTATGGCACTATAGCCATTTTTCCTTTCCAGCGTCGATATTACTTTATTTCTATTGAGGGTTGGGCCCAAAACATTCCATTCTCCTTGATTTATCTTCATCTTATTGTATCACATGTTATCCTTTTTCACATCCAAGTTATCACGGGGTAAAATTTTCTTGAGTGTTCAAAAGGGTTCGCGACGGTGACAGCACTCAGGCCGGGGTCATGTGGAGGAGGAAATCTTACGACGCCATGAGCAGAGAGGGAGAAGAGGTCAGCCAAGGTATCAAGAAAGTTGTCAGCTCGAGTTCCCCGTCTCAGCAAGCCGCCAAACCGGGTCACACATCTCAACAAGCTGTCAAACAAGGTTCTACATCTCAGCAACCCGCAAAACACGTTTCCACATCGCAACAAACTATCAAACCAAGTGACACATTTCAACAAGCTGTAAAACAAAGTTCCATACCTCAACAAGCTGACAAACAAGTTTCTATACCTCAACAAGCTGTTAAACAAGGTTTTCCACTTCAACAAGCTGCCAAAACAGGCCTACCTTACCAACATGCTATGAAACAAGGTTCTGATTGTCAGCAAGCTGTTAAACAGGGTTCTGATTGTCAGCAAGCTGTTAAACAGGGATTTGATAATCAGAAAGTTGTTAAACCAAATCCTTATTTTCGGCAAGCTGTGAAACAAGATCCTGATTTTCAGCAAGCTGTCAAACAGGGTTCCACTTATCAACAAATTGTCAAACAGGGTTCTGAATGTCAGCAAAATGTCAAACAACAAACTACAGAAGTCAAACCACACCCCACGGAAGACAAACAATGTCCTAGTGACACCAAAACATCTCAAATAGATACTAAACCACTGCCACCAAAGAATAGATGGCTTGCAAAAGCGGAGCCTAAACAAAAAATTGTATTTCCGAAACAAAATGACAAAGATGTCGCTAACGATAATAATGTAGCTAGTAAATGGCAAAATAAAGTGGATGAATGTCAACAAAAATCTGATGCTAGTCAAATGAAACCTATTTGTCAACTGAAACCAAACATTTGGCAAAGACGACTAGATGAAAGTCAAATAAAAGCTAAAACAGTCGATCTTGTCAACAAATCCCCCATTGAAAATGTTAATATTGATGAAAATAAGGAAGTTGATAGTCAGAGTGGTTCAATGAATGATTTCTGGAGTAAGATGGGAAGGAGGAAGGTCACAAAGATCCCTAAAAGGGTCCTTACTCCTCCCAGAGAGCCAGTGGATCTACCACAGGTAACAGTCCCAGTTAGAATCAGGCAATTCAGTGATAACAGGCGCAAGAAACTGTAATGCCAAACTGAATTTTGTTATTATTTTGATGGATTTTTGGGGTATTGTGACATTTCGGACAGCCTTACAGTGTCCATCATCAGTGCTTTATCATCTACCCTGATGATGGACACTTTTAGACTGTCCTAAACGTTGGCTAAGCGAGGAGGAAGCACAACATGGCACAATATCCTAAAAATCAAACACAACAATACTTTTGCTTGTGAAAATCTCAAATCATAACCATGTTCAGTCATATTTAAAGCACTTCGTTGAAATCGACGATCAGCGCAATTTTGAATTTTTCAAAATTTGAGCGGTCCTTGTTAAACACCGATTCTCGACCTGTTTAAGCTTTTGGTCAAGTTTCGAACAGCTGTCAAGCATAAAGGCCATGCCGTTATGCTTTTGTAATATGCTGATTTTCGGCTCGTTTCAGCTTTTGATCAAATTACAATCAGCTGTCAAGCATAAGGATGGTGTCATTATGCTTCTGTTACACGCTGATTCTCGGCCCATTTAAGCTTTTAATCAAATTATGATCAAAGGGTTGTGTTGTAATTTTTGAACAACAGCTGAAACAGCCTGTAGAATCGAAGTTTCATGGGCACTGTTCAAATGTCAACAAAACAAAATTGTGCAGATCAAGATGAAACATAGGTACCAACCTAACTTATTGACATGTATATATCCTTAACAATACAATATTAAATGGTTTCTTCGGACGGTACTCACTGTAAGATTATATCTCGACCAATGCTACTTGAAATTTATCGGGACGTTCTAATTCTATATTTTCAAATATCAACTCTTACTTATTTGAAATACAAAGAGCAAAACATAGTTAATCTTTCTATTACAAGCATCTACCTACCTACATATTTTATGATTTCAAGTAATTACTAAATACCATGCCCATGTAAACCACTATTACACAAATACTGAATGAAAACATTGAAATCTTGACCATATACAATACATAAATATACATTACAGACTTACTTACAAGAAACAGAACAAATCCAACATAAAATAATACATACTTACCTATGTATTACATAATATATTTCATAAGATACTTACATATTATAAAAGTCAACAAAAATGTATCAATAATTCAGTGAATTACTCAGATATCTCTGAAAAATCAATATTTGAGTTGAGTTTGCAGTTGTGTGTAAAAGTGTATCCTCTATCTGGTACAATACTCAGATTACTCATAAACACTATCAAATCAATTATAATGCACAAAAACATGTATTGATTTAACCTGTACTGACGTGGTTAAGTCATATCATAAATGGTGACGTGAAACGTGACGTATCTCAGACGGCTTCATAAATATTCTAAATGGATTATTTATATTTACTGACTTGCACATTATTTACTTGTATTATGATTCGTTTATTAATATTTTACTAAGGAAGTACAAAAAACAACAACATTTAATATGAGATCAATATTTATTTGATACTAATTATATAACCTATATTTCACTCAACTAGACAAATATTCGTTATAATCTTCGCTATAATAAAATTATTTGGACATTTTTTGGATTTGTTTTTATTTTTTTAACATCAGTATTCATTATAATATAACTTATGTAGTGATTGCTTTTGAAATCACGTACATATTTTAGAATAAATCACTTGTTGTCTACACAGTCCACGCATACTGTTTTTGAACACCCAAGACAAAAAGGCTTGCGAAATTCAATGCAATTGTATTTAGTACGTCTTTTTGATCGCCGTATTCGATACCGAAGCTAGGAGGAAGGGCGCGGGGGTATCTTTAAAGACTTCGAAATAAGACACATATTTGTTAACTTGCCGTCTGTGAGACACCCACGTCAGTACTTAAAGGTTAAACAAAATGTTGATGTTTTATGAGTCACTTGTAAGATATTTCAAAATGTCCTACTAATGTACCACACTATTTTGCCTGCCGGTGTCATTTTATAGCATATTTAATATGTAACACACAGACACACGTAAATAACATTTCCTCATTATCTCAAAACTTAGTATCTTTAAATGTATGACTAATCAACCGGACATTTTAAAACACAGTCGTTAGAATATAAAGTTTGTAAAACTGTTGGTTTCAAATAGGTTCCTACCTATCTGCATTACGTATTATAAGATAAATATTAAATAAACATTTTGAGCTAAGAAATTACACTATAATATTACTTTTAACAGTAATTATATCAAATATCTATTATCTAGTCAAAAACTCATTATTACATATAAATTGTATAGTTTTTTTGTTATGTTTAACTGTTATGAACTGATTACATAGGAATATTTGTAAATTTACATAATTTAAAATGTTTTGAAGAATAATTTAAACTAAATACTGTTGTATTGTATTAATTCTTGTTTTCCTGTGAAATGTTTGTTACAATTTTAATATCTACTAGAATTACAAATTGAATTCTATGTCCTCGTAGTTTTAAATAATACAAGTGTTTTTAGTAATTATTTTTGTACATAATAGTATTTTAATTAACATAATTTATTATTGTTAAATTTCTTTCTGTTTGTGAACCCTGCATACGTTGCTTGATGGAATTACCAAATCCTTGTTTTTTTTTCAAAATATATTTCTGCTTCAATATAGGCAGGTAGGTACATGTAGAAAGATTCATCTCTTGTAGAGTTTTATCAATAAGTGACGTGCATTCATCATTCTTACGTAAAATAATTGCATTATAAATCACATTGTTTTAAGCTACAGCGTTGAAAAACCTGTTTTATTTTGGTTTACGATATCACACTTCTGTTTAGTATCAATATCCTATGTTTATTTGAGGTTATCCAATGAAAAACTTATGTTACTTTGAGATAAACCAATTATTAGTTCTCTGTTACGTATTGCAGAATGAAAAATCTATGTTTTGTGAGGTTAAGCATTCAAAAACCTGTGTTTATTATTTGAGGTTAAACAATCAAAAACCCTTTGTTTTTGAGGTTAAACAATAAAAAAAAACCTATGTTCATTTGAGGTTAAACCATCAAAAACCTATGTATATTGGAGGACAATAAAAAACTATGTATCTAATATGAAGTAATGTACCTTTCATAATTCTAATTTATTAGGGGGTGAGTTATGCAAATAAAACCTGTATTATTAGCTTGACTAAACACAAACGAAAATCTAGGTTAATTTGAGATTATGTTTGAAAATTGGAATCTATGATTATTTGAGTTTATGCAAAGTCTTGACTCCTGTTGTGAAGGAATAAAAAAAAACTATGTTTATTTGAGATTATGCATTGAAAACTACTTTATTAAGGATTATAAAATGTACACACTATTTCAAATGCCTTTGTACATAATAAATCCACATTTATTAGAGATTACATCTCAAAATTGGTCTAAAAGTAGAAGTAGTGAGAATGTAAAGCAATAAAATGATAAATATATTTTAATTTGAGATCATGCAGTCACACCTATCATCATATTAGTATACCTATCTACATAGCTATTATTTATAGATAGCTGGTAGTGAAATCGAAAACCTACGCTAATTTGAGATAATGCAATAAATCCATTCATTGTAACTAAAAATATATTTATTTTGAGGTTACACAAATAAAAACCTATGTTTATTGAGTTTATGCAATTAAAAACTATGTATTTTTGAGGTTAGCTTTTTAAAAGAGAGAGACGACTATAAAACGCATCACATTTTCTGTTGTAACGAATGAGACAGCCATATAATCTGTATTTTTTGCTTGTGATAAAAATAACTTCTTTTAATGTTGCATTACATTTAATTTTTTATACCAAAGATGTTTTTTACACCATGTCCTTCATTTTAAATAAACCAATTTTGAAAAATATTCAAGTGCTTTTTATTTCCCAATTGAATGAATTTGTTATTAAAGTCCTAATTAAGACAGAACGGACAATCTCCAAAAGGATATCAGAACACTTTTGAGCATGTAAACTCGACCACCCTGACAAATCGGCAATTGCCGAGCATTTAATTGAAACCGGCCATTACTTTTGGTTTGTTCCTGAAGTCCTGAGAATACCCAAAACACATAGAGCATGCCTAATTATGGAGACAATTGAAATTCACAAAATCCCAATAATTTTAATAAAGATGACGGGGTTAAGCCCAATAGTTCTTGGTATCCGCTAAATGACGGCTACACCAAAACTAAACTCAGAAAACCATTTAAAATTATACTGTAATACCAGCTCTAATGCCTTGTTCTGACCTGACAAGTAGTAAGTTGAATGGCGAGTAACTCGCTACTTGACTCACCAAAAAGTGTGCTGTCAAGTAGAGTTCATTAGTAAGCGACACGTCGCGACATGACAGACTGCAACGCAATAAAGTAAATACGCTAATTAAGCTGATTGTAAACCTTTTTTAGAAGAGGTGGAAGAATAAATTAGTGAGATGAAAATAAATAAACTACGGTCACAAAAAATAATAAGTACGAAAATTACAAAAAATAATAAGTACGAAAATCACAAAAATTAATAGCTGAAAAAAATAAAGAATTTTACAGTAGAATTTTCGCGCCGACGGCACGACATATTGCACTTGTGTGCATCTACGAATGAACTGGGCATGTCAGTGTGCAGGGACGCGTGGAGAGGGACTCTACTCGCCGAAAAAATAGAACCAAATGGATTCAATCTACTAAAAAGCTGACTAGCCTACTCTACTAAAATTGTGGTGTTCGGACACATTTAGTTACTAATATATTCGCTACTCGATTAAAATATTCTCCCAGTCAGAACAAGGCATTAACCGCTTGGACATATAAGCTTGTTTTCATGATAATTTAACGTAGGTAGACATAGGAATGACGTACGTCCCGTACCTGAGTTATTAAAGGATTGTAGCTTGCAATACGGTATCAAATCTACATACATAAGCACACACTTCACCACAATCTTCGATTAGACATCTGCCCTGATGATGAACACTGTAATGCTGTACGAAACATTGGCTAAAGAAAGAGGTAGTGCAACACAACAAAAACAAGATAATTCTTCTGTGAAAATTGCAATACCAATTCTCGCAGACCAAATCAATAATCCAGAGGAAGATTGATGGAAGATGCACTTGAGGAAGACACTAAACTGCTTCGCTGGTACGACTGCAGTTCCGCAAAATTGTTCAGGGCTGCAGCCTGCAGGGTTGAGATTGACCCAATGATGGCCAACTTTCGGTAGTAAAGGGGAACAGAAGAGTGATTCTAAACTTTTGTCTTAAGTCAGCGTTGAAGGCTTGTTCGCACAGGGAGAGTAGTTTAGTCGAGTGGAGAGTAACTCGCTACTTGACTGACCAAAAAATGTTCGCAATACGGTCGGGTAGAGTTGATTAGTGAGCGGCGCATTGCAAGACGAACGAACTGCAACGCAACAAAGTAAATACGCTAATTAAGCTGATTGTAAAGCTTATTTAGAAGAGGTGGAAGAATAAATTAGTGAGATGAAAATAAATAAACTATGGAAACGAAAAGAGAAAAAAATAAAGAATTTTGAGAAGCATCTTCGCTCCAAAGGGACAACACATCTGCATCTAATAATGAATTTTACTAAAACAACGGGTTTTGCGCATGTCAGTGCGCATCGACACGGGGTGGGGGATGCTACTCGACCGAAAAAAAAAGAATGAAATGAATTGACTCTACTAAAGAGCTTACTAAACTACTCTACTGAAATAGTGGAGTTAGAATGCGTTTAGTAACTCATATTCTCGCTACTCGACTATACTACTTGCCCAGTGCGAACGACTCTTAACCTGTCACGTGTCAGGCGTATTTGGAAAAACCGTGCGGAAATTACCTTCCTGACTTTTGGACAAAAATACATTAAAAAAAAATAATTGTTTTTTTTTGCGATTGATATTACATGATAATATCGTTACACGTTTTCCCAGAATAGATAACTTTAACAACAACAAAAAAATAAACAAATATTTATACGAATACGAACTGATTTTATTGTTTCTACACAAACCTAAATATACACACTACACGAAAACCAACAATTCAAAGTTGTTTTTGAAGAATTAATGACATCGATACTTCTTTAAAAAGTTGACAGCTGGTAAAGCAGCAAAAAGCATAACTCCCGAATGCCATATATTCAGAGGAGCTAGATTAATCAAATTAACTGTTACGTCAAGAACTGTATTGGCGCAAGCGATTCTTACCTTGTCCTTCATACAGTTTCTTTATACATAAGGGTTAAAATCGCAATTGAAAAAAATATATATATTATACCGAACGCGCCGGCGCGCTTACGGCACAGGACAGGTTAAGATACAATTAAGACAAAAAGTAAAAATCTTTCCAATATTGTATGTACTTAAGACGCGTTAGGCTGTGGCAAAAGATATTATGTATAAATATTAATAATTATGTGAACACTGTAATATTATATAGAAATAAAAAATAAAAAAACCTTTCAGAAAAAGAAAAGTTAACCTCTAATTTGTCATCCCGCCGGCGGGCGGGTGACAGATGAGAGGTTAAAAAATAAAATGCGATTTTAACCCTTATGTATAAAGAAACTGTACCAGGACAAGGTCAGAATCGCTTGCGCCAATATCATTCCAGATGTTGCTTTTTATTTCAAAACTCTAGCCTCTCGGAATGCTATGACATTAATTTTCTATGGAATACGGCCATATGTGTGCAAATGTCATCTGACATTTAAGAGGTTAATGTAACTAAAAAAAATTATTATAAAACAAAGTCATAACACACATCAAGTATTCGATTCACTCGATCGTGCCATGTCTTCTTTGGTGTGAATGAAAACAAGGAATAAATAAATAGTTTAACATTGTTCGAACAATTAAACATAATTTTTTATTAATCATAAAATAATATAAATATATATTGTACAGTATGTAAACCTATTGAACATTATTTAGGAAACTACATGTTATAATTCTTTTATATAAAGCATTGAGTTTTTTCATTTTGCCAGTGAAATTTTTTCCTGAAATTTAAAGATGTAATTAAATAGGTATTTATTTTTTTAGAAAAAGGGGATCATTACTGAGAAATTTGTAAAGGAAAATAAATAAAAATGAATCTATTTTATAGTTGAACTGACTTATAAAATATAAAGTATTGACTATTTCTTGACAACATAATACTACATTTTGTTTATATTACATATTATAATAAAATTATTTACATAAATGAAATTTAAACATTATACAACATTGATATAAAATATGTAAGATAGGTACTAAAAAATATATATTAATTTAAATAATATGTTATCGCAGTATATGTTACGATAGTTGTTAAGATGCGACAAGAAAGTAACTTTCCATCAAAGTTGTACGATGTTAATCCTTGAAAGGTTAAATGCGGTATTCCGTATCGCGCTAACGAGCTAAATACTTCGCTTGTGTTAAGACACCAACTCTTAAAAGTAGTTACGCTAAGGCTAGAGATGATGGCGCGTTTGCCGCGTAATCCTCGTTAAGAGATGTCAGTCGCAGGAAAATTTGCGAATCATCGAGTACAAACATCAAATTGGATTTTCATTGTTTGTTTTTGGGGTGTTATGCCGTGTTGCGCTACCTCCTTCTTTAGCCGATGTTTCGGAAAGCGTTGCAGTGTCCATCATCATGGCAGATCCGGTAGATCCGACGATCAATCAAATTGGATAGTCATTTAGGAACGCCTATTAAGCTTACATGTAAGTAGTCATAATAACAAATAATAATTCGTGTTTTCATAGGTAATTAATCCATATCAACACATGACAGGCATAGACAAGCCATTAAAAGCCCTAGAAAATCACATAAATTTGACAGCCGATAACTCGCAATGGGTGCCTTCCGACATCCAAAGTATTTTGAATTTTTGTCTTAAATGTCTTGTAACACTGACTTAATAGGTAAATAATCACCCTTCTGAAGTAAAGATTGGTGACATAATTTGATATATTAGTAAAAAAATATTTAAAAAAAAAAAACAAAATTGTAAGTTTATCTAACATATTTTATACCAATGTCTTTACATAATACCTAATTTAATATCTGATTCACATTACAAACATACCAAGAGAAATAGATTCCTTACAGATATGTCTGTTTTAAAAGATATACATATGAATGCAAATCATGCGTATTTGAGTGAAAGCGGCATGTTTTGTAAACATATTTTTTATGTTATATACAGAACAAAAGCAACATGAACATAAAATTGTTTAACTTGAGTTAGCGTAACACGGCATAATATCCCAAAAATAAACAACAAAAATACTTTTGGCCGTGAAAATCTTAAATCATATAAAATTGTTACTCTAACAAAAACATTCAATTTAAACTATCGTATTATTTAAATTTGAAACGCAAACCGAAATAACATTTTCTGAAACGTGACAAAGTAATAATATTTTTACTTAACTTTGTAATTTTTTAAATTATTCAATTTTTTTACAGTGGATTGATTCAGACATAACAAAGTCATGATTCATGATAATTAGTAAAACATTTTAACTTGACTTTGAGTAATTGATTCAATTTTTTTACAGTGGATTGATTCAGACATAACAAAGTCATGATTCATAATAATTAGTAAAATATTTTAACTTGACTTTGAGTAATTGATTCAATTTTTTTACAGTGGATTGATTCAGACATAACAAAGTCATGATTCATGATAATTAGTAAAACATTTTAACTTGACTTTGAACGATTGATTCATTTTTTTACAGTGGATTGATTCAGACATAACAAAGTCATGATTCATGATAATTAGTAAAACATTTTTACTTGACTTTGAGTGATTGATTCAATTTTTTTACAGTGGATTGATTCGGACATAGTAAAACATTTTAACATAACTCAGTAAATTCTTTATTTGTTTTTAGAAGAACTGTTGGTGAATTGGTGTGATTGATTCAATTTTTACAGTGGATTGATTCAGACATAAGTTATTGGATGAAGGAATGAATAACAGTGGATGGTGACACTTGGCACTGACGATCAGCTTCCTAAGGCTTCAGTTCTGGGCCCTGAAATCAAAGAAAATAAAACAATATTTAGAATTAGTTTGGACAGATGTATATGGTGGAATATTATAGGATGACCCGACAGATGATTCCCCGACAGTTGCCCCCCAAAATTATATAATTATTGTAAAATTATATTTTTTTTGCATTATTTATCAATTTCAAACTTAAAATTGACTTAAAAAATATCTTTAATAATAAGTTGATACGAATTTATTAACAATGTCGATTATTTGTACTTATACTCTGACATATACAGTACAAGCTTCTCCCCGCAACTTCGTCTGCTCAGGATTAGTACTTCTATTATCCTATTTTCTTTTCCTAGGTTCATCTATGTACATACCTACTTATTTAAAATATATATCTATAATTCTTGATTTAATTCAAAGTATTAGGCGAGTACTTCAAATAAATTCACCAATTTTCTAAAATAGAATTTTGATTTAAATGAAATTTGATTGTGTTGCAAAATGTCATTCTCAAATTTTGACATTTTTTTATTAAACAATAATTATTATTCATAATATATTTAAAATAGCTAGCTTTGTAAAGCCTATATGTTATTCTGACATTCAGTAGTTTTTGCATGAAAGAGTAACAAACACACATACATCCATACAAACTTTCACGTTTGTAATATTAGTAAGATAGTAAGATAAGATATAGACAAGCAGTTTTATCCTTGAAGCATTTGAATGAAAATAGGTTTAAGACTTTTGTTATTCGGCGGTACATCCTCTCTGCATACCCCTTCTGAGACACATAGTTATATTTTGTGTAAGTGGTATACCGAATTTTCCCTAAATTGACTGCATATTGTAAATAATTATGCCTGGGGGCCAACTGTCGAGGGATCAAATGTCTTGGAATCATATATAGACAGATGTTCATGGAGAAAAATTGAATACTTATGTTATAAATAAATAAAATTTTGAAGTGTACATAAAATGTTCCTTTTTTTACATTGAGTCCACACTGGAGGCATGAGGAAAATAATTTCCCTTTGGTACCACGTCATTTTTTGGGATGCTGTGTGGAAGATCTTTTTGTGAAGAGGAAGGAGTGAAAATGCATTTTGAAGAAACTCAACTTTTACCGCCGCCCCGGGAATAAGGATAACCAACTCCTCTGCCACGGGGTGAGGATTGTTTCGGTCTTGGCGGCGGATGCATCTGCCCACGATCCACCAATCGAGAGAGCCTGGTTAAAGGAGGTCTTTTGACCCCTCTGGCCGGACTCTCTCGACCGCCGTCGATGGGATGGATTCATACATCAATCACCCCATCCCCTTTACCCACCCCTTTCATACAACTTTTGATGAAATTTTGCACACTTACCCATTCCCGGGCCATGATGAGGAGTGTGTTCTTGCTCAGCTTGGGGCCAATCAGCGGGTTCATCTGAGACATATAGCAACAGAGCCAGCTGAAAATATAACAAAACATCGTTTTACTCAACATATTATAACAACAAACTTTACTAATAGCCGTCTTTAACTCCTTTCAATGGTTGCTATAGTAACATTGATTATTAATTATTAATATTATAGAAGATGATGATAGTGACAATGAAATCCTCATCCAATATGTCTTGCAGTTAAAACCAAAAATATTTCAACCCCGTGTTAATAATATGGTTATTTGGGACGATCCTGAATTTTTTGTGAATTAACCTCTTGCAGACCTCTTGTCCCACCGGCGGGTCCGGATTTTCGAAGCTAATTTGCCCCTTATGTATAAAGAAATTGTATGAAGAACAAGGTCAGAAACGCTTGGGTCATTCTCGATCTTAACATAACGAAATACTGGATAGAATTTAGACACTCCGAAAAATTCATATTAATTGCTAAAGACACGCCGGGAACCAAAGATGGCAGACAAAATGGCTGCCGCTTGATAATATGATAGCTGTCATATTCGAAGTCTATATTTATTAATTGTTTTTTATATAAATCCATTGTGGGAAGCATAGATTTGAGTGATTATTAGGAAGTTCATTTTATCTACATTATTTTGATGTAATTTTTGTAATATATCACAAAAGAAATGTTATAAAAATTGAATTCGTAAGAAAGGTGAGAACTGTCAAATATTTTACGTCGTATTGAAAAAATATAATTTTTGTATGCTGGCCTTCAACAAGTTATAAAGTGTTGCCGCACCAAAAAATAATGCGGTGCATTTTTTCACAACGAGGAATATTCTGCTTTTTAGACTGGCCACACTAATATTATTTTAGCAAAGTTTGACATATTTCCCGACTATGCACCGGTGCCGAAGAGATCAATGATGCTAGTGTTCCTCGAAGCATCTTCCATTGAAGTACCGGTAGAACAAGAACAGCATTCCCACCTGACAACTGTGCTCTAAAGACAGCAAATCTAACCCTGAAGTTATGCTCAACCCACTTTGGGAATTGCTGTTCTTATCGATGCAATTTGGTAGCCATATAATAAACTAAATAATGATTTTATTATAATTAAAACTAAATAAATACTTACAACAACCAGCAAGTAGCCGCTGTCAACATCAAAATAACCTGCAGGATTCTGAAAATAAAAAGAATGAAATTAATATAACGTTAAATTGAAATTAAATTACAGTAAAACCGGCATAATAGAATACCCATATAAGAAGTCGAATCATTTTTCTTTTTCAATTTCTTCTACATACTGCAAATGGAGATTGGATTGGATCTCTGTGCTATACATGTTTGTTTAGAAACAACGAAAAACCAAAAATACAGAATTTATCGTATTTTGTGTTCATATTCATTGAAATATGTTTGATATATGGCGTAAAACTATTTAAAAATGTAATTCTGCCATTATCGCATGAGATTTCAGTAATTTCATAGATGGCGCAGAAGATTTTATGCATCAAAGGATATTTGTGGTAAGTGTTTTTAGCACTAAGGAGACATAACATGATGTTTAATGTTTTTTTATAGCAAATGCACAACACTGAATGTCCAGAGAGTCAGTTAATGAAATAAATCAAAGGCCAAACATTAAAATAGCTTTATCAAGACTAGCGACTGTTTGAAATGATCGAAAACCAATACAAATAGTGTATTGTGGGTTTTTTTTATTATTTAGATCTGGTCACCAAACAAGGTTAAAGCCATTCAAAGCAACGCTTCAATTCTGAATGGTAGTCTTACACCAGGGCTATACTGAGAGTATCTTCCACTCTCAAATGGAAAATACCGACACTTATTGCGAGTATTAACTGATGTAATGTCATTGAATTTCAAAAAAATGCGTATACGTCCAAGTTTCTATGCATGCTATCCACCAAAAGTTGAAAGAATGCATTGTCATCGACAACGAGTCTATCTGCCGGGTTTCAGCCCAATCGGATGTCAGGAAGTGGGTTAATTTTCACTTCCAAGATTCCACTTCATTCATTCAAACAAATGTAAAATTCAAATACTTAGATGTATTTAAAAATTGGTAAATCATTGTTCAACAATGATAAATTATAATGTTTTATTACTGTTTAAAATTAACCAAAACCAATGTAAATCACATTCTAATGTATTTTGAGTTTGTATTCATTGAAACAACGTTGAAAAATTGGATAACTGACAAAAGATTGTCATTCTATCATTCTATGAGATTGTACAATAAGGAAGTTGAGTTCTTTTTTTATATCAATGTTCACATGCTAACTTGAATATTAGTAATTTTTTTTTTAAAGTTCGTTTTCATAATTAAATTAATTTTATAAGTTTGAATTTTATTAAGCCCGTGAAAATGCCCGCAACAGTATAATACCGTGCGGCAGAGTTCGTGACGTAACCCGGTCCTTGATTGTGTGAAATATAAGGGAAAATATTTACAAAACCGGGACACGAAATGGATGGACGAAAAAAATAAATTTAAAAAGTTGTAGTAGTTAGATATTAACTAGTGCTAATCAATTCATTTACTGGAATTTTGGAAAAAGTGCATTTAAATGGTGATTTTTTAAATTTAAAAACACGAAATGACATTTTTCAACGAAACTTGCAACAGTTCCTAACATAGCGGTCGGTGAAAAATGACATTTCGTGTTTTTAAATTTTAAAAATAACTATTAAAATGCACTTTTTTCGAAATTCCGGAAACTGAATTGATTAGTACTAGTAAATATCTAACTACAACTTTTTAAATTTATTTTTTTTCGTCCATATTAAACGTGTCCCGGTTTTGTTAATATTTTCCCTTATATTTCACACAATCAAGGACCGGGTTACGTCACGAACTCTACCGCAGGGTATTATGCTCTTGCCGCCGTTTTCGCGGGCTTTATAAAATTCAAACTTGTAAAATTAATTTAATTATGAAAACGAACTTTAAAAAAAAATATATATATACTGGTATTTAAGTTTGCATGTCATCTACATGAACATATTTTTTATAAGTCAAAATATTAATTCACTCAACTTTCCTATTGTACAGTCACGTTTTTGGTCCAAGCGGAAGATATAATATTGAAACAGATACACACAATATTTAAGGGACAAAAAATGATGTTTTATGCAAATTGTGGAGGAATTACACAACACTGAATGTTGAGACAGTAAGTCAATGAAATAACTAAAGACAAGACACGAAAATGGCTTTATAAAAAGTACATACCCTTCATTTCAATTCAAAACCCTATTCAACAAACATCCTACGCAACTTTGGTTATGCATTCATTGAAATATTGTATAAATTCTCAAAAAAATATCATATCTCTATTATTTACAATTCAAGGCTGTTTGGGACCATACAAAATGAAGATAATTACAGGTTGTAGTGTATTTTGGGTTCTTATTGTTGAAAACTAGTGCAAAATCTCAAAAAAATGAGTCACTCTGTCATTTTACTGCGAGATTTTTCGTAGATATGCTAAAATAAGTGACTAAAAAACTCACCCTCTGTTCGGTCCCTTTGGAAGAACAACCGGCAGGACGATCCCTACGACGGCCCAAATGGCCGATATGATGATCACAACCAGTGCAGAAGCGCCCATTTTGCTGGAAATTCGAGGAAATCAATCTCAAAACAGAGAAATAGCACACAACGAGAGACGTAAGGTCGGGCGAAATGTCAGGTGCTAGATTTAGTCGCGTCAAGTTGGCGCACTGACTGTCAGTCACATGATTGTCAAAATGGTGAACGAAAGAACATAGCATTAGACACTACTATTACTCATGTTTTTAAATAATTTTATTTTGGAAATAACACTACACTATCTTATTCTTACTTTATTAAAATTACTTAATTTTAGTAATTTATAAAAACGTTTTATATTTTGATAAATTAAAAAGCTACAGTTATGTGTACTCACGGTAGGTACTATTATCGGTGACCGGTCTACTCAGTGGAAACTTTGTATGAATATTGAGTACAAACTTTTCATCGGATGTTAATTTCTCACATGATAATTCATCATGTCTCAAAGCGTCAAAAACTGATAATTGGGGTTTTTAACCTTAGGTTAGGTTAGGTGAAGGGGGGAGGGGGAGGAAATGGAAGGATGGGTTAGTGTGAGTTATGATGTGATGAATTATCATGTGAGGAAGTATCGTATTTGAAGTGTCGTGTCGTGAAGAACGAGGCTTTAAATGCTGCTATTTCTCGTGATGACAAATTAATTTCTTTCGCAAATATGACTGACTTTATAGTATTTCGCTCACAAATTAATAATTACTTTTGGTAGTATCATTATTTTCGCCTTAAGTATGTAGGTACAATACGCGCCAAACTTAAATTTCGACCTGAACTTGATACGATCCATTCTTTCGCAGTAACAGACACTTATTGACTTTACAATGACCGTCAGCGAAAGAGAAAGATGCGTAAAACATACAAGCGACAGAGAAAGGCGATTGCGGGAGGGCACGCTGCTTTTCCGACCTTAAACTCGCCTTTTGCGACGTTTTATGTATCAACTTCAGGTCGGTATTAAAGTTTGGCGTGTACTGTACGTAATTTCCACAGCCATTACCCACAACATTTATTTAAAATTTAAATCATTACAAGATTTTAAATAAAATTACAATCATTTAAATCATTACACATAGAATTGTAACTTTTTCGTAGAATACTTCTAATAGAGTGGACTGAAATGTATTATAATGTAGATCATAGATTTATAATAATATAACTGGATGGATTTCTCGCGTAAATTGGCCGGTTTTCCGGTTTCATCCATCTTTAGAGAGGGCAAAAGATATGAGAACTCAGAAAACTTCATAAAGAGAACTTGCAATATCTCACATCTTTTGCCCTCTAAAGCCGTTGAAACTGGAAGACCGCCCAAAATTCGTTACGGCAAAGAGAGTCATCCATTCATTTATATTATACAGGGTGTTAAGGTACGTACATGACTTACTTTAACCAGTACTTCCTGACATTATTTGGAATAAAAAATGTCAATGAAATTTTCATCTCCGGTGACTTTTTTGATGATATATATTATATTTCTTCAAAATCAAACAACAAAAAAAAATTCCACACGACGTCACTGGTCACTCAGCCGAGATAACCGCCCCCACCACTTACCCCGCCCCCAACTGTCCAACACCTACTACGAGTATTTTTTATGGTTTCTTAAAAAAATAATAAAAAACATCAAAAATGTCACCGGGATTTAGATTTTTTACTCCAAATAGTGTCAGGAATCACTGATTAACCACTGGAGCGACAGAGCAATTTAAAACTTTTTCCTCGGATTGCTAAAGGAAATTTTTCCACCTACATAAAAAAAATCATTCCTCCGAATTTGAATATGGAGACATACAAACTAATTATAGTTCTATGTAGCCAATGAATTCACTTATCTTTCGACTATTATCACATACTCGTAGGATTTATGAAAAATAAATTATTAAAACATTTTAAAGAATCTAGAGAACATTTATTTAATATATATTCTGTAGCTTTAATAAAAATTTGCCACATTTTGGCAACAAAGCAATCCGTGGTTGTGGAAATAGCGCCATATTGTGGCAAAAAGCGCTCGAGTGGTTATAGTAAGTCAAGTCCGTACCTTAATATCCTGTATAAATCTATGATTTAGATAATAGATATATAATTTATTACAGAAATATACGTTTTACAAGCAAAATCTAAAGATTTTAAATGGCAGCTTTACTGCTGCTGTCGATAGCTCGGGAGTCAAAGTTGCCGTTATCCCCCATACGAAATCATCAAGTAGTCACTATTATTGATTTTTTTTTTACGATATGGCAAGCACAAATCGATCAGATTCCTGAATATGGTTGCTAAGAAACGAAATTCATAACAAAACCAATCTACTTCAAACTTCAAATCATAATGACGTTTGTTTTCTAAACATATTTACGGATTATTGCATCAATTAATTAATTAAGGGAATTCGTAAGATTTTTCAAAATGTATTACACTTCACGTTCTTTGACGGGAACTAATTCGTCAAACACAAATGAAATAGGTAAATATCTTTATGTGAATACAAGAGTCCCAACTTTTTTTAAATTTTTTTAATAGTGAATACCTCACAAGAGTCCCAACTGCTTCCGTCTGGAGCCAGTGAGACTATGGCATCCCCTATTGGGGTATGTTATGAGGCTGAACGTAAGTGGGGAAGGGAAGGAGACGAGGAAGAGGAAGGTGGGGAAGTACCTGGCTATTCAGATCAAGTCACTAAACATGGCTAAATCCATTTCAAGCAAAGTTTCAATTCTGAATGGTGGTCTTACACCAGGGCGAAACTAACTGCTTCCAAACGTCTGGAGTGAGGAGGTTGATAGTTATGAGGGGAAGATGGAAATGGGGAAATACCTGGCTATTCAGATCTGGTACTTTCTTCTATTCTTCATCAAGTTTTCATTACAATTTTGGAGACGGGTATGGGTACCGCTGCCCCGGAAACCATTTATTGCATTACCAACACCTTTGCCATAATATGTCACCCCAAGTAGATCACTACGTTTAGTGAATTATCAGGGGTGCTCAGGTTCATGGGGTGAGGTTTGTCCGGATCTTGGCGGCGGATGTGTCTGCCCACCAAGTGCTTGGCAGACAGATCGGGAGAGACTGGTTGAGGGAGACTGTAGACCTCTCCGTCAGGACTCTCTTGACCAATCGCCTTGCACCGCAGCGGGAGGGATGGATTCATACGTCCGTCACTCCTTGACACACTGACCCTTAGATTCCTTCCCACTCCTCTTACGTTTTTCCTTCCCAGAACTTCCTCACCTTCCTTTTCCTTAAAAACCCCCTACACAGCATCCCCAAAGATGACGTAGGCCCTGAGGTGAATTATTTTCCTCAGGGTCTCCTGTGTGGAGCAAATGTAAAAAAAAAATGGCACAGCTATAGACGACCTCCGTGATCGAGGGGTAAGGCTCTACACTAGCAATCCGAAGGTCGTGGTTTCAAATCTCGGCGTGCGCAAATAAATTTTATTGGATTAATTTGTGTTATTTCACAATTTATTCATTGAAAATAATAAGTTTATAGTATATTTGCAGCAAGTTCCAGAGTGGAAGATACTCTCAGTATCGCCCTGGTGTAAGACCACCATTCAGAATTGAAGCGTTCCTTGAAATTGCTTTAGCCTTGTTTGGTGACCAGATTTGAATAACCAGTCACTTCCTCACCTTTCTCTTATCTTCAGCTTCACAACATATCCCAATTAAATTGGAGATGCCATTGTCTCACTGGCTCCATAAGCAGTTGGGACTCTTGTGCAGTATTCATATAAAATATAATAAATCACATTGGGATTTGACCATAAGGAGGGGCTTCATGATTGCGAACGCAATTGCACCTTCTGCATTCTAGAATTCAATCACAGAATGCTGTATAATACGAACATCGATAGCTGTGCTGCCACCTGTTGACGGAGAAAATTACAACTGCAGTAGATTGTAGAAGAATGTTGGAGGAATGGCGCCAAATTAAAATTTTTCACTTAACTAACTTTATTTAACTCGTCGCCGGCCGCAGTCCCCCCGGCGGGTCCTGTTTTTTGAAGCAATTTTGTCCCTTATGTATAAAGAAATTGTATAAAGAACAAGGTCAGAATCGCTTGGGCCATTCTCGTTCTTGACATAACGAAATACTGGATAGCGTCTAGCCACTCCGAATAATTCACAATGACGCGCCGGGCATCAAAGATGGTGGACAAATGGCTGCCGCTTGATAATATGAACAAAGTCATATTCGAAGTCTATATTTTTTCATTGTTTTTTATATAAATCCATTGTGGAAAGCATAGATTTGAGTGATTATTAGGAAGATCGTTTTATGTACATTATTTTGATCTAATTTTTGTAATATAAAAATTGAGTTCGTAAGAAAGGTGAGAACTGTCAAATATTTTACGTTGTATTGAAAAAATATATTTTTCCTATGCTGGCTTTCAACTTGTCAAATAGAAAAAAATAGAAGGTATTCGTTTTTGAGTGACCCTCGTAGTAATAACCTGCCCCAATTTTCTATATACTTACCATAAATATAATAACAATTAAATTTAAAAAAATGAATGTGCCATATGTTCCAGTGATAGATGACGATGAGGATTATCTGGGTTTCGAGTCTCCCCTGGCGCTGAACCCCAACTCCTTGCTGCAGGATCAGGGCTTCCAGGAGGCGCTCAGGGCCACGCCTATCGGAAAGAAACCCTCGCTGGTAAGTACAGCCATCTCTTACTCTCTCTTAACTCAAGATATAAACAAACCCCAATGTCTCCACCTACCAAATTTTAGAGGCAGACAATTCTGGTTCCTTGACAAAACAGAATAGGTACAATTGAAGAAAAGTGTATTAAAACGACAGTAACAAATCAGAAAAGTAACAAAATAGAATAATGATAATTCAAACAGTAATAAAACAGAACACTAATAAAACAACAGTAACAAAACAGAACCATAACAAAACCAAATAAAGTCAAATCAAACCATAACAGAGCAGAACAGTCAACAAAACAAAACAGAACAGTAACAAAAGCGAATATGTAATTTCAAATCAAACAGTAACAGAACGGAAAAGTAACAAAACCGAACAGTAAAAAAACAGAACAGTAAATAAATCAGAACAGTAAACAAAACAGAGCCGTACACGAAACAGAGCAGTAAACAAAACAGAACACAAAACAAAACAGAGTAGTAAACAAAACAGAACAGTAAAAAAAAAACAGAACAGTAGCAAAATGGTATGGTGATAAAACGGAACAGTAACAAAACAGAATAGTAACAAAACAATATGGTAACAAAACAGAACAGTTACAATTCAGAAGATTCATTGAAAAATATTAAACAGAAAACATAAACTAACCTAACCTAACCTAACATAAACTGACCTAACCTAACCTAACATAAACTAACCTAACCTAACCTAACCTAACATAAACTAACCTAACCTAACATAAACTAAACTAACCTAACATAAACTAACCTAATCTAACCTACAACAACATCTGTCATGATTTGAATGTGATTTTTAAAAAAACAAACCACAGATAAATTATAACCGCTGATTTAATTTGAAGACGGGCAGGACCGGCACATCCTACGGGGGCCGCCTTGGCACAGGAGCCGGGCGGCTGGTGACGGGTATGGCGGCTCCGGGTACGGGCCGCACGGGCACGGCGCTGAGGCTGCAGACAGGAGCGCGCCCGCTGACTGCCATGCGCGCCGCGGGATACAGCGCCGCGGCCCCCGGGCACGGTCGCCCGCCCGCTCCGCCACTGGTCACACCCACGCAGGACTCGTAAGTAAAGATTGATTAAGAGGATACCCGGCGGTGATTTTTCCATACAAACGTATTCCCTATTTATCTCTCTGGATTTTAACCCTAGAGAAAATATTGTTTTTGCATAAAATAGATATCAACTACTAGCGTGTCGGTACTTTTTTTTTTTTGATAAGTTACTTTTTATAGAAGTTATGACCTTCCAAAAATCAATAAAATTGACTGGTTTAAACGCCGTCAAAAGATGTTCAGTATACAAACCAGACAATGTTTTTTTTTAAAAAGCAAAACGTACAGACATAGAATAGTTTTTTCTTATGTAGTTGGTAAAAAAAAAAATTGAAAATCAGTCCACTTTTGGAGGAGAAAAGTGGGGAATACAAAACCTCCATTTTAGTTAGGTGTCAGTGCATTGTCCCTTTCGCTCAATATCCGGTGGAGTAAGAGCAACAGTGACAGCAATATTTTAGTAAAATCTATTTCTGCACCACCGGGTATCATCTTAATAACTGAGTTTTTTTTTGTTGTTTTGATTAATGAAGACAATATTAGGGAAACTCAATCGAAAATCTGAAACAGAAAAAACAGGAAAAGAAAATTGTTCACATCTGGGACCTTCGTCTCTATTAAAATAAGTATTCTTCCTAGATTTGCAGAAAAGTCAATAAATGTCGCATATTAAATAAAAATGTATAAATTTATCCAAGACACTGCATAGATAGCATTTTGTTCGAGTTGAATCTTGCAAAGATAGCAGCCAATAAAAATTTGCATTAAGAAAATGAAGATAATGTTGGTAGTTCTCAGTCGAAGTATGATTTTTTTACATTAGGTCCACACAGGAGGCCCTGAGGAAAATAATTTCCCTCAAGGCCTATGTCATCTTTGGGGATGCTGTGTGGAGGGTATTTTTAAGAAAAAAAGGAGAAGAAGTTCTGGGAAGGAAAAAGGTATGAGGGTTGGGTAGGAATCTGGGGTTCAGTGTGTCTAGATCATCCGCCGCCAAGACCTAGATAAACCTTACCCCGTGAACCCGGGCACCCCTGCTAAGTCACCAAACGTAGCGAACCACTTGGGGTGACCTATGGCAGAGGTGTTGATTATCCAATAAATGGTTCCCGGGGCGGCGGTACCCATTTCCGACTCCCAATTTGCAACATTACAGTTAAATACGACCGAATTGGAAAGGGATACAATAGCTCAGTTGGTAGAGCACCGGCCCGGAAAGCCAAAGATCCTGGGTTCGAGTCCCAGATTTATTCGCATCTTTTTCTGTTTTTTTCTGTTTCAGATTTTCAATCAAGTTTTGCTAATATTGTCTTCATTAATTAAAATTTGACAATTTGAGGTTAAACTCATTAAGTTAAAAATATAATAAATAAACTAAGTTTTGTGATAATAAGGAAAGCAATATTCGAATTAACACCATAAATCAAACATGATTTACGAATGTTTGTTTTTTCACATATTATTAACTATGCCATAAAATAACACCAGGAAGCATAAAATGACATTTTGAAATATCCTACTACTAACCCAAAAAACATCAACATTTTGCTTAATTCACTACAAGTTTTTGTACATTAAGCACAGTACAGACTCGAAGCTTACACACAAAGATACTGTGTTATAAAGTATCTTTTCTACTGACACACTACGTTATAAAATATTTCTTCCTACGGCAGGAGAAGGGGTCAGTTGAAATCGGAAGCGGTCGAGAAAATATCATTTCTTTGTACTAAATATGTCAACTTGACAGCTCCGTGCATGCTCCGTGTATTCGAAATGACCCCCTCTCCTGTTTACGGCGAAACTACTGTTACTGTTGCATAACTTTTCTGATATCGCGATCGTAGCGGTCACGAAAAATAACGCCGATTAGCGAAGATTCAAACCACTCTTATAACACATGATCTTTTTATGTCTGGCGGGTCTGTATGGGATTGTACGGCGAGCGCTACTGTGTTATAAGTATCTTTTTGAGGTGAATTGGCCAGTTGTTATGTTCTGCTTTTGTGTGTCGTGGCTCACTAGCCCACGATGTATTTTTAAGTAATAACAACGTAAGTTCGTTTTATATTTTATTGGGAATGATCGTAAAGAAAATGATATTATAAGTAACGTCTGATCAGACGCTTAGTCTGTCGGCCCCATTATAATTTATTTGGTAGTGTTTATGAGTAATCTGAGTATTGTACCAGATAGAGGGAACACTTTTACATATAACCGCATACTCAACTCAAATTTCATTTTTTTCGGAGATGTCTGACTAATCAACTGAATGATCAATATCATCTTTGAGGATGCTGTGTGGAGAGTCTTTTTAGAAAAAGAAGGAGAAGAATTACTGGGAAGGAAAAGCTTATTAGGGGTGGGTAGAATTCTAGAGGATCAATGTGTCTAGGAGTGACGGATGTATGAATCCATCTCTCCCGTTGTGGTGCAAGGCGATGTGCCGATAGAGTCCTGCTGGAGAGATCAAAAGGTCTCCCTCTACCAGTCTCTCCCGATCCAGCCTGCCATGGAGGTGGACAGACGCTATGAAGAACCAGTCTACCATGAGTGATATATATCTATGGTCTACATTTAACTTGTTGAAAGCCAGCATACAAAAAATATATTTTTTCAATACGACGTAAAATATTTGACAGTTCTCACCTTTCTTACGAATTCAATTTTTATAACATTTCTTTTGTGATATAATACAAAAATTACATCAAAATTATGTAGATAAAACGAACTTCCTAATAATCACTTAAATCTATGCTTTCCACAATGGATTTATATCAAAAACAATTAATAAATATAGACTTTGAATGTGACAGCTATCATATTATCATGCGGCAGCCATTTTGTCCGCCATCTTTGGTGCCCGGCGCGTCATTGGCAATTAATATGAATTATTCGGAGTGGCTAAATGATATCCAGTATTTTGTTATGTCAAGAACGAGAATGGCCCAAGCGATTCTGACCTTGTTCTTCATACAATTTCTTTATAGGTACATAAGGGGCAAAATTGCTTCAAGCATCCAGACCCGCCGGAGGGACTGCGGCCTAAAAAACTGGTGAAATTGTTGTTTGTATTAAAAGAATTCATCCTTGTTGCATCTGTATTTTTAAAGTCGGTTTTAGGTTTGAAATTGTTAAATAATAGACAAAAAATATGCTGACGCATTTGTGATGTGTCGAATTGAACTTACAATGTTGAATTTCAGAGTGGAAGAGAAAATAAAGCAGATGGAAGCCAAAATCATCAGACTCATCGAAGAGTCGTGCGCTTTGAGAATACCCCGAGAGGCTGACGGCATCACCACACAGAGAACAAGCGACCAAGCCGTTCCATACGACCCTGCCAAAGTTAGTTGAAATTACCTGATCTAACCAACGAAATAGCTCTAACCATAACACAAAATGAACTACAAAATCATTAATTAAGATAGATCTGTTGATACTGCCTAAAGTAACTAAATACTATTTTACTACCGCTTACTGTTGTTGTGGGTACATAATTGCATGCCAATGGCATTAGCTAAAAGTCGCCTACTGTTGCATCCGAAGATGCATTTGGTGAAATGGACTGTAAATAAATATGAAACGAAAAACTAAACGAAATGGTATTTGTTGGAATTGGGTGATAATATGTGTTGGGAACAAAAATGGGAAACAAGGAAAAGGAAACCAATCACTTACCTCTCGGGAACTTGACACAAACTTACAAGTACAGTTTATTTCACTAAGATACCTCCAGGTATTATTGCCCAACAATACAAACAAGTAAACACGAAGTTATGCACAATTATATTAACACAACAAAACGAAACTTGCTTCAAAAAACTCTTGCTAGATTCCTCTTCCTGTCTCTGTTTTTCCGGAAAAAAAGCCCTCCAATTTTCCAATCACTGTTCCAAGTTCAAAATTTCTTTCAGAAAGTGATGTGGAAAGGGAGAGGTAGGTACTGGGTAAAATGACATCCAGGTAGGAGCCATGCATATTATCATTTCAAAACCAAACACCTACAATACGTCCCCTTAGGGTCAAAAAAACGTTATCTCATTTTTCTACAGATCTGTGTATCTGTGATGATGAGACCAGTATCTGTATTGATGAGATCAGTATCTGTAGTTTTCTACAAAATTGATGTATATGTTTATCCGTTGAACCTATGGATACGTTTCTTTGTCACTTAACGTAATGTGTTATTTTGTGGCTAGCAACATCCGTAACTCAAAATCGATAAAAATTGAGATACTTTGACTCTAAGGGGCCGAATAATGCTTATCGCCAACTTTTCTGCCTACCGAGACTATAGCACCACGGAAATGTTCCTGGAAAAATGATTTCACCTTTTCGGAGCATTTCTTTGCTTGGAAGCTTATGGCGCAGACCAAGGGCATAGCTATAACATTTACATGAGGGGGTTTGACCCTAAGGGGGGGTTCGATTCTGGGGAAAGCAAGGGAGAAAGGGGGGGTTGAGATTTATTAGAAACTTTTTTTGGGATCTCTGCTTACAACCATTTATTACGTACATCACATTGATGAAAGAGATCTATCTTTCGACTAATTTTCTGATTTTCTTAGAAGAAATTTTTTCAGAAAAATAATAAATAAAAAATAATAAAATAAAAAAGATAAACTGTTTTTATAAAAATTTCTCAACCTATTTTACGACCAATTGTCGGAGCTAAAATTTTCCATTTCATATTTTGACGAAAAACACCATTTTCACTCCCAAAGCTGCCTAGATGGATCCCGCATCCCGCCTGAAGGCCCAACATCATACTAAAAAGTCAAATATTCTCCATAAATGACTATTTGCATATTATAGTTTTAATATTTTTTCACTTTTTTCTTTTGTTTTTTTTTCTGTTTTTATTCCATGTATTTTTATTATTACTCTGAAATAGGGAATATATTGAATAGCACTACACCTGCACACCTTCTGAAATACGACAGAGTATAATATATCTATATATATATATATAAAAATTTTAACGGGTTTAGTTTTTCACATAGGAAAAACTAAGCCCTTTCATACACTTTTCTATATAAATGATCATCTAGTAAATCCACATTATGCAAGTGTATTATATAAGTATAATTAATACAAAACAATACAAGAATATAATATAATATATAATATCTATCATTATTATTAAATGGTATTTTGTGTGTTGCAGTCTCTGGCAAAGGCCCAAGAAGCGAGTGCATTGGAGCGACAATTGCAACGACTGCACGCGCAAGCCGGTACCATCGACTCAACCAACATGGACCTTTCTTTTACTGTAAGCACTTTTAAATCTATCACTATGGTATTACTGTAGTGAGATATAGAAGCCAGCATCACACTGCATACAATAGATCATAGATAGGATGATGAAATGTTGAAGATATGGTAAAAAAGACCATAGGTAGGCCGTAGCAACATTGCTAAGGCTGGTTTGTAATGATTATAGCGTTTACAAATTCTCTGATTGATTCGGCGTTAGGTGTTATACTTCGAAATAGTGAATAGAGCAAACGTGCCAATAAGGCAAACCAGCAAAAATTGCATTTTCAAGGCATTATTTGTTGGTAACATTTTTTTTCCATCTATAATTTATTTATTTTTATTTTATTTATCTGTTAGACACATTTTTTTACATACATGTAGTAAGGAAGCTTTGACTGTCCAACTAGGAAAGTTTCCCGTTTTAGGACAGTCAAATTGCCCGGTTTAGTTCACATTTACACACGCTGTTATTATGAATTACATTTATATATACATATGTAGATATAATAAAAATTTTGAAAAATAATAAAAAGCTACTAAGAGTACAAGGTTAAAAAAAAAAAAAAAATTTATGATAGTAATTTTAAAAAAATAAATAAAAAAATATATAACAGAAAAATAAAAACTTTCTTAGATATATTTGTACACCCGAATGTTAGTTTGAGTTTTTATGAAAATACATGATAGATGTTATCAAGGTACATGTAATATAATATTCATAATTAATAACTCAGGTGCGGGGCATACGTCATTCCTATGTCTACCTACGTTAAATTGTCATGAAAACAAGCTTATGTGCCCAAGCGGTTAAGGAAAAATGTAGTCGGGGTACATAACATTATTGAGAAATTCAATTTATAATTATAATATAAGATATAGATTATTTGCGTTCCTTATTTGTTTGCTTTTACTAAGCTGTGCATTAATGTATGTAATCAAGGTACATAATCAAGAACAATGTACATAATCAAGGTACATAATCAAGACCGGTCAGTGGTTGAGTGGGCATCACGTTTGGGTCCCACCCAGGCATTCCGTGTTCGATAACTCGGCTGGCTAAGTCCTCCATCACAACACAAGCAACCTCTTCCGCTTAGTGCGGTGCTAGTAGGAGATTTTCAAATGTTGTTGGGATATTCGTAACCCGGGAGTGTTTGATTCTCTTTAAAAAGAAAAAAAAAAACTAGTTATATGAAAACATATTTGAGAAAGTACATTCGAATATAAGATATAAATTAGGTGGACATCTTAATTCATTCGCTATCACTGTGCTGTGTATCTACTAATTTTGTGTATAATAAAAAATAAAAATTATGACATTATTAAGACTTGTGTAAGACGTGTTTGTAATATATATTATGTGATTTTTAAGATGTATGGTAGGAATTTTTAATTTAGCTGCCAGTAATCTTACTAATATTATAAATGCGAAAGTTTGTATGGATGTATGTGTGTTTGTTACTCTTTCACGCAAAAACTACTGAATTAATTTTAATAAAACTTTACAATAATATAGCTCATACATCAGAATAACATATAGGCTATAATTTATAAAGCTAGCTATTTTCCATATATATTACAAATAATATTTATTGTTTAATAGAAAATGTCACAATTTGAGAATGACATTTTGCAAAACAATGATTGTTAAATAAAAATTCTATTTTAGAAAATATTTAAATTAGTGAATATTTGAAGTACTTGCCTAATACTTTGAATCGAATGAAGAATTATAGATATTTGAAATAAATAGGTTAAGAATTTTGGTATAAACATAGATGGGACCTAGGAAAAGAAAATAGGCTTCTCGAAGAATCCTGCACAGACGAAGTCGCAGGTCATAAGCTAGTAATGAATAAATGTGAGTACAGAACGAGAATCTGTTTTTCTTGTTAATTTTTAATTGATAAACTAATGTTTGACAAAATTTTATGCATAGCGCAAAAGGTAACAATTATTATAAGCAATAATTATCAGCGTATCTTTTCTCGGAAGATTGTTTCAATATGGATAAGTGTTTCAGGCTGATATTATTGCTTATAATAATTGTTGTTTTTCTTGTGTCTATTTCTTAAGTTGTACTTTGAAACTTTACTGTTTTTAGTTATACTTCATAGATTATTTAACCTTAGGGGCGTAGCTATAGAATTCATACGGGGATTATTAGGGAGGGGGGGAAATTTATTAGAAAGTTTTTTGGGACATTCTCAACACAACTTATTATTAACATTGTATTGATAAAAGAGATGGTTCAAATTATATTGTGTCATTTTCTAGGAATGTAATCTACAAGTACTATTCTCTTTTTTACCACTTTTGAACCCCATAAATTCCCACCACCCCCTTACTAACGCCATTGCTTTTTCTGTTATCCTTTTTGGAAACGGCATATAGTCTATTTTTGTTATTTATTTTTCGGGTGTTACAACCTTCTTTATCCAACTTTTCGGACAACGTTATGGTGTCCATCATAAAAAATGTGCCAACAAAAAAACTTTTGTCTGTGAAAATCTTAAATCATATCTGGACATAACCACTGGAGCGATTGGTGTTCAGTTTTTGATTGGTCATTCGATGTAATTAATATCATTCCTCAAAATATTAATATGGAAACATATAAACTGTTTACTGCGGTTTAACGCTAATGAATCTACCTAGATTTCACCATTATTTATCCCATATTTGTAGGTAAATAAGTAAGTTCATGTAAGAAAATAAAAGCGGTTAAAATTTTGACCTAAATGGCTCCAGTGGATAGTATACTTCTTTTTTGTTATCCTAATGACCAAGAATTGAAAATCAGTAAAATTTATTAATTGTATGGTAATTACTTTGTGATATCAGGTGACTTTTAACCTGTCGTGCGCCCTGATGCGCGCCGGCCTGCCTGCAGAAGCCCTGGGCGCCCTGCACTCGGCGGCCGGGGGGCACGGGGCGGGCACGAGCGGCACGGTCCCCCCGGCTCATGCGCCCGCACGCCGCGGTCTGCTGGCGGCCAGCGCACACCTTGCACTCGGGGAGCACCGGCGCGCGCTCAAGCTCTACAGGATGGCGTTGGACGGAACCCCTGCTACGGAGAAGGACCTCAAGTAAATATTATCCTAAATTATTTACTTCAGAAAAGAAAAACCACACTGGCATTGGGGACAAAAAAAGATACCCGCAAAGTAGGAACTGATGATGATCAGGAATGCTGATTTACCCTGATTTTCTGCCATCGCTTGTCTAATTCCGCTGGTTCTCACTCATTAGCTCTCGATGGACTCTTATATATTTCAACACGGTTGAACAAAGGCTCCGTATTCAACACTGACAATATGTGTTGACAGGGTGATATGTAATTTTCAACTACATACTGTGATTGTATCTAGTCGGCATAAGGTGGGCAGGAAAAAAAAGCAGGGCCAGGAGTCGGATAAGTATAATCGGATACAACCACACAACCAGTCATCGACAGCCGCCTGCCTTCAGTCTGGAAGTTTCTATGGCTCCCTTCGTTGCATTAAGCATCGTGTGGTAAAGTTTTTTTTTACCGTTATTATCGTTACAAGCTACCCGCCCAGCAATCGAATTCAGTAAACGTTTAAAATAGATTTTTGAGGCACATTAAATTCTGCTCTTTTCGATCTCATGGTAGTAATGAAGACTCTACAAAATTCTTCAATATACAGAGACATTAACTTGCCAAAGAAATATAGCTCAAAAAAACTTCAAGAGAAAACGCCACATTACATTTTTTTATTTTTTATTATTAATAATTCAAAAAAGATACATAAATTACAAATACATTTTATACACTAATTAATTATATAATATATATGTTTGATGTACCCCCATAAAAAAGCAGGGCTTGTGTGTATGGGGGGGAGGGGTGTTATTATATAGTTTTTATTTGTTATGATTTAGTTCAGGTTTTGAGTGTGCTTTTTAAGGTGAGTTTTAAATTTTTTTATATTAGTATTCATGTTTCTAATATTTTCCGGTAATGAATTAAAGAATTTTACTCCGAGATATTTATGATTTAATTGTCCAATTGTTTTTTTACATTTTGGAATAGGAAATATATGTATATAAAAATCTCGCGTCACAATGTTCGTCCAAGGTAAACTACAAAACTACTTAACCGGTTTTGATGAAATTTGGCTTACTGTGTGTAATTTGGTCCAACTTAAAAGATGGGATAGTTTTTTATTTCAATTATTAATCTCAATATTTATTATTGCGAATTAAATGTTTGTTATGCAACAATGATTTGAAATTATTTGTAAGTTCCATAAGTTTCTGACAGATGGCGGTGTGATTATAATTTATGGACACAACACTTGGTAATCTAGGTTAGGTTACGTTAGGTTAGGTTAGGTAGATGGCGTTGTGTTTCGTTAGCCACAGAAATGCGTGGGCGGGTCAGCTAGTAATGCATATAAATTTAGTTGCATTGTTCAAATCACCCTGCTACATTTGTAGGAGGACCCTTGGTAAACTAGCTGGGTGTTAAATTCTGATGACTATTTTCAGATTGAAGATAATGCACAACATTGGGTTGCTATTGGTGAGAATGGGAAAGTTCCGAGATGCAGTCACCAACTTTCAGCACATGATGCATGAGGGACCTGACTTCACTACAGGTAAAACCATCATAAAATAAATAAAAATTAAAATAGTCAATGTAGTGTGGGAATAAGTTCTAACAGAAATAGATTACGCGAATTTTAATCACGGGCAACCCAAAGCTGATTGCAACCCTGGATTCGTGCAACAGCGCCGCGAACCCTTTCGACAAATCATTCCAATTACCACCATTCTCGTTGCAGCAGACTTATTCCCGCAAATCCTTCAGATTATTATTTACGTTGATTGTGTGTTTTATATTTAAAGATTTAAAATAAAATCTAAAGTTTTTACATTACATCAGAGTTCTTAATTACAAACCATATACGTAGAATAGTGATCGTTGAAGTAAGTACGCCGGTCGCTATTCTCTATATTTGGTGACCCCGACGTGATATGGCGACTTACTAGGGTTGCTCGGGTTCATGGGGTGAGGTATGTTCAGGTCTTGGCGGCGGGTGTGTTGGCCCACCATCTGCGTGTCGGGCCAGACCTCTCCAGCTGGACTCTCTTGCCTTGCATCGCAGAGGGGAGGGATGGATACATGCATTTGTCACTTCTAGATACACTGGCCCCCAAATTTATTATCCGTCCATTTTTTTTTTCTCATTCCCAGAACTTCCTCTCCTTCATTTGACTCGTTCTCGAGTTCAACTGCTCTCAGCTGTTTTGATCTTTGTTTACTGTATTTATTTTTAAATAGATATATGTATAATTACTGCCCTCTATGTTCATTTAACGTTCTTAAAAGGTTCGAGCTTTCGCTGAGAGGGTTCCATTTGTACCGACAGTCATAGGACGGTAAAATAGAGAGCTGCTGTTGTTTCCTGTTACATTTAAATGCCTTTTTAATTTGTTGGACGTTTGATTATAAAAGGGTCAGTTCCCTAAAAACTTTCTCTTTTTCTGTAAAATAATCGAATGGCAAACAAGGCTTATCACTTTTAATTTTTCTTTGAACGGGGAACCGGGCTGTAAACTAGTAATTTATCTCTTGTTTTAAGTAGTGTCCGACCGAACTTTCGGTTTCGGTTTCGGCCTAGTTTCGGCAAAAAAATGGGTTTCGGTTTAGTTTCGGTTTCGGCTGCCATACAGCCGAAACTACGGCCGAAACCGAAACTGAATTCGGGAGGTTTCGTGCTGCGATCGGATATGCTCGGTGCACTGAGCTGCGAGCGACGAAGTGTCATTTTGCTGCGTTAGCACTCATAGTCGTGTCAGGACAGTCAGGACTTGTTGATTTGCATACGTCAAAGGACATCCTGCTCTGATTACTTCAACATTATTGAATCCCAGATTAAAAATTACATATTTGAATTCTGATGAAGTTGATAATTGTGCGCGGGCGTCGTTAGTGCAACAATGAGCAAAAGCTGTAATTCTGGCGACCCACAGCTATCTTATCTTAATCATCTAGAATCGCGTTTTCTGAAAGAGGAGAAGGGCTATGGGATGCCCATGACTTTTAATAGAAGCAACTTCTGGTGTAGATAATGGTGATCGCACACAAGTTGAGCAAATTATTCAAGCCTACTTAACAGAGCCAAGGTTACAAGAAACGCAGATATTTATTCTGACTAGAATTCTAGTCCATTTCTGTCTTTGACAAAGGTTGCAGTGAAATTCTTGTCGGCTCCACCGACGGATGTTTCCAGTTAACAACTATTTAGTGCTGCTGGTCAAATTTATTATAACCGGAGAAAAGATTTCTGTGGCAAAAAAGTTGATAAAATTATTGTTTCTCACTTATAACATGAGATTGTTTAATTATGAATACTGATAATAATTAATTCATTAAAATTATTAATGATTGCAGCACATTGGAGCTCTTCACAGTTTTTTTTTTAGTTTGAGTTCAATTCTGAATGGTGATCTTACACCAGGGCGATACTGAGAGTATCTTCCACTCGGAACGTGCCGCAAATATACTATATCATTTTTTTATATTAGATTTTATTTTTAATCAATGAATTGTGAAATAACACAAATTAATCAAATGAAATTTATTTGCGCACGTCGGGTACGAACCCCTGGCCTTCGGATTGTAAGTCTAGAGCCTTACCTCTAGACAACGCCGGCCGTATTATTAATAGTACAGCTATTTGGTTCGAAAAAAAGAGGTTACCTGGAGAGTTTTCCGGGAGTTTTGAAAATTGGTAATTTTTGGCTGTTTTCGAATTTCAAATTTGCCAACTCGTATCTTTGCCGATCGGATAGTAAAATATTTTGGAGAAATATACGAAAAAAACGTAGTAAAAACGTACAAAATTAATGATTTTACCAAACAAAATTGTTTGTACGTTAATTGTAGGAAATTTTCTCTAGTTTAATTTTGTACATACATATTTTTATCGTAAAATGAGTCGGAAAGGAGATTTTGTCAAAAAAATTCTATTAGGTGCCATTTTTCCAATATGGCGGAGCGAGCGGCAAAGATGCGATGTGGCAATGTTGAAATTCGAAAAGAGCACATCGAAATCTATAAAATTACCGATTTTCAAAAACTCCAGGAAAACTTTCAAAACTACCAAATAATTGGGCTATAAGTATTATTTGTATAAAAAATATTTAGTTTTTGAACTCAGTAGATAGGTAATTTTTATTTTTATTATATTGAATTTCATTAAAAAGAGATCCTCACAAAATGACCAAAGTTTAGAAGAAATTATTTTGTTCTTAAGATGTAAGATGTTATAAAGTATTTTTTGTTTAGTGTACCTAAACAAATTAGAAAAAAAAATATATTTTTGTACCTATTTTTTTATGTTATTCGTAAATAACGTTTAAAAAGAAATAACAGACCTACCATTTCTTATTTTAATATTATTTACCAAAGAGTTCATTTGAAATAAATATACCTAGAATAAGGAGTTATATGTATTTCAAATCAGTATACCTAGAATAAGTAGGTATATTTATTTCAAATCATTATTTCAAAAAGCACAAATAATTTATTTGAAATACCAAGAGACAATTTATGTTATGTTTATTATTAGTTCAAATATCCGAGACGGGATGTTTAATATAAGGCTTTAAAATAAAGGCTGACTGATTAAGATTGATTATTTTTTTCCCATGATAATATGACCTTATATGGAAGTTTCGGTTTCGGTTTCGGTTTCGGCCGAAACTGAGATCAAAACCGAAATTCGGTTTCGGTTTCGGTTTCGGCAGTAAAAAGTAGTTTCGGTCGGACACTAGTTTTAAGGTGTAAACGTGTCGTTATCATGTAAACCTAAATTGTGAATTTGGAGTGTTTATTATTTGAAGAAAGACCCTATAAGTCTTAACATTACTCTTCCTCAATGTCCCTTTTTGTCACTATTTTGTTTTGTCTTGGAACCACTAATAACAACATGTCTTTAAATTGGTTTAACTGTAGGTCTGCACTTGGTTCTGTGTGAGGTCTCCCTGGGAGACCTTAATGGTGCACGTGCAGCCTTCCAGTCTCTTTTGCACGTGGACCTCGACCAGGATCTGGACCTTGAGGAAGACCTGCAGGAGAAGTTCCTCACAACAGAGGTCAGGTTAAACCTATTATTCAATTTTAGATAAGGCTTGATAGAAGTGAGGATATTTGTTTATGCAAAAAATATGTGATCGAAAGTTCTAGACCGCAGAATGTACAATCTGGGGAGTCAAGGACGTGAATTTTAAAAGGTGAGAAGGTATGGAACAATGCTCAAATTTCATGGAAAAATGGGGGAATAGTTGAAACCATGGTTTTTATGGGATAAGTACATTCATTTATAGTATTGAGGCATAGCAGGCTCCCTTGGATTGACTAGCAATGTGCCGTAGTTAAACAATAATAAAATAATTATTATTTTGATAGTGTTTTTGGAGTTCTCTTTCTTCTTCGGTAGCCTTTTTTTTGTACTGAAAAGTTTGACTTTATTTCAGAGTGAAGACGCTTCAAGTGCTGTGTTTCTGGACGTGCTTCGTGCTGATAAGTTGAGCACGTGGGCAGCCAGCCGGCGTGCATATCGTTCCCGCTGTGTGCTCAGGGCTGCGCGTGCTATATCTCTGCACGACCCCACAGGGTTAATATATTTTATAATATGCTTTGTATATAAATAGGTCTGTGAAAAAATAATTGCCGGTTATTATTTTGGAACTTTCTGTTGAAAGTGGAAAATCAGAAAATGTCAGATATTTATTTTTATAAACATTCAGTGATTGAGTTTCTGCTTTCCTAATTTTACGACAAGCCTATTGCGAGCCTTCAGAGTAGTAGTATCTATCATCAACAAAGTCAATATTATACCCTCCCTAGTGAATAAATCGCAGACAAAAATAATTACAAAAAACACAATAAATACCATGTTGGCATTTGATGTTTGATCCAAAAGTCTGGCCAATCACGGCAGAAGGTGAATGTCAAAAGAATTCATATACTACGCATTCGTAGATGGCGCGCGTATAGTATTTTTTACTTATAAACGATTTTTACAAGTTATGCTTTGAAATATTAAGAAAATTTTATTGTTCGCGAAAGTACACAAGCAATATGAATATTAATAAATAGTTTTGTCAATTAAAAAACTTAAATCTTTCAAGAAAGGCTAACAAATACAATATTAGATTGAATCACCGATGAAATATTGTATTCGTTTGCATAAGGTCTGTTTTTCTTGATCTTTGATTCTTTCCAACTATTTTAACATGTTGTTACTATATTACAGTTTGGAGTGGTGCGCCGAAGCTCTCCGCACGGCAGGTCGGGTCGGGCTGGCGGCCGCTCTGGAGGGCGGGGCGGCTGCTCGCGCTCTCCGCGGTGGGCGGGCCGCCGCAGCCCGGGCCGCCCTCAGGCGTCTGGGCGGGGACCAGTCCGCCCCCGCAGAGGCCAGGGCGGCCGCGGCCTGCAACCTGGCCTTCCTTGCCTTTGCGGTAATTATATTACTTCTTTATCTTCTTTAGGCTTGATCTACCATTTGCAGCTGAGAATTTGCAAAAATCACATTCTGATCAGTTTTAATCATAACAGGTGAAAGATCTCGTATATTAGAATGTGACCTTTTTAAATTCTCAGCTGCCTTTTTGCTTATAAAGTCAGCTTTGCTGATTGTAGGTGTCTTTATCTACCTATTTCATCTTCGTTTATCTATTTTTTATTTTGTATTAATTTTTTTAAATACGAAGTAGGTATATTAGTTTATTCAGGGTCCTCCTCACTAGGTATTCCTGTTCCAGGGCGGCCTGTAGGTAGTTGTATTGGTTTTATATCATGATTTCCTCATCTTCACGTGTGTTGATTTATTCATCTTTGTAATTATTGATTTCCTCATCTTCAAGTTTGTTGATTAATTGTGACCTTCTTGTGTGTTGATTTATTCATCTTCATTTTTGTTGAATTCCTCACCTTCATTTTTGTTAATTCCCTCAGTTTCATGTTTGTTGATTTATTCCTCTGCATGTTTGAAGATTTACTCATCTTCGTGTTTAATGATTTCTTCTTCATGTTTGTTGTTTTCATTATATTAATGTTTGATGATTTATTCATCTTCATACTCGTATATGTAGATTTATTCATCTTCATATGTTTTGATTTATTCAATATTCATTTCACCGAATCGGAATAACAGAGTAACGCCGTTCTTCCATGGAGCTACTTTCAAGCGACGCGATCGCCGCTCGTCTGTACCTTCCATACTATTATTAGTGTTTGTAAAAGCCGCTAGGCACTACACTAGCAAAATAGTATGACAGGTAGCGGGTAGCGGCGATTTAGTCGCTTGTAAGTGGCTGGGTGAATGAAGGGCTTTACAGTTGAAATTAGTTATTTTATTGTAAAAATGTATGACCAAACCTTTTGCTCCAAGCTGGCAAAGCGTTGAATCATTCTATTGAAGATAATATTTCTTATTCCAGGAAGGCGACATTGCCTCAGCCACCAAGCTGTCTGAGGAGGCCTGCCTGGGGCGGTCGGGGGCGGCGGCGCTCGTGGTGCGAGCCCTGTGCTCGGGGGCGCTAGGGGGCGCGGGGGGTGGTCAGGGCGGGTGGGGGGCGGCCAGGGGACTGCTGGTCCGGGCCGTCGACACGGAGCCCGGGCTGAGGGACCCGCATTACTATCTGGGTGAGGTGAACTTCTAATATATTAACCCTAGATAACTAATCGCTCGTCGAGGCAACAACGTGCTACTCGGAAAAATTCGAAAGTACCTACTTCCCCCCTCTCCCCGACCTTGACTCTTTCATTACCTTCAGAATTTGAGTAAACAGTGCAGCACGTGACGCGAATGCGGCCACACACATACTAGGATGTGCCCTATGACCATATCGTCGTCCGCTGGACGAAAGTTTAGTTATAACAACAATTTTATTGTTAAGGTACTTACATTGAGATACGGTCATGATTGAGGATATTCTTGGCGAATCTTCTACAATAGAAGCTCCAATTCCATCTACGTCAAACGTGCGTAAAATTTGCTACCTGTGTCCATCCAAGGCCCGGAGGATGACCAAACACCGTTGCACCTGATGTAGAAAGACTATTTGTGGTCCACATAATGTTGACATGTGTGGTCACTGTGTACACTGATATTTTGATATTAATTTGTTCATTATAAACCTTACTTTTGTGCCATGTAACAAATTCCTATCTTAATTAAATATGTTAGATTTATTTCTAGTGTTTTATTGCATAGTCCACTCGACGAAAGTGTAGTTACAATCTTCCAATCTTCCCCTAGGTATATTAGTTTGTTACAATCTTACAATCTACGGTTAAATAACGCTTACCCAATAAATTCAGCAAGAGATGCTCCATTTCATGTAGTTGCTTTTCGCACTAATTTTGTGTGTAAATATTATTCACGGAGAGCATCATGTAGAAAATTTGTTTTGTTGATATATTTGATTTCAGTAACTCACTCCCTTTAAAAAGTAAATAGGTATATGTTGACCTATTTGATATGCAATAATCATGATCTGTTAAAAATTCAATAGATCAAAGATGGCTACATAGTAACTAACTTACTGAGTGCTTATGTTTTTAATATTGTTTGTTATGTGTGTATATTGTTAATTTAAAACTCGTAGCCGTTCGGGTATTAGACCTAAACGTCCAACAGTTGTCTCTATCATGCAATACTACAAATTTAATGACACCTATTGAGACACCTTAACACTGCATATAACTACATATACTAACGAAATCTGTTGAGAAATATTGAAACTACATACTCTAATGATATCTCTGTTGAGAGACATAATACAATATAACCACTCGATCGCTTTTTGTCACATTATGGCAATATTTCCAAAACCTCGGATTGCTTTGTTGCCAAAATGTGGCAAATTTTCAAAAAAAAATTTTTCATTAAAACGACTATATAATATATTGTACATTCAAAATATAACAAAATAAATATTCTCTAGACTCTTTAAAAAATTTTAAGGTTAAAGATTTAATTATATTTTTTTATAAATCCTACAAATATGTGATAGTAAACAAAAGATAGGGGAATTCATTGGCTACATGTCTCCATATTCAAATTCGGAGGTATGATTTTTTTAATGTGGGCGGAAAAATTTCCTTTAGCAATCCGAGAAAACATATTTTAATTGCTCTGTCGCTCCAGTGGATAACACAGCCAATGAGTAAATTTCAAGTGAATCTTGAGAGTGTCAACTTCATCAAACAGATCACAGATGGCATTATTTCTACCAACAGGATGGGGTACATGACAATTGCCACAAAATTATACCTAAAAACTTTTTTCCAGGTCTCGCCTGTGAGAAGTTAGGGCTGCGGCCCCAGGCGGCCGCCAGCTACTCTCTGGCCTCCAGGGCTGCTCCTGCAGACCCTCTGGTCCGCATCAGGCAAGCATTCCTGGCGAGATCTCAGCAAGATACCGATGCTGCCATCCATTGGTAAAATATTATTATTTAAACCGTTTATTGGATAACCAATACCTCTGCCATGGATTCATGGGGTGAGGATTGTTTATGTCTTGGTGGCGGATGCGTATGCCCACCTACTGTGTGGTGACTGGTTGAGGGCGATCTTTTTACCTCTCGGCGAAATTCGAAAGCACCTACTTCCCCCCTCTCCCCGACCTTGACTCTTTCATTACTTTCAGAATTTGAGTAAACAGTGCAGCACGTGACGTACTAAAAAACATAAACATCTGGTCGAGTGGTAACAACACTTGACTCCCAATCGGAAGGTTGCGGGTTCGAACCCGGCGTGCGCAAATAAATTTTATTTGATTAATTTGTGTTATTTCACAATTAATTAATAAAAATAATATATACTACATTTGCGGCACGTTCCAGAGTGGAAGATACTGTCAGTATCGCCCTGGTGTAAGACCACCATTCAGAATTGAGACGTTGCTTAATAATGGCTTTAGCCGTGTTTAGTGACTAGATCTGAATAGCCAGGTACTTTCCTACCTTCCTCTTCCCCATCTCCTTCCCTTCCCCACTTTCCTTCAGCCTCACAACATACCCCAATTGGGGATGCCATAGTCTCACTGGCTCCAGACGGGAGCAGTTGGGACTCTTGTGAGGTATTCTCTATAAAAAAAAAAAAAAAAAAAAAAAAAAGGACTCTCTCGAACCATTGCCTTGCACCGCAGAGGAAGCGATGAATTCAAACGTCCGTCACTCCTGGACACACTGACCTCCAGATTACCAAACACCCTTCATACCAATTTCCTTCCCAGATCTTCCTCTCCTTTCTTTCCTTAAAAAAGCCCTACACACATCCTGAACGACGACATAGGCATAATGTAAAAAAAATAAAGTTGGTCAGAGGTAATGGAATAATATTCAACGTACGTCTTTGATAAATGTGCGACGCGAACGGATGGTTTCAATAAGGATGTTCATGTGTTAGATAGTCTCTTACATTTTTGACCATCATACCAGTTGTTATTTCAATAATACATGCTTATTATCGGAGTCTATGTTTTATTGTATATTTCTATTAACAAAACACTTTCATTTCAATATGTTTCACCAGAACACATTTTAAATGATATCGCCTACTTTAGCCCTCTGACCCAAATGCATCGACCATAAAATTATAATAAGAAAGAATATGCTGAAGCAGACATTTTCATCCAAATGGCTCTGCCGTGTGTCCATCTTTAGACATGGAAAAATAAAATTGATAACTCTCTTACGTTCCAGGTACCACCAAGTTCTGGCAGACTTTCCCCACGACACAGGAGTGCTGGTGGAGATGGCCAGGATGTATGAAGAAGCTGGAGACCTGACCATGGCACAACATTGCTACCTTGACGTAAGTATTCTTTATGTCTTTAACCATATCATGAATTTGCTTTTAAATATTTCTCTTCAGTGTCGCTGCGTTTGCACTTTTCAATATTCCTAGAGTCTCTTCAGCTTCACTAGTCTGCTGATGGCTTTAACAGGCTGAAACCGGTTACGGTCACAAATAAATTAAGTGATCTCTGGTCTGTCGATTATTAACATAAATAACCCGTTGCCAACAGTCCAATGTAATCTTTTGGATACTGTGTGGGTGGAAGGTGGGTGCTATATTTTGTTTTTTGATTCCAGGCTGATGCAATTTTCCCCGGAATGCCGGAGGTGGCTGGCTGGCTGGGCTCGCGTGCCAGGGCAGCAGGAGAACCGGCACAGGCGATGGCCTACTATCGGCGGGCAGCCTTGCTCTCTCCTAATCAGGTGACTATACCGGGATGTTTAATGACCGATTGTCAGCTTAAGTGGACTGTAAAACACCACATCAATAAAAGAAAGAACATTCAGGAAATGAGATATTGGAGAAAGCCCTACCTTCATTATGGTTGACGTTCTGGTCCCTGGTTTTTCATCTATAGGTTACTCTTTTTACAGTTAAACCCGATGCTTAACATAAACATATAAAAACTATCATAACGATCTTGAACTGTCAGGGAATCAAGAGTCGTGAGATACAATAGTCCCACAGACTCCAACAAACTCCTTTACAATCCTCACATAAAAGGAGTGATTTATTGTTTCCAGGTGGCATGGTCTCTCCAAGAGGCTGGTTGCCTTCGAGCTATGGGGAAGCATAGAGAAGCCCTGGCCGCCTATACGAGGCTGCATCAACGCCATCCAGATAACATTGAGTGTAAGTTGAACAATTGTCAGCAATTTTTACAATAGTTATTACCTACCAATCTTGTGATATTTTAATGATAAATGGTCTGTAAATTGATGTTTGGTTTCCACCAAAGAAGGGATTAGGGTAGGAAACTGGGCACCGGGCACCCCTGCTAAGTTACCAAACGTAACCAACCTCTTGGTGTATGACAGAGGCAGAGGTGTTGGTTATCCAATGGATGGTTCCTGGGGTGATGGTGCCCATACTTGCCTCCCAAGTTGAATACAGTTTGTGTGAAATTCTAGATTGTTCCGGCGGCGTTTGTCACAGGAACGAAACATTATTTTAATCCAGTTCTGATGACAGTTATCCACTGGAGCGATTTTGGATATATTTTGGCCAATTTGTAAACACCTGCGAGCGTTCGCTGGTCAAAATATGGCAAATTTGAAGAGATATTATAAAACATTTATTGGAATTGAATGTTTTTTCTTACAACATTTGTTACATATTTAAAAAAATGCTTGTTCGAATTTAAATTTATATCTGTGATTATCAACTGTGAAATTGGACAACAAACAGAAATCATTTTTATTTTTTTTATTTATTTTTTTTTTACAAATACAGTTATTATACATTGTATATATATATTTTTAATACATTTTTTAAATATCGTGATTCACCTTTTTTTTGAGCAATGCTCGTGTAAAAAAGGTGGAGCAGCGAAAAACAATTCAACATATATTTTTAAAATGTGTAGTAAGGATAATGAAAATTATAATATTATTTTTTTATATATGTATATCATACATTATACGTGAAACAGAATTGAGTAAAGAAAATATATAAAAGAAGAAGAAGAGAGAAAATAAAAAAGAGTATAAAAGTAATTATATTAGGTCCTTACATATGAGATTGGCGTTTTGTATGGGAGGAACATAAAGTCGATTTTTTTAAATATAATATATTTATTTAATCAAAGTATGTACCATTGCTATCTACGCACTTTTGCCTATAAGATAGCAGTAGTTCATTGATCATGATGAACATGATGGTAGTTCATTGATCCCTTTACTAAAAAAACCATTCGGAAGGGAATCAAAAAATCTTTGAAGGCGGTTTGGACTGCCCCATCGGAGTTGAAATTTTTCCCTTGCAAGAAGTTATCCAAATTTCGAAAAAAATTGTAATCTGTTGGGGCAAGGTCCGGAGAGTACGGTGGATGTCTTAGACATTCCAATTGAAGCTTCTCTAATTTGCTAGCCGTCTGTGGTGCAGTGTGTGGTCTAGCGTTATCATGAAGCAGCAGTGGCCTAGAGCGATTAACCAGCCTCGGTTGTTTAGCAGCTAGCTTTTCCATCATGGTTTGCAGTTGCTGACAATAGACATCTGCCGTAATCGTCTGGTCAGATTTAAGAAAGCTGTAGTGCACGACACCAGCACTAGTCCACCAAACGCTCACAAGTAACTTTTTTGGAGTCAATTTTCGCTTGGGGCATGTTTGACTGGTTCGGCAGGGTTCAGCATTGAGATGAGCGCTTCCGATTATCGTACAGGATCCACTTTTCATCACAGGTAATGATTCGATTTAAAATCCCTTCATTATTGTTCCGGTTGAGTAATGCAACGCAGCAGTCAACGCGCGTTTGTTAATTTGCTTCACTCAATTCGTGAGGTACCCACCTTTCAAGCTTTAATTTTCTTCAAGTGGATTAAAACAGTTTTATCACTAACACCGCAGCCGGCAGCTAACTCGGACGTGGTTTGCGATGGATCCGCTTCTACAATAGCCTTCAATTCTTCATTATCAACTGTGGTCTCCGGCCGTCCACGGGGCTTGTTCTGCAGGTCGAAACTTCCAGAACGAAAACGTTGGAACCAAAAACGCACTGTGTTTTCTTTTGCGGCACCGTCGCCATACACATCATTAATCCTTCAAGCCGTTTCTGCAACACTGGTGCCACGGTGGAACTCGTACTCGTAAATAACGCGATATTTCAAGTTTTCCATTTTGTAAACTAAGTGATGCAAAGAAAAAAACAATTAAGGAAAAAACAAATGATTTATAATTTTTGAAACACAAATACATGAGTAAATAGTTGTATAAATTTGAATTTGGAATTCCTAACCAAAGAGAAGATATTTGAGATCAAAGTAGCCAGTACGGCAAAACGCCAATTTCATATGTAAGGACCAACATTTAATATTCTTCTGTAAAAAAATGTGCCGAAATCATGCATTTATAAATTTAAAGATTTTTAATATTTTTTTATGAAATCTAAAAATATGGGATAACCGGTTAAATATAGGTGCATTCAATGATTCTCTAACACTATAAGCAGTTTATATGTCTCCATATTAAAATTTGGAGGTATGATTTTTTTTTGCGAAAGCATGAGTGGCTAAAGAAATGTGTTTTTTTTTCCAGGTGTAACTAAATGACCTTTAAGATTTATTTAGATAAAATCTTAAGCGGTGCACAGAGTATAAAATGACGAGAGGAAGGTGAGGAAGCATTGTTTTATGTTTGTCTCTGATTTCAGGTCTCCAGATGCTGGTGAAACTGAGCGGGTCCGCGGGATCCAAGGATGCAGAGAGGTGGGCTGCAGAATTGCAGAGGGCCAGAAGGACCAGACAAGCCACTGCTGGTATGAACACCCATCATTACTCTTCATCATATTTGCAAAAATGAAAATTCAAAACTTTGAAACTAATGGTCATTGGCAAATTGGAACGCGGGAGAAGAAAAGCGTTGTGGTAATCGAGTGTCACAGGCATTGCGCTTTGGCGCCCACGCATGTCTCCGTGCAGCACAGGACCTCGAGGAGTTATCTCTCCAGAGATATTCTATTTTATTAGTACTGGGCTAGTATCTCCAGCACTATTATGTGTAGATCAAAATACTGAAAAGTTTCTTCAGATCACAGTGACTATTTTTTGGTGTTTTCGTACTTTAAAAATATAGTTTAGGAGGAATCACATCCTTACTACTGGGAAGCTATGTTTTGTCTGACAGGCTGCCACGATATAATGATAGAGCGTACCTGCCTTCGGGTTCTTTTGACACAACTCGTAAAACGGTACCATGTGACCCAACTGGCCTATAGACAACTAAACCGATCATAGACTACTTATGATGTATTACACATTTAAACACTACTCTTCAAAACACTCGGTTCACTCAGATCAATGATATATATAATGTTCACTCAAATCATGGATACGTGTCAAATCCGAAAAGGCGAAATCATGAGTTTGATTTGTGCTTTGGGTAGGAATCTGAGGGTCAGTAAGTCCAGGAGTGACAGGCATATGAATCCATCCCTCCTTCCATCTGCCGTACAAGGCGATGGGTCGTGAGAATCCAGCTGGAGAGCTCAAAAGGCCTCCTCCAACCAGTCTCTCTCGATCTAGCCCACAACGCAGTCGGTAGGCAGACTCATCCGCCACCAAGACCTAGACAAACCTCACCCCATGTACCTGGGCACCCCTGCTAAATCACCAAACGTAGCGCCATTTGGGGTGACCTATGGCAGAGGTGTAGAGGAGAGTTTGGCGTACCCATACCAAAACCGTAGTTTTTTCTTTATTGAAACTATGGCCTTTTTCTGACATCATTGCTTCTTATAACGAATCCTCTTTTTCTTTCAGAATCTCCTCTTACTATTGGAAGTGGGGGATCTTCAAGGGGCAGTTCTTCACCAGGTAGGAGACTTTGAATTTGTCTTTTACTATTTATATCATGTTATGAAATTAATAATACGTAGTACGGTTTACAAGTAGTTCCCGTGAGCACTTAAATCTCCCTTTTTACCTCAATCCTTTAATAACAATCCAGTCCCTTTAATAAAGTTCACCAGGGTTGTCATTGGATATGTGGCTATGTCTTCTGGTTCTACTGTATGTCTCCCAGGTATCTGAGCCTAGTTTCCACCAGGGCAGGACATTGGCACCATAGGTGAATTGGAGTCTCTTCATCCTCTTCACATTTCCTACATCTATTGGTGTTTTCCACTTCCAATATCTGCATGTGTCTCCTGAGATGACAGTAGTCCTAAGAGTTCCCACGATCGGTTTTAATAAGGACTTGTTTTATTTTTCAGGAACCAATTTGATGTCCGCAAATCGCGGGGCGTTGCATAATTCAGCTTCTTCTCATGTAAGTAGTTTTTTTTTTATTTATGGTTGGGTTTCTTTACATTTTGTTTTGAATTAGTATTATTTCACATTGATTTTAGTTCCATTTTATTTTTTTGTCTCTTTAAAACAAAACGTCTAAAATTGTTACATAGTTAATGCCCAAGAAATAGAAAAAATTGGGTTTCTTTATGATTGCACTACGATTTTTTTAAATGAATGCTCATAAATTTGTAAAATATTGTGAAGAAATTATGTGAAGATAATAATTGTGATTTATTTTTGGGTTATTGTTATGTGTATGACAGATGTGTACCCATCTGCCCTGATGATGGACACTGTAATGCTGTCCCAAATGTTGTCTATAGAAGGGGGTAGTGCCAGACGGCATAATAACCCAAAAATAAATCATTAAATTTTAATTGTTAAGTTGAAGATATGTTGGTTTCGAGACTGACTCCGCGCTTGTCACATCTTGTTGTTATAACAATTTGGAAAGCGGTTATAGGTCCCGCTGCTCCGGAAACCATTTGATTGCATAACCAACACCTCTGCCATAGGTCACCCCAAGTGACAAGCTACGGCAGGTGACTTAGCAGAGGTGTCCCGGTTCATAGGCTCGGGTTTGTCCAGATCTTGGTGGCGGATGCATCTACCCACCAGCTGCGTGGCGGGCCAGATTGGGAGAGACCAGTTGAGACCATTCAACGTAGCGCCTTGCGCCGCAGTGTGAGAGATGAACGCATGCGTTCGTCACTCCTGCACACATTGATACCCAGATTCCTAGCCATCCCTCATGCCTTTTTGGCATCCGAAAGATGACATAGGATGAGGGAAATTCTTTTCCACAAGGCCTTTATTTTCCCTGTGTGAGGGAATGGTTTCCATTTTTTTTTAAATCATATTTTTTTGTAATTGTACCAGAGTACCTAGCACGCTTGCTCTATAACGATCGATAGGATAACTATCGGTAACTTCTCATCGTTCCCTAGGATAACTGCAGATCGCAAACGAATAAGTGACAGTTCACAATGACTAAGTGTCCTTAACATATTCGACATCAACTGTTGTTTGTACGTTAGCGATGTGCAGTTGTCCTAGGGAACGATGAGAAGTTACCGATAGTTATCCTACCGATCGTTATAGAGCAAGCGTGCTAGGGCCTCAGGTCCCCTAGCACACTCGATCGATAAGGATCTATAGAATAATTGTCGGTAACTTCTCATCGTTCACTAGCATGACTGCAAATCGCTAACGAATAACTGACAATTTTAAATGGCTAAGTGTCCTTAATGGTTCCATGTCTAATCGGACTATGAGATCTCAGCGTCTGAATTCCCATAGTAAATTTATTCAGACACGATACTCCCTCGCATGATAATTCATCACATCATAACTCACATTAACCTAACCTAACATAACCTAACCTAAGGTTAAAAACCCCAATTATCAGTTTTCAATGCTTCGAGACATGATGAATTATCATGTGAGGAATAAACATCCGATGAAAAGTTTGTACTCAATATTCATACACTTTAAAAGTTTCCCCTGAACATTCTGGTCACCGTCCTTAATATATTCGACATCAACTGTTGTTTGTACGTTAGCGATCTGCAGTTGCCCTAGGGAACTATGAGAAGTTACTGACAGTTATCCTATCGATCCTTATCGATTGAGTGTGCTAGGGCCTGATAATTTTAAATCCATCTATTTGGAGCCAATCGTGAATCATTTTTTCAGGGTGGGGATCAACTGAACCATACCCCAGCGCCTCCCCTGTCTGCACAGGACTCTCTTCGAAGGATGGTGAATATTCTAAAATTTGTTTAGATAATTGTAGATTCTGTTATTTCCAACAGACACTAACAGAGATTCTCCAATACTTTGGATGGAGATTACTTTCAGGAATAATAGATACTTTGTTGTTATCTGCTTTTATTATGCACTTCGCGGTTTACAATGTAGATCTCGTTGATCAACCTAACTATAAGCTGGCTAAGTGGAATCTAATCGAGTGTTCCAGTGAACGCTCTCCCAGAGCTGTTTGACCCTCTCTTCGTTCCCACAGGTACTGACCTACCTGCCATCTGGCGGAATCTAAGGACAGCTCTTAGCACTGCCATCTGTGCCTACAAGCAGGAAGCTTTTAGATACACTACAATAATTAAAGAATAGAAATATAGATTATAATAGAAAAAATCTGCAAAGAATCAGCAGAAAACTGGTGAACTTACACAACGCAGAGAACCCAAAAACACATTTTTTTTAATCTTTGTATTTTGATCCATGCACGGTGTTAATCCCTAGGACTAACTTGTTCAGTTTTCGGAATAACTCATTATGTCTTGTAGAAATCATTGAATCTCTCTTACTATTATGGTTAGAAAAATGATCTAAACTGGAAAGAAAAAACACCATGCTTTATATTCAGTTCTAAAAATTGACCGCAAAATAATTTAAATGTACACCTTTATGATACCAAAATTTCCGACCGCAATTTGAAAAAAAAATGATGAAACTTTGGGAACTTTGCATGCGTGCGTGAGTATAATGATTTCAATGTTGTTTTAACATTTTCAGGTGACGAGTTCTTCCGGCAGAAAGGCCTCGGAAGATGACCACGACCTTCCTCTACCGCCAGATTGAGCACTGGCAATCTGCAATTTGTTAATTTCGTCTCTTTTATTGTGTTTTCAATTTTCTTCACCAGTGGTTCTTGGTTGATATTCAAATTAGACATCTTTCACTGTGTGAGATTATTCATGTTTTACAAAGAGAAAGACTTCTCGGTGTTTTAAATTTTAAATAAATCAATTAAAAAATATTTATAAAAAAATACTAGTATTTTAGAGTGCTGTTAATATAATGCCTCAATAAGTGAAATGTCTTTAAATTTGCATAAAATTGGAAGAGGAGACAAATCTCTTAAACTCGAAAGGTGATCATTTTATGTCTAAACTAAATGTTTCACGACGCCATTGGTCCTTGATAGATTTTTTCTGCTTTCTTCCAATAGCTATGCCAAGATTTACACCTTACCGGTTTGAATCTGCGCAAGTGGTACTGCTCAAGAGATGTTATAACCAGCCGTAATGGTGGAATCAGACAGTTCACATGAGTGAAGGCCGTGTTTTTTGGCCTAATGTTCCATCTTCGTTTCATTCCATGTTCAGACGGCGCTATAGAAATAAGCGTTCACTCGTCCATTCCCACCACAGCGTCGCCGAGCGAGGTCAGGCGCGCTGGAATTCGTTCGATTTCTAGCGCGGTCCGGCCTCGAATTTTAAGGGAAAACATGTCAGATGCATCGATTTTTACACAATTTTGTTGACACAATTAAATAAAAAAAATAAAAAAAACACTATTGTTTCATCTTATAAACCTTTTTATTTTTTATGACATAATAACACAATTTGATTTTAATTTTTTTTATTATGAACATTTACCTACAAATTAATATATTAAAAATTAATTAAAATCTTACATACATTAAAAAAAATATATAACACATGGATAATAAGGGAGACCCAACAATTTCTATGAGACTTGTTCGCAAAAGCAGACAAATTAGCCGAACAAATACCATTTTGACGTTTTGCATGTGATGTGATAGCGTCCTTCCAGTACAGGACGCGAGACGAACTGATTGAGATTTCACTTCGTGTTCAGACGTTTCAGAGTTTGCTCTCTTCCGCGCGCGAGTGAAGGATGCCGAATGAAAATACCCAACATTGTTGGATCGGTTCACTTGAAGATTTCATTCGGCAGTATTCGGCACTTTCGTTTCATTTCATGTTCAGACGTGTCATTCCGAGTAAAATAGGCCGAATGAAATACAGAAATGAACGATTAGTGAACCGTCTGATTCAGCCATAAGTACCCCTGTGATAAACTCTGCTGTTGGTTTGGTGGCATTCAATTCGTTAGGAACCATAGGGCAGTCATAGGCGCAGACAGGACACTACGCTCCTACTCTGACCTCGATAAGGTGGCGCTACCATCGCGCTACCTTACAGTAAAAAATGAGGCTCAAAACTCAAAGCACTATAGTTAATATTTCAAAGTTCAAAACTAAATGCTCAGAGCTCAATAGAATATATATATGTATATAATATATATATATAGAATATATATATGTACTCAGTGGCGGTTCGTGGTCTTTTTAACGGGGGGTTCAGAAATTCAAGAGAAGAATGATATATTGTCTAATCAAAATTTACTCTTGTCACACAAATTAAATAAAGTTAGTGGGGGGGTACCAAAATAGGTACTATTGTTTTTAAATAACTTGATACTCCTCGACACAATTATTAAACAATCAAAATGGTTTTAGAGGATTTAAATTGTTTAATGGTTTTTACAACACTCAATGTACGTTGCTAATTATTATTGTTTTTTTCAATAAGAATAATTGCGTAGAATGTAGAATATAATATAATTGATATTTTAAAACATAAAAAAACAAGAAACACAAATAAAGGTGGCCACGAAATAAAATTAGCTTTTTTCACTTACACTAAAAATCCATTATACACGTATACAAAAAATAATAATATTTAATTTCCAAACTTTTTTCATAAGAATTAGCGTTATTTTTTGTATATAACACTGTATTCCGTCATTGTGTGAAAAAATTAGGACAGAATATTCGCGACAACCGATAAACGCAACCACTTTCAATTTGAAAGCCGAAACAATACTAGGAAAGCTCAACACAAAATTGCATATCTAGCGACGTTGTTTGCCGAAACTTTAGTAAATGTACTCGTAACTAAGGGATATAACGACTTATCTATAAAAAAAAATACGAAAACAGAAGTCAAAATCGGTCCACTTCAATAGTAGATTTACAAATGCCATTAGGTTGGAGAAATGCAGAAACAAGAAAATAAAAAATGTTCAAAAATGACTACAAAGTTGGTGAAAAGTGCGAAAAATGCCATTCGGTTGGAGAAATGCAGAAACAAGAAAATAAAAAATGTACAAAAATGACTACAAAGTTAAATACCATAATATATAACATTTAACTTGCTTCCGTCGGTGCAAAAGTCGACCGTCAGCCGGTCCTCCTGCGACAGTCTCGGGCTTCGTTTCGGCGAGACTCGTCAAAGTTCGGAGGTCACGTGACGTCTTGACTCGTGAGCAGCGCACCAAGCTGCGTAGTTTTGTCCATTCTACCGTCACAGCGATTCGTATCGGCTATGATTTTTCGTATGGACAAATGTGTGCGGATCGCAACGCGCACAAAATGGGAATAGATAGGTACCGTATTTTTCGGTGGCGCGAGTTTTAAAGACGGAATTTTAATGTCGAGCTATCTGTGATGCGCTTATTACTATACAACAAGATTGTTTTATTTTATCATATTTTTAATGGGGGTTCACAGCACAACCGCACTTTAGAGAAAACCGCCACTATATACTCGATGCTCAAAATGCACGCACGGACCCGCTACTTTACATTTCCTCCGGTTGCCGTCCTTTATTTTATATTTATTTTGATCTTTTTACATAGAGTGATAATTACATTAGTTTATTACATAAGACATATAATAATTGTTTTATAAAAAAAATGTTAAATTAGTCCCAGTTGCAGCCATTATATTTTATTATTTTTCTGTGTCTTGTTCATTTTCAAATTTTTTAAAATTAGAATATAATTGTTAAGTTCTTCTTCAATAATATTTTTTTGTTTAAATAAGGGAGGAATATACAGGATGGAGCAAAAGTCATCAATGTCATCATCCTATCTGAAAATGCCATAATTTTTGCAAATGGTGGCAAATCGTCGCTTCAGTTCGTGTTTCTCCAACAGACCATAACGTAAATCGGGTAAATGGCGCTTTAAAGTTTGTTTTACGAAAAAAGCACATACCTTTTGGAGGACGTAAGACCAAGTACGTTTTGAAAACCCCTTAACTAATTAATAATCAATTAAATTGAATGAATATCGTATAAATAAAGGCTTTTTGAGTACAAATGCATACTTAACTCAATTTCACGAGAAATGGTCTGTTGGACAAAAACGAACTAGAGCGACGAAATGTCAGTTTTGCTTTGACATTTGTGAAATGAACAAATTCAAAATACACATAAACAAGACATTAACCCCTCAAGGAAGCGGAAAATTGTATTTTTGATCAAAATCAAATCATCAAAACTCTCATTTGGTGCGTTGCACTAGCCGGGAAGATCGCTATAGATTTAACCGTTCCAGACTACTTTTTGTGGTTTTTTTTAAGTCAGAAATCTATGTCAACAAGTTTCAGACTCTTGAAGCCCTTAAAGAGAATATCCGTCAAGAATGCGAGAACGATTTCTGGAAGAGTGATGGAAAAAGCTATAAATCGGGCGAGTGTGGTCACAATTCTGGTGGCGGCCACTTGCCCGATATCATTTTTTTTACTTCATAGAAAAAAAATTAACACATCATATAAACACAAACAAAAAGCAGAATTAAAAAAATTTATTTACAAAAAAAATTACAGCCAAAGAACATCAGGTGACAACTTTTGCGCCACCCTGTATAATGAATCAAGACAAAAAGATAAATAGCAAAAATCAACAAAGAAAAGGCAAATTAATGGATAAAAATCGGCGTGAAGTGAGTTACAGATTGCACATGAAATATTATATTAATGAAACAGTGTGTAAGAAATTTCTTATTTTAATTTTAATATGAAATAAATGAAAATATCATCGAAACTGAGTTTATTTCCAAGCCTTTTTAGCCTTTGGACTGATTTTAAAAATTATTATAAGTTATAATTATCAGCCTGAAACACCTATCCATACTGAAAAAAACATCTCGAGAAAAGATACATGCCGCCCACGGGACTCGAACCCGTGTCCCTCTGATTACCGGTCAGGAGCTCTAACCACTGTTTTTTTTTTTAAAGGGCCTACGTCATCTTTGGGGATGCTGTGTGGAGGTCTTTTTAGGGAAATAAGGAGAAAATGTTCTGGGAAGGAAAAAGTTGTGAGGGATGGGTAAGAATCTAGGATCAATGTGTTCAGGAGTGACAAACGTACGAATCCATCCCTCCCACTGCATTACAAGGCGATGGGTCGAGAGAGTCTGGCTGTCCCCGATCCGGTCCGCTACGCAGTAGGTGGGCAAAATCATATGTAGCCAAGACCTAGACAAACCTCACCCCATGAACACGGGCTTCCCTGCTAAGTCGCCAAACTTAGCGAACCAGCTGGGGTGAAATTTAGCAGAGGTGTTGGTTATCCAATAAACAGTTCACTGGACGGCGGTACCCATACCCGCCTTCCAAATAATTTGTTTTTGTCGAATAAACAAAGAAGAACTCTGGAAATCTCGTGTTCTGATTTATTACTCAGAACTTTATTATTATTAGCTTTGTTATTGTACAAAAGTACCAAATCGTTTATGGTTCTTTGCAAAATAAGTCGAAGCTTAAGACCCATTGACCAGCGGCTGAGAAAGTTCCAAAATGCTTGCAACTGTACAGGGAGGTTCCAATGAGAAAGATCGATTATTCCCCGTATCAAATTATAATTTAATATCGATTTATTTCAAACTTGCTTTAATATATACCTACATTCAAGTAAGCAATAAAAATGCTCAAAATGCACGATGATAAATTATTAAACATCGTGTACTTCTTGTAAGTATTTTTTGAACAAAAGTATATATGATTTTTGAATAATGTCTGAACAAAATAAGTGTGCAAAAAATTTGAAATATTTTAGTTTGTAAGACCTTAAATAAATAAAAAATCTTAGGTATTTTCGTCAGAAAACACGTTCTCGGATTTATTTTTAAATGATTTTATTTGAACTTAAATTAAAATTCTGAAAAGTGTGTTTACCAGATTACGTATTGATTGATTTTGATGTATGATTATATGTTTTTTTCGTTGTTTGTTTTTGGGGTGTTATGCCGTGTTGTGCTACCTCCTTCTTTAGCCGACGTTTCGGACAGCGTTGCAGTGTCCATCATCAGGGCAGATCCGTCGATGTGAATTTGTAGTGTTAAGTGTGTGCTTATTTAGTTGGAAGCGATACCGTGCCGTTAGCTTAATTTCAGAAGAAAGTGAACTACTTTGAAAGGGAAATTTGGTGAAAGCGCAGTATTTACGTTAGCCTGGGGCCCGTCCAAAATACATAAAAAGGATATCCCAATGAGACCAATTGTCAGTGCTATAGGTGCACCGACGTACAAACTTTCCCAACATCTTTCGAGATTGTTGCAGATGCAAACTGGAAAAACTGAATCCTGGATTAAGGATTCCGCAGATCTGATCAGCAAGCTCAAAAAGGTTAAGACTGAGGAAGGAGATATCCTAGTCAGTTTTGACGTAGTGTCCCTTTTCACAAATGTGCCACTAGAAGATTCCATGACAATGCTCAGGGAGATCTATGAGGAAGACATTTGCAAACTTTTTGAACACTGCCTCAAAACGGGTTATTTTGCATGTGAATTTGTTGTGTTAAATAAGCACACACTTAACACTACAAATTCACATCGACGGATCTGCCGGATCTGCCCTGATGATGGACACTGCAACGCTGTCCGAAACGTCGGCTAAAGAAGGAGGTAGCACAACACGGCATAACACCCCAAAAACAAACAACGAAAATGCTTTTGGCCGTGAAAATCTAAAAACGTATCTATGATTATATGATTTGAAATTTGTTTTGTATAATACAATATTTCGTTTGAAAATTTAAGAAATCTGCCAACGACCAACGGTATACTTAGTATATTAAAAATAAACTTGTTTTTCAAATTTAAAAAAAGGCGTTTACCAGATAAAATAACAATCTTAAAAAATCAATTTATGTTTTTTTATAAAAAAGAGTTAATACATCTAGAATTTTATTTAAAAAGGACAGATTTCCAGTGTTGTCTGGTTATAACCCTCTTAATGCTTAACTATATTTTAGATTAATCTAAATATATTTTAGATTAATCTTTACTACGAATCGGTTTACATTATGAATACAAAAAAATGTTTTAGATATAATTAAGTTTTTTCTATCTTTTCGCTTAATTCAAATTAAAAGAAAAAATTCTTAATTACCTTACAAAAAAATATTAGCGTAAATTACTAAAACCAACAATGTTTTCATTACAATAGGGAAGTTGAGTGAAAAATATTTTGACTTATAAAAAAATATGTTGATGTAGATGACATGCAAACTTAAATACCTTTTCTTTTTTTTAAAGTTCGTTTTCATAATTAAATTAATTCTACAAGTTCGAATTTTATTAAATCCCGCTAAACTTAAAAAAAAAACAATACTAGTATTTAAGTTTGCCTGTGAACATTGATAAAAAATAAAATAAAAAAGGACTCAACTTCCTTTTTGTATGAACGCATTTAAAAAACAACCTTTTAAAGGTACAGTTTTATGGCAGATCCTAAAATATTGTTAAAATTGAACGTCATTAACAGACGTTCAGTATGCAAACTAGACAAGGTATTTTAAAAAAATCAAAACGTACAGACATACAGTATTTTATTCTAATACAATCAGCAAAAAAACTTTAAAATCGGTCTAGTTTTAGAGGAGAAAAATGGGGAATACAAAACCTCGATTTTGATGATTTTATTTAGGTATTTTCAGTCTGAGGTGCAGTTGTCCCTTTCGCTTGGTATTCGGGGGAGTAAGAGCAACAGTGACAGCAACATTTTTGTAAAATACCTATTGATAAAATGTATATAAACGAGTATACAGGTATCTTTACCAAACCGTCAGGTACTTAGCCGCGACCCCGTGAACGGTGAAGCCTTGTGTGTGATAAATGATGCCGTATACAACCCTAAACCTTTACCACCCCCTAGATCCTCCCCTCCCCCCCCCCCCCCCCCTCCCCCCCCCCCCTCCCTACCGTGGGGTGGACGGCTGCTTTATTGCAAACACCTGCTGTCGGGGCTTTGAAGGGTTGATTCGGAAACTGGGTACTAATGGCAGATTATCAGCGCTCAAAGGGTTAAAATGAGATTAACAAAAAAATCTGATTCATTTTACGATGGACTATATGACGGCCTCAATCCAGACGTCGCAGTTTCAAATCTTTTCGTGCACAAGAAGATAAATTTTATTAGATTTATTTGTGTTTTTTCACAATTTTTTATTAATTTTAAATTTGCGAAAAAGTGATACTATCAATCCCTGGTGAAGGAATACCATTTAGAATCAAAACTTTGTTCGAAATGTCTATTAAGCGAGTTTGGTGACCAGATCTGAACAGCCTACTTCCCCTCATACCACAATAATTGGGGATGCCATATTCTCACTGCTTCCGGGCGGTTGGGAGCAGTTAGGACTCTTGCGCGTTACTAAAATAATTAAAAAATATATGCCTACAATATATAAAATGAAAAATTTAAAAACTGGTGACTAATCAGGATGGATTGCTTCATAGAATTTAAACGATTCATCAAATCAATTTTAAAATTCAAATTCTGTCCAAGTTCTGTTATTATCCAAGCACAGTGAATCAATCTACAACTTTTCATGTTTTTTTTTAAATATATTTCACAAGAATCCCAACTGCTCCCGTCTGGAGCCAGTGAGACTAACGCATCCCCAAGGCTAAAGGTAGTGAGGAGGGGAAGGAGATGTGGTAGCGGAATGTAGGGGAAGTACCTGGTTATTCAGATCTTGTCACCAAACATGTCTAAAGCCATTTCAAGCAACAATTCTGAATTGTGATCGTGCACTAGGGCGATTCTCAGAGTATCTTCCACTCTGGAACGTGCCGCAAATTATATATTTTTAATTAGCGAAATAACACAAATTAATCAAATAAAATTTAATTGCGCACGCTGGGTTCGAACGCGCGACCTTCGGATTGCGAATCGAGAGTCTTCCCCTGTCCACGGAGGCTTTTTTTAATGAATAAAATTTTGAATTATCACAAATTAATCAAATAATATTTTTCTGTGCACCTAGGATTTGAACCCGCGTCCTCCTGGTTGCTTATCGAGAACCTTGCCCCTCGACCACGGAGGCAATAATAAACAATCCATAATCAGTATATATATCGAATCGTAAGTAGGTACCTACCATTTGCGATTTTTGCAGTAATACTAATGTCCATAAACACAATCAGAATAATTCTACGTTCATTTTACTTTTTAAACACATTTTTTTTCCGTTAGCTACAATGGAGAGATTTATAAAACAAAGTCGGGTTAGTTACGCCATTTATAACTCAAGAACGGCTGAACCGATTTTTATGATCTTTGATTTGTTGGATTTGTCTCCGTCCCAATTAACAGAATAACTATTAAGCATCGGAAAAAATCAAAGGAAAAATAATTATGAAGAAAATTATTTTTCGACTTTTCAAATAATGTGCGTTGTTCGACATAATTTGAATCAATTCGAACAGCTAATAAATTAAACACAACATTTATTGATTCTGAGGCGGTACGAAGTTTGCCGGGTCAGCTAGAATATAATACTAGCTTATGCCAGGATTAGTCGAGTAGCCTATTTTATTTTCCTAGGTCCTTTCCATGTTTATACTAAAATTCTTAACCTATTTATTTAAAATATCTATAATTCTTGATTCAATTCAAAGTATTAGGCGAGTACTTCAAATAAATTCACTAATTTAAATATTTTCTAAAATGGCATTTGATTTATCAATCATTGTTTGGAAAATGTCATTCTCAAATTTTGACATTTTCTAATAAGCAATAATTATTATTTGTAATACATGGAAAATAGCTAGCTTTATAAATTTTAGCCTATATGTTATTCTGATGTATGAGAAACATTATTGTAAAGTTTCATTAAAATCCATTCAGTAGTTTTTGCGTGATAGAGTAACAAACACACATACATCCATACAAACTTTCGCGTTTATAATATTAGTAAGATAATATATTTTATCTACAAATTTCAAAAGTAAATTATTTTCACTTCTTCAAATTAAATTCCTCATTATTTATTCATGGAATTTACCATAATATTAGCAAATTGCCAAAGTTTGAAATTATGTCTGCTGTAAATTTAATGTTTGAGGCGTTTTTATTACAATATATTATGGTAAAAGTTTTGTTGGCTGCTGAGTTGAACCCCCCTCCCACCTGGTATACCGGGAGGAAATTTTAATTCTATACGTCTTTGGAGGCAAGACGAATGACCCATAATAATTAGGGGTGGTTCAGGATGAAATATTCTTTATAAATAATATTTATTCATTGTGTCAGGAAACTACTGTTGCAAGCAAGAGGCTGGTGAACTAACTAACTAACCATCACGCCATTTCTTCGCAGGGGTAGGCAGAGAGGATGGACCGCCAAACAACTCGGTCTTGGCCCACACTCTTTGCCTCGTTCACATTCATATTCTTCTATAATATTATTCTGACTCTTGACGTGGCCCGATTCAAGTATCTGATTCACTTGAACGTGACATGTTGTCTTCCTCGAGCGTCCCCAACTTCTTCTACCATTCACATTTGCGTCATCTGGATCATCGGAGGCTGGTGAATTTGTGTCAAATTTGGATTTTGTAGTATAACCTTTATTGATTTGAGCTTTCGTTTTCAAATAAATCGTGTCCAAAGTTGGAATTTTTAAGGCCAAGTTTGAAAAAAAACGGTAGCTACGCAGCTACTGTCCGCTGTTAATTGTCTTTTCAAATGTATTTTAGACCATAAGATTTTTTTTAAAGGCGGAGACGGTTTACAAGCAGTTCCCGTGAGCACTTAGGCCATAGGCCCATTGTGCTATCTCCCATTTTACGTCATTCCTTTAATAATAACCCAGTCCCTTTAATAAAGTTCACCAGGGTTGTCGTTGGATATGTGGCTATGTCTTCTGGTTCTACTGTATTTCTCTCCAGGTATCTGAGCCTAGTTCCCACCAGGGCAGGACATTGGCACCATAGGTGAATTGGAGTCTCTTCAGCCTTTTCACATTTTCTGCATAAATTGGTGTTTTCCACTCCCAATATCTGCATCTGTCTCCTGAGATGGCAGTGTCCCGTTAATAGTCCTACCAGTTCCCTCACCGAGTTTCTGTCCATATCGAGTAGTTTCCTGGTTCGTCTAGGGTCCGGTCCTTTTATGAGAACTTTGGATTGTCTCATTCCGGGTGCCCTCTTCCATTCTTTACAGTGCTGGAATTTTACCCACCTATCGATATGTAGTTTTGTGTGGCAAGCTGCTATTCCTACGGCCGGTTCGGATCCTATAAGTGGTGCTTTCGCCCATTTCCTAGCTAGTTCGTCAGCCCGCTCGTTGCCCTCAATACCTTTATGTCCTGGTACCCAAATCAGGGTTATTTTATTGATGGAGACCATAAGATTAAAACTACACCATTTTTTTTTCAAATAATTGGACAAGTCTATTATAGGTTATATCACTGTCAATTTTAATAAAGGTCTGAAAGAATTAATAGTGTTTTTTTTTCTCTAAAATAAAAATTCTTCGTAAATAAACAAACAAGAAAATGATGAAACATGCTTTTATTATAAGTGAAGAACTTTATTGTTCAGCTTAGCATAATATTCTAGAAATGTATTAAAGAAATTCATTTCATAACACTTCCCCGAAAACACCAAGAAATAACAAGATAAAAAGGATTTTTTTAACTTTACAGCTTTCAAAGTACACCTTTGATAAAACTACAAAAAAACATCGTCATTGGTTCACTGTAATCAAATCATGTGGTCAGATGCTACGTGTTTTCAGTATTATTTTATGGAATGGAAGCCTGGACACTTACTGAAGAACGTAAGGCGACTTGAGGCATTCGAGATGTGGATCTACAGAAGAATACTAAAAATAAGCTGGATGGACAGAGTTACGAATGAAGATGTTATGGTTCGGATAAATAAAGAAAAATAAGTTATTAAAACAATAAAAATCCGAAAACTTCAATATCTAGGACACGTGATGAGACATCCGGAGAAGTATGAGATCTTGCATCACATAATGCAGGGAAAGATTGCCGGAAGACGGGGCCCTGGAAGAAGGAGGACATCGTGGCTGAAAAACTTGAGACAGTGGTTTGGCCAGTCTACTGTAGAGCTGTTCCGGGCCGCAATAAACAAAGTCCGCATAGCCAACATGATAGCCAACGTCCGTTGGACGGACAGGGCACGAGAAGAAGAAGAAGAATCAAATCATTCTCATTAAACAAGACCAAGTTACTCACTTTGTCTTTGAAATATTTTTTTATTCACATTCTAGTTTGACAGATCTTTAATGACAATGTTACTCGATTTTAACACAATTCTGGAGGCGGGAACAATTTATTGGATAACCAACACCCCTGCCATAGACCACCCCAAGTAGTTCGCTACGTTTGGAGGTTTATCTAGGTCTTGGCGGCGAATGCGTTTGCCCAGCTACTACGTGGATCGACCGGTTGAGGTAGACCTAGCCTAGACCCTCCAGCCGGACTTTCTCGACCCATCGGCTTGCACCGATTGATTCATACGTTGGACACGTTGACCCCCAGAGTCCTACTCATAACTCATAGCTTTTTCCTTCCCAGTACTTTCTCATCCTCCTTTAACTAAAAATACCCTTCACATAGCAACCCCGAATACGACACAGGTTCCGAGGGTTTTCTCCTCGGAGCCTTTTTTTTACATTATCCACACATAAAAGGTCCTAAGGGAATAATACCCTCAGGGCCTATGTCATATTTGAAGATGCTGTGCGGAGGGTTTTTTAATGGAACGGAAGGAGAGGAAGTCCTGGGAAGGAAAAAGGTTTGAGGGGTGGGTAGGAATCTGGGGATAAATACGTCCGGGAGTGATGGACGTGTGAAGCCATCTCTCCCACTGCGGTGCAAGGCGATGGGTCGAGAGGGTCCCGCTGGAGAGATCAAAAGGTCTCCCTCAACCAGTCTCATCCGATCGGGCCTGCCACGCAGGTGGTCGGCAGACGCATCCACCCCCAAGTCCCGGACAAACCTAACCCCATGAACCCGGGCACCCCAGCTAAGTCACCAAACGTAGCGAACCACTTGGGGTGACCTGTGGCAGAGGTGTTAGTCGTCCAATAAATGGTTCCCGGGGCGGCGGTACCCATACCCGCTTCCCAAATTAAATATCCTGAGGAGGAAATGAAAAAATAATAAATAATGATTTTTAAATCAAGATAATAATTTATATATTTTTACATTGAACCGCCTTCAAACATTTATGCTGTAAGGTTCAACAAATGAGCAGAATTTTTACGTAAGAAAGGTTGGATCTTTACCTAAGTTAGATTAATGTGTTATTAAATGCGACCAACCCACATCACTAGTTAAAGGCAGACCACCATTAATCAAAGGTATAAGGTGGAGATGAGGTAAACACGTGCCCAGCGTCCGCACACTAAATACTTAAAGAAAATAAAAATATATATTTTGATATTTACTGTTTTTTGGATTTCTTTTTTTTTACACATACGCTCTATGGAAAATAATTTACCTCGGGGACTTCGTCATCTTTGAGGATGCTGTACGAAGGATCTTTTTAGGTAAAAGAAGAAGTTCAAGGAAGGAAAAATGTGTGAGAGGTGGGTAGGAGTCTAGCGTTCAGTGTGTCCAGGAGTGACGAACGTACGAATCCATCCCTCCCACTGCAGTTCAAGGCGATGGGTCGAGAGAGTCCGGCTGAAATAGGTACCGCCGCTCCGGGAATCATTCATTGGATAACCAATACGCATGCCATCGGTCCCCCAAGTGGTTCGCTACGTTTGGTGATTTAGCCAGTTTCCTGGGTTCATAGAGTGAGGTTTGTCCGAGTCTTGGCGGTTGATGCATCTGCTCATCAGCTGCGTGGCAGGTCGGATCGGGAGAGACTGGTTGAGGGAGTCCTTTTGATCTCTCCAGTAAGACTCTCTCCAAAATCGACTTACACATCAGTGGGAGGGTTAGATTCATACGTCCGTCACTCCTGGAGACACTGACCTTTAAATTCCTACCCACTCTTCATACATTTTTCCTTTCCAGAACTTCCTATCCTTCCTTTCCTTAAAAAGACCCTCCACACAGCATCCCTTAAGTGGAAATTGGCTCTGAGGGGTATTATTTTCCTCAGGGCCTCCTGTATAAAGACCTCAAAACAGTTGAGATCGATATGATAAAAATGATGATTTGAACTATTTTTCAAACTACTTAATAAAAGATAACCTTGTTATAAATTCAAACAGCCCACATCAATAATCAGTAAAATCACCCTTCATAACCATTAAGTCGCAGATACCTTAATTAAATTTTAAATATCATAAGCTGTGGAGGTTTGAAATTACTAACCCGGTCTCAGAAAAGGGACTGCATAAAACTGTCGTTAAAAATAACTGTTCGTTTAAAGAGGGTACGCATTAACCGGTATCACATACTCAGGTCAAGAGTCAAATCCATTCAACAGCGGAAAATATCGGATATAACGTATAAATTAAAGTTATTAAGTTAAAGATAAGTGTTTTGAGTATATATATAATGGCATTATGTGGTAAAATAAAACAAAACAGATAAAAAAATAAATCCCCAAAATTAGGCGTTAAGAGCCATTGACCAGCTGCTGAAAATAAATGTTTAAAAATGCTTGCAACTGTACGGGGAGGTTCCGATGAGAAAGATCATTAATTCCACGTATCTAATTTTTTAAATAAAAAAATTAAAATCGACTTATTTCATTCAAAATTTACTTTAATATATACCTACATTTCAAGTAAGCAATAAAAATGCTCAAAACACACGATGACAAATTATTAAATATCGTGTACTTCTTGTAAGTAATTTTATCATAAGTATTTATAATTTTTCAGTAATGTTTAGAAATCTGAAATATTTTAGTTTATAAGACCTTAAATAAATAGAAAAAATGAGGTATTTTCATCATAAAACACGTTCTCGGGTTTATTTTTTAATGATTTTAATTGAACTAAAATTAAAATTCTGAAAAATGTCTTTACTAGATTATGTATTGATTTATTTTGCTGTATATGATTTAAAATTTGTATTGTATAATACAATATTTCGTTTGAAAATTGAACAAATCTCTAAATGATCAACGTATAACCTTAGTATATTAAAAATAAAGTAAGTTTTTCAAAATTTAAAAAGTGCGTTTACCAGATAAAATAAAAATCTTTCAAAATCAATTTATGTTTTTTTTTTGTAAAAAGGAGTCGTCAATACATCTAGAATTTGATTTAAAAGGGACTAATTTCCGGTATTCTCTGGTAATACCCTCTTAAGATGTTTTAAGGAGAAGTTAAAAAAATAAAAGTAAAGTAAACTTCACCGTTTAAAATAGTATTATCACTCTGTTTATTTAATATTTTGCTTACCGTAAAATCACAACAAAATTAGCAGTAATAACGAGTATCAACAGCAATCGCCGTCGTCTGCAATGTGGCTCTAACTTGATCATGGGACACTTGAAGTGAGCTTTACTGTTTAAAATAGTCAAATCACTATGTTAATTTATTATTATAGGTATCAACTATCAACTGCTGGGACAATACACAAGTTAAAAAGGTGTTCATTCTTAGTGTGCCTTATATCACTACGAATCAGTGGCGGTTTTCTCTAAAGTGCGGTTGTGCGGTGAACCCCCATTAAAAAGATGATAAAATAAAACAATCTTGTTGTAAAGTAATATAAGCGCATCACAGATAGCTCGACATTAAAATTCCGTCTTTAAAACTCGCGCCACCGAAAAATACGGTAGGTATCTGTTCCCATTTTGTGCGCGTTGCGATCCGCACACATTTGTCCATACGAAAAAATCATAGCCGATACGAATCGCTGTGACGGTAGAATGGACAAAACTACGCAACTTGGTGCGCTGCTCACGAGTCAAGATGTCACGTGACCTCCGAACTTCGACAAGTCTCGCCGAAACGAAGCCCGAGATTGTCGCAGGATGACCGGCTGACGGTCGACTTTTGCACCGACGGATGCAAGTTAAATGTTATATATTATGGTATTTAACTTTGTAGTCATTTTTGTACATTTTTTATTTTCTTGTTTCTGCATTTCTCCAACCGTTTACTAATGGCATTTGTAAATCTACTATTGAAGTGGACCGATTTTGACTTCTGTTTTCGTATTTTTTTTTTATAGATAAGTCGTTATATCCCTTCGTTACCAGTACATTTACTAAAGTTTCGGCAAACAACGTCGCTAGTTATGCAATTTTGTGTTGAGCTTTCCTAGTATTGTTTCGGCTTTCAAATTGAAAGTGGTTGCGTTTATCGGTTGTCGCGAATATTCTGTCCTAATGTTTTCACACAATGACGGAATACAGTGTCATATACAAAAAATAATGCTAATGCTTATGAAAAAAGTTTGGAAATAAAATATAATTATTTTTTGTATACGTGTATAGTGGATTTTTTGTGTAAGTGAAAAAAGGTAATTTTATTTCGTTGCCACCTTTATTTGTGTTTCTTGTTTTTTTTTTAGGTTTTAAAATATCAATTATATTATATTCTACATTCTACGCAATTTTTCTTATTAAAACAAATAAATTAGCAACGTACAAACCATTAAACATTTTAAATCCTCTAAAACCATTTTGGTTTTTTAATAATTGTGTCGGGGAGTATCAAGTTATTTAAAAACAATAGTACCCATTTAGGTACCCTTTAAACCCACTAACTTTATTTAATTTGTGTAATAAGAGTAAATTTTGATTAGACAATATATCTTCTCTTGAATTTCTGAACCCCCCGTTAAAAAGACCACGAACCGCCACTGCTACGAATACAGGAAATAGGCATAAAAATCGCTTGGCAAACGGAGTCTAAAAACAGTCGATTTTAGCACAAAAGTGGTTTTTATTTATTTTGTGAATAATTTTATAAAATACAAAAAAGTTAATCAAGGGAAACTGTTACAGATAGGCATAGCCATAAAATTATTTATTTTTTAAGTCGTTTCTTCAATGCGTTCATATAATATTTATAATGGTAAAATACATTTTTTAGTAGTTTATGCTTATATTTTTTATAAAGTAATTAACAAATTAATTTTAATTATATTCAAGCGAAACGACAGGAAAAGCTTTATATTATCTAAATAATATTTTTTTTATTTATAACATATACCAATTTGTAATAAAGATGAATCTAAAATAGTAATCCACTGTCGGGGATCAAAAAATCGGGTCATCGAATATTTCATACATTTAATTGATTCGTCTTGTTCAATTTTTTTTTCTTACATTAGCCCCACACAGGAGGACCTGAGCAAAATAATTTCCCTCCTGTCATGTTTGAGGATGCTGTGTGGAGGGTTTTTAAGAAAGGAAGGAGAGGAATATCTGGTAAGGAAAAATAAGGGGTTGGTAGGAATTTAGGGGTCGGTGTGTCCAGGAGGGATGGACCTTTGAATCCATTCCCCCCACTGCGGTGCAAGGCTATTGATCAAAAGAGTCCTGCTGGAGAGGTAAAAAGGTCTCCCTCAACCAATCTATCCATATCTGGCTCGCCACACAGTAGATGGGCAGAAGCATTCAATCTTCACCCCCTGAACTTGGACAACCAGAGGTGTTGGTTATCCAATAAAATGTTCATGGGGAGGCGATACCCATTCCCGCCTCCCATACATACTGGTGATAAATTTTTCATATAATAACCTGAGCACCCCTGCTTGAAGTGTTGGTTATCCAATAAAATGTTCATGGGGAGGCGATACGCATTCCCGCCTCCCATACATACTGGTGATAAAATTTTAATATAATAACCTGAGCACCCCTGCTTGAAGTCTTGGTTATCCAACAAATCGTTCAAGGGGGGGCGATACGCATTCCCGCATCCCATACATACTGGTGATAAAATTTTCATATAATAAACTGAGCACCCCTGCTTGAAGTCTTGGTTATCTAATAAATCGTTCAAGGGGAGGCGATACGCATTCCCGCCTCCCATACATACTGGAGATAAAATTTTAATTTAATAATCTGAGCACCCCTGCTTGTTGGTTATCAAATAAAATGGTCATGGGGAGGCCATACCCATTCTCGCCTCCCATACATACTGGTGATAAAATTTTAATATAATAACCTGAGCACCCCTGCTTGTTGGTTATCCAATAAAATGGTCATGGGGAGGCGATACCCATTCTCGCCTCCCATACATACTGGTGATAAAATTTTCATATAATAACCTGAGCACCCCTGCTTGAAGTCTTGATTATCCAATAAAATGTTCATGGGGAGGCGATATCCACTCCCGCCTCCCATACAACATTATATGAAATTTTTATATAATATTTTGTTGTGTTCTTGAAATGTGAAGTAAATTCTATGACATGCGATGAAAGGGTGGTCTTTACCCCCACAAAAACAGCAATGTGCAGAAATCCATTGAAGGCAATTGTAACTGTATTACATTCTAAAATAATATCACAGTGTTGAATAGGTACTTGTTTAGCGCAGTGTTCCTAATGAGGCGGAGTGCTGATAAGGGATTTAATGGTGCGGAAGGTGTTCCGGCTAATGTAGCTGAAACGTCTATCAGAGTCAAAGGGGACTGGAATTTTGTTATAAAACTAGGCGCAGACCACAAAAAATCACGGGATATTATAACTAATTAAAATTTTGAAAAAAAAATTGCATTATTTTTTTTTCTCAAATATGTATGTCGCTATAGGTGGTTCGGTACGTTTGGTGACTTAGCAGGTTTGCTTGGGTTCTAGGGTTGGGGCTGACGGTAAACGCGTTTGTCCAACTGCGTATCGGAGAGACTGGTTTAAGGAGACATTTTGAACTCTCTAACAGGACTCTCTCGACCCATCGACTTTCACCGCAGGGTGGATTCATACTGGACACATTGACCCCAGATTTCTATTCACCCCTTATACCCTTAATACTTTTTTACGCACGCTTGACTTGATAGGTAAACTGGCGAATGTGTAACGAAAAGTGAAATACATTGCGAGGCGAACGGGCTCACTATAGAAGCAAGAGAGAGCAGTGTTGCATATAGAATATGAAGCATGTGATACTGAATAGATTCTGAGAAAATCGTAAAACTCTTTAAAAAAATAACAAAACGGAAAATAACAATTCTATTATGGACAAATAGGAAAAATATATTTCGTTAATTATAAGAATATATTTATGGCAAACATTAATTATTTTATGCCAGAAAATTGAATTTTAAAGCGTTTTTCTCACATGCTTCATTTTCTATGCACAGTTTTTCTCACATGGTTCATATTCTATATATGTCCAGTTTTCATCCTAATTTTAAATAAGTACCATAATAATGTCAAAATATTTAAAATAATTCAGGTACGGGACATACGTCATTCCTATGTCTACCTACGTTAAATTATCGTGAAAACAAGCTTATTTATTTATTTATTTTTTCATGTTCCTCATAAAACGTTTATACACCAATATATCATGGAGAAGATTATAAATTACAAAGTACACAAGGGCAGTTTTACCACTTAGTGACATGTGCTAAAAGATAGTTGCTGAACTGTCTGTAAGTGACATTGAAAATGTCGATGGTCAATGCAGAATCGTTAAGCAGTTGAGTCGCTCTGTTTATTGTCGCGTTCTGATAGGCAGAACTTATGTGTCCAAGCGGTTAAAATTTATTCAAATTTGACAGCTAGGCATCACAAAATGATGTTAATATTATCTACATACCAAGGCAATTGAATTGTGTAGTGGTATGTAGAGAATATGACTTTTTAAATTTTTTATTTTATACCATTATGTTTCGACTTAAATATTAATATTTTTACAAGACGGAGTAGAAAGTAGAAGAAAGTAGAAGACGGAGAAAAAAAGGAGAAAAATAACTGTACATGTATGTATTTAACTCATTTTCGTCAAAATAAGGAAGTTGAGTCCTTTTTTTATTTATTTTCATCAATGTTCACAGGCAAACTTAAATAGCAGTATTTTTTTTAAAGTTCGTTTTCATAATTAAATTAATTCTACAAGTTTGAATTTAAATATGGACGAAAAAAATAAATTAAAAAAGTTGTAGTAGTCAGATATTTACTAGTACTAATCAATTCAGTTACAGGAATTTCGAAAAAAGTGCATTTTAATGGTTATTTTTTAAATTTAAAAACACGAAATGTCATTTTTCAAAGAAACATTCAACAGTTCCTAACATAGCGGTCGGTGAAAAATGACATTTCGTGTTTTTAAATTTAAAAAAATAACCATTAAAATGCACTTTTTTCGAAATTCCGGTTACTGAATTGATTAGTACTACTAAATATCTAACTGGTACAACTTTTTTAATTAATTTTTTTCGTCCATATTAAGAGTGTCGCGGTTTTGTAAATATTTTCCCTTATATTTCAAACAAGCGAGGACCGGGTTACGTCACGAACTCTGCCGCACGATATTATGCTCTTGCCGCCGTTTTCGCGGGCTTAATAACTTCAAACATGTAGAATTAATTTAATTATGAAAACGAAGTTTAATAAAAAAAAAAAATCTGGTATTTAAGTTTGCATGTCATCTACATGAACATATTTTTTATAAGTCAAAATATTTTTCACTCAACTTACCTATTAATAATAATAATAATAATAATAATTGGATAATTTGATTTGCGCCGTTTTTGTGAGAAATCACCTCAAGGGCATTGTCACATTGTTCATATTAAATATGTAACGACGGTTTGTTATATTGATACTATTCCATATTTGGATACTTTCCTTTCACATTTTTTTCAATTTTATGCAAAACCGATTTTTTTATCCAAGCGACCTGTGTGTTTTCAAGTAGGAAGATTTAACGTGTCGGGTATATACCGGAGCCCGCGTTATCTCTGGCTTCCGGGCTATTAACCAATTATTAGGGGTGGTAATATCAAAAGCAACCGAGATGGGAGATGGCGCACCCCTCGGAATAACACCCCGTAAAAATGGCGTGAAATCTTTATATATCTGGTGGTACCGCGAGTATATTGATTTCAGGTAGGTATGGAGGTAGGTACTTGCTTTATTAATACGAACGCTTCCGGTCGTTCGGCGTTAGAGCATTAAAGGTCAAATTGGACCATTTAAAGGTAAAAAAAGTGGAACCACTTTTTTCGCTTCGTGTCTTATCAAAATGGGATATATTTCTCGGCAAAACGGATCCAATTTTCAAAATTGCGAATAAAAATATTATATCATAATGTAGATACTTTTTTTAAAAATGTAAATCGTATACATAAAAATCAATATTTGTTTGTTTGTTCGTATTTTATACGCTGCCATACCGTTCATCCGATTGCGATGAAACTTTGGGGATTTGATGTGCGCATGCCCGCGATGGTTTTCTATATATAAAATTAAGCCCTAGTGTTATGAAATTATTTCCTATATTATTCATCCGATTGCGATGAAAATTTGGTGAGTTGTTTTGAACATGCCCGTGAAGGTTTTTATATTATAGTTTTAAGTTCTAGCGTTATGAAATTTGCATAAAAAATGTGCAATATGTCACACGCGAGTTGTTTAAAAAATGGGTGTATCTTATGGAGTTTAACGGCAGGAAAAAAAGGCAGGAGGGGAGGGGAATCCGGGAGTGGCGGAAGAGGGGTTCGTGGGAGGGGACTATAGAAGGGGGAATTAAAAATATTGTTTTATTAATTTAGTGAATTCTAAATGCAAACAATTCCAATTTTTAAAAATTAAACTTTAATTCAATGCAAAAGTTCTGGAGTTCAGTGAACCGAAGTAACAGACAGAGCCACATCCGAAATTAGTATTTTTAATTAAACAATATGATTTTCTTGTGCGCATGACTGTGAAAATTTAAAAAGAATTTAACATAGTATATAGTGTGTTCAGATAAATATAAATATGCTTTACATAACGATCTTTTTATGTAATAAGTAATATTTTTAATGTGAAATTTTTTTTTTTATTTCTATAGAAGAAAAATATCTAAGTATTCACGTTTTTTAAAAGTGAATACAGCACCAGAGTGTCAACTGCTCCCGTCTGGAGCCAGTGAGACTATGTCATCCCCAATTGGGGTAGGTTGTGAGGATGAAGGCATTGAGAGAGGAAGGAGATGGTGGAGAGGAAGCATCTGGATATTCAGATCTGGTCATCTAACACGACTAAGGTCATTTAAAGCAACGTTTCAATTCTGAATGGTGGTCGTAGATCGGGGCAATACTGAGAGCATCTTCGACTCTGGAACGTGCCGCAAATATACCTTATATTCTTTTTTTAATATTTAAATTAATAAATGCACAAATCAATCAAATAAAATTTACTCGCGCACGCCGGGATTTGAACCCGCAAGGTGTTTATGTATTGCATTAGAGGGGTATACTTTTACATATAACTGCATATTCAACTCAAATTTCGATTTTTCGCAGATGTCTGATTAATCAAGTGGAAATACTATGTCTGTATGTAGAACGGCGCTGTATATAAATTTGTAGCACCTTTGTGGATCATTTATTAACGGTTTTATCTCGGCGCGTCACGCCTCAGTGGTTCTCAAAGCGAACAGCGACCATTGTGCAGCGATGGCTTGCACAATTTGACGAAAACACAAAAAAACACTGACGCCATATAATATCATCATATACTCGTAGGTACTGTGACTATCATAGGATCATTAATTACACTATGTGAACGCTGTGATTAAGAGGCTAGACTTTGAACCATACGCGGAACACCCGCGTCTGTCATTCTGTCCCGCTCACAATAAGCTCCCGCACACTTACAATACATGCGAATGCGAAATGTGCGAATGAGACAACGCTCAAATTTACCTACAGAAATCGCTCGAAAAGGGGTTTATGGAGAATACACTTTTCTACACCGAAACTTTCACGAAATTGAAATTTAAGAAAAAATATATTTTTTAGAAAGAAGAAGCTACGTCGGTAGCTTTTTATAATTTTATAATTCTTTATGAGAGTTGAGTTAGCAGCACTTTTTCCTTAAATAATATTTTTTGATAAATCGTACATGTTTGACAGTGAATGTTTACGTTAATACGAAACGCATCGAAAATTCGAAAACATACCGACATAGTTTTCACCCTCTAAAAGGCAGTATAAAAAAAATATATTCATTTTGTGCAATTTTCGATGTAGAAAAGTGTTTTTTCCCGGGCGTCCTTTTTGCATGGGCCGAAAAGCGAAGTCTATCATCTTAAGAGGCTAGACTTTGAACGACACGCGGAACACCCGCGTCTGTCATTCTGCCCCGCCCACCACAAGCTCAAGCACACTTACAATACATGCGAATGCGAAATGTGCGAATGAGACGACGCTCAAATTTACCTACAGAAATCGCTCGAAAAGGGGTTTATGGAGAATACACTTTTCTACACCGAAACTTTCACAAAATTGAAATTTTAAAAAATATATATTTTTTAGAAAGAAGAAACTACGTCGGTAGCTTTTTATAATTTTATAATTCTTTATGAGAGTTGAGTTAGCAGGACTTTTTCCTTAAATAATATTTTTTGATAAATCGTAAATGTTTGACAGTGAATGTTTACGTTAATACGAAACTCATCGAAAATTCAAAAACATACCGACATAGTTTTTACCCTCTAAAAGGCAGTATAAAAAAATATATATTCATTTTGTGCAATTTTCGATGTAGAAAAGTGTTTTTTCCCGGGCGTCCTTTTTGTATGGGCCGAAAAGCGAAGTCTATCGTCTTAAGGCTGGGAATTCCGATTTCCTACCGATTTATAACATACGTCCCTTTAAAATTATTAAAAAAATGTACGTTATTTTTTTAAGATAATATCTCCCGTGTCGAGCCGAAACGGTAATCATATAAAATTCCCTCGATAGAAAAAAATCGCAAAGTATTCTCCGAAAATTAAAAAAATACGAGTGTGCTTTAGACCACACGACTGAAGTAAATACTTCTTTAGTAATCTAATCTAATTTTCTTTCTGGCATCGAATAAAACCATTCCAATCATCAGTGTATAAGAAACTATATTGAAGATTCGTTTGGATTGTTACCAATCATCGTGACAAATCAGTCGTTTCAATGCACTGAGTTCGCACACTCTAAACGAAAATTTGTTTAATTTTATTATGGGAATAAGGAAGTTGAGTCCTTTTTTTATCAATGTTCGCAGGCAAACTTAAATAATTATTTTTTTTAAGTTCCTTTTTATAATTAATTTAATTCTACAAGTTTGAATTTTATTAAAGCCCGCGAAAACGCCGGCAAGAGTATAATACCGTGCGGGAGAATTCGTGACGTCACCCGGTCCTTGATTGTGTGAAATATAAGGGAAAATATTTACAAAACCGTGACACGATGATAAACTTAAAAAGTTGTAGTAGTTAGATTTTAACTAAATATAAAAATCCACTTAAATAAAGAAGTTGTTTCTCCCTGCGTGTCCTTTCCCATTCGTCCACTTTCGCCTTCCACCACCTCTTCTCACTCTCGTTCCCTTCCCCACTTCCCCTTCCCCTCTCCCCCTGTCCTCCTTCTCGCGAACCTACCTCCTCACGAATTCTCAAATTTGTATTGCAATCGGATGAATAGAATAGGAAATAACTCTAAATATACCAAACGCACGAACTGTCAGACGTACAAAGAAAAAACAGTCGTTAAGTTTTCTGAAATTATCCAATTTTAATTTTTTCTTAATTTTTCTTTCCGTAAGAACCTTTTACAAACTATTATAAAACTTTAAAAAAAAGACGAATGAAATAGTAATTATATGAAATTCAGTCGATAGAATAAAATATTAAAAACACATTTCATTCTGTTATCATGTTATAGTTACGAAAAAAATCACAGTGATTCTCTAAATGTAACTTAACGAAACGAGTCGTATTTTTTTAAACATTTTCACATTTTGAATATTATCGTTTTTTTTAATATTAGCGCACTCCTTCTAACATTCATATTTACGTATCTCCCGTTCTTCTTATTTTTGAGCGCCTAGCTCAAATTAAAAAAAGCTACCATAAAATCGACTACAATTGTTTTTTTTACCTTAGCTCTACAAAGGAGGTTCTGAGGAAAATAATTTACCTCGGGAACTGTCAAATGTCATCCTTGGGGATGCTGTGTGGAGGGCCATTTTATGGTGGAGGGAATCTCCCACTGCGGTGCAAGGCGATGTTTCGAGAGAGTCCTGCTGGAGAGTTCAAAGGGTCTCCCTCAGACAAATCTCACCCTTTCTAAATCACCAAACGTAGCAAACCACTTTGGGTGACCTGTGAAAGAACTATTGGCTGTACAATAAGTGGTTCTCAGAGCAGCAGTACCAATATCCGCCTCGTTTACAAAGAAGTGCTGAAATCGTGTGAAATCCCTTATTAATTTCTAATATTTAATATCATTAAATAAATTACACGTTGCTTTCAGTAATGCAATTTAATTTCGGACAATGAGTTTACAATGCACCCGGTTCAGATTAGACATTAAATGCATATTTCGCAGCTCCACTAAACGCATAAATAACATGGTCCGATTGTCTAAAATTCCATATGTCGAGGGCCCGTTCGTTTGGCCGCTAGTGAAAACGGCGGTCGTCCGTCATATCTGTGGACTGTTTAAATAGTAACCGGGGAATTCCACAACCAGTGAAATAGGGAACACTAGAACGGTTGTTGCTAAAGAATTTTTGTTGCATTACTCCACACAAGCGGTTCTGAGGGAGATTGTTGTGTATTGTTGTTTTCTTTGGTGATAATTTTAGTTTAGTACAACTCTGAGGATCGGAATTTTCAACCAGGAGTGTTACGGATATTCGCATCATGCGGTTTATTCGCATTAAGACGATAGACTTCGCTTTTCGGCCCATACAAAAAGGACGCTCAGAAAAAAACACTTTTCTACATCGAAAATTGCACAAAATGAATATACTTTTTTTTTTTACTGCCTTCCAGAGGGTGAAAACTATGTCGGTATGTTTTCGATTTTTTAATGCGTTTCGTATTAACGTAAACATTCACCGTCAAACATGTACGATTTATCAATAAAATATTATTTAAGGAAAAAGTGCTGCTAAATCAACTCTCATAAAGAATTATAAAATTATAAAAAGCTACCGACGTAGCTTCTTCTTTCTAAAAAATATATTTTTTTTTAAATTTCAATTTCGTGAACGTCTCGGTGTAGAAAAGTGTATTCTACATAAACCCCTTTTCGAGCGATTTCTGTAGGTAAATTTGAGCGTTGTCTCATTCGCACATTTCGCATTCGCATGTATTGTAAGTGTTCGTGAGCTTATTGTGAGCGGGACGGAATGACAGATGCGGGTGTTCCTCGTGTCGTTTAAAGTCTAGCCTCTTAATTCAGACATCTTCATCCGCATCCGCATCAATTAACGGGCTGCTCTGTCAATTTCTATTGATTTCTGACACGTTTTCCTTAAACGTTTGAAGTTTTTAAGCTCTTAAAAAAATATATGTTATTCTTTAAGATAGTATATATACATTCCCCACGCCGAAACGGTAATTATTTGAAATTCCCTCGATAGAAAGAAATCGCAAAGTATGCTCCTAAAATTATTATTAACACGTTTGTTTCTGTTATTTTACAAGTTATATGTATGAAAAAATTCATAATTTTTTTTTTTTTTTTATATAATTGTACGACAGACAGGTAAGTCCAATTATGGTAATGATGTTTCTTTAAATGCTGCGTGACACATCCCTTACGAGATTTTTGCTCTTTTTCAAACGAGTCGTCTTTTATTAAACATTTTCACAATTTTCGCATGAATTTTATGGTTTTTAATGTTAGCGCGCTCGCTCTCACGTTCGTATTGTCGTATCTCTCCATCTTCTTCTTTTTGAGCGGCGTAGCGCGCCCTTTATTCATATCTGCATCAAGTAATGACAAGTAAAGAAAGTGGGCGGGGTCAGAGCGGCGCGTGCCTCGCGCGTGTTTGCTAGTTGCTTCATTCGTTGAATGAAGATAGTAACTAGCACGAAGTTCGTTCGCTAACTGACAAATATGAAGGCACACATTGGTGACAAGATCCTAAGGTTTTGTTTTAGTAAACGATGTGATTCCCATTGTGAATCAATTACAGTGATTGTTTAATATAATAATAATAATAATAACATTACATTTATATAGCGCAGTTTTGTGTGATTTCACTTCAAGTGCGCCTAACTAAAATAAACTTTAAAATAATCCTATAGTGCTCCTTACGAAATATTTATAGAAATTTATAATTAAGTTACAAAATATTAATAAAATTTCATTACAAGAAATAACGAATATACGGTATACACAAAACAAAACAAAACAAAAGCAGAGAATATTTTTTAACAATAACAGTGCTGTTGTTATAGCACAGGACAACAATAATAGACAATAACGGTGTAGGACAAAACAAGAACCGTAAAACTAAAGTATTATATAAAACAGGAAAACACTAAAATATTATATAAAAAGTAGACATTAAACATAAAATTTACGGTGTTTATCCAAGTTTTTTTGGGTAGTTGATGAATATTTCGATTTAAATTTTAAGTGAAAAAGTGAATAAAAACACCGCCAGTAATAAAAACCAGTATCTGGACTAATTCTGTATGACTATTTATTAAATATAATTTTAAAAAATCATTATAAAGCTTTAGACTTAAAATGCTAATAAGTTAGACTAAAAACTGTTTTAGTTTTGTTCTCAAAATATGATTAAAATTAATCGATTTTCATTTATTTATGTACTTAAAATTGAAATATCTTTTAGAAATCCTGAAATCCGCATCCGCGGATGTGAACTTGTAATAATCCGCATCGGCATAAATTTTTGCATCCGCAAAAACACTGGTTTCAACTATACTTCGGGTTCTACTTTCGGTATTTACAATTAATATTTAACTGGACTTAACGTCCGTTCAAAAGAATTTTCTTACTTGTTGTGCGGCAGAGGATCTGGTCATTTAAGTTGCCCACATAGAATAATAGTTGACTCTCGTAAAGTACAATTTTACTGACTTCTGTTGAATACATTAAAACTACATATAACTTCCTAAAATCTGCAGAAACACATTTAAATTGTGTACATATTGGAAAAGTTTTTAGATTTTCATGGCCAAAAGCATTTTCGTTGTTTGTTTTTGGGGTGTTGCGCTACCTCCTTCTTTAGCCGACGTTTCGGACAGCGTTGCAGTTGTAATTGTTAGTGTGTGTTTATTTACTTGGAAATGATACCGTGTCGCCAGCTTCAATCCACTACGAGCTGGTAGGTAATACCCACATAAATATAAATTGTATAGCCTAGATATTAATAATAAAATTACTTATAATTATTTTCTTGTTATTATGTAAAATTACTTATTTTTATATACTTATAATTGTACTCTAATTATTTATTTATTTATTCAGTAATATTAATTACCTAATTATAAAAATGCAGTTGTAACATTAATTGTAAGAAAGCAACACGTATGTGTATGAAATATAAAATTTTACCTGCTATTATTTACATATTTTTATTTTCATTTACTTATAGTTATTTATTATTATTCTGTCTGTCTTGTTATTGTCTCAAAAATACTTATTTACTTCACAGTAGAATATTATTGTTTTGATTTAAAATTTAGGATGCGGGTATGGGTACCGCCGCCCCAGGAACCGTACATCGAATAACCAACACCACCGCCGTAGGTCATCCCAAGTGGTTCACTATGTACGTTGACTTAGCAGGGGTGCGCGGGTTCATGGGGTGAGGTATGTTCGAGTCTTGGCGACGGATGCGTCTGCCCACCAACTCAGGGATGGATTCATTCGTACGTCATTCCTGGACACACTGACCACTAGATTCTTTCCCACCCGTCATACATTTTTCCTTCCCGAAACTATAAAAGAAAATACACTCCACAAAGCATCCCCAAAGATGACAAACCTGGGGGATTTTTTTGTCTCAGGGCCTCCAGTTTGGAGGTAATATATAAAAAAACTTGCGAACTGATAACCGAAAAAGGATAAATAAAATTTTAAAAGTTACATTTTGTCAAAATTTTAACCAAATGTACCAATCTTGTGTAACGGATTCCAATGGATTCAGCCACTCGGACAATAGATCGGAATATCGCGCTGGAGAATAATAGAAGGAATGTCCCTTTCTTGGTCCTATTCATTATCACTGGTTGGAGATTTTCTATGGCGGGAGAAATTAATGATTAATGAATTATTAAATCTCATTTTCAAATGCTTCTCTATAGGTGAATAAGATTTAGTTGCATTGCAAAATTACAAATTGAATTATAAGTAAATATATTTTCCAAGTTATGGTAGTTTATTTTTTTTAATTGTCAAATAAGAAATTATACACTTTGTTCAAAGAAACGTCACTATCTCAAAGACAATTATTTTTTAAACATTCTACAGGCAATTAGGTGCCGTTGAAAAAATGCTTTTATGAAAGTTTAAAAAACACGACGAATTCAAAAATAATCTTTTCCGAACCATTAGGATGATATACTTCGCTTTTCGGCCCATACAAAAAGGACGCCCGGGAAAAAACACTTTTCTACATCGAAAATTGCACAAAATAAATATATCTTTTTTATACTGCCTTTTAGAGGGTAAAAACTATGTCGGTATGTTTTCGAATTTTCGATGCGTTTCGTATTAACGTAAACATTCACTGTCAAACATGTACAATTTATCAAAAAATATTATTTAAGGAAAAAGTGCTGCTAACGCAACTCTCATAAAGAATTATAAAATTATAAAAAGCTACCGACGTAGCTTCTTCTTTCTAAAAAATATATATTTTTTTAAATTTCAATTTCGTGAAAGTTTCGGTGTAGAAAAGTGTATTCTCCATAAGAGCGTTGTCTCATTCGCACATTTCGCATTCGCATGTATTGTAAGTGTGCGTGAGCTTATTGTGAGCGGGACAGAATGACAGACGCGGGTGTTCTGCGTGTGGTTCAAAGTCTAGCCTCTTAAAACAGCCACCATCTTGATACCGATCGGAACGCACAAACAAATTTACAGACAGATGAAATGCAACAAATATCAACTCTACTTCTGCCATTAATTTTCTAATATATATGTAATATGAACACATGAACAATGGTGGGGGTAGCAAATGTAAAATCATGCAATGTCCAATGTTTTAATATAGTGTTGTCCGCGTGCAAAGTCGTCTCTCCTCCAAGCATACACTTTCTAATTAAAGTGTGTTTATCGGAAGTGACCTGCCAGGTAAGTAAGTATATTTTCAGTACCTATTTGTAAATAACAAAATTAGATCCTAGAATCTTACGAGAGATGGGAAGGCTGATAGAGACATTGAAAGAAGGGTAAATGCAGGTAACTCCATTAATGGAGGACTGAATGCCGTTGGCGCTAACAAAAAGCTGTCCAAAGAAGCGAAGTTAGTAGTCCACAATGGAGTGCTTGTACCTACCCTGATGTATGGCAGTGAGGCATGGAACTGGCAGAGGAAGGATGAATGTAGACTGAATGCTGTTAAAATGAGATCCCTGAGGCGTATGTGTGGTAAAACCATGTATGATCGTGTGAGAAATGTGGAAATTCGAAAATAATGCAAGGTTGATGGAAGCGTAATGAGTAAAATTAAGAAAGGAACCCTCAGATGGTTTGGGCATGTAGAGCGAATGAACAAAGAAAGGAGCGTAAGGAGAATATATGATGTAAGTGTGAATGGTAAAAGAAATAGGGGACGTCCGAGAAAGACATGGCACGATCAAGTGAATCAGATACTTGAGTCGGGCCATGTCAAGAGTCAGGAAAATAGAAGAGTATGTATGAGACGATGTATGAATGTGAATGAGGCAAGGAGTGTGTGCCAAGACCAAGGTGTTTGGCGGTCCCTCCTCTCTGCCTACCCCTGCGGGGAAACGGCGTGATGGTTAGTTAGTTAGTTAGTTAGTTAGTTAGAATCTTATATTTATAATTTATAATGAACTGTACACGCCCTTGAGGCGATTTGTCACAAAGGCGGCGCTCTACAAATTATCGAATTATATCCACTCGAGCGCGTTTTGCCACATTATGGCACTATTTCCAAAACCTCGGATTGCTTTGTTGCCGTAATGTGGTTCAAATTTTCAATAAAAAATATTTTTATTAAAACGACTATATAATATATTGTACATTCAAAATATAACAAAATAAATATTATCTAGATTCTTTAAAATGTTTTAAGGTTTAAGATTTAATTATATATTTTTTATAAATCCTACAAATATGTTATAAAAGACAAAAGATAGGGGAATTCATTAACTACATAGAACTATAATCAGTTTGTATGTCTCCATATTCAAATTCGGAGGTACGATTTTTTTTAATTTAAGCGGAAAAATTTCCTTTAGCAATCCGAGAAAAAATATTTTAATTGCTCTGTCGCTCCAGTGATCTTAGAATGATTTAAAAAGTATCAGAAACAAGTGATGGTCCCTGAAATTTTTGGTATATTCCACGTGTCGCTTTCAGCCGTCTCCTCCCTTCACGTGTGCATTTAAAATATGAAAAGCTCTCCACATCACCACACGTGCACGCTTGTGGGTGTAACTGTAGTAACACACGTGTAATCCGCTTCCTGCTTCCCATTACTTCCGCTTTGTCCCTTCCGGCTTCTTATCAGACAGAGTGTATGGCCACAGATCGTGCTAAATTTAGAAAAGGGCCTCTTTTCTTTTTACCGTTCTATGGACCAATCAGATGATGATCCTATTTTTTAATAATTCCCACAAACGGGGGATTCTGTTGAAAATGTATGGAATATTTAAAAATTATTTTTCTGATTTTAATCATCCTACTAAAAATGTTTGTTTTTTTTTTTTTCTTTAAAATTTATTCATTTTAAAAACGATAAAACAAAAACGGCCCGCAACGACGCCAAATAAGCACGTCGACAAACAACAAACTGACTACTGTCAGAAAATTTTCAAAGCCGGGCAACGCCTATGACGTCACACGTCCAAAACATCGTTTTGGAGGTATTACAAAAGTGGGAAACTTAGACTGGCTGTTAAAAATTTATTCGTCAACATGAAAATGCCACAATAATCGTAATTTTTTGGTTAATTTTTTTAAGCAATAAAAAATCATGAAAATACCCTATTGCTCCTGACCGTCAGGAGCCAGTAGGGCTATGGCATCCCCAATAGGGGTACGTTGTGAGGCTGAAGGGAGTATGGAAAAATTGGAGGATTTTCTTTAAATGTTTATGTTTTATTAACAAATAGAGAGTAACTGGCACGCGTTTCAATGCCACTCAAAGAAATGAAGTATTTGTGTTTTATTTCTGTATATTTTAGTGCTATGGAAACACAATATATTTTTTTGTTTTTTTCCGTCTGGCGCATATACGAATAAATCAGAAGGTTTTCTGACGCGTGGTCAGGCCATATACAGCTGTCCGTGTGAGAAGCATTGATTTTACAAACTTACCTACCTACCTACCGCTACTATGTATCCTTTGCAATATATATCTCTGTCCCTCCCTCATCCTTCACCCCTTCGTCCCATGCGTGTCCTTTCCCACGCGTCCCATCTTTAATTGGTTGAATTTAATATGTTTATGTATCGTGTTACAATTTTTGTTAATTTTTTTTTAGAGCTAGCGTATAAGATGGCATTTTTTTCTATCTCCTAGTTGAGTTCTTCGTGATTTTCTTTTTGTTTTATTTGCTACGCTTCTAGATGTTTCCGTGTTCTGTGGCATGCCCTAAGTAAATAGCAAAAACACCACAGAACACAGCCACATCTAGTATCACCAACAGAGAGGCACCGAACCGCACAGTGGTAGAAAATTTTTCTGTGATGCGAAAACGTACACATCACAATATCTGCAAGTGACATTCTGTTTTAAAAAGCTGGCTACGGTCCGCGGAGTGGAAAGCGAAATGGTAATATCCACTCGTGCGAACACGTGCACAGCAGCGGTATACAGCGATAGTGGTACAGGCGAATCTAGTCGTATTTAGAGTCGATTTTGTAGAATAACTTTTTTCGATTTGGGCTCTTGTTTTCGAGTAAATCGTGTCCAAATTTGGAAAATTTTAAGTCAATTTGATAAAATAAATTCAAATTAGTTCAACACGGGAAGGCCTGTGGAAAATAATACCCCTCAAGACGTGGGTCGTCTTTGGGGATGCTGTATGAATATGTATATTTTTAGGAAAGGAAGGAGATGATGACGGCCGGCGTAGTCCAGCGGTAGGGCGTTGGACTGCCATTCCGAAGGTCGCGGGTTCGAACCCGGCGTGCGCTAATAAATTTTATTTAATTGATTTGTGTTATTTCATAATTAATTATTTAAAATAATATATAGTATATTTTCAGCACCTTCCAGAGTGGAATATGCTCTTAGTATCGCCCTGGTGTAAGACCAGCATTCAGAATTGAAACGTTGCTTGAAATGGCTTTAGCCGTGTTTAGTGACTAGATCTGAACAGGCAGGTACTTCCCCACCTCCCTCTTCCTCGTCTCTTCCCTTTCCCACTTACCTTCAGCCTCATAACATACCGCAATTGGGGATGCCATAATCTCACTGGCTCCAGACGGGAGCAGTTGGGACTCTTGCGAGGTATTCACTATAAAAAAAATTATAAAAAAGACGAGAAAGGGTATGAGTGTATCGAAAATGTTCCGAGATAGTCCTGCTGAAGAGGTCAAAAGGTCTCCCTCAACCATTCTCTCCCGAACCGCCCTGCCACGCAGTTGATGCAAACCTCATCCCGCGAATCCGGACACCCGTGCTAAGTCACCAAACGAAGCGAACCACATGGGGTGACATACAGCAGGGGTGCTGATTACCCAATAAATGGTTCCCGGAGCGGCGGTACCCATAACCGCCTCTTAAACTAGAAATGCTGTAATTTTCAAAATGAGAATTGATGTGCCAAGAATTCAGATAAGCCAAAAGTACCTACCTACAAAACAATATTTTTTAAACAAGATAATTATACTTGAAATGTGTATTTCTTTTGTTTTAATTTCTTATGGTTATTATAAATGTTCGTACAGTGATTTAATTTTCTACCCTTTGAAAAATGGTTCAATTAAGGGATTACTTAATCATTATAATTCCTCACGCATTCCTGAACAGGCCCGTGGCAATAAAGACGCAGCAAGCGAAGAAGCCCGTAAAGTGTACCAAGTAAATTATGCCCTACCTTGTTTAACGATCTTTCGACTGGAATACAATTACAGCGGTCGTAAATTGCAGTATGCCGCTGCATTTTGCATTTCCCTGTTGCTACAGGCTGTAACAAAATTCTGGAAAATATAAACCAATTTTTTTTTTTACAATTATTTATTACAATTTTTTTACAAAGTATGTGAATTCAAAAATAAAGCTTGTTTTGGTATTTACAATAATCTGAAGGGCTTAAAATTCCACAGCTATTAAAAATAAGCTCCGAGCTTTGTTTTTTTAGCTTTAATATTTGTGTTTTGATTATAAGCTTTGAACTCTGAGTTTTATCTCTGAGCTTAACTTTGATCTTTGAGATTTATCTTTGATCTTTGAGCTTTAATCTTTGAACTTTAGATCTGTCACACACCTAGCGTTAAAAGCGTTAGCTTTATTTGGCTTGGCCTATTTCAAGACATCACTCGCCATATATTCCCATTGCAAATGTAGGGCGAGCGATATGCTGAAATATGCTAAGTCAAATAACGCTAGCGCTTTTAACGCAAGGTGTGTCACTAATCGTAATATTTGATCTTTGATCTTTGAGCTTTGAGCTTTGATCTTTGTGCTTTGAGCTTTGATCTTTAATCTTTGATCTTTGAGCTTTGATCTTTGAGCTTTGATTTTTGAGCTTTGTTCGTTGAGCTTCAATATTTGGGATTCGATCTCTGGGATTTTATCTTCAAGCTTCGATCTTTGATCTTTGATCCTGGAGTTATGATCTATGAGCTTTTATCTTGGAACTTTGATCTTTAAGCTTTGATCGTAGAGCTCGGATCTTTGAACTTTGATCTTTGAACTTTGTTCGTTGAGCTTCAATATTTGGGATTCGATCTCTGGGATTTTATCTTCAAGCTTCGATCTTTGAGCTTTGATCCTGGAGTTATGATCTATGAGCTTTTATCTTGGAACTTTGATCTTTAAGCTTTGATCGTAGAGCTCGGATCTTTGAACTTTGATCTTTGAACTTTGTTCGTTGAGCTTCAATATTTGGGATTCGATCTCTGGGATTTTATCTTCGAGCTTCGATCTTTGAGCTTTGATCCTAAAGTTTTGATCTATGAGATTTTATACTGGAACTTTGATCTTTGAGCTTTGATCGTAGAGCTCGAATCTTTTAACTTTGATCTTGGAGCTTTGATATTTCTGCTTTAATCCTTGAGCTTTGATCTTTCAGCTTTGATCTTCGAGCTTTGAGCTTTGCTGTTTGACTTTTGATCTTTGAGCCTTAATCTCTGATCTTGGCATTTAGCTTTGAACTTTGATCTGCGTAAAACATCTTCCGGAAAACATAAACCCAATATGGGAGGCTAGTATGAGTACCGCCGCCCCGGGAACCATGTATTGGATAACGAGCACCTCAAATGATTCCCTACGTTTAGTGACTTAGGAGGAGTGCCCGGGCTCATGGCCCACCTACTGGTTATGAGACTGGTGGAGACCTAACCTAGACCTATACAGGCGAACTTTCTTGACCCATCACGGCCTTAAACTGCAGTGGGGGGAATGGATTCAAATGTCCGTTACATCAACTACTCACACACTTAATATATATATATATATATATATATATATATATATATATATATATATATATATATATATATATATATATGTATATTATATGTATACATATTTTTTTATTATTTTGTTTTATAAATAATCAGTTTAAAATAATCACTAATTTAAAAAAAAAAGAAGAAACTTTCTACTACAACACATAAATACTTGTCACACTTAAACATAACCACGTAAACACCTCAGCACAGGTTCTCCTAGTGAGGTGTTCACGAAACATACAACATTACCCAACCACAGTTTCACATTCACTAACCTACCTTATACACAACACAACAAAAAGTTCATAAATTATGTTATTAGCTATTATGTATAAATATAAATAACTTTATGTGATCACTGTAATATTATATAGAAAAAAAATAAAAATAATTAGGATACCTACCCATCCCTCCCCTGAACTATCTATCCTTCCTTCCCTAAATAGAACCTCACACAGCATCCCCAAAGATGATTTAGCCCACCGAGGTAAATAATTTTCATCAGGGCCTTTTGTGTGGAGCTGACGTAAAAAAATAATAAATGCCCATAATTTGAAACATTTTTAATATAAATCGTTACATCCTGTATCCCTGTTTTGTCTTGATTGAGTCCTGTAATATAAGAAAATCAACAAGCGTCCTGGCTGACTGCCGACACGACACGCCAGTAGGACCAAGTAGGTGCTCTACCGGCGACGTTTCGGTGCCGAGTGGCTAAACCATTCTCAAGACGGATTTATAGACACGTACGATTGGATTTATTTTATACCCAGTGGATTTACGTAACTTTGAATTTTAACACACACCTCGTAAGCGCATTTAACACAAAATAGACTTTAAATTTTCTGTTTATGTAATATTTTGTGTTTCTTTTGTAACAATTTATTTTTAACTTGAATTTCACCGACTTATTTTAATTTTAAAGTAAAACTTTTTTACGCACGATTGACTTGCGGAGTAAGCGGCGAATGCGTGACGAGAGCTATTTAAATTAAATATTTGTAGAAAATTAATATACCTATGTATATGTATATATTGTATGTACATATATATATATTATACATATAAACATATTTATATACATATAATATACATACATATAGATGGAGCTAAAAAGTTTTACTTTAGTCGTGTGGTCTAAAGCACACTCGTATTTTTTTTAATCGCAGGTCGTGTGCATTCAAACAGAAGAAGAAAGGGAGATATTTAAATACAAATGTAAGAGGGAGCGCGCTAATATTAAAAACGATTATAATGAAGCGAAAATACTGAATATATTTAATAAAACATAACTGTTTAAAATAGAGCAAAAATCTCTCGACAAATGCTTAAGTTGCATTTAAAGATACACTGTGATTTTTTTCATAGCTATAACATGTTAAATAACAGAAGGTGTGTTTTTGATCATTTTCGGAGCCATACTTGGCGATTTTTTTCTATCGAGTGAATTTCATATAATTACCGTTTCGGCTCGACAATGTTCAGATATTATCTTTAAAAAAAAAACATATATTTAGGAACTTAAAAACTGAAAGTGTTCAAATCGAATATGTTATAAAACGGTAGAAATGCGGAATGAAGCGGCTTAAGAGGGTATTACCGGAGAATACCGGAAATTAGTCATTTTTAAATCAAATTATAGACGTATTGACTCTTTTTTACAAAAAAACATAAATTTATTTCGAAAGATTGTTATTTTATCTGGTACACACAGTTTTAAAGTTTTGAAAAACTAAGTGTATTTTTAATATACTAAGGTTATACCGTTGGTCGTTGGCAGATCTGTTCAGTTTTAAAACGATAGATTCTATTAAACAACACAAATTTCAAATCATATAATCATACAACAAAATAATTTAATACAACGTAATCAAGTCAACACAGTTTTAAGAATTTTAATTTTAGTTCAATTGAAATCATTAAAAAATAAATCCGAGAAAGTGTTTTGTGACAAAAATTCCTCAGTTTTTCTATTTATTTAAGGTCTTACAAACTAAAATATTTCAATATTTTTTTTACACACTTATTTTGTTTAGACATTATTAAAAAAATCATAAATACTTATGATCAAAAACTACTTACAAGAAGTACACGATATTTAATAATTTATCATCGTGAGTTTAGAGCATTTTTATTGCCTACTTGAATGTAGGTATATATTAAAGCAAGTTTTGAATGAAATAAATCGATATTAAATATTTATTTTTTTAAAAATGATACAAGGAATAATCGACCTTTCTCATTGGAACCTTCCTGTACAGTTGCAAGCATTTTTCAACTTTTATTCTAAGCTGCTGGTCAATCGCTCTTAACACGAAACTGGTGAACAGGGTAACCGGATAAAACAGAACAATGACGAAATAGAACACAAAATAACATTAGGTTAGATTAGGTTATCTTGATTTATTTTTGGGGTTATTATTAATAATGTTTAACATTTGATTTAAACCTAATGATGTACAATATAACTCTGTCCAAAAGATTGGCGAAAGATGGAGGTAGCGCAAAACGGAATAATACCCCATAAATAAATCACAGTAATGCTTTTGGCCGTGAAAAACGTATGTTATTTTTTTTTTTTTAAGAAAGACAAACATTTCCGGGTTACGTATAACCTAACCTAACAATTAAAAATCTCCTACTACTGACAAAGTAAACGGAAAATATTGCTTGTGTCGTGGCGGAAGACTAAGCCAGCCAAGGAATTGAACACACAACGCCTGAGTGGGACCCAAACGCGATGCCAACTCGGCCACTGACCGGTTAGTTATACAGGGTGTATCGACACATACCCGACAAACTTTAACCAGCGATTCCTGATCATATTTAGAGAAAAAAAATGTTATGGCGACTTTGCAACTCCTCGCTACCAGCAACTTTCCACGCTATAGAGAATCGCGGCTATATTGAGGAGGGGGTAGCGCGTAGTTGTGGACAGTGACGGAGTGTGGAGTTTTTTATATTTAAATTTTAAAAAATTACCGGAGAGCAAAGTCGCCATAACATTTTTTACTCTAAATATGATCAGGAATCGCTGGTTAAAGTTTGTCGGGTACGTGCCGATACAACCTGTATATAACAACTTAGGTTAGGTTAGATATCTACGTTTTTATCTTCACTTTTCTACAGAGTAAGTCTTTTTGTTGTCATGGAAACAGTCACTAATTCGTCCACTGGGATTAGCGCCCGGTTATATAAGCAATTTGGCCGCCGTAAACAGTCGTCACACCTGAGCTACCTGGGTTACCTAGTATACCTGCAGTTGGTTCAAATCAACCGGAAAATGTCGTATTTCTTATGGGAATTTAATTAAAATATACCCAATGACGTTTGACGTAGTTATTGAAGAAAGAAAACATGATCATATCCTCCCACCGATAGAACCATTGGCAGCTTGGTCCTGCACTTCTAAAGAACAATCTGTCTTCAATCAAATTATCTTCTTCTGAAATCTTTTATATAAAAATTAATTTTTCAAAAGAAGCAAACACATTTTGACTTGAAATTTTAAATAAATGAAAAGAAAATACCTTGTTTTAAGTCACTTTATTTTTATTTTACGTCATCAGGACTTAAATGGGAATTAAAGTCCTACATAAGAACGGAATAGGTTTAAGACTTAACAATTTGAAAGCTTTAGAAATAAAAAAATCAGTAAATTCAAAAGAATAAATCATTAATAATCAACTAAATTTAACCTTCAGTCCAATTTTAAGTATGTTCCCCATGTCTTCACTTATCCCCCCATTCCCCTCCTCCCCCAACAACTGACGCTCTGTCCCACTCTAGTATACTGTCCCTTTCTTTCACAACATTATGTATATATATATATATATATGTGTACTTATGTATTTTTAGACATTATTTTTGTAACAGTCGTGATGATGGTACGGAGGTACCGAAACCGGTAGACGTTAAATAAAAATAAAGTGACTTAAAACAAAGTATTTTCTTTTCATTTATTTAAAAATTAATGTTTATTTGTTCGTATGTTATGCGCTGCCATACCGACCATCCGATTGCGATGAAACTTTGGGGATTTATTTATTTATTTATTTATTTGTTAAAGAATTTTATACATAGTGTACATATTGTGTTATTTCGCCCGCCATGCTAGGGATGTCCCTGTGTTATGGCGGGTGAAGTATGCAGATTATATGGGTAATGAAGTACATTTACTGATTATATAATAATTATGATAATGAGGTTTACAGTTAATGCAGCAATGAATTTATGATAATGAAATTTACATATAATATAGTAATTGATGATAATGATGTTTACAGGTAATACATATAACAAGGAATTTATGACAATGAAATTTACAGATAAAATAATAATTGATAGATGAAATTTACAGATAATATAACATTGAATTTATGTTAACGAAGTTACAGATAATAAAATAATTGATGTGCAAATGCCCGCGATGGTTATAGGATAATGAGCTCTGGCGTTATGAAATTATTTCCTATACTATTCATCCGATTGCGATGAAAATTTGGTGAGTTGCTGTGAACATGCCCGCGAAGTTTTACATATAGTGATATTTCTATATTGTTAAGCTCTGGCGTTACAAAATTCAATGGATTACAAGTGAGTCGTTTAAAAATGGGTGTATTTTTTGCAGTTTAGCAGCAATAATTTATAGCAATTTAGGAGGAGTGGTTTTTTGGGGGAAAATATTTCTAAAATGTTTTTAAAGCACCTTAAACGAATTTTAAAAAAAAAAATATAGTGAAATACCTCACAAGAGTTCCAACTGCTCCCGACTGGAGCCAGTGAGACTTTGGCATCCCAAATTGGGGTATGTTGTGAGGCTGAAGGTAAGCGGGGAAGGGAAGGAGATGGGGAAGAGCAAGGTGGGGAAGTACCTGGCTATTCAGATCTAGTCACTAAGCCATTTCAAGCAACGTTTCAATTCTGAATGGTGGTCTTACGCCAGGGTGATACTGTGGGTATCTTCCACTTTGGAACGTGCCGCAAATATAGTATATATTATTTTTAATTAATTAATTGTGAAATAATACGAATGAATCAAATAAAATTACTTTTACACGCCGGGTTCGAACCCGTGACCTTCGGAATGGAAGTCAAAAGCGTTACCCCTGGACTACGCCGTCCGTATTTACATCTAAAGTCCAGTTGATTATACAGACATCTGCGAAAAATCGAAATTTGATTGATGTTAAATGTGTTCCCTCTATCTGGTACAATACTCAAATTACTCATAAACACCATTACATCGATTATAATTCACAAAAACTTTAGTGAAATAAATAAAAATCGATTATGTTTTCTGCGTTACTAGTAGGAAATTTCAAAATGTAATACTAATGTACCGGACCATTATAAAATAACACCATCCGGTGTTATTTATGTAATAACGTGACATGATGTTTAACCACAAGAGAGCATATTATTTGTCCCAGCTCACATAGGTCTCATAGAAATCGTTGTGTCTCCCTTACTATCATAGTGAGAAGCATGATCTAAACGGTATCGGGAAGAGAATACAACACTCTATTTATTCAAATCCTAAACTTAACCACAAAAAATTTAAATGTACACCTTTTTGAAACCAAAGTTTTCGATCGCAATTTGAAAAAAAAACTATGAAAGTTTTGTGAATTTTTTTACATGAAATGACATAAAAGTGAGGTGACAGTAACGTTTATAATTTATTTGTCCGATGAAATATGGTGTTTTTATTTTTTTTTTTCATTATCAGTAATTTTAGTTAGAAAAAACATGAAGTATATATATAAAAATTACGTGGTTATTTCTAATAATAAAATTTGAAAGCCTATTTCATCACCTTTCGAAAACAGTCTTTAGTTTTCGGGTACGTTAACAAATATTGCATTTATTTGGATTTTATTGCAGAGCGGGAATATTTTTAGGCTCTCAAAAAATACGCCAAATTTTTGAAGGGGGTGAGCATTTGAATATTGCTTTCCTCATTATCTTAGAACTTTGGAGTATTTGGAAATGTCTGACTAGCCAAACGGACGATGGACATATAAACTTTTTTGTGAACACTGTACAAAAGTCTCAACTGCCCCCCATGCGTCTAGAGCTAGTGGGACTATGGTATACGCAATATCGGGGTGAGTTGTGAGGCTGAAGGTAGTGGGAGGGGAAGGAGATGGGGAAGAGGAAGGTGGGGAATTCAGCCCAATGTCCCGTGTCAGGGGTCAGCAACAGAAGGAGCATGAATAATGACGCTAATTACGTCTGGTGGCAGCGGTGCCCGTCATTAGGTCCGTGTCCGTGTCAATCTTAGTCCGCTGCACTCGCGCTGCATTCCCACTCAACCCGCACTGTTCCCCCACTGTACCCCCGCTGCACCACACCTGGTCGCTCATAATTCTACCACATCATCATAGTGGGGTGAAATGGCTTCAAATGTACCAAAACTACGTATTCAGATCTAGTACGTACATTGTTTTATTTTGTAAATTTTTTTTGTATTAGATAAGTTGGAAGAGTTTTGTAAGTACTGCGAGTTTATCATTTTTATTTTTAATAATATTCGTTATTTGTGTAGATAAGCTATTGGGAGGATGGTGAGAAACCCCCTCAGTTTATTTAATCCCGGGTATAAATTTTATATAAATTGTTCATTCAAGATTGGACTTCCCGGACGCTATAAATTTGCTATCTATACATGTACCTCCAAAATATACCAGGCGGAATATTTTATTCTACAACAATAACTTCGCTGTGAATTCTGTGAAAGAATTGGGCAATGAACTAACTGATGTCGCAGACATATTTAATTTAAACTTCGTCACATTTAAAGCCAAAATAGTCCACCACTTTTTAAATGTAAATAATGAATGAGAAATCATTTTATTTTATTTCGATTTTTTTTTTGTTTCTTTTCCTTTCTTTTAATTGTTTTTATTCTAAAGTCATCCATGTGGATTTAGCTTTAGATATATTCTTATTAATTTATCACATTGTGTTAATGCTTTATTTATTTACTTTGTAATATTTTTTATATGTGTTATACTGTTATTATAAATGAAATTTGTATTCAATATGTAAAAGCCCAGTAGGGCGTCAATAAATAAATAACTTGTTTCAAGAAATATCTCCACGTAAAAATAAAAATTTGTTTGTTTTTTTATTTATTTTAATTAAATATTTTCTAATTATTACGTCTTTCAAATTTGTAATTAAGATTTTAAGTTAAATATAAGAATACTCTAATTTTTCTAATTAAGTTTTGTAATTTAGTTTTTAAAATTAATTTGAAATAAATTTTTTTAAATATAAATTTTTAAAATTGTATTTAAGTTATATATAAAAATACTAACATTGAAATTAAGTTTTTAAGTTATGTATAAAAATACTAACATTGTAATTAAGTTTTTAAGTTATGTAAAAAAATAATTTTTAATTGAAGTTTTAAAATTAATTTGTTAAGTTAAATTAAGTTTAAAAAAAAGAAAAAGTAATTAAGTTTTTATGTTAAAAATGCTGACTTTGTTTTTCATGTTTTTGCTTCTGTGAATATGCAAATGTGATTTGTTTATTTATTTTCTCATGTTCTCAATAAAACGGTTATACACCAATATATCATGGAGAAGATTATAAATTACAAAATACACAAGGGCAGTTTTACTACTTTGTCACATGTGCTAAAAGATAATTGCTGAACTGCCTGTAAGTGACATTGAAAATGTCGATGGTCAATGTAGAATCTTAAGCAGTTGAGTCGCTCTGTTTATTGGCGCGTTCTGATAGGCAGAAGTCCTCACTTTCGGAGCATAAAAAAGTGCATGGGGTCTCCCACGAGTATACTAGTTAGGGACATAAAAATTAACCTCTTTTAACATAGGCGGATTGAGTATGATACCAGAGATTAGCTTAAACAGGTGTTTACCTAAAAAAGAATTCCCTGCGGGCTTCTAAGGTGTTGAAATCGAGTATCCCTGTTAAGAACAAGGATGGAAACAGGAATGGATAGTACGTATATTTCCTCATATACAGGTAACGCATAAATCTTTTTTGTACTTTTTCTATTTCTGGAATATGGTTTTGTTCAGAAGGGGCCCAAATAATGGAGCTATATTCCAGGATGCTACGAACAAGTGCTTCATATGTTTGACAATTATTATTATTAAACTTGATTACTGCAGACACATTTGTCTAGGGATATTCATATTTGTATTTAAATATGTCATATATATTAATAATCATAAAATACACAATAATGTACTATAAATAACCTGTTTGTGTCTCAAATAAATAAATAAAAAATATATATAAAAAATAGTGTTGTTTATAATTCAGAAGACTGAATAACAGGAAAATTTTTACAAATTAGTCTATAAATAATTATAAATGAAAAAATAAACAACCTAATCATGTTCAACCGCCCAAAAAATGTATGTTTTTTATTTTAAAATAACTGTGATACTCAACTTACAAACTAGAATGTAAAAGCCAATTAGGGTGTGTAATAAATAAATATTCTGAATTTCGTTTCTCCAAGCTCGAAGTTTATCCTGCTAATATGACCATTCCGATATAATATATATGACATAACACTGCAAAACGCTGTAAAACCACCGCAATTTGGTAGAAGTACATTATTGAAACCACAATAAGCTAACCTGTGCGGATTTAATAAAGTCCAGTTCAGCATAAAAAGGCGACAAATGGAGCGTGGTAGACCCCTCGACCACAAAAGTGGCCCCCAATGGTGGAGTGGTGGACGGTGCGCAATGGGATCCATTAATCAGGCTGGGGTTGTCTAGGTGGCTAGGGGGCAACCGGTATACGTCAAAACCACTCATATTTCTTTGGTACGATTTGATGATAGGTAGATATTACATATGATCAGGCATGTAATATGTAATTTTTATTAGAACAACTCCATTTTTATAACTTTTGTAGGTTATTCCCATCAAAAATTAAATTATTCATTTAGACTTTTAGCTAAAGAAGTTTTACTTCAGTCGTGTGGTCTAAAGCACACTCGTTTTTTTTAAATAATTAAATGGAATGCCACCACGTCAGTATCTAAAATATAAACATGAATAATATTAGGTCATTTAAGAGGCGGCTAGCGGTGGCAAAATGATGAATTCCCAGAGCCGCTTATTATTAAAGGCAAAACAATTAAATTATCGTTATTTAACGGGTAAAATTTGTTTTAAACACAGTGTAGTTCTTGCAGGTGGCCGATGTGAGCGAGCGTGTACAACAAGAGACCTGATCTGTATCAATTCTCATTTTTGAATGATTTATTAACGAAATTAGTTTTCATACAGGGAATACTTAAATACATCATTTATTTTCATAAACATATATTGGATTTTCAATCTGGATGTTGTGTGATATCAATCGTATAATTTTTTTATGAAATATAGAGGAAATGAATTAAAGATTTAATTATAAATACGTTACAGTTTCTTCGCTGGTATTATAATGCGAACACGTGTGAGCTACTGTGATTCAACATCCAAAATATTGCGACATATAACAGTTGAGTTCAGATGAAAAAGTGTAAATCAACCAAACTAAAATAATATTCAATTGCGTACTGCTCTTCGACCTTTTGGTGCTAAAAATTACTATACAGGACTTGTTAGCTGCAGTTCCTTGGCGATAACATGAAATATGATATGTTTGTTTACGATATTTATACACGTAAATATAATGTTATTTTTGTCCCTTTCTGTTCAAAATAAAATATATGGAAAAGAAATGAGACATACTATCGGCTTATCTTCTATATAAGCAATCCTTTTAAAACTACAGTATGTTAAAGGATTTATTTAGCTAACTAGCGCATTAGAATGGGCAAAAATAACTAATTAATAATTATTGTATTTCAAAGAAGAAATATAATACTCGACAGACTCCGTGGTCGAGACGTTAGTGTCTTGACTAGCAACACGGTGGGCTCGAGTTCATATTCCAACGTGCACGAGTAAATTTATTTGATTTATTTGTGTTATTTTCACAAATTAATTTTAACGTAAAAAATAATGTGTAGTATATTTGCGGCATGTTCCAGAGTAGAGGATACTCTCAGTATCGCCCTGGCGTAATACTACCATTCAGAATTGAAAAGTTATATGAAATGACTTTAGCCGTGTTAGGAGATCAGATCTGAATAGTTCCCCATCTCCATCCCCTCCCCACTGCCTTCAGTCTCACAACGGTTCTATCAACATAAAAAAAGAAATCTTTTTATTTTATTTTGGTTATAAATTAACTCCTTAAATTAACTCGAGGAAAATATTTTTCCCATAGACCCTACGTCATTTCTGGGGATGCTGTGTGAAGAGTTTTTCGAGAAGAGGAAGGAGTGAACATGGGTTGTGAAGAGATCATGTTGTAGAAGAGAGGAAACACGGAAGCCGGCAAATCGTTCCACAGCCGAGCTGTTGAACTTAAGAACGATCCGTAGAAACGACCCGTTGTCATGCGACACGAATGTCAACCATGTACAAATATTGGGCGTGCGTTTGGCATTTTTCCCAATTATACAACGATACCAAAAGGATCATAGATGCTAGATCCTCGGATCATCTTCCACTGAGAAGTAGAACACAGACAGTGTAGAACACAGACATCGTTCACGAATGAGTCGTAAGAACGACCCGTTCTCACGTGAAAAATGCTGTCTGCAAAAGTTGGGTGCGCGTTCGGTGTAAATTTTAAAAGAATTAAAAATAATATACGAGTATATCATACTGGTATTTGCGGCACTTTCCGGAGTGGAAGACACTATCAATATCACCCCGGTGTAAGACCACCATTCGGAATTAAAATGTTGCTTGAAATGTCTTTAGCTGTGTTTTTTCCTGGCCATTCAGATCAGAATGGCCAGGTGATTCCCCAGCTTCCTCTTCCCCATCTCCTTCCCCTCATCACTACCTTCAGCCTCCAACACACCCCATATAGCCTCACTGGCTCAAGACGGTTGGGAGGAATTGGGACTGTTTGGCGGTATTCACAATTAAAAAATGTTTTTTTTTTTTTTTTTACTTTTTTACTTTTTTTATTCACACAGAAGGCCCGGAGGAAAATAGTTTTCCCTCAGAGCCTATGTCATCTCTGGGGTGTGTGTGAATGGTTTTTAGAGGAGAAGGTGTGAATATGGGTCTTGAAGTGATTCATGTTGTAGAAGGGAAGAAACACAGAAGTCGGCAAATCGACGGCCGGCGTAGTCCAGTAGTAAGACTCTGGACTCTCAATCTGAAGGTCGCGGGTTCACCCGGCGTGCGCTAATAAATTTTATTTCATTAATTTGTGTTATTTTACAATTAATAAATTAAAAATAATATACCTATAGTATATTTGCGGCATGTTCCAGAGTGGAAGATACTCTCAGTATCGCCCTGGTGTAAAACAACCATTCATAATTAAAACGTTGCTTGAAATGTAGCCGTGTTTGGTGACCAGATCTGAATACCCAGGTACTTCCCCACCCCCCTCTTCCCTCTTCCCCATCTCCTTAACCTTCCCACTACCTTCAGCCTCACAACATAGCCAATTGGGGATGCCATAGTCTCAGTTGGGACTCTCATGCGGTATTCATATAAAAAATCGTTCCACAGCCACAAATGCGAATGAAATATCGTTCGTTCCGAACCCAAGAACGTGCCGTAGAAAGGACCCATTCTCATGCGACACGAATGACAACTGCGTACAAATTTTGGGCGTGCGTTTGGCGTGTTTCCCAATTATGCAACGGTGTCGAAGGGACATACGCTAGTTTCTCGGACCATCTTCCATTTAAATACCGAATGAATACGGACAGCATTCCGACATGACGCCTGTGCTCTAAAGATTTCAATCCAGTTGTAATTGGGAAGCTATTAAACTGATCCCCCTTTTGTGCTTAGGGTTAAAGATTTTTTTAAAGTATTTTAGGGCTCTAGACCAGAGGTGGCTGTCATATTCAACGGTGGGGCGCACTTGTGATTTCTACAGGATCATCACCAGGGATTTCTACAGGTCAAGGACAGTGGCGGCTCGTGACTTTTGGTGAGCTAGAGTGCTAATATTAACAAAAATGGCATTATTGATGTCGTTGTAGCCGAAAAATATTTTTTATTTTTTTTTCGAAAATTTATCTTTTGTATGAAGATTTTCAGGAAATTTCAGTTTTGCCGTGCACTGCACAGATTTCCTGAAAATCTTCATACAAAAAACAAATTTTCGAAAAAAAAAAAAAATATATTTTTCGGCTACCTCGACATCAATAATGCCATTTTCGTTAATATTAGAACTCTAGCTCACCAAAAGTCACGAGCCGCCACTGGTCAAGGATATCCCCGATATACATATGTATATTAAACGTACCCATATATCACGTCATTTTCATAAGTCAATTTTTATTGTTAACAACATACTCAACTTCTCGCATGCTAAAACCGGGAAGCGGTTTAAAAATAAGTGTGATGAAGTAATTTTTCCCTTGAGTACGACACTGTAATAGCCCCAGCGTGGCCGCCTACTAATTACATATGAAATTGGTGTTTTGCGGTACTGGCAACTTTGATCTCAAATATCTTCTATTTGGTTAGGAATTCCAAATTCAAATTTATACAGCTATTTACTCATGTATTTGTGTTTTGAAAATTATAATTCATTTGTTTTTTCCTTAATTGTTTTTTTTCTTTGCTTCACTTAGTTTACAAAATGGAAAAATTGAAATATCGCGTTATCTACGAGTACGAGTTCCACCGTGGCACCAGTGCTGCATAAACGGCTCGAAGGATTAATGATGTGTATGGCGACGGTACCGCAAAAGAAAACACAGTGCGTTTTTGGTTCCAACCTTTTCGTTCTGGAAATTTCGACCTGCAGAACAAGCCCCGTGGACGGCCGGAGACCAAAGTTGATAATGAAGAATTGAATGCTATTGTGGAAGCGGATCGATCGCAAACCACGTCTGAGTTAGCTGCAGGCTGCGGTGTTAGTGATAAAACTGTTTTAATCCACTTGAAGCAAATTGGGAAGGTGAAAAAGCTTGAAAGGTGGGTACCTCACGAATTGAGTGAAGCAAATCAACAAACCCGCTTTGAATGCTGCGTTGCATTACTCAACCGGCACAATAATGAAGGTATTTTAAATCGAATCATTACCTGTGATGAAAAGTGGATCCTGTACGATAATCGGAAGCGCTCATAGCAATAGCTGAACCCTGCCGAACCAGCAAAACCCAAGCCTCAAGCGAAAATTGACTCCAAAAAAGTTACTTGTGAGCGTTTGGTGACGCAAAGAAAAAAATAATTAAGGAAAAAACAAATGAATTATAATTTTAGAAACACAAATAACTGAGTAAATAGCTGTATAAATTTGAATTTGGAATTCCTAACCAAAGAGAAGATATTTGAGATCAAAGTTGCCAATACGGCAAAACACCAATTTCATATGTAATAACCTAATATTAACTTTCAAATTTGACGAATTGATCAAGCTAACAAATGTAATTTGGTCCACGTGCGACATTATGTCTAATATTGCACGTGAAATTCACGCATGTGTAATTTCGTCTTGTAACCGATTGGAAAGTACTTTTCAGTATAACGAGAAAACTTTTGTGAAAATATATTTTTCGTATTTTACGGCTTTCAAACGATGCCTACAAAAATACGGCACTAAAACTTTTCATTCCAACTTTGTATTGTTTGGTATATTAAAAAACTTTGGATTTCAATATGCATTTAAGGTTTGTCGGGAGTTTCTTTCGGAGATAAACAAATTTCATATAATTGAGGTCTATGGAACGTTGGCTGATGTATCTACATAATGCTTTTTACGTACATATATTTCATGATTTATATTTCATCACGATTTTTTTTTCAAATGAATTTAACCCACTTCCCGACATCCTGGACAGCTGGAACTCGACAGATAGATTCGTTGTCAATGACAATGCATTCTGTCAACTTTTGGTGGCACTCACGCAAGCGCGTGTATGTGAAGATGTATGTAGTGTCAATGTCTCTTAACAGCGCCCTTGAAGTGAAATAACAGATGTCGTTATTACAGGTAAGTTATATGTAGTTAAAATAAGTTGTGAACTGATACGTTTTTAGATTTTCACGGCCAAAAGCATGTTCTTTGTTTGTTTTTGGTTATGCCGTGTTGATGCCCTGCCCTGATGATGGATACTGCAACGCTGTCCGAAACGTCGGCTAAAGAAGGAGGTAGCGCAACACGGCATAACATCCCAAAAACAAACAACGAAAAATTGTAAACTGTTGTGACCTAAGAGTATGGATATTAGAGAGACGGCATGTGAAGTGTGCCCGCGCGCTCCAAGTGTGCCTTTTCGAGAATTCTACCCGCACGGCAGACATTGGCTGTCACCATGTAAAATGGCTGCTGTCGTAAAAATGTCGGAACGTATTAAACGGCCAAAAATCAGCAGCCAATGTAAGCCGTTTGGGTAAAATTTTCGAAAAGGCACACTTGGAGCGCGCGGGCACACTTCACATGCCGTCTCTCTAATATCCATTTTTTTTTTTTTTATAGAGAAACCTCACATGAGTCCCAACTGCTCCCTTCTGGAGCCAGTGAGACTATGGCATCCCCAATTGGAGTATGTAGTGAGGCTGAAGGTAAGTGGGGAAGGGAAGGAGATGGGGAAGAGGAAGGTGGGAAAGTACCTGGCTATTCAGATCTAGTCACTAAACACGGCTAAAGCCATTATTAAGCAACGTTTCAATTCTGAATGGTGGTCTTACACCAGGGCGATACTGAGAGTATCTTCCACTCTGGAACGTGCTGCAAATATAACATATATTATTTTTATTAATTAATTGTGAAATAACACAAATTAATCAAATAAAATTTATTTGCGCACGCCGGGTGCGAACCCGCAACCTTCCGAATGGGAGTCAAGTGTCTTACCACTAGACCACGGACGGTCGTCAATCCATACTCTTAGGTTGTGACACATTAAAACTACCTGTACAAACGACCACTGTTCAGACATTGAAACTGTATACAAATTCAGATGCGTTACACTGTACAAGTGTCCTTTTCTTAATATTATTTACCGAATTTCTCACCCTTCATTCAATCAGCAAATTCGGCAAATCTACAACTTACCAATTTATTTTTTGTCTACCGAGGAAATTGGAGGTTAAAAGATGTGACAAAAGTCGTAAGGGTTGGAATTAGATTCTGAGGGTGGCAGAACGGGCGGGCAGGTCAATAGAGTCAATATAGCCTACAAATAGCCTACTCAACTCACTTAGGGAGGCTGCTCTGGGTATCGCCTCCCCAGAAACCATATATTGGATAATCAAGACCTCTGTAATCTGAAAGTATGTTGCCTGTTGTATGCTGATGATGCGGTGCTGATTTCTAACAGTATGGAAGATCTGCAGTCGCTCTTGTCTAGAATGAACGAAGTATGTATGAAGAATGAGTTAATGATGAATGTAAGTAAGTCTAAAGTCATGGTGTTTGAAAGAGAGAGTCCGAAAACGGTGTGCAATATAGTTGTGAATGATGAATACTTGGAGCAGGTGGATGAGTTTGTGTATTTGGGTAGTATGTTTACGAGAAATGGAAAAGCTGATAGAGAAGGTGAAATGAGATCCCTGAGGTGTATGTGTGATAAAACCGTGTATGATCGTGTGAGAAATGTGGAGATTCGAAAGGAATGCAAGGCTGATGTAAGCGTAATGAGTAAAATTAAGAAAGGAACCCGCAGATGGTTTGGGCATGTAGAGCGAATGAACAAAGAAAGGAGCGTAAGGAGAAAATACGATGCAAGTGTGAATGGTATAAGAAGTAGGGGACGTCCGAGAAAGACATGGCACGATCAAGTGAATCAGATACTTGAGTCGGGCCATGTCAAGAGTCAGAAAAATAGAAGAGAATGTATGAGACGATGTATGAACGTGTATGAGGCAAAGAGTGTGTGCCAAGACCGAGGTGTTTGGCGGTCCGTCCTCTCTGCCTACCCCTGCGGGGAAACGGCGTGATGGTTAGTTAGTTAGTTAGTTAAGACCTCTGTAAAAGGTCACCTCAAGTGATTCGCTGCGTTTGGTGGTTCATGGTGTAAGGTTTGTCAAGATCTTTGCGGTGGATGCGTCTGCCCACCGTTTACTTAAATCGGTAGACCTTTTGACCTCTTCAACAGGATTCTCTCGACCCATCGCCTTGCATTGCAGTGGGAGGGATGGATTCACACGTCTGTCACTCCTGGACGGATTGACCTACTGACTCCTACCTACTTCACATACTCGTTTCCTTCCCAGAACTTCCTCTTTTATTTTCATTTAAAATACCGTTCCCTGTTTCCCTTGGTCACGCCATAACTTCAGAACGACTTTTTCATAATTTTTTTTTAAAGTTTTCTAATTCTTTCTAGAAGGTTCTTACGGAAATAAAATTAAGACAATTGGATAATTTCAGAAAACTTAACGACTATTTTACCTTCGTACGTTTGACAGTTCGCACTTTTGATATATTTAGAGATATTTCCTATACTATTCATCCGATTGCGATAAAAATTTGGTGAATTGTTGTGGACATGCCCGTGAAGATTTCTATATAGCAATATTTCTATACTGGTGAGTTCTGGAGTTATGAAATATGTAAAAAAAAAATTGCAATAGGGTACACGCGAGTTGTTTTTCTGTTGTAAAATGAGTGTATTTTATGAAGTTTAACGGCAGGGAGGGGAGGGGAATCCGGTAGGGGTGGAGAGGAATGAAGAAAGGGTGGTTCGTGGGAGGGGGACGAGGGAGGGGGAAAGGAGTAAAAGGTGGAAAAGGAATTCATGAGGAGGGAGGTTAGTGAGAAAAAAGCGGGAGGGAGAAGGGGAATGAAGGAGGGGTGGTTCGCGGGAGGGACGACGAGGAAGGGGAAAGGTGAAGAAGGTGGAAGGGGAATTCGGAAAGGACACGCAGGGAGAAACGATTTATTTATTTAAATGAGTTTGCAAAGCATGCCGGGTATCAGCTAGTACTTAAATAAAATCAAAGTTTTGTAGTCCCCATATTTCTCTTTCAAAAATGGACAGATTTTTATAAATTTTGTTTTTAACTGTATTAAAAGAAAATATTTCACGTCTGTATGCTTTGCTTTTAAAAAAACGTAAATCATTGTCTAGTTTGCATACTCCATTGATGGCGCTCAAACCAGACAATTTTAACGATTTTTGGAGGGTTCGAACTTCTATAAGAAGTTACATATATCTAAAAAAGCAAGACGCACCGACACGCTAGTGGTCTATATCTATATTAAATTAAAATATATTTGTACTAGTGTCAAAATACAAAGAGGAAATTGGGGAATACGTTTGTATGGACAAAATTCTGCCCGCCTTTCCCCTTAAGACCCATTGACCAGCGACTGGGAATCAAAGTTCAAAAATGCTTGCAACTGTACAGGGAGGTTCCTATGCGAAAGATCGATTATTCTGCGTATCAAATTTTTTAAAGTTAAAAATTTATGTCGATTTATTTCATTCAACACTTGCTTTAATATATACTTACATTCAAGTAAGCAATAAAAATGCTCAAAACGCACGATGATAAATTATTAAATATCGTGTACTTCTTCCAAGTATTTTTTGATCATAAGTATTTATGATTTTTCAATAATGTCTAAACAAAATAAGTGTGTAAAAAAAACTGAAATATTTTAGTTTTTAAGACCTTCAATAAATAGAAAAACTGAGGTATTTTCGTCACAAAACAAACATGTTCTCCGATTTATTTTTTAATAATTTTATTTGAACTAAAATTAAAATTCTAAAAAGTGTCTTCACTACATTATTGTACTGATTGATAAATTATCAATCTTCCAAAAATTAATTTTTTTTTTTTTTTTAAAAAAAACGTCTGTCAATGCGTCTAGAATTTGATTTAAAAGGGACAAATTTCCGGTATTGTCTGGTTGTACCCTCTTAAGGGTGGCAGATTTCATTATCACTTGCTTTTGCCTTTTGTCTGGTTGACACCGAGCTGTTCGCCCCTCCACCTCCCATAAAGGAGTAGCGGGAAAAATGCCAGGGGCGCACAAGAAAGGAGGGTGATTTATGTATAGAGATGCGCTCTTTTCTAACGGCACTGTCAACGGGGCTTTATAAATCCAGGGTTGCCAAAACCAACGACCTATTCATTGTTTTTTTTTAATAATAGTGAGATATATTTTATTATAAATACCACACAAGAACCAACTGCTCTCATCTGCTCCCATCCGGAGCCAGTGCAGTAGCGGTTACATATGTATGCCCCCCTTGCGGGGCAGCCAGCCTGCACGCTTTTCGTTCGTTACTTTCGTCAGTCGACTCTGAGTCGAGTTATCGAGTAGTTGTACTTTCCCACGTCATCGTATTTTATACGTTTATGTCTGGCACATAGATAGCTAACATACGAGAAAAATCGCGACCATTCTAGTGTTCTCGATTATTATGTCTGTCATTTGTTCGAGAAACGTCGTGAGTATTCTACTGTTTATATTTGTTCACACTCCATAAAAGTCTGGAAGCGAACATTCTGGCACCAAATGTTCTCGAAAAAACCGAGCTACATAACCCCGGATGAACCCACCCTAACCCCCCATTTGAGTTTTTTTTTGTATGTGTCACTTCCCCACATCCAACTCAACTCAACTTCCACGCTCAACTTCCCCTCCTCTGCCTTCAGCCTGACTACATAGACTCTAGATGGTTGGTAGCAAAAAAATATAGAACTTTACTTAAGACTACGATAATTTTTTTTAATATATTTTTTTTAAATTTAATACTTATTTTCTTGGTTTGGCACAGCCCTGTTTTGAAATTGATGCCAGAGTAAATTGGCAACATCTCACGCCAATCGGCAGTTTCCGAATCCGAACCTAATTGAGTGGAAATCCTGATAACATACTTATCTGTGCAGCTATACTATACAGAAGTCAGATAGGAGCAGTTAGACCACCCTTAGGGGGACATGGGTACATACATTATAATCAGTATAGTATAGTCCTGCCAATGGTAGAAGGTGTGTCTTTCTTATATACTTTAAATCTTTTTCCTCGGATTGCTAAAGGAAATTTTTCCGCCCACGTTAAAAAAATCATACCTCCGAATTTGAATATGGAGATATACAAAATGATTATAGTTCTATGTAGCCAATGAATTCACCTATCTTTTGTCTATTATAACTTATTTGTAGGATTTATTAAAAAATATAATTAAATCGTTAACTTTAAAACATTTTAAAGAATCTAGAGAATATTTATTTTGTTATATTTTGAATGTACAATATATTTTATATAGTCGCTTTAATCAAAAAAAAAAAAAACTTTCCACATTTTGGCAACAAAGCAATCCGTGGTTGTGGAATAGTGCCATATTGTGGCAAAAACCCTCGAGTGGTTATGCACCTCACGGTATAATACTAGTTGATAGTTTTATGAACACCAGACTTTGGTTCAAAAATATTGTTTCTAATTTTCTCTTTTTTCATAAATCGAAACCAAATTTTTCATCTGAATCATTAGATTTTGTAAGTAGGTACTGAAGAGGAAACCAGGAGGCATTTTGTTTAATTTTAAAAACGAGTTTCCCAATTTCCTTTCTGGATTTTGACACTAGTGCAAATATTCTTTAAGAGTGATTGACCAGCGGCTGAGAATAAATGTTAAAAAATGCTTGCAACTGGGAGTTTCCAATGAAAAAGATCGATTATTCCCAGTATCAAATTTTTAAAATTAAAAATTTAATATCGATTTACTTAATTTAAAACTTGCTTATATATATTCCTACATTCAAGTAAGCAATAAAAATGCTCAAAACCACTGTGATAAATTATTAAATATCGTGTACTTCTTGTAAGTATTTTTTGATCATAACATAAGTATTTATGATTTTTCAATAATGTCTAAACAAAATAAGTGTGTAAAAAAAATCTGAAATATTTTAGTTTGTAAGACCTTAAATAAATAGAAGAACTGTGGTATTTTCGTCTCAAGACACGTTCTCGGATTTATTTTTGAAGATTTAATTTAACTAAAATAAAAATTCTGAAAACTGTGTTTACTAGATTATGTATTGATTTATTTTGTTGTATGAAATTTGTGTTGTTTAATAGAATCTATCGTTTTAAAATTGAACAAATCTGCCAACGACCAACGGTATAACCTTAGTCTATTAAAAATTCACTTAGTTTTTTAAAATTTTAAAACTGCGTGTAGTAGATAAAATAACAACCTTTCAAAATCAAATAATGTTTTTTTGTAAAAAAGAGTCAATACGTCTAGAATTTGATTTAAAGGGGACTAATTTCCGGTATTCTCTGGTAATACACTCTTAATGTAATAAAGTAATAAAATATTGTCATCATTAATTAAAATGTTATAATTTGAGGTTTTACCTGTTAAATTAAAAATAAAAATAAATAAAGATTATTAATAGAATTTAACTAAAGATTTTAGTTGAACCTTTTGATTTTTATTATTTTTTACGATCTGATTCTTGTGAATTCTAGCTATGGAAGTAAAAAGTAGCAGTAGTGTGACATTAAAAATAATGTTGTTTAGAATTCAAATGGTTGAATCGCAGGATAATTTTAACCCTTCGTCTATAAATAATTATAAACAAAAAAATCAACAACCTAATCATTTTTTTTAACATTTTTTTATTTATTTTTTTATATTAACTCCATAAAGGAGACCCTAAGCAAAATAATTTCCCTCGGGGCCTATGTCATCTTTGAAGATGCTGCGTGGGGGGTATTTTTGAGGAGAGGAAGGGGGAAACACACAAGCCGGCAAATCGTTCCACAGCCGAGCTGTTGAACTCAAGAACGAGTCGTAAAAACGACCCGTTCTCATGTCACAAATGTCAAACGTGTACTTATGTTGGGCGAGCGTTTGGCGTGTTTCCCGACTATGCTCCGGTTCCGAGGGGATCAATGACGCTAGTTCTCTGGAGCATCTTCCATTGAAATACCGGTAGAACAAGGATAGCATTTCTACCCGACGCCTGTGCTCTAAAAATTGCAATCCGTTTGTTATGACGGGAGAATCATTCAAACGCACCGCCCGTTTCTGCACAGGTACGTTGGGCTCCAGACAAGAGGTGGCTGCCAAATTCAACCGTGGGGCGCACTTGCGATTTGTACAGGGTTAGTAGTTGTGTACTATTAAACAATAGCTTTACACAGGAGGCCCTGAAGAAAATAATTCCCCTCAGGGCCTATGTCATCTTTGGCGATACTGTGTGGAGGGTTCTTTTTAGGAAAGGAAGGAGATAATGTTCTGGGAAGGAAAAGATATATAGGTGGGTAGGAATCTGAGGGTCAATGTGTCCAGGAGTGACGGACGAATGATTCCATCCCTCCCACTACGGTGCAAAATGATATTCCGAGAGAGTCCTGCTGGAGAAGTCAAAAAGCCTCTGGCAAAGATCTGGCCTGCCACGCGATTCGTAGGCAGACGCATCCGTCGCCAAGACCTGGATAAACCTTAACCCATGAACCATGCTCTAGTTTTAATGTAAGTTCACTCAAAATTAAAAAAAACTTTTTTTTTTTTTTTACATTAGGTCCACACAGGAGGCCCTGAGGAAAATAATTTCCCTCAGGGCCTATGTCACCTTTGGGGATGCTGTGTGGAGGGTATTTTTAAGGAAAGGAAGGAGAGGAAGTTCTGGGAAGGAAAAAGGTATGAGGGTTGGGTAGGAATCTGGGGTTCAATGTGTCTAGATCATCCGCCGCCAAGACCTAGACAATGAACCCCATGAACCCGGGCACCCCTGCTAAGTCACCAAACGTAGCGAACCACTTGGGGTGACCTATGGCAGAGGTGTTGGTTATCCAATAAATGGTTCCCGGGGCGGCGGTACCCATTCCCGCCTCCCAAACTGCTCCCGAATATCAAGAGCTAGTGGATATGGTATCCCAAATTTAGGAATTGATATTTTGTGAGGCTGAAGGTAGTTGAGATGGAAGGAGATGAGGAGGAAGAAGGTGGGGAAGCGCTATATATCAACTTGAAGCTACCAGAGTTAACTGAAGTAAGTTAGTGTCGTAAAAACCCCCCCGCCGAATTATGACAAACTGCCGATTTGTGGTTTTGACATTTTGTCCGATTCAAATTCGGAACGCGGTTCCCGCCCCTTCCGTGTTTTTGCTCCTAATGGGGTTGCCAGACGTCAAGAACAATGACGGTGGGTAGGTACAGCTATATAGGTAGGCACACCGCAGCTTAGCTCCGTCGTAACCTCTCCCTCTATCACGTGAACGACGCATTACACTTTTTTATCTCTTTCTTTTTTTCCATTTTTATGTTAAATTTGTTCCTTTTTATTTCTTCTCTTAGACAAATTCCTTCTACAATCATCACACTGGCGATATCAGTGTTTTTTTTAATGAAAATGAATGTTGCAAATTTCATGAAACCAGAAATCACTGTTTCAGAGATTTAGCTGCTTTATAAAACAGTCAATTAATTACAATTAGAAAAAAATAACTTTGTTTTTACACCACTTTTACAATTTTTCGAACATCGAGTCGAACAGATATATCCAAATAATCAGGAAAACAATATTCCAATGCTTATTATAAATCACACGTTATTTACACATCTATGTGTTTTACATATTAAATGCCATATAAAATAACTCCGGAAGGCATAACGGTCCGGTACACTAGTGTGACATGTCCTACTAGAAACTTAGACAACATAAAAATTTTGTTTAATTCACTATTACAAGTTTTTGTACATTATAATTTATCGGGTAGTGTTTATGAGTAATCTGATTATTGTACCAGACAGAGGGTACACTTTTACATAAAACTACATACTCAACTCAATAAGGAAGTTGAGTCCTTTTTTAAATTTTTTTTTATCAATGTTCACAGGCAAACTTAAATATAGGTTTTTTTTTTAAGTTCGTTTTCATAATGAAATTAATTCTACAAGTTTGAATTTTATTAAGCCCGCAAAAACGGCGGCAAGAGCATAATACCGTGCGGCAGAGCTCGTGACGTAACCCGGTCCTTGCTTGTGTGAAATATAGCGGAAAATATTTACAAAACCGGGACACGCTTAATACGTACGAAAAAAATAAATTTAAAAAGTTGTAGTAGTTAGATATTTACTAGTACTAATCAATTCAGTTACCGGAATTTCAAAAAAAGTGCATTTTAATGGTTGTTTTTTAAATTTAAAAACACGAAATGTCATGCTCTTGCCGCCGTTTTCGCGGGCTTTAATAAAATTCAAACTTGTAGAATTAATTTAATTATGAAAAAGAACTTTAAAAAAAAAATACTGGTATTTTAGTTTGAATGTCATCTACATGAACATATTTTTTATAAGTCAAAATATTTTTCACCCAGCTTCCCTATTATCGATTTTTCGGATATGTCTGACCCTATATCTGGTACAATATTCAGATTACTCATAAACACCGCCAAAAACTTGTAATAGAGAATGACACAAAATGTTGATATTGTCTGGGTTACTAGTAGTATATTTCAAAACTAATCTACCGGACCGTCATTCCTTCTGGTGTTATTTTATATCATATTTAATAAGTAAAACACAGACACGTGTAAATTATATTTGATTTATGGTGTGCATTCGAATATTGCTTTCCTTGTTATCTTAAAATATAGTTTTTGGAGATGTCTGACTAATCAATTCGACGATCGATATAGCCACAAAGTGCTACGTGTTAAAGTGTAATAATTATTTTTATTAATTACTGCTTACCTACCAAAACTATTTTTAAGAACTAGAAGAATAAATTGGAAGAATTATCAATAGATGTCAGTAAGGACAAATTCCCCTTAGAGCAAGGAGTAACTTAATAAATAGCCTGTTTTTTAGGTTTTATTTCTCTCTCAACAATAGCTTCTCGACAAGTAAACAAATAAACTCCTTGGTCTGTCTTGGGTAGTTTGGGCTTACTATTCACAATGTAATTGGGAATAGAGCAAATAAAAACAAGTTTTAAGTTTCCAAAAATTTTACAACAATTGTTATAAATAAAAAAAAATGGTCCACTCGAGCGATTCGTGTTCAGTTTTTGATTTGGCAGTTCAATTTAATTAATATCATTCCTCAAAATATTAATATGGAAACATATAAAGTATTTACTGCGGTTTAAAGCTAATGAATCCACCTAGATGTCACCGTTTATCCCATATTTGTAAGTTAGTTAAATGTGGTCCAGTTTTGGACCGATATCAATCGCAGAAAAATAAAAACGGTCCGAATTTGGAACTAAAACGCTCCAGTGGATAAGTCGTATCCATTATTTTCGTTGTTTGTTTTTGGGGTGTTATGCCGTGTTGTGCTACCTCCTTCTTTAGCCGACGTTTCGGACAGCGTTGCAGTGTCCATCATCAGGGCAGATCCGGCAGATCCGTCCGTATTTAGTTGGAAGCGATACCGTGCCGTCAGCTTCATTTCAGAAGAAAGTGAAGTACTTTGAAAGGGAAATTTGGTGAAAGCGCAGTATTTACGTTAGCCTGGGGCCCGTCCACGGAGAAATGTAACGAAATTTCCAACGAAAGTAGTGTCATATTGTGGCGAATTCTAGAATTAGAAAAATGGTGATGGACACTGCAACGCTGTCCGAAACGTCGGCTAAAGAAGGAGGTAGCACAACACGGCATAACACCCCAAAAACAAACAACGAAAATGCTTTTGGCCGTGAAAATCTAAAAACGTATCCGTATCCATTATTGTTTATGTCCGAATTGGTTCGCGATGACATCCAACCCCGATAGGGGAGAGAGGGCTAATCGTATCTGCGTTTGATGGCAGCGATAAAACTGTCGCGGGGAGAGAGGGGACAGTGGTGACAGTGGGGAAAACTGGAGGAAATCAGATGAAAATTCCCCCACTCTACTCTGTGCGTATTTCTACCCTCTTTAACTTTTCCAAATATATCCGTATCATCATAAATGAATGACCTAACTTTTGTTTTTTGTTGTTAAGGCCCGGTTTTACCCGCTCAAAAAGAAGATAAGGGAGAGACACGATAATATTATAAATAGCAGTGAAAAACCCGCCCCGCGGGTTTTTGATGCTAGGCCCTGCGGGCGGCATTTCGTTCTGCTTCGCTCAGTTTAAGTGTTGTTGACTATTTATAAGGCATCACCCTTTTGAAAAATTAACTACTATTAACATTAAACTACAGAATACTTATATTTAATAGGTAGATACATAATAGTAGACATTCTTACATTAAGACCGTGAATAATGAGAGGACACTCTTCACCCCAACATAAATCTTCTTATTATTGAATGGAACCGAAAAATGTTCTTCTTCTTCATACTTTTTCCTTAAATATAGTATTATAGATGGCGCCACTTCCGTTTGCAAATCGCATGTGAGCGAGGGATAAGTGTGCATATTACGGCAGCAGCTCCGTTGAAAAGGGCACGTTCACAGACGGGTCAGAACGGTTTCCATACAGTGTGGCGTTGGAGATTTATTCGGAGTAGGGTTCCTTAATTTGAACCGTACGGGCATTACCGTATTAATATACTTCGATAGAGGGAGCGCGCTAACATAAAAACCATAATATTAAAGCGAAAATTGTGATAAATCATTAATAAAACACGAATCGCTTAAAATGGAGTGAAACTCACTAGACAAATAATTATGTTGCATTTAAAGATATACTGTGAATTTTTTCAAAGCTATTATAACACGTTAAATAACAGAACAAAACGTGTTTTTAATCATTTTCGGAGCATAATTTGGTTTTTTTTTTCTATCGAGTGAATTTCATACAATTGACGTTTTGGCTCGACGGTCTGCAGATATTATCTTCAAAAATTAAAAATTTTTTTTTTTTGGGAACTTAAAAACCGAAAGTGTTCAAGATCAAGATCAATTCAAGTATAAATCGGTAGAAAATCGGAATGCCGGGCCTTAAAAGGCTAGACTTTGAACCACACGCGGAACACCCGCGTCTGTCATTCTGTCCCGCTCACAATAAGCTCACGCACATTTACAATACATGCGAATGCGAAATGTGCGAATGAGACAACGCTCAAATTTACCTACAGAAATCGCTCGAAAAGGGGTTTATGGAGAATACACTTTTCTACACCGAAACTTTCACGAAATTGAAATTTTAAAAAATTATAATTTTTAGAAAGAAGAAATTACGTCGGTAGCTTTTTATAATTTTATAATTCTTTATGAGAGTTGAGTTAGCAGCACTTTTTCCTTAAATAATATTTTTTGATAAATCGTACATTTGACAGTGAATGTTTACGTTAATACGAAACGCATCGAAAATTCGAAAACATACCGACATAGTTTTCACCCTCTAAAAGGCAGTATAAAAAAATATATTCATTTTGTGCAATTTTCGATGTAGAAAAGTGTTTTTTCCCGGGCGTCCTTTTTGTATGGGCCGAAAAGCGAAGTCTATCATCTTAATACCGCACAACAGTCCTAATTTTCGGTAGCCATTTGAATGTTTTGAAGCTGAAATGGGGAAGAGAAGGAGAAAAGGAAATATATTGATTGATTGATGAGTTTCTGGCTATTCAGATCTGATCACCAAACACGACTAAAGCCATTTCTTTCAGTGATCTTTTATCAGAGCGATATTAGGAATATTTGCAACTCTGGAACACACCAAAAAAATATTATTTTATTTGAAACTAGTTGAAATCCTTGTGACCTTCCTGTTGTTTTGAAGGTCAAGTGTGCAAAATTTCATCAATCTCTGAATAAAACGGTAGATTTGTTTAAAAAAATAAACAAATAGAGGCCGCCCACCACAGACATTGTTATTTTCATTATATTATATAGAGAATTTACAGAAGTTAGATAGATTATACAAAAAAAAGTCAGGATTTGAACCTAACCAGACCTAACCTAACCACCAGATGTCTAAAATCGTCAATAGCTAGGTAAGTAGGTACTTTATAACCTTCTTATTTCCCATCTCCTTCCCCTCCCTACACCCTTCAGCCTCACAATAAAGGTAACCAAATTAAAGTCACCATAGACCTGCTGGATCCAAACTGTTGGGATCTTCGTACATAAATAATCACACATAAAAAAATATTTTTCTAAAAATAATATACAATGACAAAGTCGTTATAACACAGTCATGAAAATGAAAACAGAAATTATTATTTAAAAACGGAATGCTTTTTGAATATAAAAATTCCAACCACGTAAAAATCTCCACGTCCAAATTGCCGTACGATTTTTTTAATCGCTCTAAAATTCGCCTATTCGCTTTTTTATTTGTACCCATTAAACTGCGCCATATTTTTATAAGAGACATTCCGCGATTGAAAAAAAAACGCGAAAAATGGACATGGGACACGTTTTTACATTCCTCTCTGCATAGAAAATTGTTCCCCGAGCTTTGATCTGTGGCTGGAAAACTGGCGTGTTCCATGTGCAATGTATGCAAGGCTGGCGCCCGTCACATTAATATTTAAATAAGTTAAATTAATATTGGATTCATATTCAAAAATACTTGTAACAAAAATATTATGGTACGGTAATTTGCTACGTATCGCAGATAGCGAAGACCCATGAAAAATCACGGGATATTATAAGTGTAAGACTGATAATTTATTGCGTGTTAGGTTAAATCGGAAATGACTCTACGATCGGATAATTTTATTAAATTTAATGATCAAAGTAAGTTATCGTAATTTAAGCATTCTCTACGAATGCCCATTTTAAAATTTACATATTTTTTCAAAATTTATTTTGAATTCTTTCAATCGCAAGTGAATGAAGCTCATAATTTGGGGACCAAACCGTGGAATTGTATTCCATATGACTCCTTACTAGTGACATTTATATATTTTTTTTACAATATTGACATTATTGAAATCAATAGATACCCTTAAATCTTACTTATAATCACTCACAGACACGCGGACAACAGAAATCAGTTTGTTTAATGATTGATGGGGTAAGGCTCTCTGTTAGCAATCCGGAGGTCGTGCAAGTATATTTCATTCGATTAATTTGTGTTATTTTACAATTTATATGAATTTTGTATTCGAAGTGAAAAACGTATTATAATTTACACAAAGTGATTATAATTATCCCATTTTTTGTACGTTTATCAAAACAATCCCAAAATTGGGGATTCTGATGTCACGGTAACCCCCCGACAGTTGGCCCCAAAATTATAATTATAATAAAAAAATTAATCAATTACCAATTTTAAACATAAAATCGATTTAAAAAATACGTTTGATAATAAAATGGAATGGATATGAAACGAATTTATTTGCAGTGACGATTATCCTTACTAAACCATAGCGACAGAGCAATTAAAAACTTTTTTCTCGGATTGCTCAAGATTTGTTGGTTATCATTTTGAAATTTTTCCGCCCACATTAAAAAGTATCATACCTCCGAATTTGAATATTTTTATTTTTTTTATAGTAAATACCTCACAAGAGTCCCAACTGCTCCCGTATGGAGCCAGTGAGACTATGGCATCCCCAATTAAGGTATGTTATGAGACTGAAAGTAAGTGGGGAAGAGAAGGAGACGGGGAAGAGGAAGGTGGAGAAGTACCTAACTATTTAGATCTAATTACTAAACACGGCTAAAGCCATTTCAAGGAACGTTTCAATCTGAATGGTGGTCTTACACCAGGTGGTCTTACACCCGTGAAAGATACTCTTAGTATTGCCCTGGTGTAAGACCACCATTCAGAATTGAAACGTTGCTTGAAATGGCTTTAGCCGTGTTTAGTGACTAGATCTGAATAGTCAGGTACTTCCCCACCTTCCTCTTCCTCGTCTCCTTCCCTTCCCTTCAGCCTCATAACATACCCCAATTGGGGATTCCATAGCCTCATAGGCTCCAGACGGGAGCAGTTGGGACTCTTGTGAGGTATTTTAACTATAAAAATAAAAAAGGGCGATACTAAGAGTATCTTCCACTCTGGAACGTGCCGCAAATATACAATATATTATTTTTTAATAATGAATTGTGAAATAACACAAATCAATTAAATACAAATTATTTGCGCACGCCGGGTTCGAACCCGCGACCGTTGGAATGAGAGTCCAACGCCCTACCACTGGACTACGCCGGCCGTCAATAAGCCAAACAAACTGATTGTAGTCCTATATAGCCAATATATTCACCTACCTTTTGTAGATTATCACATATTCGTAGGATTTATAAAAAAATATTCTAAAATCGTAAAATTTAAAACCATTTAAATAATCTAGGGAATATTTGCCATATTTGACAGCAAAGCATTCCGTGGTTTTGGAAATAGTGCCATATTGTGGCAAAAAGCGTTCAAGTGAACGCTGGTATATACAGTGTATAGACAAGTAGTTTTATCCTTGATGCATTTGAATTAAAATATGTTTTACACAATCGTTATTCGGCTGTACATCCTCTCTACACACCCCTTAGTTATATTTTATGTAAGTAGGCATACCGTATTTTCCCTAAACCGACTGCTTATCGAAGTATATTAATACGGTTATGCCCGTACGGTTCAAATTAAGGAACCCGACTCCGAGTAAATCTCCAACGCCACACTGTATGGACACCCTTTTGAGCCGTCCGTGAACGTGCATTTTTCCACGGAGCTGCTGCCGTAATATGCACACTTATCACTCGCTCACATGCGATTTGCAAACGGAAGTGGCGCCATCTATAATACTATATTTAAGAAAAAAAAGTATGAGGAAGAAGAAACATTTTTCGCTTTCATTTAATAATAAGAAGATTTATGTTTCTCTCATTATTCACGGTCTTAATGTAAGAATGTCTACTTTTATATATCTACCTATTAAATAAAAGTATTCTGTAGTTTAATGTTAATAGTACCTCCATTTATGGCAGTAATCTTCTTATAAATGTAATATGAAAAATGATGGTGTAGCAAATGTAAAGTTATGCAATGTCCAGTGTTTTAATATAGTGTCCCCCGCGTGCAAAGTCGTATCTCCTCCAAGCATAAACTTTCTAATTAAAGTGTGTTTATCGGAAGTGACCTGCCAGGTGAGTATGTTCTCTGTGTCCATTTGTAAATAATAGTTCTAGGTAGAGCCTAAGAAGTCATAATAAAATGTACAGCGCCCTTGAGGTGATTTGTCACAAAAATGGCGCTCTACAAATTATCCAATTATTATTATTATTATTAGTAGTAGTAGTAGTAGTTAGTTTTGCAAAAGGGTGATGCCTTATAAATAGTCACCAACACTTAAACTGGGCGAAGCAGAACGAAAAGCCGCCCGCAGGGCCTAGCAGCAAAAACCCGCCGAGCGGGTTTTTCCCTGCTAATTGTACATAACTGTGCTGGGGGGCAAACTGTCGCGGGATCAAATGTCATGGAATCCATAGTTACATTGTCCGGTCAGTGTGGAACAATTGGAATATGGAGATATGTGAGATATTCTTATAAAAATAATTTATTGTCGTTCGAAACTTTTGTTGATTCCTCCAAAAAAAAATTCTTCATGGCCACCCTAGCATACATAGCAAAATTATACTTCGTTCGCTTTTAAATGCGGTTTAAAAAATAATTAAAAATGTAATAAAATTACTAGAGGGGGTGTTGTATCGGGCATTATATTTTAGGGGAAGTTTGCGTGCATATTTTAAAAAATAATTTACATAATATTTCGGTTTAGGTATTATAAAATGAAAATATTTACGTGTAGCCAGCCATCACTTTGTGGTTTTACACATTTGTTTTACATTAGTTCCACACAGGAGGCCCTGAGGACAATAAAATCCATAAAGGACTATGATCTTTCATCCAAGGAGATGCTGTATGGAGGGTAAAGGAATGTGTTAAGGAAAGAAAGAAGATGAAGATCTGAGGTTCAGTGTGTGAGAGAGACGGGCGTATGAATCCATCCCTCAAACTGCAGTGAAAGGCAATGGGTGGAGAGAGTCCGGTTGGAGATGTCAAAGGCCTTGTTCAATTAGTATATCGATCGTAGGGAGGCAGACGCATCCACCGCTAAGACATGAAACGAACAAGTTACCGAAAGTTATCCTATCAATCCTTATCGATCATGTTTGCTAGGGGGCCAGGACACTGTCTTACCAAAATTCCTCGATTTAAGGACTTCCCAGTCTCGGAAATAAATATTCTGATCTGGGAGATATATTTCACCTTAAAAATAATCACTTTAAATATTGTTTATTTCAATTCTTTAAGAGTGATTGACCAGCGGCTGAGAATAAAAAGTTCAAAAATGCTTGCAACTGTACAGGGAGGTTCCAATGAGAAAGATCGATTATTCCCCGTATCAAATTTTTTAAATTAAAAATTTAATATCGAGTTATTTCATTCAAAACTTGCTTTAATGTAATAGGTACCTACATTCAAGTAAGCAATAAAAATGATCCAAACGCACCATGATAAATTATTAAATATCCTGTACTTCTTGTAAGTTATTTTTTTCATTAAAAGTATTTATGATTTTTCAATAATGTCTGAAAAAAATAAGTGTGTAAAAAAAAAGTGAAATATTTTAGTTTGTAAAACCTTAAATAAATAGAAAAACTGAGGTATTTTTATCACAAAACACGTTCTCGGATTTATTTTTTAATTTACTAAAATTTAAAAAATCAAAACTGTGTTGCCTAAAGTATGCATTGATTTATTTTGTTGTATGATTATATGATTTAAAATTTTTGTTGTTTAATAGAATCTATCGTTTGAAAATTGAACAAATCTGCCAACGACCAACGGTAACCTTATTATCTTAAAAATTCACATAGTTTTTCAAAATTTTAAAACTTTGTGTACCAGATAAAATAACAATCTTTCAAAATCAATTTATGTTTTTTTGTAAAAACGAGTAAATACGTCTAGAATTTTATTTAAAAGGGAATAATTTCCGGTATTCTCTGGTAATACCCTCAAAATTAGACGTAGGTACATAATTTCTCCAATTTTTGTTTATTGTATTGAATATCTATTTATGTGAGACTTCTAATCATGTATGGAGTGAATACAAATCTTATACAGGCAATTGAGGGAAGCGTTGCATGTGTGAGAGTGAACGGTGGTTTTACGGGGTGGTTTGACATCACAAAAGGTGTTAAGCAAGGCTGCGTAATGTCACCGTGGTTATTCAATCTATACATGGATAATTGTATGCAAGAATTGAAAGAGGTAGGGTTAGGCGCGAAATTGAGTTATCTGAAAGTATGTTGCCTGTTGTATGCTGATGATGCGGTGCTGATTTCTAACAGTATGGAAGATCTACAGTCGCTCGTGTCTAGAATGAACGAAGTATGTATGAAGAATGAGTTAATGATGAGTGTAAGTCTAAAGTCATGGTGTTTGAAAGAGAGAGTCCGAAAACGGTGTGCAATATAATTGTGAATGATGAATACTTGGAGCAGGTGGATGAGTTTGTATATTTGGGTAATATGTTTACGAGAGATGGGAAGGCTGATAGAGACATTGAAAGAAGGGTAAATGCAGGTAACTCCATTAATGGAGGACTGAATGCGGTTGGAGCTAACAAAAAGCTGTCTAAAGAAGCGAAGTTTGCAGTCCACAATGGAGTGCTTGTACCTACCCTGATGTATGGCAGTGAGGATGGAACTGGCAGAGGAAGGATGAAAGTAGACTGAATGCTGTTGAAATGAGTTCCCTGAGGCGTATGTGTGGTAAAACCATGTATGATCATGTGAGAAATGTGCAGATTCGAAAAAAATGCAAGGCTGATGTAAGCGTAATGAGTAAAATTAAGAAAGGAACCCTCAGATGGTTTGGGCATGTAGAGCGAATGAACAAAGAAAGGAGCGTAAGGCGGATATATGATGCAAGTGTGAATGGTATAAGAAGTAGGGAACGTCCGAGGAAGACATGGCACGATCAAGTGAATCAGATACTTGAGTCGGGCCATGTCAATAGTCAGAAAAATAGAAGAGTATGCATGATACAATGTATGAATGTGAATGAGGCAAAGAGTGTGTGCCAAGACTGAGATGTTTGGCGGTCCGTCCTCTCTGCCTACCCCTGCTGAGAAACGGCGTGATGGTTAGTTAGTTAGTTTCTAATCATTTTTACCAATGTATTTTATTTTATTATATGCTTTTGTTGTAAATTTTTTTTATTGTATTATGTTATTTTATTAATTTAATTTTGAAGTATTTAAAATAATTGAGATACTTAACTCATTAATCAGACTTTAAACGCCTTTAAGGGCGTTTAATAAATAAATAAATAACACTGTATAGAGGAACATTTGGAAGTCTTACTTCGTTCATATACATTTAGAATCGTTTTTTTTTTTTCAAAAATTAGAGTCCTTGCGAGAGCCTTGAAGGAGTAGCCATAAGTTCGACGTTATAAATGCCCTGTCTCGTGTAATTGTAAATTGTATCAATTAAGAAGTTGAACTCTTGTGTAGGTATGTTGAGGTCACGTTCTTGAACTGTGACGCCGACCGATTAGCGTCTTTGGCGATACTGACAGTATTTCCTCGGAGACGGCGGAGACAGGCGGCGCTGTCCCGGACTCGCGGTTCGTGTTCAACTCTGCTTCGGATATGCTAGAAGTACATTGGAAACTCGATTTATCGGGATAGGCTTAAGATGATAGACTTCGCTTTTCGGCCCATACAAAAAGGACGCCCGGGAAAAAACACTTTTCTACATCGAAAATTGCACAAAATGAATATATATTTTTTTATACTGACTTCTAGAGGGTGAAGACTATGACGCTATTTTTTCAAATTTTCGATGCGTTTCGTATTACCGTAAACATTCACTGTCAAACATGTACGATTTATCAAAAAATATTATTTAAGGAAAAAGTGCTGCTAACTCAACTCTCATAAAGAATTATAAAATTATAAAAAGCTACCGACGTAGCTTCTTCTTTCTAAAAAATATTTTTTTTTTTAAATTTCAATTTCGTGAACGTCTCGGTGTAGAAAAGTGTATTCTACATAAACCCCTTTTCGAGCGATTTCTGTAGGTAAATTTGAGCGTTGTCTCATTCGCACATTTCGCATTCGCATGTATTGTAAGTGTTCGTGAGCTTATTGTGAGCGGGACGGAATGACAGACGCGGGTGTTCCTCGTGTCGTTTAAAGTCTAGCCTCTTAACCGGGAAGCGGCTTAATCACTCTAGCGCTTTTTGCCACATTATGGCACTATTTCCAAAACCTCGGATTGCTTTGTTGCTAAAATGTGGCAAATTTAGTAAAAAAAAATATTTATTAAAAACACTATGTAATATATTATACATTCAAAATATAACAAAATAAATATTCTCAATTTACTTTTATATAAAATATTTTAAGGTTAAAGATTTAATTATATTTTTTTTATAAATCCTACAAATATGTGAAAATAGATAAAAGATAGGGGAATTCATTGGCTATATAGAACTATAATCAGTTTGTATGTCTTCATATTCAAATTCAAAGTTATGATATTTTTAAAGTGAGCGGAAAAAATTATTTTAGCAATCCGAGAAAAAATATTTTAATTGCTCTGTCGCTCCAGTGGTTAACTGGGCGTACACATTTTATATTGTTTTAAATTTAAGTATACTAACTTGCTAACTAACCATTTCAGGGGTGGGCAGAGAGAACGGACCGCCAAACAACTAGGTTTGGCATACACACTTGGCCTCACTCACTTTCATACATCGTCTCATACATAATCTTCTATTATTCTGACTCTTGACATGGCCCGACTCAAGTATCTGATTGATATGATCGTGCCACGTCTTCCTCGGGCGTCATTGAATTCTTCTACCATTCACATTCGCGTCATATATTCTCTTTACATTCCTTTCTTCATTTATTCGTTCTACACGCTTTATTAAAATTACTTTTTACGCTCACATCAGCCTTGTATTCTTTTCGGATCTTATTATTTCTCATACGATCGTACACGGTTTTACCACACATTCGCCTCAGGAATCTAAGTATACACTGCACAAAAGTCCTAACAAATTCATAAGACAGTAGGACTGTGGAATTCCACCTGAATCACTGCACAAGTGTAATATTTTTGTTATTTAAAGTAATTCAGAACAAAGACTTGAGGTCCACATTGTGCTGTAGCAGATATACTAGGATAAAGACAACGCATTGTCAACACAGTATACTAATTAGCGCCTCACATTATTTATTTATTTAAATACATGATTTATTGAAAGTACATACAGTTTATTGTGATATTTCACACTCCCTGAGTTAGTGAATTTTACAGTTTGGGGGACTTATACAATGAATTCATTATTATTGGTTAATAATTTTTATTAATTAATAATGTGCACAAAATTTTTCAACTATAAAAAAGTTATACGTTGTTAGATAGGATTACAAGAATAAGATGAAGAAATTAAAGAATTATTGTAAAAGAGAAATTTAAGGAATTATTAGTATATAAATTACAGCAATCAATGTAGAAAATAAAGATAAAAAATAAAGATAAATTATGTTTTGCCTGAAAACATTAACAAATTAAAATTTTTACGATGAATATTAACCCTTTTTCTCTCGGATTCTTTTGAATTAAATTTTTCTTTATTCATTAAACTGCTGGTTACATATTTTGAGTTTTTTACGACCACCACGCTAGGCACATGCCCGTGTTGTGGTGGTCAGTTATCTATAGAGTGCATTCTAGCTATTGAAGTAAAAACTGGTAGTAATGTGACAATAAAAGTAGTGTTGTTTAGAATTCAAATGGCTGAATCGCAGGAAAATTTTACCCCTTCGTCTATAAATAATTATTAACAAAAAATCTTAATCAAGTTCCGCCGTCTAAAAAATATAAATTTTCGTTTATTTTTTAGTCAAAGAAGTTTTTCTTCAACCGTGCGTAAAGGTTAAACGCACTCAATTTTTTTTTACAATCTCGGTAAATCGAGCGCCTACTGTATAATATATAAATCTATATGCTACAGTAGTACCTCGGGAACATAGCGTGACTAGACTCCATCTAGCGATTTTACTGATTATTATTATAGTTTTGAATGTTGAATTTGTTTAAACGGCTTACAGTAAGAACCTTTAAAGAAATGTTAACTACACCAAAACTTTGTTATTGAATATTTAAAAAAATACGAGTGTGTTTTATACCACACGACTGAAGTAAATACTTATTTAGTAATCTAATCTAATTTTCTTTCTGGCATCGAATAAAACCATTCCAATCATCAGTGTATAAGAATCTATATTGAAGATTCGTTTGGATTGTTACCAATCATCGTGACAAATCAGTCGCTTCAATGCACTGAGATCGCACACTCTAAACGAAAATTTGATTCATTTTATTATGGGAATTACGCTTAGAATGGGATTGTTGATTTAATTCTTACAAAGTTTAAAATAAATGCCAGTTCCCATTCCAAACGTGATAACTATGGATTTGAGCACTGTTGTCACGATTAGATTGTGAGGAATGAACCTCAAAATTAATTTTAATTTATGATCGTTCGCCTCCGTGACGTTCGTAACGCCTGATATTATGCCTCTCGTAACGCTGTAATTTCCGTAACGCATTCGACAGTTTACCCCTCAAGTCAAGCGTGCGTAAAGAAGTATTATTTACTTAAAAAATATATATTTTTAGTCCAAAGTTATGTCTGGAAGAGATTACGAAAACAGTGTGTAATATAGTTGTGAATGATGAATACTCGGAGCAGGTGGATGAATTTGTATTTGGGAAGTGTGTTGGAAGAGAAAATGATAATAGATTAGCAGGAAAAAGACGGAATATTTGTACTTGCCACTTGAAGACCCAAATGCTGTAACTCCTTCGATGCAACTGGATGGAGTAACATTAGCCAACTGTGACTCATTTAAGTATCTGGGCTCACTCATTCACAGAGACGGAGGATGTGCAGCGGATGTCAACCATAGAATAGGTGTGGGATGGATTAAATTTAGATATGTAACAGGAATCTTGTGCGACACGAACATGCCAATAAAACTTAAAGGAAAGATATAACAGACTGTTGTTAGATCCGCGATAATGTATGGCTCCGAATGCTGGACTATGTACAACTCCTACACCAGGCAACTCGAATAAGCATAACGTCGGCTAAAGAAGGAGGTAGCACAACACGGCATAACACCCCAAAAACAAACAACGAAAATTTTTTAATAATATTTATTTATTTATAGTAGGAGTAAAAGAGAATAATAACTTTTTCTGAAATTCCAACTATTTTTCCCAAACACAAAGACATACATAGGAACTTAAAATCCTTAATGAAAGCTAAAACCCTTTTTTATTTTATTTTTTATTTAATTTAAATTAAATTTAATGATGTTGTTATTAAGTTCTGCAAGTGTTTTATTTTTGTTATTATTGTGACAGCAGTTTCGGCTTACAAAGCCATTTTCAAACATATTGAAACAAAAAAAATCAAATTGAAACAAAAAACAATAAAAACAGTTTGAAAATGGCCTTGTAAGCCGAAACGGCTGTTACAATAATAAATAATAAAAAAAAAACACTTGGAGAATTTAACAATATTTAATTATATTTTATAAGAAATTAAATGGAGTTCTACGAATTTAAAACCATAAATAAATAAAACTTACCCGATAAAGTTGCTGTGAGTCAGCCGGGCGCGATTGTGATTTGGCCTGTATCCATGGAAACCGTTTGTAAACAATAACAAAACCGAAAATTTGACGTTTTTATACAAAATCGTACGTTTTAAACCAAATTTAAAAAGAGAACTGCACTTATAACAATTGAAAGCGCACTTCTACCGATAAAGGTTGGTAAAGCCAGGCATTGACACAACAATTCAATAACGAAATTACTCACAAATAAACACAATTTTTACATTTAGGCACGTTTACAACGCAATGTAAAGTTACCACAACTAAATAAACAAAATTAAGTCTGAAGAAAACACGCACTCAATAAAGTTGTTCCTTTAATTAGATAAAGACACATTAAATTAACATTCTTACATTAATAACAATATTTTTTTTAAAGTGAAGCACTACTACGCGAATAAAATTGTTACATTCAAATTCAACACTGACACCGACAGAACTGGGAGAGCGCATGGGGCGGTGATTTGGCAACAGCGGAAAATAATAATGCTGGCACACACGCCGGTCTAATTTTATCTTTTTACCACAAAACTACCCCTATAAGTTGGAATTTCGAAAAAAGTTATTTATCTCTTTTACTTATAATATCATGTAGAATCACCTCCCAAAGTTAATGCACTTTATTATAAGTGTCGTACTCCGCCTACTGGTTAATACGGAATATTTCTTATTCAAACAGTTAGAATTAGCCTTATTATTTATGAAAAGTGAGTTTTCACAACGGGGAGAACGGTTTTAAATTTGTTTAAATTATTTCAATTAAGCGGTGTACGAACTCTTCGCCATATTCTATTTATATTTTCATAGACAATCAATTCTTCACACTTTCCACATTGTATTGGTACAATCGCTAGAATATTAAAAAAGATTGCCATAACGCAAAAATCGATTCTTAATAAATAATTAATTCACTTTTGTATCACAAACCATGTAACACAAACCTAGCGTAGCCGCTAAACTACTTGAAAACTGGGATGCTTTTCTTGCCTTAAGGCGAGCAGGCGTTATATAAAGGGGGCACTTTCTTTTGTATCACAAACCATGTTACACAAACCTAGCGTAGCCGCTAAACTACTTGAAAACTGGGATGCTTTTCTTGCCTTAACGCGAGCAGGCGTTATATAAAGGGGGCACTTTCTTTTGTATCACAAACCATGTTACACAAACCTAGCGTAGCCGCTAAACTACTTGAAAACTGGGATGCTTTTCTTGCCTTAACGCGAGCAGGCGTTATATAAAGGGGGCACTTTCTTTTGTATCACAAACCATGTTACACAAACCTAGCGTAGCCGCTAAACTACTTGAAAACTGGGATGCTTTTCTTGCCTTAAGGCGAGCAGGCGTTATATAAAGGGGGCACTTTCTTTTGTATCACAAACCATGTTACACAAACCTAGCGTAGCCGCTAAACTACTTGAAAACTGGGATGCTTTTCTTGCCTTAACGCGAGCAGGCGTTATATAAAGGGGGCACTTTCTTTTGTATCACAAACCATGTTACACAAACCTAGCGTAGCCGCTAAACTACTTGAAAACTGGGATGCTTTTCTTGCCTTAACGCGAGCAGGCGTTATATAAAGGGGGCACTTTCTTTTGTATCACAAACCATGTTACACAAACCTAGCGTAGCCGCTAAACTACTTGAAAACTGGGATGCTTTTCTTGCCTTAACGCGAGCAGGCGTTATATAAAGGGGGCACTTTCTTTTGTATCACAAACCATGTTACACAAACCTAGCGTAGCCGCTAAACTACTTGAAAACTGGGATGCTTTTCTTGCCTTAAGGCGAGCAGGCGTTATATAAAGGGGGCACTTTCTTTTGTATCACAAACCATGTTACACAAACCTAGCGTAGCCGCTAAACTACTTGAAAACTGGGATGCTTTTCTTGCCTTAACGCGAGCAGGCGTTATATAAAGGGGGCACTTTCTTTTGTATCACAAACCATGTTACACAAACCTAGCGTAGCCGCTAAACTACTTGAAAACTGGGATGCTTTTCTTGCCTTAAGGCGAGCAGGCGTTATATAAAGGGGGCACTTTCTTTTGTATCACAAACCATGTTACACAAACCTAGCGTAGCCGCTAAACTACTTGAAAACTGGGATGCTTTTCTTGCCTTAACGCGAGCAGGCGTTATATAAAGGGGGCACTTTCTTTTGTATCACAAACCATGTTACACAAACCTAGCGTAGCCGCTAAACTACTTGAAAACTGGGATGCTTTTCTTGCCTTAACGCGAGCAGGCGTTATATAAAGGGGGCACTTTCTTTTGTATCACAAACCATGTTACACAAACCTAGCGTAGCCGCTAAACTACTTGAAAACTGGGATGCTTTTCTTGCCTTAAGGCGAGCAGGCGTTATATAAAGGGGGCACTTTTTTGTATCACAAACCATGTTACACAAACTTAGCTTGGCCGCTAAACTACTTGAAAACTCACAATCTAGGTTAGGTTATAAGTATTTTAATTTTACGATAACATATATAGTATTAATTAGCTCAACGAGAAAGTTGGTAGGTACTGCATCTATACACGTTGACAAGAATTTATTTTACAAGGTTGGAGGACTTTCGGCAAATGTCGTTGATTGTTGATTGTTTGATTATATAACCCGGACCTAAAAGTTTGGTGCGTAAAATAGAATAAATATGTAATAATATCTATACAGGATGTCCGGGAATAAAGTGCATTAACTTCAGGTGGTGATTCTACATGATGGTAGGAGTAAAAAAAATTAACAACTTTTTTCGAAATTCCAATATTTTTTCCCCATACAAAAAGACGTACCTGTTAAAAATTCTTAGTGTAAGGTACAAACTTACTTACCCGATAAATTCGTTGTGGGTCAGCCGGGCGCGTTGTGGCAACGTTAGTTTTGATTGGCGCGTATCGTAACAGCGGGAAATACCTAATAGTGCAGGCCGCACACGCTGTACTAATTTCATCTATTTACCAAAAAAGTACCCCTATAAGCTGGAATTTCGAGAAAATTCGTTTATTTTTTTTACTAACACTATCATGTAGAATCCAAACATCTAAGCATTCGCATTTCTGCTGATTCGAATTGCCTACAGTAGGAGTTGTACGTAGTTCAGAAAGTCATAGTCATTGAAAGAAAGTGTGTTACCTACATTATTTATAGAAAAAACATCGTCACATAACATCGGTAAGACAAAATAGAGTTGATTTGTTTTATTTATTATTTCTCTACAATTTTATAGTTACTTTCTTATATAATGTGTTTTTGTTCGAATTGTCAAAATGCTTTTATTAATGTAACGTGAAATGCAATTTAAATTGACTGCATTATGCATTTCTGAGATAATTGCTCTAGCGTAGCGAAGTGCTGTTCTAACTTGACCGTTTTCTTTGAGCGTTCCGGTTCAAGATGGCCGTCTTGGATACTACCAATTTATGCCGCCAGAAGTTGCAGTTGAAGTGCCGCATGTGTGGGTCCACTACGAGCTGTCAAATAGGAATAATCGATATTATGGTATCTACCTATTAATAAATCGGCAATGTTGAATTGAAAAACTAACCTAAATATGCATTGTCAGTACGTATTTACTTTTGACCCTAAATGAGAGTTAATGATTTAGTGAGGTCTTTGGTCATATCGTATACATGATCCATAGACTTAATTAACTCATCAAAGTTTCTCAATTTTTTTCAAACTGCGCTCCGTAAATCTCTAATATGTAAAACTACACAAAGAAATTAATTAAAAAAATTGTTGACCTTTATTGTTACTTTGGCTAAGGCGGATATGGGTACCGCCGCCCCGGGAACCATTTATTGTATAACCAACACCCCCGCCATAGGTCATCCCAAGAGGTTCGCTACGTTTGGTGACTAAGCAGGGGTGCCCGATTTCAAAAGGTCAAGTTTATCTAGATCTTGGCGACGGATGTTTGCTCTGCTGGGTAGCAGTCGTAGCAGACCGGATGGGAGAGACTGGTTGAGGGATACCTTTTTACCTCTCCAACTGGATTTTCTCGACCCATCGCCATGTACCGTAGTGGGAGGAATGGATTCACACGTCCGTCACTCCTGGACACTTACCTCCGGAGTTCAACCCACCATTCTTACCTTTTTTATTTCCTAGAACTTCCTCTTCTATCTTTCCCTAAAAAGACCCTCCACGCGGCATCCCCAAAGATAACAAAGGCCCTGATGGTAATTGTTTTCCTCAGGGCCTCCTGTGTGGAGCTAACATAAAAAAGTTATTCCTACATTATGTTATTTTAATTATGTTAATGGCACATGTTGTGCTGTATATATGGAAATAAATAAATAACGATACAGCGCACAGGGGTTTCGTACTATGCGAAATCAATACCTAGGTGTCATTAACACTAATAGGGGGTTTCTCACCATCCTCCCAAAAGCTTATCTACACTAATAACGAATATTTTCGATTTACAATTTACGGTTTACATATTTATTATGTTGGAGTTTATAATTCGGTACTCGAACCTATGAATAGTGGCTATATATTGGATAAGTTGGCCGAGTTTTCTAACCACTGCGAGTATTTTATTTTGAATAATATTTGTTATTAGGGTAAATAAGCTATTGGGAGGATGGTGAGAAACCCCCTAATAATAATGAAATTCTCTGTTCACCGTACTTTTAAATTTTGTTGCTTGTAATTTTATATCATCTATGTATATTATTTTTTTTAATAAACTTTATTGTTATTATTTTTCATTGTACTTTAAATATTTTTGGCCTTTATTTTTATTCCATAAATGTATGTATATTTTTTCTCATGTTAAAGTCTACTACTGGCTTTATGTATTTTTTTAATAATAATAAATAAAATAAAAACTTTGATTTCTAAAAGGTGTAGATTTTACTTATTAGGTGGTTAACTTTTATATTTGAACAAAAATCGTGGAGTTTTCTCTTTCTAGTGCCATTTATATCATATTTCTCACAATAACAGTAAGGGAGAAAACGATTTCTAGACCTATATGAGATGTTCGGAAAAGCGAACAAATTAGCCTGTGGGGTTAAGTGCTTAAACAAAAAATCCCGAGGGGTTAAGGGCTTAAACACAGTGTTCAAATGAAATATGTTATAAATCGGTGGGCTTGACGAGGATATAAGGATAATTTTCAAAATAAACACCGTGCAAAAAATACAGGGCATTGAAGGGGACCCACCACTTTCCCAACGGCTATGTGAGGAAACTGTTTGTTTAACCTCCAATGTCCCTGCACACATGCTTTTATTTATTTATTAAACAAATTCATAAATAATTTAGCAACCTGTACACTCGTATAATACACACCAAGAAAGAAAAATGTATGCACACTTATATTTGTAGTAGGTATATAATGATATACTATTTATTATACCTTGCTTTTCCAAGTGACCAGCGACTACTGTGTTAGCTAGGACACTCGTTTTTTTTTTAAATTCTAAATTAGTGAAAAATCGATAAAAAAAGTTCAAAGATAAGTTCAGTAAGATGTACAATAATGTTTTAAGTTAGTTAGTTGTTAGTAAGTTGTTAGTTTGTTAGTAACCCCCATGCAAGTTAGTTTAAAACAGTATTGTAGATCTTTAAAACTCATCTGAACTAAAAATGAACCCGAACCACTAAAGAGTGGTTGCCCGACGGAAACTTAAAAATAAACCTGAAAACACAATGTCGCTGATCACTGGTCCAGATCACTGGCTTTAGGGAACCATTTGCCAGCCAGAAACTTAAAACTAACTTAAAAATAAACCTGAAAATTGTAGGTCGCCGGGAACATACCTAACCTAGTGAGAACAAAACGACAACCTAGCGACAACAGAATGACGACAGGACGACACATCAGGACGACACCAGAACGACAACCTAGTGACAAAAGCAGAACGATAACCTAACGACGGAAGCAGACAACGTAGCGACAACAGCAGAACAACAGCATCCTTACAACAGGTACTTCAGGCCCACAGCGTTACTCCACGACGCATCCTGAAAAACATAATGCATCGTTAAATCTTGATGTAAAAAAAAAACCATTGACTTGCTCTCAATACAAGCAGATCTACGTACATTGTTTGTCTCGCTATTATTTAGTGTGTTAGAAAGAGCTACAGTTAAAAATTAAATATGTATCACATATGGAGGAAGGGGTTGAAGGAAGTGGAAGGGGTAAGAGTGGGGGAAGTTTATTAGAATTAGGGATTTCAAAGTCATTAGAAGGGAAAGACCGGTTAAGTGGGAAAAGGTTCAAAAGAAGGTTTATATTTTTTTTGCTGCTTAATAATTTTGTCTGCTTTATTAACATTTTTTCTTATATCTAAAATCTTTAAATTATTAATCTGCGATGCCCTATAACCCGTATATAGTATTTTAAGTCCTTAGATTTTGGCAAAAGTATGATAATTTTTTTAATAAATATATCTGCGGACTCAGATTCTCTATCGCCATTTTCTCTTGTCCTGAGATGTTCTTTAACCCTTACTTCAAAGTTTCTATTTGTTCTACCTATATAAAAGTAATTATAATCTTTACAATTGAGTTTATAAACGCCCGATTTTTTTTTGTTTTAATCTCGCTATCGTTGTTGTTAAGGATGTTCTTAATTTATTATTTGTATAAAATGCTTGTTGTATAGTACTGGGAATGTTTTCACTAATTATTTTTGACATATCGTTATCAACAAATACAATTCTACGCCATTGATTATTTATGTGTTTAGCAAAAGGGTAGATACCTATATAGTTTAAAGAAATTCTGTTTATTGTTTTTATTTAATATTTGATCTATTAATTTAGTAAGGTTAATAATGGTTATTCTACTAAATTAATTGATCAAATACTAAATAAAAATAATAAACAGAAATTCTTAAAACTATATATCTACCCCTTTTCTAGACATAAATAATCAATGGCGTAGAATTCTATGTGTTGATAACGATACGTCAAAAATAATTAGTAAAAACATTCCCAGTACTACACAACCAGTATTTTATACAAATAATAAATTTAAAAAATACATCCTTAACAACAAAGATAGGGACAAAAAACAAAAAATCTGGCGTTTATAAACTCAATTGTAAGATTGTAATTACTTTTATATAGGTAGAACAAATAGAAACTTTGAAGTAAGGGTTAAAGAACATCTCAGGGCATTAAATGGCAACAGCGAATCTGAGTTCGCAGATATATTTATTAAAAAATGATCATACTTTTGCCAAATTCTTAGGACTTAATACTACATACGGGTTATAAGGCATCGCAGATTAATAATTTAGAGATTTTAGAAATAATAAAAATTGTTAATAATAAAGCAGACATAATTAATAAGCAGCAAAAAAAAATTGAAAACTCTCTTTGGAACCTTTTCCCACTTAACCAGTCTTTCCCTTCTAATGACTTTGAAATCCCTAATTCTTATAAACTTCCCCCACTCTTACCTCTTCACCTTCCTTCTACTACTTCCTCAGATATGTGATTTACGTATTAAATTTTTAACTTAACTGTACATTTGTTCCTGATGAGGTGAACATCGTTCACGAAACATGTTGATTGTGTATAAATAAAAGTGATGTAAACAAAGTTATTTGTCTTTTTATTAAAATAAATAATGCCATCACAAAGTGAAAACCTTTCCGAAGAAGTTTTCTTCGAAAAATTTATAATTTGTTTTTAATATCGCGATTTGTGAAATCAATATGATTTTAAGAACGGGTTGTTTAGAACAATTCATCACATTTCAAAGTTAATATTCAAGTTCTGTTTATATGTATTACACGTGTTGTACCGTAGTAACTAGTCACCTCATATAAATGTATGTATACGCATCATACAAACGGTGACCGGACAACTCAGAATAATGCAATTTCAACACCTCAGTTAAAAAGAAATATATTAAAAACTGGTTAAATAGTAGGTTAACTTAGATTAAGTTATGGACTATTTTTCAATTTTTTTTTCAGAACTTTACAAAGGGGCGTTGAAATTGCATGATTCTGAGTTGTCATAGAACCAAACAAAAGTATGTATTATTGATTTATTTTTTTCATGCCCTTCGTAAAACGGTTATACACCAATAAATCATGGAGAAGATTACAAATTAAAGGACAGCACATCTGCCCTGATGATGGACACTGTAACGTTGTCCGAAACGTTGGCTAAAGAAGGAGGTAGCGTGACACGGCATAACACCCCAAATATAAATAACAAAAATAAAGGAGAGCAGTATTACTATTTTGTTACATGTGTCAAAAGACAGTTGCTGATCTGCCGGTAAGTAAAACATTGAAAATGTCTATAGTCAATGCAGAATCGTTAAATTGGTGAGTCGATCTGTTTATTGGTAGGCAATAGTCCTATTTTTGGAGCCAAAAAAGTGCATGGGATCTCCCACTAGTATACTTGTTAGGGACATATAAGTTAACCTCTTTCAACATAGACGGGATTGAGTATCGTACCAGAGATTAACTTTAAAAAATGTTTTTTGGCGGGCTTTTAAGGTTTAAGGCTTTTAATAAGAACCCATTGAAAAACTGTTCAAAAAAAATAATAGGAATTTAAAAAAGGAAATTATATACATACAAGTCCTCAGAAGCGTTGGTGATTACATCAAGTCCCCCGAGGTGCCAGCAACCAAGTCCACCAGACACGCGAAGTTCAACCTGAAACGACACAAAAAGTTATTTAATTATAATGTAATATCAACACATTATTAAAACGAATAAACATGAAAGGCGATGTTAACCTCTCAGGCTAATTTGTTCAGTTTTCGGAACAACTCCTATAGGTCTCATAGAAATCGTCGTGTATTCCTTACTTCCAAGATTAGAAATATGAACTAATAAACAGCGTTAGAAAGAGAAAACACCACGCTTTATATCAATTTTAAAAGTTATAAAAGAAATTACTCAAATGTACACTTTCATGAAACCAAAGTTTTCGATTGCAATTTAAAAACAAATTATGAAACTTTGGAAATTTTTTATTACATATTTTTACATGAAATGACAAAAAATTAAGTTAAAGGTAAAATTTGTAATAATCCTAATAAAATATGTGTGCGTTTTATTTTATTTTTTTGGTTTTCAGTAATTTTAATTAGAAAAAACAAAAAGTCATTTTCAAAACTAAATAAAAAAAATAAAAAAAATTTAGATAAAAAAAAATTTAAAGCGCATTTTATCACATTTAAAAAACAATTGTTAGTTTTCGGATACCTTCACAAATTTATTTGGATTTTAATGCAAAGCGGAAATATTCTGACAGAATATGTTCGAGACCTAAGGGGTTAAAACGAATTAAAATGGGATGCGAGGGGCCAAACGAACACAAAAGAGAAACATTTCTATTATATTTCCAAATATACAATTTGTTTAAAGAATCATCACCATCTTAAGAACAATTATTTTTTCAAACTTTCATTATCAAGTTATATTAAGTTATAACGGGTCTTCGCAACTCTCAGTCAATTTTAAAAAAACGCCAATAAAATAGAATTTAAAGAAGGATCATTAGTTAAATTAAATTTCTTACCAGTTCTCAGAAGAGTCGATGTATGTTTCTCGGAAGTACAAATCCATTTCCTTTGGAGTGCAGAAGAACTAGACGAGCGCAGAGAAGAGAAGGCCTGAGGGGGGAAACTGAAAAACACTTAATGTTATTATAATGAAATGTAAATGGGACGGCTGGTTGTTCAAATTCAAAGCAAAGTAGAAAAACACATACATTCAAAGCATAGTTAATAAAATATTTAAAAAAAACTTATCTGTGTTCCTCTTCTGGATCTCGAACTCCACTAGATGGCTTAAAACTAACGGGATTAGAGCTACACGTGCTTAAAGCTAACGAGCTAAAAGCTAAACGAGCTTAAATTAGACGGCTTAAACCTAAGCGAGCTTAAAACTAAACGTGCTAAAAACTAGACCAGCTTAAATTAGACGACTTAAACCTAAACGAGCTTAAAAGTAAACGTGCTAAAAACTAAACGAGCTTAAATTAGACGCCTTAAACCTAAACGAGCTTAAAAGTAAACGTGCTAAAAACTAAACGAGCTTAAATTAGACGCCTTAAACCTAAACGAGCTTAAAAATAAACGCGATAAAAACTAAACGAGCTTAAATCAGACGGCTTAAATCTAAACGAGCTTAAACCGAAATCAGCTTAAACGTAAACGAACTTAAAACTAAACGAGCTTAAAACTAAACGTGCTAAAAACTAAGCGAGCTTAAATCAGACGGCTTAAACCTAAACGAGCTTAAAAGTAAACGAACCTAAAACAGGCAAATTTAAACGCAAACATTTTTAAACTGCATACCAGTTTATGAAAAATTATATCAGTAAGTCAGGGGGCCCTCCGTGTTAATGGTGATCAACAAAATACAATAAAAAATAGAAATATCAAAGTATGATAAATAAAACGTCACTTCCCAATGAGCCAGTCAGGTAGGTGGTACGCCAGCGACATGTCTGTGGCTATTCAGAGCCATACATCTGCTGAACTAAATCACAGCTTGTTGAAGTCACATCCTTCAGTGTTAGAAAATCTTACACCTAGAAAAATAAATAACGTAATTAGTTTTAAAAAATGACAACATATAACAACTCACTACATGTATGTTGTGTTCAACCTCACAAAATATTACATACTATGTATGGTTGAACACAACATCAAAACATACTGAATGTATGTTGCGTTGAACTCACGACATACTACATGTATGTTGTGTTTAACCTCACAACATACATGTAGTATCTATGTTATGTTAAATATCACAACATACTACATGCATGGTTGAAAACAACATACATTCAGTATGTTTTGAAGTTGTATTCACCATATATAGTACGTAGTATGTTGTGAAGGCTCACAACATACATGTGTTATGTTGTGAAGTTGAACACAACATACATGAACATAACATACGTGTATTATGTTGTGAGGTTTAACACAAACATGTAGTATGTTGTGAGGTTGAACATAAGATACTTGTAGAATGTTGCGAGGTTGAACACAACACATATGTAGTATGAAGCGTGGTAGAACAGAACACATATGTATTATTTTATAGGAGTTGAATCAACACACATGTTGTGTGTTGTGAGATGATATGAATTTTTATAAAACTAATTACATTATTTATTTTTCTAGGTGCAAGGTTTTTACTACATGTGTGTTGTGTTCAACCTTACAAAATACTACATGTGTGTTGTGTTCAACCTCACAACATACATGTATGTTGTATTCAACCTGACATTATACTACATGTATGTTGTGTTCAACCTCATAACACAATATAGGTATGTTCTACCTCACAACATACTACATGTATGTTGCGTTCCACCTCACAACATAACACATGTTCGTTGTATTCAACCTCACAACATAACACATGTTGTGAGCCTTCACAACACACTATGTATGATTGAACACAACTTCAAAACACACTGAATGTACGTTGGGTTCAACTCAAAACATACTACATTTATGTTGTGTCCAACCACACAACAAACAACATGTATGTTGTGTTCAACCTCACAATATACCACATGTATGTTGTGTCAACCTCACAACATAACACATGCACGTTATGTTCAACCTTACAACATAACATATTGTTTTTTTATTGTTTTATTGTTTCTTCTTCACATTTTAGTTTTCAGTTTACAATACAATTTTTAACCTCACTAGGACAAGCCTGTGTTGAGGTTAACAATTATTTACAAAGTAACAAAATAACACAAAAGGAAAAAGGAAACAAAAATAATTCTTCAAAAAACACAATAATACTTCAAAAAACACAAATAATATAGGTAAAATAAAAATGATACTTCAAAAAACAATATTGTTACACAGATAATGGACAAGCTAAAGGCCCTTGGCAGTCATGGCACATTACAATGTAAACAAAGTAGGGTGACCATAGTTCATTTGAATTTTGAAGGACTAAGATAAATAATAAATATTTGTATATAATATATTATGCTATTAATTTAGCACGACAAAGATGAAAAAATATGAAAATGATTTAGACAATAGAATATACTTTTAATTTATGAAGGACAAAGATGAAAAAATTAATTGGCAATCCTCGGCAAATAAAAATAATTTGAGATTCTTTTTAAAAGTATACAAGGAATTAGATGACTTGACATATTCTGGAAGGCTATTAAATAAGAGTGGAGCCTGGTAAAAATAGTTTCTTTGAGCAAAGGAAGATTTAGTTTGAATTGGCATAAAGTTCAGACCAGAGCCAATTCTCGTAGAACGAATTTGCTGCGTTCTTTCTGCAATATTAATATTTTTTTAAAATCTACAAAGTGTTTGTGTAATAAACAACTGTTTTATATTCATGACGTTACATTCCTTAAAAAGTAAATGAGTTGGATATGTAATTTTTTTGTTAAACATAACTTTAAGGATTAGTTTTTGGGCAATATTAAGTGGTTGCATATAAGTCTTTGGGCAGGATCCCCAGCACAATATATTATAAGAAAGCAGAGACTGGATTGTTGCAAAATAAACTGTTTTTAGCTTTTCTTTGTCTAGTATATGTCTCAGTTCTTTAAAGATATAGGTAAGTCTCCTAGTATTATTCACTAACATATTAACATGATCGTTCCATCTCAAAAATTTATCTATTTTTACACCGAGGTACTTGATGTTGACTACATTTTCTAAAGGGCTGCAGTTACATGTTTGCAAACAATTGTGAATAATCAAGTTATGAGTGGCAGAAGGCTGACTTTTACTTGAAATACTAAAAGTGATATATTTGGTTTTTTGTGTGTTCAAAGTTAAGATATTATTATTCAACCAACTATTTACTACTCTTAAACCTGTATTACATTTGTCAAATGTTTCATCCCAAGTTTTACCATCAAATATTAAGGCAGTGTCATCTGCAAAACTAACAATATTTCCATGAATATTCAGACTACACAAATCATTTATAAAAATAAGAAACAATATTGGCCCAAGCACACTACCTTGCGGGATTCCAAAGGAGATTGATTTACCCTTGCTTAAAATTTGATTTATTTCTACCTGTTGTGTTCTGTCACTAAGGTAAGATCTGAACCAGTCCATTGCTGCATTATTAATACCTAAAGAAGATAGTTTTTTAAGTAGGAATTCATGGGAAACAGTATCAAATGCTTTTGATAAGTCCAAAAACACCGCTATAGCTTTGTTGCCATAGTCCAGCGCGCTTATAACTTTGGTCAATACCTTTAAAACAGCATCATTTGTACCTTTATTTGCTCTAAAACCGAATTGATTGTCAGAAAGTATTTTATATTTTTCTAAAAATGAAACTAATCTTGACTTAGCCAATCTTTCTATCACTTTTGAGAGAGCATTGAGCAAAGATATGGGTCTGTAATTGTTAACATCTAGTTGATCTCCACCTTTGAAAAGAGTTATAACCTTAGCATTCTTACAATGAGAAGGAAATATGCCACTTTTAAAACTAATGTTAACAATATGCGATATGGGACCCGCCAGCACAGAAACATGTTGCTTATATACCATGATACTTAAGTCATCAATACCACAAGAAAAAGACAGTTTTAATTCATTTATCACTTTTGAAACTTCATAAATGCTAGTACTTTTAAATTCAAAGCTATCTCCTGTAAATTGAGTACAAGGTATATAATTGTTAACAAGACACATTTCGCTAGTTTTATTTGCACTGCACAATTTTTTTGCGAATCTAGGACCAATATCACTGAAGAAGTTATTTACGTGATTAGTGATTACACTTGGATTCTCTTCCGTTGAGATAATGTTGTTGTTGATTTTTAATTTTTTTATAGACACTTGCTCCTTTTGTATATTTACTGCCTCCTTTATAATCTTCCACTGTTGCTTGGTATTTCCATTGACGTTATCCAGTTTCCTTCCGTAATATGTTTGCTTTGTATATTTTATAATTTTTGTACACCAGTTTCTATATCTTTTGTAATAATCCAGCAGTTGAATGTTATTTAAATCGCCTCGACATTTATTGTGCAATTTGTCACGGGTTCTGAGACATTTAATAATTCCATCATTTATCCAAGGTTTTAAATATTTCATGTTATGTTTTACGTTTCGTACCGACGAACAACTTTCCACGTGCATTTTTAAACATTTTATGAAATTTTCAGCAGCTGAATTTACATCTTGCGATGACAGGACTGACTGCCATGATTCCTCCTTTAATTTTACCTTCAAAAGATTGTTATCGATGACGGTTTTTATTTTTTCATTATCCTTCGCTATTTTCTTTATTGTGAAGCTCATAAATCTCAGCAATATCACATCATGATCTGTTATGTCAGTAGTGAAGACAGCTCCCTGTGGTTCAAATTTAGATTTTACCATAATATGATCGAGGCAGCTTGAAGTGGTAGGAGAAACTCTAGTAGGCGAAATTATGGTTGACATATGTACGTTGTGTTCAACCTCACAACGTAACACATGTATGTTGTGTTCGACCTCGCAACATACTACATACAATGCATGGTTGAACACATCCTCACAACATACTAGTAGAATGGATGGGCTGAACACTACCTGGGCAATTTTCAAAATATTTGTACTTTGACACTTCCAGTTTTTTTATTTTTTTATTATTTAGTAAAAGACTATACATATTTTATTTTACATTATTTAAGTGTTTTGGCTGCCCAACTAGGAGGAATCCCGTTTTAGGGCAGCCAAACTATGACGATATACGAAATATATGGAACATGTTTAGTACAAAACAAAAAAAAATCGAGGAAATAGAAAGAAGAAAAAGAATAAAAAAGAAAAAAGAATAAAAAAATATAATAATTTAAAACTCAATAACTGTTGTGTGTTTGGCACAGTTATTAACAAACAAACTGGTGAATGCTTTGCATTTTAAAGTCCTACATACATGTGTTGTTGTCCCAAAACTTGCATCAGTAATATGTGATGAAATTATATTCTCAATCCAGGTTTGTACATTAAAATACAATTTTTTTAATTATTGAAGACAATATTAGAGAAAGTCAATCTAAATCTGAAAAAGAAAATCAGATAAAGATCGGGTCACACCTGGGACTCGAACCCAGGACCTTCAGCTTTCCGGGCAGATGCTCTACCCACTGAGCTGATGTGTCCCTATCCGATTCGGTAATATTTAACTGTATCATACTTCGACTGAGAACTACTAACATTATCTTCATTTTCTAAAGGCATATTTTATTGGCTGCTATCTTTATCTATATGCATGAAAATGAAGATAATGTTGGTAGTTCTCAGTCGAAAAATGATACAGTTAAATATGACCTAATCGGATAAGGACACATTGGCTCAGTGGTTAGAGCATCTGCCCGGAAAGCCGAAGGTCCTGGATTCGAGTCCCAGATGTTACCCGACCTTTTTCTGATTTTTCTGTTTCAGAATTGAGTTTCGATAATATTGTCTTCATTCATTAAAATTAATATATTTGTTATTTAAAATAAAAAATCAGACCTACATAATGTATCTAATGTTAACATATTCTAAAAAAATTTTATATTTCGTATAACATATTTATTTATGAAATTTTTAAGTCATTAATCACCTCTCTCTGTAAAATTTTTGTCTATTTTTCTTTTTGTTTACACTCGTTTGTTTCTTTTCTTATTTTTATTCTTGTTATTATCCTGACGTAGAAACCACGTTTTGTAACATGTAGATATTATAACATGTGATCATAGTGGTTACTTGCTTACTTAGGTGGTTTCTCACCGTCCTCCTAATAGCTTATCCATACTATAACGAATATTTTTAAAAATAAAACACTTGCAATAGTTAGAAAACTCGGCCAACTTATCCAATATATAGCCAATATTCATTAGCTTCGAGTACCGAGTAATAAACTCCGACTTAAACAAATAAATAAACCGTAAATTGTTAACCAAAAATTAACTTTATAGTACGGATTAGCTATTAAAGGATGGTGAGAAACCCTCTTAGTCAATTTTAAATGCGGATTCCGTTTTGGTTGATGGCAAAATTAAAAAAAGAAAACATAAGATCACTCACATTTTTTTTCCCGTTCTGTTTGAGTTGTATCCTCTTCTTCATATCCGCCAAGCGTCGGTTCTTGACTCTCTAAGTCACCGTAGTCCAAGTTATTTAACCTGCAAATGAGGATATATTAGTTTTGAAAGTTTAGTAGATCTTGTCATAGTACAGGAAATCGCCCCTAGGGTGCTAGCATGGGATAACATTCGGCAATGTAATGTAATTTTCAAACGAAAAACACACTTTTTCCATTACTTGGTAGTGCATCATAGTTTAAAAATATATTTAAAATTACGTTGAAAACAATTCGGTACCTCTAAGTAAAATTAACTGCAAAATTAGCATATTCAATATAACTGAAAATAATTTTAAAACAAAACGCTTACATATAATTAATTTAGCGATTGTTACAATAACTTTATATTGCGAAAAAGTGCATGGTAAATGCTTTGATTATGGTAAACGTTATCGGAAACTTTCCAGCAAGAAAAAAAGAATTATAGATCTGCTCGCGGCGTGAACGCACGCGCAACTCGCCACGTGGTTTAATTTTCCACGTGTCAATTATACTACTGCTTGCGTGAGTATCAGAGTACTACCACGCGCCACGTGTATCTTTCCACGTGTCGTATTGTGAAATAGTTTAGATTTTAAAATAAATCAATTATAGGTTAGAATGCAACACGTGACACTGAAAAAATATTTTTTAATATTTCAAGTACTCTTTCAAGCTGCTATGATTATGAATTATGAACGATAAAAAACGATGGTACCATTATATATCAATTTAAAAATTAGATATCCTGTTTTTGGTGACCTATAATTATGATTTTTTTATTATAAAATATCATTTAACAGATACATATTTCGAATACTTAAAGTCTTGATACATTGAGCGAGTTTACAAGTTATTAGCCTGCGAATTCACATCTGCTAGTAACCTCACTCAGTGTACAATCTGCCAGTAAGCTGTAAATATGATTACACTGAGCGAGTTTACTAAAACTAAAAACTCGCTCAATGTGATCGAGGCTTTAGACATTTTTTGTAAAATCTTTAAAAACAATTGAATTATTTATAATTTATTCAAAAAATTCTCGTAATATGTCGTGAAAGACGCACTTATTTTGCTAGAAATATTTCGACGACGCAGATCGAAAGCGAGACAAACGGAGAAAAATTACATAATTAACACGCGTTTGGATTTATTGTCCTTAGACAGCATTTCAAATTTCCGCTGTAGATTGAAATTTGCGTGTTTCGTTTCAATAAAAAATGCATGTAGTTCACATTATGATACATAGTTACAATATTTAAAACTCACGTTTTGCAGTGGAGGTTTGATGCCAATGGTTAATCGAATTAACATTTGAAGTTGGTGGCTGGCTCGCCGCGGTCAGCAGGTCTGCGCTCGCCGGAGGTCTAACAGAGAATGGGCCGGACTCGGGACTGGGCGCGCTAAAGAAATGAACGCATCCCCACTACAAATATTAATGCGCGGTTTCATTTTATTATGTTGCCCCACTTGCGAACAATTGATAATATTCGTGCGCTATTTAAAAAACTTGGAGGAATAAAAACATTGCGAAAATGTTTTACTTCAGGAAGGTAGGTTATTTGATTTATTTTTTGGCTACTATTAAATGAAATTGAATCTTATCAATTATTAAATCACGGATTTTTTCACGTTTCAAAAGTTATTCTTATAAAGTTATTTATTATCACAAATTTAGATACCTATAAAATTCTACCTTTTATATTTTATAGGTTATATTTATATATCTACCTAATAATGGCATTTCCAATAACATGTTTTCCCAAATATGTCCTCTGCGTGCAAACTGTGTCCAAATTTCTGTAATAAACAATAAACAGCTGTAAACTCGTGCTAAGTATGGTCCTGTATATTTTATGCCTGTACGGAGTATAAACAAAGCAATATATATGTACATTTTAGCGCAGCATCACGTTCTTTAGTCAAATGCATTGTACATGTAGTTTTGTATTAGTGATCCATGATCCAGTGGATGCAATCTTTTAGCGATAAGTTAGTATGTAGTTAGAAGTGAGATTGTAGAAATGTATTTATTAATTATTATTAACCTTATATCTACCTTTACAATTTGGGTGGCGGTAACCCCAAGTGGTTCGCCACATTTTGTGATTTAGTAGGGGTGCCCGGGCTCACGGATTTAGGCTTGTCTATGTATTGGCGGCGGATGCATTTTCCCACCAGCTGCATGGCGGGCAGGATCGGGAGAGATGATTGAGAGAGACCTAACCTATCTCTCCATCCGGACTCTCTGGACCCATCGCCTTGCTCCGCACCGGGAGAAATGGATTCACACATCCGTCACTACTGGACCCACTAACCTCCAGACTTCTACCCACTCCTCATACCTTTTTCCCACACACAGCTTCCTCTCCTTCCTTTCCTTAAAAAAACCCACCGCACAGCATCCCTAAAGATGACGTAGACACTGAATGAAATTGTTTTCCTCGGGTTCTCCTTTATGGAGCTAATGTAAAAAAGAGTTAAGTATTATATGTATAAAGAGTGTCTGTGGTTTGTTTTTTTTACAAATCTACAGTTTTATTCCAATACTGATGAAATTTTACACACTGGACACTCACTTTTTTATTTCACTCCCTCAAAACGGAATTCTGATACTTCGTGATGAAATGGCACATTTGACGTTCAAAACGATAGGAATATTACAGAATACATCTCATTCCGGAAAACTGCATAAAGCCCGGACAATAATAACATCTAATAACGTTTGGATAATTTGTATAGCGCCGTTTTTGTGTAAATTCATCTCAAAGGCGCTATGATATTCTTATTAAATGCATGAAAGCTTTAGAGCACAGGCGTCGGGTGCTACAATTTCATAGACAACACACACATGTTCACATTTTCCATGGTACCAATGCTAAAATATTAATAAAGATTGCCATACCGCAAAAATCGAGGCTAGAAAATGTTTAAGCTACCACGAAATCGGAGCGTGTTAGGTAAACACTAATTTACCAGGGTTTTGGAAATAGAATGACTTAAAAAAAACATGTTTTTGATTTCATTAAATATTTTTTATAAATTTTATTCACTTTTATATCATAAATCATGTTACAAAAACCTAGCGTAACCGCTAAACTACATGAAAACTGGGATGTTTTTGTTGCATTGACGCGACCAGGCGCCACAAAGAGGGCAGTTTCTTTTGTATCATAAACAATGTTACACAAACCTAGCGTAGCCGCTAAACTACTTGAAAACTGTGATGTTTTTCTTGGCTTGACGCGAGCAGGAGCTACGAAGTTGGTACTTTCTTTTGTATTACAAACCATGTTACACAAACCTAGCGTAGCCGCTAAACTACTTGAAAACTGTGATGTTTTTCTTGCCTTGACGCGAGCAGGCGCTACGAAGTGGGTACTTTCTTTTGTATTACAAACCATGTTACACAAACCTAGCGTAGCCGCTAAACTACTTGAAAACTGTGATGTTTTTCTTGCCTTGACGCGAGCAGGCGCTACGAAGTGGGTACTTTCTTTTGTATTACAAACCATGTTACACAAACCTAGCGTAGCCGCTAAACTACTTGAAAACTGGGATGTTTTTCTTGACTTGACGCGAGCAAGCGCTACGAAGGGTGCACTTTCTTTTGTATCACAAATAATGTTACACAAACCTAGCGTAGCCGCTAAACTACTTGAAATATCAAAATCTAGGTTAGTTACAAGTGTTTTATTTTACGATTATATTGTATGAATGAGCCCAACCAGAAAGTAGTTAGGTACTGTACCTAAACACGTTGACAAGAATTTTTATTATAAGGTTGGTACTTTGGGCAAATATCATATTTGATTGTGTTTGATTGCCTATTGATTAAAAAAGGAACGCTCCGTATTATCCGTGTATCGAACTTCGACAAGAAATATTCCGTATTATCCGGTAAGCAAAATAGTAAATATTTACCGTTTTTTTCACATCGTCGGATCTGCCGGATCTGCCCTGATGATGGACACTGCAACGCTGTCCGAAACGTCGGCTAAAGAAGGAGGTAGCGCAACACGGCATAACACCCCAAAAACAAACAACGAAAATAACATACTTATTGTTGTTCCAGTTGTACACTGGTAGCTAGTAGGTACGTATACGAATTAATGGATTCCACACATTAGGCCTTAACTCACTAACTAACCATCACGCCGTTTATCCGCAGGGGTAGGCAGAGATAACGGACCGCCAAACAACTCGGTCCTGGCACACACTCCTTGCCTCATTCACAATCGTACGTCGTCTCGTACATACTCTTCTATTATTCTGACTCTTGACAATGCCCGACTCAAGTATCTGATTCACTTCCTGATCGTGCCACATCTTCCTCGGCCGTCCTCGACTTCTTCTACCATTCACTTTCGCGTCATATATTGTCTTTACACTCCTTTCTTCATTCATTCGCTCAACATGCCCAAACCATCTTAATCTTTCTTAATCTTACTTATTACGCTCACATCAAACTTGCATTCTTTCCGGATCTCCACATCCTCACACGATCACACATGGTATTACCACATACGCCTCAGGGATCTCATTTCTACAGCATTAAGTATACTTTCATCCTTTCTCTGCCAGTTCCATGCTTCACAGCCATACATAAGGGTAGGTACTAGCATTACATTGTGGACTGCCAGCTTCGCTTCTTTGGACAGCTTTTTGTTGGCGCCAACGACGTTCAGTCCTCCATTAATGGAGTTACCTGCATTAACCCTTCTTTCAATATCCCTATCAGCCTTCCCATCTCTCGTAAACATACTTCCCAAATTCATCCACCTGCTCCAAGTACACATGGAGGAATGCCTTTGAGGAAAATAACTTCCTTCTTAGCCGATGTCATCTTTAAGGGTGCGGTGTGGAGGTTCTTTTTGTAGAAAGGAAGGAGTGAACCTGGATCTTGAAGAAACCCATTGTAGGAGGAAGGAAACACGGAGGCCGGCAAATCGTCACACGATGAGTTTTAATGTGACAGATGACGACTGTGTACAAAGGTTAGCCGCATGTTTGACGTGTTTTTCGACTGGGCACCTGCGTGCTGAAGGAATCAATGACGCTGGTTTCTCGGAACATCTTTCATTGAAATACCGGTAAAACAAGTTCAGCACCCGACGCCTGTGCTCTAAAGATTGCATGCATTTAATAAGAATAACACAGCGTCTTTGAGATGAATTTTCACAAAAACGGCGCTATACAAATTATCCAAACGTTATTATTATTATTGCCCATGCTTTACGCAGTTTTCCGAAATAAGATGTAGTCTGTAATTTTCCTCTCGTTTTGAACGTCAAATGTGCAATTTCATCACGAAGTATCAGCATTCCGCTATGACGGAGTGAAATAAAAAAAAGTGATTGGCGAGTGTGCAAAATTTCATCAGTCTTGGAATAAAACTGTAGGTTTTTAGATAAAAACAAACCACAGACACTCTTTATACATATAATACATAACTCTTTTCTACATTAGCTCCAGAGGACCTGAGGAAAACAATTTCATACGTCATCTTTAGGGATGCTGTGCGGAGGCTCTTTTTAGGGAAAGGAAGGAAAGGAAACTGTGGGTAGGAAAAGCTAAGAGGAGTGGATATAAGTCTGGACGTCTAGTGACAGATGTGTGGATCCATTTCTCACACAGCGGTGCAAGGCGATGGGTCCAGAGAGTCCGGATGGAGAGGTCTAGATTAAATCTCTCTACCAGTCTCTCCCGATCCGGTCCGCCATGCAGCAGGTGGGCAAATGCATCCGCCGCCAAGACCTAGACAAGCCCCAACCCGTGAACCCGGGCACCCCTACTAAATCACCAAATGTGGCGTACCACTTGGGGTTACCGCCAACCAAATTATAAAAGTATGATATAAGGTTGATAATAATTAATAAGTACATTTCTACAATCTCACTTCTAACTACATACAAACTTATCGCTAAAAGATTGCATCCACTGGATCATAGATCACTAATACAAAACTATATGTACACAGTTTGCACGCATAGCATATATTTGGGAATATATGTTATTGGAAATGCCATTATTAGGTAGATATATATATATATATTACCTATAAAATAAAATTAGATATTTATAGGTATTTAATTTTGTGATAATAAATAATTGAATAAGAATAACTTATAAAACGTGAAATACACCGTGATTTAATCATTTATAATATTCAATCTCATTTAATAGTAGATAAAAAATAAATCAAATAACCTAATTTCCTGAACTAGAACATTTTCGCGATGTTTTAATTCCTTCAAGTTTTTAGCATTTGAAAATAATATTTATTATATCAATTGTTCGCGGCTAAAGGAGGGCAACATAGTAAAATGAAACCGCGCGGTAAATTTTGTAGTGGGGATACTTTCATTTCTTCGGCGCGCCCAGTACTGAGTTCGCCCCATTCTCTGGTAGCCCTCCGTCGAGCGAAGACGTGCTGGTCGCCGCAGACCAGCGACCAACTTTAAATGTTAATTCATTTGGCATCAAACCTCCACTGCAAAACGTGAGTTTGAATTATATTACTATAATAATATCAACTAAGTAATTCGTGCGTATTTAATTGAAACGAAACACTCAAATGTAAATCCATAGCGGAAATTTAAAATGCTGTCACAATAAATCCATAAATATGTAATTTTTATCAGTTTGTCCCTCTTTAGATCTGCGACGTCGAAATATTTCTAGCAAAATAAGTGCGTCTTTCACGAGATTTTACAAGAATTTTTTGAATAAATTAAAAATAATTAAATTGTTTTTAAAGAAATTTACAAAAAGTGTCTCGAGTATTCGAAATATGTATCTGTTCTATGATATTTTATAATAAAATAATCATAATTATACGTCACCAAAAACAGGAAATATGATTTTTTTCAAAAATTATTCCTGAACGTTCATAATGCAAAATCTTATCGGCTAGAATGAGTGTTTGAAATATTAAAAAATATTTTTTTTTGGTGACACGTATTGCATTATAACCTCTAATAGATGTATTTTAAATTCTCAAGTATTTCACAATACGGAACACGTGGCGCGTGGTAGTACTGTGGTACTCACGCAAGCAGATGAATAATTGACACGTGGAAAGTTAAACACTTGGGGAGTTGCGCGTGCATTCACGCCGCAAGCAGATTAGATGTATAATTCTTTTTTCCCGCTGAAAAATTTCCGATAACATCCGCCATGCACTTTCTCGGAATATAAAGTTGTCGTAATAATTTCTAAATTAATTATATGTACATAATTGTTTTTTTTTCTAATTATTTTCAGTTGTATTGAATGAGCTAATTTTGTAGTTAATTTTACTTAGAGGTATAGATTTGTTTTAAATGTAATTTTAAATAATTTTTTTAACTTTAAAAAAGATTACATCATTTAGAAATAAATATTTAAGATGCTTTAATTAAATACTGCAAGTAGAATACACAATAATTGCCTTTGAAATAATCGAGTCTTTTTATAAGCAAAAAATTAGCTTCTACGGAAGTCATCGGAGTTGGTCCTCTTCCTTGTCACGTGTCACAGAAAATACTAGAACGATGACGTCACTTACACTCTCCCGCTGGGACTAGAATATTCATTTTTTTTTCGCTTGGAAATTGCGCTATAACGCTGCCTAATAATAAATTGACAAGTGATAAGGATTGTATCGATAACTTTCGGGAACTTTTTATCGTTAACGTACATAAAATATAAATTATTAATAATAGTGATAACTTCACACCGTTCCCTAGCATGACTGCAGATAGCCAACGGATCAGTAACGGTTCACAATGACCAAGTGTTCTTAAGGTATTCGACATCAATTGTTTTTTGTACGTTATCGATCTGCGATTGTCCTAGGGAACGATGAGAAGTTGCCGAATGTTATCCCATTAATACTTATCGACCGACCGTGCTAGGGGTCCAGGTTCTTACACGTCGGGGTGAGTCAATTATATTTGAATTCAGAAACGCCTGGTATCTCATAAGTTGCGTCTTACAAAGAAAATGAGAACTGCATATAAATTTAGTTATTTTTCACCTGACAACTGACCGTTTTTTTGCCGGACTCGCAGTGTTGTATGCCTTATAATGATTGTTTGAACATGTACCGGATAAACTTGTCGCCAGACCGGTATCCGGCGCATGTACAAACTATGTTTAAGAAGATTAAGAATAATTACCAAATTTACTTAACACATAATGTCAATTTGTCCAAATTTCATGTCGATTCTTCCTGGTTTTTTTCTTTATCTATACCCAGACTTGGTAAATTTTCCCGATGACTGGACACAATTAATACAAATATTTAAAAAAAAATCTTTTGATTTAACTTATTTTCAACAAAAGCCAACTATATGCATTTAGGGCGATGGAAAACCTTACATTTAAAATTTCGATTACATAAAATGAAAATTTACATTCGTCGTGTGAGAGGACTGCCGTTTACAACAATTTATGTCCGTTACCTATGATGGTCCGTGGGACCAGCTATTCTAAAGGTTTATTTGATTCTGTTATACGTAACAGTCCAAGGGCTATTTCCTCCACTATGACAAGATCTGCAAAACTTTCAAAACTAATACATACTCATTTGCAGGTTAAATAACTTGGACTACGATGACTTGGAGAGTCAAGAACCGGCGCTTTGCAGATATGAAGAAGAGGACGCAACTCAAACAGAACGGGAAAGAAAATGTGAGTGATCTTATGTTTTCTTTTTTTAATTTTGCCATCAACCAAAACGGAATCCGCATTTAAAATTGCCTATGGGGGTTATAAATTGCATAAATTGCCTATAAGCGGGTTTATCACCATGCCCCTACTTCATAACTTGACGGAGAACTACCAACATCATCTTCATTTTCTTAACGCATATAAATAAAGAAAGCAGCCAATAAAATATGCGTTAAGAAAATGAAAATATTGTTTGTAGTTCTCAGTCGAAGTATGATGCAGTTAAATATGACCAAATCGGATAGGAACACATTAGCTCAGTGGTTAGAGCATCTGCCCTGAAATCCGAAGGTCCTCGGTTCGAGTCCCAGATATGATATATTCTAGACGTATTGACTATTTTACAAATAAACATAATTGATTTTGGAAGATTGTTATTTTTTCTGATAAAGACAGTTTTTTTAATTTTGAAAAAACAAGTTAATTTTTTTTTTATACTAAGGTTTTTGGTTTTTGGTCCGTTGGTCGTTGGCAGATTTCAAACAACACACATTTCAAATCATATAATCTTACATTAAAATTAATCTATACATTAACTAGTAAAGCCAGTTTTCAGAATTTTCATTTTGGTTCAAATAAAATTATTAAAAAAAAAATCTGACTACGTGTTTTGTGACAAAAATACTTCAGTTTTCCCATTTATTTACGGTCTTGCAAACTAAAATATGATATATAATGTAGGTATATATTAAAGCAAATTTTGAATGAAATACATATATCGATTTTAAATTTTTAGTTTAAAAAATTTGATACGGGGAATAATCGATCTTTCTCATCGGAATCTCCCTAAACAGTAGTAAGCATTTTGGAACTTTAATTCTCAGCCGCTGGTCAATGGCTCTTCAGATTTAGATGGAGTTTCGCAAATATTGTCTTCATTAATTTAGAATTTTGTATTTAAATAAACAAACCTGGATTGAGAATATAATTTCATCAGATAGATATTACTGATGCAAGTCTTGGGACAACAACACATGTATGTAGGACTATAATATGCAATGCATACACCAGTTTGTTTTTAATGTTTGTTTCTTTTAATTAAAATATATACCTATTATTATAATTTTTTATATTATTTTAATAACTGTGTCAAACAAATAACAGTTATTATGTTATAATTTTTTATATATATATTTAAAAAAAATCTTCTCTTCTTTTTATTTCCTCAATTTCTTTTTGTTTTGAACTAAACATGTACCATATATTTCATACATCATTATAATTTGACTGCCCTAAAACGGGATTCCTCCTAGTTGGGCAGTCAAAACACTTTATAAACAATGTAAAATATAATACGCAATATTAGTGGAAATGTCAAAAAACAATTATTTTGAAAATTGCCCAGGTAGTGTACAGCCCACCCATTCTACAAGTATGTTGTGAGGTTGTGTTCAACCGTCATAGTAAGTATCATGTTGCGAGGTTGAATACAACATACATGACGTTATGTTGTGAGATTGAACAAAACATACATGTAATATGTTATGAGGATGAACACAACATACATGTAGTATGTCATGAGGTTAAACACAACATACATGTGTTATGTTATTATGTTGAACACAACATAGGTGTAGTATGTTATGAGGTTGAACACATGTTGAACACAACATACGTGCAGAATGTTGCAAGGTTGTACACAATATACATGTAGTATGTTGTGAGGTTAAATACAACACACATTTGTTATGTTATGACGTTGAACACAACATAGGTGTTGGAAGGTATGAGGTTGAACACAGCATACGTGCAGTATGTTGCAAGGTTGAACACAACATACTAAAGTATGTTGTGAGGTTAAACACAACATACATGTGTTATGTTATGAGGTTTAACACAACATACGTGCAAGGTTGAACACAACATACATGTAGTATGTTGTCAGCTTGAAAACAACATACACGTAGTATGTTGTCAGGTTGTATAAAACACACATGTAGTATGTTGTGAGGTTGAGCACAACATATATTGAACACAATATATATTTAGTATGTTGTGATGTTGAACACAACCTATATGTAGTATCTGGTCAGGTTGAATACAACACACATGTAGTATGTGAGGTTGAACACAACATATATTCAGTAACAAAACATACATGTAATATGTTATGAGGTTGATCACAACGTGCATGTGGTATATTGTGAGGTTGAACACAACACACATGTAGTATGTTGTGAGTTGAACACAACATTCATTCAGGATGTTTTGAGATTGTATTCAACCATGTATAGTATGTTCTATCTTGTGAGGTGGATCACAACATACATGTAGTATGTTATGAGGTTGATCACTACATACATGTAGTATGATAATATGAGATTGAACACAACATACATGTAGTATGTTATGAGGTTGATCACAACATACATGTAGTATGTTATGAGGTTGATCACAACATACATGTAGTATTATAAGAGGTTGAACACAACATACGTGTAGTATGTTATGAGGTTGATCACAATATAAATGGAGTATGTTATGAGGTTGATTAAATGTATCTGTAGTATGTTCTGAGGTTGAACACAACATACATGTAGTGTGTTGTGAGATGGTGTGAAATTTTTGAAAACTAATTACATTATTTATTTTTCTAGGTGGAAGGTTTTCTAACAACGCAGAATGTGACATCAACAAGCTTCAGCAAACATCAATTCAGCAGATGTATCGCTCTGAATAACCACAGACATGTCTCTGGCGGACCACCTACCTGACTGGCTAATTGGGAAGTGAAATTTTATTTATTTTACTTTGCTATTTCTATTTTTTATTTTATTTTGTTGATCACCATATGTATACATGGGGGGGGGGGGGGGGGGGGCTGACTTACATGTTTGCGTTTTTAACTTTAAGTCCGTTAATGCTTAGCCCGTTTAGGCTTAAGCCGTTTAATTTAAGCTTGTTTAGTTTAAGCTCGTTTAGTTTTAAGCTCGTTTACTTTTAAGCTCGTTTAGGTTTGAGCTCGTTTAGGTTTAAGCCGTCTGTTTTAAGCTCCTATAGTTTTTATCGCGTTTAGTTTAAAGCTCGTTTAGTTATAGCTCGTTTTGGTTTAAGCCGTCTAATTTAAGTTTGTTTAGTTTTTAGAACGTTTACTTTTAGGCTCGTTTAGGTTTAAGCCGTCTAATTTAAGCTTATTTAATTTTTAGCACGTTTAGTTTTAAGCTCGTTTAGGTTTAAGGCGTTTAATTTAAGCTTGTTTAGTTTAAGCTCGTTTAGTTTTAAGCTCGTTTAGTTTTAAGTTCGTTTACTTTTAAGCTCCTTTAGGTTTAAGCTCGTTTAGGTTTAAGCCGTCTGATTTAAGCTCCTTTAGTTTTTATCGCGTTTGGTTTTAAGCTCGTTTAGTTATAGCTCGTTTAGGTTTAAGCCGTCTAATTTAAGTTTGTTTAGTTTTTAGAACGTTTACCTTTAGGCTCGTTTAGGTTTAAGGCGTCTAATTTAAGCTTATTTAATTTTTAGCACGTTTAGTTTTAAGCTCGTTTAGGTTTAAGGCGTCTAATTTAAGCTTAGTTAATTTTTAGCACGTTTAGTTTTAAGCTCGTTTAGTTTTAAGTTCGTTTACTTTTAAGCTCATTTAGGTTTAAGCTCGTTTAGGTTTAAGCCGTCTGATTTAAGCTCCTTTAGTTTTTATCGCGTTTAGTTTTATCTCGTTTAGTTATAGCTCGTTTAGGTTTAAGCCGTCTAATTTAAGCTCGTTGAGCTTTTAGCTCGTTATCTTTAAGCACGTGTAGCTCTAAGCCCGTTAGTATTAAGCCATCTAGTGGAGTTCGAGATCCAGAAGAGGAACACAGATAAGTTTATATAATATTTTATTAACTTTGCTTTGAATTTGAGCCACCACGCGTCCCCTTTTCATTTCATTATAATAACATTCAATGTTTTTCAGCTTCACCTCTCCGCCTTCTCTGCGCTCGTCTAGTTCTCCTGCACTCCAAAGGAAATGGATTTGCACTTCCGAGAAACATACGTCGACTCTTCTGAGAACTGGTAAGAAATTTAATTTAACAATTGATCCTTTTTTAAATTCCTTTTTTTGGCAGTTCGTCTTTTTTAATTGACTGAGAGTTGCGAAGACCCGTTATAACTTGATACAGAAAGAAAAAAAAATAATCGTTATTGGGATGGTGATGATTCTTTAAAGAAATTGCATATTACGAAATATAATAGAAATATTTTTCTTTTGTGTTCCTTTAGGCCTCGAACATATTCTGTCAGATGGTCAGAATATTTCCGCTTTGGATTAAAATCCAAATAAATTTATAAACGCATCCGAAAACTAACAGTTGTTTTTGAAAAGTGATAAAATTCGCTTTAAAATTTTGCTATTTAAAAAAAATTGTGATTTTAAATTTGATTTTTGAAAATGACCATCTTTTGTTTTTTCTAACTAAAATTACTGAAAACGAAAAAAGTCACACACATATTTTATTAGGAATATTATAAATTTTACCGTAAACTTTTTTATCATTTCATGTAAAAATAATTAATAAAAAATTTCCAAAGTTTCAAAATTTGTTTTTAAATTGCAATCGGAAACTTTGGTTTCACGAATATTAACATTTTAATTATTTTGTTTATAACTTTTAGATTTGAGTATAATCGTGGTGTTTTCTCTTTCTAATGCTGTTTATTAGTTCATATTTCTAATCTTGGAAGTAAGGGATGCACGACGATTTCTATGAGACCTGTAGGAGTTGTTCCGAAGACTACAAATTAGCCTCGCCTTTCATTTTCATTCGTTTTAATAATAATGTGTTGATATTACATTATCATTAAATAACTTTTTGTGTCGTTTCAGGTAGAACTTCGCGTGTCTGGTGGATTTGGTTGCTGGCACTTCGGGGGACTTGATGTGATCACCAACGCTTCTGAGGACTTGGTATGTAATAATTTCCGTTTTTTAATTCCTATTCTTTTTTTTAAAGCAGTTTTTTAATGGGTTCTTAATAAAAACCTTAATCTTAAAAGCCCGCCAAAAAACACATTTTTAAAAGTTAATCTCTGGCACTATACTCAATCCCGCCTATGTTGAAAGAGGTTAACTTAAATGTCCCTAACAAGTATACTAGTAGGAGATCCCATGCACTTTTTTGGCTCAAAAAAAGAGGACTTTTGCCTACCAATAAACAGATCGACTCAAACTATTTAACGATTCTGCATTGACCATAGACATTTTCAATGTTTCACTTACAGACAGATAAGCAACTGTCTTTTGTCACATGTAACAAAATAGTAATACTGCTCTCCTTTATTTTTGTTATTTATTTTTGGGGTGTTATGCCGTGTTACGCTACCTCCTTCTTTAGCCAACGTTTCGGACAAGGTTACAGTGTCCATCATCAGGGCAGATGTGCTCTACTTTAATTTGTAATTTTCTCCATGATTTGTGTATAACCGTTTTACGAAGAGCATGAAAAAAAAAAAAAAAATCAATAATACATACTTTTGTTTGGTTTGACGACAACTCAAAATCATACAATTTCAACGCCCCTTTGAAAAGTAATGAAAAAAAAAGAAAAATAGCCTATTACTTAATCTAAGGTAACCTACTATTTAATATATTTCTTTTCAAATGAGGTGTTGAAGTTGCATGATTCGGAGTTGTCCGGTCACCGTTTGTATGGGGTGTATACATACATTTATATGCGATGACTGTAGTTACTACGGTACAACACGTGTAATATATACAAACAGAACTTGAATATTAACATTGAAATGTGATGAATTGTTCTAAACAACCCGTTCTTAAAATCATGTTGATTTCACAAATATAAATCGCGATATTTCAAACAAAATATAAATTTTTCGAAAAAAAAATTCTTCGTAAAAGTTTTTACTTTGTGATGACATAATTTATTTTAATAAAAAGACAAACAACTTTCATATTTTTATAAGAAAAACTCTCTTTTTAACTTTCGAAGGTTATTCCTATCAATGTAATATATCATTGAAGAAGAAGATAACAATAATAATCTAATTTTTAAAAATATGAAAATAAACAAGACACAGAAAAATAATAAAAGATGGCGGTCGCAACTAGGACTCGAACCCAGAACCTTACGTCTTACCGGGACATACACCTCTACCAATTGGGCCACTGCGATCTATTATGAGACTGTCGTAATTGTCAACTTCATATTTCAAATTTCTGAATTAACAATATTATCTTCGACTAATGTTTTTTTCCATATTATTGGCAGCTACCTTTATTATTGGAAACAAGTATTCAAAGAATGTATTTGTTACCTAGATAGTGTCTCGGATAAATATATCCGATTTTATTTTTATAGAACACCTATTGACTTTTTATAAAAGTCTAAATGAATATTCATATTTTTATAAGTTGTGACTGTTATCTTTTATTATTTTTCTGTGTCTTGTTCATTTTCATATTTGAAAAATCTAGATTATTATTGTTATCTTCTTCTTTAATGATACAAATAACTTTGTTTACATCACTTTTATTTATACACAATCAACATGTTTCGAGAACGATGTTCACCTCATCAGGATTAAATGTACAGTAAAGTTAAAAATTAAATATATTATATCACATACGGAAGGAAGGGGTTGAAGGAAGGGGAAGGGGTAAGAGTGGGGGAAGTTTATTAAAATTAGGGATTTCAAAGTCATTAGAAGGGTTAGGTGGGAAAAGCTTAATAACAATGTCTGCCTTATTATTTACATTTTTCTTATTTCTAAAATGTCTAAATTATTAATTTGCGATGCCTTATGACCGTATGTAATATTTTAAGTCCTAAGATTTTGTCAAAAGTATGATTAATAAATATATCTGCCAACTTAGATTCGCTGTTTCCATTTAATACCCTTAGATGTTCTTTAATCCTTACTTCGAAGTTTCTATTTTTTCTACCTATATAAAAGCAATTACAATCTTTACAATTGAGTTTATAAACGCCAGATTTTTTTAAATTTTTTGTCCCAATCTTTTTTGTTAAGGATGTATTTTTTTAATTTATTATTTGTATAAAATACTGGATGTGTAGTACCGGGAATGTTTTTACTAATTATTTTTGACATTTCGTTATCAACAAATCTAGAATTCTACGCATTGATCATTTATATGTTTAGAAAAAGGGTACACGAAGAAAAATGTTATTCTAAAATACGATCATTTTATTCGTAAAAACGGGACTGAAGTTCTTACGAACAAATTAACAGTGTTTCAATGTTTATTCTTACATGTTCCCACCAATAAACGTCGAAACACTGTTAATTTGTTCGTAAGAACTTCATTCCCGTTTTTAACTAATTGATCGAATTTTAGAATAACATTTTTCTCCGTGTAGATATATAGTTTTAAGAAATACTGTTTATTCTTTTTATTTAGTATTTGACCTTTTAATTTGGTAGAATAATTATTAACCATATAAGACCTAAACATCTTACTAGAAAATGCACAAAGTGACCTAGAAAAAATTTGCAGTTGGCTCCAATCAAATATCCTAACAATGAACATAAAAAAAACAGGATACATGGTTTTAAGCTCAACCCGTAAGATAATTCCTCCTCACGTACCCTTAAAAATTGAAAAGGATGATTTGCAAATCCTGATAAAGGAAAAATATCTTGGGCTGTGCATCGATAAGCATCTAACTTTTAAAAACCATATCCAAGATGTTAAAAATAAAATCACACCCTGAATCAACGTTTCTAGCCGATTATCTTATCTATTACCAATTAAATTTTAAAAAAGTTTATATTATAGTCTCGTACACTCACATTTAAATTACTTAATTGAAATCTGGGGAAATGCGTATGAAACATACATTAATGAATTACAGATAATTCAAAATAAACTAATCAAAAAACTATTTCACTACGAATCCAAAACATCCACAAAAAAACTATATTTGGAAACCAAACTGGTAACATTAAGAAAACTATACGAATACAATATATGTCTCCTTATATACAAAATAAATAATAAACTCATTCATACAAACACAGAATTCATTAAAACGTCCCAAGTACACAAACATTATACACGATAACACACATTTAAACACTATTCATACTAACTACGGTAAGCAATCTATCAGTTATGAGGGGGGCAATTTATATAATAGCCTTCCAGTTGATATTAAAAACGAAAAAAGTGTCTGTAAATTTAAAAAAAAAATATTCATTTTTATTTACAAAAAACAATGTAGTGAAAATGAATAATATCGAAAGTGAATGAATAGTATTGTAATATATTGTATGATAATATGTTGTATGATAATATAATGTTATGCAAATTCTAGTTAAGTGAAAATGTTATTTTCTTTTTTTCTGGAATAAAAAAAAAACCTTAACTTAATAGATCGAATAATAAGTAAAAAGAAACAAAATTTCTTAAAACTATATTTATATCTATTCTTTTTCTAAAAATATAAATAATCAATGGCGTAGAATTTTATTTGTTGATAACGATGTGTCAAAAATAATTAGTAAAAACATTCCCAGTACTATACAACCAGCATTTTATACAAATAATAAATTAAGAACATCCTCAACAACAAAGATAGCGACATTTATTAGATTGTCATTGCTTTTTATATAGGTAGAACAAAGAAACTTCGAAGTAAGGGTTAAAGAACATCTCAGGGCATTAAATGGCAACAGCGAATCTGAGTTCGCAGATATATTTATTAAAAAATGATCATACTTTTGCCAAAATCTTAGGACTTCAAATACTACATACGGGTTATAAGGCATCGCAGATTAATAATTTAGAGATTTTAGAAATAATAAAAAATGTTAATAATAAAGCAGACATAATTATTAAGCAGCAAAAAAAAATTATAAACCCTCTTTTGAACCTTTTCCCACTTAACCGGTCTTTCCCTTCTAATGACTTTGAAATCCCTAATTCTAATAAACTTCCCCCACTCTTACCCCTTCCACTTCCTTCTACCCCTTTCTCTCATATGTGATATATATTTAATTTTTAACTTTAACTCTTTCTAACACACTAAATAATAGCGAGACAAACAATGTACGTAGGTCTGCTTGTATTGAGAGCAAGTAAATGTTTTTTTTTTTTACTTCAAGATTTAACAATGCATTTTGTTTTTCAGGATGCGTCGTGGAGTAACGCTGTGGGCCTGAAGTACCTGTTGTAAGGATGCTGTTGTTCTGCTGTTGTCGCTACGTTGTCTGCTTCCGTCGTTAGGTTATTGTTCTGCTTTTGTCACTAGGTTGTCGTTCTGATGTCGTCCTGATGTGTCGTCCTGTCGTCGTTCTGTTGTCACTAGGTTGTCATTCCGTTGTTCCTAGGTTGTCGTTTAGTTGTCACTAGGTTAGGTGTGTTCCCGGCGACCTACAATTTTCAGGTTTATTTTTAAGTTAGTTTTAAGTTTCTGGCTGGCAAATGGTTCCCTAAAGCCAGTGATCTGGACCAGTGATCAGCGACATTGTGTTTTCAGATTTATTTTTAAGTTTCCGCCGGGCAACCACTATTTAGTGGTTCGGTTCCATTTTTAGTTCAGATGAGTTTTTAAATAAGATCTACAATACTGTTTTAAACTAACTTGCATGGGGCTTACTAACAAACTAACAACTTACTAACAACTAACTTAAAACCTTTTTGTACATCTTACTGAACTTATCTTTGAACTTTTTTTATCGATTTTTCACTAATTCAGAGAGTATAGGGCTACAAGCGATTCTCTCTTTTAAAAAAAAAACGAGTGTCCTAGCTACCACAGTAGTCACTGGTCACTTGGAAAAGCTAGGTATAATAAAGAATATAACATGACATACCTACTACAAATGTTAGTGTGCATACATTTTTTCTTTCTGGGTGTTTATTATACGAGTGTACAGGTTGCTAAATTATTTATGAATTTGTTTAATAAATAAATAAAACCATGTGTGCAGGGACATTAGAGGTTAAACAAACAGTTTCCTCACGTTGGGAAAGTGGTGGGTCCTCTTCAATGCCCTGTATTTTTTTCCACTGTTTCAATTTTGAAAATTACCCTCATATCCTCGCCATACCGATTTTTAACATATTTCCTTTGAACACTGTGTTTAAGCTCTTAATTTGTTCGCTTTTCCGAACAACTCATATAGGTCTAGAAATCGTTTTCTCCCTTACTGTTATTGTGAGAAACATGATATAAATGGCACTAGAAAGAGAAAACTTCAAGATTTTTGTTCAAATATTAAAGTTAATCACAAAATAAGTAAAACGTACGCCTTTTCGAAACCAAAGTTTTGATTTTATTTATTTTTATTAAAAAAAAATTACATAAAGCCAGTAGATATACTTTAACATGAGAAAAAAATATATATATATGTATATTAATAATGAAATAAAAATAAAGGGCACAAAAATTTAAAGTACAATGAAAAATAATAACAATAAAGTTTATTATAAAAAAAAAATATACATAGATGATATAAAATTACAAGCAACAAAATTTAAACGTACGGTGAACAGAGAATTACAACACTATTATTAATTGGTTTCTTACCATCCTCCCAATAGCTTATCTACCCTAATAACAAATATTATTAAAAATAAAATACTCGCAGAGGTTAGAAAACTCTATAGCCACTATTCATAGGTTTGATAACCGAATTATAAACTCCAACTTAATAAATATGTAAACCGTAAATTGTAAATCGGAAATATTCGTTATTAGTGTAGAGCTATTGGGAGGATGGTGAGAAACCCCCTATTAATGTTAATGACACCTATGTTTTGATTTCGCATAGTACGAAACCCCTGTGCGATGGATCGTTATTTATTTATTTCCACACATACAGCACAACATGTGCCATCAACATAATTGACATAACATATAAATAGTACAACCGCATGAAGAATAACAGTTTAAATGTAAGTTAAATATAAGAAAAAATTGGTAAAAAGTAAGTAGTAGTGAGGTAATAAGTAGCAGGTAAAATTAAAATATAAAGAGAAAAATATGGTAAAGTATAAGTATAAAGTACAAACTATAAAGTAAAGCAAAAATGAAAAGTTAAAAGTGAGAATGAAATAAAGAAAAAATAAACAAGTTAAATGTAGAAATATAAGATATCATTAAAAGGTATAAAGATTTAAATAAATTTCAAAAGGTAAGAAATCCTCATAGGAGCAAAGAAAAAATATATAGATATACATATAAAAAAAAAATTTATTAACAATAGAAATTTATTTATTTATAATGTAAGAATAACTTTTTTATGTTAGCTCCACACAGGAGGCCCTGAGGAAAACAATTTCCATCAGGGCCAGTGTCATCTTTGGGGATGCCGCGTGGAGGGTCTTTTTAGGTAAAGATAGAAGAAGAAGTTCTGGGAATAAAAGAGGTAAGAATGGTGGGTAGGGACTCTGGAGATAAGTGTTTCCAGGAGTGACGGACGTATGTATCCAGTCCTCCCACTACGGCACAAGGCGGTGGGTCGAGAAAATCCGGTTGGAGAGGTAAATAGGTCTCCCTCAACCTGTATCTCCCATCCGGTCTGCTGCCCAGCAGAGCAAACACATCCGCCGCAAAGATCTAAATAAACTTGACCCCTTGAACCCGGGCACCCCTGCTCAGTCACCAAACGTAGCGAACCTCTCGGGTTGACCTATGGCGGGGGTGTTTGTTATACAATAAATGGTTCCCGGGGCGGCGGTACCCATACCCGCCTTAGCTAAAGTAACAATAAAAGTCTACCATTTCTTTGTGTAGATCTACAGTTTTACATATTATAATTTTATATCTTGAGTTACAAATAAAATAACAGCTATATTCACTTGTCTCATACAGATTAAACAACTGACATATTAAAAAGGGAGAAAGCAATAATAAAGGTATTCCTGGCTCTCCAGTACAGTCGATCGATAAGGATTGATAGGATAACTTTCGGTGACTTCTCATCGTTCCCTAGCATGACTGCAGATCACCAATGAATAAGTAATGATGAATGAATGAATGAATGACTAAGTGTTCTTCATATATTCGACTTCAACTGTTGTATGTACGTTAGCGTAAATCGAAAATATTCGTTATTAGTGTAGATAAGCTATTGGGAGGATGGTGAGAAACCCCCTAAGCCCTTATGTAGAGTTCAAATCCTCTTATATTATCGGACATATACGGTGTCCGGAAACTCGTGGTACAAGCGGGAAACTTGTACTACGAGTACAAGTTGGGCGAAACTACATCACATGTTCTCATTTTTTATGCAAAAAAAGGGTTAAAAACTTGGAAGTCGGGTTTACGCTTCGACTCATTTTAAAAGATGTTAATAGTTGTCAATAACCCTCTGGCTACTGATTTTTTAAGAATTTTTCTCGAAAAAAATTTATATCTCATAATGTCCTCCAAATGCGATGTAGATTTACCAGGTCCCCGCTTGTACTACGATTTTCCGGACACCGTATATTATATGCCCCAACTTTTATGGTAAAAAGACAAAATTAGTCCGGTTATTTTTCGTTGATTTTCAGGATTTCGCGGTACTGAAATTTCCTGAAAATCTTCATACAAAAAACGATTTTCGAAAAAAAAATCGTTTTCGGCTACAATATTTTTTTATAGTGAATACCTCACAAGAGTCCCAACTGCTCCCGTCTGGAGCGAGTGATACTATGGCATCCCCAATTGGGGTATGTTATGAGGCTGAAGGTAAGTGGGAAAGGGAAGGAGACGAGGAAGAGGAAGGTAGGGAAGTACCTGGCTATTCATATCTAGGCGCAAAATAGGCTAAAGCCATTTCAAGCAACGTTTCAATTCTGAATGGTTGTCTTACACCAGGACGATACTAAGAGTATCTTCCACTCTGGAACGTGCCGCAAATAAACCATATATTATTTTAAATAATTAATTGTCAAATAACACAAATCAATTAAATAAAATTTATTTGCGCACGCCGGGTTCGAACCCGCGACCTTCGGAATGGCAATCCATTGCTCTACCGCTGGACTATGCCGGCCGTCAATAACATCAGTAATGCCATTTTTTTTTAAATATTAGCATTCTAGGACACCCAATAGTCACGAGCCGCCACTGGTTTAGAGACTCATCGTTCACAATTGAGAAGTTGCTTGAAATGTGATTGGCTACATATATAGAAATCGTTTAAATAGCATTGTACATTAAATCCTCTTAGAAGGAAAAAGGTGAACATATAAAATAAATCAAATACCAGATGAATTAAACTTTGAAACACCTTTTTGTTGACAATTATTATAAGCAATAATTATTAGCCTGAAACGCTCATCAATATTGAAAAACTCTCCCGAGAAAAGATACATGTCGCCGACGGGACTCGAACCTGCACCCCTTGCCGGACAGGAGCTCTACCATTAATCTACGGCGGGTTACCTCCTACCCGCCAAATGATTCAATATGTACCTAGTGTTTCATTCAATAATTATCGCTTATTATATGTATATGCAGTGGCGGTTTTCTCTAAAGTGCGGTTGTGCGGTGAACCCCCATTAAAAATATGATAAAATAAAACAATCTTGTTGTATAGTAATATAAGCGCATCACAGATAGCTCGACATTAAAATTCCGTCTTTAAAACTCGCGCCACCGAAAAATACGGTACCTATCTATTCCCATTTTGTGCGCGTTGCGATCCGCACACATTTGTCCATACGAAAAATCATAGCCGATACGAATCGCTGTGACGGTAGAATGGAAAAAACTACGCAGCTTGGTGCGCTGCTCACGAGTCAAGATGTCACGTGCCCTCCGAACTTTGACGAGTCTCGCCGAAACGAAGCCCGAGATTGTCGCAGGATGACCGGCTGACGGTCGACTTTTGCACCGACGGAAGCAAGTTAAATGTTATATATTATGGTATTTAACTTTGTAGTCATTTTTGTACATTTTTTATTTTCTTGTTTCTGCATTTCTCCAACCGTTTACTAATGGCATTTGTAAATCTAGTATTGAAGTGGACCGATTTTGACTTCTGTTTTCGTATTTTTTTTATAGATAAGTCGTTATATCCCTTATTTACGAGTACATTTACTAAAGTTTCGGCAAACAACGTCGCTAGTTATGCAATTTTGTGTTGAGCTTTCCTAGTATTGTTTCGGCTTTCAAATTGAAAGTGGTTGCGTTTATCGGTTGTCGCGAATATTCTGTCTAATTTTTTCACACAATGACGGAATACAGTGTTATATACAAAAAATAACGCTAATGCTTATGAAAAAAGTTTAGAAATTAAATATTATTATTTTTTGTATACGTGTATAATGGATTTTTAGTGTAAGTGAAAAAAGCTAATTTTATTTCGTGGCCACCTTTATTTGTGTTTCTTGTTTTTTTATGTTTTAAAATATCAATTATATTATATCTTACATTCTAAGCAATTATTCTTATTGAAAAAAAAACAATAATAATTAGCAACGTACATTGAGTGTTGTAAAAACCATTAAACAATTTAAATCCTCTAAAACCATTTTGGTTGTATAATAATTGTGTCGAGGAGTATCAAGTTATTTTAAAACAATAGTACCCATTTAGGTACCCCCCACTAACTTTATTTAATTTGTGTGACAAGAGTAAATTTTGATTAGACAATATATCATTCTTCTCTTGAATTTCTGAACCCCCCGTTAAAAAACCACGAACCGCCACTGTGTATATGTACATATATTTCTTTTTTTTTTCGTCGGCGACATGTATCTTTTGTCGGGAGAGTTTTTCAATATTGATGAGTGTTTCAGGCTAATAATTATTGCTTATAATAATTGTTACCCTTTGTGCTATGCATAAAAAAATCTTGTCCTAAACATTAGTTTATCAATTTTAATAAAAATAATCAACTTTGCAAATCGATCTTTTTTAAGTAAATATGCCCGTTTTCACTGTCACACAAACGATGGGTAGGAAGTTGAAAATAATATTGTGATGTCCAGGACCAAAGGTAGAAAGAGGCTGCATTTTAATATTGACTATCAAGTGATGTCCAGGACCAAAGGTAGAAAGTGGCTGCTTTTGAATATTGATTATCAAGTGATGTCCAGGACCAAAGGTAGAAAGTGGCTGCTTTTGAATATTGACTATCAAGTGATGTCCAGGACCAAAGGTAGAAAGAGGCTGCATTTTAATATTGACTATCAAGTGATGTCCAGGACCAAAGGTAGATAGTGCTGCATTTTAATATTGACCATAAAGTGATGTCCAGGACCAAAGGTAGATAGTGCTGCATTTTAATATTGACCATAAAGTGATGTCCAGGACCAAAGGTAGATAGTGCTGCATTTTAATATTGACCATAAAGTGATGTCCAGGACCAAAGGTAGATAGTGCTGCATTTTAATATTGACCATAAAGTGATGTCCAGGACCAAAGGTAGATAGTGCTGCATTTTAATATTGACCATAAAGTGATGTCCAGGACCAAAGGTAGATAGTGCTGCATTTTAATATTGACCATAAAGTGATGTCCAGGACCATAGGTAGAAAGTGGCTGCTTTTGAATATTTATCCTCTCAAGTGTGATGTCCAGGACCCAAGGTAGAAAGAGGCTGCATTTTAATATTGACCATCAAGTGATGTCCAGGACCAAAGGTAGAAAGAGGCTGCATTTAAATATTGACTCTCTCAAGTGATGTCCAGGACCAAAGGTAGAAAGTGGCTGCATTTTAATATTCACCATCAAGTGATGTCCAGGACCAAAGGTAGATAGTGCTGCATTTTAATATTGACCATAAAGTGATGTCCAGGACCAAAGGTAGATAGTGCTGCATTTTAATATTGACCATAAAGTGATGTCCAGGACCAAAGGTAGATAGTGCTGCATTTTAATATTGACCATAAAGTGATGTCCAGGACCATAGGTAGAAAGTGGCTGCTTTTGAATATTTATCCTCTCAAGTGTGATGTCCAGGACCCAAGGTAGAAAGAGGCTGCATTTTAATATTGACTCTCTCAAGTGATGTCCAGGACCAAAGGTAGAAAGTGGCTGCATTTTAATATTCACCATCAAGTGATGTCCAGGACCAAAGGTAGATAGTGCTGCATTTTAATATTGACCATAAAGTGATGTCCAGGACCAAAGGTAGATAGTGCTGCATTTTAATATTGACCATAAAGTGATGTCCAGGACCAAAGGTAGATAGTGCTGCATTTTAATATTGACCATAAAGTGATGTCCAGGACCAAAGGTAGATAGTGCTGCATTTTAATATTGACCATAAAGTGATGTCCAGGACCAAAGGTAGATAGTGCTGCATTTTAATATTGACCATAAAGTGATGTCCAGGACCAAAGGTAGATAGTGCTGCATTTTAATATTGACCATAAAGTGATGTCCAGGACCAAAGGTAGATAGTGCTGCATTTTAATATTGACCATAAAGTGATGTCCAGGACCAAAGGTAGATAGTGCTGCATTTTAATATTGACCATAAAGTGATGTCCAGGACCAAAGGTAGATAGTGCTGCATTTTAATATTGACCATAAAGTGATGTCCAGGACCAAAGGTAGATAGTGCTGCATTTTAATATTGACCATAAAGTGATGTCCAGGACCATAGGTAGAAAGTGGCTGCTTTTGAATATTTATCCTCTCAAGTGTGATGTCCAGGACCCAAGGTAGAAAGAGGCTGCATTTTAATATTGACCATCAAGTGATGTCCAGGACCAAAGGTAGAAAGAGGCTGCATTTAAATATTGACTCTCTCAAGTGATGTCCAGGACCAAAGGTAGAAAGTGGCTGCATTTTAATATTCACCATCAAGTGATGTCCAAGACCAAAAGTAGAAAGGCCGCATTTGAACATTGATCCCTGGAGTAATACCGAAGGGGAGAGCTGTTGCTTCGGACCTGAATAAGAGCAAATCATAATCTTTACTATAAACTTTACCCGTTAACCTTTGGAGGGCCAGGTTTTTTTTTTCAAAAAAAATCAAACATCACTTCAGAATTTTTTCATGAATCGTCGCATTTTATAAGTTTACAGTAACAATTCTTTCAGATTTTGGTTGTTACTAATAATATTCTTTGTAATAGAAACTCGTAAACAAATAATGATTAAAAAAAAAATAATAATAATTTTCGTTGGTGGCCACCGGTGGGCCAACGGCCAATTAAAGTATGGCTCCATGATTTTTAAAAGAAAAATACCAGACTAGGAAAATAATTAATAAATTAATGCTAAAACTTCCAGAATGAAAAAAACGTATCGCTGTATGAGATATTGCTACTTTAAAACATTGTATATTGGGTTCCATGTCTAATCGGACTATGAGATCTCAGCGTCTGGATTCCCATAGTAAATTTATTCAGACACGATACTTCCTCACGTGATAATTCATCACATCATAACTCACATTAACCTAACCTAAGGTTAAAAACCCCAATTATCAGTTTTCGACGCTTCGAGACATGATGAATTATCATGTGAGGAATTAACATCCATATTGAGTACAAACTTTTCATCAGATGTTAATTCCTCACGTGATAATTCATCACATCATAACTTACATTAACCTAACCTTTTCGAGAATTCTACCCACATGGCTGACATTGGCTGTCACCATGTAAAATGGATGCTGTCGGAACGTATTCAACGTCCAAAAACCAGCAGCCAATGTAAGTTTGGGTAAAATTCTCGAAAAGGCACACTTGGAGCGCGCGGGCACACTGCACATGCCGTCTCTCTAATATCCATACTCTTAGGTACAATCGTATATTATTAGCTGATAATCAACAACTTGCAACGTTTCAAACCAATTGCAGGTTAAAAAATACACAGATTTCTACGATAGGTGCTAAGTTAAAAATTACTTCCTTACCGATAAAAGTGCGAGATAGGTACCTACTTAGAATGTTTATATCAAAAAGTCGTTATAGAAAATCATTCTTTTCCATTTTAAAACGCCCAAGAAGTTAGATCTCCTAAAAAAAGTTTCCTTCAGAATAGCAAGCACTCCATTTGTGAGTTGGAAAAACTTAAAAAACTCCATCCTCCATTACAAAAAGTTTTTTGAATTGCAACATGCGAGTAGCCCAGAAAACCCTCTCCCGAAGAACCCAAAAGGCATCAGAACGTTTATTAAAAATGGTTTCTGAAAATAAATAGTGCATCGCAATTCAACGGTAGCAGAATGGAAATAAACTAAGGGCGAGAGGACCAACCTGCGGTGTGTCATATGAGACGAGACTCGCATTCATCTGGTTTAGCTTTCTGGTGGCGGCGAAGAAGTTCAACGATCTCACGATGTCCTTTTTCTTCCGCCCAGGAGAGAGCCGTCTTTCCTTCCTTGTCCTGACAGCAAATGTCGGCATTATGCTGCAGAAGGACCTCCAGAACATCAAACTGTCCCACGAGAGCTGCCCATGACAAGGCTGTTCTGCCATCATCACGCCGAGAGTTAACATCGACACCGCGCTGCAGCAGGAGTGTTACTATCTCGGCGTGCCCATTTGCAGCCGCCTGCAGGAAAGCCGTGTCACCGTCTTCATCCCGAGAGTCGACATTAGCTCCTTTCAGCAACAGTAGTTTGACAATCTCCTGATGGCCTTCAACAGCGGCATAGTTTAATGCAGTCCAGCCGTTTTTAGTTCTTGAGTCAATGTCTGCTCCGTACTTGAGCAGTCCTTCTACGACAGCGTAGTGTCCGTTACATGCTGCCAGGGTGAGGGCAGTGTCACCGTCGATATTTTTGGAAGTGAGATTTTCACCATGTTTAAGCAGCAATTCTACTACATCTAGATGTCCTCTGTTTGCTGCAAATGTCAATGCGGTATCGTCATCGTTGTTTCTAAGTCCAACCATTCCGTCATGTTGGAGCAGCACTTCTACTACGTCTTTGTGCCCGTTGTATGCTGCCAAGGCCAGGGCGGTATTACCATCGTCATTCTGAAAGTTGAGATCTACATTGCGTCGAAGCAGAAAGTCAACAACTAAACTATGTCCGTTATATGCTGCCAATGATAGGGCGGTATCACCGTGCTTGTTCTTACTGCTGATATCTGCATTGTTATACAGCAGGGCGTGAACCACTATGTGGTGCCCGTTCAAAGCAGCCGATGACAAGGCAGTGTAGCCAAGATCATTTTTGGAGTGGATGTCTGCACCGTTGTGAAGTAGCCTGAACAATACTTCGAGATGACCATATTCTGCTGCCAATATCAGGGCAGTGTTTCCGTAGTTGTCTGTAATGTCAATGTCTGCCCCGCGAGCTAGCAGCAACCTTATCACACCGTAGTGTCCTTTTTGTGCCGCCATTGTCAGAGCTGTATCGCCGAGGCGATTTTGTGAATTTATGTGCAAAGAAAAATTGTATTCTACGTTCTTATGAAAAATAGTGTCCTTCGCACTAGTAAACTTCTGGATAGGTTCTGTTTTTTTAATTATTCTGGGTGAATGCGTTGTTATTTCCGTTGTACGGGATTGGGCTTCAAAATGTACAAATTTGTAGTCACGCTCACTACTAAAGTCAATGCGTCCAAAAATTTCTTTCAATAAATTATTAACAGTGATATCATTCTCTCCATCCGCTGCACTGTTTAAAGGATTATTCCCAGATATATCTTGTGACAAACAAACTCCTTGTTTGTATTCTACTTTCTTATGAGAAGTAGTGTCCTTCGCACTAGTATTCTTCTGGATAGGTTTTGTTTTTTTAATTATTATGGGTAAATGCGTTGTCTTTGTAGTTGTACTGGCTTGGAAAGTATCCATTAGATGGTCATCGTAATCAAACACACTAACTTCATCCAAGCGTCCAAACATTTCTTTTGATTGTTTCAATAAATAATTCACAATGATATCATTCCCTCCCTCCGCTGCACAGTGTAAAGGATTATTCCCAAATATATCATGTGACAAACTGACTCCTTGTTTAGCGAGTAATTCAAACAAATTGTGTTTGTTTTTACTCGCTGCAAGATTGATGGCATTATTGCCCTGGTCGTTAATGGCTATAAATAAATAATATCGCTCTATGTCACTTTCCATAGCACTTATGAACTTTTGCACAGCACCGAAGTCATCATCTCTGACTGCTGCATTAAATGGTTCGAAAATATTTTCTCTTATTTCTCTAATTCTTCTTAAGGCTTTGCTTACAGTAGGTGACTGCTGTGTGTTTGAACAATATTCTTTGAATAATTCGTCACTGTTACCTCCTTTGTCCAAGAAAGTAGCAAGCATTATTTTTAGCAGTGACTGATACGAGCAGCTGTCAATATTTTCTCTAATTTTCCTTGCAATATTAACGTTTCCATTCACTAATGCTGTTTTAAGTGCGGTCCTCCCAGTCCTGTCTCTTGCTGCTATGAAACAAACGTAGGCTTCTTCATATGTCCTGCTGCTCGGGCCACCGAGAAGTACTTCAACGATGTGCTCGTGCTTTTCTTCGACTGCTACATGCAATTTAGTTTTGTTGCCAGATTGAAAAACTGACTGACGATTTTCACATCGGTGCTGATACAATATTGGGTTTCTTTCCAGTACATTACTCGGAATTGGAGACATTTCAAGCTGAGAATCAATGAATTTTCTGATTATTTTGTAATCTGGCCTTGTCAAGAATTTACCTAATTCACTCCCGATGAGTATATTATTGTGTATGCTGTGTTCTTCCAGTCTTAGCCATCGGACGAAGTAATCCGCGCAGAAGAATTCTTCGAAAGTACGGTGAATAAATCGAAAAGTTTCATCTGTTTTAGAACGGAGCAGGCCTAATCTGCTTGTATCTATCAATTCTTCTTTAGATAATGCTTTAAAATGATTTTTAGCAAACGTTGGGTCAATGGTTTGAAAAGCCAGGATGCGATGCTCTTCCATTAAGTTTGCAATCAATTTATTTTTATAGGTAGATGGAAGGGGGTCCTTTATTTTCACACCAAAAAGTATGGTCTTCTTCACATTAATAAACTCTTCGTATAAAGCGAACAGATTTTTGATTTTGGAAAAGTCGTAAACTTCCATAGGAGATACCACAGATAGTATAGCCTGCTGGAGGAACACTTCGGCAAGCATACGGATCTGAAGCGGGATGCCCATGAAGCTCTCCGCGTCATCTCCCAGTACTCCTTCCATTTCTTTCTGCAGTTCTTTAGCAAATGTGCGCAGTATTATTTTCTCGGGTACTCCATACTGTGGAAACTCCAAGGCTAAATGCGGTAGCCAGTACTTCACCAAGTAACTCCTCTGTTCTTCTGTTGAAATTTTTTCCAACTCGGTTGAAAGTTCTGTCAAATCATTTTCTAGTCTTTCTTGTGGGTGTACTCGTGTGGTTATAACCGTTTTACATGCATTCACATTTTTTAAGTACTTTATCAGTTCTACCATACCGCTTTTGGTTTTTTCTTCATTTATCTCATCGAATGCATCAACCATTATACAAATTTGCCTTGAACTCTCCGATTTGAGACATTGCTCTAGTAAATTACGTCCCAGGCTTTCATCTTTACGTAAACTTGTTGTATTTATTAAAAAATCCGCAACCGATCGCGGGTTGAGTTTCAACGGTAATTTTTCGATTGCGTTTTCCAATTCCTTGCCATTGCGGTCGATTCTCAGCACCCAAGAGTCTCGGATAAGCTCCGACATGCGAGTCAGGCTGGTAGTCTTTCCCATTCCGGGATCAGCAGCAATGATTGTCACCTTCTTCTTCATATTGTAGAAGTCATCTTCCGCAATGGGGTCGCGACAGTCCCTGGTGATGAATAGACGTAGGCCATCCAGAGAGCCGTGGGAGTATTGCCAGACCAGACGCGAGGTGCCCCCAATTGTGAGCATTGAAAAAAAATGTTTATTTAAAGATTTTTCGCTCATTTTGTTTTCCATGCTCAATTCTCGAGAAGCCAATCGTGTACAAAAATGATCGCTTTTGAGGAACAATTTTTCAACATCTGCTAATATTTTAAAGGGACCCACCATCGATCTCTTATCATCTACATTGTTGAAAATGAAAAAATCCTTAGGCCCGAAGTTCCGAACTAACTCGGCCAACGATGTAATGATAAAACGGTTGTGGAACTTTCTAGAAAAGTATATTTTGCTATTAAAAATTTCTTTCAGTTTGAGGCCTTCAGCGGATAATGTTAACCAATAAACTATTCGAGCTGGCTCTTTTTGACACTTTTCGAGAAACATATCTTTTCCATCTTCCTCAGTGGTGAAGATTCTCCTCCGCGTAATCTCCCCCACCTCTCCCCAGTAGTCCTGGCTGCGCTGTTCTGGATCGCCGATCACCAGCAGCGGTCCATCGGCCCCAGTCCTCTCCATTAACGTGGAGATCTTAGATTTATCCACTGTCTTACTCCCTTTGGTATAGAGAGCTTCCAATTCGAAGAGCTTTGGAAGCTTGTTTGAAATAGTCGCAACATACTGTATATCTGTTGCGAGGTTCTTCAAAATTGGCGAAACGAGGTTATTAATGTTGCTTTGAATCTGCTCATCGTGAGATTTACAGGCATCTCCCAGTAAAGTATTGAAACTCAGTGTTTCTTCCCCTATAGCTATTGCATCTCTTGTTAGTATTTCTTCTCTAGATGTTTGAGCTAGATCACTTAACTCAAATAATTTTAAATCTTTATTGACAACGGTGAGATCGTAATCAAAAAATATTTCCAAATCAATAGTTTGCGGTAGAATGATCACAAGTTTTTTGTGGCTGCACTTTTGTAAATTTCGTAATATTTTTCGAAAAATATCGTCGTATGCATAATCAGTTAGGGTTGGCGAAACAAGAATGAGCAGGTTGGTGGCGTTGGCCTTGTTGAAGCTTTTAAAGTCCACGTCCCTCATACAATTAGCTCCATCATTCCAGCTCAGGAAAGTGTAATAATTTTTATTCAAGTATTTCGTGTCTAAAAATGGGTTTTGCAAATTAATCAAAATGTTGTACAATCTGGCAGCCTCGAATTTCTCATCAGTAGTCTGAATTTGTAAAACGCGTTGAACGGGAGATTCCAAAAATAGCTGCAAACCCAGTGTGTCCTGACAGTCCAAAATATCGGGCAAGGTGTGAAGGTAGGCCTGGCCAGCCATGTATAAGGGGGCTGACTTTATACTCCGGTTCTGTTTAGCCAAAGCATCCATGATATCTGTAGGAAACCAGCGCAACAGTTGTTTGGTTAGTCTAATCACTGTTAACAAATGTTCCTTTGTTTCGCAGGATATAATGTTTTTTATAGCATTCATCTGAAATGTTGGGAAAACAATTGTATCAAGTTGTTTGTGAGAAACGAATTTGTCGATTTTTGTCAGTTTCATTATAGTATTGCTTTGAAACAAACTCCAGTTTTGAATAAACTTCAATTCTTTCATAGAAAATACCCCTAGGTGGCAAGTGTTTCCCAACGATAATTCTGATCTGTAGTGTATGATAGAATTTTCTTCCTTTTGCACCGAAGCAAATTTATTCATTAGAGAACCTATGCAACTCATATTTCTGGCGTTTCCTTCAGATGCACCCGCACGCTCGTCCTTCAAGAATATATCTAAGTGATCTTGATAACTATTCCCTTCAACCGGTTCTAGAACTTCTTCAGAATCCGGACGTAAAATGTAAGAATTGCAATGCCTCTCTAGCTCGTGGTGGTATTTGCGCTCAGCAGAGCCTTGTAGCCAGTCCTGTACTTTATATATTTCTTTCCCTTCTTCAAAAGCTTTTATAAAGTTATCTAAGCTGTGGGTATCTATATTGCCCATCAACGTTGACTTCTTAGAGTCGCGTGAAATGTGCACCTGATATATACTTCCCACGTGATATCCAGTACTATTCACCAGATTTGCCGCTGCGAAGAAGGTGGTGATATCCAAATGTTCGATGCACATTGAACGGTCATATCGAACATCATAATCTCTGCATATCTTGGTAAGCATCCCTTCGACGCCTGGGCTGTCCAAGCACAGTGTGTGAGGGTGGAGTCCTTCACTGGGGCTGGCGATTCTGCAAAAGTCACTGCTTTTCCTTTTGAGATGTTTGACGGTCATGGTAGTCACCCCGGCCAGCCATGCTCCCAGAGAATGTCCTGTGATCGATAGAACTAATCGACTACCATGTTGTTCATTAGTTTTTAGAATTGCAGTCTTTATCGCATCTGAAAATGTGACTGCTGAGTTCATGTGTTTCGTGTATGAATTTAAATATACACCTTTCGCGTCAATCCAGTATGATCCAATGTTCTGAGTCCCTCGATGGGCTACGACCACCTGCTGCTCTGACGGACTCCAAAAGGCACATCCGAAGTATCCATTAGTTCGAGAGTTGCTGTGTGCCGTTGAGAGTAGGTTCCAGCCTGCAGGTAGGGACAGCGTCCCAGAGCAATCAGAGTATGATGCTTCGGCGAAGACTGCTAATTCTTTCAGAGAGGGGTAAGGTTCCATGGCCAGTTTTCTTCTATTATCTTCGATAGGAACGAATGTTTTTAGGATTTTGCCCAAATCGGTACAGCTATAAACCAATCCAGTGTCGGCCTGCATGTTGCGATTGGAGATGTGGTCGCCTGGAGATATCTGCAACGTAGAACCCTCTATTTTATTAATCAACATTAAAAGAAATTAAAGTAAATTAAACTTAAAATAAAAAGTAAGTTATGGATTTTATATAAATAAACAGATTGTTTATAAACAAACTAATTTTATAACCTTAATAATAATAATATTAAAGAATATTTATATATATATAAGGTGTATGGGGAACGCGAGAGGTGAAATTGGGAACGGGAGAAGGGGGGACGGCGGGGAAAGTAGAAAACAGAAGATGTTGGAGGGAACGGCTCGGGAAGGGGGACTTTGAAGGGGAACGGTGGCGGGAAGGAAGACGCATAGGACACACAGGAGGGGAGTAACAAAGGGGCGGGGTAAAAGGGAGACATAGGTATTTCTCACACTAGCGGCTATATGTTGTTTCTTCACGGGTCAGAAAACCTTCTGATTTATTCGTGTACGCACCAGACGGAAAACAAAAAATATTGTGTATCCAATAGGACTTCAATAAACAGATACCAAAAGCATTTTCGTTGTTTGTTTATGGGGTGTTATGCCGTGTTGCGATACCTCCTTCTTTAGCCGACGTTTTCGGACAGCGTTGCAGTGTCCATCATCAGGGCAGATCCGACAGATCCGACGATGTGTAATTGTTATGGTAGATTCAGACTGGGTCGACGTACGTATGCTTCGCTACGCCTAACAATATCTGGGCTACTTAGCAACCATAGATCACATTGGCCACACGCATCGCGACGTGGGATGTCTGTGGTTATTTTCGTAGAAAATGTATGGTTGCTAAGCATTGTTTGGCGTAGCGATGCGTACGTACGTCGACCCAGTCTGAATCTACCTTTAGTGTTAAGTGTGTGCTTATTTTTTTAATTATTTAACTTATTTATTTAACACTAACAATTACACATCGTCGGATCTGCCGGATCTGCCCTGATGATGGACACTGCAACGCTGTCCGAAACGTCGGCTAAAGAAGGAGCATAACACCCCAAAAACAAACAATGAAAAATAATAAAAATAATAGTGTTTATTTTTATTCTTTGAGTGCCATAGCAATGCATGCCGGGTAATCGCCAATAATAATATAATATTGGCGTGTAAACGCTTTCTGCTAAACTATCGCCAAACTAAAGCTCAGTTGTTGCGCAGAAATTCACGCAGTCATGAAATGACCATTCTGCGACATTTTTTTTACAGTTGAAAGGTTCCCGTTAAATGTCGATTTCTGAGTTTAATGAGCTCGTTTCGCTATTAAACAAATTGTGATCCGTAGATGAGGACAACCATCTTGTGGTTAAACTTGTCAGTTTATTAAATTTTGATATAAAGCTGAAATGCAGCTAGAATCAGCGTTTAACGGAAACAAAATGGCGCTGATTGGCCATATGATGACAATGTTACATTTGATTTTTTGCAAAACTACTGGGCCTTAATACAGGATGTCCGGGGATCAAGTGTATTAACTTCGGGAGGTGACTCTACATGATAATATAAATAAAAAAGATAAATTTATTTATTTATTTATTATTAATTTTCAACGCCCTGATGGGCTTTTACATAATAAGTATATAATACAGTGATATATATATGTAATACAATGTTTAAATAAGAAATATAAACTTATAGCAATGAACATTATAAAAATGGTAGGTATAAAAAGTAAGTAAAAAATATTATATTATTATACTAAAAGAGAAAAAGTAAAAATAAATTAAACTGAAACCAGTTTTTAAATTGCAGATGGCATAAAAATAATAATATATAGTGTAAGGATGGATTAAAAACAATTTCATCCTTAAATACTTTAAGGATGAAATTGTTTTTAATAGAGACGTTCATAACTATGAAACAAGAAATATAAACAGAATTCGATTGCCACAAATGAAGAAATCAAAATCACAGAACTGCATAATGTACAGAGGACTAAAGATGTATGATGAAATGCCTGAAACTATGAAGAATGAAGAAAGAATGAATGTATTTAAAAAGAAATGTTATGATTACTGTAAAAATATTTAAATTTATCAAATGAAATGTTACATTGTGCTTATTAGTTTATATTCATGTAGTATAAACTAACTCAATAATAATAAAAAAAAAAAAAAAAAAAAAAAAAAAAAAGTTATTATTAGAAATTTACAGACGAGTAATGCAAGAAAAAGTTTACAATACAGAAAAACAAAACAGAGTAACAAGTTTTTACATTAAAGATAAATAGAAATAATACAATAATATGTGCAACAGCTCCTATATTATAAAAATATGCTACTTACATCAAAATATTATGGAATCTCGGTAACTAATATTAAACACGTCTGATTTCACATTCTGACATGAATGATTTAATAATTTCATGTTTATATTGTATCAGCGACACATTCCATACATCTACGTGCGAATACATATTTCCCAAGTTTTGAATTCTCTGTAGTGGTATATTGAATTGGGCCCTGGTCGCAGTATTACTACAATAAAATGGTAGTACTGTCCTTGTGTTTCTGGCTGGCACATTAAGATTTATGAGCGATAAGAATTCAGGGCTATCAATTATATTATGCAAGATTTTGACTTTTTTCGAAATTCCAACTTTTAGGGGTAGTTTTGCGGTAAAAAGATAAAATTAGACCGGCGCACAGTGGGCTGAAAATCGCCTTTTAATAGACATAGAGACTTGAATTTTCAAGGGTCTTTTTTTGGCTAGAAATGGATTCTGCTAATCATTACTATGCTATAAAATTTCGTATGAAGCAATTGCGTGTACAAATGAAGGAGTTATCATTTTTTTAAGAAAAATTTGTATGGCACTGACATTAAAAATGAAGCTATCTCTGGAATCATAAGGTTGGCCATTATATCCTTACACACAGATATACTACTATTTATTTGTATTTTTTTGACATACTTCATATTGAGGCACAACTTGCGATTTTTTTTTTTAAATCCTCAAAGTAGAAAAAAAACTTATCTATGTCTATGAAAGGCGATTTTCAGCCCACTGTGCGGCGTGTGCGCCAGCATTATTAGTTTCCACTGTTGCCAAATCATCGCCCCATGCGCTCTCCCAGTTCTGTCAGTGTCAGTGTTGAATTTGAATGTAACAATTTTATTCGCGTAGTCCTGTTTCACTTTAAAAACTTTATTGTTGGTACAATCAAAACTTGTTAATACCATTCAGAATTGGAAAGTTGCTTGAAATGTCTTTAGCCGTGTTTAGTGACTAGATCTGAATAGCCAGGTACTTCCCCACCTTCCTCTTCCTCGTCTCCTTCCCTTCCCTAATTACCTTCATCCTCATAACATACCCCAATTGGGGATGCCATAGTCTCACTGGCTCCAGACGGGAGCAGTTGGGACTATAAAAAATAAAAAAACTAAATCTTTTTACATACTTTTTTACATCTTGGGACTGAATACTTACATTTTTTACTACTGTGTAAACAACTATAATCGTTTATAAAATGTATATACTAGTATGTATGCTATAGAAATAAATAAATAAATATATATTATGTCAATTGTCTTACCGTTGTTGTTAGGTTGTGGAGGTGATATTTTCACTAGGATTTATTATTGTCTAAAATCACTTAAATATATTTTGATGCTTTTTACAAATTCAATAACTTCACAGTTACAGTTAGAATAAATATTAAGTGTAGGATTTTTAATTTCACTGTATTCATTTTGATTATCTATGGTCTTTCGATGTTGCTTACGTTATTATTGTCACATTTACATTCACTTTAATTTACTAAAAATAATTATTATATAATGTATTTTAGATGTTTTATAGTAAGATGTATTTGGAACTGCGTATTAACAACGATAAATGAATTAGTCAGGTATTTTTCAGTCTTTTGAGAAATTATCTTATCTCTGTTATCAGTCCGATTAGATATGAGAAATCGATGTAAAGTAAATGATTCATTCTTGGGTAACACCCGACTTCATTCTCATTTCCGTGATGGATGTACATTTCGTAATTATGTCAATCATTAAAATTTGAAATCTAATCTATCTACTGAAAAATTGGTTCGACAAAAACCTCCTCTCATTAAATACTAAAAAAAAAAAACCAAATTTATCCCATTCTCTATCAATAAATTTAGATTAAAACCAGAACTAAAATTTATAATTCATCAACTTAAATGTAACAGAACAAATTGCAATCAAGCATGTTCAATACTTAGTCCAACTTCTAAAATTAAATATCTTGGTATATATATAAATCAACATTTTAAATGGAAAAAACCAATTTGTGAACTTGTCAAAAGAATTCGAAAATGTATTTATATATTTATAAGACTAAGGAATATTCTTAGATTAGAAAACTTAAAAATAGTGTACTTTGCACTATGCAATTGTTCAATCTATATTGCAATAATATGGTATTATTGGTTGGGGAGGAACTTATAATAATATTTTAAATCCACTCCAAATTGTTCAAAGATTGATAATTAAAGTAATTTTGAAAAAACCATCCAAATTTTTAACTGAAATTCTCTTTTGAATATTCAATGTACCTACAATAGACAAAATATATACAAAATATTCAATTCTACAAATTTACAAAGAAGTACAGTTAAATAACTTACCATTCCATTCATCAGCAAGATATCAGAATACTATCAAAATCCCTAAATTTAGTACAAAGCACACACAAAATACTTATCTCTATCTAGGTATAACATATTATAACAAACTACCATTATATCTGAAAGTTATCGAAAATATTCAGGAATTTTAGCAAAAATTAAAAAAATACCTAAATCTACTATAAGAGTCCATATCTCACTATTATTATTATTTCTTTCAAATCCTTTATTGATAAATCTTGCATTTTCTTAATTATCCCTAATTTTTTGCCATATTGTATTATTTACTTTCACACATGATACAATATTTGCCATATTGTATTATTTACTTACACACTGATTGATCAGTTTCGTAAGATTTGTAAAATAAAATATTGTAAAATTAAAACTGAATAAACATATTTATAAAAAAAATATATATATATATAATTGAACTAAAATTCCCTCACCAAACACAAGAGCCTTGTCTCTTTATGGTGAGGAAAAGCTATTCTTATCCACTATTTTACCACTGTATAAAATGTAAAAATTGTGTATTTATTGTAAAAAAACCTTTAAATATTAAATAAAAAAATAAACAAAATATATATATATAAAAAATGAATCCCTGTTTCCCTTGGTCATGCCATAACTTTAGAACGACTTTACCTATTTCATTCATCTTTTTTTTCAAGTTTTCTAATATTTTGTAGAAGGTTCTTACGCAAATAAAAATTAAGAAAATTGCGAAATTTCAGAAATCTTAATAACTATTTTAACTTCATACGTTTGACAGTTCGCGCGTTTGATATATTTAGAGATATTTCCTATACTATTCATTCGATTGGTGAGTTGTTGTGGACATACCCTTGAAGGTTTCTATATGGCAATATTTCTATATTGAGTTCTGGAGTTACGAAATATGCAAAAAATAGAATAGGGCACACGAGAGTTGTTTAAAAAAGGGGTGTTTTTTATGGAGTTTAATAATAGCGTAAAATAATAGTACTAGCCGCACACGCCGTACTAATTTTATATTTTTACCAAATTAATTATTAGTTATTTATCTTTTTTACTTATAACTATCATGTAGAATCACCTCCCGGAGTCATTACATTACATGTAAGAAAATAATATATATTAACATATTAACAGATATTTAATTTATGTAATTTTATATATATACAAATTTCGGCTACCATAATACGGGCATGTGCCTAGTATGGTAGTCGAAAAGCATCTAAAAAAACTGTACACAAGTATTTCATGAATTTCAAGAAGAAGAAAAAAGGGCTCTTTACCACGGGACACCCTGTAAGTATATTATATATATATATATATGTATATATATAGCTTTAAAAGCTCAAGCGTTATTTGGCTTGGCGTATTTATCCATATCGATTGCCGTACATTCCCAACGGGAATGCATGATGAGCGATATGCTGAAGTAGGCCAAGCCAAATAACGCTTGAGCTTTTAAAGCTAGGTCTGTTGGCCCCATAAATTATTACAATGAGCTATACTATTATTCAAGTAGAAGTATTAATAATTGACCCGTTCTGTTAGTTGCAAAGATCGAGTAGTGACTTTCTCTCAGAAATATATCCGCACACGTTTGTGTAGGAGTTGAACTAGATAAAGGATTTAATCCGGTTAAATTGTCGATAACAATCGACTAAATACTGTTTAGGAAACTTGTTAAGACGATAGACTTCGCTTTTCGGCTCATACAAAAAGGACGCCCGGGAAAAAACACTTTTCTACATCGAAAATTGCACAAAATGAATATATTATTTTTATACTGCCTTCTAGAGGGTGAAAACTATGTCGGTATGTTTTCGAATTTTCGATGCGTTTCGTATTAACGTAAACATTCACTGTCAAACATGTACGATTTATCAAAAAATATTATTTTAGGAAAAAGTGCTGCTAACTCAACTCTCATAAAGAATTATAAAATTATAAAAAGCTACCGACGTAGCTTCTTCTTTCTAAAAAATATTTTTTTTTTTAAATTTCAATTTCGTGAAAGTTTCGGTGTAGAAAAGTGTATTCTCCATAAACCCCTTTTCGAGCGATTTCTGTAGGTAAATTTGAGCGTTGTCTCATTCGCACATTTCGCATTCGCATGTATTGTAAGTGTGCGTGAGCTTATTCTGAGCGGGACAGAATGACAGACGTGGGTGTTCCATGTGTTGTTCAAAGTCTAGCCTCTTAAAGACGAGAATTAATGTCACCAGACCAATGGACAGACATATTAATCAAGTTTGTGCAATTTCATTCAATGAATTCCCACTCATTTTTTTCGTAGGTTCTTATCCCGGCGTGCCAAATAATTTTAATAAATATATTAGTGGGTGAATTATCTGTGTAGATATTACGTCGTTTTCGTCTAACAGACCATATTTCGTGAACTTGAGTTAAGTATGCATTTGATCTCAAAAAGCCTTTATTAATACGATAATCGTTCAAAAAAAAATCTAAAAGATTATTTAAGGCGTTTTCAAAACGCACTTTGTCTTACGTCCTCCAAAATTTTAAGATTTACGTTTTGGTCTGTTGGATAAAAACGTACTGAAGCGACGATTAGTGGCAGATGTTGTGTAGCAGAATTTTTTTTTCAAAATTTCTATTTTATTGTATGAAGAATTTTAGGATTCTTTTAAACCTTTATAAGAAAACTAGCTGACCCGCCCTCGCGTTGCTGTGGCTAACAAAACACAACGCCATCTACTGGATGGATACCTAACCTAGAAAATCAAGTGTTGTGTCAATAAATTGTCAGAAACTTATGGAACTTACAAATAATTTAAAATCATTGTCCCATGACAAATATTTAATTAGCAATAATAAATATTGACGTCAATATTCGAGATAAAAACTAACCTAACTTTTAAGTTGAACCAAATTACACACAGTAAGCCAAATGTAATAAAAATCGGTTAAGTAGTTTCGGAGTTCATCTCGGACTAAGATTGTGACGCGAGATTGTTATATATATAAAGAATTGAAATTTAAAAAAAATATAAAAATAAATTTGAAAAAAATATAATATTTCTCGGAACATGGCCTTGCACCGCCGCGGGAAAGATAAATTCATACATTCATCACTCCTGGACACACTGACCCCCAGATTCCTAACAACCCTTCATAACTTTTGCCTTCCCAGAACTTTCTCTCCCTCCTTTCCTAAAAAGACCCTCTACACAGCATCCCCAAAGATGACCGTCCCTTATGCATGTGTGTGGAGCTAATGTAAAAAATAAAATAAATAACACAGAAGAATTTTTCCTATGTCTACCGTACTGTCCGACTCGATGTCTGAATTTATGTAAACTGGGCTGACTGGCTCGGGGATTTGCCATATACGGTTGACTTTAGGCTCGGCTCGGTGGATTTTGGACTAGTAGAATATCAAGCGGAGGCTGGCGAACCGAGCCAAGTCAAGTCCTCATCAGCGATGAGTTTTGGCTCGGCGCGGGGCTATTTGGCTCGCCGGCTCTGCCATGTGTGTTCAGATTAAAAATGGTAGAATTCGGGGACGCAACTTCAGAGTAGCCGCCGAATTAGTACAAAAATTAAAAACAACAGCTAGATTCAAAACATCTGCAGGTGTTGGTAACATTCCATCGTGCATTGGTTCCGATGGAACTGTAAACTCTATTTTTTTTTATGTGGTGTCTTGTTCTTTTTCATATTTTCATTTAGATTATTAGTGTTATCTTCTTCTTCAATGATACTTTATTTATCCTTCGATTCACCCCCCCCCCCCCCCCCCCCCCCCCCTCCCCTCCCCCTCCCAATGTTGAATTTGGTGGAGTTACAAGAATAAAGCTTAAATTAAATCTTTTTAGCTCCTTTTCTGGTGACATCTTGCTTTATTTAAAAAAAGCCAGTAGGCAACACTGCACTTACATTGATGGGAATAACTTTCAAAATTATAAACAGACAGTTGTTCTTATAAAAATTGAATAAATAAAATTTTCAATACGAAAATAATTTTTCGTTCATGAGTTTTGTATAAAAAAAAGAGCTACATTATTTGAAAAAAACGAGCTAAGAAGCTAAACCACTTTTTTTTTTGATCTGACGGCCTCATTTTGGAACTAAATCTAGCTCTGAAACTCTGAAGTAGCTTAGTTGGCAACACTGAGCATGTGGAAAGTCACTGTCTACATGCGATTTCAAAAAACCACTGCTATCCAACTTTTTGCACCCTTGACGTTCAAAATAGGAGGAAAATTTCTGTCTTACATCTGATTTGGATTAACTCTGAGTGAAGCCAGGGCAACGCCGGGGACTTCAACTAGTCTACAATAAATTTATTGCAAGTAGAACACAAAGCATGATCCAAGTGATCTGATAATGTAGCGCTGTGCATTGAAGCGTACTAGGGACATTGCCGATCACGTTCAACTAACTTTCCCTACTGTTCAATACTATTTTATCACATTTACCTATCCCCGTTCAACAACTCTCTCTCATTTTGATATCAATAACAAGGAGGGCATTATGTATCTAACAAAAAGATTTGGTACTTACAGACATACTAATTAGTAGCATGATAGCATGCTAATAATCAGCTGATGCTACTAAGTGGCATGTGTGTCAGTTTTGTTATTTGTTTTATTTTTTTTAATATTTAATCTATACATCTATTATAATTACATGTAATTTTTTTTCAATGCCTGTCGAGAGACGTAGAGTTACATAAATTGATTCAAAGATTGGTTATTTGAATATAAAGGTTAATTACATTTTAGGTTCAATACAATAAAAGAAAGGTAATTTGAAGTGTGAATTAATTCTCTAAAGTGTGTGATTTTCCAAATCATAGGAAAAGTACATATATTAAAATGATATTACAGTAAAATGAATTGGAAATGGAATAAATGGATAGAAGTATATATTCAAATGATAATTATGTTTGTATAATTGACGGGATTCTATTGTTTTTTTTTTTTTTGATTAGGTCATATGTAAATTGGTATTCTTGTCTAAGTGCAATTTGTTTTACATATGTTTGCTATAGTGAGCATGATTTATATTAGTATTGAACATGCTCAAATGAGCATGATCACAACGCCGGTTGATTTGCGAGCATGCTCATTGATTCGCGAGTGGAAAATGCTCTAAGCATGTGTAAACAGGCTTGCTTATGAGCATGCTCATTTCGATCCAAACTCAGTTCGCGGCAGCTATGCTTTGCAAAAAATATCACAAATGGCTCGTTGTTGAGACGACAGACCTCGCTTTTCGTGATTTATCTTAGGAGTAACGAATGACGCTTTAAATTTGCTGTCTACATATATTATATCTTCGAAGCGTACTAGATGCTACATATTATTTTACAACAATAAGGGTCGGCGTAAGCTGGGAGTCAGAATGCGTCGCGCGTGCAGACGACGCAAGAAATATATGCATGGGCTTATACGATGCGTGTCGTACAAGTCCAAACATTTCCTGCGTCGTCTGCACGCGCGACACATTCTGACTCCCAGCTTACGCCGACCCTCACTTTGTCACTGCGACGAACTTGATGGAATATCCCGGGACCTTTTCGGCCTTCAACTCTGAATTCAACTTTAATTGAAGCAAGCAGAGCTGATGAAAGAAAAATGGAGTGTAAGGACAATATATGATGCTAATGTGATTGGTAGAAGAAGTTGGGGAGATCCAAGGAAGAGATCAGGGGAAGAGTTGGGCCATGTCAAGAGTTAGAATAATAGAAGAGTGTGATTGAGACGTTGTGTGAATATGACTGAAGCAACAAAGTGTGTGTGCCAAGACTGAGTTCTGAGTTTCAAGTCTTCTCTGCCTACTTGATGGTTAGGTTAGGTTAGGTTAAATAAGATTGTAAGTATTGTTAGTATCTTCTGCGGGTTCCTTGTTGTTACGCACAAGGTTTCTCCCAATTCTTCTTTATAATCTGTATCCTAATTTTTGTCTTTAATATTCATTTGGTCTATTCTTTTGGTAATGTTTTCTAGGTCCTTACTCTATTTATAATTTACTTGGTATTTTTCTGATTCCAAATTTCTTAACTTTTGAGCGTTTTTATTATTACCTTGACGACCCGCGGAAACAGCACGGCGACGGTTGCGGCTCGCGGCATCTCATTTTTTTAATACGAGTGAGGGAGATGCAAAAAAGTAATCATTTTCTTACCTCTCCCTCGCTCGTATTAAAGAAATGAGATGGAGCGAGCCATTACCGTCGCCGTGCCGTGTCCGCGGGTCTTCACGATAATAATTAAAGCGCTCAATAGGTAAGAAAGTTGAGTTTGAAATTTAGTTAGATCTATCCACGTCAATTTTTCGTTTTCGAATACATACTGCTAATCCTGCATTTGTTATTAGACATTATCTATTATACATGTCTTTGAAGCGTCCCACATCCTACACGGAGAAAAATGTTATTCGAAAAAACGATCATTTTAATAGTAAAAACGGTTAATAACGGGACTGAAGTTCTAACGAACAAATTAACAATGTTTCAATGTTTATTGGCTAGAAAATGTAAGAATAATTTGTGGGTATACGTAATTTCGTACGTATACCAACAAATTATTCTTACACGTTCCCGCCAATAAACATCGAAACCCTTTGTTTTCTTTTTTTTTGTACCAAGTTTTCTTTCATTTTTCTCCGTGTACCAAGATTTGTATTAATTACATTGAAGCTGTTAGGTTAGGTTAGGCTAGGTTTGAGTTATGAATAAAAAGTTCAACCAAATATTTTGAACTTGTTGTAGCCAATGCACGTGTTTCTGTTTTTTGCATGACATATTTGGTATAATGAATACATAATATAATATAAAATCGGTCTCAAGGTTATTTGTCGTGAGGAAATTTAAAACCAGTAAATGATACATACACTAAACTATCCAGAATGTCCAGAAGAGATTGCACGTCATAAGTCATAATTCACACCTTACTCACTGCTAAACACATCATAATCATTTTTTATTAAAATACATATCGTCTAGTCCAGGTGGACCCCCGGGGTCCACGGGAGACTCGATGGGGAGCTACGTTGGCGTGATACAAACATGGGGGTCCACAAGTTGTATGTGGGGGTCCACGAAAAATTATCCGGTTTCGATAGTAAAGAACCAAAATGTTGTTTTGGCTTTACCTATCAATGTAGGTCAGTGGTTCCCTGGGGGTCCCGGGGTTCATTCAGGGAGCCCCTAAACAATGTCAGGGGGTAGACACATTTTATTAATATGGAAGTTTTTATAAATATTAATGCACAAATTATTTGCAATGTTTAAGTCCTAGGTAAAATATAGAATTCATAACCTACAATTCTCTAATTCTCAGCCCCCCCCCCCCCCCCCACTGGTCTAGTTGATTAATCAGACATCTCCAAAAATCCAAATTGAGTATGCAGTCAAATGTAAAATTGTACCCTCTATCTGGTGCAATACTCAGACAACTCAGATTACTCATAAACACCACCAAATCAATTATACTGCAGAAAAATTTTGTGAATTAAACAAAACGTTGATGTTTTCTGTAATTTTTTTTTTTTTGTAAATCAAAAGTAAATATACCGAATAATAATATGTTATATACTTATAGCATTCATTAGCCATTTTAAATACCGATATTAATTTTAATATTAGTATAAACATAACCTCGGGTCTAACTGAGGAGCTTGTCTATTTTCTAGTAACTAACTAACTAAACTAACTAATAACCACGCCGTTTCCCGCAGGGGTAGGCAGAGAGGACGGACCGCCAAACAACTCGGTCTCGGCACTCCTCGCCTCATTCACATTCATACATCTTATCATACATGCTCTTCTATTTTTCTGACTCTTGACATGGCCCGACTCAAGTATCTGATTTACTTGATCGTGCCATGTCTTCCTCGGGCGTCCTCGACTTCTTCTACCATTCACATTCGCATCATATATTCTCTTGACACTCCTTTCTTCATTCATTCGCTCTACATGTCCAAACCATCTAAGCGTCTTTTTTTTTAATCTTACTTATGACGCTCACATCGGCCTTGCATTCTTTTCGGATCTCCACATTCCTCACACGATCATACATGGTTTTACCACACATACGCCTCAAGGATCTCATTTCTAGAGCATTCAGTCTACTTTCATCCTTTCTTTGCCAGTACCATGCTTCACTACCATACATCAGGGTAGGCACCAGCACTCTAAAGTGAACTGCTAGCTTCGCTTCTTTGGACAGCTTTTTGTTGGCGCTAACAGCATTCAGTCCATTATTAATGGAGTTACCTGCATTTACCCTTCTTTCAATTTTCTAGTACATATTTGGAAATATACTAGGATTACATAATAGCATTTCCAATCAAACGTGTTCCCAATTGTGTCTTCTGCGTGCAAACCGTCTAAATTTCTTAAACAATAAACAGCGTTAATCTCAAGTGATCTCCCAGGTAAGAATAAGAATGGTCCTTTACATGTTCTACATTTTACGCAGCATTGTACATACAGTTTTGTTTTAGTGATCGACGAACCGATGGATGCAATCTGTTAGCCATGAGTTTTTATAATAGTTTTTCCAATCTGTAGTTAGAAGTAAGAATGACGAAATATAATATAAATTTGTAATAAAAAATCACCCTTGAGGTAGTTAGTTACCTATTAAATTATTACTAAAAAAAATGTGTAAATGCTATTTGATTCTGCAGAAAGAGAAGTTGTCATTTTCATTACACCCATGATTTTTCACTGGCAAACAATACTATTATTTTTGGGGTATGTATGAATCAAATGTAGTAAGGTATTAACTAGGTAGGTACTAAGAATCGACGAAGTTTGGTATGGTTTCGTTCCTTTTCCCGCCGTCTCGAGCCATCAGTGCTGCCATACAAATAAAATAATAAAAAAACAAAGTCGAGCGGGAGGGACTGGCAACGCCGCATTGGCGCTAGTGTAGCGAATGCCGCGCTTGGAACGCAGCCAGTGATGCCATGCCGAGGGAAATTCCCGCAGTGTGGGGAATTTTGATTCAAAGGCATTTATTAAAAAGTTTTGAAACTAGGGTTTTTATAATTTATTTTCTTTCTTTCACAAGTTATGTTTATTGAAGAATGTTCAAGGAGACGATATGTGAGTAATAGATTAAATAGTGACTTCGATAAAATATTTATAGATTAGGCCTTCCATACGTTATTTCAATTCAAAAATAACATCATCTATAAGTAATTTCATAATACAAACTACCCATAGAATTCGACGCAGTTGTTTTGCTAGGAAGAAATTAAACATTTTTTATCGAATTTTACTTTTCCCGATACGCGGCCTCTAATCTCTATATTTTACGTATATATGTATTTTTAAGTATTCATATAACTAATTAAATTCTTGATAATACGGTCCGCGACAGACCTAAAATATTTCTAATTGCATCAATTTTGTGTTTTAAAATGATCTCCACAAAGCTAGTCATTCCGTTGCCGCGAACTTGCTGGAAAACAAATTTTCTCCACACAGACCAACAAAAGATACAAACCAATGCTTCTTTCGATCTTTTGACTGTGAGATAATGCACTTTCTTTTTGATAAATGTTTTCAGGCCTGCAATATCAGGTATTTGCGCTGTTACGATACGCGCCAATCAAAACCAACGTCGCCACAACGCCCGGCTGACTCACAGCAAATTTATCGGGTAAGTTTGTTCCTTACACCAAGAATTTTTAACGTCTTTTTGTATGAAAAAGGCTGGATTTTCGTAAAAAGTTGTTAATATTTTTGAAGTAAAACTTCTTTACGCACGATTGACTGTAGTCAGACTGTAGACTGTAGTAGGTAAGCTGACGAATGCGTCACGAAAAGTGTAATGCGTTAAGGTGAGGCGAACGGGCTGTATCACACTGTAGAAGCAAGAGAGAGCAGTGCGCGCGCACATTTTCTTTCTCTCTAGAAGTTTTACTTCAGTCGTGTGGTCTAAAGCACACTCGATTTTTTTTACTCCTATCATCATGTAGAATCACCACCCGAAGTTAATGCACTTTACCCCCGGACATCCTGTATAACGACATAGTAATAAATGAGGACAATATCGGTACTTATGGATTATCGCCCACCACATATTTTTTAGGTTAAAAAAATTGTTAAATTATCCTAGCCTACCATTAGTACCAAATATTTTCTTATTTCATACGAATGAACAGATTTAGTATTACAATAAAGATTTAGTATTTTTTCGTTTACTTAGTTTAACTAGTTTATGGATAATGTTTTTAGATTTATATGTTTTAAACTCATTAATCTTTGTGGATTTTCAGCTTCATAACTGTCTTACGTCTTAATTAAAATTTTAAAAACTACTAATTATTCCTCCTATTGGGTAAAAGTAGGGAAAAATGTCAGCCGCTTACCCAACATTCTCTCGGTTGGTGGCAATGCTGGCAGGCGGGTACCTATCTTCCCCAAGACTACCCGGTAACTCAGTGAGTTGATACCCAAAAAATGCATTTTCCCTAGAATAAAGCCAAAATATCCCCCGCAATTACCTTATTCATAAAAACATACTAAAATCAACCAATTTTATCGCCTTATCAACTTCTAATTGCTTTAACTAAACTAAAATTGTTTCTTTTAAATTGTCGACGACAGTATACGATCGATTTTCAGTGTTTGGAGAAAATAAATAGGTGTTTTTGCAAAAGATTAGGTGGGGACATTTTGATCGTTGGGACGGTAAGTTTGGAGTGTGAAAGAGAATATTGCCACGAAGTTGAATGGTAGAAGAAAACAGGGATACACGAGGAAGGCATCACGGCACGATGGAGTAAACCAACGTCAGAATTATTAGGGAAAAATCTGAGACGATGTATGATTGTATTAAGAATGAAGCAACAAGGAGTGTTAGGTTAAGTTAGTTAAAAACGTTTTTTAACCAGTAAAAACAACCGATTATTTGTCTGTATTCTCGGTTAAGTATGTAAAAATTTGCAGATTTTTTTGTATCAAAAAGCGTGACTTCAACATTGTTAACAAATTCACGAGACAAATTAAAAAATATATTTTCGGTAAAGTGAATATTTTTTCCCTGGATACGGGGAGATTACCCCAGATCCGGGGAGAATTCCCCGCACATCTGCGCGAAGCGAACGCCAGGCGGCCAAGCGAAACGCCAAACCGGCCAAACAGAAAACCTACAAACAGTAGGCTAGAAGCGCGCTGACAGTGTAACGCGTCTGCCAGTTTGTCAGAATTGAATTACAAATTACAAAACGTGATTCCTAATATAAATAATAAAAGCGAAACGAATCCAAACAAAACAAAATAACTCCAGTTTTAATCCAGTCTCCATTGCGAAAAGCTGTGTGACATTTTGCCTGGATTTTACAACAGAACCGCTTCGCGTTAGCGTCTCTGTTTAATGGTTTGTTTTCGAGGATTTCCAGTGTATTTCGCGTGAATATAGTTCAAAATACAAGTGTTTGAAGTGTGTCGAAGACATTTATATAATTTAACAAGCGTTTTGTGTCGAATTTTCGAGTGATTTTGAGGTTTTTCTGTGTGTGAATCCAATCCAAGATGTTGTTTGAGAACCCCGCCAATGCCGCGGCGAAATTGTTCCCGGCAGCCTTCAACATCCCTCCCCCGGTCAGAATAAGGTAATGAACAAATCATTATTTATATAATTACATTTACAAGTTATCAAACGTCTTATTTAAATGCCTTTAGCGTATTATTCCTGTGCTTTTAACGCGTTATTTGATCGAAATACGAAGCGATTCGGTCCGCACGAGGGTTGAATTTACAAAATGGACGCTCCACTTGCAGTTTGTCTTTATTTTTTATTATTATTTTTTGTTTTTTTTTTCTGGGAATACCGCACTAAAGCCCCAAGTGTCAGGAGCCAGTGAAACTACAGCATCGTAGATTAGGGTATGTTGTTAACGAGATGAGAAAGATAAAGAATTAAAAGTTGTACCTAACTAGTCAGATTTGATCACTAAATTAGACTATGGCATCCCCAATAATAATTGGGGTAGGTATGTTATTATGGGTTGGCAAGAGCAAGAGATAGGAAAACAGGGATATTTTGGAAGTAGTACCTCTGTTCAGATCTAACCCCTAAACAGCAAACCTTTTCAAGTTTCAATATTTTGAATGCTGGCATGTATAACCAAAACTTTATACTGAGAGCGCCCTTGATGTGATGTTTCACAAAAATGACGCTTTACAAGATATTACTTGGAAATTTGTTAGTTGAAACAGGTTATTGTGAATACTTCCATTAATTTATACTTTTTTTAAATGTGTAAACTAATTATTTATTTATTAGCTATGAAAAATCACTAATAATGTAATTTGAAAGGCCAAGATGAAAAGTGAGAAATTTTGTTTCTACGAAATCCATAGATATTTATCACAATTTCAAATTTAGAATGGGATTATAATTGTCTTGTAAAATTATTATCGGTAGGTACCTACCTACCTACTTTATGGCTATCTACAAAATTATAATTTCGAATTTTAAAAATGTCAATCTCTATGGTAGGACCTACGTATAATATTGTATTGTTTAGTACCTACCTATCTTTTAACCGATTTATATAGCATTTATTGTTAAAAGTACCTACTTTTGGACTTATTCAAGCGGAATTTTTGTGTTTATTTTTTACCTTTTACATTGTAGACCACATTTTTTTAACATTTCTCGGTTTTAAACGTTTTAAAGTGCCTATAAAACTTTCTCTTCGTATTCTGATCGATTTACGTTACGAATTGGAACCGTTCTACGGTCTTTTAATTGTAAAAAACGTAAAATGAAAATATATTTACGTGGTATTTGAGTATTTCCCTGGTCCAAGATTGACTAGATGTTTTAACAGTGTTTTTTGTCGTGACCTTAAAAATAGCAAAGTAATGTTTCCGCGTTCGTTTCGATTCAGTGTTTATAATTGCCTTCACAAAAAATGATTACTTTGAGAATGTGTTGAGGAATATGAAATTAATTAATTAATATGTCATTGAAGAAAAATATATCACTAATATATCTAAAAGAATATCAAAGGGAATAGAACCAAGGATCTCCTGTTAGTCTTACCGGGACAAACGCCTTAACGTTCTTGGCCACTGGGACCCATTTAAGTCATTTTTGTCGATGTCATATTTAATTTTTTTTTTTACATTAACTCTACACAGGAGGCTCTGAGGAAAATAATATCCCCCAGGGCCTACGTCATCTTTGGGAATGCTGTGTGGAGGGCCTATTTGCGGAAAGGAAGGAGTGACGGCCGGCGTAGTCCAGCGGTGGAGCGTTAGACTTCCATTCCGAAGGTCGCGGGTTGGAACCCGGCGTGCGCAAATAACTTTTATTTAATTGATTTGTGTTATTTGACAATTAATTATTTAAAATAATATATAGCATATTTGCGGCACGTTCCAGAGTGGAAGATACTCTTAGTATCGCCCTGGTGTAAGACCACCATTCAGAATTGAAACGTTGCTTAATAATGGCTTTAGCCGTGTTTAGTGACTAGATCTGAATAGTTAGGTACTTTCCCACCTTCCTCTAGCCCATCTCCTTCCCTTCCCCACTTACCTTTAGCCTCACAACATACTCCAATTGGGGATGCCATAGTCTCACTGGTTCCATAAGGGAGCAGTTGGGACTCTTGTAAGGTTTCTCTATAAAAATTTTTTTTTTTAAAATCTTCAACAATTTTTTTCCATATTTTAGGCAACTATCTTTTTGAATGATAACCAACTTATTTAACGAATTTATTTAAAAAAAAAACTTTTACACAATTGATATACAGGCGTTTAATGCACTTTAAAGTTGGTTTATTATTTCGTACCCTTTCCTTCCCAGAACTTCCTCTCCTTCTTTTCCCTAAAAAGACCTTTTACACAACATCCCTAAAGATTTCACAGGCCCTGGCGGTTCTTTTTTCTTAGAGCCTCCAGTGTGGAGCTATTTTAAAAAAAGAAAAGATCTGACCACTAAATACTGTAAAAGAAATTGAATTAATCTGTTGATCATGGTAACGAATTGTTTTTTAAACCAATTTAGAATTTTTTCCCAATCTTATCATCGCTTTCCTGAACTCTGTAACGCACGAAAAACTAAATTAAACCGTGATAAATTTCAATTCAAATAGAAATGCGTTATTTACCGACATTGTTTAAATTAAATATATTTTTACTCTATTGTAAAAAATAAATTCTGCTCGGGTCATGAATTTTATCTACGTGTTTATATTTACGCTCTGCCGAAAGTACGAGTAAACAACAGAATCGATAAAATCAATTTAATTGATTCACTTGACGAATGAATTATACTGAATTGATTCTCTTGTAAGATTAATTTTAATTCTGAATAATAATAATTATTCCTATTTGTTATTTCAGCTAATTTGTCAAAGAATTCATATATAAAAATGCAAAAATCAGTTGTTTTAAATACATGTAGGATTACGAAAGATCTTTTAAATATTTATATTGAGGGATCAGTAGGATTTATCGGTCCAGTTAGGAGTTCTATCGAACCGAACCCTCTGATATGAAAATATCTGAAATCGAAGAATTATTTTCCCATTTGGTTCTCTTGTAGATTTAGGAATTGAGATTAAAAGAATTTGGCATTCTCAAACTATAAAAATATTACCATTTATTATTTCGGCTACTGGCATTATACCTAGCTATCTCATTCAAAATTTAGGCTTATTAATTAGATTTGTTAAAAAAAAAATTATATAAAAAAGAAAATATCTGTCATTTAAAAAATATTTATGTTGAGGGATCAGTAGGATTTGTCGGTCCAGTTACGAGTTCTACCGAGCCGAACCCTCTGATATAAAAATATCTGGAGTCGGTGAATTATTTTCCCATTTGGTCGCTCTTAAGGCCGGTATCTTGCGACCAATTTCACAAACAATACCTCAAACATTACACTATAAACATGGGGCAGGGCCACAACGTTTGTTGTTTTCCATGGGCCACAGAAAGCAAAAACATTGTGGTCCCGACCTAACTATCCACAAAGTGTTTACACATTTTCGTCGGAGGAGACGGCGCTTTAGATTAACATGTTGTTCTTGTATTGTTTTGTATTAATTATAATGATGTATAGTACACTTGCATAGCGTGGATTTACTAGATGATAATTTGTGGAAAAGTGTGTTGAAGGGTTTAGTTTTTCCTGCGGGGACGATTTAACCCGATTAATTTATTTAATTAAAAAGAAAAAAAAATTTTTAGACCACTTTAAATTTGAATTAAACTCTACCTATAAAAACGTATCTAAACTCTACCGGTTTCGGAAGAACCCTTCCTTCGTCAGGAGAATATTAAAATTATTGCAATATAAAAAAAAAATTGTTTAAATTATTTTGGTAATTATTCCCCTAACTGTTACAGTTTAAGATACAGCATATGGAAATTACACTTCTTTTTAACAATTACTACAATAAATAATTATTTACATTTACAAAATAGGTAATTAGGTTCTTAGTTTGGGTAAAGAGGAGACCCGGTCGCAGAGAAATTTTAACAATATGTATTTTACCGAACTCTTGCTATCACTGTCGCTCTTTCTCCGCCGAATACTGAGCGAAGAAGAAAACTATACCTCAAGCTGATAATACCTAAATAAAATCGTCAAAATCGAGGTTTTGTATTCCCAATTTTTCTCTTTCAAAACTGGACCTATTTTTAAGATTTAAAAAAAAAAATACATTTTCTAGTTTGTGAACCAGGCAACTTTGACGATTTTTGGGGGGTCGTAACCAGTGTTGAGATGATTTAAATCACTTGATTTAAATCAGTGATTTAAATCGCGATTAAAATCAGTGATTTAAATCGCGATTAAAATCAAGTGATTTTTTTATCAAATTTAAATCAATACTTATTTGCTGCCATACTTATTTATCAACCCTAGTCGTAACTTATCAAAAACAGCAAAACCTATGTTGACACGCTAGTGGTCGATATATATATATATATATATTATATTAAAACATATTTGCACTAGTGTCTAAATCCAGAGAGGAATTGATAAATACCTGTGTATGGTCGAAATACCGTCCGGTTTCCTCTTAATTAAGTAAATTCATGCGTATTTAGATTAAAAAAAAACTCACGCACATGTCAATCCATACAACAAAAATTTTAAATGGCGGCAAAGGAATCGTTTTTTTGGTAAACTTTGACTTTTGATGCATTTTAATAATAATAATTGAATAATTTGTAGAGCGCCGTTTTTGTGAGAAATCACCTCAAGGGCGCTGTACATTTTATTATGAAAGCTTTTTTATGATATCTTGAAAATTGGTTTTGCATCGTGCTAAAAGTGCTAAAAAGGACGTTAAAGTTTGCAGCTGAATTCGATTGGGGACAAAGGATCTTCGCTCCACGGCATAATAAGATAAGACCTTCTCCTATTTCAATTTTGTTCATAACTTAATGATTTGTTTATTTATGTTAGAATAATGGGCTCGGGTAGAGGTGTTCAACTATTGGAACACTTGACGTCCCACAAACTGGAATTCCGACAAACGTTTGAGATTTGAGACGTTGACAGACACGGTTCAATTGCTCTCGTATTTTTTATGTAGACTGCTCTTTGTGCCCAGATGAAGACATTCATATCATCAATAGTAGGTAATCAAAACGTCACATCGAGCACATGAAGGGCGACGCCTAATTGCGTATTTGTTTACTGGTGGATCTCTTTATCTAAACGAACTCACCAGTAAATGCAAATGGCAGTATTATTTTATTAAATGTATGTCTTCATTTTAATTTAATTTGTTCATGTTCACTTAAATTTACTAATTGTTCACGTTTATTTTCAGTCTGTTTTTATTTGTTCTATTCAGTTCAATTTCGGCACTTTTAGTATATTTCAGAATCAGTGTATTCGTGTAATAGAATTAGTGATATCCGTGTACATATTCATACATATATGGGATTTGAATAAAGATACGAAAAGACAGGTCATCATGAGCTAAGAAGTGCCAAGAAGAGACAAGAAAGATCGGTAAGCAGTTAGAAGATTCAAGAAGAGCCCGTAGGAGACAAGACGAGCCAAGAAGGGGCGAGAAGATACAAACAGAGCCCGGAAGAGATGATAAGAATCAAGAAAAATACAAGAAGAAGCAAGAAGAGCCAAGAAGAGATATGGGTTTATCCAAGATGTGGCAAGAAGAGACAAGTAGAGGCAAGAAGAGACGAGACGATCCAAGATGCATGAAGAATGAAGAGCCAAGAAGAGACAATAAGCAGAGCCCAGATGAGATGAGAAGAGGCAAGAAGAGACAAGAGTAAGTAAAAAGGGCCAGGGAGAGACGAAAAGATCCCAGAAGAGACAAGAAGAAGCAATAATAAAGAAGAAGATACAAGAAAAACTACGAAGATCCAAGAAGAGCCGAGAAGAGGCAAGAAGAAGGAAGACATAAAGAAAGGAAATACAAAATCATAACGCTCAATCCATTCCTTTATTCCTGCCCATCCTAAATTCCAATATTGGCTTATTAGGTTGCCATGTATACCGGTCGATTAAACTCCAACCTCCTTCCTATCCTCAGAGCACTTGTTCCTAGTCCTAACAAATCGGTGCCCCCTGGTATACCGGTCTCACCGGGACAGGATTGCTCCTGGCTGGGGTGGTACAATCGTATCGTATCGTATCGTATCGACTTCTTAGGTTCTACCTATAACTATTATTTACAAATAGACACAGAAAACATAACTTACCTGGCAGGTCACTTCCGATAAACACACTTTAATTAGAAAGTTTATGCTTGGAGTAGATACGACTTTGCACGCGGAGGACACTATATTTAAAACATTGGACATTGCATAATTTTACATTTACACCATCACTTTTCATATTACATTTATAAGAAGATTACTGCCAAAAATGGAGTTAATAAAAAAAAAAATATTTCGAAAAACTTGAGAATTTAGGACTCATTAGGAGTGGAGAATTTGGAATGAAATTAGATGTACAAATAACTCACAAATAAAAATTTGTTAACATTTTATGCAATTAGTTATTTACTATGTCGCGGGCAAAGAGGGTGAAGGTAAAGGTTTTGGTTTTTTTTCTTTACAGATACGACTTTCTAAAAAGGTGTGTTTTAAGTTTAGCTCTAAATTTCGCCGTGTCTGTGATCACTCTTAAATCATGTAGCAGTCCATTCCAGGCGTTAGGTCGTGACACTCCATGACAATATGTTTTTATAATTTGTTATTTAGCGGGACATCCTCTCTGTACACCCCTTTGGGGACACTTAGTTACATTTTGTGTAAGTAGGTATACCGTATTTTCCATAAACTGACTGCATATTGTATATAAGATTGCCTGGGGGCAACTGTCATATAATAATATTTCTCCAACGTAACTTCACTGCACCTTATTTTATCTTTAGTTCACCTCATGGTTTACCCGTCGGACATGTGGCCAGGTATTTATACCTGAGAACCTTTTCCTTTGAGGCCGACGGTTTCTTTGTCTTCGACAACGGGATATCTTTTGTCCTGATAATGCACCGGCAGCTTGGATGAATTACCAACCAGACTAAGTTAATTTTTACCAAAATAATAAATAATGATAAAGTTGACTTATTTCAAATTCTCGACGCATTTGATGACCATCAGCAAATCGTCATTCAGTGTCGTTAATTTTTTTTACGATAAAAGTTTCCAATTGTAGACCCGTTTCAGTTTTTGATCAAATTAGAATATCGTAAGAGCAGAGATTAGATGAAGCAGTTATGTAACGTTCTAGTATCTTATATTTGTCAAAAATGAGAACGAAAGAAATATTTTTTAGATTTTCACGGCCAAAAGCATTTTAGTTGTTTGTTTTTGGGGTGTTATGCCGTGTTGCGCTACCTCCTTCTTTAGCCGACGTTTCGGACAGCGTTGCAGTGTCAGGGCAGATCCGTCAGATCCGACGATGTGGAAGAAGGAGGTAGCGCAACACGGCATAACACCCAAAAACAAACAACGAAAAAGAAACAATACACAAATACACATTTCAAATACCTATAGATAGTCCAGTTCCTACGTAGACTATAAATAATGTATTTTTAATATATAAACATTCATGGGGTACGAATAACCTGACATTATTTGAATCCCCCTTACTACCGTAATTATAATGGAAAGTGTTGCTTGTGCAATGATGGAGAATCGAACCCACGATGCCCGGGTGAGAAACCGACGCATTTGTCCACTCGGCTAACTAAACCTTTACACATTTATCCACAGAATAGACACATCCAAATAAAATCGTCAGAATCGAGGGTTTGTTTTCTCCTGACCACTCGAGCGCTTTTTGTCACAATACGGCACTATTTCCACAACCACGGTTTGCTTTGTTGCCAAAATATGACATTTTTAAATTTTATTTTTTTAATTAAAGCGACTATATAATATATTGTACATTCAAAATATAACAATATAGATATTCTCTAGATTCTTTAAAATGTTTTAAATTTAACAATTTAATAATATTTTTTTTATAAATCCTACGAATACGTGGTAATAGACAAAAGATAGGGCTATATAGAACTGTAATCAGTTTGTATGTCTCCATATTCAAATTCGAAGATATGATTTTTTTAATGTGGGCGGAAAAATTTTCTTTAGCAATCCGAGAAAAAAGTTTTAAATTGCTCTAAGTGAATGTTTTTTAATAACTCAGGTACGGGACATATGTCATTCCTATGTCTACCTACGTTAAATTATCGTGAAAACAAGCTTATGTGTCCAAGCGGTTAAACCAAAAATTTCAAAAATATTTTAAACCACTGTATTAGAAGAAAACATTTTTCGTTTTACTACGTTGTCAAATTTGTAACTGAACTTCCGTTGATATCGTTCAAACTAGACAATTTAAAGGATTTTCGGATGGTCCAACTCCTATAAGAAGTAACTTATCAAAAAAGCGAAACGTAGGGACATGCCAGCGGTTGATATCTACGTTAATATTACAAAAAAAATATTTGCACTAGTATTAAAATCCAGAGAGAAAACTCGGGAAGACGTTTGTATCGACAAAACGCCGCCCTGGTTTCCTCTTAATGCAGTTTGTTTATTTCAATGGTTCTTACAATTTAACCTAACCTAACCCAAGGTTTTGTTCAGTAGACGGTATAATAGTGTTTCAACTTGAAAGAACAAAGTGTTGTGTTTAACGCATGCTTTCTAAGCACCAAGTCTCCGCATGGGCAGTCAGATGAGAATAACAAAATCATTTATTATGGAGACAATTTTTCGTTCTGTTAACGCATTGAAGAGTTTTGTTCAGGTACTTCAGACTATAGGTTCATAATTATTTCAGCAATGGGTCATACTTTCGATTTGTACGAAATAAAGTGTATACAGCTTCTGAGAGGCTAACTTAACTCTGGCTTCGATGGAGCCACCGGACCTGAGCTGGTCAATTAGAGCTATACCAAGCATATCAATGGGAGGCATGGTAGAGAAGGGATTCAAGGAAGGAGAGGAAGTTCTGGGATGGAAAAAAGTAATGTAGGGGTCAGCGTGTGATAGACCTACGAATCCATCTCTCCCACTGTGGTGCAAGGTGATGTTGTGGGAGAGTCCTGCTGGAGAGATCAAAAGGTCGCTCTAAACCTGTCTCTCACGGTTCGGTCTGTCACACAGTTAGTGGGCAGATGCATTCGCCGCCAAGACACGGATAAACCTAACCCCATGAACCCTGCTAAGTTACCGGAGCTGGCCACTTGGGGTGGCAATGGCAGAGATGTTGGTTATCCAATAAATGGTCCCAGTGCGGCGGTACCCATACCCTCCTCCCAAATTGCTTCCTTTGAGGATAGTAAATTATCGTCGGCCTCATTGCCGAGGATCGCGACCACGCTCCAATAGTCCTGAATTGAACTAGGATCCTCCACTCTTAGCGGTCCTGTGCTATACGAAGAGCCTAGGATACCATTGTTCCGGACGTAGCTGAAACTTGACCGCTCCATCGCACCGCTGTCCTTCCTCTGCTTCTCCTGCCGAACACTTTGCCAGTGACCATGAGTGTCACCAAGTTGGAGTCCTCAGTTTGATGAGCAACGCGTTCGAAGTATCGTAGAATTCGTTATAGACTTTTGATAAATTTGCTTTCAGAGTACCGGGCCGTAGGCTCTTTGCTCTTTCATCTTGGATTTTATTTTGGTTGTTGAAAATTGATTTTGGTGGCAAACACTTGTAATTCGGTTTTGAATGCCCAGTTCTAAAAGACTGTCCAAGGTATTCATTTAAAGCAAGTTTTTTTTTTTGTTTCCTTATTTAGTTGGGCATTTCCTAAAAACTCACAATTTCTTTGAATTTTAACAAAATACCGAGCATTCAAAACATCATGGACATTTCAAATTTACAAACATAAAATTAACATTTATGTTGACAATGGATTATCATTAGACATTTCTCGGTACCCGGCTTTGAAAGGTATTTCCAGAATTGACCGGTGTATTCCACATTAAAAAGTTTAAACTGTGTGACACTGTTTCATTGCATCACAAATAAATTGGCACATTTTTCTGGTTTAGTGACCAAAACCTTTCTCTTTTGTGGTGTTCACATATTACGAAGAATGTATTTTTTATGTGAGTACTACACAATAGTCCCAACTGCTCAAAAACCGTCTGGAGCCAGTGAGGCTATGGCATCTCCAACTAAGGTATGTTGTGATGCTAAAGGTAGTGGGGAGGGAAGAGAAAAGTTCCTGGCTATTCATTTCCGGTAGCAAAAAATGGCTGCAGCCATTTCAAGCAAAGTTTCGATGATTCTGAATAGTATAATCGCGATTCATTTTTGAGTTATTATATCGTGTTGTGTTTCATTATTTTTTAGAATACGTTTCGGACAGCGTAAAAGTGTCCGTCATCAGGACAGATTGGTAGATTGTGCACTTCATTGAAACCGGTCATCACTTTGCAAACTCCTGGGAATGGTTCACGGCGAGTTCATCGAAAACGAGTTCGACCTAACCTAACCTAACCTCTCGTTGTCGATGAATTTGCTTTCGATAAATTGATTTTCGATGAACTCGTCGGTTACCCCTGGGAATACCCAAACGCATCGAGCAAGCCTGAAAGCACGCAATTAAAATCCACAAAACCCCATATTTATATTGATTAGAGACGACGGAGATGATCTTTATTTAATATTCATTGAAATCAGGCACTCGACGACTACACCAAAACTCAATGCCGAAAACCACATTAATTTAAATAATTAAGACGATAGACTTCGCTTTTCCAAAAAACACTTTTCTACATCGAAAATTGCACGAAATGTATAATATATTTTTTTAAATTGCCTTTTAAAAGGTGAAAGCTATGTCGGTATGTTTTTAAATTATCGATGCGTTTCGTAGAAACATAAACATTCGCTGTCAAACATAATAATAATAATTGGATGACTTGTACAGCGCCGTTTTTGTGAAAAATCACCTCAAGGGCGCTGTACAAATTTCAATATATTTCGACAATCTTACTTCTAACTACATACTAGACAAACATAAAAAACCTATGGCTAAAACAATGGATGCAAATCCACCAGTTCTTTGATCAGCGATACAAAACTATATGTACAATGCATCTGACCAAAACTCTATGTACAATGCATCTGACCAAAACTCTATGTACAATGCATCTGACCAATTAGCGCAGTGCTGCCCAAAAATGTACATGTACTTGTTTTTTTTATTTTTATTATTTTTTATTATTTTAGCGTGAAGTCTTCTCTTTCGAATGTAGTACTATTCGCTTCTGTAAACAATTCCGTATAGCCGTAGCCGTCGTTCGAAATAGAGTTGTTTTTTTTGTTTTGCTGTTAAGTTTAATAATAAAGCAACGAATTGTTGTGAAATTGTATATTTTTTTTTAAGAATTCACCCATTCCCGGGTTACAAATAACTTGACAATATTTGAAATACTCCTATTATCATTAAAAGCGGAAGATGTTGCTTGTGCAATGAAGCAAGACTTGGGAAGAGGGAACATGGGAAGCGAACCGACGATATCTGGGTGGATACCAGACGCATTTGTTAATGCAGCTACTAACCGTAAATAATTTATCTTTTCCAGAATAGATCGATTTACATCGGTCGCATATAACTGTAATGTTATTTAGGACGCACATCTAGACGCATGAAATTATTTTAAAATATTATTAATGCTAATATTACGATACGACATCGCTTATCCTCGGTCTGTGACAGATGCGACTGTAACTCATGTCTTCCAACAGGTGATGCTGAATTGCCTCCTATCTGGAGTCTTCATCTTTACGGACGAGGGGGCGGCTGATGATGTTAGATTGATAGTAGCTCGAGAATATCATCAATATGTGTATATGGTGTCTGGAAACTTGTGGTATAAGCGGAACATTGATTAATCTTCAACGCGTTTGGAGGCAGTTTTTTGGAACAACTTGTTTTTGATTTGAGTTATCAAAAATACTCAATTTTGTAAAGGCCAAGATGCACTACTCACAGTATTTAATTAAAGCATCTAATATCGTTGTAAGCGATCAAATTTTTACGATTTTCAATTTGTGAAGCGGGTATGGGACCCATTTATTGGATTTAAACCCCTGACATGGTCACCCCAAGTGGTTCGCTACGTTTTTTTGACTTGGCAGATGTTCATGGGGGTAAAGTTGTCTGGATCTTGGCGACGGATGCGTCTGCCACCGGCTGTAAGGCGGCTAGAACGGGGGAGATTGGTTGAGAGAGAGATCTTTTGACCTATCCAGCTAGACTCTCGGAATATTACCTTGCACCGCAGTGGGCGAGGTGGCTTCATACGTCCGTCACTCTTGGACATACTGACCCCCAGATTCAAACCTTCATCTTTTTTTTTTATAGAGAACCCTCACAATAGTCCCAACTGCTCCCTTCTGGAGCCAGTGAGACTATGGCATCCCCAATTGGAGTATGTTGTGGGGCTGGAGGTAAGTGGGGAAGGGAAGGAGATGGGGGAGAGGAAAGTGGGAAAGTACCTGGCTATACAGATCTGGTAACTAAACACGGCTAAAGCCATTATTAAGCAACGTTTCAATTCTGAATAGTGGTCGTACACCAGGGCGATACTGAGAATATCTTCCACTTTGGAACGTGCCGCAAATATAACATATATTATTTTTATTCATTAATTGTGAAATAACACAAATGAATCAAATAAAATTTAGTTGCGCACGCCGGGTTCGAACCCGCGACCTTCCGAATGGGAGTCAAGTGTCTTACCACTCGACCACGGACGGACATCTCCTTCCTTTTCCTAAAAAGAGCCTCCACACAGCATCCCCAAAGATGACGTAGAGGGAAATTATTTTCTTTAGGATCTGCTGTGTGGAGCTTATGTAAAAAAAAAACCTATACATCGGTAATAATTTGTGGATGCCATAGGCACACTGACTCAGGGCAAATTTGGAAACCCACACACATCAGACGTTTACGTCTTGATGTGTGTACGGCACAAAAACACATTCAAAAGTGTAAATAATTTAAATTACACTTGCATAAACCGAGTCTGCACATTTTCAGCAACTAAACATTTCAAATAGCAATAATATAATACTAAATAATGCATTCAACATGTTCAACATACATAAATTTAGTTCATTCCATCAATCCAACCAACGAATACCATATAACTCTCCCCGTGCATCGTCAATAGCACAACACCCAATGACGTCGGCTGTTAGTAAGTAAGTTAGTAGTCAGTTAGTTTGCCGGCTGTGTTAGTGTTTAGTAAGCTGGCTGTGAGTATTTAGTAGTGTGGCCTCAATCATCGCCATCAGAATGCACGAGGCTCGTAAAAATGCTTGTAAACACGGCTCGATTGGGATGGAGTGCTTTTTTTCAAAGCGAGCTCAATTTGATCATTAATTAATTTATTAAACTATTGATGGGTTAAATTCCTGAGTTTTTGGGAAATATTTCTGAAATGGGGAATGTAGCGCAAATTGTTACGATTATTCATGCCATTTCCCTGATTCATACACACACCTGGCCCCTACCTACATCTGTGAAGTCAAGTAAAAAACTTCAAAGGAGTGACAACCTATGTCAAATAATTCTTCTTATTTAAATAACTTCAATGGTTTAACTACAAGAAATGTTCAGTTTCGATAAAGAACCACGCATGTATTGTACAACTATAAATTGGTGATGAAAATTGCAATAAGTACAATGTGGAAAATTGAATTTGGACAAGAGACACCATTATCCTGCCTTTAGTGAGTTTTATGCTTTCTTTTCCCTATAATTGTTGGTCCTTCGAGCCGGATTATTCATGAAATTTGTGCAATCTACATAGATTGTCTTCCACCTACTCCTACTAGGTCGAGGAGCAAGGCTATCGTCTAGCAATCCGAATGACGCTTGTTCAAATCCCGACATGCGCAACAAAATTTTATTATTATGATTATTTTGTGTTATTTCACAATTTTATTATTTTTTAATAATATATTGCATATTTGCAGCACGTTCCAGAGTGGACGATACGGATACTATCAGTATCGCCCTGGTGCAAGACCATTATTCAGAAATGAAATCTTGCTTTAAATTGCTTTAGAAAGGTTTGCTGACGAGATCTGAATAGCCAGGTACTTCCCTATCTCCTTTCCCCGTCTCCATACCTTCAGCTTCATAACATTCCCCAATGGGGGTGACATCTCTTACTTTCTCCAGACGATCAATTGGGACTCTTGTGGCTTATTCACATTAAGAAAACGAAATTTCACGTTATTCTGTGAAGAATTCGGCCAAGCGATAAAGTACATGAGTATTAATATCCTTCCCCAAGACATAAAACTAATAAAAAAAAATACGAGTACAAATCAAGAATAATGTTCTGGCTGAAAGAGGCCAATGCAAATACCCCTTAAAAAGACACTAACAAGACAATTAAACTCTGATTATATAACTAGTCCGCCTCGGCACAGGATCTCCTAGTGAGGAGAACTATGAATTTTATTTTTTTAAATTTGTACAACAGATGAGTTTTCCAATTACTGAACAATTCTCATTTTGACAATCTTAACACCTAGGTAGATAATTGTTATACAAAACAAACTTAGGCTATTTTAAGAACAACTATATATATCTAGCGTTTCTGATATTTCATTCAACAGCACCATTCCTTTTGTCATGCTATGTTGTGCCAGAATATCTGTTCTGCTGTCTGGTATTTACTAATTACTAACTAAACCATATCTATATTTAATTTCACCATTATATTTTGTATATACAATATATTATATAGTCGCTTTAACAAATAAAATAAAAACCTATTAAAAGTAGTCATTTCGATTGTGTTGCTACAACTCTGGTTGAATAAACTCTAGAACTGTGATTTGTATTGAATTTTCAAAATTGGTAATGTTTTTTGATTAACAGGTGATGAAGTGATTTTTCACGGATCTGCGATTGTACAAGTATATTTTCGGAAGGACTGCGTTGGACAAACCCAGCCGGCCATGTGTTTCTATTTGTCGGAAACGAACCCTACTCTAGGGAAGATCAAAGCAAACAATAAACACTAGATCAACCAACTTCCAACCAGACTCACCAGACTTGTTACAGGCAAGTTGCAAGACCGTCGCCTGTAGTACAGACAGGGGTGTTACGGATATTCGCATTGATTCAGACATCTTCATCCGCATCAAATAATGCGGAACTTTTACGGATGCGGATTCATATCTCCAACAAGTAACGACATGTAAAAAAAGTTGCTATCGTCGTTCAACGAAGATAGCAACTAGCACGAAGTTCGTTCGCTAACTGACAAATATGAAGGCACACATTGGTGACAAGATCCTACAGGTTTTGTTTAAGTTATCGATGTGATTCCCATTGTGAATCAATTACAGTGTTTGTTTACTGATTCAAGTTTTTTTTTGCTTGGTTAATGAAAATTTCCATCTAAATATTAAGTAAATAAAAATGCCACCACCAATCAAAAGCAGTATCTGGACTTACTTTTTATTAGGGTGCAATATTACTATTTATAAAATATAACCCGCCCACGCGTTGCTGTGGCTAACGTAACACAACTCAATCTACTGGATGGTTACCTGGATAACCAAGTGTTGTGTCATTAAATTAAATCACACCGCTATCTGTCATAAATTTATGGAACTTGCGAATTATTTCAAATCGTTGTCCCATAACAAACATTTAATTCGCAATAATAAATATTGAGGCCAATAATCGAGATAAAAACTATCATATCTTTTACGTTGGACCAAATTACATATTCAGTAGTTTCGGAGTTTACCTTGGACTAACATCGTGACGCGAGATTTTTATATATAAAGATAATTCACAAATTTATAAATTTAATTATGTAACAATTTTTTTCATTATAAAACTAGCCTTAAAATGCTAATAAGTAAGTCTAAAATCGGTTAGTTTTGTTCTGAAAATATGATTAAATAAAACATTAAAATAAATCGATTTCCATTTATTTATGTACTTAACATTGAAATATCTTTATAAAATCCTGAAATCCGCATTCGCGGATGTGAACCTCTAATAATCCGCCTCAGCGGATGTCAACGTTTTTGCATCAGTAACAACCCTAGTCTGTACAAGTCAGTTACGTTACCTTAAATATTCATTACCATTAGAGAACTTTATTATATTGTAAAGTTTCTTTGAGGTTAACGGCAGTCGATGTGTGAATTTGATCTGGATTTGTGGCTTGAAAATAATGTGCTTAGAATTCCGTGGACAATGACAACCAGAAGGGTGAATTTGTATCTTTTACGACAGAGTAACGCGCGTTTAACCGGCCGTATACGACGCATTTTGACAGTTTTCTTAAATACGGCATTCCGTCAAGCTAATAATACTGCGCATGTTTAAGACACAAACTCTAACGCCAAAGATAGGCGTGTTATTTCATAGCGTAATCCTCGTTAAGAGATGTGTCAGTCGCGGGAAAATTTGCGTATCGAATGACATCGCGTACAGACATCTAAATAATACGACAAAATCTTGGCATTTACGAACGCTTATATGTAAATGAAAACAAATAACTTTCTATATACCACTTATGTAAATCACAATTATCGACGAATCACAGAACATTTAAGACGATAGACTTCGCTTTTCGGCCCATACAAAAAGGACGCCCGGGAAAAAACACTTTTCTACATCGAAAATTGCACAAAAAGAATATATTTTTTTATACTGCCTTCTAGAGGGTGAAAACTATGTCGGTATGTTTTCGAATTTTCGATGCGTTTCGTATTAACGTAAACATTCACTGTCAATCATGTACGATTTATCAAAAAATATTATTCAAGGAAAAAGTGCTGCTAACTCAACTCTCATAAAGAATTATAAAATTATAAAAAGCTACCGACGTAGCTTCTTCTTTCTAAAAAATATGTATTTTTAAAATTTCAATTTCGTGAAAGTTTTGGTGTAGAAAAGTGTATTCTCCATAAACCCCTTTTCGAGCGATTTCTGTAGGTAAATTTGAGCGTTGTCTCATTAGCACATTTCGCATTTGCATGTATTGTAAGTGTGCGTGCGCTTATTGTGAGCGGGACAGAATGACAGACGCGGGTGTTCCGCGTGTCGTTCAAAGTCTAGCCTCTTAAGATGTTTAAATAACAATAATTTTTCAGAGTTTTCCAGTCATCTTATTTCCACCAATCATTCTTTTAACAAGGACACGGGGGTTAAAATTCTTCACCGTAATAATAAAAGCAAAAAATTAGATAACTTAGAAGCACTTGAAATTAAAATACCCTAAATATTAACGCTAGTATATTGAATAACTAAATTAATTTATCTTTTAGTCTCATTCTAGATATATTTCCAGCGAACCTCTCTGTTGATGCCGGAATTCCCGCAATTATCCCTCCCCCTTTGTTAATCTCCCACTCAACCACCTAAAATATATATTTTTTATAATGTATCTGTCAATATTTTGTATCATAAGTTAGTTTTAATATTCTCCTGACGAAGGAAGGGTTCTTCGGAAACCGGTAGAGTTTAATTGAAATTAAAGGTTAAAAACGTATAGAAATTAAAGGTGTCTAAAACAAATATATATGATAACGGAAATGTATGTAATCCGTCATTGTATTCAATTCCTAGGAAATGTATGTAGTTCCTAAAATCGCCCGGAAATGTGTGAAATAAATTATATTAGGAAATCTATACATTTCCTAAATAGAAATCGGAAATGTAAAACATTTAATAATAATATAACTAGGTATAAAGGGGCACTTTCTTTTGTATCACAAATCATGTTACACAAACCTAGCGTAGCCGCTAAACTACTTGAAAACTGGGATGTTTTTCTTGCCTTGACGCGAGTAGGCGCTATAAAGGGGGCACTTTTTTTGTACCACAAACCATTTTAATTACTTAAATAACACACTGATGACTTACCAAATGAAAGTTTAACTTTGTAAGAATATAACAAATAAAACAAAGTGTTTTATTACAGAAAGCATTCTATTTATACATTTCCTAATACGATATTGGAATTGTATACAATTCCTAGGAAATGTATACATTTCCCAGGATATGTATGTATTAAATAATTTTTAAAACAATATATATTTTTATAACTTTTCCTAAATAGCTTCGGAATTGTGTATACTTCCTAGGAGTATACAATTCCAAGATTTCATACATTTCCGGTAACATATATATTTTTATATTTTGGTTACAGAAATGAGCATAAGACACGGTTTTGCATTCAAATGTAATTTAAAAAAAAAAATCAGTTAGAATCTTGTCCAACTAAGGTGAATAGGTTATGCATAGTGAATGTAACTTACAGTAAGATTCATCGCTAAATTAATCTAACATATATATAATTGTATCCATATCAAATCTATTTCTCCAGCGACTAAAGTAAATAAACCTAATGATATTTTGTAACTAGCATTTCGTGGAAAGCTCTTGAAGTAAGTTGAAATAATAATATTGGTTTAGCAGAATATAGTGCACAGATAACGAATAGTATATCAGGAAGTTAGTTGCTCAGAGGAATGCATTTTCCAAAAATACTCCACTTAACCTAACCGACTGCTGCATATCTCGTTGCACATGGCACTTGTAAAAATATTATCGACTGTGTTTTGGTACAACCCTTCAAGTCACATTTTTTGGGAATATTATTTTAAGATGTTTTTTTTTTTAGGTTACGAAGATATGTTTTTTTTTTTACAGTGATACCTCACAATAGTCCCAACTGCTCCCTTCTGGAGCAAGTGAGACTAGGGATGTCGAAAGTGGAAAAAAGTATCGATATATCAATGTATCGATATTTATTAAAATATCAACGACGTCGATATATCGAGGAAAAAAAATCGATATATCGATATATCGGTCAAATGTTTAGATTGTACGTTTTAAAAATTAAAGTGTTCATATACACAATGTGTAAAAATGAAAGTGTATATTTACACAATGTACATTATTTTAATCAGGCGCCTCCCCCCCCGAAATTGAAAAAATATCGATTTTGATACAATTTTCGATATTGGATATTTTATATCGATATATCGGTTCAAAATATATCGGGTAAAAATATCGATATATTTCATTGAAAATATCGATATATCGATACTTTTTCAACAAGCCTAAGTGAGACTATGGCATCCCCAATTAAGGTATGTTATGAGGCTGAAGGTAAGTGGGGAAGGGAAGGAGACGAGGAAGAGGAAGGTGGGGAAGTACCTGGCTATTCAGATATAGTCACTAAACACGGCTAAAGCCATTATTAAGCAACGTTTCAATTCTGAATGGTGGTCTTATACCAGGGCGATACTGAGAGTATCTTCCACTCTGGAACGTGCCGCAAATATAACGTATATTATTTTCAATTTATTAATTGTGAAATAACACAAATTAATCAAATAAAATTTATTTGCGCACGCCGGATTCGAACCCGCGACCTTCCGAATGGGAAGGAATGCTACTAGAGACCCAGAAAACATGTACGTTTTATTTAACTCACTGCAAATTTTTGTGCATTATAATTGATTTGGTCGTGTTTATGAGTAATCTGTATATTGTACCAGACATAGGGTACACTTTTGCATATAACTGCATTCTCAATTTGGATTTTTCGTAGATGTCTGACTAATCAACTAAACGGTGGAAAAGTGACGATTTGATGCAAGATTGATAGCAGATATTGGGTACAGGGTTCACGAGTATATCGGGCAAGTCAGCTGGCGGCTGGTATGAATGTACGGTCAATAGTATGTGTGGCGCGACCCCCGCGAATGAGTTTTTAATAGCCCGGGTGAGCGTTGCCAAGCGGCGTTGTCAATCCAGCGGCAAATCCCTCACATGGGCTCAGAATGAAAGGGGAACAAGTACGGGCCAATGTTTTACGACCAAATGAACGAATACAATATCTCGAAATCGATGAGTTTGGCAAGAATAAACATAATTGATATAATTAAGCATAGCCACCGGAAAATGTACTATAATATCGAGCAGGATATAAACAATATTGAACCCAAATCTACTTACACGCAAACTCCAAAAAACTGGATCCCGATAATTCCGGAAAAATCATCAAATTAAAGGACAAAATGACATCTTATAATAATAAAGAAGAAGGAAATATTCAATCGACGACCGCCAGTCAAATCAAAACATGCTGTTTAAAAACAAAAAAACAACATAAACGGGTAGATGACGTAACTCTCTACAAACAGTTGGGGACAGAAAAAAACAAACTTCAATTTCGTTCCTGTACCTAAATATTAGAAGCCTGAAAGGAAAAGTCGACGAGATCCTTTGCTTATTAAAATCAATTGACTATAAGGTTGACTATAAGGCAAAGCTTCCTAATGTGTAACTTGTACTTTCTTTTGTATCTATAAATAAATAAATAAATAAAATAAATAAGATCAACATCATACTTATGTCAGAAACCTGGCTCAAAGAAACGGACATACCATTCAAGCCAGGGACACACACGGCGTTATAAGCGCTAGCGTTATTTGGCTTGGCCTATTTCAGCATATTCCTCGCAATGCATTCCAATCGCAAATGTATGGCGAGCGATATGGTGAAGTAGGCCAACCCAAATAACGCCGGCGCTTTTAACGCTGTGTATGTCCCTGGCTTCATCAATATCGAAGGCTACAAACACGAAGCGTCCTGCCGACCTGAGGGCATCGGTGGTGGAGTGTCCATATTTATTGAGGAGAACTTGGAATATGGCTTAATCGACAATATAGTGGATCCAGACAACAACTTTCTCTGGATACAGTTAAACAAACTTAATTTAAACATTGGAGTTATATATAAAAAAACAACTTTCAAGATTTTATAGATAAGTTAAACATACAACTAAAAACTCACAAAAGGTCCATAATACTGGGGGATTTTAATATCAATTTACTTGATTCCACAAACACACATACTTGTAAATATACAGAAACTATAAAGTCAAACAATTTCACTATAATGAACAAAGTAAACTAAATACATGCAACACGTATCACAGAAAATACCAACACCATTATTGATCACATAATCTCAGACATAAACATTTCATAACAAACTGATAACAAACTGTGATACCTCAATATCTGATCACAACATACTGATCCTCGACATACTTCACACCTACACTAAAAAAACTCACAAAAATCCTCCTATGAATATACAAAAATCGATTATGATAAACTAGAGGAGGATATCCGACAAAACGCCTTTACTATAAACAATAATGAGGACTCGGATCTGAACTATGATAATCTTGTAAACTACCTCACAAATAAAATTAATTCCAATAGCACCACTAAAATTATAACAAAAAATATAAATGACCCAGACTGGATAACCAAAGACCTTATAAAATTAATCAATAAAAGAAATAAACTACACCTGAAATTAAAAAGACAACCAAACAACACTTTATTGAAAACAGAATTCCTAAAATTAAGAAATAACGTCACTACAGAAAAACGAAACTTAAAACAAAAACACTACAGTGATCTCTTTAAAAAATGCGAAAATAACAGTAAAAAAACCTGGAAGTTGATGAATAATATTCTTAAGAACCAGCCAAATGCTTCGAATAATGTTTGTACTAAACTAATAATTAATGACGAAATAATTACTAATAATGTAGAGATATGCGATAACTTTAACAACTTTTTTTGTAACATTGGCTCATCCTTAGCGGACAATATACGTAACAAAGTCGCACACAAACCAGCCAACGAAATAACCTTAGTACATGATAGTATAGAATCTTTGTATCTTCAACCTACAACAGAATTAGAAATAAGCAAAATATTAAAATCATTAAAATCAAATGCGAGTGCCGGTTACGATAAACTCAAATATAAGACATTGCTAAGTCTCTCTACGGAATTGGTTCCTATATTATCAAAATTAATTAATCAATGTTTTAAAGAGGGAACTTCTCCAGACAGCTGTAAAATTGCCAAGGTGATACCAATTCACAAAGGTGGGTCTAAAACAAATACCTCAAACTACAGACCCATCTCAATCTTACCAATCTTATCTAAAATATTTGAACGTGAATTTTACGAAAGATTGAACAATTTTCTGGTAAAAAAATCATTCTTTTATAAAAAACAATATGGCTTTAGGAAAAAATCGAACACACTTGCGGCAATAAATGACTTAATCAGTAAACTTCGGAGCGGCATTGATGGAGGTAATTATATATTATCTATACTAGTTGACCTTCAAAAAGCCTTTGTTACAGTAAGCCATGATATACTTCTCAAGAAACTTGAGAAAATTGGTGTAGTTGGTCCTGCTCTTAATCTATTCAAATCATATCTTAGCAATAGAAAGCAATTCGTTAGCATTAACAATCATAATAGCAAGCATCTTCCAATAAACTATGGAGTTCCGCAAGGATCCATACTAGGACCATTACTGTTCCAAATTTACATCAATGATATTTCGCAATTAGACATAAATGGTGAAATTTTTCTGTATGCGGATGACACTGCAATATTCTACTGGGGTAAAGACCTAAACATCTTACTAGAAAATGCACAAAGTGACCTAGAAAAAATTTGCAGTTGGCTCCAATCAAATATCCTAACAATGAACATAAAAAAAACAGGATACATGGTTTTAAGCTCAACCCGTAAGATAATTCCTCCTCACGTACCCTTAAAAATTGAAAAGGATGATATGCAAATCCTGATAAAGGAAAAATATCTTGGGCTGTGCATCGATAAGCATCTAACTTTTAAAAACCATATCCAAGATGTTAAAAATAAAATCACACCCTTAATCAACGTTTTTAGCCGATTATCTTATCTATTACCAATTAAATTTAAAAAAAGTTTATATTATAGTCTCGTACACTCACATTTAAATTACTTAATTGAAATCTGGGGAAATGCGTATGAAACATACATTAATGAATTACAGATAATTCAAAATAAACTAATCATAAAACTATTTCACTACGAATCCAAAACATCACCAAAAAAACTATATTTGGAAACCAAACTGTTAACATTAAGAAAACTATATGAATACAATATATGTCTCCTTATATACAAAATAAATAATAAACTCATTCATACAAACACAGAATTCATTAAAACGTCCCAAGTACACAAACATTTTACACGACAACACGATAACAGACATTTAAACACTATTCATACTAACTACGGTAAGCAATCTATCAGTTATGAGGGGGGCAATTTATATAATTGCCTTCCAGTTGATATTAAAAACGAAAAAAGTGTCTGTAAATTAAAAAAAAAATTATTCATTTTTATTTACAAAAAACAATGTAGTGAAAATGAATAATATTGAAAGTGAATGAATAGTATTGTAATATATTGTATGATAATATGTTGTATGATAATATAATGTTATGCAAATTCTAGTTAAGTAAGTGAAAATGTTATTTTCTTTTTTTGAATAAAAAAAAAAAAAAAAAATAAACGAACATAAAAATTGTTATTATGCGGTGTATTTCACAATCCTTTGCCCGAGGGCTTTGTCTCACGGCTGTGGTTTGTCGATGCTAGGTTGAAACAACCCAATTTTTCGGTGAATGACGGTTTGAAGGAAATTCATAAGTGAAATTTTCCGATACAACTGGCCAAGTAATAAAACTAATAAAAATATAAAATCAACCATTTCCCATAGGCATTCTACGGCCTCCGTGGTCGAAAGGCAAGGCTCTCAAGGCAAGGGTTCAAATCCAGGCTTACGCAGGTAAATTTTAATGTGAAAACACAAATTAATCATTAAAAATTATATAAGGTATATTTGCGGCACGTTCCAGAGTGGAAGCTACTTTCAGTATCGCCCTGTTATAAGACCACCATTCATAATTGAAATGTTGCTTGAAATGGCGTTAGCCGTGTTTGGTGACTAGATATGAATAGCCAAGTACTTCCCCAACTTCTTCCCCTCCCACTTACCTTCAGCCTCACAGCATTCCCCATTCGGGGATGTCATAGTCTCACTGGCTTCAGGCGGTTGGGAGCAGTGGGGGGACGCTTGTGCGGTATTCACAACCAACATAAAAATGTGTAACTACTAGAATCACGATGGCCCTGAATCTGGAGTTTTAAAAAGAAGCTTTAATTGATTAGATCTAGTGAAGTACTCTTTTAACTCGACCGTTTTGCATTTCATCTGTGTAAATTTGTTTGTGCTTTCCGGCCTTGTTGAAGGCCAGCATACAAAAAATATATTTTTTCAATGCGACGTAAAATATTCGACAGTTCTCACCTTTCTTACAAATTCAATTTTTATAACATTTATTACAAAAATTACATCAAAATAATGTAGATAAAACGAACTTCCTAATAATCACTCAAATATATGCTTTCCACAATGGATTTATATAAAAAACAATGAATAAATATAGACCTCGAATGTGACAGCTATCATATTATCAAGCGGCAGCCATTTTGTCCGCCATCTTTGGTGCCCGGCGTGTCTTTAGCAATTAATATGAATTATTCGGAGTAGCTAAATGCTATCCAGCAATTCGTAATGTCAAGAACGAGAATGGCCCAAGCGATTCTGACCTTGTTCTTTATACATAAGGGGCAAAATCGATTCAAACATCCGGACCCGCCGGGGGGACTGCGGCCTACGAGAGGTTAAGTCGGTAGCCATATTAATGGTTCAGTAAAGATTCTTTTTTCAAATGTGAAATCGCCATGTTTATAAAAAGTTACTTATTGACATTTTTAATATTTTAGTACCTAACTGCGCGAATAAAGTTTGAAGAAGAATTGTCATTGAGATACTGGCGTTGATTTGGACAAATTGTGTAATTCCTAATTTGAAAGTTAAAAAATCTTGCATATATGTAGATATATGGTTTTTAATTAAATAGGTAGGTATTTAAGTACATACTTCCAAGTCTTATGTTTTTGATTTATTACAAGAAAAAATAGAAACGTTCACAGAACTTACTAGTTTAGAAGGTGGAAAGTCATTTAAAATTGCTTTAGCCGTGTTAGTGGCCCAATCGAATCTGAATAGTTTGATATTTCATATCTTAACAACATACCAATTGAAAACTCTACAATATTAATTGGAATAGAAATAGAAGCAGATGTTAGATGAACATGAGATGAACACGCCACGAGATGAAATAACTAAACTGAAATCCAGAAAGACGAATCAGCTAGCTCTAAAAATACATATTATCATCATCAATATCTATGGAATTTGTTTGTGCTTTTCTAGTCCAAAACATCAATCATCAATGACCAATGTTTAATTTTTATTATTATTATTACTAGTAAACTTGCCCCGCTACATTCCCGAGCCTGCCCACACAGCGGCGCGCGTCAGAGCTAAACTGTACCACGAATATAATTAGTTCGTTGACGATAAATAATATTAAAAAATACCACGTGGGTTTTGACTGTTTAAGAGCCATTGACCAGCGGTTGAGAATAAAAGTTTAAAAATGCTTGCAACTGTATCAATTTTTTAAAATTAAAAATTTAATGTGGATTTATTTCATTCAAAACTTGCTTTAATATATATCTACATTCAAGTAAGCAATAAAAATCGTGTACTTCTTGTAAGTATTTTTTGATTATAAATATTCTTGATTTTTCAATAATGTCTAAACAAAATGAGTGTGTAAAATAAATCTGAAATATTTTAGTCTGTAAGACCTTAAATAAATAGAAAAACTGAGGTATTTTCGTCACAAAACACGTTCTCGGATTTATTTTTTAATGATTTTAATTAAACTAAAATTAAAATTCTGAAAAATGTGTTTACTAGATTATGTATTGATTTATTTTGTTGTATGATTATATGATTTAAAATATATGTCGTTTGAAAATTGAACAAATCTGCCAACGACCAACGGTATAACCTTAGTATATAAAAAATCAACTTAGGTTTTCAAAATTTAAAAAATGCGTTTACCAGATAAAATAACAATCTTTCAAAATCAATTTATGTTTTTTTTTTGTAAAAAAGAGTGAATACGTCTAGAATTTGGTTTAAAAAGGACTAATTTTCGGTATTCTCTGGTAATATCCTCTTAATATGCGCGTTTTTTGTCGTCACAGAAACACACTTGGCTGTTGGGTAATCGTAACAGTAGTTTTTTTTTCTTTCTAAACGTTTCTAGTTTAAATACAGTACCATAACATGCAAGTTTTCTTGACAAGTCTAAGATTCAATTTCAAACAACATTATCTACGATAGGTCCAATTATCTACTAGGGCCTCGGCCATATTTTATCAGAAGGTTAAAATATTTCTGCTTTGCACTTCAATATAAATAAATGGAACTTTTCTGAACGCTTCCGAAAACGAAAAACTGTTTTTGAAAGGTGATTAAATAGGCACGCTTTCAAATGTTATAATTCGAAATATAAAAATTTGGCATGCAAACCTAAAAAAGTTTTGAAAATAGTTCACCTTAGGTTTTTTTTTAACTTAAATTATTGATAACGAAAAAAATCAAAACGTATACATATTTTATTATACACATGTATTAAAAATGATATTGTCACCTTGCCCTTTGGTTGCTCCATGTAACAATAATTAATAAAAAATCTCCAAAGTTTTATAACTTTTTTCAAATTACGGTCGGTAAATTTGGATTCATAAAGGTGTACATTTTAATTATTTTGCGATTAACTTTAAGATTTGAATATAAAGCGTGGTGTTTTCTTATTCTAACACCGTTTAGGTTTTAGATTATGAGAGTAAAGGAGACTCACAGTAAAATACAAAAAAAAAATCTCTCAAAGACAAACCCCCCAGCCTTTTGTGCACTTTTTTTTTGTTATGTTGTGTTAATGTTTTTAATGTTGTAATGTTCAATAATGTTTGGGTACAGTAAAATGTTAAATCTAAAATATAAAAATTAATTGTTCGTTCGTTTGTTTTTCTAAGAATGTATTCAGTATCACATGGTTTATATTCTGTATGCAACAACGATATGTTTGTCTCTTTCTATTCTCTTTTCCAATTTCTTGAACATTACCCACAGTGGAGATGTCATAATCCCACTGGTTCTGTATAGATGCGATACTCGCATGAAAACTGAAAGAAGTAGGTACAGGCAAATGAGGTCCCTGAAACCATTTGTGGCAAAATCACGTTTGATAGATTAACACATGAGGAGTGTGAAATGCAAGGCATGTACGCGTAATAGAAAAATAAACATCGATTTACTTTGAAGGTTCAAAGTGATACATTATGTCTTTAAAATCCTTGGGCGTCAAACACGTTGTTCCTACGTGCATCCGGTAATTTATTATTTTGTAATTTACGTTTATATTTCTTAATAGTAGAGCAATAAATAAAGTAGTAGTTTTTTGAACGGTATACCCCACGTTCTGTTCTATCTTATATGATAATTTAGCGCCCTTAAGATGTTTTTTCACAAAAACGGCGCTCTACAAATTTTGCAATTTTTTTTTTTATGTCACCAGATTTTATGTCCGGGTTAAATCTTCCCCATAGGAAAAACTAAACCCTTCCACACACTTTTCCACAAATTATCATCTAGTCAATCCACGCTATGCAAGTGTATTATATAAGTATAATTAATACAAAACAATACAAGAACAACATGTTAACCTACCAGTCTATCAAATGGGAAAATAATTCACCGACTCCAGATATTTTCATATCAGAGGGTTCGGCTCGGTAGAACTCCTAACTGGACCGATACATCCTACTGATCCCTCAATATTTGATACTGTGAATCAAATATAAAAATAAATATAATATAAAGCGTTTGATACTGTGAATCACGATATCCTACTCACTAAACTTGCCCAGATGGGTTTTTCCCTTCGGATGTTAAAGTTTTTTTTTAATAGTTACCTCAAGAACAGAAAACAATTTGTCAAACATGGAATCTTCCAATCTGCTGAATTTCTTGTTTTTTCTGGGGTTCCCCAAGGATCAATCCTAGGGCCTCTTCTTTTTCCCATTTTCATTAATGACATTGCTGGAGTCATTCGTTTTTCACGCTTTTTGCTGTTTGCCGACGATCTAAAATTATTTCTTTTAATAAGAAATATTGAGGACTGCCTGCGCCTTCAAGCTGATGTTGATAACATTTCAGAATGGAGTCAACGAAACCAGCTTCATTTCAATGTCTTGAAATGCGTAGTTCTGACTTTTACCAGAGCATTTATTCTCACCTACCACAGGTACACTATGCTCGGTCATAATCTCAAACGAGTTTCAAATATAAAGGATCTTGGGATTATGCATGAAAGTAAGTTAACATTTCGTCCACATATCGAAGGAATGTGCAAGTCGGCCCTAAAAATGTTAGGGTTCGTTATCCGAACTGTCCGAGTTTTTCGAGATACCCATGCTCTTAAAGTTTTATACTTCTCCCTGGTCCGCAGTAGGCTGGAGAGTGGGTCGCTTATCTGGAATCCTCATGAGGTGGGATGCTCCCTCATGTTGGAGAGGGTTCAAAAAAAGTTTCTAAGATTTCTCTACATGAGGGAGTACGGCCACTATCCGTGGCTCTACCCGACAAACTTTCTTTTAGGCATGCTGGGACTTCACTCCCTGCAGCTCAGAAGAGAGGGGTATGCCGCTACCCACCTATTCAGACTACTGCGAGGCGATGTTGTGAACTCAGCCATTTTGGAGCGCGTGGGTCTCTATGTTCCAGATGACTATCTTAGACAGCGTCATCATAGATTATTCTACCTTCCTGCCTGTAGAACTAATCTGCCAATGGTTCTCCCGGTAGGGAGGAGTATATTGCTCCTGAACCTAATCTCCTCCGAGATTGATATATTTGGCGTCGGTAAGGAGAGATTCAAAAGAGAAATTCTTTCGATTCTTGAAAGAATCTCTCCACATTGACGAAATCATCACCACTGCCTGCAATTTTTTTATTCTTTGAAATTGCTACATTCTTTGAAATTTCTTTTACATATAAACTATTTTTTGTAATATATTTATATGAAATTATTTCTTACATGTAATAAATTTAAATTTGTAATTGTGTAAGAAATCAATAAAAATATTTTTATTATTATTATTATATAAAAAACTGAAACTTTAAATTGACTGATTTTTTCATTTTTGTGTATAAATTCTTTGACCAATCTAATACGCCTAAATTTTGAATAAGAGAGCTAGGTATAATGCCAGTAGCCGAAATAATAAATGGTAATATTTTTATAGTTTGAGAATGCCAAATTCCTTTAATGCTTTAATGAATGCCAATTTCCTAAATTTGTATATTTTCTCATTTTTTCAGAAAAAGATTTTTCAATATTATGATATAAGTTATTTTTTAAATTTTGTCATGTAAAACTATATCGGGTCAATTATGACTAATTGTTCTGTCTGTTAGTATAGTTTTATCATAGTATATTTTTAAAAAAATCATTTATATCTAGTATATTTGCGGCACGTTCCAAAGTGGAAGATATCCTCTACCGGTATTGCCCAGGTGCAGAACCACCATTCAGAATTGAATCGTGGCTTGAAATGGGTTTAACCATGTTTGGTAACCAGATCTAAATAGCCAGGTACTTCCTCTTTCCCGTATCTTTCCCATCCCCACTACCTTCAGCCCCACAACATAGCATTTGGGATTCTTGTGTGGTATTCACATAAATTAAAAATAATTTGACAATATTTCAATTTCTCCTACTGTCATACATAACTGGAGAACTTAGCTAATAGAGAATTGAACCCACGACTTCGAAATGGGAACCCTTGCTTTAGACCGCTCGATCAACTAATCCAGTGTACCCCTTCCTTTCGCTATAAACAAACACTTTTCACCATCTCAACGATGCCACAGGCCTGGAGGGAAGTTTCACAGGCTCCAGAGTAATTAATTTACCGAACAAAACGTGTTCATCTTGGGATCTATTTTAGAATTCATCTCTTCCGACAAGTAAATTAAACGCCTGCTTTCGGTTCTAATATACTCGGTACGAACAATTAAATTATTCGCTGACTGTCTATCGAATAGTCTGTTTGTATTGTACAATGCAGCCACGGTTGTGTCACCTCAAAGCATTGACATAAATTACCTTTGTGGCCCTTGCTTTATTTCATTTGAGTCCTAAGGAAAAAAAAACCCTGACAGTCTAATGCATCTTTGGGGATGCTGCGTGGAGGGTCTTTACAGGAAGACGAAGGGGAATGAAATTATTTTCGTTGTTTGTTTTTTTTTGGGGTGTTATGCCGTGTTGTGCTACCTCCTTCTTTAGTCGACGTTTCGGACAGCGTTGCAGTGTCCATCATCAGGGCAGATCCGTCGATGTGAAATTGTTGTGTTAAGTGTGTGCTTATTTACTTGGAAGCGATACCGTGTCGTCAGCTTCAATCCACTACGAGCTGGTAGGTATTTAAGAAGAAAGTGAACTACTTTGAAAGTAAACTACTTTGATGGACACTGCAACGCTGTCCGAAACGTCGGCTAAAGAAGGAGGTAGCACAACACGGCATAACACCCCAAAAACAAACAATGAAAATGATTTCATTGCGTGAAAATCTAAAAGCGTATCGGGAATGAAACTAGTTTGAGGGTTAGGTAGGAATCTAAGGGTTACTGGATCCATGAGTGACGGACGTACGAATTCAACCCTCTCACGCTGTGGGTCGAGGGAGTCCTGCTGGAGAGGTATAGGTTAGGTCTCCCTTAACCAGTCTCTCCTCCCATTAGTCAGTATTTTGTGGGTCTCACCATTATTTAATGTGTAAGAAAGATATGAACCTATTTCTTATTGCATTTTTTGTATAGTGACTAGGGATGCAACGATATATCGGAAAACCGATAAATATCGATGTATCCACCCCTAATAATATTGATATTTATCGATATCGAAAAACTTATAAAATCGAAAAAAAAAAATACCGAAAAATCCGCCCAAATTAAAATACCCTCAAAAGGAACAAGGAAACCGGCTACAAGGAAACAGACTGTCAAAGTTACTATTTTTATGTTTGATTGCATGTAAAAACCGTACAAAATACTGGAATTAATGTTTTTTAAATACATTTATGTAACACACACGCCCACACCACTCCTCCTTAGTTTGCTCCCCTCGGCCTTATGGGAAGCTCTATCTCTGCCTTACTCTGATCACCTCTCAATTCGATACCAATGGTCCATTTCATTGGTTAGTGCAGCTAGGTATATTGATTAGTTTGTTGGTTGCAGATGAGATGAGATTGTTTATGACATCTATATTACCTGTAAACTGTCAGATTCATTTATTGACAAATCGCTGACAGGTACACGCCACGCCACTCCCCCTTAGTTTCTTCCTCTCGGCCTTATTCCATCTATTATGTTCCATCCCTTCCTTACTATTGTGGTCAGCTCTCAATTCCATACCAATGGAACAATTCAGTAGTTAGTATAGCTAGGTATGTTGGTTGGTTGGTTGTTTGCAGATGAGATTGTTTATGACAACTATATTACCTGTAAACTGTCAGATTCATTTATTGACAAATCTCTGACAGGTACACGCCACGCCACTCCCCCTTAGTTTCTTCCTCTCGGCCTTATTCCATCTATTATGTTCCATCCCTTCCTTACTATTGTGGTCAGCTCTCAATTCCAAACCAATGGAACAATTCAGTAGTTAGTATAGCTAGGTATGTTGGTTGGTTGGTTGTTTGCAGATGAGATGAGATTGTTTATGACATCTATATTACCTGTAAACTGTCAGATTCATTTATTGACAAATCTCTGACAGGTACACGCCACGCCACTCCCCCTTAGTTTCTTCCTCTCGGCCTTATTCCATCTATTATGTTCCATCCCTTCCTTACTATTGTGGTCAGCTCTCAATTCCATACCAATGGAACAATTCAGTAGTTAGTATAGCTAGGTATGTTGGTTGGTTCGTTGTTTGCAGATGAGATGAGATTGTTTATGACATCTATATTACCTGTAAACTGTCAGATTCATTTATTGACAAATCGCTGACAGGTACACGCCACGCCACTCCCCCTTAGTTTCTTCCTCTCGGCCTTATTCCATCTATTATGTTCCATCCCTTCCTTACTATTGTGGTCAGCTCTCAATTCCATACCAATGGAACAATTCAGTAGTTAGTATAGCTAGGTATTTTCGGTTGGTTGGTTGTTTGCAGATGAGATGAGATTGTTTATGTCATCTATATTACCTGTAAACTGTCTGATTCATTTATTGACAAATCGCTGACAGGTACACGCCACGCCACTCCCCCTTAGTTTCTTCCTCTCGGCCTTATTCCATCTATTATGTTCCATCCCTTCCTTACTATTGTGGTCAGCTCTCAATTCCATACCAATGGAACAATTCAGTAGTTAGTATAGCTAGGTATGTTGGTTGGTTGGTTGCTTGCAGATGAGATGAGATTGTTTATGACCTCCGCAATGCGGTGTTAATTAGGTGCATGTAAACTTCTTCCTCGCACCGTCCCAACTCATTGCCTAGGTAGGCTGTTGGGGTCGGCTCTTCTCGTTCTCAGGTTGTAGCTTCTTCGGTTCTGAGTATCGCTTTCATCCAGGCCGTTTCTCTATAGGATTTTGGAGCATTGAGTCATCCGGGAGTTCTTTGGTCTACCTCTGGATGACTGTCGATGAAGCTCCATAGACATTGCCTGCTTCATTGTGTGGTCTGATGGTCTCCGTCTTATGTGCCCATACTATCTCAACTGTCGCTCCTCAAGCTTACTGTTTATGTCCGTGACACCCAGGCTACCACGAATGCGTGAACTTTTGATCTGGTGCATGTAAACTGTCAGATTCATTTATTAAAAAATCTTTGACAGGTACATGCTACGCAACTTCCCCTTGCTTTGTTCCCCTCGGCATTATAGGCAGCTCTATCCTGGTGAAAACCTCTCAATTCGATACCAATCGAACATTTCTACGGTTAGTATAGCCAGATATTTAGTTGGTTGGTTGCTTGCAGGTGAGATGAGATTGTTTATGACATCTATATTACCTGTAAACTATCAGATTAATTTATTGACAAATCGCTGACAGGTGCATGCCACGCCACTCCCCCTTAGTTTGTTCCTCTCGGCCTTATGGGCAGTTCCATCCCTTCCTTACTATAGTGGTCACCTCTCAATTCCATACCAATGGAACAATTCAGTAGTTCGTTGGTTGCTTGCTTGCAGATGAGATGAGATTGTTTCTGACCTCCGCAATGCTGTGTTAATTAGGTACCTGTAAACTTTCAGATTCATTTATTAACAAATCGCTGACAGGTACATGCCACGCCACTCCCCCTTAGTTTGTTCCTCTCGGCCTAAAGGGCAGCTCTATCCCTTCCTTACTATGGTGGTCACCTCTCAATTTCATACCAATGGAACAATTCAGTAGTCCGTTGGTTGCTTGCTTGCAGATGAGACGAGATTGTTTATGACCTCCGCAATGCTGTGTTAATTGCGTTGAGCGATGCGCTTCTCCTAGTGCCAGGAAACTAGGGGACCAGGGTCGAATTGGGATGAACTGCTCATAACGCGCTCCTTTTTATTTTTATTTTTTTTTTATTTTATTTATTAATAAGAAAAAGATTTTACATACAGGTTGGTTATATATTGACAAGTTATACAATTATACATAATTATTCTACTACTCCATAAGGTGAGCTCAAAGAGCTCGTGTTTATGGGAGGAGTATTTACAGCAAAAAATAACGTTCTAATTAAATTTGTAATCAATAATCAAAAACTTATAAGATAAATACAAACATTATTAATATAAAATTATATAACATTATTAACATAGGTTTACAATTTAGAAAGAAATTTTGCTTTGCTTCAACCTTCTCGTTTCCGATTGCATTGTCAGTGACAGTGATCGCAAATTCATCAAGACATTCTAATGAATCAATTTAATTATCAGATAAGCCAAATATCAGTGGTACATCGATTTAGATTTCTTTTGAGAGAGAGAAATTTCTTTACAAGAATCCTATTTTTAGAATGACCTAAAAATTGGATATATATACCTACTGAATAAAAAAATATAAATAGGTGTCATACTTTGAAATAATCTTATCTTTTATGTAGTACCACGACAACAATTTTTTTCCAACAATTTTAACGAATTTTCGTTGTTCGTTTTTGGGGTGTTGTGCTACCTCCGTCTTTAGTCGACGTTTCGGACAGCGTTGCAGTGTCCATCATCAGGGCAGATCCGTCCATGTGAATTTGTTGTGTTAAGTGTGTGCTTATTTACTTGGAAGCGATACCGTGTCGTCAGCTTCATTTCAGAAGAAAGTGAACTACTTTAAAAGGGGAATTTCGTGAAAGCGCAGTATTTACGTTAGCCTGGGGTCCGTCCACGGAGAAATGTAACGAAATGTCCAACGAAAGTAGCGTCATCTTGTGGCGAATTCTAGAATTAGAAAAACCAATCTGAAGCGAATGTAGCCAATATCAAGGTGTAAACAAATGGTTTTATACTTTTGTATTGTATTATTATATGTTATTAAAGTATACTTAGACATGGTTTTTTGCGGTTAGCTTTGGTGTAGCCGTAGATGTAGAGGAGGGAGGGTTCGTGGGAGGAGAAATGAGGGTGGGGGGAGGTGGAAGGAAAACGCAGGACGGGGCAAAGGCGTACTCTCGGGAATATCTAGACTTATTTACTACCTACCTACTGTAAGTTTTATTTTTTTTTTAATTAATTTTTTTTATTTAAAGTATTATTAATAATTCATAAAATATTATTAAACACGTCATTCGTCGAAATGGCTCGCGAGCCGCACTTTGTGACCACTGAGCATAGTGCAATGCTGCACTAACTAACACTCAAACTCCAACTGGGTGCACGCTTCCGAATGTCCAAATCAAAAGTTAAAAGCTTTGAGGTCATGGGAACAAGCGTCTTTTGGACATTTTTCTGTTTTTATTGTATCCTAGCTCGAGAGGTCAGTGAACGCACAATCACGAATAATGTGAATTCACGACAGCTAAAATTTTTTAAAACGTTTCTCAAAACGCACGATGATAAATTATTAAATATCGTGTACTTCTTGTAAGTATTTTTTAATCATAAGTATTTATGATTTTTCAATAACGTCTAAACAAAATAAATGTGTAAATTTTTTTTAAATATTTTTGTTTGTAAGACCTTAAATAAATAGAAAAACTAAAGTATTTTTGTCTCCAAACACGTTCTCGGATTTGTTTTTTAATGATTTTAATTCAACTAAAATTAAAATTCTGAAAACTGTGTTGACTAGATTATGTATTGATTTATTTTCTTGTATGATTATATGATTTGAAATTTGGGTTGTTTTACGCCGTTCTTCCATGTAGCTATTTTCAAGCGACGCGATCGCCTGTACCTTCCATACTAATATTAGTGTTTGTGAACGCCGGTAGGCGCTACACTAGCAAAATAGTATGACAGATAGCGGGTAGTGGCGATTTAGGCGCTTGTAAGTAGCTGCGTGAACAAAGGACGTAATAGATAGAATCTATCGTTTGAAAATTGAACAAATCTGCCAACGACCAACGGTATAACCTTGGTATATTAAAAATACACTTAGTTATTCAAAATTTTAAAACTGCGCGTACCAGATAAAATAACAATCTTTCAAAATAAATTTATGTTTTTTTGTAAAAAAGAGTCAAAACGTCTCTAGAATTTGATTTAAAAAGGACTAATTTCCGCTATTCTCTAGTAATACAATCTTAAGAGGGCATTAATAATAATACACAATGTTGATGGATCTTGAAATGTCCTGGTTTAAATTAAGCAACCATATAAATTTATAATGTTTGATCGGCTTCATTCACATTCATACATCGTCTCACGCACTCGTTGTTTCCAAAGGTTCGCCCCAATTATTGTTATTGTTCTCCCCAATATTGTATATATTTATTTAGAGTATGCAGTCAGTTTAGGGAAAATATGGTGTATCTCCTTACACAAAATACAACAATGTGTTTCCGAAGGGGTGTGCATAGAGGATGTACCGCCGAACAACAAAAGTATAATACATATTTTTGCATTCAAATGCATCAAGTATAAAACTACTTTTCTATATACTGTATATACGAGCGTTTAAGTACAAAAAATCGACACTTATTATTGATGGTATTTTTGAAGTCGATTTTAGGTTTGAATTCTTACTAATATTATAATCGCGAATGTTTGTATGGATGTATGTGTGTTTGTTACTCTTTCACGCAAAATTTACTGAATGGATTTTAATGAAACTTTACAATAATATAGCTCATACATCAGAATAACATATAGGCTATAATTTATAAAGCTAGCTATTTATTTTCATTATATCGAAAATAATAAATAAGGAAAACCAAAGAACTCCTGGATGATTCAATGCGCCAAAACCTTAAGTAGAAACGGCCTGAATGAAAGCGATTCCCAGAACCGAAGAAGCTACAACCTGAGAACGAGGACAGCCGACCCCAACAGCCTACCTAGGCAATGAGTTGGGACAGTGCAAGGAAGAAGAAGAATAAATAATTATGGTTTAATATTTAGAAAATATTTAAATTAGTGAATTTATTTGAAGTACTCGCCTAATACTTTGAATCGATTCAAGAATTATACATATTTTAAATAAATAGGTTAAGAATTTTGGTATAAACGTAGATGGGACCTAGGAAAAAAAAATAGATTTCTCGAAGTACTAATCATGGATTTGACGAAGTCGCGGGCAGAACCTAGTTGGCAAATAATGCACAAAAAATCATTACTTTATAATAAACTAGCTGACCCGACCACGCGTTGTTATGGCTAACGTAACACAATGCCGTCTACTGGATGGTTAAATTGGCCAGTAGACGGCATATTGACTATGCCGTCAACTGGATGGTTAACCAACCAAGTGTTGTGTCAATAAATTAACTCACACCGCCATCTGTCAGAAACTTATGGAACTTACAAATAATTTCAAATCATTGTCCCATAACAAACATTTAATGAACATTAAATTCGCAATAATAAATATGAAGATAAATTCTATCTTTTAAGTTGGACCAAATTACACACAGTAATCAAAATTGAATCAAAATCGGTTAAGTAGTTTCGGTGTTTATCTTGAACAAACATCGCGAGATTTTTTATACATAAAGATATAATTTCGGGTCGTCAACTCACGGGTCACCCTTCTGTTACACCCAATGCGTACTGTATAGGGCCCGCAGATACTTTAATTGTACACAACTGCTAACCCTGTACAAATCGCAAGTGCGCCCCACTGTTGAATTTGGCAGCCATCTCTGGTCTGGAGCCCCGATGTACCTGAAAAACACCCTCGACTTTGTGCAGAAACGGGCGGTCCGCTTGATAGATTCTCCTGTCTTTACAAACGGATTGCAATCTTTAGAGCACAGGCGTCGGGTGGGAATGCTATCCTTGTTTTACCGGTATTTCAATGGAAGATGCTCCGATGAGCTAGCGTCATTGATCCCCTCGGCACCGGTGCATAGTCGGGAAACACGCCAAACGCGCGCCCAACATATGTACACAGTTGACATTTGTCACATGAGAACGGGACGCTTCTACGACTCGTTTTTGTGTTCAACAGCTCGGCTGTGGAACGATTTGCCGGCCTCTGTGTTTCCTCCTTCCTATAACATGGGTCTCTTCAAGACCCACGTTCACTCCTTCCTCTCCTCAAAAAGACCCTCCTCACAGCATCTTCAAAGATGACGTAGGCCCTGAGGGAAGTTATTTTCCTCAGGGCCTCCTGTGTGGAGTTAATATAAAAAAAATAAAAAAAATCTGTACATACTCAAGTGCTTATTTGATTTATCCGAAAATGCCAAGTTTTTCTCGGACGTCCCCGACTTTTTGTGTTTGTAGTTTATCGTTTTGAAATTAATATTTTTATGGTAGGCAAAAATGTTATTACTGCTTGTTTACGAACACGCAGTAAGTTGTAGTAATAAAAATACGATTTGAATAATGGATGGATTTGTCTCGCAAACATAACGCGTGGGAGTATAGGTTCTGGGTGCTTACACGCATCCTCTGAATAGATCCACCGATAGAAGTATGGCGTGGGCTTGTCCGTGTGCAAGAAGTAAGATCAATTTTACCTCACTTGATCAATGGACACCTGGTTATATTATGCATAACTTTTTCCCCATTAATGTATATTTCGGGCATTTTATCTACTTCAAATATGATCTAAACACGTGATATTTAAAACTTATGCGTATAAAGGGAACTAACATGATTTAATAGAGAAACATTGTACGATCGAGTGAATGGAATACCTAAATCGGGCATGTATGAAATTTTTAAGTATCGATTACTTCAATATGTCTTTAAAATCACATTTAAAGTATTAAAACCAATAAATAACTTATAATTATAACCTAAAATGTAATTAACCTTCATATTCAAATAACCATGTTTGTATACAATTTATGTAACTCTACGTCTGTCTCGACAGACAGGTTTACCCTAGTGAGACAGGCATTGAAAAAAAATAACATGTAATTATAATATATGTATAGATTAAATAATAAAAAAAAAATAAAAAATTATAACATCACCAAATGTTCTTATTCTGCGGATTTTTATTTCCCGCGTATAACTTCTAGCTCGAGAAATCGCTTTCCGGATTAACAACAGACGGAGCGCATAACTTCTCGCTCGTTAAGCGTTGGAGAACTCGCAATCTGCTTGCAGCGTCGCCACAGGCAAGCGCGTGTCATTTTTGTAACCACATACATAGTTTTGACGGAGTTCGATAGGTTGAGATTCTCCCCCCCCCCCCCCCCCCCCCCTCCGCAGATTGACATGGCAGCGTGTTTTGTACACTGTACGAATGCGAATGAAGAAAGTAGAGTGTGTCGCAAGACTGAAGTTGTTCGGCGGTCCGTCTTTTCTGTCTACTGTCTACCCCTGCGGGGAAACGGCGTGGTAGTTAGTTATTAGGCAAGTTCCCAAAACCGTGAAAAAGTTATAGATTTGAAAGTTTTATAACTTTCCAATTAAAAGTTCATAATTTTGAGATTTTTCTGTTATAGTGTTCTTTAGGCATATACTATTTTGGATTGGTAAAATTATTATAAAATAATAATTTATATAAATAAAGAAGAGTGTGCCAGTGTGGTCTTTTAAATATAATCTACAGTTTTATTCAGAGATTGATGAATTTTTGCACACTTGACCTTTAAAACGAGAGGGAATTCACTGTCGTCAACCTGAGATTTCTAAAAATCACCCCACCCCCTTTAACAAAATTTTGACACTTCTTGATGAAATATTTGCACACACCCAACATTTGTACACTGTTGTCTTTTGTCACACGAGTCTGAGTCGTTTGTGCGACTCGTCCTTGAGTTGAACAGCTCGACTGTGCCGGCCTCTGTGTTTTCTCTCTTCAAGACCCATGTGCACTCCTTCTTCAACTCAAAACGACCCTCCACACAGCATCCCCAGAGATGACGTAGGCCTTGAGAGAAATTATTTTGTAGAGTTGATTAAAATAACTCAGGTCCGGGGCATACGTTATTCCTATGTCTATCTACGTTAAATTGTCGTGAAAACAAGCTTATGTGCTCAAGCGGTTAAAAAAAAACTAATTGACGTTTTTTGTAGTATTTGTAAATATATATGTGGTTTAATGTAGATGTCGTTAGTACATGTAGTTTTAAGGTGTCTGCTTGTAGTTTTAAGGACGTTTGGGTCTGATAACCGAACGGTTATATTAGACGAAATCTTTCTATATCTTATTTCGTCGTTTCTATAAATTACTTTCTATATCTTATTTCGTTGTTTCTATAAATTACTTCCTATATCTTATTTCGTCGTTTCTATAAATTACTTTCTATATCTTATTTCGTCGTTTCTATAAATTACTTTCTATATCTTATTTCGTCGTTTCTATAAATTACTTCCTATATCTTATTTCGTCGTTTCTATAAATTACTTTCTATATCTTATTTCGTCGTTTCTATAAATTACTTCCTATATCTTATTTCGTCGTTTCTATAAATTACTTTCTACATCTTATTTCGTCGTTTCTATAAATTACTTTCTATATATTATTTCGTCGTTTCTATATATTATTTCGTAAACTCTACATAAAGCCTGGCCAATGCCGGGGACCTCAGCTGGTAACTTCATAATTGTCTTTGACCAAACTATCAATTTCGTCATCGACCTTTTTTTTCGCTAGAAGACAAATTATTGTCTTTATATAAATTAGTTGGTGTTTGTTAACATCACACACGTCTATTCATAGGTGTTCAGTGTGTGAGCTGATCTTGAGCGCTCGTCTCGCGATGTCAAGGTCATGGGTTCAATCTCCGGACGCGCCAGCTATTTTTACCTTTTTTTGTTCGCCTTTTTTAAACGTTGTGTTGATCAGCTGATGGCTTAGGTAAAATTTTGGTTTGATGTTGAAGTTGTGGAATTGTTGTATGAACTGAGATGAAATAAATACATTTGGAGTGGTAAACACTCTCAGTATCGCTTTGGTGAAAATCACAATGAAGAATCGAAACCAAAAACAAAAAAAAAAGTGACCGGTCAGTAGTTGAGTGGGCATCGCGCTTGGGTCCCACCCAGGCATTTCGTGTTCGATTCCTCGGCTGGCTAAGTCCTCCATCACAACACAAGCAACATCTTCCGCTTAGTGTGGTGGTAGTATGAGATTTTCAAATGTTGTTGGGTTATTCGTAACCCGGGAATGTTTGTTTTTCTTTAAAAAAAAAAAGAAACTTTCTTGTTTGAAATGGCTTTATCCGTTGTTGTCCAGGTACTTCCCAAACTTCTTATTCCCATCTCCTTACCTTCCCCAGCTTTTTTCGTCCTCCTTCTGTCTCTTTCGGTTCCATGAAGACTCAAAAAATTGACATTTCAACACTCCTTTCAAAAGTTATGATTTTTTTAAAACCTTTTTATTTAAATAGTCCACAACCTATCCCAACGTAACGTATTCAACCAATGTTTTTTATTCATCATTTTTAATGTCTTTTCAAACGAGTGATGAAGTTGCACATTGTTGAATTGACCTGTCATTGTCTGTTTTATACATTGATGAGGCCAGTGGTAAAAAAAGCACACGCGAATTTCCCGAATTGCATTTGGCCATTAAAATAGAAGAATTTGTATAAATAAGTTTTTTTTTTTAAATCACGCTTTTGTGGGCATTCGAATATTGCTTTCGTTATTATCTCAAAACGTACGTATTTGGTTATGTTTGACTAATCAACTAGACGATCGATAATGTTCATTTTAACGCAATATCACGTTCATTGGTCGAATGCATTGTACATATAACTTTGAATTAGTTGATCGGCGAACCGGTGGATGCAATCTGTCATGCATAAGATGATATAATTGTTTGTCTAGTCTGTAGTTAGAAGTAAAGATATAGGATTGTAGAAATATATTATAATTTTTTGTAACGCTCTTTCGGTGATTTTTCACAAAAAGGCGCTGTACAAATCATCCAAATATTATTATTATTTATGACTTGAATGAATTGTGTGGCGGTCCACCCTCTCTGCATAATCCTTTTTGTTTCAGCCTAGATTTAATTGTTTGATTATTAAGATGATACCCGGTGGTGCAGAAATAGATTTTACTAAAATATTGCTGTCACTGTTGCTCTTACTCCACCGGATATTGAGCGAAAGGGACAATGCACTGACACCTAACTAAAATGGAGGTTTTGTATTCCCCACTTTTCTCCTCCAAAAGTGGACTGATTTTCAATTTTTTTTTTACCAACTACATAAGAAAAACTATTAATGTCTGTACGTTTTGCTTTTTTTAAAAAAACATTGTCTGGTTTGTATACTGAACATCTTTTGACGGCGTTTAAACCAGTCAATTTTATTGATTTTTGGAAGGTCATATAATATTGATTTTTGGAAGGTCATAACGTCTATAAAAAGTAACTTATCAAAAAAAAACAAAAAGTACCGACACGCTAGTAGTTGATATCTATTTTATGCAAAAACAATATTTTCTCTAGGGTTAAAATCCAGAGAGATAAATAGGGAATACGTTTGTATGGAAAAATCACCGCCGGGTATCCTCTTAATACCGGCAACTACAGAGCCGCATGATTGTGTTGATCGATTTTTAGTGTCGATAGTGATGGTAGTGATAGATCCGCACGGCCGTGCGTCACGCCGCATACTCGACTCGACGAATCGATCTAGAATAGAACTGTCAGACTCGCAGCTGACGCGTATGTTCACGTGGGACAGGGTTGTACTGACATGACAGTCTGCTAGACTCGGCTGTGTCTGTGTTGACCCGCACGGTCGTGAGGGTCACTATATTTTATGTAACAACACCGAATGTTTCGGTCACTATCTATAACCACATTGAGCGATCCCTAAGTTTGAATGATTGCCAACTTCTCAATCTCTCGTTGCCACCAAAGTGACGTATATCATTTCTTGATCAGGTAGGTATTGGTCGTTAAGGTGTTGGTTGATATATAAGGTTTATTAGACATGATCAAAATATTCTAGTCACTGAAGAAATACACCCTTGGATTAATAATTTTTTTCTTTCGTATGGTGGGGGGTTAGAGGTCAGAGGGAGACATCCAGGTCTACCAGTACTCAGTCTAGGGCATCAGTTGCCATGTGGACCTCATCAGTTTCCCCGGGGAATACATGGAGCGGGCAATCGATGACCACACGTGCAATCACACCGATCCGTCTCTTTAAGGCCCAATCTATGCATTATGTGGGCACAGCGGCTTTCGCAGCACCTCAGCCTACTGATGGCGTACCAGAGTTTACGAGGCAATGAGAACCCAGGCTGACTCTCAACGGGGTCTTGTATGAGATGGGCATTTCCCACGTTGCCCATTGCCTTTGAAGTTTCCACTTATCTTCTGTGGTGAGAGGTAATCGGAGGAACCTCTCTGTTTCCATCTAGAAGGGATGGGACGGGACTTAAACGGCATGCCGGGTGAGAGACGAAATCATCTTGCAAAGGTATTGCGTTTTTTTGCAGCGCCTTGTGTTCCCTGTGTTGCAATCTCTCGCCTGATATTTGGCGGGGTTATGTTTGCAATTACGAAGAGCCAAGGGAGAGGAGTAGATTTTAAAGTCCCGCTGATGGTTCACATTGTGGCAATAAGCTGAACTTCGACCTGAAAGACGCTTCTAGCCCATTCTGGAGAACAGTATTTAAGGTGAAACGTAAGCGGCAATTCTCATACAATCTGTTCGAATGCCCCATTCGAAATCTACAGATAGTATTTTATTTATTTTAGTACCAAAAAATAATACTAAAAATGAGATACTAGCGAACGCAAATTTCACTGTTATATCACTTATAATAACCAAGTAATTACATTAACAAAAGTATTTATTTTTCATCCGATTTGCGTAGATCTTTGTGCACGGTGGGCATGCGTATATTAAAAAGAGATATACTTTATGTGTGAGCAGTGCCGATGTACGTTTATCGAGCAAGTTTAAAGTACATTCTCATTATGCAAAGAGTTTATTAGTTTGTAGTAAAAAGGTTAAAACAATTGCATGGAATGATTTGTTATCCGAAGTGTTCGTTTTGCTTTTTAATGAATGTTCCAGTATTGTTCGACTTGCAGCTGTCACAACAAAAAGACACGTGTGCCTAGTTATATTCATAGATCGAGTTACATTGATAAAACGGCGCGCTAAACAAGTCATCCAAATAATGTCCGTCGTCCGTCAAAATAAAACGACCGTCCGTGGTCGAGTGGTAAGACACTTGACTCCCAATCGGAAGGTTGCGGGTTCGAACCCGGCGTGCGCAAATAAATTTTATTTGATTAATATGTGTTGTTCACAATTAATTAATAAAAATAATATATATTATATTTGCGGCACGTTCCAGAGTGGAAGATACTCTCAGTATCGCCCTGGTGTAAGACCACCATTCAGAATTGAAACGTTGCTTAAAAATGGCTCGAGCCGTGTTTAGTGACTAGATCTGAATAGCCAGGTACTTTCCCACCTTCCTCTTCCCCATCTCCTTCCCTTCCCCACTTACCTTCAGCCTCACAACATACTCCAATTGGGGATGCCATAGTCTCACTGGCTCCAGAAGGGAGCAGTTGGGACTCTTGTGAGGTTTCTCTATAAAAAAAAATAAAAAAATTATGATAACATTTGGATGACCTCAAAAATCACCTCAAGGGTGGATGTACACAATACATCAATGAATTTGAATATGGGAGGCGGTTATAGGTACCGCCGCCCCGGGAACAATTTAGTGGATGACCAACATTTCTGCCATAGGTCACCCCTAGTGTTTTCTACGTTTAGTGACTTAGCAGGAGTGCCCGGTTTCACGGGGTGAGGTTTCTCGAGATCTTGGTGGCTGATGCGTCTGCCCACTTACTGCCGACCGGATCAGGAGGGCTGGTTGAAGGAGACCATTCGGCCTCTCCTGCAGAATTATCTTGACCCATCCCCTTGTACCGCAAAAGGTATGAGGGTTGGGTAGGAATCTGGGGCGGATTATATAAGTGTATCCAGAAAATCCGTCTCCAAGACCTAGACAAACCTCACTACATGAACCCGGGCACTCCTGCTCAGTCACCAAACGTAGCGCACCACTCGGGGTGACCTATAGCAGAGGTGTTGGTTATCCAATAAATGATTCCCGGGGCGGCGGTACCCATTCCCGCCTCCCGAATTGATATTCATTTACTATCTAACCGACACGATGTGTTCCCTTACCCGGGCTACCCTGCTAAGTCACCAAACGTAATGAACCACTTGAGGTGACGTATGGCAGAGGTGTTGGTTATCCAATAAATGGTTCCCCGGCAGCGGTACCAAAACCCCACCCAAGTTGAAGTGTATTCCTCAGGCTCCGACTTATTTTACCTATATGCTATCGTGTCATATTCACATAATATTATTTGATAATAATATTATTATTACCTATTTCAAAACTGATCTCAGTCATCTCATAATCCATACTGATTTTTTATTGTTATATTAGCACGTGTGGTCTGGTTTGGGCACACGAGAAATCATTTTTAGTTTCGAGTAATTCTCACCACTATGTTTATTTGATAGATTTACTGCGTACAGCCATAGGAATAGATCTGATTTTTTGCCGAAATCACATTTTTACAAGTCGGAAAAGGCAAGATAGGAATCTCTATTGTCCGGAGATAGTACATAAATGTTACTTGGCATAGTACGTGGTATAGCAATTTTTTTAAAAAGGTCCAGTTAACTTCGCAAACCGCTACACACGCCCTTGTTACCAGACCGGCGCTTTTGATAAATCAATAAATCTCCCCGAGCGATGACTTAATTTACTGAATTTAACAAGCCTTTTATAATCCGTCTCTTTTGGACTAGTCTGTTTTACCGTTGAAACTTGGAACAGCACTATTTTTACAGATGCCTCTTGATTTTGTAGTAAAATTTTTCAGCGGCAAATTTCTTTCGTACGTGTTGGTTTTACAAAAAAATTATTGTTTTTCAGCCGTTCTCCAAAATTATAAAAGTATAAGTACGAAAAATAATTTATACAGATAAACATATTTTATGTACATTCGCGAACCAATAATTTATCTCAGTATTAAAAAGCATAACGCGTTAAAAGTGCATTATTCGACAATATTGAAAATAACGCCATCTATCGGTGAAAAGTTTCTAAATAAATTTTAAGAATGCCCTTAATTGAGAAAACCAGGGCAATGGATGCCGTTTTGAGCGTGTTTGCGTTGCATCTTCAGCTAGTTCCAGCTAGCTTATTGACTAAGGAAGTAAGGTCAATTTAATCTAAATTTTGGTCAAATTTATCAAATATTTTCATATTTTTATAAGAAAAACTCTCTTTTTAACTTTTGAAGGTTATTCCCATCAATGTAATATATCATTGAAGAAGAAGATAACAATAATAATCTAATTTTTTAAAATATGAAAATGAACAAGACACAGAAAAATAATAAAAGATAACGGTCGCAACTGGGATTCGAACCCAGAACCTTACGTCTTCCCGATAATAAAGGTAGCTGCCAATAATATGGAAAAAAACATTAGTCGAAGATAATATAATATCCAAATTCCATTATATTCAACTCAACAAATGCAAAATAATTATGTATATAAAGGGATAACTTACTTCAATAGCCTTCCCGAAGAAGTAAAAAAAATAAGAGATTTAGCATTATTCCAGAAAAAGATCAAACTATTCTTAAAAAACTATATGCAATAAAATCATGTGACATTAATCATATATGTCAAACCATAAAATATTGTATAATGTCTTCCTTAATCTAGTCCTTGATTTTATATTAATTATGGACTAAAAATTGTATATTCTTACATAACTCCTACACCAAGCTCAAGAGCCAGTTCTCTTAATTGGTGTAGAAACCAAAAAAAAAATGATGTTTTCACCTTTTTGTTATACCTTTTTATTATATTTTGTTTTTATTTAGTTAAACAATGATTAAAATTGTAAAATTGTTGTTTGTAAGAGGTGAAATAAATTGAAATAAAAAAAAAAATAAAAAATAAAAAATAAAAAAATATATTGTTAATTCTGAAATTTGAAATATGAAGTTGACAATTACGACAGTCTCATATAAGATCGCAGTAGCCCAATTGGTAGAGGTGTATGTCCCGGTAATAAATTTCATAGCCCTTTCTAGGGCCTAGGAACAGAAAGGTCTAATTCAAATTGACGACATCAATTTTATTATAAATCGGAGTTGAAGTAATCGCCCCAGTATACAATACTACTCTACATCTTGAGGGCATTCTCCGACGAAGAATTATTTAGATGTTCGACTCCGTCGTATAAATGAAAACCGGTCATAAATCAACCAGCCGCAGAAGTTACGTCCAGATACGTCTTATTCAATATACTTTTAATGGCTTTACGACTACCGCCACCGTGTTGCCGCGTGTTTGCCGTACGTCTATCATTGCCCAGACAAAATGATGAATTATGTTCACGTATTATGTATATATATACTGACTTACATATATGATTATGCGTTGTAAGCTCTGCTATTTGCTGTCTGCGCTGATCCTTATTTGCCTGAAAAGAAGTGATGCTGGGGCGACTTTTTGGCTAGGGTGTATCTTGGGTTATCAAATGTAACATTGTCATCAAATGTAACATTTCATCAAATCTCACACTGTGGTTAAATGTGATATTGTCATCAAATGTAACAATGCCATCAAATATCACACCGTCATCAAATGTACAATTGTCATCAAATTGCTAATCAGGGTCATTTGTTTTTTTTTTGAATTTTTTTTTACATTAACTTACACAGGAGGTTGCCCAATTAAAATGTTCCGTTAAACACCGATTCTATGATAATTGTGGCACAAGCGTAATAAGTAGGAGGCGGCTAAGCGGTGGCAAAACGAATAATTCCAAGTCACGAATCCGCAAAAACATCATTCGGAGACATTGAAGTTTGAAGTTTAGAATTGATATGTTATTTTAATAACAAATAAATTCTAAACTTCAAACCTCAATATCTCCGAATGATGTTTTTGCGAATTTTCAATTTGGAATTCTTCGTTTTGCCACCACCTAGCCGCCTACTAGTAATAAGTTTTCTATCAAAAAACTTATTATTAAGGTAGGGTAGGAATCTGGGGATCAATATGTCCCGGAGTGATGGAGGTGCGAAGCCATCCCTCTCACTGCGGTGCAAGGCGATGGGTCGAGAGGGTCTGTCTGGAGAGATCAAAAGATCTACCTCAACCGGTCTCGCCCGATCCGGCCTGCCACGCAGTTGGTGAGCAGACGCATCAGCCGCCGAGTCCCGGACAAACGTAGCGAACCACTTTGGGGGTGACCTGTAGTAGATGTGTCGGTTGACCAATAAATAATTCCCGGGGCGGCGGTATCCATACCCATCTCCCAAATAAAATAAAAATTTGGGTTTCAAAATTTATTAATTTTCATTGCATTGCACTTCGAATACTGCACTCTGAAAGGGTCTTACATCTGCATTCAAGAACAGCGAATCTATTTGAAATTGATTGTCCGGCGGGAATATTTTTTGATGTCATGATATTAATTTGTCGCGGCCCGAGGGGTTAATTAAATTAATAAGATTTGGCAATGTTTTCAGCACACTCCCTTTTTTGTACAATGTCGTCCCATTTTAACCATTATAATATTTTCTTTGTTTCTCGTTGCTTATCGAAATCGCCAAACAATAATAATCTTGCAATATCATCTTGTCTCTTCTGTTATTCTTTCGTCTCATAATAATTATGAGACAGTGAAGTCCTTTGTCTGGGAAGCTGGTTGGAGAGGGGTGAGGGGAAGGGTTATCGCTCTCTGATCTCTCCTTCGAAATGTGCGATGACTGGTTTCCTTTATTAATTTTATTTATTTCTTAGAATTGGATTGTGTATAGTATATGTACTAACTGTCGCGAAATTCTCAGATCACAGGAAACTAGCGTATCGTTCAAATAAGTAAGTAATTTAATTGACTCTGTTATATGGCTAACAATGTTCGGAAACAGTTTGGAAGATCTACAGTCTCTCGTGTCTAGAATGAACGAAGTATGTACGAAGAATGAGCCAATGATGAATGTAAGTAAGTCGAAAGTCATGGCGTTTGAAAGAGAGAGTACCAAATTCAGTACATTTTTTAAAAATTAATTCCCTCATTTTTGAAGATGCTGTTTGGAGGTCTTTTGAGGGAAAGGAAGGAGAGGAAGTCCTGGGAAGGAAAAAAGTTTGAAGGGTGAGTAGGAATATCAATATGTCCAGGAGTGATGGACGTATCAAGCCATCCCTCCCACTGCGGTGCAAGGCGATGGGTCGAGAGGGTCTGTCTGGAGAGATCAAAAGGTCTCCCTCAACCAATCTCCCAATCCGGCCTGACACGCAGTTGGTGGCAGACGCGTCAGCCGCCGAGTCCCGGACAAACCTGACCTCATGGTCCAGGGCACCCCTGCTAAATCACCAAACGTAGCGAACCACTTGGGGTGATCTGTGGCATAGGTATTACCGTAAATACAGAGTACTAAATCAGCACCGCATCATCTGCATACAAACAGGCAACATACTTTCAGATTACTCAATTTCGCGCCCAATCCCACCTATTTAAATTATTGCATGCAATTATACATGTGTAGATTGAATAACCACGGTAACATTACGCAGCCTTGATTAACACCTTTTGTATTGTCAAACCACCGTTCACCCTAACATATGCAACGCTTCCCTCATACAGAGACGCAATTGCCTGTGAAATTTGTATTCACTCCATACTTGGACAACACCTTCCATAGCTTTTTACTGACGACTCAGTCGTACGCTTTTTGTAGATCTACAAAAACACAGAAGAGTTTTTGGTTTTTTGCCAGACACTTCTCAATGAGAATATTTTTCGCAAACTTCTCAAAGAGATAATCTTATCTATTCATCCCCTTCCACTCATAAAATCATCTAGAACATCCCATATTTTATCCAACATATATTGTTGAATTTGTCAAAATAAAAGTCACTGTCTCAATGAAAATTCTTATTTCAAGAAACTTTAAATAGATACAACGATTTAATATTTCAAAAACGAATTTACTGAAGCAAGTCAAAGTTGGCCATGGAATCAAAGAAAGTCTTGCTTGAATAATAAAGTGTATGCAACACAAGATGAAATGCAAAACGGTCGAGTTAAATCAGGACTTCGCTACACTACGCTCAGTCAATGATTTCTTTATTTGGAACACATGTTGTGAGTGACGTGACAAATGCCTTACCACTGGCCCTCCGAGCCGGACACCATTTACTATTATTTTTGCTCAGCCTAATTGACTCAACATGCTCGTTAAATATCGCACGTCCATTTTTTTAAGCCCAGGTCGTTTTAAAACCAATTTTCACAATGGATTTTGTCCCCAAGATTATCACTACGTTACTAAATATATACAATAATATATTATATAATTATTCGTCTGCGCAGGATTAGTAGGTACTTCTATTAGCCTTTTTTTATTTTCCTATGTCCCATCTATGTTTATACCAAAATCTTAACCTATTTATTTAAAATATCTAGTCGAGTAAGTATTAGGCGAGTACTTCAAATAAATTCACTAATTTTTTTAAATTGAATTTTGATTTAAATGAAAATTTGATTGTTTTGCAAAATGTCATTCTCAAATTTTTACATTTTCTATTAAACAATAATTATTATTTATAATATATTGAAAATAGCTAGCTTTATGTAGCCTATATGTTATTCTGACATATGTGCTATATCATTGTAAAGTTTTTGCCTGAAAGAGTAACAAACATACATACATCCATACAAACTTTCGCGTTTATAATATTAGTATAAGATACATACCTCTGATATGTTTTGTTGTTCGCCAAATCAGTGATGGTTTCTGCAGTTTTTTTGGTTCGGGGTGGCAAAAAAAAAGTTGAAATATTATTTAACTAAACTTTCTCTCTATATGGGTATATTTTTTATTGTACAGTTTATTTAGGGACATGTTTGACTAACTTTAACCACTGATTCCTGGAGTCAACATTTAGGTCTACAGATTTTTTGTTTTTAGTTGAAAATAGAGGCACCGGGGTCCAAAACGCAATATACATTTTTTAATGCAAATGACCCTAGAAATCACTGGTGGTAGTAGAAGTAAGTTAGATAAGTATCTTAAAACTCTGTAATATGATAAAAAAAGCTCACGTGCATTTGCCCGGTTGCGATTGTAAAGAATGAACAATACAATATAGCGTCTTGTCTTTATTTTTAACAATAAAATAGTTTTTTTAAAGCTTCAAAGCTTGTTGCAACGACATTCCCAGTTTCCGAATTATCAATGTTTGAAAATTTCCTACTACCACCAACCACCACAGTAAGCGGAAAAATGTTGCTTGTTTTGTGATGGAGGACTTAGCCAATCGAGGAATCGAACACGCGACACCTGGGTGGGACCCAAACGCGATGCCAACTCTGAACTAATGTTTATTATTAACTAGCTGACCCGCAAACTTCGTACCGCCTCAGAATCAATAAATGTTGTGTTTAATTTATTAGCTGAAATAAATTAAGTTTTTATTAAGTTAAAATAAATAGGTACCTACTCTAAGTTCAAAAAATGAAATTGAGCTGTTGACTAAGAACGAAATTTTCGGCACACTACACCATTGACAGTTCGAATTGATTCAAATTATGTCGACCAACGCACATTATTTGAAAAGCCGTTCCATACAAAATATATGAAAAAATTAATTTTTTCATAATTATTTTTCACGTGATTTTTTCGATGTTTTAATAGTTATTCTGTTAATCGGGACGGAGACAAATAAAACAAATCAAAGATCATAAAAATCGGTTCAGCCGTTCTTGATTTATAAATGGTTAACTAACCCGACTTTGTTTTATATATTAAGATGAATAATGGAAGCTGTTACTTCCTTTGCATATAGTAATCCTACCATAGCAATTAGTTACCAGGCGTCATCGTGCCTCGTCTCAGGGCTGTCTGCCAAAACAGGAGCGGGGTCCACTAGCGCTTTGGCTATCCATACTGTCTACAGCTGTACAGTATAAATACAGAAATAGGTAAAAGTGTAGTAGTCCGAGTCTGCGTCTGTCCCAATCTGTCCGCCCACTAGTCGTTGTGACGCGCCGCTACATGTGCGCATTGGACGACGTCATCATTGTCATCACCCGTCGGGCCGACAGTAATAAATAATCGAACAATAATTAACCCCTAGGGTCTACTGCTTTAACCAATCAGGCTAATTTGTTCATTTGCTTTTAAGAACAACTCGTATAGGTCTCATGGAAATCGTAGTGTGTCCTTTATTATCATGGCGAGAAATATGATTTGAACGGCGTTAGAAAGAGAAAACACGAAGTTTTATATTCAAATCTAAAAATTAAAATGTGCACCTCTATGAAACCAAAGTTTCCAGCCGCAGTTTGAGAAAAAATTATGAAACTTCATGATAATTTTTTTGATTTTTTTATGAAGCGATAAACAAGTGAGTTGACAGTAATGTATGTGTTTTTTTTTCATTATCAGTATTTTTAGTTAGAAAAAACGTAAGGTGAGTAATTTTTAAAACTTTTATGTATAAATTCAATTTTTGGTTAATTTCAAAGCCATTTTAAGCAAATTTAAGATTCTGACCCTGTCTGATTTTTTTTCTCAATGAGGGAGGCGAATATATACCATTTATTTTATAATCAACGCCCCTGCCATCATAGATCACTCTAAGTGGTCCCCTATGTTTGGTGACTTGGCAGGGATGCCTGGTTTCATGGGGTGAGGTTTGTCCGGGTCTTGGCGGCGGATGCGTCAACCAACTGCGTTGAAGGCCGGATCAGGAGAAACTGAAGGAGATCATTTGACCTTTCCAGCAGGACACTCGACCCATCACACACCGATCCCCAGATTCCTTGCATCCCATATCTACTTAAGACGATAGACTTCGCTTTTCGGCCCATACAAAAAGGACGCCTGGGAAAAAACACTTTTCTACATCGAAAATTGCACAAAATGAATATATTTTTTTTATACTACCTTCTAGAGGGTGAAAACTATGTCGGTATGTTTTCGATTTTTTTATGCGTTTCGTATTAACGTAAACATTCACTGTCAAACATGTACGATTTATCAAAAAATATTATTTAAGGAAAAAGTGCTGCTAACTCAACTCTCATAAAGAATTATAAAATTATAAAAAGCTATTGACGTAGCTTCTTCTTTCTAAAAAATATATATTTTTTTAAATTTCAATTTCGTGTAGAAAAGTGTATTCTCCATAAACCCCTTTTCGAGCGATTTCTGTAGGTAAATTTGAGCGTTGTCTCATCCGCACATTTCGCATTCGCATGTATTGTAAGTGTGTTTGAGCTTATTGTGAGCGGGACAGAATGACAGACGCGGGTGTTCCGCGTGTCGTTCAAAGTCTAGCCTCTTAACTTATTCAATCAAATTCTGACTCTTTCTTAAATATTAATAAGATAAGTGACTAGATATTAATAGCCGGTTGTCTCTCCCGTCCAAGTGGGCAGCTGTGAGCGTGTTTTTTTTTCACTTTTGCACCCACACGAAATATCAGCGTTTTAAAATTTGACCGAAACAGGTGATCTGGAATCTAGAACAATCTTATTAACGGGTCTCTGTGTACAATACAAGGTGTTGTGACAACACGCCCATTTACATTAAATATATAAGATTGGCCCGTACTTTAGAAAAAATTTAAAACAGTAATTGATAAATAAATTTAAAATTATACTCTCCGTTTATTTTATTTTATTTTTAACTTACAATTGCTTACATATAATTAAAGTGTGAATAAAAGTAAATTTTATTTGATTAATTTGTGTTATTTCACAATTAATTAATAAAAGTAATATATGTTATATTTGCGGCACGTTCCAGAGTGGAAGATACTCTCAGTATCGTCCTGGTGTAAGACCACCATTCAGAATTGAAACGTTGCTTAATAATGGCTTTAGCCGTGTTTAGTGACTAGATCTGAATAGCCAGGTACTTTCCCACCTTCCTCTTCCCCATCTCATTCCCTTCCCCACTTACCTTCAGCCTCACAACATACTCCAATTGGGGATGCCATAGTCTCACTGGCTCCAGAAGGGAGCAGTTGGGACTCTTGTGAGGTTTCTTTATAAAAAATATAAAAATGATGGAGCCTAAGAATTCATAATAAAATGTACAGCGCCCTTGAGGTGATTTTTATGGCGCTCTACAAATTATCCAATTACTATTATACCGATTGTTAAGGCTCGGCATTCCGATTTTCTACCGATTTATAACATATGTCCCTTCAACACTTTTATGTATCTACGTTCTTAAAAAAAGTATATATGTTATTTTTTAAGATAATCTCTGGGTACTGTCGAGCCGAAACGGTAATCACATAAAATTCCCTTGATAGAAAAAAATCGCTAAGTATGCTCCGAAAATTAAAAAAAAAAATACGGTTCTAGTATTTAACACATAATAGGTTTGAAAAATTCACAGTGTTTCTTTACATGCTTCTTTAAGGTATTGTTGATAGATGTTTGCTCTATTGTAAACGAGTCGTGTTTTATTAAATATTTTCCCAATATTTGCTCGAATATTATCGTTTTTAATATAAGCGCGTTCCCTCTAACATTCGTATTGTAGTATCTCTCCTTCTTATTTTTGAGCGAGTACTTCCGGGCCTTAACTTAGTAGCATCAACCAGTGAAGTTTTCACTAATCATATAACAGCACATACCTGAAGAATTTGGATTACAAAAGTAGATAGACACGTCACCACTGATCATACTCCTACACGTCGCTGCGGGATCGCGTAATATGCGCCCTGTCTCGCGTGTTACCGTCCTGCTAGAACGAGACGGAATGCTTACCACGTGACTCGCTAGGCTGTACCCGACTACTAGCTTGCAACTAGGATTGCCATCTAGGACGTTTAATATCGATGTTTTGCGTCAGTGTCCAGACTAGTATGATAATAATTTTTCAATTGATTGTACCGACACAATTATATAATATGGAGTTGCCTCATAATATTTCGTCCCACGATACACCCACCATGACCCAGTATTAAAAAAATTGTGAAATATTTACAAATAACATTTTTGCTACTCTTTATAAGGACGATAATTTAATTTTTATTTTTATAATGTAATAATAAATTGCGATTTAAAAATTTCAAAATCTTGCATTTGAACCGGACTAATGTGTTATAATATAATAGATAGATATACAAGTGAAGCAGGAATCTACATAACATTTGAAGTCTATTTTGTAGTATAACTTTTTTTGATTTGCGCTTTCGTTTTTGAGTAAATCGAATTCAAAGTTAAAATTTTTTGAAAACAAGAATTTTTGAAAAAAAGTCAATTTTGAAAAAAAAAGGTAGCGTGGGGGTAAATAATTGCTGTTTAATGTATTTTAAAATGCTTCGGAACGTAAACCCGACCCCAAAAATGTTTTTTTTTTTTTTTTAACTCTTTGGTTGCCGAAAATCGAAATATCAAATCGAAAAATGTTCATTTTTGGGTTCACTGTATGATGTCGGGGATGCCTTAGGAAAACACGCCACGACCAAGTGAATCAGATACTCCAGTCGAGCCAGGTCAACAGTTAGAATAGTATGTACGAGACGATGTATAAATGTTAATAAGGCAAGGAATTTATGCGAAAACAGAGTTGTTTGGCGCTCCGTCCTCTCTGCCTACCCCTGCGGGGAGACGGTGTGATAGTTAGTTAGTTATGTGATGAAGATTACCAGTTACCATGTACATCCATGAATATTATTGGAATGTTTGGCATTATTTATCATTTATCGTATTTGATTTTGTTTTAGATTATGTTGTTGATTTTGTTTTTGATTTTGACTTTGATTTTGTTTATGATTTGTTTTGGATTTTGTTTTAGATTCTGGTTTATAATTTTATTTTTTTCCTTTTGTTTAAATTGTTTGTAATGCTGATTTAGATGTACTTTGCTAATGACAAACAAAAAAATAACATGTAAAAGCCCAGCAGGGCGTAAAATACAAATAAATAAATAAATAAATAAATAGATAAAAATATTAATACAAAGAGTTTCTTCCTAACTGGAAATTGTCAAACTATTGTCATAGATTATTACTTAAATCATATTTTTTGATTTTCGTATAGCTATTAATTTTAATTATTAATTGACTTTTAAGATATTTTTTATTTAATACTATTTTATTTCTTTGTTTCAGGTAAGCTAACGTGGTCTTCATTTACTTCATTTACAATATTTCGATATGTAGCCGTCAACCTTCATATATATCGATGCAGGTTTGTGATGTTATGTTTTTTTTTGTTCTCGCCTCTAAAAGCTCCGTCAAACAGGCGTACTTACCGCGCGTCAAGGCGTCAGCGTAAAGGCTCCTTCAAACAGGCACCAAAAAAAAACAAAACCGCGGGGGTTAGCCGAGATAGAAAAATTGGTTTTAACATCATTTTGGTAACCCAAAAAATAAATCAAAAATTCAAAACTACTCGACCATTTGCAAGGAATTGCCTTTTAGCGCTATTTTAACTGAACGAACTACGAAATATGATGATTTGGTACTTGGTTAAATTTATATATCCACTGGCTCCGTTTAGTTACGTTTGTACGGAAATTACGTGGTAACATTAAATAATTTTTCCTCCGAGATTGCTATATTTGGCGTCGGTGAGGAGAGATTCAAAAGAAAAATTCTTTCGATTCTTGAAAGAGTCTCCACATTGACGTAATCATCACCACTGCCTGCGATTTTTTTTTGATATTGCTACATTCTTTGAAATTTCTTTTATATATAAATTATTTTTTGTAATATATTTATATGACATTATTTCTTCAAGCTGCGACTGCATAGTGAACTACAGACTTCTACGTGCGTACATACACGAACCGCTCGAGCAGTTTCAACTGCTTCGGGCGGCTGGCAGCTCGGTGAAATTTCATCGTGCAGTCGAGCAGTCGCAAGGCATACACTGACTGCTCGAGCTGTCGACTGCTTTCGCGCAGTCACCTCCGCCCGCGTTCTTCATTCCTTCATTGATCATGATGCTACTGATTTGAATTAAAATTGAAATTGCCAACTGCTCGAGCAGTTATCAATGGCTGCTTCAAGCTGTTGACTCTGACTTCAAGAGCGGTTTGTGTATGTTGATCACTGGCTAACTGCTCGAGCTGTCCGTATATGGCCGGCCTAACTCTACCTCTGATTTTATTATCTGTTGCACCGTGGCCGAGCGTTTGTCTTTACAGACATGTTAATCCTACGATTAAAGTTACTTGACTAGTACTTACTGAGTGTTTACTCATAGGCGAAAATTGTGGCGACCAGATAATAAATACATCCTAATATATAGGGTTTTCCAATAAGAGGTGTTATTTTGAATAGCCCGCTATTTCGGTAGATATCACTTTTTAAGCTGTCATTTTTTGACATTTGACAAGTAGAAACTACGCCATTAATAAAAATGGAACGACACACGCTTCAACAACGCATTGAAATTAATTATTATTGGGTCCTTGAAATGCATGAAAATGATCCGGAATTCCACCGAAAAATCATCTTGAGTGATGAGGCCCATTTCCACCTCGGTGGCTTCGTCAACAAGCAAAATTATCGCATCTGGGGCTCGGAAAACCCAAGAGTTATTGTTGAAAAGCCTCTCTATCCTCAACGTGTGACTGTTTGGTGCGGTTTATGGTCCGGCGGAGTCATTGGACCGTACTTTTTCGAAAATGAGGCTGGAGCAACAGTTACGGTGAATGGATTGCGCTATCGAGAGATGATTAATGATTTTTTATGGCCGGAATTGGATGGTATTGATCTGGACAACGTTTACTTTCAACAAGATGGCGTTACGTGCCACACAAGCAACGAAACCATTGATCTTTTACGGGAAAAGTTTCCGGACCGTGTTATCTCTCGAAGAGGTGATCACAATTGGCCACCGAGATCTTGTGATTTAACACCTTGCGACTTCTTCCTTTGGGGCCACGTAAAAGATAAGATCTACGACAGCCCAGCGTCAATTCAAGACCTCAAAGATGGAATTCGTGGGGCTATCGAGGAGGACATAGGGCAGCCACTTTGCGATTTGGTTATGGAAAATTTAATGAAAAGGATATGGTCCTGTAAGCGTGGTCGTGGTGGTCATTTGCCTGATTTTATTTTCCACTATTAACGCCATACCTTCCTCTTTATAATGAAATAAACATCCGATCATTTATATTTAAAAAAGGCATTTTTCTATGAATTTCAAAATAACACCTCTTATTGTAAAACCCTTTAGTTTACGCATTCTTTAGCTACAAGCAGGAGACGTTAACTTACTGGTCGGTTTAAAAAGTACTTCAAGAATAATTACTCAAATCAGAGGTGGTAAAATTCTCCAAAGCTTGGGTTATTTCTATTTTAACTCCGGTCACGTTTGATGACCACAAATCTAAAATCAGTCCTTTAGAAGTTATGTGTATTTATTTACGAACGGCTTTGGAGTTGATTCCGTTCGCCACTCTCTTCAATAAATAATAATGTTTACGAACCTTGCTGGTTCACTATTTATAAATTTCATTTATATCTCGCGTCCGTCGGATGTGGATTTATTTCTATAACTGGGATTAAATCTCTGGCTCGACTCAAATCTTTTACTGACTTATATATACATATTGATATACATCTTCTTGTACCTACAGTGTATATCGGATATAACGAGATATACGAGTATGCACTGGAACCTCTCATAACGAATAATTCGCATAACGAACACCTCTCATAACGAATAATTCGCATAACGAGCAAAACAGATTGTGAAATAAAAGTGCTCCCTTAACGAGCGAAATATCGCATAACGAGTTACGCGAAAAAAATACACGTACACATACATTTTTAGGCAGCATCGCGTTAATTGGTCAGATGCGTTGTACATATACATAGTTTTGTATCACTGATCGAAGAACCGATGTTTTATGTTTGTCGTCTAGTTTGTAGTTAGAAGTAAGATTGTAGAAATGGATTGAAATTTGTATAGCGCCCTTGTGGTGATTTTTTTTTACAAAAACGGGGCTATACAAGCCATCCAAATATTATTATTATTACGCAAGGGTTAAGTTTCATCTTCACGTCACCCACTTGTGAGCCGGGACTTCCGCGCCAGTGAGTCAGTCTTTGGTTAGCACTCGTTCCGCTAGCACATTATTGTCGCATGGGTTACATTATTTGTATTTTTTTTTATTATTTGTAAAATTTGAAAAAAAAATTTCGGCTACAACGATATTAATAAACCCATTTTTGTTAATATTAGCACTCTAACACACCAAACGTCACGAGACGCCATTGCTCCAAAGTACTACCTTTTTCTTCGAAGGAAACAGACATGCGTGCACTGTGTGTCTCATCTTTTGTCTTTGCATTATTTAATGGGTAAGAAAGAGCTGCAGCATTATTGTGACAAGGAACGTATGTTTATTGCCTTTTTTTACCGTCGCCGTTCCGTAAACATGGAAATACTAAAAGCGCTCAATGGCAATTGGATGACTTCGTCTCACGTGAATTGGAAGTTTTTTGTTTCCTTATTAAAATGATAATGTTTTTTATCCGTGTTTTCGTTATAACCGACTACTCTATATGCAGTTCGTTTTGATCTTCATCATTTAATTCGCTGATATGAATTTCTGTGAGTGATTCGCATCGCAATCTCGTAGTTTTTGGGCCCTTGCCAGCTCCGGTTGGAATTGCCAGCCCCACAGCTATAATACGTACCTACTGCATACGGCGGGGGATGGTGATGGGTAAATTCCCGGGAATTCATTTTTGGGGAATATTACCGAAAAAGGGAATGTTGCGGGAAATTTCATATAAATGATGAAATCGATTATTCTCACAGTGAAATTTCATGTTATCGTCTTGTTTTATAAATACTATAAAAAATTATGTTTATTTGTTTGTTCCGTATGCGTTCGTATACAATTAACCTAATTGCGATAAACCTTGTTAAGTTGTTGTGCAGTTTCTATATGTAATGGTGCTTTGTAACTCTGGCGCTATGACATTTGTATCGGTAATTTCACAATAGGTAGCGCGCGAGTTGCTTGAAAAAAAGTGTGTATTTCGTATAGTTCAGCAGCAGGGAGGGAAGGAGGGAGAGGAATCCGGCAGGGAGTGGGATGAAATGAAGGAGGGGGCAGGTCTCGCGGAAGGAGGGTAGGGGAATGGGACGCTGGAGGGAAACGGGGACGCATGGGAAACGACACGCGTGGAGAAACAATTTATTTGAGTAGCTTTCAACGCAAGTTGGGTACTCACTAGTTTACAATAAATGTATTAAAATTAGAAATGTAATTAACTACCTAGCATGCTGAGGAGAGAAAATTTAAAAGGGAGACAAGTAAATGTAATGCGCGGTAATTTAAAAAACCGATAATAAATAAGCGAAATTTGTGAAAATACTTCATAAAAACCGACACCTTTAAAATAGAGCAAAAAATCTATCGACAAATTCCTCAGCTGCACTGTTTTTTTTTATGTCTATAACATGTTAAATAGCAGAACAAAATGTGTTTTAAATAATTTTCGGAGCATACTTGGCGATTTTGTTTGTATCGATTGAATGTATATTTACTGTTTCGGTTTACTCTACAAAAGTGTATTATTTTCAAAAATAATATATGTATATTTAGGAACTTAAAAACTTCCTCTAAACGGCCGTTTGCCCTCCGGTGGCCACCCAAAAATAAAAAAATTTGAAGAGATTTTGTCCTTTATTCATGAAGAAATTGTATGAAGAACAAGGTCAGAATCGCATTGGCCATTCTCGTTCTTGACATAATGAAATACTAGATAGCGTTTAGCCACTCCGAATAATTCAAATTATTTCTTAAAGACGCGCCGAGCGTCATAAATGGCGGACAAAATTGCTGCCGCTTGATATGGTCGTATTCGAAGTCTATATTTTTTCATTGTTTTTTATATAAATCCATTGTGGAAAGCATAGATTTGAGTGATTATTAGGAAGTTCGTTTTATCTACATTATTTTGATGTAATTTTTGTAATATATCACAAAAGAAATGTTATAAATATTGAGTTCGTAAGAAATGTCACATTTTTTACGTCGTAATAAATAATTATTTTATATTATATATTTTTAGCATTATTTGTTTACGAGTTTCTATTACAAAATAATATTATTAGTAAGAACAGTTGTATAAACTACCAAAATCTGCAAGAATTGTTACTGTAAACTTATAAAATGCGACATAAAAAAATTCTGAAGTGACGTTTTGACGTTTGATTTTTTTTTTGAAAAAAATTTGACCCTCCAGAGGTTAAGTGTTAAAAAGAAATATGTTATAAATCTGTAGAAATTCGAACTGCGGGGCCTTAAAGTAACTTGACGATAAAATGCCAAAATATCCCAGAAGTTAAATCGCTTTAAAGTTGTACTCCGAATGATTTACCCAGACCACGACCCGCCATTGGTTGTCTGTGTGTATGTGTGTGACGCAGGTGAGGTATAAAAGACAGGTGAGAGACATACGGCGAGGGCCGCCAGCCAGCTGACACTCTGCCACAGATGCTTTATCTAACTTTGCTGCCGAATTCACTAAACTAGTAGTTCTGTCAACAGTAGACATCGCGTTGAAAAAAGTATGTTTATTTTTTTCTCGTATTTAATAAATCAAAAACCACAATTTCATCTGAAATCGTCACATTTGTTTGTATGTACTTAAGTACTTACCTACTTAAGATGATAGACTTCGCTTATCGGCCCATACAAAAAGGACGCACGGGAAAAAAACACTTTTCTACATCGAAAATTGCACAAAATGAATATATTTTTTTTATACTGCCTTCTACAGGGTGAAAACTATGTCGGTATGTTTTCGAATTTTCGATGCGTTTTGTATTAACGTAAACATTCACTGTCAAACATGTACGATTTATCAAAAAATATTATTTAAGGAAAAAGTGCTGCTAACTCAACTCTCATAAAGAATTATAAAAAGCTACCGACGTAGCTTTATCTTTCTTAAAAATATTTATTTTTTTAAATTTTAATTTCGTGAAAGTTTCGGTGTAGAAAAGTGTATTCTCCATAAACCCCTTTTCGAGCGATTTCTGTAGGTAAATTTGAGCGTTGTCTCATTCGCACATTTCGCATTCGCATGTATTGTAAGTGTGCGTGAGCTTTTTGTGAGCGGGACAGAATGACAGACGCGGGTGTTCCGCGTGTGGTTCAAAGTCTAGCCTCTTAAGAGCCATTGACCAGCGGCTGAGAATAAAAGTTTAAAAATGCTTGCAACTGTACAGGGAGGTTCCAATGAGTAAGGTCGATTATTCCCCGTATCAATTATTTTAAATAAAAAAATTAATATCGATTTATTTCTACCTACATTCAAGTAAGCAATAAAAATTCTCAAAACGCAAGATGATAAATTATCAAATATCGTGTATTTCTTGTAAGTATTTTTTGATCATAAGTATTTATAATTTTTCAATAATTTCTAAGCAAAATCTGAAATATTATAGTTTTAAGACCTTAAATAAATAGAAAAACTGTGGTATTTTCGTAACTAACCGCGTTCTCGGATTTATTTTTTAATGATTTTAATTTAACTAAAATTAAAATTCTGAAAAATGTGTTTATTTGATTAGGTATTGTTTTATTTTGTTTTGTGATGGCATGATTTGAAATTTGTGTTGTTTAATAGAATCTGTGGTTTGAAAATTAACTTAATCTGCCAACGACCAACGGTATAACCTTCGAATATTAACCAGTCAAATTACAGGAGACCCATATTGTCCCAAAACATCATATGCCGTTATGATAACAGGAGACCCAAATTGTCCCAGAGCGACCGTGCATCATTAAAAGATAGATATCTCCCTTCCTGTAATGCGAACATTCGTGATTTAATTTATGTTAGAAAGAGAAAGAATCAATGTTTCTCATTGCCTTTCAAGTGTACGAGCTATTTTGCTCAGATATTGAGAAATCCGAACATAAGTGACGGTTTTATTTCGCGCCAATTTGTGACGTACCGCTGATTTTGACAGCACGGTTCCATGCAACAAAAAACCGTTTTTAATAAAAAATAACTCGAAATGTCCCGGAAAGCTAACTTTTATTTGTTAATTAATATATTGCCTATGTGTTTATGTCAAATTTAATTCATTTTGGTTACATAATAATGCAATAATCTCATATAGAAAACTACTAATCGTTAAAATCACTGTAAACCCTTTTTTAAATTGATCATTCCTAATTGAATTTCCTGTATTTGATGAATATTTTTATGCATATCGTAGGAGAATATATTTCTATTCAATATTTATGAAAAACAATAGTGCTGTTATAACATATTTGTAAAGATTTCTTTGATTTTATCAAGTCGGACGTCTGAATCTATCGACATGTCAAAAGTGCTGATTTGAAATCGATAGAGATGGGATCATCAAAATTTAAATTGACATTAATTTGTGCAAAATTCGAATTATTATAAGTATTTATTTTTAGAGTTTATTTTATAGAAGTAAATTTGAATGTTATTTTTATGATGAATGTTATCAATTTTTTTGTATAATAAATGCGTAATAATATTTAATTTCAAAATATACATATCTTGAATTTTATGAAGAAAAAAAATCTATTTGTAAAGAGGTTTTTTGCTACCAAAATTCAGCGATACAATATAAAACTCATTATTGTTATACTTATATAAGGAATATTTTAAGTACAACTCTTGGCGTTTGGCGTGTTTCCGGACTATTTCCCATTTTTTAAGTATAGTACAGTCATTTGGTTCGACAAAAGGAGGTTACCTAGAAAGGTTTCCGGGAGTTTTGAAAATTTGTAATTTTATAGATTTCGATGTGCTCTTTCCGAATTTCAACTTAGCCACCTATCTTTGGCGCTCGCGCCACCATATTGGAAAAACGGCGCCTAAAAGCCGTTTTTTTTCAATATCTCCTTTCTGACTAATTTTACGATAAAAAATATATAACACAAAATTAAACAACAGAAAATTTTCTACAATATATGTATGAATATTTTTTTTTGTAAAATCAATAGTTTTGGCGTACGAGCGCCGCAAACTATTATTCATCTAAACCACCAGGTGTTTTTCGTATATTTCTCCAAAATATTTTACTATTGTTGCAGATATAATAAAAACAGATATATGTATGTATATACACGATGCAATCGAAAACGAATAGGATTGTGATAAGTCTGATAATCCCATCGCAGATGATGCGGATGAAATTTCGGTCTGTGACGTTTCGACGATACCAAAGACGAACTCGCAACGCCTGGTCCATCAGGAACGGCAAAGCAAAGAAGATTGCGCTAAATTTAGAAATTGTACATTAAATGTGGATTAGGTCTACACCACGATAAAAAAACGCGCCGCTTACTCTACCTCAAGGGGGTTAGTGGAAATTAATTTTTTGGCCAAAACGTATATTGAAGTATACTCTGCGGCGCTCGTACGCTCAAAGTATCGATGTTACAAAAAAAGTTGTTATTACATAAATTGTAGGAAATTTTCTCTAGTTTAATTTTGTTTTTATCGTAAAATGAGTCAGAAATGAGATATTGTCAAAAAACTGCTATTAGGCGCCATTTTTCCAATATGGCGCCTAATTGCAAAGATATGAGGTGGCAAAGTTGAAATTCGGAGAGAGCACTTCAAAATGTATAAAATTTAATTTACACTTTTTACTCCAAATAATGTCAAGAATCATTGGTTAAAGTAAGCCAAGAAGTATGTCCCTTAACACCTGCATATATACAGGAGGTTAAAGATCGTACTTGACTTACTTTACCCAGTAATTCCTGAAATTTTTTTGTAGTTCAAATCATTAACAAAGTTTTGGTATCCGACGACTTTTTTTTTCTACAAAAAACATAAAAAATCAGTAGATATTGGGAAGATAGGGGCGGGTTGACGGGTTGGCTGGTTACTTGGCTAAGTGACCAGTGACGACATGTGGAAGAAATTTTTTTATATTTGATTTTGAAGAGAAAAAAAAACATATCTAAAAAGTCACCGGAGACCAAAATTTCATTTGCATTTTTTACTCCAAATAATGTAAATTAAACAAGTATGATCCTTGACTTACTTAAACCAGTGATACCTGACATTATTTGGACCAAAAAATGTAAACGAAATTTTGGTCTCCGGTGACTTTTTAGATGTCTTATTTTTTTCAAAAACTTTTTCTTTAATATCTAAAAAAAAATAATCTTCATGTCGCCACTGGTCAATAAGCCAAGTAACCAAACAACCCCTCATTCCGCCCCTAACTTCCCAACACCCACAGAATTTTAATGGTTTTGCAGAATAAAAAATGTCACCGGAGACCAAAATTTCATAAACATTTTTTACTTCAAACAATGTCAGCAATCACTGGTGAAAATAAGTCAAGTACGATCCTTAACACCCTGTTTATATATATACTTTTTTTCGACCGGTCAGTGGCTGAGTGGGCATTGCGTTTCGGTCCCACCCGGGCGTCGCGTGTTCGATTCCTCGGCTGGCTAAGTCCTCCATCACACCACAAGCAACATATTCCGCTTACTGTGGTGGTAGTAGGAGTTTTTCAAATATTGTCAGGTTATTCGTTATGGGAATTCGTCAAAATATATAATATAAAATACTTAATAAATAATTTTGAATTCTCTTTGTGGAAAATATTTTCTTTCATTGATTGATTCTTGTTTATTGTTCATTAGCTTCATGTATATTTTTCTATTTTTTTAAATGGGTCAAAAATAATAATCTTCATTTAAAAAAAAAAAGTTATTGTTTTATTTCATTATTTAAAAAAGGTATGATCTACACTGAATAATGCATGGATTAAATTCCATTTTATTTTATTTATCTTACGTACATATTTATATTTATCGGGTTTAATTTGAAGAACTCCATTTAAAATCAGTTTATAAATTTTATTCAAAATATCTTCAACCAACCCCGCTTTCGCCAAAGCATCGAGTCATGTTTCGAAACGCGACTTGCACATCTCTAACGGGCGGCCATGTTTGTTTACTTTTAAACAGTTTTTGGCGGATAACGCACAAATAAAGCTGCGAAACTTAATACTGTATTAATGAATTTATAATAGTTACTCAGCTTTTTTTAACAAAATGACCTATTATGTTCCATAAACTATAGGATTTACGTATTTACCGTTGTGTTTATTGCAAAATTACGAGGTTATTTGAAGTTTAGTGAAGTGATGTTTTGAGGTTATTATTTCCTGAGGTGTCAAAAATTGTAAAAAACTACATTAAATTGGGCTATAAATTAACAAAAGTGATAATAATTCATTAGATAAATGCCTTAGGCATACGTGGATAGTAAAGTTTTTCGGAAATTCATCGTAAATTGCGAAGAAAACTAATAAAAAATTTAAACAGTTTTTTTAGAAAGATTGATAGGCTCAAAACAAACGACAAAGTTTAACATTTATTTAAAAAATAAGTTTGTATGAATGTGATAAAATGTGAAGTGACAGTTTTGTTACAATATTATTAAAAAAAAAGAATGTGTATTTAAAATTTAAAGTTTCAAATATTTTTGAAACTTTTTAAGCGAATATCCTCAGGTGAGTATTTTTTGAACGAATTTGCATTGTCAAAGTAAAAATTTTAATATTTACAAACAAAAATGTTAATTTCTAACATACACATAGGAAAGTTTATTTTATCTAGATTTTAAAGCAGTTTTTGTTTTTGCGAAGAGATAAAAAATAATCAATATGAAGATACATTTAAAATCCACGGGAAGAATCGGGAATTTTGCACGCCAAACAAAATGGCGAAAAGTTTTTCGATTTACAAATTTTATTTTTTGAAGGGTTAAAGTATAGTTTTTTCAAATTTAAAAAAATGTGTTTACCAGATAAAATAACAATCTTTCAAAATCAATTTATGTTTATTTGTAAAAAGGGGTCAATACGTCTAGAATTTGATTTAAAAAGTTCTAATTTCCGGTATTTTCTGGTAATACCATCTTAATTATAAACCTATTTAAAATAAGGAATTGCACACATTGTCCAAAGAAATGTCGCCATCTTAAATAATTAAAGACAATAATTATTCATAAAAACTTTCTTCAGGCCTGTATATATATATATATATATATATATATATATGTATATATATATATATACCTTGTCTAGATATACTTGGTCGATGATTAATCACGATCATACGAACCCTAGCGGGATAAAGATGTTGTATCCAACACGGCTATCATCTACACAGTAACAATGTCCAAATGGACGAATTAAAACAGGACTTCACTACACTCAATCAATTTTCTGTTGTATTTTTATAATGTGGTTCCGCACAAAGAGTCCCATTGTTGATGGGTCAACCTAATGAAAATTCAATGCAAATTTAAGTTCATATTTCTCGCCATGACAGACAGTAAGGGAGATACTACGTTCCCAAAAGCGAACAAATTAGCCTGAGGGATTAAAGATTCCTACAGAAAAAGCCTCCCCAATATATTATTAGAAACAATAGTTTTAACATTACCAAGTTGTTGATTGTTCCTTACATTTATTGTTTCCAGTATGTTTAGCTAAACATTTTGACTTAGTACGGTGTTTGTCGGTTCTGTGTTGCTTTGTGCGTTTTGTGACTGCCTTGTACGGATCGGCGACTCTGAAACTTGATTTCTACATTCCCCTGTAGCATGCATACTTTATAGTTACTGCTGTGGTTATTGCGCATTGTGTTGGGCGTTGTGCGTACAGACTACTCGGTTTTTAAGGGCTAGATGTGGCGTAATATAGTAGTCTGCAGATAAATGCATCATCGTCGACTTTCATTGTAATTTTTTTGGTTCCAACTTTTCCATCATCGATGTACATTGTAATTTTTTGTTTCCCTTGACTCTTGGATCATCTATTTTCATAGTATTTTGTTTCCCTTGTCTCTTGCAACATCGATTTTCATGGTAATTTTTTTTGTTTCCCTTGTCTCTTGCATCATCGATTTTCATTGTATTTTTTTTCCCTTGTCTCTTGCATCATCGATTTTCATTGTATATTTTTTGTTTCCCTTGTCTCTTGCATCATCGATTTTCATTGTATTTTTTGTTTCCCTTTTCTCTAGCATCATCGATTTTCATTGTATTTTTTTTGTTTCCCTTGTCTCTTGCATCATTGATTTTCATTGTAAATTTTTTGTTTCCCGTGACTCTTGCATCATCGATTTTCACTGTAATTTTTTTGTTTCCCTTTGTAGCATTCTGAAACTAATTACCCCATATTTGGCTTTACGACCATAAATAAGTACTGATTGCTGTTTTCAAACACAACAGCTGCTTGGGCATACCGGCCTTCGAGCACAAGTATTCTTTTCTCACCAGTACCAAGAGGCGAGCGCAAGGGAGAGGACGTTACAACACAAGACGGAGACGCAAGGGATTGCGTTACCGACATTCGTGAGCCAATTGTCACCATTATGTTACTTTAGATTTTAAATTAGAAATGGTTTATTATCCAAATATAAATATGCTTCTCTCTTATTGTAAAAGGGGAGAGCTGGCGCCCTAAATAATTTTAACATGATCATTCCTTGAAATTTAGCTTTTTTATGTGTCTTACCTCTCAAAACATGTGGCCTTAACGATAAACTTTGAAACTTCGTTTCATCACTATTTAGATGTTGTTTCACAATCTAAACATGCCCTGACGATTTCTATTTAACAAATTATAAAACTTAGAGTCTCTTGCTATTCAAAATTTAAACTTGTAACGATTAACATATCCAATAAATTCAATGTCTTTCAATGTTAAGAATCTTTTTATTTGCTAACCTATATTACATTACCATACACATTATAATGTCTTTTACACACATATTTCAGAATTAAGAAATGTTGTTATACCTTGTCTCTTGCAACATCGATTTTCATTGTAATTTTTATTTCCCTTGACTCTTGCATCATCGATTTTTATTGTAATTTTTTGTTTCCTTTGACTCTTGCATCATCGATTTTCATTGTAATTTTTTGTTTCTCTTGTCCCTTTACGTTCTATTTTCTTTGTAATTTTTTTATAGTTTCCCCTTATTTACCAGATGGAAAGTTTTCCTATTTATTTATAGGTTTTGTATCTTTCCAAATTTTGTCTGATGCCCTCAGCCCTGGGGTCTGATAATAAATAAGAAACTTCTCCACTGGCTTTCGCATAAACCTGCAACATTCTGGTGTGCTTTCATAATATTATGCTGCAGCGCATGTATAGATGGTTTTGTTTATTTATGGAGTATATATATATTATATAAGTGTACAGAGTGGCTGGATGCGGAAGGTGGAGGTGGATGGTGGAAACAGTCGGCGCGGTTTGTCCTTTGTCTGGACTCGGTGGCAAAAAGTACCCACTTACTCGGGTGGGAGCCAATTCACTGAATAATTCGTTTTGAAATCTTGATATTTCTTAGTCTTTTTTTTCCGTCCGTTTTTTAGAGCTTTTATTTTATTTTTTATTATTATTTTTTAAACGAAAGACAAGCGTTCCCGGGTTACTAATAAGCCAAACATGACAATTTTTTCACTAATTATTGATTTTTTTAAAGTAGATAAATGTGGCTTCACCGAAGAATGCTCAAAGTCCCATGGACCGACATGATCACCAACACAGAAATTCTCAGGCGGGCTAGAGCAGATAAAAAAACTGCTCACATTAGTCAAAGTCATGTTTATGATTACATAAACAAGTTGATTGAAAGGTATTAAGGAGGGGGTAGGATGGGGGGGGGGGGGGGATCGGTCTAGTTGAGGTATAATATGTATACTAAAAAAAATACGATTACAAGAAATAAAAATAAAAAAGAATAAGAAGTTCATACGATGGTTGTAGTATTAGATGAGTACTAGCAGTGAAAAACCCGCTCCGCGGCTAGGCCCTGCGGACAGCTTTTCGTTCAGCTTCGCCCAGTTTAAGTGTTGGTGACTATTTATAAGGCATCACCCTTTTGCAAAACTAACTAACTAATAAATATAGAATTATAGATGGCGCCACTTCCGTTTGCAAAACGCGTATGGGTGAGATCTAAGCGTGTATATTACGGCAGCAGCTCCGTGGAAAAATGCACGTCCACGGACGGCTCAGAACGGTGTCCATACAGTGTGGCGTGGAGATTTACTCGGAGTCGGGTTCCTTAATTTGAACCGTACGGGCATTATCGTATTAATATACTCCGATGTATAGTTGTTAAGTATTGTGAGATCGCCTGTGTAATTTTAAGAAGTGTGGTGCTGAGTTAAAGATGTTAAATTGTGAATACTATGTATAGAAAATGTGTGATGGACACTTTGTTAGTAACCGCAATTTATTTATGTATTTTTTTAAATACCAACCGGTTTCGCTTAACACAAGTTTAATTTTGAAGATGCTTCCTAGAGGGAGAAAAAACACTTTCCTCGTATACATATCGTCACTTTGGTTGAACAGAGTTCTGACTCCACTTTACCTAGATCTGTATAGGGATGAGGTTTCACAGTTTGCAAAGACGATTTTTCATTATCTATTTGCGAATTTCAAATATTGAGGTTGAACCTTTTGTAAATATTTTAGTTTAACAAAGAAAAAATATGTATATATTTTAATACCGACCGGTTTCGCTTAACACAAGTTTAATTTTATACCCTGAAGGTGCTTGTGTTAAGCGAAACCGGTCGGTATTAAAAATATTTTTCTTTTCAACCAAAGTGACAATATGTATAAGAGGGAAGTGTTTTTTTCTCCCTAAATAAATATCCGATTGAACTTCGAATAATATAGGTCACGAACCGCTGACGGTTGGCAATATTGAAATTTTGTATTTATTATTAGTCATTCCTTGAAGGGCTCGCAGAATCGAATCTGTCGGTCTGTTGCTGAATTGGATCCTCGTCTCCAGGGAACGAGTCTCGGGCTGAGGACGACCGGTCATGCGTCCTCTGCAATCTTGTTTTCGTTTTCGCAAAAAGCTGTTCAAACAAAGGTTTAATTTTAACCGCTAAAAAATAAAGGTAAATAATTAAATCAATAGGTTTTACTTTTTAAAATCACGAAAACTCCGTGAGATTACTTGCTACGACAAAAACGAACAAAATTTGTCCTTGTAGAATCAAAAAAAAAAAATTCGCTTTTCAAATAATCTTACTAATATTATAAACGCGAAAGTTTGTATGGATGTATGTGTGTTCGTTACTCTTTCACGTAAAAACTACTGAATGGATTTTAATGAAACTTTACAATAATATAGCTCATTTATCAGAATAACATGAAGGCTATAATTTATAAAGCTAGCTGTTTTCAATATATTATAAATAATAATAATTTTAATAGAAAATGTCAAAATTAAAGAATGACATTTTGCAAAACAATGATTGTTAAAACAAAATTATATTTTAGAAAATATTTAAATTATTGAATTTATTTGAAGTACTCGCCTAACACTTTGAATCGAATCAAGAATTATAGATATTTTAAATTGAATTTTGGAATAAACATAGATGGGACCTAGGAAAATAAAATAGACTGGCCGGCCGAGTACTAATCCCGTGCAGACGAAGTCGCGGGCAGGAGTTAGTATCTATAGAATAAAATCCGGACGGTTGTGAGCAGTTTCAACTCGTGGGCGATACTCGAAAAATATCTATCTATCTATACATATATATAAAAATGAATCCCTGTTTCCCTTGGTCACGCCATAACTTCAGAACGACTTTACCTATTTCATTCAACTTTTTTTTTAAAGTTTTCTATTACTTTGTAGAAAGTTCTTACAGAAAGAAAAATTAGGAAAATTGGATAATTTCAGAAAACTTAACGACTATTTTAATTTCGTACGTTTTACAGTTCGCGCGTTTGATATATTTAGATATATACATGCCTGTGAAGGTTTCTATATAGCAATACTTCTTGAGTATTGGTGAGTTCTGGAGTTATGAAATTTGCAAAAAATTGCAATAGGGCGCACGCGAGTTGTTTGATAAATGAGTGTATTTTATGGAGTTTAGCGGCAGGAAAAAAAAGGTGGGAGGGGGAGGGGTATCCGGAAGGGGTGGAGAAGGTGGAAGGGGAATTCGTGAGGGGGTTGTTCGCGAGAAGGGGGACAGTGGACAGAACGCGAGGAAGTTGAAAAGGGAACGTGGGAGGGAAAGGGGATGAGGGTGGGGACGAGGTGGCGGAAGGTGTACGGACGAATGGGAAAGGTAAAAAATGCCTTGTAAACTATGTTTTACAGTTATCTACTAGATCAAGGCTATCCAACCCCAGGCCCGCGGGCTACAATGTGGCCCGCGAATGAATTATAAATGGCCCGCGTGAGCAAGTTTAAAAATTCGAAAGTTAACTTGCAAATTTTTGTAAATCCTTTTACGATAATCAATTACAACTATAACATACAATTGAATGGATAATTTCCGAATTTCTCTAGCCACCCTCCCCCCCACCTCCTCCCTCACAAATATGCCCTTTAAAACGTTCCTAATATTTAGGATGCTATAGATTTACTGGTTCCGGGCGATTAGGAGTATTAGGAGTAGTTTCGTTAGCTCCACACTCCTGAGGAAAATAATTCCCCCCATCTTTGGGGATGATTTGTGGAGGGTTTTTTTTTATGAAAGGAGGTTCTAGTATGGGGGGTGAGTGTATACAGGAGTGCCGGACGTATGCATCCTTTTCTCCCACTGTTCTGAAGGCGATGTTCCGTGAGAATTCTGCTGGGGAGGTCAAAAGGTCTCCCTCAGCCAGTCTCCGGCCCGTCCTAGACAAACCTCACTCCATGAACCCGGACTCTCCTGCTAAATCACCAAACGTAGCGAACTACTTGGTGACCTATGTCAGAGTGTGTGTCTGTTATTAGACAATAATACGTTAATGACAAAATTAAAACACTTTGTTTTTACCACGATAATCTTCATTTTCAAATCATTCATTAACAAATCGACATGTTTCGAGAACGATGTTGTCTTCCTCAGGACATAAAATGTACTAAAAACTAAATAATCAAGTATACAAAGCTATACGTGGGTAGAAATTGAAGTAGTGGGGGGAAAGATAACATATTACAATCATTGTGACTGTGACTTTGGAAATCCTTTTTCTTTTATACTCTTTTTTTATTTTCTCTCTTCTTCTTCTTTTATATCTTTTCTTTATTCAATTCTGTTTCACGTATAATGTATGATATACATATATAAAAAAATTAAATATTATAATTTTCATTATCCTTACTACACATTTTAAAAATGAATTGTTTTTCGCTGCTCCACCTTTTTTACACGAGCATTGCTCAAAAAAAAAAGGTGAATCACGATATTTAAAAAATGTATTAAAAATATATATATACAATGTATAACAACTGTATTTGTAAAAAAAAAAATTAAATAAAAAAAAAAAAAAAAAAAAAGAGGTGGTGAGGGGAGGTGCTTAGAAGATCAACAGGGAGGAGTGGGGAGGGGGAGAGGTGGAAAGGGGAGGTGCTTAGAACATTAAAGACAAAAAATTACAATGGAAATATGTTTAAAATAGAGTTATTCACAAAATTGATTTGATTATTAATAATATTTAAATTTCTATTGACATTTTTCCTAATTTCTAAAATTTCTAAAAGGTCTAATTGAAAACCACTAACGTTAGTATGTAAAATTTTAAAACCAGTCTTTATACAATAATGTCTTTGTGTGACTTCAACTATCGCCTTATTCATATTCTTTGTATAGTGAAAGACAAATAAATTATTAACTTTCGTCAAATTTGAGAGTATACCATCAGACAGCTGCCAACTCTGAGCAGTAAAGGCAAGACAGTAAGTACAAAGAACGTGTCAACCTTGGCGCTCTAGTGACCTCCGGCCTTCTGCTCGTTCTGTTCATTCCGCTGGGCGGAATGGCCGACTGAATGACGGAGCTCGATCGCGTTTCTGTATACCTGCTGCCAATGCCCAATTAGTGGTCAAAGCGTATCAGTAGGGATGTGGAGGTGATTCGATTATAGATACGCCGATATTATCGAAATGTCGATTTTATCGAGTCATCGAAGAAATTATTCATTAAAAAATATCATGTATATGTCGATGGCCCAGTTGATTACCCAGACATCTAATTTTTTCAGACATTTGACCGGTCAGTGGTTCAGTGGGCATCGCGTTTGGGTCCCACCCAGGCGTTCCGTGTTCGATTCCTCTGCTGGCTAAGTCCTCCACCACGACACAAGCAACATCTTCCGCTTAGTGTGGTGGTAGTAGGAGATTTTCAAATGTTGTTGGGTCATTCGTAACCCGGTAATGTTTGATTTCTTTAAAAAAAAAAAAAATCTCTAAATACTAAGTAAAAGGTTGTTTAAAAAAATGTAAACAATTCATCAAATATTTGAAATTAACTAACTAACTAACCATCACGCCATTTAACCATCACGTAGGCAGGGAGGACGGACCGCCTAACAACTCGGTCTTGGCATACACTCCTTGCCTCATTCACATTCATACATCTTCTCTCACATATCTACTGATCTATTATTCTGACTCTTGACATGGCCCGACTCAAGTATTGAGTCACTTGATCGTGTCGTGTCTTCCTCGGACGTCTTCTACCTTTCACATATGCGTCATATATTCTCTTTACACTCTTTCTTCATTCATGCGCTCTACATGTCCAAATCATCTAAGCGTCCCTTTCTTAATCTTATTACGCTCACATCAGCCTTGCATTCTTTTCGGATATCCACTTTCCTCACTCGATCGTACATGGTTTTACCCTAAGAGTATGGATATTAGAGAGACGGCATGTGAAGCGTGCCCGCGCGCTCCAAGTGTGCCTTTTCGAGAATTTTACCCAAACGGCTTACATTGGCTGCCGGTTTTTGGACGTTTAATACGTTCCGACAGCAGCCATTTTACATGGTGACAGCCAATGTCAGCCATGTGGGTAGAATTCTAGAAAAGGCACACTTGGAGCGCGCGGGCACACTTCACATGCCGTCTCTCTAATATCCATACTCTTAGGTTTTACCACATATATGCCTCAGGGATCTCATTTCTACAGCATTCAGTCTACTTTCATCATTTCTCTGCCAGTTCCATGCTTCAATAATTTGAAGTTAATTTTCATTATTTGTGAAAGTTCTATTCAAGTTCTGTAGTCCAGTGGTAACGCTTTAGACTCCCATTCCATAGGTCGCGGGTTCGAAGTTCGAACCCGGCGTGCGCAAATAAATTTTATTTGATTAATTTGTGTTATTTCACAAATAATTAATTGAAAATAATATAAGGTATATTTGCGGCACGTTCCAGAGTGGAAGATACTCACAGTATCGCCCTGGTGTAAGACCACCATTCAGAATTGAAACGTGGCTTGAAATGGCTTAGTCGTGTTTAGTGACTAGATCTGAATAGCCAGGTACTTCCCCACCTTCCTCTTTCCCATCTCCTTCCCTTCCTCACTTACCTTCAGCCTCGCAACATACCCCAATTTGGAATGCCATAGTCTCACTGGCTCCAGACGGGAGCAGTTTGGACTCTTGTGAGGTTTTCACTATAAAAAATATAAAAAAGTTCATTTTTATGCAGCAACTGGCCTATAATGATATATTAACAGAATTTATAAACACAGAACGGGAAAATTAAAGTTTTTTTTTGAACAATCCATTTTAAGTTTTGAGATAATGAGGAATGAAATATTTGAATGCTCACAATAAATCATATATTCTTTACAGGTGTCTATGTTTTACATATTAAATATGCTATTAAATAACACTGGGAGGCAAAACCGGGCCGTTGTGACATTTTGAAATATCCTACTAGTGACACAGAAAACATTTTTTTTTTCGTTTATTTCACTTTGCATTATAATTGATTTGGTGGTGTTTATGAGTAATCTGAGTATTGTACCAGATAGAAGAGGGTACATTTTTGCATATAAAATTAAATACTTAACTAAAATTTCAATTTTTCGGAGATGTCTGACTAATCAACTGAAAGATCAATGTATCTTTGTTTCTGAAATCAGAGAAATAATAATATGGTACCTTCGTGGTCGAGGGGTAAGGCTTTCGACTAGCGATCCGGCGTGCACAAGTAAATTTTATTTGATTAATTTGTATTATTTAAAAATAAAGTAAGGTGTATTTGCGGCACGTTCCAGAGTAGAAGATACTCAGGGAGTTTCTCACCATCCTCCTAATAGCTTATCAATACTATAACGACTATTATTAAAAATAAAAATAAAATACTTGCAATAGATAGAAAACTCGGCCAACTTATCCAATGTACCAGGCACTATTCATAGGTTCGAGTGCCGAATTATAAACCCCTAATTAAGAGGCTAGACTTTGAACCACACGCGGAACACCCGCGTCTGTCATTCTGTCCCGCTCACAATAAGCTCACGCACACTTACAATACACGCAAATGAGACAACGCTCAAATTTACCTACAGAAATCGCTCGAAAAGGGGTTTATGGAGAATACACTTTTCTACACCGAAACTTTCACGAAATTGAAATTTAAAAAAATATATATTTTTTAGAAAAAAATTTGTAATTCTTTATGAGAGATGAGTTAGCAGCACTTTTTCCTTAAATAATATTTTTTGATAAATCGTACATGTTTGGCAGTGAATGTTTACGTTAATACGAAACGCATCGAAAATTCGAAAACATACCGACATAGTTTTCACCCTCTAGAAGGCAGTATAAAAAAAATATATTCATTTTGTGCAATTTTCGATGTAGAAAAGTGTTTTTTCCCGGGCGTCCTTTTTGTATGGGCCGAAAAGCGAAGTCTATCGTCTTAATAAATAAAGGTAGATTCAGACTGGGTCGACGTACGTATGCATCGCTACACCAAACAATGCTTAACAACCATACATTTTCTATGAAAATGGCAACAGACATCGCACGTCGCGATGCGTGTGGCCAATGTGAATCTAAAACATTATTTTCTTTGAAAATCTATGGTTGCTAAGTAGCCCAGATATTGTTAGGCGTAAATAAAATAAAATCGTAAATCTAAAATAAACTTTATAGTATAAATAAGCTATTAGAAGGATGGTGAGAAACCCCTTCAGTACTGCCCTTGTGTAAGACCACTATTCGAAATGGCATTAGAAATGTTTGGTGACTAGATCTGAACATCCAGGTACTTCCCCACCTTCATAGATTCTACCTCCTTCCCCTCCCTAGTGCCTTCATCCTCACCGCATACCCCAGTTGGGGATGCCAAGTCCTTGTGGCTCCAGACGGTCGGGAGTCTCCAAGATACCCGTATTGTACGAGGAACAAAACACACAAGCCGGCAAATCATTCCACATCCAAGCGAGTCGTGTAAGCGACCCGTTCTCATTTAACAAATGTCAACCGAGTCGAATGTTGGTTTACATTTCTGACCAGTCTCTTATGGGCATTATTAGAGTGTACACAATTTTCTCAGAAGGCTAAGAATATCGGTTAAATAGTGAAAATCGGCATACAGAAAATCGGTAATGATATTTCTCGGTATGCAAATCAATTGCCGTAATTCGATACCCGCATAGAGGACTCGATACCGGGAAAGGTTGCCAACCGGTCGCTAATTACCTTCATTGCCTGAACACAATTCATTATAGATGCAGAAATAATGATGTTAGATTATTATAATACATCGACTTAAATGTAACAGAACTTAAATGTAGCAGAACAAATGTAACAGATAAAAAAATCAAGCATGTTCAATACTTAATCCAACTTCTGAAATTAAATATCTTGGTTATATACAGATCAACATTTTAAATGGAAAAAACAAATTTGTAAACTTGTCAAAAGAATTAGAAAATGTATTTATATATTTATAAGACTAAGAAATAAAGGAAATTGCTGCAAACCAATCCCAGGATTGAAACCAGAGAGAGAGAAGACTAAGAAATATTCTTAGATTAGAAAACTTAAAAAAAATGTACTATGCAATTGTTCAATCTATGTTGCAATATGGTATTATTGGTTGGGGAGGAACTTATAATAATATTTTAAATCCACTCAAAATTGTTTAAAGATTGATAATTAAAGTAATATTGAAAAAACCATCCAATTTTTTTTACTGAAATTCTCTTTTCAATATTCAATGTACCTACAATAGAAGAAATATGTAAAAAATTTGCAATACTACAAATTTACAAAAAAGTACAGTTAAATAATTTACCATTCCATTTATCAGCAAGATATCAGAATACTATCAAAATCCCTAAATTTAGTACAATGCACACACAAAATACTTATCTCTATCTAGGTATTATAACATATTATAACAAACTACCATTATATCTGAAAGTTATCGAAAATATTCAGGAATTTCAGATGAAATTAAAAAAATAGCTAAAGAGACCATATCTCACTATTATTATTATTTCTTTCAAATCCGTTATTGATAAATCTTGCATTTTCTTCTTGTTTTTGCCATATTGTATTATTTACTTTCACACATGATATTATATAATTTAACTAAAATTCCCTCACCAAACACAAGAGCCTCGTCTCTTTATGGCGAGGAAAAGCTATTCTTATCTACTATTTTAACACTGTATAAAATGTAAAAATGGTGTATTTATTGTTTTAAAAAACCTATAAATATTAAATAAAAAAATCAAGCGGTGAGGGTCTAAAAATTGACACAGGAACCAAAAATATTGATTTACCAAAACATTTAAAAAAAAAAAAAATGCACTATCTCAATCAAACGATGGCAACTTTGGTTTGCCCCTCTAAGCTTAATTGTTTTACCTAAAGTTTTCCGGGAGTTTTAAAAATTAGTAATATTGTAGATTTCGATGTAATATTTCCGAATTCCTCGTATCTTTGCCGCTCGCGCCGTAATTTTGGAATAATGGCACCTAATAGCAGTTTTTTGATAAAAATCTCTTTTCTGGCTCATTTTACGATAAACGAATATGTTCTAAACGAAAACGAAGATGCTCGTGATGAGTCTGATAATCCCATCGCAGATGATGCGGTTAAAATTTCGATCTGTGACGTCTCGATCGATATCGAAGACGGACTCACAACGCCCGGTCCAGCAGGAACAGCAAAGCGAAGAAGATTGCGCTAAATTTCGAAAGTGTGCATTACATGTGGATTAGGCATACGGGGGACAGATACCACGATAAAAAAACGCGACGCTTACTCTACCTCAAGGTGGTGTGAAAATGAGGTTTTTTAGCTAAATCGCATATTAATGTATACTTTGCGGCGCTCGTACGCCAAAACTGTTGATTTTACAAAAAAATTGTTAAAACGTAAATTGTAAATTTTTCTAGTTTATTTTGTACTAGAGTCTTCCCGCGACTTAGTCTGCCTAGGATTAGTACTTCGGGTAATCTATTTTCTTTTCCTAGGTCCCATATATGATTATACCAAAATTCGTAACCTATTTATTTAAAATATGTACAATTCTTGATTCGATTTAAAGTATTAGGCGAGTACTTCAAATAAATTCTGTTTTGCAAAATGTCATTCTCAAATTTTGACATTTTCTATTAAACAATAATTATTATTTTCAATGTATTGAAAATAAATAGCTAGCTTTTTAAATTATACCCTATACGTTATTCTGATGTATGAGCTATATTATTGTAAAGTTTCATTCAAATCCATTCAGTAGTTTTTGAGTGAAAGAGTAACAAACGTACATACATCCATACAAACTTTCGTTCTTATAATATTAGTAAGATTTACATGTTTTTATCGTAAAATGAGTCGGAATGGAGATATTGTCAAAAAACTGCTATTGGGCGCCATTTATTCAATATGGCGGCGCGAGCGGCAAAGATTCGAGGTGGCAATGTTGAAATTCGGAAAGACCACTTACCAATTTTCAAAACTCCAGGAAAACTCTCAAAGTAAAACTACCAAATGATTGTAGATACTTTTATGTATGTGGGTGTTATTTATTGATTGTATGTTTTAAAGTTGTGAGGTGCTGAATTGAATAAATCGAATTCACTGTATGTAGTATTTACAAATGTGTGAAGCGCTGTGAATAAACGAATGTATTTTGTTTTGAGTTAGTGTTGCATTCAGGTAAGCAACTGTTTAAAATTTTTACGGCATTTTTTAAACAATCGCTGCTTCGGGTATTTTACCTGCATTAAAATTTCCAGTTAAGACTTCGATTTTCGGCCCATACAAAAAGGACGCCCGGGAAAAAACACTTTTCTACATCGAAAATTTCACAAAATGAATATATTTTTTTATACTGCCTTCTAGGTGGTGAAAACTATGTCGGTATGTTTTCGAATTTTCGATGCGTTTCGTATTAACGTAAACATTCACTGTCAAACATGTACGATTTATCAAAAAATATTATTTAAGGAAAAAGTGCTGCTAACTCAACTCTCATTAAGAATTATAAAATTATAAAAAGCTACCGACGTAGCTTCTTCTTTCTAAAAAATATATATTCTTTAAAATTTCAATTTCGTGAAAGTTTCGGTGTAGAAAAGTGTATTCTCCATAAACCCCTTTTCGAGCGATTTCTGTAGGTAAATTTGAGCGTTGTCTCATTCGCACATTTCGCAATCGCATGTATTGTAAGTGTGCGTGAGCTTATTGTAATCGGGACAGAATGACAGACGCGGGTGTTCCGCGTGTGGTTTAAAGTCTAGCCTCTTAAGATTTTTACGACATTTCTTAAACAATCGCTGCTTCGGGTATTTACCTGCATTAAAATTTCCAGTTAAACACATACCGCCGGGTTATTTATTCCTTAACAATCGGGTGATTTGTTTAATTCTTGACCGCGCATAATTGTACTGTGTTGATAAGAGGTTTTATTGCTGTTAATGGGAAGTGAAATACAACTTGGTTTGTAAATCTTTCAACGGATTAAAACTCTTTTGTTCAATTACAAATGCCAGCTAGGCTAGCTTATCGCCACTAGAGTAAACTTCACGTTGTAATGTGTAATTTATTTCATCTTTATTGCAGAAAATTTACGTAGAAAAGTCATATTATTTTAATAGTGACGACGATTACGAGAGATGGGAAGGCTGATAGAGATATTGAAAGAAGGGTAAATGCAGGTAATTCTATTAATGGAGGACTGAATGCCGTTGGCGCTAACAAAAAGCTGTCCAAGGAAGCGAAGCTGGCAGTCCACAATGGAGTGCTTGTATCTACCCTGATGTATGGCAGTGAGGCATGGAACTGGCAGAGGAAGGATGAGAGTAGACTGAATGCTGTTGAAATGAGATCCTTGAGGCGTGTGTGCGGTAAAATCATGTATGATCGTGTAAGAAATGTGGAGATTCGAAAAGAATGCAAGGCTGATGTAAGCGTAATGAGTAAAATAAAGAAAGGAACCCTCAGATGGTTTGGGCATGTAGAGCGAATGAACAAAGAAAGGAGCGTAAGGAGAATATACGATGCAAGTGTGAATGGTATAAGAAGTAGGGGACGTCCGAGAAAGACATGGCACGATCAAATGAATCAGATACTTGAGTCGGGCCATGTCAAGAGTCAGAAAAATAGAAGAGAATGTATGAGACGATGTATGAACGTGAATGAGGCAAAGAGTGTGTGCCAAGACCGAGGTGTTGTGCGGTCCGTCCTCTCTGCCTACCCCTGCGGGGAAACGGCGTGATGGTTAGTTAGTTAGTTAGTGCACAACTGCTAACCCTGCACGGAGAAAAATGTTATTCTAAAATACGATAATTTTATTCGTAAAAACGGTTTAAAACGGGACTGAAGTTCTTACGAACAAATTAACAGGGTTTCAATGTCTATTGGCGGGAACATGTAAGAATAATTTATTGGTATACGTAATTTCTTACGTATACCAATGTACGTGTTATTGATGGAACAATGTTGGGAATATTATTATGCATTTTTTAAGTTTGGGGTTATGGTAATGAAATTTTTTTTAGGCCTGTGGCAGCATTTTAAATGTAGGTTTGTGGAAGAATTTTGTATAAAGCCGTTTATCTAAATCACGGAGATTGGTTTAATTCATGGGAATAAATGGAGAAAATTAACGTATTATGGTTTCAACTAGATACACTTCAACTGAAGAATGCATAAAAGTAGAATTCGTCCAAAAAAAATATTGTTAAGGCTGCTTTTTAGCCATTGAAACAGTATTGTGGAATAATGCTCTATGTTGATCTCAAGACAAAATCTCGATTGTAAATAGTTTCATTTATTCATATAGTTTTTTTGCTTTTTAAGCTCAAATGCATCAATGACATATTTAAATTGATGTTAGAAGAGCATGGTGCTTTCTTGAGAGTCAGAAAAGTAAAAACAAAACTTGTGGAATAATGTTGTATATGAAATTTTCATATACAACATTTTACCACGAATTCAGCACAAATTCTTGCAATAGGTTCTAATTTAAAAGCCCCTTTTCACGGCTTTTCCTTTAAAAGTTTTAAGAATTGTATGCTAATTGTATTTTAAATATAAAATGTTATGAAACATAACCGGTTTCGTTTTACCATTTTTCTCGAAACAAGAATATTGTTGGATACAACATTATTCCGGGCAAGGGCTCATTTCGTTATTATTATCTCATCTCATTACGTCACATTTTTGCACAATCTCATTATCCGAACTGGCAATCTCTAGATTGGGAAGTCTCGTTTGCATCCAGTAATCCGCGGACTGTAGCATGCAAAATACCTCTTATTCTCGCGTGTTTTCTTCTCTTCTAAAATTTCTAATCAGCTGCATAAAAATTCTACGTATTTATGCACTCTGCTGCATTCACCTGCATTCTTTTAGCGCACTATTTGACATGTAGGTATTTTGAAATTCTGAAACTCTCCAGAGGCGTACGCCTACTCTATCGCAAGTTATTCTGTTAGTTAGTTTGTTAGTAAGTTAGTTAGTTTGAAGTTAACACGATAGTTATAATGCATGTTGTTGATGTCTCTCTTGTCTTGTTGCCGTGCAACTCCTGTTGCCTAGATTCTTGTTGAAGTTTTGACTGTGTTGCATGTTTTGCAGTGGCGTACGATATGAAAACTTTGCTCTTGTTGTTTTTCTATTAGATTACTAACTGACCCGCCCAAGCGTTGCTGTGGCTAGCGAAACACAACGACATCTACTTGATGGTTGCCTAACCTAGATAACCAAGTGTTGTGTCAATTAATTAACTCACACGGCCATCTGTCGGAAACTTATGGAACTTACAAATAATTGTACCATAAAAACATTTAATTCGCAATAATAAATATTCAGGTGAAGAATCGAGATAAAATCTTAACTTTTAACTAACTAACTAACTAACCATCACGCCGTTTCCCCGCAGGGGTAGGCAGAGAGGACGGACCGCCAAACAACTCGGTCTTGGCACACACTCCTTGCCTCATTCACATTCATACATCTTCTCATACATACTCTTCTATTATTCTGACTCTTGACCTGGCCCGACTCAAGTATCTGATTTACTTGGTCGTACCACGTCTTCCTTGGGCGTCCTCGGCTTCTTCTACCGTTCACATTCGCATTCATTTAAGAATTAAAAAATAAAAGAGGTAAGATTATAATTAAAAGCTGTCTAAAGATTGTACAAGACGTAATTAATTTCACAATTACAAGACGTGTTAATTTCACAATTATTTTTTATATGTACGTTTGTAGTCGAGTTCAGACTTCAGTTCAGAAATGAGATGCAGAATTAAGACCACGGTACTATTAATAAATCAAATTTTCCAATAATGTAATTCCTCTGCCAAGATGTTAATTAATAATTTGACTCGGTGCATGACCACGTGGATTATCATTGTGCTGTGCCACGGACGCGTGGCGTTCACGGTCACCGGCGTGCTGAGGGACCGCTGACGTGGGAGTGGCGTCACCACACACGTCACGAGTGACGGACAGGCCACTGAAGACATTGACGGATAGAAATGTGTTTTAGGCTGTGTTCCTGTGCCTAAAATGTGCTCAATTAACGATATAACACAAGGACGAGCAGTGAAATCAGAATACCAAAAAAGGCAAAGTCAATATGCAAAACAATATATTCTGCAAAGGAAATAAATATTATTTAATAAATTTGTCATTTCGTCGCTTGCGTGCTTAATTGTCGAAACGACCATTTGCAAGTTTTACAGGAGGAGGTTTTCTTTCATTATTTCAATTAAACATTATGTATGATAGGTGTTTCAGATAAAGCTCTTCACAAAAAGGTAAAGGTCTCGTTGGTTTAAATAATTATCATTGAAGAAGAAGATAACAATAATAATCTAATTTTTTAAAATATGAAAATGAACAAGACACAGAAAAATAATAAAAGATAATGGCCGCAACTGGGACTCGAACCCAGAACGTTACGTCTTCCAATTGGGCCACTGCGATCTATTATGAGACTGTCGTAATTGTCAACTTCATAATTCATATTTCAGAATCAACAATATTATCTTCGACTAATGTTTTTTTTCCATATTATTGGCAGCTACCTTTATTATTGGAAACAAATATTCAAAGAATATATTTGTTACCTAGATAGTGTCTCGGATAAATATATCCGATTTTATTTTTATGGAACAATTGGTAGAGGTGTATGTCCCGGTAAGAGTCATCGAATAAGAAATAATACTAACAAATCAAAGCGTAAATAAGAAAAAAAAACAAGACACAGAAATACAAAAAGGTAACAGTCGTAACAAAAATGTAACCCTGATTTGGATTCCTGGACATGTTGGCATCATGTTGTAGATGGCTTGTCAAAACAAGGAGCGTTCAACCCTGTTGTTATCCTGGTAAATCACATCCCCATATCTGACATTTTTCCATCATCAAAGATAGATCCATAGAGGCAGAGAATTAGCACATTACTACTCAATCCAAGGGAACCTGCTATGCCTCAATACAAAGGATTAACCCATCAAAACAAAGCAAAACGTACAGAATAGTTTTTTCTTATGTAATTGGTAAAAAAAAATTGAAAATCAGTCCACTTTTGGGGGAGAAAAGTGGGGAATACAAAACCTCGATTTTAGTTAGGTATTAGTAGCCGGAGGTGCATTGTCCCTTTCGCTCAATATCTGGTGGAGTAAGAGCAACAGTGACAGCAACAATTTAGTAAAATCTATTTTTAAAATTTCTCCACCATACGGGTATCATCTTAAGGTCAGAATTAAGGATCTCTTCTGCTGCTTTAAGGGTTTTGGATTGGGCTGCGACGGTGATGTCATCTGCGTAAGCAAATTTAAAAAGCGATGGGGGCAGCACTGGGCCACGGGCAAGGCCATTTTAGAGCTATTTTTTTTCTTTTTAGTCCCCCTAGAAAATCCATGATCAAAACAGGGATTTGAACCCACATGAATACTCATTTAGACGTTTAGAAAAGGACAGTAGGTTCTCCATATAAATAAAATCCTAAATGTTTATCCGAGACACATGATGACTAATTAATTATCTAGATTAGAAACCGATTCTTTAAAACTTTGTGGTAATTTAAAAAGGTAGCAGTTAATAAGGAAAAAAATAGTCGACGATAGTATTGTTAATTCTGAAATTGATGTGTGATCGATAAAAATGACTTAAAAATAAGGGGTTCCAATTGCCGAATTGGATAAGGCGTTTGTCTCGGTAATACATGACATCCTGGGTTCGAGTCCCAGTTGCAACCGTTATTTTTTTATATTTCTGTATCTTATTCTGTTTCATGTTTAATTTAGATTCATTAGTATTATCTTCTTCTTCGATGATATATTACATTGATGGGAATAACCTTCAAAAAGTTTTCATAACATTAGTTAGTCTAATATAGCCGCTTTGATGTGCGATGAAGTTTGGCTGTAGCTCGGCGACAATCGTCACGCTTCCATGACGTATCCGTCTTTGTTTCTATTATCTGTGTATTGTTACGTCTATCTTGTGGAAACTGTCCAATATAACCGCATATAGTGACGACCCTGAACTACCAACAACTCTATACTACTTGTAATGATGCTGCAGTGAAATTCTTGCCAAAACCAATTTATATAAATACAGCAAATTTATTTCTGTACCCGAGAAGCATACGGATGCAAGTCCAAAATTTGAAGAAATAAGTTTTTGATGAAGATGTGTAGTAAATGATCATGTTCATCAGTGGCAGAAAGATGGAAGTCGTATTTTGAAGAAATATAGGGTTTTCCAAAAATGTATAAGGATGCAACTACCATTATTCTTAGAAGCAGAAAGACTCAAGTCCATCCTTCTGCTTATAATCTCCTTGTTTTCTATGGAACTAAACACAATAACCTCATCCATCAACAAACGACAACCGTGATATTTGTAATCATTATACAGGGAGGATAAAAATAAAATAAAACTTCTTCCCAGAACCTCCTTTCTTTCCTTACTCTAAAAGACACAGCATCCCCGAAGATGACATAGGCCCTAAGGGATTTTTTTTCTCGGGGCCTACTGTGTGGAGCTAATTTTAAAAAAGATCCACTGCACTTTTTTAACAAAATTTTAAGTCATAAATCCCAGGTCCCATGCCAGGGTTTTTTTTTACCTGTTAGTCTGACAGATGATGAAGATAATGAAAATACCAATAATTAGTAATAATTATATAAAGAAAAAAACTGTAAAATGTACGTTTTTTTTTACCTGTTACGTATTGTTATTATTTTACTTACAAATTAAATTTTCAAACATCGATCTTTTCATAATTCATCACTTGTCATAACAAAATAGTCTCCCTCATTTTGAAGCAGAAGGACTCAAGTCCATAGTGATTTATTTTAAACATTTATTTTTAGGCTTTGCATGTAAAATATTGCATTTTATTTTCTTAATTTTAAAACAAAACCAATTGATTTAATAATTTAAAAAAATTCATCAATCAGTATGAATATCTGCAGAAGTTATGAGACCATAATTACAGAAAAAATACGGTTTTGACTCTCCTGAACATTTGGCTTTTTGGAGTTGCATCCGTATGCTTCTCAGGTACAGATTTTAGGAAGATATAAGTCGGCGTTTACCGTCGGACCAATTCTAGACACTATTTTAATGTGTTAGCAATGTAAACTGCTTCCTGGTTGCAGATGCAGTTGAGCTATGCAGCTATGCAATTGATTGATCTTGTTTTAGACAATTGATTGACAAGGAACAATAAATACAAGTTAGTTAAATTAAAGATTTTGTGGGTTTTGTTTGTTTGTTTGACTTGAGTTAGCAGTATCCTAGGGAAGTATTCCAATATCTCTGAACGCGTGTATCTAATACGTGTATCAATAGACATCGGAATATAATATGCTCTTACATTGTCCAATTGCGTACTTAAAATCACATAATTCATAATATTTATCATATAAAAACAGAAATGTGTCTGTAGGAACACAAATATTTGGTAATTTTTGATTTAATCTCTCATAAAGGTCAGCGCCGGTTCTACGAAATCTGGCGCCCTGTGCAGGAAGTACCGATGGCGCCCCCCCCCCAACATTTTTTTAAAATTCAGATAAAAAATTTATATACATATAAAAAATAAAAATAAAAATTTATGCAATACGTTTAAAATAAATTAATATCCCGCCAACAAGAATCAAGAGTAACTTTTCCAAGTGACCTGGCGGTAGCTATCTATGACACTGGACAAAATAAGAATTTCATAAAAAATATAATATAAAACAGGAGGCAGTTTAGTTCAGAAATAATAATATTCTGATCAGTTTGTTTAATATGGTGCCAAATCGCGCGCGAATGGCAACATAAATAAACCAATAACGCGGCGAAAGCGACGAACTATCATCAAAGAGCAACTTGTAATCAACGAAGGGAGATCCGTACGAGAAGCGATCAATGAACCAATCACAATGTTTGTTGAATTTCGAACGATACAATGGTCGTAAGAGCAACAAGGAAAAATAGGTCTTACGTTCGTATGAAATATATTGTATTTGGAAAAAAATTCCTTGACGTAAGTCAAATCCGTATTTCGTTAAATTTTAACCATCGATGCGCGCGCATTAGGTTCACGCATATGGAAAGTGAGTGTTGCTAGCGCGAACTAATAATTCCGTATTACGAGTAATTTTTAAACGATTCGGGGAATATTTTAATTGAATTTTAAAACAATATTTATTTTATCACGGCGCCCCTTCGTAGTGGGCGCCAGGTTTTTTGCACGTTTTTGAACGTATGGCAGATCCGGCGCTGATAAAGGTGCAATATTTTTGCTTTATTGCAATTAATCTTATTTCATGTTCCAAACAGAGTTATAAGAACTAAAAAAAATATTTTTCTGCAACAAACGTGTCAATGCCAATTCGTTTATGAACTCATTTACACCACGCATACACAGCTTTGGTAATTAATTTGGAGAATTGGCAGATATTTGCCATAGCACCGAAAGAACCTAAAAAAAATGCACTTCACATGTTTTTTTAAAACAGTTATTAGTTAGTTTATGAAAAGGTTCAAATGCCTTGGGGGTCGAATTCCCCAGAAATAAATGTGCGGCAAGCAGTGTGTTGCGTCCTCTCTACAGCTCAGTGATAAGAAAAGCCGAGCTCAGCATCAAGACAAAGGTGGCAGTGTTTAAAATGTCCGCCATGGACACAGTTGGGCGAGGCAACTCCAAAAACTGTGCGAGGAGAGGATGGATCTGCCGTGGACGGAGGTTACCAGTTTTTTTTTATTATTATTTTCTATATATTATAAATTACATGTGTTTTTTTTTATCAATGCCTGTCTCACTAGATATTCTAGATTATTATTAGATTGCGTTAGGGGTTATTTTTATGTTAGGGATCACATTTAATAATTTTAAAAGGGATGTTGAAATGACACTTTGTTGAAATGACACTTTGTTGAGATGTCATGGAACCAACCGTCTCTACCGTATAATTGTTTTGAATCCATTTTAATGTAAAAAAATGTTTTATTCTGTGTTTTAAGGTAACTGTGCCTTATTTGTACTCATTCCTGTCTCAGACGCTACATATGCATAATATGGATTTAGCTCAAAATGTACCCGTTGAAGATACCCGTCAAAAGGTGAAACCGGTCGGTCATAAATAAAAAAATGAGCATGAAAGTTATACCGGAGTTTTAATCCATAAAAGTCAAATCAATTAATTAAAATAAGGTACAGTCAGTTTATTTGCGGCACGTTTTAGAGTTAGGTCATTTTAGTATCAGGTAATTTTAGTATCTCCCCGCTGAAAGACCTCTAAATAGCCACGTACTTTCTTTCCCCCACCATGCTTTTCCCATCTACTTCCCATCCCAACTACCTTCAGCCTCTGAACACATCGCATGGGGATGCATAGCCCCTTGGCGGTTGGGACTGTTATGCGGTATTCACACATAATCGATAAACCCTCATCCATGTTGGTTCTCCCAAGGCTAACCGGATAGCTTTATTTCATGTTACACATGAGATAAAACGAGCTTTAAGCTCTGCATCGCGGAGGTCGTCAACTTAAACTCAAACCACTCTGTCATAAAATTGAAGTTTGCGTCTGGTGTGTGCTGGCACGTTAAAGCACGTCTCAAGGTCTCTCATTAAACACACGCCTTAACATACTTAACTGGGTGCATTCTTACTGCAGCCGAGTGCATTTCCCGCCTTGCACTACATCATAATATATAGTCTACATTGTCAGTGATCGATAACCCGGTTCGGCCCGGGTTCTACATCACAATCAGAAAAAAAAACTTTTGATCTTCTTCAATGATTAATACTTTGATAGGTATAACCTTTTACACTTCAAAAATTTGGATAAAATCCAAATAAAGGCTTCTGCCCACTACACCGTTCCAAACCATGACCGTACTATGAACGTATCAGCCACGAAATAAACACGCTACACCCTACTATGCCCACTAGAACGTGCTAACACCGTATGATACCCGTACGTAACGGGTTTAGTGACTGTGTGATACCCGTATACACCGGGTGGCGCTTTTTGACGCCTATTATGTATTATTACAGGTGGAGGTTTTCTTTGCTACTCGCCTTTGCAATTAAACACACTTTAAATATATATATAGTCGTACTTTTTATTTTAATTCAATAACAATTTCCATTGACATGCTTTACAATTGCAGGTTTTTTCTAGAACGTTATTTCTTATCAAAATCAAGTCTGTAGACTTCTTTTGTTTTGGAATCATTTGAATTAAATGATAAATATTGGAAGTACTTACTTAATCGACTTACTACTAGCCATAGGTAGGTACCTTAAAAATATGATATAAAATAGTACCTACCTATGACGGCATTATGAATTTTAACCACCGGGGTTAGTGTCCGTACCATCCCCGTTCAATAGGCGTACGGTTCTAAAAAAAGAAAAATCGAGGGAGAATATTGGACGTAATTTAAGCAACTAGTTGATGATGAAGAAAAATTTTATACGTACTTTTGTATGACGTCATTACAATATAATGAATTATTAAGAAATATAGAAAATATTATCACTAAAAGAATAATATCACTATTATATCGTATTATCATACGCGTATGATCCCCGTTCTAACACCGTCGCGTGCCATGCATAGAGCGGACCGGCACCTGCAAAATATTGTCATCGAGAATTCGCCGTCAGTCCGGTCATGGTATGTGACGGTGTTGGTCGGTGACGGGACGGGCTAGTGGGCAGCGTTTCATACTGATCGATACAAAGAATATTTTTTTGCATGCGCCGCTACGGTTACGATCATGGTATGGAACGGTGTAGTGGGCAGAGACCATAAATGGAATATTTATTAACGTATCCGAAAACTAAAAAATGTTTTCAAAAGGCGATGGAATATGCTTTGAAATTTTATTAATAGAAATAACCATGTAATTTTTTAAATGTAAAAATTTTCGATGAAAACTTTAAATAGTTTTTTAAATTACTGATAATGATATATATACACATACATATTTCATTAGACAAATGAATTATAAACATTACTGTCACCTCACTTTTTTTGACAACTGTGCGAGAAGAGGATGGGTCTGCCATGGACGGAGGCCGAACAATCGGCGCAAGACAGGGATGTATGGAGGCCTTGTCGAAGCAGTGGGTCCCCGACCCAAATAGGACAAAGGGAAGAGATCGACATAAATATATATTAAAAATAAGAGGTTCCGATGGCCGATTTTTCGTTTGTCCCGGTAAGACAAGAGATCCTGAGTTTGAATCCAAGTTTTATTTATTTTTTATTTTAGTATTTTTTTTGTTTTATTTTTCCATTTCTTGTTATTTTTAATTTTTGTTTACGTCTATTAGTATTATCTTCTTCAATTTTGTGAAAATAACCGATTGGCCCTTATTTTAAAAAGGTTGTCCATCACTGGTTTGTATCGTCTGCTGCAAAAACTGCATTCTGCCGACCGCTGCATCGCGTTTGACCTTACCCGTGTGTAGCTACGAGTATTATGGATCGCATGTGTATTTAGTGCAATATTCCGCATACACGGTGTGTTGCACCCTATATTTAGACCTGCACTCTGTGGTTTCATCCTGTACATTCGTTTGTGTGCAAGCAGAGATGTGTTTGTATGATGCAGCGAAATCTTTCGAAGAGTTAAATCTAACGTCATGAAATTTGCACGGTTCTTTCGGTCTGCGATTTCAATGCTGTTGAGTGTTGTGTTGTCCTATTCAATATTTAACTTAATTTTTTCTAACTTCGATGTGTAGACTCCTTTACCTTAAATTCGCGTCTGTGTCACCTTTCATTTAACCATTTCTATACAATTTTGTTTATATTATCTTTGTCTATGGTTTTTTTGTCAAATCATTCTCTAACACTATTGTCGTTATCTCAGAGCTCGGAAATAGAATCAAATTTATCACAAATTGCAATTCGTCTCAATTATAGAAGCAATAAAATCTAATTCAGAATATTTATTTATTTATTACACGCCCTTATGGGCTTTTACATTTTATTTAAATAGATGAGTATCACAATTATTTAAAAATATTCTAAATTAAAACAACAAAGAAAGCATAATACAGTGAAAATAAAAGTAAAACAAAAGCAATATACCTACAACAAAATATAACAATAAATACATACAATAAAATTAGATACATAGGTAAAAAAATATAAGAAGTTTCACAATAAAAAGATATTCAATATAGACAAAAATTACAGAGATTTTAGACGTCTATATGTCTAAATATATGAAATAATTGAAATAAACAATGTTTATACTGATTGTTTTTAATGTGAAATATATCTCCCAGATCAGAATATGTATTTCCGAGACTATGAAGTCTCGGTATCGGGGAATTTTGATAATATAGTGTCCTGGTGTTATTAAAATAAAAGGGTAGTAAATTTCGGCAAGATCTTTTAGGTATGTGGATATTGATTAATTGAAGTAATTCAGGACGGTCAATTTTGTAATGCAGTATTTTATGTAATAGTATTAAATCTGTGATTATTCTTCTTTCTGAAAGTTCTAATAGGAACATTTTATCTAGTAGGTAGTTGTAATCAATGTTTTCTATAGGAATATGCAATTTATAGTTTATATATCTCAAGAACTTATGTTGAATCTTTTCAATGTTGAATCTTTTTCAACAAAACACAAGTGTTTTTACTCCACGGATAACCTCTAAATCAATCTTTTTCTGTGCGCGTCCCCTGCGTATATAAAACAAAGGAAGTCAACAGAAGCAGCTCGACTTACATCCGACAGTAGATTTCCTAGAGACTATCCCCTAGGGACCGTCCAAATGCTAGTTACTCTACGTAGTTACCTTGTCTTGGTTAATCCCTTTAGTTTTTCGGGGCATATGCGAATGGAACGCGACTCGAAGAATTCAAAGTTCCAACATTTAAAAAATTATTTGTCAAGAATTCAATCGTACAAATTATAAAAGAAAAAGATAAATACCCATTCATAACTGAAAATCGTCATGTATTTGTATGCTGCAAACTAAACACTTATTTTGCCCCACACCATTATACATATCAAGGAAAATACTTCTTCAATACACTACCAATAGAAATCAGAAACATTAATAACAAAGTGCAACTGTTGAACTCCATCAAAAAATATTTTAAAGAAACCATCTACAGGAAGACTGCTTCCTCTATTTCCACATGAAAGTCTCACTAATAATAATTATACTTGTTTTTCTTCATGAATAAATAGATGTTTATATATTTTAGTTACTGTATTAACTGTACATAAAAGTATGTGAAACACGTGATTGTATTAATTGAACATATATGAAATGTAAACTCTTCTTCCATCCACAAGCAAATGCTTTTAATGGAAGACCAGTATGAATTAACATGTATCTACCATTCTTAAGTTAATAAAATAAATAAAAAAATGATTGGACGTCCATGTATTATTTAAGTGTTTGCCTTATCCACATGCAGACACTAGTAATTGTGTTGGAGCTCTCTGTAAGAATGTTACAAACTGGTTTATTACAAATATTTACGTGTTTACAATATATTATACTTCTAAGTCTTACGTCTACATTATGTTATTTTAATTTGTCTAAGTCTTGTCGGAACTTAACATAATGTTTTAAGCCTGCCGACACCTATCAAAAACAACTGAACTGCGTGTCGTTCAAGGACACTAAAATCTCCTCTACCTAATTTGAAGTTTCCTGGCCAAGTTCGCTTACATAGAAAGGATTTAAAAAGTATTTGTGAAAATGTAGTAATTATCGATACCGGTATTTGGATTACAGATAGTAACATAAAGTGGCAATTAGAAATCAATGCAAACGTAGAAACATTTTTACTAGAATCCGAAACATTAAATTTAGACTATTAAAACTATTTTGTTTTGAAGAGTTTTAATTTTCAATGTACTATCGTTACTTAAATTTTAATTTTTCTGCTATTGGTTTCGACATATCTGTGCCATTTACTAGCAAACTTAAAACTAAACTTAAAATTTAAATGTACAGAAATGAATTAGATGTTATTAGGTGGGGGTAGTGGGAGGGGTGATTTTGGGGGAGGGGGAGAACAGTGGGCGGGGTCAATATCACATGGGAACATAGTCAAAAGGGGAGATTTGCAGGGTGCTATTATTTTGTTAACTAAATTCATTTTTGATTTTATTTTTTTGTTTATTTCTAAAGTTTCTCAAGCGCACAAGTTGAAGTATGAATTTATATTTATATGTTTAAATTTGGTATTTTCCTTGTTGAAGCTATGGCCTGTCTCTATTAAATGATTGGCGAATTCAGAATAGTTATTATTTCGTAAACAGAATTCATGTTCCCTGATTCTAGTTCTAAAATTTCTAGTAGTCATTCCTACGTACTGGGCGTCGCAATACAAAAAAATATTAAAAACTATTTTATCTATTTTTCCCTAATTCAATCTGTATTACCGTATGGAATTGTTGGATGGGGTGGTGAATTCAAAACTTCTCTCTTGCCTTTAGAAATCATCCGGAAGCATTACTAGCGGAACATCCGTTCACAGTTGATGTAGGCTTCACAAGAACGGGTCGTTTTTGTGTCAGTCACCTCATATGTGGAACGAGATTTCGGCATCTGTTTTTCCTCTTTTATCCTCTTCAAGGCCCGCATTAATAAATCCCTTCCTACAACCACTCCTTTAACCCACCTCACATCGCTGCCCAACTGGTGGCGACATGGTTGCCCTGCCTTTACACTGTACAGACAGAGCGCTCTTGTAAGACTACGTAAAAATATTTGAAAACCTGAAAATTCCACATTTTGCCATTTTTGTATTCAAAGCATTTTAAAAGAATTCTTTCCTTATATGGAATATTATTTGCATCGTTCCGACAAGCAGTCCTTCGGGAAAATGATAATCTCTTGGCAGACTGTTGTAGTCACTCTAGACTCTATCAGCCTTACTAATAAAAAAAACACTTAACGATCGTTAAACGTTGTTTCTGTTGCGCGTTGTGTAAAGTCTGTACATATCTTTAAATTCTAATATTGAAATTTTCTCGGATTCGCTACCCAAATTTAAAAGGAGCATCATGTCAATGATATAACTGTTTAATGTACGTACATATCCCTTCACAGATCACCACTTCTCATACATACACACACACTACGCACATCACCCGGTAGTTACTAATTATACATTCCACTCAAGAAAAGAAATTATTAAATTATTCCACAAAGAAACTATCAAAGGTACCCACCATGAAATCTCTGTCATCACACTGTAACGAAAGTACTGTTTGTTTCTATAAAATAAATATAGTTTTCCAAATTCTTACTAAAAAAAAAGAATTGTTTTGATTTAGCAACGTTGTATTTTGCCTGTTTAAATTGTTGTTTTCATTAATATCCGGAAGGTGGTGTATTGCTGCGCCTGCGCATTCCCACTGGGAAAAAAGCAAATTATGCAGAAAAAAGTAGCGATTCTGCGCTGCGTAGAGAGCCAAGGACACCCTAGTACCGGATGTCAGTGATACTTGGTCACTCCAGCGCATTGGTTGCCTTCCTCTGCCAAACACTTTGCCAGTAATTTTGAGTTTCTCTCTGTTGGAATCCTCAGTTTAGCGAGCAATGTGTCCAAAGCATCTTAAGATACTTGGTAGGCAGATAGTTGAAAGCCTATTGTGGATGCTCTTTCAGAATTAATAAATTAGTGCGTCTAGCTGTCCATTGAATACTGAGACGAGTCCCTTTTCGGTGGTCTTCATTATGCCTCTGATTTTCCTTTATTGTGAGAATATCGATGTAGAAATTCTTCAGATTCTTGCGTCCGTTACTCCTGGAGATATTGACCCCCACCCCTCATCATTTCCTTCCCAAAATTTCCAATTCAATAATTGACAGCCCTGAACTATTATACTTGATTTCTTTCCATATACCTCGCAAACCAACATCGAGGCAATATCTTCTGTTTTATTGTGAAAACTCCAACACGGAATCACAATTGTGTACTCCAATTCGCCGAATTCAGAATTTGGGAAATGAATATAAGGACATTGCGGATATGTTTGACACATCATTTATTAAGTATAAACACCTCATAGTAAGATGTTTATCGGAAAAAAAGATCAATAATATTTAATTGAATATACCACATAGTTCTGCTTGACTCAATCTACGAATTGTACTTATCCCATTCTGTTATTTCTCTACCTTGCATGGTAGGGTATCCTGCTTTTATCTAACTCGTATTTGATTTTGTTTTTGATTATGTTGTTGATTTTGCTTTTGATTTTGATTTTGTTTATGATTTTGTTTTGGATTTTGTTTTAGATTCAGTTTTATAATTTTATTTTTTGCTTTTGTGTGTAAAAGAGCCAACTAATTTTGTGTGAATTGAATGTAATTTATGTTTTAGATGTACTTTGTTAATTAAAAAAAAACATGTAAAAGCCCAACAGGGCGTGAAATATAAATAAATAAATAAAAAAACTTCCTCTTCTTCCTTTCCCAAAAAGACCCTCCACACACCATCTCCAAATTAATTTTCTCATGGCCTCCTGTGTTAAGTTTAATGTAAAAAAGTGTTTTCTCCTCGTGCCGCTTAAATTACAATGCATTCATATGTGCAGCAATGCATCTCGACTGTACTCAAGTTCCGACGAGAGTCGTGACCCACTTGCGAGCGCATTGGTGCACTGTGCAGTCTGCCGACACTCAACGCAGCAGGGTCATGGCTCGTGAGTACACGATACACGACGGAACATATCGTACATTGTTATGTTGATGCGCTACACGAAATGTGCTGCGAATATTTTATTTATTTATTAGCTGATACCCGGCATGCGTTGAAATGCCACTTAAAATAAGATTTCTTTTCTCCCTGTGTCCTTTCCCATTCGTCCCGTTTCCCTTCCGGTACCTCTTCACTACCCTCGTCCCCTTCCCCTCCCGTGTTTTATTTTTCAACTTCTCCGCGTCCCCCCTCCCCTCTCCCGCTGTCACCCTTCTCGCGAACCTCCCCCTCACGAATTCTCCTTCCACTTTCTCCGCCTTCCCTTTCCCTCGTCCTCCTTCCCGTGAACCACCCTCCGATTTCCATCACCTTCCTCCTCCCGCCTTTTTCTTACTAACCTCCCTTGTAACGAATTCCCCTTCCACCTTTTCCGCCTTCCCCCCTCCCTCGTCCCCCCTCCCACCCAACCCTCCTTCATTGCCCTCTGCCCCTCCCGGATTCCCGTCCCCTTCCTGCCGCGAAACTCCATATAATACACTCATTTTTCAAACAACTCGCGTGTGCCTTATTGCAATAATTTTTTGCAAATTTAATAATTCCAGAATTCACCAATATAAAAATATCGCTATATAGAAACCCTCACGGGCAAGTCCACAACAAATCACCAAATTTTTATCGCAATCGAATACATAGTAGAGGAAATATTTTTAAATATTATATATCAAAAGCGAGAACTGTAAAACGTACGAAGTTAAAAAGTCTTTTGGTTAAAGTAGTTTTCTGAAATTATCCGATTTTCTGCGCAATTTTCTTAATTATTCTTTCCGTAAGAACCTTCTACAGAGTATTAGAAAACTTATAAAAAAAAGATTATTGAATTAGGTAAAGTCGTTCTGAAGTTATGACGTGACCAAGGGAAACAGTGATTCATTTTTATATACAGGGTGTTAAGGAACGTACTTGAGTTACTTTAACCAGTGATTCCTGACATTATTTGAAGTAAAAAATGTAAATGAAATTTTGGTCTCCGGTGACATTTTTGATGTTTTTTTTTTTTTTTTACAAAAACATAAATAATAGTAGGTGTTGGGTAGTTGGGGGCGGGGTAAGTAGTGGGGCGGTAACTTGGCTGAATGACCAATAAGGTCATGTGAAAGAATTTTTTTTTTGTTTGATTTTGAAGAAAAAATATTTTGAAAAAAAAAAAAATTTACATTAAAAAAGTCACCGGAGACCAAAATTTCATTTACATTTTTTACTCCAAATAATGTCAGGAATCACTGGTTAAAGTAACTCAAGTACGTACCTTAACACCCTGTATATATAGATTTAATTTTAAAATCATTGCCCAACATTTTGTGCACGGTTGATATTTTCTTCGCTTGATAACTGGTCGTTTTACGACTCCATTTGTAATGCTCAACAGCTTGGTTGTGGTCACATTTTCTGTTTTTCCCTCTTGCGATGAATTTAAAATAGATTTTTATTTATTTTTTAGCATCATCCTCTTCAAAAATACCCTGTGTATAAAATCCCCGCAGCTAACAGTTATGTAATAATCCTAAACGCCTGTCGTGATTTGATAATTCGATCGTCCAAGTTAGTCAGACATATCCGAAGAATGGAAATTTGAGTTTAGTATGCAGTTATTTGTAAAAGTGTACCCTCTATCTGGTACAATACTCAGATCATTCATAAAAACCACGAAATCAATTATAATGCACAAAAACTTGAGATATAAATAAATGAGAAGGAAACGAAAAAATTAGGCTTGGAGTGTGTTTTTATATTGTAGAAGTTATCTGTACGCACACGCAGTCAATGCCTTTGTTGGCTATCTACGTGTGAATTTTGTGTTTTAGATTAACATTGTTTGTCTTGTGAATGTCTTTAATGTCTTCATATATTTGTGCAAACTGTTAATGTATTACTAATTTTATTTTGACTAGTTGGCTAATCTATATGTTTTCATTGTTTCAGGTATGTGAGTCAATTTATTCAACTAATAATGAGAAGTCCTTGAAAAATACGGAAATCACAACGGTAAGCAATTTGTATGTACTATTTTGAGTTTATTATTATGTTAACTAGCTAACTAACTAACTAACCATCACGCCGTTTCCCCGCAGGGGTAGGCAGAGAGGACGGACCGCCGAACAACTCGGTCTTGGCACACGCTCATTGCCTCATTCACATTCATACATCTTCTCATACATACTCTTCTATTATTCTGACTCTTGACATGGCCCGACTCAAGTATCTGATTTACTTGATCGTGCCACGTCTTCCTTGGTCGTCCTCGGCTTCTTCTACCGTTCACATTCGCGTCATAAATTCTCTTTACACTCCTTTCTTCATTCATTCGCTCAACATGCCTAAACCATCTAAGCGTCCCTTTCTTAATCTTACTTACTACGCTCAGATCAGCCTTGCATTCTTTTCGGATCTCCACATTCCTCACACGATCATACATGGTTTTACCACACGTACGCCTCAGGGATCTCATTTCTACAGCATTCAGTCTACTTTCATCCTTTCTCTGCCATTTTCACGCTTCACTGCCATACATCAATGTTAATGAATAATATGTTATTCTGATAAATGAGCTATATTATTGTAAAGTGTCATTAAAATTCATTCATTAAATTTTGATTTAAAGAGTAACAAACATACATACATCCATACAAACTTTCGGGTTTATAATACATTTTAGTAAAATTATATTATTTCCAATTTGGGAAATTAAAAGTTCGTTGAACTTGAAAAATATTACGTATCAATTTGTAGGAATATTTCACGCATGCATGCACCGACAACCGAAATTAGTATTTTTAAGTGAAACAGATTACGATATACGATATGATCTGAAATTTTCACGGCCAAAACTATTATAGTGATTTGTTTTTGGGGTGTTATGCCGTGTTGCGCTACCTCCTTCTTTAACCAACGTTTCGGACAGCGTTATACAGTATTCGGACAGTGTTACTGGTTCTTCATCAGGGAAGATGTAATATGTACAGAGTGTTTAGGATCATACTTGACTTACTAACCAGTGATTCCTGACATTATTTGGAGTAAAAAATATTGATGAAATTTTGACCTTCGGTGACTTTTTTTTTATTTCACTCGAACGCTTTTTGCCACAATATGGCAATATTTCCAAAACCACGGATTGCTTTGCTGCCAAAAATGGCAAAAATTCTCTAGATTCTTTAAAACGTCTTAAAGCTTACGATTTTATATTTTTTTTTATAAATGTTACAAATGTGTGATAATAGACAAAAGATAGGTGAATTCATTGGCTATATAGAACTACAATCAGTTTGTATGTCTCCATATTCAAATTCGGAGGTATGATTTTTTTTATGTGGACGGAAAAATTTCTTTTAGCAATCTGAGAAAAAAGTTTTATGATGCTCTGTCGCTCCAGTGGTTAAAAAATGTCTTCAAAATATATTAAAAAAAAAAAAAATCTTCCACCTGATGGTCACTCGGACGAGTAACCATCTAACATCTCACACCGTCACGATCTGTCCAATACCGTTTTTTAATGTTTTTAGTTTTAAAAAAAATCAAAGATGTCACTGGAGACCAAAATTTCAATTACATTCTTTACTCCTAATAATGTCCGGTTTCACTGGTTAATAAAGTAAGTCAAGTATGTTCCTAATGCCTTGTTTTGACCTGCCAAGTAGTAAGTCGAGTGGCGAGTAACTCGCTACTTGACTAACCAAAAGTGTTCGCACTACTGTCAAGTAGAGTTCATTAGTAAGCCACGCGTCACGACATGACGGACTGCAACGCAATAAAGTAAATACGCCAAATAAACTGTTTGTAATGCTTATTTTAGAAGAGGTAGAAGAATAAATTAGTGAGATGAAAATAATACTATGGACACGAAAATAGATTAATAGCCGCAAAAATGAAGAATTTTAGAGTAGCATTTTCGCTCCAACGGGACTACATATTGCGCGTGTCTGCATCTACGAATGAACTGCGCATGTCAGTGCGCAGGGACGCGTGGAGGGGGACTCTACTCGCCGAAAAAATAGAACCAAATGGATTCAATCTACTAAAGAGCTGACTAGCCTACTCCACTAAAATTTTGGTGTTCTGACATATTTAGTTAATCGCTACTCGACTAAAATACTCTCCCAGTCAGAATAAGACATTAGCATGAATCATAGATGTTACCGGTCAAGAAACACTGCTATAGATAATCATACTTGTATAGATTTTTATTATGTTATCGGCACTGAAATAATTGATTGATCAAACACTTAACGGGTCGAGCACGTTTCACACGACACTTGGCACTAGCAGCTAATTATCTCGCTTTGGTATCACTATCACCAGTGAGCAGTGAGGGACACAAGGCGCTTCTTGTTGACTAGGTCGGGACAAGACACTTTCACTGTATGGCTATTATCACCGTCATCGTGTGTTGTGTGTTTTATGGCGGGGCTCAGACTATAGTGGAGGATGCCATTAGTTATGTTTATTTTAAAAAGGTAGGTACATTTATTTTTTATTATTATAGTAGGTAATGTGTAGCATTTAAATGCCTCTTAAATTCTTCAAGGCTTACTGTTAAAAATGTCAAAATATTTGGAATCGGTATTTAACAGCGCCGCACTTGTCATCGTGTCATGTTATGCCCGAACTTAATGTGAATAAAATTAAATATCTAACATTAGGCGCTTTTAGTATTCCCGCGGAAATGGCTCGCGCTATCTCATTTCTTTAATACGAGAGAGGGCGAGGCAAGAAAATGATTACTTTTTGTATCTCCCTCACTCGTATTAAATAAACTAAACTAAACTACTCGAGCCACCTATTGAAAGTTTTCTATACAAATTTCATAACGCACGAGTTCACCATTACTAAATAGAAACCTTCGCAGACGTGCGCACAACAAATCAATTAAAGTTTCATTGTATTATAAGGACGCATACGGGACAAACATAGCGTTATTCCTGTACTTAACTCAGGTATGAAGAATATTCTGCTATTTTTTAAATAAGTCGTGTTTAATTAAATACTAGCTGACCCGGCAAACTTCGTACCGCCTCAGAATCAATAAATGTTGTGTTTAATTTATTAGCTGAAATAAATTAAGTTTTTAATAAATTAAAATAAATAGGTACCTACACTAAATTCAACAAATGAAATTGAGCTATTGATTAAGCACGAAATGTTCGGCACACTACACCATTGACAGTTCGAATTGATTCAAATTATGTCGACCAACGCGCATTATTTGAAAAGCCGTTCCATACAAAATATATGAAAAAATTAATTTTCTTCATAATTATTTTTCCCGTGTTTTTTCCGATGTTTTAATAGTTATTCTGTTAATCGGGACGGAGACAAATCTAACAAATCAAATATCATAAAAATCGGTTCAGCCGTTCTTGAGTTATAACTGGTGTAACCAACCCGACTTTGTTTTATATTTTAAGATTTTCACAATACATAGGTGCTTACGCCTATTAATTATAATCGTTTTCTTTTAATGTTAGCACGCTCTCTCTTACATTCATATTTACATATCTCCCATTCATACCATCTTCTTCTTCTTTTTGCATCCTTATTACAGAGCCTTGTTAATCAAATAAAATATCTACAATATTTTTGTCCATTATTTTTCTTTCGTCCGTAGTATTCTTTGAATGTGATAGCCGTTGGTTGAATATTTTAAATTCTCTCTCGCTGTGTGTTTAGTGTTGTGTATTTGTAATTTAGTGTTTGTTGCCTGTGTCGTGCATTGTGTATAAAGCCGACCGTTCCCATCGGATTAACGCAGTTTTGTATAATTATCGTTGTTATAATCTCTGCGCTATGTAGTTTTTAATAAAAATGTTATTTATCGCATTATAAAGCTGTCGGTATCTTCAGAATCGCGCTTTCATCGCCAGCATTTATGATTAACAAATCAGAATTAAATAATCATTTTTTTATATTGCTGTAACTTTGTGTTTATCCATTATCTTACTAATATTATAAACGCGAAAGTTTGTATGGATGTATGTGTGTTTGTTATTCTTTTACGTAAAAACTACTGAATGGATATTAATGAAACTTTACAATAATATTTCTCATATATCAGAATAACATACAGGATATAATTTATAAAGCTAGCTATTTTCCATATTACAAATAATACTTATTGCTTTTTAGAAAATGAAGAATTTGAGAATGACATTTTGCAAAACAATGATTGTTAAATCAAAATTCTATTTTAGAAAATATTTAAATTAGTGAATTTATTTGAAGTACTCACCTAATACTTTGAATCAAATCAAGAATTATAGATATTTTTAATAAATAGGTTAAGAATTTTGGTATACACGGAGATGGGACCTAGGAAAAGAAAATAGGCTACTCGAAGTAACTGCGCGGATGAAGTCGCGGGCATAAGCTAGTACATATATAAATTAAACAATATTTCTTTGTGAGAACCACTATATTTTTTTACTTTTTTTTTTGTGAATAAATCGGCTGGCGTAGTCCAGGGATAACTGTCCCGGGTTATAATAAATTTTACGCAAAACACGCAAATAAATTTTATTTGATTAATTTGTGTTATTTCACGAAAACGGTGAAAGGAATTAGATGGGAAAGAAGAAGGTTAGGATGTACCTATCGGATCAGGTCACCAAACACACTGAAGCTATTTTAAGCAACTATTCAATTCTGAATGATGATGTTTATTCACCAGGGCGATACTAAGAGTATCTTCCACTCGTGCCGTAAATATATCACATATTATTTTGAATCAATTAATTGTGAAATAACACAAATAAAATGTATTTGCACACGCCGGGATTCAAACCTGCGACCTTCGGATTGCGAGTCGAGCGACCACGGAGTCCGATTTTTTTATAATTTAGAAAGAAATGGAATCATTTAAAATAATATAAGTTAAATTTGCAACACGAGTGTAAGACACTCTCAGTATCGCCCTGGTGTAAGACCACCATTCAGAATTGAAACGTTGCTTGAAATGGCTTTAGCCGTGTTTGTGACTTCCTTCCTTCCTCTACCCCATCTCCCTCACCAACCCATTACCTTCAGCCTCACAACATACCCTAATTGGGGATGTCATAGTCTCACTGGCTCCAGACGGGAGCAGTTGGGACTCTTGTGCGGCATTCATATAAAAAAATTACCCTTATTAAAATGATCGGTAGGTATCATATAGGCGCAAACATTATCTGTGATGGTTTCCATTGATTTAACTTTTTTCTAACTTATAAAATTATTCACAAAATAAATAAAAAAACTCTTTTGTGCTTCAAATCGTGACCTTTATGGTGGAGTTATACTTGTCTGTTGTGACGTGACGTGACGCGTCGTATTGGTATCGGTTTCATATATTTGGTATGGTGACGATTATATTGGTCTGATGTGTTGTTTCATGATGCGATCTGTCGTGATGCGTAAGAAGCGATCTCCATTTTCGACAGAGCCGCGAAGGTGAGGGGCGCGGGGACGACCGCGTCTTGGCTAGTGTGTACGTACCACGTGCTGTATTGATTTAAAATACCGTCATAAGGCGTCAGAACACAACTTATAGATGTGAACGCTAGCCATCACATCAGAGATCATCACGACACAACACGCCTTACAAGTATAACTCCACCATTAGACTCCGTTTGCCAAGCGATTTTTATGCCTATTACTTATATTCATTCGTGGCGATATACGGCTAAGAATACATACATTTTTGGCTTCTGGCTTCCTTTTAATTGTATAGGTAGGTACCTGAACAGGCCACGTTCAATGTGGTTCAAGTCTCTTTCAAAGAGCATCACGATTTTGTTTGTAGTTAGAATTTTCGTAATACATGCTAATTAAATTCATTTGGAGAAACACTTTAAATTGAGGCTTATTTTTTTCCTTTCACTTTTTTAACAGCTGTTGCTTTTGGCTTAATCCTGTTTGCTTAAGAAATAGGTACAACTTCACTCGCTTAAGAGGAAACTGGGCGGCGATTTATCCATGTAAACGTATTCCCCAATTCCTCTTTGGATTTTGACACTACTGCAAATATCTTTTTAATCTTTATATGTAAAAATCTCGCGTCACGATGTTTGTCCGAGATAAACTCCGAAAGTACTTAACCGATTTTAATGAAATTTGGGTTACCGTGTGTAATTTGGTCCAACTTAAAAGATAGGATAGTTTTTATCTCGTTTGTAGCGTTCAGGAACTGGATTGGGATAATGTCTTCAATCTTATCCTCAGTACTACACACTGAGTATATGTTTTTAATAGAATAGAGATTCGTTATACGAGATCGTCGTTTATTGAATACAAATGGTTACAAAGTAAACGTCCAGCCTAGCTGGCGGTAAGATTATTAATGTCAGCCCGGAGCAGCGCTCGCTAACGCTCTGCCTTGAATTGACTCACTTCGGGTCGCAACTCCGTCAACGTTCGGGACGTTGCTCGGCGGTAAAGCCCTCCCATCTACTATAGAGTAAGAGGCAATGTTGCATACACCAGAATTATTGACCTCAATATTTATTAATGCGAATTATATGTTTGTTATACGACAGCGATTTGAAATTATTTTTAAGTTCCATAAGTTTCTGACAGATGGCGGTGTGAGAGTGAATTTATTGACGCAACCCTCGGTTATCTAGGTTAGGTAACCATCCAGTAGATGGCGTTGTATTTCGTTAGCCATATAGTATAATATAGATATCAACCACTAGCGTGCTGCGTATTTATTTTTTTGTTATGTTACTTCTTATATAAATTAGGACCCTTCAATAAAATCGTTAAAATTGATTGATTTGAACGCTATCCACAGACGTTCAGTTTACAAACTAGACAATATATTTTAAAAAAAAAATCAAAACATCCAGACGTTGAGTATTTTCTTGTAATGAATTTAGTTAAAATAACTCAGTTCCGGGGCATACGTCATTTCTATGTCTACCCACGTTAAATTGTCGTGAAAACAAGCTTATGTGCCCAAGCGGTTAAAAAAGTTCTTAAAAATCGGTCTGGTTTTGGAGGAGAAAAATGGGTAGTACGGAATCTCGATTTTGATGATTTTATTCAGGTATTATCAAGCCTGAGGTGTAATTGTCCCATTCGCTCAAGATTCGGGGGAGTAAGTGCCACAGTGACAGTTTTGGTAAAAAACCTATTGTTTAAATTTCTTGACGATCGTGTTTTCTCTTAACTTTGCATAAATTAAATGAAATATTATTTTCTACAGTTGGGAATTTATTTTTTTAACCTGTTTTTATTTTTTAAATACATACATATATATATTCGAAATTCGATTTTGTTTGTTTGAATGAATGTATGGATGAATGAAGTGGAAATTATTTATTTTGTTATATTTTGAATGTACAATGTATTATATAGTCGCTTTAATAATAATTTTTAAAAATTTCCATATTTTGGCAACAAAGCAATCCGTGGCTGTGGAAATAGTACCATATTGTGACAAAAAGCGCTCGAGTTCAGATCTTCTTAACTTGGGTAAAACGTGTACAATCGTGTCTCGTGACGTCACACGAGATGTCAGAACATTGTAAAATAATCGGAGACAAAAATGTTATTTTAGAACTTTATCATACAAATATCTTAAGAAATACAACACAGATGGCGCTGAAAATTATTTTGGTTATATAAATGAGCAAAAAAAAATGGTTTTGGATTTAAAGGTTGGTTAGAACCTTGTCCTACTAAGGTACGAATTGTTGGCATAGTACGCAATCAAAATATTTCATTCTACTTTATTAAATTTCTTTAGCTACTTGTTTTGAAGATATCCAGTACAGAAGGCGCCTGCCTGTCTACAAATTCAGATTAAACATCTCAAAAACAAGTCGATATCTTTTATATTTTTTTTCCAAAGACCAACCCACCGCGACGGAGATCAGAGCCACCACTGAACGGAAATTCTTAGAAGGGTATATAATGTGTACCGATTTGAAAGAATCCCGATGTCGCCAATTAACTTTGTCTCCTATTCATTAAATAATTCAACTTCATTGATGGTCTGTTTTTGCAATCGAGATCTCTCTTTCCTCATCTTCTCGTTTTTTTTTGGTTTTTTTGTTTTTTATAGAGAATACCTCACAAGAGTCCCAACTGCTCCCGTCTGAAGCCAGTGAGACTGTGGCATCTCCAATTGGGGTATGTTGTGAGGCTGAAAGTAAGTTGGGAAGGGAAGGAGATGTTAAAGAGGAAGGTGGGGAAGTACCTGTCTATTCAGATCTAGTCACTAAACACGGCTAAAGCCATTATTAAGCAACGTTTTAATTCTGAATGGTGGTCTTACACCAGGGCGATACTGTGAGTATCTTCCACTCTGGAACGTGCCGCAAATATAGTATATATTATTTTTATTAATTAATTGCGAAATAACACAAATTAATCAAATAAAATGTATTTGCGCACGCCGGGTTCGAACCCGCGACCTTCCGATTGGAAGTCAAGTGTCTTACCACTCGACCACGGACGGTCGTCAACATTTGTTACTCGTATTAACAAATTGCTTCTTGCAGCCTCTTGTCGCGCCTCGTGACTTCGCTCAACCGGGTGACGGTATTATACGGAGTCCAAACTGCTCCTGTCTGGAGCCAGTGAGACTATGGCATACATTGGGGTATATTTCGTTGAACGTTTCATTTCTGAATAGTGGTCTTACACCAGGGCGATACTCAGAGTTTTTAATGTAAATACTTCTTTAGGCACGCTTGACTTGAGGGGTAAACTGGCGAATGCGTTACGGAAATTACAGCGTTACGAGAGGCGTAATATCGGGCGTTACGAACGTTACGGAGGCGAACGAAAATAAATTAAAAATTAATTTTGAAGTACATTCCTCACAATCTAATCGTAACAACAGTGCTCAAATCCATAGTTATGACGTTTGTTTAGAATGGGTGCTGGCATATAATTAAATCAACAATCCCATTCTAAGGGGGTTTTTCACCATCCTCCTGATAGCTTTTCCATACTATAACAAATATTAATAATAAGTCAATTAGTTACTGTTAACGGTTTTAACTCTTCCCCAATCTCAGTTACATCGGGCGTACCACAAGGATCACACCTTGGACCCTTGCTTTTCTTAATCTTTATTAACGATCTTACATTTAAACTTCGTTGTAATTTTTCTCTGTATGCTGACGACCTCAAATTATATAAAGCAATTAATTCTATGGAAGATTGTGAACTCTTACAAAAAGACCTTAACACAATATCTACCTGGTGTGTTGACAATGAAATGGAACTAAATATAGCAAAATGCAAAGTTATAAATTTCACCAAGAACACCAATAGAACTGTATATTCATATACCATATGTGGTCACAATCTGGAAACAGTTGATTCGATTAAAGATTTAGGAATTATATTCGACAACAAACTAACGTTCAACCAACACATTGAATACATTGTGAGTAAATCAAATAAATTACTTGGTTTCATTATAAGATCAACCAAATTATTCAAGAATTCTAATAGCCTAATAATTCTATTCAATTCGTTAATCCGTAGTGTTCTTGAATACGGGTCAACAGTCTGGAATCCACATTATATTACACAGGTATCTAGACTTGAATCTGTCCAAAGAAAATTTACACGGATCTTGTCTTATCGATCAGGTGTGTACCATTTTCTATATGGATACGAACAAAGACTAACATATTTCAAATTAGAGAGTCTAGTTAAAAGACGTAACATAAATGACCTCTTAATGCTTTATAAAATTGTAAATTATCGGGTAGATAGTAACTTAATCAATCAAATCAAGTTATACGCCAGGCCCAAATCTACCAGAAACCTTAACATATTTTGGACCGAAATTTTTACCAATAATACTGGATATTTTAATCCTATTTCTAGAATGTCTAGATCATACAATGATCTTGCCAAATCACACATTTTCATAGATATTTTTGTAAATAATATAACTTGTTTCAAGAAATATCTCCACAATTTGTGCACCTAAAAAAAAAAAAAAAAAATTTTGTTTGTTGATTTATTATTTTACAACTGTTTGTTGTTTTATTATTTTTTCATAAACATTTTCCTTTTGTTAGATTTTTTATTATTATAATTAAGTTTTTTAGAGTTTGTTGTTTAAAAGATTGTTTGTTGTTTTATTATTTTTTCTAAACATTTTCTTTTTGTTCGATTTTTTATTATTATAATTAAGTTTTTTAGAGTTAAGTTTAAAAATACTGGCATTGTTTTTCTTTGTGTTTGCTTATGAGTATATTAAAATATGATTACTGCAGACACATTAGTCTAGGGATATTTATATTTGTATTTAATTTTGTTTTATATTACCAACATGAATGTTTTATAAATATCCTGTTTGTGTCTCAAATAAATAAATAAATAAATAAATAAATAATAAAAACAAAATTCTTGCAATAGTTGGCCAAACTCGGCCAAATTATCCAATTTAAAGCCACTATTCATAAGATTAAGTACCAAATAGTAAACTCCGACTTAATAAATAAATAATAAACCGTAAATTGTAAATATACGTTATCCTATGAATAAGCTATGAAGAGGATATTATGTACAAAATCATCCAGCATAATAAAAAATTGCAAAGCAATGCTTTAAAAGAATATTTTTTAACTACATTTAAAAATGAAAATATGTAATCGTCTTGTCATTTTTTGTTATATCTTATATACTCGTATCAGTTTTTCCCTCTCTTTACTTGTTTTCTCTTGTTGTTTGTTCTACTTAACCTGTCTTTATTTTTATGCTGTACTGAATGTAAAACTTATATTATGATATCAAAATACCTTTGTAAAATTGTAACTACTACCTCCTACCTATGAATTGTAAGTTCCTCCTGTCCTAAAATGAGTTTTGTAACTCATCGGGATTGCTCTAGCAATAAATAAAAACAATGAAAAAAAAAAAAAAAAAGGATGGTGAAAAAGCCCCTAAGCGTAATTCCCATAGTAAAATTAATCGAATTTTCGTTTAGAGTTTGCGAACTCAGTGCATTGAAGCGACTGATTTGTCACGATGATTGGTAACAATCCAAACGTGTGTGCTTGTCGAGTGAGGACGTGAGTTTTGTGGTCCTCGTTTCTTTTTAAATTACCCGGCGTTTTCTTGGACCGATTTCCCCGAAAAATGATACATACACGCGTTACGATCAGTACAATTTGCTGGACTTTGCGATTTAATTTTACCTCAATCCGTTAGAAAGTTATGTCTGATTTTTTAAACAATATTTCAAAGCGCATTCCAAACACAGTTGGTAGAATCACACAAAGCTTATCGGGTTAGGGATGAACCTAGGAATGTAGACATAACATTACAAGTGTGTTGTTGAGTTTACAATAAGGTGTGAAGTGATTTAATGTGACTTGAGGCTAAACAAAAACGGACTAGTGTATCCAGAGACACCATCAGCAAAAGATAAGATTTTATTTTATTTTTTAAGTAAGACCACTTGTGTCAAAAACAAAATTAATGTTTATTACTTTCAGATTTCTCGGATCTTGTTTATTTAAGAGTAGATGGTAAAGATTGTTTTTGTTAACCTAATAGTTCGGAGCACTGAACTCGGAAAGCAATCTTCAAAATAAATAATGCCACTTAGATGGCACATTTTAAAAATACTTTTCTTAATTGTTTATGTTTTTTTCCAGCCGTTCTTTATTCATCACATTTCAGAGGAGTGTTCTTTGTTCGTACACGGAATTTGTGTAAAGATAAATTAATATTAACGTGTTTAAGTTCTTTGTTGTGTTTATATTTTATTTAGATATTTAACGGAAATTAGAAGATCAAGGAAGAAGAAAAGGCGAAAGCCGGCAGGCTTCTAAAATAATCCGATCCACTAGGAAAAAAGTGAGAAGTGGCTACTTGTTAAGATCCAAGAAGTGTCCATAAGAGCCAATAATGGGAGGTACGAAGTAAGAAAATTCAAGAAAAAAAAAACAAGACGAGCAAAGAAAAGGCAAGGTAAGCCACGAAGAAGGAGGGGGGAGGGAGAAGATGCAAAAAGAGTCAATAAGAGAAGGTGCAAGAAAAACCAAGGCGAGTCAAGAAGCAGCATGAAGAGCCAAGAGAAACTAGAAGAATAGCCAAAAAGAGGCGAGAAGAACCAGCAAGCGCCAAAAAGATGCAAATGAATTTAAGAAGAAGCAAGAAGAAGGAAGATATAAAGCAGGAAAAAAAATACAACGCTCAATCAATTCCTTTATTCCTGCCCATCCTAAATTCCAATATTGGCTTATTAGGTTGCCATGTATACCGGTCGATTAAACTCCAACCTCCTTCCTATCCTTAGAGCACGTGTTCCTAGTCCTAACAAATCAGTGCCCCCTGGTGTACCGGTCTCACCGGGACAGGATTGCTCCTGGCTGGGGTGGTACAATCGTATCGTATCGTATCGTATGATTGGTAACAATCCAAACGAATCTTCAATATAGATTCTTATACACTTATGATTTGAATGGTTTTATTCGATGCCACAAAGAAATTAGATTACTAAAGAAGTATTTACTTCAGTCGTGTGGTCTAAAGCACACTCGTATTTTTTTCCGCTGTGGAACATTCCCCAATTATGCCCTATTTTTTAAAGGATTTAAATGTGAAATACCACGAATCAATCAAATAAAATTTACTTGCCCACGTCGGGAGTTGAACCTGCTACTTCTGGATCTTTAATCGGGAGCTTTACCTCTCGATCACGTAGGCCGTCATATTATAATATCCCTTTATTTTCCACAGGTCTGCGCTGGTACTGTACAAACGGAAGCGCTCTTGTGCGGTGTCGTACAAAATGAAAATGCAGCCATTATATTTTATTATTTTGCTGTGTCTTGTTCATTTTCATATTTAAAAAAATTAGATTATTTTTGTTATCTTCTTCTTCAATGATATATTACATTGATGGGAATAACCTTCAAAAGTTAAAAATAGTTTTTCTTATAAAAAAATAAAGTTTTTTTTTGTTTACAATAAAAACATATAAATTTGTTTTAGACTCTTTACTTTTAATTAAACTCTACCGGTTTCGGAAGAATCCTTCCTTCGTCAGGAGAATATTAAAACTAACCTATGATATACAAAATATTGACAGATATATACAAAAATTTTAGGTGTTTGAGTGGTAGGTTAACAAAGGGAAGGGGTAATTGTGGGAATTCCGACAAGAACAGAGCGGTTTACTGGAAATATACCTAGAATAGGACCAAAAGGTTAATTAATTCGGTTATTCAATATACTAGCGTTATTATTTAGCGGTTTATTTAATTAATTTAAAACTTTCATTAAAAATGATTCATTTTATCAGAAGTAAGATAAAATTTAGCCTACCTAATACAATTCTATCGGTTAAATCTCTTCAGTGGAGACACGTATAATAGTTCGCAGTAATACCCTGGCTTGTTTATCCACAGGACCGTGGAGTGAAGTTCTGGAAATAGAAATTCTATGGAAAGAAGTATCGATTCTGGGACTCTCCCACAATCCAACCCTCCCCTCCCCATCTCTCACTTCTTCGTCTCCTGTGATTGAAAGACCTCGTTTGCATGAGGGGTTGGCGCTAACGAAAATAATGTTCAAAGAAACGAAGCTAGCAGTTCATGATGGAGAGCTGGTACTTATCCTGATGCATGGCAGTGCGGCGTGGAACTGACAGAGGAAGGATGAAAGTAGACTGAATGCTGTAGAAATGAGATCCCTGAGACATATTACGTATGCTTAACCATGTATGATGGTGTGATAAATGTAAAGATTTGCAAATAATCCAAAAATGTAAGGCGTAGTAATCAGGGTGGTTTAGGTATTTAGAGCGAATGATCGAAGAAAGTAGCGCAAGGAAAATATAATATGACGTAATTGTGAATGATAGACCAATTTGTGTTGCAACGTAAATCGGTAAACAAAAAATTGTTAAATTTAAACTTATCAAAATGCTTTCTTAAATAATTTTTGTTTTATCATTAAACTAGCTTATGACCCGCGACTTCGTCTGTGCAGTATTAGTACTTAGAGTAGCCTATTTTCTTTTCGTAGGTCCCATCTATGTTTATACCAAAATTCTTAACCTATTTATTTAAAATATCTATAATTCTAAATTCGATTCAAAGTATTAGGAAAGTACTTCAAATATTCACTAATTTAAATATTTTCTAGAATAGAATTTTGATTTAATAATCATTGTTTTGCAAAATGTCATTCTCAAATTGTGACGTTTTCTATTAAACAATAATTATTATTTGTAATGTATATGGAAAATAGCTAGCTTTATAAATTATAGCCTGTGTTATTCTGATGTATGAGCTATATTATTGTAAAGTTTTTTTTAATTCATTTAGTAGTTTTTGCGTGAAAGAGTAACAAACATTCATGCATCCATACAAACTTTCGCGTTTATAATATTAGTAAGATTTACATAGAAGTGAGGGCAAAATATATTTATACTATATAGGGAGTTAGTATGGGATTGTGTGGTCCCCTATCCCTCAACCATACAAAAAAGGTTTCGAATGGTTAACAATGTTCCAGAACATTCCACATCATTCCAGAGTGTTCTGAAGCCCCCCTCCTTTATTCCTTAACCGACCCTCCCGCATAACCCTTCCCCCAGCCTTTTTTCCCTGCCGCCTATCTCCATAAAATATACCCATTTTTCCAACAACTCGCGTGACCTATTTAATTTTTTTTATGCAAATTTCATAATGCCAAAGCTCACTAGTATAGATATAGAAGTATTCACGGGCATGTTCACAATAATTGAAAAAAAGTAATAGCAATCGGATGAAATTTTAATCGCAATCGTATGAATAGTATAGGAAATAATTTCATAACGCCAGAGCTCACTATCCTATAACCATCCCGGGTACGGGCACATCATTTTCCCAAAGTTTCACCGCAATCTGATGAACAGTATGGCCGCGCATAAGGCACGAACAAACAAACATTAATTTTTATAATATAGATATTGATTATCGTATCTCACAATAATTGTCAAAGTTTGCCATAAAATCACCAAAAAAAATACTGCTGGCCGATATTTTATCATTCGAAACATAAATTAATAAAGTGGCACATTTGCTTACTGCAAATTTGCTTATTCCTTTCGATTAAAAAAAATATTTTTCAATTCGGTTAAATATTTTGGCCCCAATTTTAAGGGGGCAAATAGACCTAGCTATAAAAGCTCAAGCGTTATTTGGCTTGGCCTACTTCAGCATACCACTCGTCTTACATTCCCATTGGGAATGTACGGCAACCGATATGCCGAAATACGCCAAACCAAATAACGCTTGAGATTTTATAGCTAGGTCTGTTGGCCCCATTACTTTTGTATGAAAATGACCGCGCAGCCGTTTCTATTAAAGCTACTATTTTTAACTTCTAGTGATTTTTTCAGAACATGGTTCAATTACTAAAATGTTTCGATTATAAACCAAAGTTTTTTTTGGCAAAAACTCAACGATTACATTAGCCGGAGCCGAATATTCATTCATCATAATATATTATTCCAACACGTGTATTGTACAGTATACATTTATACTATACTATACGTGCGAATATTTTATAGGTTAGTATGGACTGTGGGAATGCGAGAGAATAACAATCCACTCCAAAAAATTTTCTTGATGTTAAAAAGCTCGATACGGAACTTGATTTGTGGGTTATTATGCCGTATTGCCATTTTTTACAACAGATCCATTTGTTTTTTTTTACAGAGACCCCAAAAAAATAATTTCCATCAGGGTCTGTGTTAACTTTGGCGATTTATTTTAAAAAGGTATGAGGTAGGTAGAAATCTGGGGGTGACAGACGTATACATCCATCCCTCACACCGCGGTTAAAGGCAATGGGTCCTGAGTTCTGCTGGAGAGGTCAAAATGTCTCCCTCAACCGCTGGAGGACATAATCAGCCGCCGCCAAGACCCAGAAAAACCTCACTCCATGAACCCGGACACCTCTGCTAAGTTACGATACGAAGCTTGCCCCATGCGGTGATATGGCAGAGGTGTTGGTTATCCAGTAAATGGTTCCCAGAACGGCCAAATTGACTTCCTCCTTTAGCCAACGTTTCGGACAACGTTACAGTTTCCATCATCAGGGCAGATGCATAGATTACCTCAATCAGCTCCATTTTGTATTTTTGTTATTTGAACGCTCACCGTTGAACGCCGATCTCGGCCCATTTCAGCTTTTCATGACCTAACAATGCTGCGTATTATATTAAAGACTTTTACCATCAAAAATGATTCCTTCTCGGTAAATTCTGATTAAAGTATATGCCGCTGATAATTTCGTCCGAACCTCCCCCTCTTACTCATAAACGACGCATGTTATAAAAAGAGAGATAAAAACGGAGTTCTCAGCGACAGGTCCATATTTACATCAATTTACAAATTAAGTTTCGCATAACTCATTGCCTAGGTAGGATGTTGGGATCGGCTCTTCTCGTTCTCATGTTATAGTTTCCAAGGTTCTGAGTATCGCTTTCATCCAGGCAGTTTTTCTGTAGTATTTTGGAGCATTGGACATTGCCTGCTTCACTGTGTGATCTGGTGGTCTCCGTCTTATATGCCCATACCATCTCAACTGTCGTTCCTCCAGCTTACTGTTGAATGCGTGATCTTTTAATCTTAGATATCTTTCAGCCGACCATCTAAGCATTCGCATTTCTGCTGTTTCGAGTTGCCTAGAGTAAGAGGTGTATGTACGAAGCCTTCGAATTGCCAAGTAAAAATGAATTATAATTTGCACCTTAATGATTTAAAACAATGGTGCACCTTCTCTTGAAATACGCTTTTGAACCATTACGCAAATAAAGTTTGAATGAGAAAAGGCTTAGATACATTATTTAAAATGCTCGCATTCTGTGTAAATAACGTATTGTTTTAGGTATTGCATTGTCTGCAGAAAATGGAAATTATCCTCAAGGACCTTTGTAGAAAGACGATCAAATTGGTTCATTAATTTTGCGATCTTTAATGCGATAAATACGGTAAACTTAGATGATTGAAAAGATGTGATAGCATAGCCCTCTTGTACCTACTTTCCGTGCAGTTAAATATATCCGCTACATCAGCGTATCTATTACTAACTGCATGCAACCTAGGTACAAGCGAGTTTTTGGAATACTCAGTCCTGGTGTTGTTGCATTTAAACAGGACTTTAGAATGAGTAGCTCTCGTAGGTATATGAAATTCAATGAGGTTAGTTAAATCGGGACTGTCTATACTGCCATATAAAATTTTGAACATTTCTTCTAATGCCACCGCGGTTAAGTGTTTACGATCCTCGGCTGCGAATCCGGAGGTCTCGTGTTCAATTCCAAAATGTGTTATTTCACAATTTATTAAATGAATATAATATATGGTATATTTGCGGCACGTTTTAGAGTGGCAAATACTTACCGTGACTCCCTGGTGTAAGATCACAATTCAGAATCGAAAAGTTGCTTGAAATTACTTTAGCCGTGTTTGGTGAGCAGATTTCAATAGCCAGGTACTTTCCCACCTACTTCTTGCCAATCTCCTTCCCCGCCCCACTACTTTCAGCTTCACAACATGCCCCAATTGGGGATGCTATAGTGTCACTGGCTCCGGACGCGAGCAGTTAAATAAAATTCAAAGTCGGTTTTGCCATTCTCTGATTGTATAATCAACGGATATCCAAAATATGTACTATTTTAAGTCCGAGTGTTTAGTGTGAATACATAATGTTTGTAAATATTCCATGGACAGCCAGACGCACAAATGTGTTCATTCTGGAAGAGCTAGCCATCCACAAGAGGCTTTCAACAATCTGCCTACAACGTATTTTAAGATACTTTGGACACGTTGCTCGCCAAACTGAGGACTCCAACTTGGAGATACTCATGAGCACTGGTTAAGTGTTTGGCAGAACATGCAGAGACCAATGTGCTGAAGTGACCAAGTATCACTGGCGTCTGGTACTAGGGTGTCCTTGTCTCTCCAGGCAGCGCAGAACCGCGAGGAGTGGAGGAGATGGAAATAGGAGTCACGTTCCTGCAGCAGTGAGGAATCGACTTAAAAAAGAAGAAATAATTTTCCTTATTCGTGTCCGCAGCTCTCCACACAGCGCAGAACCACGAAGAGTGAATGAGCCTTGTTCACCAGAGAAATTGATGTGGGATCAATGTAACAGCACATTAAGAACTTATCGACCAACGTTGTATAATTTTTCGTTTCCTTGTTCTCTGAAATTTACTGCCGCCCCCTGTTATAGACCGCTACTCGGTAATGTTTGTTTATTTTAATTGAGAGCGGCATCCTGTTCACTTTCCTCGTGGTCCTACCCAAGCGATACTAATGTGTTTTGGTGGGAGCCCACTCTGTTTATGTAGTACGACCCGTTTACCCAAACCTCACCTTGTGATTATAATCGTGAGTACATATTATTTATACGCAAACCAGTATCGTGCCCCAACTGTGATTTTACCGATTTTCAAACGAACCCCACCAACTGTCGGTGTTTGACCGTGATCGCGTGTTAAGCTCTTCGAAAATCATCGATTAAACCTGAGAAAATTGGTTAAAAGCCCTGTGAAATTGTGTAAAAGCTTTTTTTTTAATAATACAATGAACGAGGAAAACAGATTTCATCCGAAAGCTTTCTGAAATCGCTTAAATTGACTGAACGAGTAATCGAACATTTTACTTACTTAAAATACTCGTAGATCGCCTCAGTTATGTTGCGGCCTGCTCCCTTAGTTGAACGTTGCATATTGCATGTTTCCTCTTCAAAACACCTTTTATAGTATTTTTATTGACTGAACACTTTCTTCTCAGTGATCGCATTAGTTCCTGTACATACGTCGTAATGTGTGACATCTTGTTCAGTGTAATGTATACGTGTATATGAGTTAAGAATTGCTTACATACATGCTTACTGCTCTGACCTAATACCTATATATGAAATGACAGTGATTTTGGGTTTAAATTAAGTTATAGCAGATTTTTGATCTATTTTTTATTTATTTAATCAATATGACGTTTAGTATTGCGAAAATTGAAAATTTGAATTTAACGATTCAGGTTTAAAATCATTAACACACATTGCATATACATGAAGAATAAGAAACTGTAGATCCAATGTTGTTTATAAATTGAAAAATAAGACCGGTCCCACAATAGATCCTTGAGGGACTCCAAATAAATAAAAAAAATTTCAACGGAACTAAAATCTGTTTGAAGGTTTATCGCTGTTACATAATTTATTAGTGATAAGACTGATAAGTAAAACATTTGCAAGTTTTTTGAACCAGGAACTTAGGGGGGAGAACCGTCTTTAAAAATAATATCAGAATTGTGGGGATATCATCTGGGACATCAGCCATTTTTTAGGAATGTTTGTAAAACAAAGTAATTTTTTGCGGCCTTACTGCTATAGTTATTCATAACGTAATTTAATGAAACCTATTAATCGGTTATTATCATTACATCAGCAATTAAATCACTCTCTCTTTTATTAAACTCTACTAAGCCCCCCCTGCCAACAAATCAGTCGCTAGTCGAAGAAATACACAGCTGTACCAGAACGAGACAAAAACTTAACGAAACAAAACCAGATACACGAATGGAGAACAATTATTCCGCCTAGAACTTTCTTCGTTATTTACTTTACGACAAAACTTTAGTCGTTTAATAATGTTGTGGAAACTAACCCAATAATTTTGTTTCCTCTTGTCGAATTTAAAACTGGAAATTATTTCGTACGATCCTGTGTCGACGCACCTGAGCCACTTTGGAAAAATTACTTTTATTTCTAAGATCCCGCTATTTTAAAACATTTTTATTAGTTAACTTATCCTTGCCAGGTGTGTATTGTTTTTGTTTTTACGCGTGACAGCTGTTTTGCCTTCAAAGTGCATCGTAAAATGTGGTAAAGAATCGGTTATTAATGAAGTAATTTCTGAAGTCATTTTTATGTTTCCGCTCCACAAAGTCCCAACTGTCCGATTTCAACTAACTGTGAGGTCTAAAGGTGTAGGGAGGGTAAAGATATGCTGATGAGGAAGAATGGTAAAGTACCTGGCTCGTCAGATTTGGTCAATAAATACGGCTAAATTCATTTTAAGCAACTTAAGAAATTTATTCTTCATCACTTAGCACTAAAAATAGACCAATTGTTTGGAAGTCGAGAGCCTTACCCCTCGACCAGGCCGGCCGTCAATGACTAATTGTAATTACGATTAAAAGTTTTTGATTTTTAATATTTACTTAATTAAGCTTAAAAAACCAAGCGGTATTCCATATTTGGTTACTTTCCTTTATTATAAACATAAATAGTTAATTCTAAAACAAGATTGTAAATAGCAAACATTTATTACGCCCGAATGCAAGTTTTACAGAACATAGCTAAATTAATACAGTGATAAAAGTGCACATGAAAAAAAGAATATGAAAGATATAATCACTGGTACTAAATATGATTGATATGTGTATGTGTGGTAAAACCATGTATGATCGTGTGAGAAATGTGGAGATACGAAAATAATGCAAGGCTGATGTAAGCGTAATGAGTAAAATTAAGACAGGAATTCTCAGATGGTTTGGGCATGTAGAGCGAATGAACGAAGAAAGGAGTATAAAGAGAATTTAAGACGCGAATGTGAATGGTATAAGAAGTAGGGGACGTCCGAGGAAGACATGGCATGATCAAGTGAATCAGATACTTGAGTCGGGCCATGTCAAGAGTCAGAAAAATAGAAGAGTATGTATGAGACGATGTATTAATGTGAATGAGGCGAGGAGTGTATGCCAAGACAGAGTTGTTTGGCGGTCCGTCCTCTCTGCCTACCCCCGCGGGAAACGGCGTGATGGTTAGTTAGTTAGTTAGTTACCAAATTTAAAAAATCTTCATTTCTAAAAATGACGCAAATTTCATTATTTCTGAATTCTATCCCGCAATCTTGCCGGATTTGAAAATAGAGTGGGATTTGCAAACCCTACCACCACCCGCTCTTTTATCCATGACCATCGATCAATAACAACACTCCTCGCTTGGGAGTGTCCATGGCCTAACGCCAAGAGGATAGAACGCCAGTATAATGTATTGCCTCGGACGATATACAGCGAAGGTAGCGCTTTCCATATTATTTTTTTGTATTTCTTGGGCATTAACTATGTAACAATTTCTAGACATTTTGTTTTGAAGAGTTTTAATTTTCAATGTACTATCGTTACTTAAATTTTAATTTTTATGCTACCGGTTTCGACACATCCGTGTCATTCACTAGCAAACTTAAAACTAAACTTAAAATTTAAAACAAGTACAGAAATGAATTAGATGTTATTAGGTGGGGGTGGTGGGAGGGGTGATTTTGGGGGAAGGGGAGAACAGTGGGCGGGGTCAATATCACACGGGAACAAAGTCAAAAGGGGAGATTTGCAGGGTGCTATTATTTTGTTAACTAAATTAATTTTTGATTTAATTTTTTTGTTTATTTCTAAAGTTTCTAAAGCGCACAAGTTAAAGTATGAATTTATATTTATATGTTTAAATTTGGTTTTTTCTTTGTTGAAGCTATGGCCTGTCTCTATTAAATGATTGGCGAATTCAGAATAGTTATTATTTCGTAAACAGAGTTCATGTTCCCTGATTCTAGTTCTAAAATTTCTAGTAGTCATTCCTACGTACTGGGCGTCGCAATCATTACATTCCAAAGTGTATATCCCGTTTTTTTCGAATTTATTAGAAACATCCTTGTTATTAATTAAATTTTTTATTTTAGAATTAGTATAGAAGGCTGGAGAAATGTGATCTGGTAATATGCGGGATATTTTTAAAGATAAGTCGCCTGTAAAAAGAAGTTTTTTATATATTAAGTTTTTACCAGGTTCATTGTTATTATTGCCACTATAAATGTACTTTTTTGTTAAAAATTTTGTTTGTTTCTTATTAACTAAGCGATTAATTATTTCAGGTTTATAACCATTGTTTAGGCCTATTTGTTTTATAATGTTAATTTCATTATTATAATTATCATTGCTTAAAGGGACATTAATAGCACGATGAATCATTGAGTTGAAGGAAGCAAGTTTGTGAGATATGGGATGAAGTGAAGTTGATGGTATAACACAGTCAGTGTGTGTAGGTTTTCTATAAATATTAAATACACACTTATTATTTTCTAAATTAATATTTAAGTCTAAGAAGTTCAAACTGTTGTTATCATTATGTTCCAGTGTAAATTTTATATTTTGATGTAGGCTATTAATGAAAGTGAGAAAATTTTCTAATTGTCTGTTGCTACCCGACCAAATTACAAAGATATCATCAACAAATCGATACCACACAAATACATTAGATAAAAGGGAAAGTCCACAATCGAATAGTTTGTTTTCAAAAGAATTCATAAATATTTCAGCAAACAAAGGAGAAGTGGGATTACCCATCGCCAGACC